>CM060901.1:489678382-491002382 GCA_030737815.1 Allium fistulosum
TCTTTAAATTATTATCGTAATTAATAAATATACCAAGTCCTCTCGGTGATGCTGAAATGACTTGGAACCACCACGATGTGTGACAGGGTTCTTGCTCCTATTGGCTGAGTTCCTCTCCGACTGCCTCTGTAAATTTAATTTAAAAACAAAAATTGTTTAACATTTCTAGTTAGTATTTGCGTAGAAGAATTTAAATTAAACATGTGATAAATTTACCTGAAACTCCTCGTTTGTGACGACCGCCCATGACCCCTGCACCGAATCTAAAGATAGAGCGCTGTTAAATGTGCCAGGCGACCATGGACGATTGTCAAGGTAAGATTTAAAACAACAGAATCTATCGTATTACTCACAGCGCATGGATAAAATACAATAGAACATATGTATAGTGAAGCTTTACAGAACAAAATGACATCATATAAAACTCCATAATAGTTGAGTACAAGCATCCAAATAGCCAATACATCAAGCCTCACTACAAATCTCTCAGAGAATACAAAACAGCGGAATAACCAGTACATATAAGAAGATAATATGCAACCCTCTAGCTCGTCTTCGATATCAGCATCGTGAGAAGAGAACAGCACCTGTCACCTGCTACCTAGTCTGCCCGTCCCAAAATGGACGAACAGCCCAAGGCAATAAGAATTAAAACATAAAGCCTTGAGTCAGACAACAGTCTTAGTGAGCAGTAAATTAACTAACAACATACCAAAAGAGCATAAAGGAAAAAGGAATAGGAATACAACCCTCCCACTCCAACCTCATTCTACAGTGATAGCCCCCCAGACACACACTAAGTAGAAGCAAACATAGCAGAGCATACAATTTAAAGTAAAGCTACTATCACTCGAGTCAAGGGCGATGTTTTCCAAGTACCAAGGCCTAAATCAGATAAGCACCCAGAAAATACCGCTCTTGAGTCCGAATGACGATACAACCAAACATCCATGACTCTGGCTATCACTGTTATCATTGCTTCGATATCACCGTTAATTGAATGACCGGCACATTCTTTCAGCCGTCCGTCAAGGGCTAATGGAAACCCCGGTTCTAGACATAACTCCCGCACGTCGTCGCAGCCCGTGCCTAGGACTATCGAATCTGCCCAGAGTACTCGACCATCAACAGTTGGCCGTTGGGACTATCGAATCTGCCCAAACGTACTCTTGCTTAGAGCATGCTAGAACCTTCAACAACGATGCTATCCAAGCCTCCTAGTCATCCTCCTCGACGACTATTCTCATATCCAATCATTATCCTCAACTCGAATCATATCACCGAGTTATCAACATGCTTGGAATGATCCCGTCTGGATTAGACCAAGTCTTCATCACATGATTGCCTCGCTTCATTACATCCTCGCAAAGCCTCATCTCATCATCACATCATCAAATCTATGCATAAGAGCTTCATCATCCCGCTACGTATGCCACGAGCAGCTTTCACTACACCATACCAGCCGTTTCGCAACCCCCAAAGGCGGAAAATTTGCAACGGCTCTTAGCCGTTGCTATTAAGCAACGGTTAAAATCCGTTGCAAAATCTAATAATACGGCTCATAGCCGTTCTAAATTTTGTAATGGCTCTTACGCGTACTATATTTTAGTACAGCCTTCCATACCCCCGTCCCCAACTTGCTACGCCCTATTCTATCATTATCCACTCCGATAAAAAAAATGATAGATCCAGATCAAGATCCACTTCGTCCATCATTTACGTGCTTCTTCGTTCAAATCTACCGCCTCGTGCTCACATCTTCTCAATCGACTTGGAAGCTCTTCGCTCTCCTGTAGATCCGCCTTCGTGCTCAGGTCATTCTGTTTAGGGGTTTGAAAGTTTATTAGGTAACTTTGTTTTCGTTGGTTTTTTAATAAAATCAATAAATGTAAATCGAGCTTATCTATTTTGACATCAAGGTTTTTTTTCGCACCCAAATCGAGCTGAAATTCGCAGATTGAAATGTTTCCCCCTTCTTTTTTTTTCTTTTGGTTATTGGAATCGGTTCGATTACACGCGCGGGTTGCTGTGATGGTTGGAGAATTGGTCGCGGGTCTGATTGGACAGTGAAGTATGACGAAAAGATCGATGTATGGAGCTGTGGTGTGATTTTGTATGTGATGCTAAGCGGGATCCTTCCATTTTACGGAGAAAGCGCGGTTGAGGTTTTTGAGAAAGTTGTTAGGGGTAATTTGAGATTTCCAATTGGGGTTTTTCCAAACGCGTCCAAGGAGGCGAAGGATTTGATTAGGAGGATGGTCTGTAAGGATGTTGATAGAAGATTTTCTGCTGAACAAGTTCTACGTACGTTTATCTTCTTCAAATGTTTGAGTTTGTTATACTATACTTTCGGTAGAATGTTACAAGTTTATACACGTTTTATGCATTAGATTTATGGATGAATTTCTTCAGTATGGTAGATGTAAGTAATGATGCATTCACACATACACCATGTAGCTTATGATGGATAATTGATATATAATTTGACTGTATTTGGAAAACTAATGATGATATTGTTTGGAATGCAGAGCATCAATGGATTGCAAGGAGTGGATGAAAAACGTGTTGGTGTAATATCAAAGAGAAGAGGGAGCTTGATTGCCTAGTACATGTAATTTGGATATGCAGCTAAAAATGTTGGTACTTGTATATAGAGCTGATTTCTCCTAATTAGAAAAAGTGGAGGGAGTTTGAGAGAGATGAGAAGGGGAATTTGGTTTTTTGTTTTGTTTTTCCTTCTTTTTCTTTGGTCTTTCCAAGAGCTTTTTTTGTTCAATGTAATATACCTGGGTGGTTTTTTTGGATAACTAAATAAATAACTTCCTCTTATCCTTCTTTGATAATTCACAATTTCCTTCTATTTATGCTAGTATGAGCAAATTTCGAGTAGGATGCAACAACACAGATGAGAGACATGAATATTAAAATGAGATTAAACTTTTATATATTTTTAAAGATTTACAAGATTTGATGGACAAAGTGCTAAACATTTTATCTAGAGAATACTTTGAGTTGGTTAAACTATATATTGCTATTTGTTTTTATACAAACTCCAACTGTTTGTGTGTGTGTAAAAAATTGGTGGACAGTTGTGATGGTTAGTTGGCAGATGGTTATGCAGGCAGGTTTGTTTTGATCAGTGAAGTGGTTATGCAGGCAGGTTCCTTTCGTAATTCTATAATACGAGTTTAAATTTTGTTTGTCTTACATCAGATGTATGGATTTCTATTATATGTGTCTGAATATAGGAGAAAGTCAAATCTGACCAAGGAAGCATACATGGTCCTTTCAATTTCAAGGGTTAGAACACATATACTTTTTTTTTTGCATATTTGTCCAAGTGTAGTATGCTTAACAATGCAATTTCAATTTCACGTTAAATATTTGCAGATTTATGATAGAGCTCAAGTATTTGTTTCATGATCATTAAATGAAGACAGTAGAAGGCCTAGATATGCTGGTACCATTGAAAGATGGTCAAACAAAGAAATTGCACTGCCAAATATCAAATGTTCTTCAAATATCAGTTTGTTTGTTCTGGTATCGCAATCATCTTCTTCCTAACTTGACATAAATACATTCACTTTTTTTTTTCGGCCATTACTAAATAGGCTCATTAATGTGGCGTTATTTTTGTTCGTACAAACTTTCACTTGGATGTTTTTTTTCTATCTTACCAACCTTATATTCTTCAAATTTGAATATTGGTGCAAGCCTATATAAATCATCCTATCGTGTTTAGTTAGCGAAAGTTACACTAGTGGGATAAGTGAACAAAGAAAGGTCTGGTACATTATTTGCGAAAGATCACATGCTATAAATCTTTACTACGTACCATTTATATATTTATCATAGTTTAGTTTGTTTTTTCATCTCTTCTAAATTTTCTTGCTCTACACTATGTTTGTTTTAATTTTAATTTTTTGACCAGGTGGAAAACATGGGCCGTGTGAATTATGGGAGTTATTTGCATGATAAGAAGGTAATTTAGTTATTCTCTTTATGCAAACACATTGATCTCTTAATGTAAATTAGTTATTCAATATTGCTACACAGCACACTTCGATAAAATGTTGCACCGATAAAGTAGTCAGGAACAAAGAAATATCATATCTATGTGGAGATTCTGTTGGTCGAGTGGTGAATCGTATATTGTTCCATATGCATAAACGGGTCTGTCGAATGTATGGGTTATCATAGACTTTCTTCTTTCTTTGATTTGCACATAAATACTGTTCTTATTTTGCAAAGAAGCAAAAGAAAGTGCCTTCGTGTTGGCATTACTCAAATGAAAGAACCGCCATTGCATACTAATACAAGTGGAAAAAGGAACCATTTTATACCAAATAACTTGGACTAATGAGCTGTAACAACAGAGTTGAGGGCAACATGTAAGGTGGTAAAACTTATGGAGTGTAGCTTCTTGAGATCTTGGATTGGAATCCTTTAGACATAAGTCTATCAATTGCTTTTGGAAATCTTAAAATTTTCTGACCCATAGCTGCTGCTATATAGTCTATACGTTATGAATTTGATAAGTCTCATACATGAATTCAGGGAATATTGTCTTCAGTCATAGTAGATGGTAGTACTGTACGTCAATGGAAGATGTACCCAATCACACTTAGCAACTTCAGCAATCTCTTCAAGGAAAACCCAATCATGCAGGTTTCCGAATCGACTGCTAATAAATTTTCCAGACGGCACTCTCCGAAAGGTAACCATGTCTTTTTTGCTGACACTGTAAATTTCTAATGGATGACACTGTAAATTTGTAGGATTATTTTTACAGACCACAATTTACAAGAACCAATATTTTATGAAGGCCGGTTTTTTATCGATCAACATCACCAAATTGAAGATACATTCATTTCATTCCATGGCTGGAATAAAGGTGTTGCTTTTGTTAACAATTTCAACATTGGAAGATTCTGGCCAGTAAGCTCCCGGACATTATCTTTGCATAATCTGGTTGTATTTATGGTGAATAACTAATATATATTAATATCATGAAATATAAACAGGCAATGGGACCCCAGTGCAATCTTTATGTTCCTGCACCAATACTCACGCATGGAGAAAATACTGTAGTAAGAACAATAATCTGAATGTCCGCTTCATTACATATTGTCGTTAAGTAGACAATTGAACTACATTGTTAATTAAGGCATATAAATGCTTTTGGGTTTTCATGACAATAAACTCTAAACCACTTGAAAATAAGTAACTTGATAAGTTTATGAACCTGTTCTTTTTCTTCCATTTCCATGAAGTCTCCTCTTGTGGCTTTTTGAAGAAATGTAGAGTTTAAGTCGGGAGCAGATACTAATTATTTTCTCCATGTTGCACAGGTCATATTAGAGCTGCATGCTCCAATTCCTACCCTTACCATAAACTTTGTCGAGCATCCAGATTTCAGCTATGGATTGCCATAACTTCAGAAAATCTTTGAACTGAACTTGAGGACTCAAATTGAAAGCTCAACCAATTTGCCCAAACCCTCACTGGCAGGAAACACCTTAATCCTGAGCAAGTATGCATCATTTTTCTTCTCCCTCTGTAATGTTTGACTTAGGCATCACCTAATTGCTTGAATTAATTTGATCTTAGCTTGTTGTAGTGAGAGAAAAGAGGAAAGCCTGGTAGGCATGAACAATAAACGTTTCCATTTTCTTTCAATTTCCTTACATATATAAAAACAAATGCGGCTACTACTCGCAAATGTACACATCGATCAATCAACCTTGGATTGATTGACCAACCCTCTATAATCACCAAACCGGACCGATCAGCCGGTTGCTCCTTTTCTTTTCTATTTTATGTGATAAAACACTCAACCCAACTCTTGATTTTCAATCAAAAATATATTCTGGATTTATGAACCCAATTGCAAGCATAAGACAATGCGATCAAACAAACAACGACAATGCTTGCCCTTCTTAACATAAAAGCATAGACAACAAAAGAAGCCAACATTAACTTAAAATTGTCTTATATTTACACACAAGAATCAGTTCTTTTATTCCGGATGTGAAACTAAACAGAATCACTCTTTTTTCTAGTTCAACTCTCTCCTCCAAATCAAAACAAGAAATGACATGAAATACAAACTAAACACAAACTTTCATTAATTTGCATTGCAACCTTGTACATTACACCCAAACCAGTGAAGCAGTGCACTGTGTTTCATTTAAACCAGACCCATGTTTTACACTTTGCAGTTAAACATTACAACAACGCAAGAAAAGCATAGTCCATGACCGTTATTTCATATATTTTAATAACAAAAATAGATCGGTAGTTTCCCTCCTTTCTGGGTAATGGAATCAAAAAATATAAATAAATCAATAGTTACAACCTGTAGATCATGGACTCTATATTGAAAATAGTAAATTGCTAGTATAAATAAATATAAAAAATACAACAAAATTGGGTATATCTGTGTAATTTAGGGTATCAAACTTCTGTATCATCAACTGTTGTAGATGAAGTGGTTGTATGGATAGGCAGTTGAAGTGTAGCAAAGGAACAGAAGATGTTGTGTAGGAACAGAAGAAGATGAAGTGTTTCAGGTTGGTGGTAGTGATTATAATATATTGACAGTGGATGGAATAACACGTAGGCAGCAGTTTGAGTGCATAGGGAAGTAGATTGCAATTTGTAGGTGTTGTGGTTTAATCATGGATAGAATTGATGTTTGCTCAAAATTGTCGTACATATGTTTGCACAAGTGACCTCTTTATAAACAAACATCAATTTCTTGTTTTGTGTGCAGGCATGAAACTTATGCTGGCGGGAGCATTAGACGATTGGAGGAAGACGTTATGTACCGTATGTATTGTACTATGCATGTAGTATTATGTAATGATGCCATTGTTGTACTATGTATGTTATGTACACTTGTTGAACTATATAGTGGTATGTGTTGATGTTGAACATTATAATTCAAACATTTGTTATGTTTGGTTTTTGTGTTTAATCTATGAAAAATATTTGGTTTAATAATCTTTCTTTTGTGATACTGTTAAATTTGCAAATTTTTTTATTAATTATGATAATGAAATGACTGTCGTTGGTGCAGAGAAAAATTTCGACAATTTTTTTCAAAAATTAAATATTAATTAGCAACGGATTAAAGCCGTTGCTAATATTTAAAACATCAGTTATACATCTACATTTAGCAACGACTTTAATCCGTTGCAAAATAAAATCCGGAACGGCTACAAGCCGTTGCTAAAGTATATTTTGCAACGGTTCTTAGCCGTTGCAAAATTTATATTTCGCAACGGATTTGAGCCGTTGCAAAATTTTTACCACTGCCCATTTCGCAACGGCTCAAAGCCGTTGCGAAATTATTTTGCAACGGCTTAAAGCCGTTGCGAAATGGGGATTCTGGTGTAGTTCCCAATTCAAGAGCCTTTCCCTTAGCTTTTGAATCGTCTTCGATCTAAATCTAATCATCAATCATCTAGTTCATAACAAGCAATCAAATCAAACATCAATCCAAGCAATCAAGCATTCAAATATGATCTAAGTAGACAATTATAACAATAATGGCATTTTCGTAATTAAAGAGTTGAAAGTCCAATAAGCATGAAAACATGGATTATATCTCTACAAACTTGATGAATGAACTTGCATAGGTTAACATATGATAAAATGGATGTAACATCATCATGAACAATGGATCTATATGGATCTACACATAGGATGAAGAAAATGCATGGAAATCTCTATTTTAACACCAAATCGAGCCAACAATCCGATCTACTCCTTTGGATCCGTGTGAGAGATAATCACCACTCACCAAATCACCTAAACCAACCCAAATCAACACACTTCAAATCTGGACAGCAAAGGATCAAGCTTGATCTATCACCAATCCGCTTCAAATGAAGAAATCTCTCTTGAAAAGATGAAGATCTTCAATCTAAGCTCTTGAATCTTCAATCTTGATCTTCGATTTGGATGGATGGAAGCACTAGATTAGAGTGGAGAAAAGAAGTGAAGAAGTGTAGAAGTCGAGCTCTCAAAATGGCAGCACTTCGTCGCTTCAAAAATCCGGATCCCAAAAAGTGAGAACAACCCCTCCTATTTATAGCTGAAATCTGTCCTTAAGTCGAAATCTGGCTATCTCCCTAAGTCGCTTCCGACCTAAGCCTCTCCGACCTAAGCCTCTCCGACCTAACAGATGTACGACTTAACTCCTTTGCGACCTAACACTTAGGAAACCCAGCGACCTAACAACCTAACGACTCAGTTGGGTTGCGACCTAACACAAGTCGACCTAAAACAACACGCGACCTAACATAAGTCGCAACAAATGGACTTCGACCTAACTACTAAGCCAAAGCCCAGCGACCTAACACTCACGTGACCTACGACCTAACAAATCACAGATACTCAACCACTCCTAAGTCGTCTAGACGACCTAACGATGTTACGACCTAACACTTAGACCCACACGACCTATCAGTGCTACGACCTAACACTTATGCGACCTATCTCCTTAGGTCGCTAACACGGCAACTCCTTAGGTCGCTAACAAGCTAACTCCTTAGGTCGCTAACAAGCTAACTCCTTAGGTCGCTAACAAGCTAACTCCTTAGGTCGCTAACAAGCTAACTCCTTAGGTCGCTAACACGGAACCACTAGGTCGCTAACTTTCCCAGCCGACCTAACACTTAACAAAACTTAGGTCGCTCACAACATTTAGGTCGCGTACGACCTAGGACTTAGACAAATCTGCCTAAAAATCTGAAATGACATGAAAGTGCTAAAATTCCAGATTTTGACGAACATGTCGATCCGTAAAAATACGGGTCGTTACATTCTCTCCCCCTTAGGAATTTCGCCCCCGAAATTCCAAGCAATCATAGCAATCAAAGACCATTCTGTACGCCTATCATCCATAGCAATCAACAAACCATGCATCCAATTCTAGCTTAGCGTACAAAATTCTAAGACTTAGAACAAGTTACAATATCGCGAGATGAGACGACACCTTAGGGCCATACCTCGAAGAGTTCGGGATGAGCTGCCTTCATCCTCTCTTCCACCTCCCACGTACAGTCGTTATCATCATCACTCCATTGTATCTTGAGCAACTTAACTACCTTCCTCCTGAGCTGTTTCGTGTCGGTTTCAACGACACGAAGCGGCTTACGAGGTCTTCTATCGACTGGATCAACTTCGAAGTCCCCACAGCTATCAGCAGAAACCACTGTATTCGAGTCGTGCACATACTTTCGTAGATATGATACATGAAAAACATTGTGCACACCCGACATCTTCTCAGGTAACTCCAACCTATAGGCGAGCTTTCCAATTCGCTCGATGATCGGGAATGGTCCAACAAATCTTGGAGTCAGTTTTCCTTTCTTCCCGAATCGAATAACATTCTTCAGTGGAGAAATCTTCACAAAAACCATATCTCCTACGTCGAATTCCAAATCCTTTCGACGCTTATCGGCATAACTCTTCTGACGGTCTTGGGCTGCCTTCATTCGTTGCCGAATGATCTCTATACAATCTGAAGTCTGTCGAATCATCTCTGGCCCAAGCATCAGCTTTTCTCCAGTTTCCAACCAACATGTCGGAGAGTTACACGACCTTCCATACAATGCCTCGTACGGTGCCATACCAATACTTGACTGGTAACTGTTGTTGTATGCAAACTCCACCAAATGAAGGTGATCTTCCCATGATCCTCCGAAGTCCAAAACACATGCTCTGAGAAGATCTTCCAAAACTCGGTTGACTCTCTCGGTCTGACCATCTGTTTGAGGATGATAAGCTGTACTCAAACACAACTCTGTTCCCAAGACTTCCTGGAAGCTCTTCCAAAATCCACTAGTGAACAATGGATCTCGATCGCTCACTATACTTTTCGGAATACCATGGAATCGAACTATCCACTTAACATACAACTCAGCCAACTTTGATGCAGTCCTAGTCGATCGAACAGGAATGAATCGTGCACTCTTAGTCAGACGATCCACAATGACCCAAATCCCTTCATTTCCCGTTCTGGTTCTAGGCAATCCATCAATAAAATCCATCGACACTTGTTCCCACTTCCATGTAGGAACTTCTAATGGCTGAAGCAATCCACTTGGCTTCTTCTGTTCGGCTTTTACCAACTGGCAGTTCATACATTTGGAAATAAAATTTCCAACATCCTTCTTCATACCTTCCCAGTAGTAGGTTCTCTTCATATCCCGATACATCTTATTTCCACCTGGATGAATTGTCAACTTCGAGTGATGACTCTCCTTCAGAACTTCACTCCTCAATTCATCTATATCGGGAACAACTAGTCGTCCTTGCTTTCGAAGCCAACCCTCTCGATCGACCTCGAATCCTTTATCCTTTTCTGGATCCAATCCAGATTCCAAGTCACGGATAATCTTGACAAGCCTATCATCTCGCTTTTGACTTTCGCCAATCCTTTCCACAAGAGTCGGTCTTATAGATAAGTTTGCCAACATCTCAGGTTCTAATTCACATCTAGGCCTGAAGTCAAATCCAGCTAAATACTCGAGACTCTTCCATTCTGAAAACATGGCTCCCAATCCTGCATGTCTTCGACTTAACGCATCTGCCACTGCGTTACCTTTTCCCGGAGTATAAGCTATACCAAAATCATATGATGCTAAAAACTCTAGCCAACGTTGCTGCCGAAGATTCAAATCCTTTTGGGAGAAAAGATACTTCAACGACTTGTGATCCGTGAACAACTCGAATCGAACTCCCAACAGATAATGTCTCCACATCTTCAGAGCAAATACAATCGCCGCCAATTCCAAATCATGAGTTGGGTAATTCCTTTCATGCGGCTTCAGTTGTCGGCTGGCATACGCAACAACTTTATCCTTCTGCATCAGCACTGCTCCAAGTCCCGTACCACATGCGTCGGTGTAAACCACCATCTCATCATTCCCACTTGGAATAGTCAAAACAGGAGCACTCGTCAATCGCTCTTTCAGGATTGCGAAAGCTTGCTCACACTTAGCATCCCAATTGAACACTTGGTTCTTTTTCGTCAATCCTGTTAATGGTGCAGCTATCTTGGAGAAGTCTTTGATAAACCATCGATAATATCCTGCTAATCCAAGAAAACTTCTCACATCTGATGCATTCTTAGGTCTAACCCAATCCTGGATTGCTGCCACCTTAGCGGGATCAACCGCTATTCCATTTCCAGAAATCACATGGCCTAAGAACCTCACTTCACTCTTCCAGAAGTGACACTTCGAAAACTTAGCCTTCAGCTGATGTTTCCGCAAGATTTCCAAAACAATACGCAAGTGCGTCTTGTGCTCTTCTTCCGTTCTGGAATAAATCAGAATATCATCCACGAACACAAGTACGAACTTGTTCAACTGATCTCTGAACACTCTATTCATAAGATCCACAAAATATGCTGGCGCGTTAGTCAATCCAAACGGCATTACCAGCCACTCAAAGAAACCGGATGGTGTCCTAAAAGCAGTCTTCGGCACACTATCCTTAGCTACTCTCAACTGGTGAAATCCCGTTGCCAAATCCATCTGAGAAAACACCTTAGCTTCGTGAAGCTGATCAAACAAGTCATCTATTCTCGGCAATGGATACTTGTTCTTCTTTGTCACCTTATTCAGCTCACGATAATCCACACACAATCTCAATGATCCATCTGCCTTGGTTGCAAACACAACTGGTGCACCCCACTCGGACACACTACGCCGAATGAATCCTTTCTGCAAAAGATCATCAACTTGCACCCTCAACTCCTACTGTTCCCTAGGCGCCATCCGCCTAAGAGGCATCACAACAGGTCTGGCTCCTTCAACTAGATCTATACGAAACTCGATCTCTCTATGCGGCGGCAACCCTTTGACTTCGTCAAAGACATCCTCAAATCCATTTGCGATTGGCATTAAAGACAGTCCATCCCGTGGAACAACTAGCGAATACATGAAGCTCATGAAGACGCCTTCCTCATGCTTACATCGTATCACAATCTTTCGCCCTTCCACATTCTCGACTGTCACCTCCAGCCTCTCACAATCAACCTTAGCCGCATACTTCCTAAGCTAGTCCATACCCAAAATAATTCCGAACCCCGCAAAGTTCAGAACAAAACAATCACAAACAAAAGAGCAACCATGACTCGATACAACTAGACCACGGCATAACATACACAAACAAGACGAACCCCCAACTGGATTAGTCACAACCAATGGCCTATCAACAATATCTGGTTCCAAACCTAACCGGCCTACTAGTTCATTACAAACAAACGAATGCGACGCTCCAGTATCAAACAGAACTCTAACTGGAACACCACATAGGAAAAGAGTACCTTGAACAACCACACTCTTTCCCTTCTCTTCAGCAGTAGGAGCTTTCGAAGACGACGGAACAGCTCCTAAAGCATAGGCTTGCACAATCTGCCTGTCCTTCCTCGGTTCTGGACAATTCTTCCTGAAATGCCCCGGCTTGTCACAGTTGTGACACTTCATTGGCACCTTCGGATTCTTACAATCCTTCGAGAAATGGCCCTTCTGTTGACAATTGTAGCAAGTCACCTCGCCTTTCGGCTTCTTCTGGCCATCCTTACCCTTCTGCTGCTGCTGCTTCCTCTTCTGGTTTCCACCCTGCTGTGGTTTAGATTCTCCCTTGGTAACAGCAACAACAGGTCCTTCCTTAGGAAACAGACTCTCATGCCTAAGAGCTTTCTCCACAAGCTTCTCAAATGAATCGTCCAAATGATCCACCAACTGTCTCCCAAGATAACTATCCAAGCCGGTCACAAACTTCTCATTCTTCTGATAAGCAGATTCAATATATGACCGAGCATACTTGGACAAAGCTTCAAACTCAGAAACATACTCAAGAACAGATCTTTCACCCTGCTTGAGCTCTACAAACTTCTTGAACAGAACAGACTTCTGAGCTGTAGAAATGAACTTAGCTTCAAATCTAGCTTGGAATTGCTCCCAAGTAATCTCTTCCTCCGCAGTATTGATGGTAATAGAGTTCCACCAATCAGAGGCTCTTCCTTGAAGCTGCCTTGATGCTAACTTCCTCTTAGTTGCATCATCAATTCCCAAATCACCAAAGATCCTTCTACAAGCATCTATCCACCTCTGGACCTCAATGGTAGATTCTGTTCCCAAGAAAACCTTCCCTCCAAGAGCAGTATAATCCTTGCACAGCTTAGCAAAATCCACTGGTTTCGGAGTTTGGACTTGAACTCCAACATCAACTGCTGCCCCCGGAACTAGTATCCTTCTCATGATCGAAGTCATCATAGCTTCGAACATGGCTGCATAGTCAGCAGTCTCTTCAGTAGCACGGCCTTCCCTAGCAGCTGGTCTCCCTCTTCGACTCATTCTCAATATCTATAAAAAGGAATGATTAGAACATCTAGAGAAACAACTGCATAAAGGACTCAAACTCTGCTAAGCTACTATATTATATATAGTATTCATCCATCAAAATACAATTACGTCTCTCATACGTAGTTACTTCAGCGAGCGTTGGGTAAAATCGATTAACCAATGTTCTGATACCAAATGTGACGACCGCCCATGACCCCTGCACCGAATCTAAAGATAGAGCGCTGTTAAATGTGCCAGGCGACCATGGACGATTGTCAAGGTAAGATTTAAAACAACAGAATCTATCGTATTACTCACAGCGCATGGATAAAATACAATAGAACATATGTATAGTGAAGCTTTACAGAACAAAATGACATCATATAAAACTCCATAATAGTTGAGTACAAGCATCCAAATAGCCAATACATCAAGCCTCACTACAAATCTCTCAGAGAATACAAAACAGCGGAATAACCAGTACATATAAGAAGATAATATGCAACCCTCTAGCTCGTCTTCGATATCAGCATCGTGAGAAGAGAACAGCACCTGTCACCTGCTACCTAGTCTGCCCGTCCCAAAATGGACGAACAGCCCAAGGCAATAAGAATTAAAACATAAAGCCTTGAGTCAGACAACAGTCTTAGTGAGCAGTAAATTAACTAACAACATACCAAAAGAGCATAAAGGAAAAAGGAATAGGAATACAACCCTCCCACTCCAACCTCATTCTACAGTGATAGCCCCCCAGGCACACACTAAGTAGAAGCAAACATAGCAGAGCATACAGTTTAAAGTAAAGCTACTATCACTCGAGTCAAGGGCGATGTTTTCCAAGTACCAAGGCCTAAATCAGATAAGCATCCAGAAAATACCGCTCTTGAGTCCGAATGACGATACAACCAAACATCCATGACTCTGGCTATCACTGTTATCATTGCTTCGATATCACCGTTAATTGAATGACCGGCACATTCTTTCAGCCGTCCGTCAAGGGCTAATGGAAACCCCGGTTCTAGACATAACTCCCGCACGTCGTCGCAGCCCGTGCCTAGGACTATCGAATCTGCCCAGAGTACTTGACCATCAACAGTTGGCCGTTGGGACTATCGAATCTGCCCAAACGTACTCTTGCTTAGAGCATGCTAGAACCTTCAACAACGATGCTATCCAAGCCTCCTAGTCATCCTCCTCGACGACTATTCTCATATCCAATCATTATCCTCAACTCGAATCATATCACCGAGTTATCAACATGCTTGGAATGATCCCGTCTGGATTAGACCAAGTCTTCATCACATGATTGCCTCGCTTCATTACATCCTCGCAAAGCCTCATCTCATCATCACATCATCAAATCTATGCATAAGAGCTTCATCATCCCGCTACGTATGCCACGAGCAGCTTTCCCAATTCAAGAGCCTTTCCCTTAGCTTTTGAATCGTCTTCGATCTAAATCTAATCATCAATCATCTAGTTCATAACAAGCAATCAAATCAAACATCAATCCAAGCAATCAAGCATTCAAATATGATCTAAGTAAACAATTATAACAATAATGGCATTTTCGTAATTAAAGAGTTGAAAGTCCAATAAGCATGAAAACATGGATTATATCTCTACAAACTTGATGAATGAACTTGCATAGGTTAACATATGATAAAATGGATGTAACATCATCATGAACAATGGATCTATATGGATCTACACATAGGATGAAAAAAATGCATGGAAATCTCTATTTTAACACCAAATCGAGCCAACAATCCGATCTACTCCTTTGGATCCGTGTGAGAGATAATCACCACTCACCAAATCACCTAAACCAACCCAAATCAACACACTTCAAATCTGGACAGCAAAGGATCAAGCTTGATCTATCACCAATCCGCTTCAAATGAAGAAATCTCTCTTGAAAAGATGAAGATCTTCAATCTAAGCTCTTGAATCTTCAATCTTGATCTTCGATTTGGATGGATGGAAGCACTAGATTAGAGTGGAGAAAAGAAGTGAAGAAGTGTAGAAGTCGAGCTCTCAAAATGGCAGCACTTCGTCGCTTCAAAAATCCGGATCCCAAAAAGTGAGAACAACCCCTCCTATTTATAGCTGAAATCTGTCCTTAAGTCGAAATCTGGCTATCTCCCTAAGTCGCTTCCGACCTAAGCCTCTCCGACCTAAGCCTCTCCGACCTAACAGATGTACGACTTAACTCCTTTGCGACCTAACACTTAGGAAACCCAGCGACCTAACAACCTAACGACTCAGTTGGGTTGCGACCTAACACAAGTCGACCTAAAACAACACGCGACCTAACATAAGTCGCAACAAATGGACTTCGACCTAACTACTAAGCCAAAGCCCAGCGACCTAACACTCACGTGACCTACGACCTAACAAATCACAGATACTCAACCACTCCTAAGTCGTCTAGACGACCTAACGATGTTACGACCTAACACTTAGACCCACACGACCTATCAGTGCTACGACCTAACACTTATGCGACCTATCTCCTTAGGTCGCTAACACGGCAACTCCTTAGGTCGCTAACAAGCTAACTCCTTAGGTCGCTAACAAGCTAACTCCTTAGGTCGCTAACAAGCTAACTCCTTAGGTCGCTAACAAGCTAACTCCTTAGGTCGCTAACAAGCTAACTCCTTAGGTCGCTAACACGGAACCACTAGGTCGCTAACTTTCCCAGCCGACCTAACACTTAACAAAACTTAGGTCGCTCACAACATTTAGGTCGCGTACGACCTAGGACTTAGACAAATCTGCCTAAAAATCTGAAATGACATGAAAGTGCTAAAATTCCAGATTTTGACGAACATGTCGATCCGTAAAAATACGGGTCGTTACATCGTTTCCCCACCATGTCACAAAATCATCCCACACAGCTGCGCTCATCCACTGAGGCTTCTTTCCCGCTATTTTTAAGCTGTTTACTGTTTCCCGATAGTTCTTTGCGACTTTGCTGCACCAGTGGCGATATAAGACTGAAATATCAGTGTCCTGAAGGTCCACTTCCGCCTGCACGTTTGACAAAATAAGAGTTATATAGCTTTTGTAAATAATGTAAACGTGAATTGATATAACATGTTCCTAATATATAAAGTGACATACCAAAAAATCCTGCCAAATAGTCTCTTTAACATTATCTGGAATCAATGTCCACTTAGGCCAACATTCGGTCATACGACCCATGTACGCCTGTCGAGATATAGATAGAACTACTTGAGTCGGCTCCAAAGAGAAACCACTGTGTTTAAACAGAGAAAAAACATTTAATATTTCATGACTACTATATATTTTCAGAGTAGATTGTACGAAAATGAAATTTAATTTTGAAATTTAATACTTACCTTTGATCTGCTTTTGGCTTTAGCCACACCACAGGACGCCGTAGCTCCTATGATGGACCACCGCCATCACCACCGTCCGGACGAGCATGCCCTCTCTGTGAGGAAGAGGGAGACCCAGAATGTCCACGGGTACGTCTACGTGACGACATACCTATATAATACATGTTACAAACAAACATTATAACAGAAAATAAAATGACTATATGTAAAACAAATATTGTATACGATGAATATAGATGTCCGTTCTGTTAAAAAACGAATATCCACATAACAATCATATACAATACTTATCAGACGGGGCCGAAAGACACTCTAAGGGTTTCATGAATATAAAATATCGTTTTTGAAATTTTCTAAAATACATAAACTAATTGTATGCTCACTAACAACTAACGTTTCCAAACAAACCTAAAACTAATTGTATGCACATTATTCTATTGTTAACACAAACTTAAATATATATAATCTTGCAATACATAAGTTAATAACATAAATTATGCCTCAATAAACTAGATTATACATACAATAATGCAATACAAACATTTAATACACTAATTTAACAAATTAGGGATTAAGGTTTATACCTTTTCTTGAGAGATTAGGGAGTTATAGAGGACGAGAGGGAGGCTTGGAGTTGTCGTAGGAGCCGTTGATCGTCGGAGCATGGGGGGGGGGTCGGAATCGGAGCAAATTTGGGAATTGGGGGGGGATGTTTCAGCCGAATGGGGAAGAAGAAGTTGGGCTTCTGTTTTGCTCGTGGATTTCCAACGTCATTCAACGGCCGCCAACGTCTACCAACGTCTAGCAACGTCAACGTCTACCAACGTCCTACAGTTTTTAACTAATAAAATATACGAGAAAACACTGGACGTTGGAAGACGTTGGTCAATGACGTTGGAGGCCGTTGGAAGGCTCCGTTGGAATACACTGTGTGTCTTGTAGTGTAGTAATGCAGCTAGTTTTAACCATGGTTTTAAACGGTGCCTCATGCTTCCTATTTGATGCCATTGCTCAAGGCAGCAATGCCGCAAGTAGTTGTTCCGACATTAACTAATTAGGTAGTGATGCCGCTAGTATATAAAATGGCAATGATGTCGCCTATTATCAATTTCGGCATTATTATTATAGCGACATAGTAGTCCAGTTTTATGAGTTCAATATCAACTGTTTTACGGCATTGATGTCGAAAGTCACCAATGTCGACCTTACTGTTTTAAAGCACTTGATATCAATGGTTTAGAACAGTTTAGAATATTCTTTGAAAAATAACCAATCGGTAATTGAAATCACTTTCAATGCTTTAATTATGCATCAAAAATCATGATCTTAATTTAATTTCTGAAAAAATAAATAAAAGTGCATTAAAAAAATAATCCTTACTTATTTATAGGTAAATGGAATAAGAAAATAAACTGTAAATATGTTGAACCTTTCCATTCTTAAATAATACAGATGCATCTTCCAAGGTAATAAATGCAATTTAACATAAAACTAAAGATCTACGATGATTCAAAAAAAAGGTTATAGAACATCAAAAATTGAATTAAACTAAAGTTAGCGAAGAACTGGTGATGTTGGGGGAAAAGGGAGTTGAATATCATCAATGTTTAAACCCACCATCATATTATGTGGCCTTTTATTGATTGAATTGTCCAATTGAATTTGTGATACGATTTTGAATCCTTGTGAAGCCCGAAGTTAAAGAGGAACTAAAATGAAGAAGAAGAAAAGAGAATGGATATTTTATTTTCGATAAGAGAAAAGGTACTTCTTGTTAGGTATTAGGAAAGATCCATTTTTATGTATAAATAGTATAAGGTTTGTATAATTAAATTTGTAATATGATTTTGACTCCTTAAGAAGTCTGAGAATAAAGAGGAACTAAAATGAGATAAGAAAAAATAATAATAAATATTTCAACTTTGATGATGAAAAAAAACTTCTTCTTAGGATTTGAACTTTTGTAGAGAAATGAAATAGAATTTAACATAAGGAGAAGTCAAAGGGACATTGTGTTACACCTGAATATATTAAAACTTGTTAAATATGAAAATTTAGATGGGTAAATATGAAAATAAACACTTGAATCAAGGAGAATTAAGGATTTTAATTCTAAATTTAAGAAAGGAAAAAAAGATATTAGAAGAAATCCATATTTTATGTACATAGTATAAAATAAGATAAGAGAAAAAAGAAAAGATAGTGGAAGAGATCCATCTTTTATGTATAGAGTATAAGATATATAAGTTAATTTTAGTCTACATCAACTGAGATTAGAATTCTATTATGGATGTGGACTTTACACCTAAATTGTTATTTTATTTGATCAGTATTTTGTAGCTTTAAATTTCCTAGTACTTAAAAAACATTTTTCAATACTTTGGTTGATTTGATTGTGTAAATTATAAATTTTGCTTTCTCCATGGATCGATCCATTTTGCATTTGTAGCATGTCGTGCACTTGCGGTTCTTTTATCATTTGTTTTGTGATTTTCTAATTATATAGAAAATACGTGAACGCTTACTTTACAGTGAAAACTCCTAAGAACCTCATCTTGTAAGCATAAATGTATGGATGTAATGGCTTATCATCCATCTCTTACAATACATCAGTTTCTAAGCCTTTTAATTTCTTTATCTCTGGAACTACCTTAAAATTCTTCTCTTTCAAAACTGCCTCCATCTTAATCTTTAGCTTCCAAAATCCGCTTTTCCATTAAATCGAGTGGTCGTATAATTGAATTTCTGCTTTCACTCTTTGAAGAACCAGGCCCTGATAAATAATCCAGGTTAGGGTAAATGACTATACTAAAAAACTATTGTGAAAATTATTGCAAAACATCGTAGATCTACTCGATCGGATAATTATCAATAATTCCACAAGGAGTGGTCCTAATATATTAGTCAATATATACACTAAACAACTGACAATAGGCGAGCTAAATACAATTTGACTCGATCAAATTGATCAAGATCAACAGACCTAACAACTCGATTTTATTATTCTTTCGGTCCAGCACTTGAGTGGAAACTAAAATCAAATTAAAAGACTATAATTAGAATTGTGGATGTATTAACTTATAACCATAATCTTAATGGTCAATTTCGTCAATAATATGTCCACATTCTACACTCAATTTCCTAATTTGGTTTTACAATAAAAGTTATGGTTTTTCTAAGAGGATCGATCTTGGAATCTATCACATAAGCAAAGATGGCGACTTGATTAATTTATAATTGATGCAATTAATAGTTGTTAGATTAAATTACCAAGATAGAAATGAGCGTTTAGTCTTTCAGTCGGTTTTATAGTAAAAGATTTGAAACGAAATTGAAACCGAAAAAATAAAAAACAACCCAAATCGAATAGTAATTTGGTTTACTCGGTCGGTAACCGATTTAATCGAACTAAAAGAGTAAATAAGAAAAATTATCTTATGTTTGTTATTCAAACATTCAATTTACTAAGAGGAAAACACAAATTCATATTTGGAGAGTTTTGTATTAAATATTTTTATGTTTACAAGCAAAATTGACATATCTTCTATACATAAACTTTGTTGCTTTTTATTACCAAACCAATTGCATAAAGTATTATAATACCATAATTTGGATAATATAATAAAATTATTATTGATTTGACTAAATCGATAACCAAATAAAATAATTTTACAATCTAAATTCAAACTGATATAAAGAACTGTTCGGTCAGTTAGTTCGGTTCTAATCGAATATTGCTCATTTACAATCGTAAGCATTGTAGGCATTGAAATAAGAACGGTTTTGAGCTTGAAAGAACTCAAAACAACTCAGTATTAGGGGTTTTAAACCCCGAAACTGTATAGACATGCCACCTATCAAGGTTTATTGCACGAACAAAGAGTTAATCGCTAGAGGATTTCGAGTGGTAGACAAGTGGACTTCAGCCGTTTCAGGCTTTCAGCTTCTTTTGAATTCAAAGTACTTAAACTTGTTATTCTAGCTTTAATTGATCTTCAGTTTTATTGATTGTGAACCTCTTGATGTGCTCTTCGACTTGATATAAATTTTGGCATGTTTTAATTGTACAATCTCAACAGTACTGAATGCATTACATAACCTCTTGAAACGGTTGACTTTGGATGAAATATATCTTGAGATCTAGAGACATCACCATATATACCTCTTCCATTCACATTTCGCGTGTAAAAGAAAAAATGTGACTCAAAACACGACTAATTTTCTTAAGCTCAGCCAACATTGTTTGGTCAAAAATTAATATCATATTTTTCAAAGGAAGCGTATGAAGAGGTTTTAGATTCAAATACCTCATTTTAAACATACCATGATCACTCATTCTAGAATTTTCAAAATTTAACATCGTAGAAGATAGAAAAAATGATAGAAAAATGATAAAAAGAAACTAAAATTATGAATTTGCTGAAAAGTAGAAAAAGGAGCTAACATGTTGCATCTAGATCTGTCAAAATACGACACAACCCATTTACCCTACTTTTAAATGGGTTGGGTCAATTCATTTATGAACTTTATTAAATGGGTTATATGTTGGGTTTTCCATTTTTAAAAATGTTATAAATGGATAACCCATTTACTCATTTGTTAAAACAGTAAATTTTAATGCAAATTTGACAGTTGTACTTAGAAATAACAGGCTACCACATTCTCATATTTGAATTTCGATAAAAATTATAATTAAAATTTTAAATTTTTATTGAAATTCAAAACATAAAAATTAGAATTAGAATTATTTTATATTTATTTGTTATTTATTAGTCAAATCAAATTTAAATCTTTAAATGGGTTAAATGGGTAACCCGCTTATTAAATAGGCTGGATCATAAATGAGTAGGGTCATAAGTGGGTAAAAAAGATTGGATCATAAATGGGTTGGGTCAAATTCGACTCAAACCATTTTGACCCAACCCCTAGTTGCACCGGATGCTTATAAGCTTGCATCCAATGTATGGCTTTGGTTGATGTGAATTTTTCAGATTTCACCATTTGAGCCGACAGGTAATTAAGCATCCGTGATGCAAACTTGCATCTTTTGGTCTATAAAATAACCTTTTGTAGGTGATAAGTTTAACCACGTCCTATGTAAATATGCAAGTTTTGAGAATATATATGTATATTTTTTCGAAACATCATTGGTTCCTACAGAAATAGTAAGGTAGCACGTAGCAGGGACTGAGCACCATATATATATTTCAATTAACCGTGTTACGCTCGTGGGTTAGTATTTGAGAATATTTTGCCTCCCGTAAAAATCAAAATATTCAAACTTACTTTCATATAAGCCCGCTTTAGTAAGTTGATGCAAATTGCGATATAAAAGAAAAATCGTTTTACATATCATATCAAATTTGAGATACTCGTCAAATTGATCCGCTCGCCATTCATTAATGCACGTCCGTTTCGCTGGAATTTTATTAAATATTTATTAGGACAAAAAAATCATATGTAGAATATGTCATAGTATTCTCAAATATATCAGCCGTCATCATAAATCGTCAACTACTACTATTTTTTAGGCTAACAAACTTGGCTTTTAAGCAACTTGACTATTAATCTCACATACCGACCTTTTCCATAGATATCCCTTCAAAACCTTCCGTAACCAAAACCCAAATTCAAGTCATAGCATATATATGCTAATATATAGATACTTACCAATTATTGTTGTTCTGAAATAAGTAAAAATATAATGTCCAATATCCCAAAATCTCTCTGTAATTGTGCTCTTACTCTATTCCATCTTGCCATATCCAATTCCGATCCTTGGCCCTTCTCTTTCTAATAAATAAACGCATCTCTTCCTATTCAGTTTAGCTTTTTTCTGACATCAACCGATCGGATTTGGGACAAGTTCAAATAAACAGATCAAATAACCAAAATCATGGGGCATCACCATCATCATCATCATAATCAGGTGCTACTGCCGAAAGGATTCATGGCGATTAGAGTGGGAAAGGAAGAGGAAGAGGAGCTGCAGAGGTTTGTGGTGCCGATAGCTTACTTGAATCATCCATTGTTCATGGATTTGCTGAAGGAGGCGGAGGAGGAGTACGGATTCAAACAGGAAGGTGCGATTACAATTCCGTGCGGCGTGGGTCACTATTTGGAGGTGAAGGATGCGATTGAGAGGAGCGTCACCTGTAGAGCCGCGCATCACCATCACCGTCATGGTATGCCGCAGTTTCATCTTACGGCTTGCTTTGGCGGTGGATTAAAAGCTTGATCATCCTTTTCTGGACGCTTGGCTGGCTGCAAAATTATTCCTCTTATTATTTTCTTATTATTTTGCCATTTATTGGATTCTTTTAGGTTACGTTTTTTATACTATGATGATTTGGTTGTTTTTATTATCATGATGATGCCGAAAATTGTTCGTACCATATAAAATTGCATTTATTTGGGAATTGGATAGATTCTTGTAGTAGGCTAAAAATAACATATATGATTCCCAACAAACGTTCATTTCAAAACTTATTACAAAAAGTAATATTTTTTTTTTCATCAAGATACGATGATGGATGTTGTGTTTGTGCGTTTTGAAGGTGCACAAGCTAGATTATGTTTCTAGCACAGTTATTTTTTTCAACAAAATTCGTGCTGCCCCCTTTGAAAGTGCTCAAATAAAATTTACTAAAATCATGAAAAACAAATTTACGTTTAAACTAAATTTGAACGAAGTTTGTAATTGAATTTTTTTTTTCTTAGAAAAACCAATTCTAGAATTAACGGACTTTTTATTATTTTTTAAGAAATTTTTTTTTATGTTCAATGCAAAAAAGTAGATTAATTTTGTAACTTCGAGATGAACAGTCATCAAAGACTACGAAAAGCAGTTCATCTTGGAAGGTATAGGGTCATCCAGTCCACAACTACAAGCTTATTTAGAACTAGCTACTACTATACATTAAATACTAGTATGTAGTGTGAATTCATGCTACGTACAAGATATTCATAATCATAACAATAATTACTTGGTTCATAATAAATAAAATCGATCCAAACATGTTTTATATACAAATCAATAACATAACGTCAAAGCAACATTTTAATTGAAGCATATAGTCAAATGATTTTAATTACACCAAAACTCGATGTTTGTCTTGTTGAAGTAAATTGTTATTATGCTTTACTTCTTTTTATTTTTTGAAGGAACTGGCGCAATGTTTAGTTCTTTTAAGAATACATTTCAACCCAAGAATGAATTATAGCTTCATGTCTTCTTTTTGATGTACCAACAATTTTTGTGTAATTTTGCATTTCAATCAACTAAATATAAGGAAAATACTAATGAATGGAATCGCGTTATGCTTTACCATATAAAATCTTCTTATTTGGTGTTTCTGTAATGTTAGCATAATATCAGGCTTCTTAGTAATTCATCATTACTTTATGCTTAAAGGACACATGGATTCATTTTCCTCGACAATTGTTTAAAAGATTGATCTATATAAAATTATTTTACTGATTTGTAAAACTTAAACGAAAAGATAGAATATTATAACTGAATTTTTCTTTTCAAAAAAGAAGAGTATAACTATTAATAATAAAAACTCCATTTATGGGAAAATTTGGTTTACACTAACTCTACCAGCTTTCTAATGAATTGTTAGCATGTAAAAGTATGCATATTATCCTAGATTTAGGGTATGAACATTGATTCCAAAATATTGTTTTTTTTATTCTAAACCTGACTATGATACATTAATGGTTATGTATAATGAAGATTTTAATTATCACACAAAAAAAAATCATCATTTGAATTTCTCAAAGAGTTAAAAAAGAATGTATTTTGAAAGAAATTCAAACATTTTCAACATTTATGTTATACGTATGAAGAATAGGTTTTTATCTACCGCTACCTTCGTGTATATCGATTCATTCATCATATTACAAGGTTTTTTCTACTTGTTAAGGTAGACAATTTTTTCCAACTACGAATGTCCATCTCCCCGTTATGAAATTTTTTAAATAGTTTTTCTTTGATTTGTAGTGTGTGCTATTTAAAAAAAAATGTTAATATGTCTGTCCTATGTTGTAATTTTTAATTTGCATGCTAATTGGTATTTTAAAAAAATTATTTCATATCGCATGTTGTATTTTAATTTTTTGAAAATAATTCTCCTTTGATTCCTTCTATCATTAATGAATGCTTATGTTTTCTTAAGAAAATTTATTTATCTGTTCTCTCCTCTTTTCGTTATGGTATATTACTTTTATTCGTTGAAGTTTTATATGAGTGCATCTTCCTTTTATGAATTTGTTTGTTTATATAGTTTGCCTTTTGATATGTTGTGTGCTATTTCAAAAAAATGTTGTCATGTTTTTTTTGTTTTTTGTTTTTATATTGATTGGTTTATTAAGAAAGTTGTTTCATATATCTTATGTTGTTTTTAATTTTTTTGAAAATAAAATGTTGAAATTCTCCTTTGGTTCCTTCTATCATTAAGTATGAATGCGTCTATTTTCGTAGGTATATTTATTCTGGTGTTTTCTCTCATTTTTGTTATTGTCTAATACTTTTTATTCAATGATGTTTTATATGAATGAGTGAAGAAAACAATAGATGTAAAGAAGTATAACCACTTACTTTCTAGAAACATTTTCATTTATTGCGTAAGGGAAGATCATCATCAATTTAGACATTATAGTATAACGTTTCATGTAAATTTACCATTAACATTTTATCATAAGCAATTTTTTTCTTCAACTATCCTCAAAACCTAATTGGGTAATATGTAAGGGGGAATTAATTTAAAGGACAAAGATTTGTATATTTTTTGCCTCAAGGACACAACCTCAATATTTTTACCATAAGGACAAACATTCTTCTAAAAATTATTCATAAGGACAAACATTTTCCAAAATTATTCATAAGGACAACAAAACTGCTACCAAGCTAAAAACTGATACCTAAAAACTGCTACCGATAACTACAAACTGATACCTAAAAACTGCTATCAATGACTAAAAACTGATACCTAAAGAAAGTTGTCCTTCGGGATAAAATATTGAAGGTCTGTCCTTGAGGCAAAATCGCTGAGAAATTTTGTCCTTGACAATAATTTCCTGAATAGTGTAATTGCTGATATTTTAACATAATGCTATTATTACCAACTAAAATCAAAGATTCAAAATATTTTGGATCAATTTCCTTTTTGTTTTAATAATTCATTTAGATAAAATAGAAAATAAATTAATTTCAAGAAAATAATGGGTTCATTTTCGAAGTTGTTAAATGGAGAATTGATTCGGCTAAGGAAAATGAAAATTAATGGGCAAATTATGGAAAAAAGTAAAATTTATAAAGATAGACATATCCTTCCAATACATAATTTATTATACATACTTACAACCCACGTTGCCACAAATACCCCCTTCATGACATCATTGAATCATGAATAGAGGGAAACACATCAAGATCCATATGATTTTGTGTAGTAGAAGATTTAGATAGAATGATATAATGGAAATTGATATGGAAAGTTAGATGGAGATTTAGATCGATTCTCCTCCATGATAGCAATTTTTTTAATTATGAGATTATGGTTTAGGGTTTGGAGATAAAGAGAAAAGACTTGGACATAAGATACCTGTGACAAAAGAATAGAGAAATAATTAATTATAGAGAAATCAATTTGGTCAATTTTATTTATTTTGACAAGGGGCAAATAATTAATTTGATTCTCCCATCACTTAAATCTTTTAATCAAAAATTATATTTTTTAACTCTCCTATTAGCTAAAACTATTCTTTCTTTAACAATGCCCTTCATTTTATACGTGGATGGACAAAAGCCTTTGACCTAAATCCATATATAGAAAAAAACTCGATTTGCTCTAACTCTATGAGCTTTCTAATGAAATATGTTTTAAGTTACATTTCTCATAATTATTAGCATGAACAAAAGATTATTAGCTACAATTCATAAGCCAATAAATCCACGCTCTTAAAGTATCGAATCTTTAATTAATTTTCTTCATCACAGTCATAGTTACACATAATATTCAATTATGTGGGGATGTAACAAAATTTGTTTTAACATTTCTTATTGTACAAATAATTACTACATTAATGACCTGGGACAATGAAGATATAATAATTTGATTATTCTACTACCAAAAGATACAAATGACATCACAATATAGTAGTCCATAGATAGAACAATAAATTTTAAAAGGATATAACCAACAAATTTATTATGTATGAGATAAATATAGCCATGTTCATCTATTTTTGGAAAGTATTTGCACATTGCAATAGACGTTGTGCAACTTTATTTACATTTTGTTACTTTATTGACATGAATTTTAAGTTAAGTTTATTATTATCATAATTATTATTATTCATAACATGAGCCGGATTTTTATCTTTACTACAGTATCCAACACACAATTGAAGTCGTTAGAAACTTCAAACTAGAAATCATTCAAATATTATTTTGAGATGAAATTATGATAGGAGAGAAGAATAAAGGACAAAAGATAGTTTCTCCTATTCTATATTTCTTCTTACATCAGATGAGCTCAATACATGCATAATTGTAACATGAAAAAAAAATTAACCTATTTAATGACCAAACGTCTATTTGGTCACCCGATGCATAACTAATAAATTTAATACACATATAAGTCATGTTTATTAAGTATAACTGACATATTTACTGTAGGAATAAATTTCCTAAATAATATTTTCATATAATTTTATCTAAATAATACTGAAAAAATATAAATAGAGTTAGGAGGGATCCAACTTTTTTTCTCATAATTTTCAAAACTAAACCTTTGTTCTCCTTATTTTAAGTATAATTTTATTTGACTCCCTTATAGTCCATAATTCAATCAATTTCAATTAATTCAATCGCAATGGTTGTCTTCTTGTCTTCTTCTTTTACATCAATTGCCCTACTAACACTCTTCCTTTCACATTTTTTCTCACCGAACTCTCCTCTAATAAATTATTTAGCTTAAAAAGAGTAAGGTTTTTTCTACCACTATCTTCGTATATATTGATTCATTCATCATATCGCAAGGTTTTTTCCATTTTTTAAGGTAGATAATTTGTCCGAGAAGAGTTCAGTGAGAAAAAATGTGAAGCAAGAGCATTCGTAGGCAATTTATGTTAAAGAGGAAGACAAAATGATAACCATTACATTTGAATTAATCGAAATCAATTAGATTAGAAACTATTAGGGAGTAAAATAAAATTATACTCTTAAAATAAGGAGAACAAAGGATTTTATTTTGAAAATTATGAGAAAATAGAAAAAGAGTTTGGATGGATCCAACTTTTATGTATATAGCATAAGATTAATTGAAATTGGTTAAATTAGAAAATATAAGGGAGTAAATTAAAATATTTAACCTTAAAATAAGAAGAACAAAGGATTTGATTTTGAAAATTATGAGAAAACAGAAAAAGAGTTAGGAGGGATCGAACTTTTATGTATATAGTATAAGATAGTATAAGATATCTACGTGTTTGGTTTGATATATTATTTTAATTCTTATCAGTAAATATTTTTGTTTTGCTAGAAAAAGAACTATATAATTACAATGAAGACTAAAAACTATATGATTTATAATATGTCTATCTCAAAATCAAATTAAATTAAATTGGTTTATTTACTTAATATTATCCTATATTTGTTTCAATGTTTTGAAGTGAGTAATATATTCAATTTTATAATAGCCGAATTTGCGTTAAGATTCGTTAAAAAATAATTCTTTTTATTACTAATGTATATGAACAACTAATCATATTTATACGATGAACCATTAGATGATTAAGCTAACTAATTAGTAAGTTTCCTAACTTGAAAATATCACACAAAAAAGATATTGGTCTTAAGTCTAAACCATATAAATATTTGAAATATCTTTCAGAATATCTTCTTGATGTAAATTTCAAAAAGTAAATTGTGAACTAAAATATTATCAATTGAAAGAATTGATTTTCTTTCAAATCAAATATTTCAAACAAAGAATTTTTAGGGAACACATTGATGTTTTTCAAAAATCACAAAACACTTGCACTTAATCAAACTTTGCAGATGCATTCAAATTTTTAAAACTACTAAAATGTAATTACTAAATCACCCTATATCGCTCCTATTTTGGCTCACTCTTGCATAATATATAATTTTTTTTCTTCGTTCGCTCTCCAGAACCTAAAAATTGAATCCAGAAAATAAATAAATTACACCCATTAATGGTTGAAGTGAATTGCAAGATCAACTTCAATAATAAAGACTAAAAACAAACACCAAGTATAAAATACTATAAATAATTTTATTTCTTTGCAAATTTAAGATAAAATATATACCATCATTAAAATATTCAAGTTTTTTAATATTTGCAAAATGAATAGATGCAAAAATTATTTTTGATGAATAAGAACATTTCTAAAAAAAAGTTAAAGGAATACATTATTTTGCAAATATTTACAAAATAAATGAATAAAAAAGCATTATTTAGTAAACATTTGCAAAACAACCACAAGTATATAGATGTATTTTCTAAATGAACGGTTAAATATATTTTCTAAAATAATAGATATGTTTTTTTTAAATACTTGCAAAATGATGCATAATTTTGCATATATTCGCAAAATGAGTGGATAGTTCTACAAATATTTGCTAAATGAATAGTGGTAAATATGTTTTCGCAAATAAATGCAAAATGAACGCGTATCTCAGCAAACAGTAGTAAATATGATGGATAATTTGCAGATATTCACGAAATTAATGGATATAAACATCTTTTACAAATATTTCCAAAATAAATGCTTAATTACGCAAATATGTACAAAACGAATGGATATAAAACATGCTTAAATAAAATTGAAAATATTTGCAGTATATGCATATTTTTCTAAAAATTGGCACAATACTACATTAGAAAAGTTTTCAGAAAAGAAACAAATCAGTGTTAGAAAAAAAATCGTTTTTGGCAAGAAGAAGATGTTAGAACTAGAAGTTGAAAAAGCCAAAACATATTTGATAAATCGAGAAAGTAAGTTTCACATACGAGATGAAGTGTTTACCGAGAATCATGTACAAAAAGAAGACTTTGGAAAAAAATCAAAACAAATTATATTGAACGGCTTTGCAATTTTTGGTCAGGAGTGATTTTTGCCTAATAAGTTTGAAAATAAAGAGCAAGGCATATATACACTACAAAATAATTAGTTTCTTTCAAATATGTTAGATTTTATTTGAAAACGTTTTCAGTATTTCAAATTAAATCAAATATTATCAAACAAAAATAATTTTAAGAAAATAAAAATCAAGTTTATTAAATTTTTTAGTTTTATTTTTCAAATAAAAATTTATTCAATTCATATTTGTAGCTCGCAAATTATAAGGTTGTCTCATCAATTATTTCGACTTTATATGGCCTCCTCCACCAAGCCTATCCTTAACTACCCACATCCCTTCCCGCCACCCTCCCTCACTATCCCTACAATCCTTTTACCCATCCACCGTTACTACCAAAGATACTGATTTTGATGACAACGACCATATAAATATAGGTACTGATGATTTTCCAAGTTGTATATAATATGTTGTAGGATATTATACAGGTTTATAGTAGTATAGAATAATTGAGTAGGAAGACTGATCAGTAAAATGATTAGAGATCAAGATTCAGAGATGATTAAGATATTTGAAGACTCATGAGTTCGGAGGCAAAGACAAGAAGAGTTCAAGACAGTAGATCATAGGAAATAAACATTATAACGATTTAGCAAAGTCTTTGGATAGCAACCATCTGTTCTTTGTATAATCTCTTATAAAAGTACTTATTATCAAAATATTTATTTTATTTTTCAAAGTATAATCTTACCAATATTTTATAAGAGTTTTATATATTAAAAGTATTTTAAAACTATGTTCAAAAGTTCTACAAATTATTAAAATTTTATAAACACTTTAGATGCATTATTGTTTTTCAAAATTAACAAGGGTATATCAACAAGCCCTACCTAAGTATGTCGACATATAGACCGTTGGAGAGATGCTTTTGAATTTTAGATAGTTGTTATTTTTGGTTATATCTCTTCACGAATAGACAAGTCCCTACAAACACTATATAAAGGGGACTAGAAAACGAATTTTAAAAACTACTTTCTCTATTTTCTTCTTACTCCAAATTCTCATTATATATTTCACAAAATCCACTTTATGTACTCTTCAAATTCATTCAAATTTAATTTCTACTTTACTACATTCATTCTCTACAATCTACTCCCCGATTTGAAAGTGTCATTTTATCAATTCAAAGATCAAAGTGCTATCATAGGGCTATAGGATATTCTATATCCAAAGTACAACTGTTTATATTTGGAATCAACAACTCTGTACTATTATTTTTTTGCATGTGCTTATTGCCTGTTCAAATCAAGTAGGTATGCTTGTTGCCCGTGTAAACCAAGTAGGTGTACCTGTTGCTCGTTCAAATTAAGTGGATGATCTTGTTGCCCGATTAAATCAAGGGAGTTTACCCTGAACTCGGAAATTAAGAGGGTGTATCCCGTTGCCTGGAAATCGAGATTGTATTCAGATTTGCTTGCTATCTGTTTAAAGTAGGCGTTGAAAAAGAAATCTGTATATACACTACATAGGACAGGACATAGGATTGGTTAATCCATGCCAATATAAAAAATCTCGATATCATCCCTCTTACTTTTACTATATATATCCATGACTGCCTGTTAATACACACACACACACACCTGTGTTGATTATCTGTGTTTGAATTTAAACTTTAAAATAATTTAGAAAAATTCCATATAAGTTATAAAACACTATTCATCTCCCCCTCTAGCGTTAAAGTAGCATTGAGATTCATTCGCATTAGTACTACGCCGTTTCCCACATTTGGTACTAGAGCGTTAGGTTTTTAAAAACTCATTATTTTATTTTGAAAAGTATAAACGGCTACCAACACTGGTAGTACATTTTCTAACATTTTTGAAGATAAACAAAGTTGCAAAATCCTTATGATTCCCTCAGATAGATTAAGAACTAATAACATCGAAAACTCATTTGATCATTTGGAAGTGTATTGTAACATCCCGTTATCTGATCATTTTGATTTTTAAATATTTAATTAATTTTAAATATTTAAATAATTTATTATTAAAGTTTAATAACTTATATTCAAATATAGTGATCATTTAGATATTTGAATTATGAATTTAATAACCTTACCTAACTACTTTTAGTTAATAAATAATAATTGTGAACTTATTTTGTAAATTTATTTATAATAATAAATGGTTTGAATAAATAATAAGAAAATCAGTTTTTAATAAAACAATTTGATTTTTAATGATGTATTTTTAAAAGAATTTATAGGATATTTTCCATAATTTTTAATAGGAAAAATATTTAAATTATCGTTTGACGCATTTTTGGGTAAACAATGGTATTTTTGAAATTTAATAGAGTAAGATAGTTAGTGTATACTATTGTTTTGTGATTGTATCGCATTTTTGTGTACGATCGTATTTTTGTTTTATCGTTCACTGTTCATACGCGAAGGAAATTCTATGTAGTGAGATGTCGGAAATCATATAATAAACTAACCTCTACACTAAGACAATTCAACATCTTGACTTTTATATTTCCCTCTTCTCTCTTCTTTCTAATTTCCTTTACATTAAACATAAGAACATGGCCGTTAACTTCAACAATCAAAATCGAACAATTTACTTAATGAAAAAATGCAAAACAAGAATTTTGAACTAGTGAGGCCCAAATCCACAAATCCGTGTGAGTTTGAAGGGTGCGGTTGATGTTGGTTGGGTTCAACGTGAAATAGTCAACCTAGGGTTTTGGTTTTGTAGAGTTTGGTGAGGTAAGAGGCTAATCGGAGTGTTGTGATGGACTCGGGGACCAAGACACCGGTTATGGAGGTGCTCTGGTGAAGTGCGATCGTCGATTGTGAATTGCGATAATTACCAAGTTGAGGAGGGTCCACTAGGTTGCGATCATATAAGGGACATCGAGTGTATCATGGTGGTTTTAGGAGATGGAGATTTGGATGAGGAGTTCAACGGCGAAGTCAGATTGAAGAATCATGGAGCGTAACTCCGTGTCGGGGTTGGTTCGTGCACATGTTCAAGTCAATGTAGGAAGAAGGTTATTTTGCGGGAAGAAGAATTTAAAACTAACGAGGTGATTAATTTAATTAATTAATATAATTTTAAAACTTTTAAATTGAATAACTATTCATTACGAGATTAGAATTGGGTGCGAACGTTTGCATTGAACTCATATCGATGTTATCTACGCGTCGGAGTTGGATTCTTTGAATTTGAAGCAAGTAGAATTTTGAATTTCGATTTTAGACCAAACTGGAATGTGAAATCGTCAACTAGAATTTTGGTGAGTTTACTCACCTCTAAATAAATTGATATATATATTACTATAGATTATTATTGATTGTTTGAATAGTAGTTGATAGTTTTAATGAAGTATTAATTAATGATAGAATTATAGTGATTTAATTTAATTACGTTTAACGTAGTTAAATTAGTTATGCTTTGTTGTGATATCTGTTTAGCAGAATAAAACACTATTCTGCTGTAAATAAATTGAATATATTATTTTGAACATCTCATCGAGTAGAATAAATCACTGTTCTATGCTTGTAAAGTAAAGAGATTATCTTTGAAGTTAATTAATATGTGGATTAATTAATAAATGATACATTAGCTATTGATTGCTAATTGTTGATAACAATATGTTTGTTATTGTTGTTTGATTATTAGTTTGGATTTGAATTCCTGCTTGAAAAGAGGATTGCATAAATAACCTTTTTTTATATGGGACTTTTGTAAAGACACTCTAAGGGTTTCTTGCAATTATTAATTTACTATTATATTCGCCTTACTTATATTCTTATGTTGCTTATATTGATGTTTGTCGAAATATTTGTGACATGCTATTTGATTTGTGTAAGTGTCGTCATAATGATTATCGCTATATTGTCACTTATGAAATATCATCTCCTTAAATCTTTATGTATGTTGAACTTGTGCTTGTATTTTTGCAACATAAATATTTGGTTGCGTTCTTGCACTTTGAAAGTTGTTTAAACTATATTTTCAAGTTTAGAATTTTGAAATAAAGAATAAGTTTTGTTTAAAATTTATAAAAGGAGTTATAAATTTGATTAATTATCTTTCAGGATAATTAATATTGTTTTAAATTAAAAGGTTATAAATTTGATTAATTTTCTTTCGTGATAATTAATTTTGTTTTAACTTTATAAAAAGGTTATAAATTGATTAATTATCTTTCGGGATAATTAATGTTGTCTTAACTTTATAAAAAGGTTATAAATTTGATTCATTATCTTTCAGGATAATAAATGTTGCTTTAGATTTATAAAAAGATTATAAATTTGATTAGTTATTTTTCAAGATAAGTTATGTTGTTTTGGAATATATAAAAAGGTTATAAATTTGACTGATTATCTTTTGGGACAATTTATGTTGTTTTAAATTTATAAAAAGATCATAAAATTAATTAATTTTATTTTAGGATAATTAATGTGGTTTTAATTTTATAAAAAGGTTATAAAAGTATTTTAATGTTGTTTTAAATTAAAATTCCTTTTGGTTAACATTGTTTTAAATTTATAAGAGTATTTTAAATTAAATTATTATCTTCAGGGATAATAAATGTTGTTTTAAAGTTTTAAATGATAGTTTATAAATGAGAAAAGCTTGAAAAAAAAGAATGTTTAAAAATAAAGCTAAATGTAAATTGTTTTTAGGTTTATAGTAAATAATTTTTTAATGACATTTGATTTGTCCCTTTTTTAATACACTTAGAATATAATTTGCTTCTTAAAAAGAATATTTTAAAGACTGTTTTTTTAAAGCATTTTTTTACAAATATTTGTGATGTGACAATCAAGCATAAGTGTGAGTCAAATGTTTCAAGAGATTTAATTTTCACATACGACCATTTTGTTTTCCCGATAGTTGATTTATTGACTATCGATCCTGATATCTTCATTGTGATCATCGATTCAAGGCGAATTTATTGCTCATTTGGGGCATTTATACCCTTGTTATTTTTAAAGTTAAGAATGTTGTCGAGTCAAGATAGGAAGCAGCACTGCCCTATCTTATCCGGCTTTATTGTTTTTCCCGGAGTAGTACTAGTTTGTTTTCGATAGTTGATTCATCGACTATCGATTTGATATCCTTTCCCGAAAATGACTAGAACAAAAGAGCGAGTGGGGGCCAAGCTACGTTGGGTGCTCCAATTAGGGTATTGTCACATCTACTCTTGATTGGTTTCAATTGTATGCATGTAGAGATGTGAAATACTTGGATTCTCGGTAAGGTTGGTAGGGCCCAGTTTGGAGGTTTCCGAGAGTCATCGTAATTCTCAAGTATATTGTGTAGAGGCATACTTTCGGTAAGGGCGGTGCACCCTCATAGTCTTGTTGGAAAAGTTCTTTTTCCTTATTTGATTCAAATCTTTGAATCGTTTTGTTAAATGCATCGAGAAGTGCCTGGAGCTCTTCTCGATGTTTAATTAATTATTTCCATTCTTTCAAGTCCGATTTTGTTCTAGTTTGTTTCCATTCTTTCATGTATGGATGTTATTCTTGTGAGGGAAAACCCATTCCGTATTTAGCGGCGTGGTCTTATAGAATTATTATATGTCCACCATATTTCTTGAGTTTTCTCACACTGGTTTTCCAGACTGATCCGAGTGTTATTTTATTATAATGCTCGGGTCAGACTGAGTATTTTTCCCGATTAACGTTAGTGGGACATGGAGCTCATGGAGGAGAGCTGGACGTTCACCTGTCGTAGTATTTTTATTTTCCACTGTATTATTATGTATACCCATCAGCAATTGTAAGGTCGGGAAGTTATAACTATCCAGGCTGATGAGGTTTGTTTTTAACTCTGATATACCTTGTATCTTGGAGTGATAGCTTTTCCAATCTTTATTATATTATATATGTTGTCGTTCCGCTATGAGCTTCTAGTTTCCCGGTTCTTTTTTTCTTTTACCCTAACAATCTGCCGTTCCAGCACTTGCATGCTCGACATTTCAATATCGTGGAGGTAATAAGTGCTAACTTTCGAAGGTCGAAAAGGCGGGTCGTTACATGTATAAAGTAAATTTGCAAGGACATGTATGTTATATGGTAGATAGTGAAAAGACATCTGATAACCATACATTACAAATCATGAAGGATAAATGGATACTAGACCATGGATGCTCAAGACACATGACTGGCAATCCGAAGATCTTAAAAGACATCATTCACAAAGATGGTGGAACGGTTAACTTCGGAGACAACTCAAAAGGATACATCATCGGCATCGGCAACGTCGGTAACTCTAAAACTACTATTATTTCTAATGTTTTGCTAATTATGAATTTAAAATATAATCTGGTTAGTATTAGTCAATTATGTGATAAGATTTTCAAAATTAAGTTTGAAAAGGATATTTTCCACATTGAGGATAACGAGTCTAGAATTATTTTAGAAGGAGTTAGGAAACGGAACATTTACATTTTGAGTATGAAAGTGTCCAATGATAATCTTGTAGGATCTAATTAATTCTAGAGGGGGGTTGAATAGAGATTATAATAAATTCACAGAATAATAAAAATCATAGCACAAATAATAATGGAGTAAATGCTAAAATAAAAGCAGCACACAAATTTACCTAGCTTCGACGATACTTGCCTATTGCTGCCCCCAAAATTTCTACTAAGATTAAACAATCGACTGCTTATAGACCCTGTAATCCTATGACTATCATTTACCTTATTATTCTAACCTTAAGCTTTAAACCCTGCCTCAACTCTATCCCTGAGTTGAGAATTTCTCGAACTACACAACCTATTTCAATCCTAGTTACAAACTAGAGTTTTAAAATTTAGAAGTAAATTACAGTTAAATAAACAAACATAAACCTTATTTTAATTTATTATGTAGTAGTTAAAAAAATTAGGCCCAATTAAAAAGAAAAGAAGGACGTGGTCTTCAATTATTTTTCTTGTTCATCTTGTTCAAACAATATCCCTTTTTCATTTCAAACCAGATTTTATTTCTTTTAGGGTTTCTAATTTAGGAAGCCGCCTTGCAATTAATCGTTGGATCGTGCCTCTACTCTGATGTTGATTATGTCCTTCAACTTGCTGGCGATTGATAGTTACGGCTGCTTCCTCGTAGAGTTCTTTTACCGTTGATGATTTGGTACGTTTTTGGTTTTCGGCTATATTTACTTCGAACTCGACGACTTGAATATATATATATATATATGTGTGTGTGTGTGTGTGTGTGCACGGGCGCGTGCGCCGATGATGACTTGGTATTTATAGAGTACGATTCGAAGAAATAATCCTTTCTGATTCCAAATATTTTGTGATTTTCTTCTTTGAATTATCAACTTCGATTAAGCTTTTAATCTTGACTGTTGATTTTCTTTGGTCGTTCTTTTTGGCTTACAGTATTGTTGATCCCTTATATATACGTTGACTTGACTTGTTCAACTTGAAAAAAATCTTTGTATTTGCTGTTGTGAGCTTTTTGGGTTACATCTAAAAATTTGTTGAACTCTCTATTGCACTATGCACCCTTATCAACTTCTAAAATCTTGTATCAATTTCGAATTGGTTTTGCGTATTACCTTGTAGCAGTTCGGATTTGTGCTTTGATGCTAAGTTAACTTTGTTGTATCGGTCAGTGTGCGCATTATGCATGTTCTTGCTACCTGTATGTGCATGTGCCTTCTTCTTGTGTGCTTGAAGCTGATTCACATTGCCTGAACTAGAATTTTTTGCTATGTGCTTAAATTAAGATCCTCTGAATTTGGTGTTGCTGCCTTAGTTTGGTTGTGTGTGTGTTTGTCGCTGGACATGGCTGTGTTGCTTGATCGATGATGCTCCCATGTATAGTCCATAGATTTTTATTATGTACATACATACATGTGTGTGTGTGTGTATATATATATATATGTATGTATGTATGTATGTATGTATATTAGTGTGCATTATTGTGCATTTTCTCCTTATGCATGCTTTAATCTCTGGTCTTGTGTACTTGCCTGTTGCTCACCGTTGCACTAGTTTGTGTTTTCCCTTGTGTACTCTTCTACTAGCATCAATTTGGCCTAGTGTGCTGCTGTTTAGTGCACTTGAACTTGTGATTCTACCTTGTTGTTTTTGGTTTGTGCACTTGTCTTGTGCATGCTGTTGCACTTGTTTGTGTACTTTGCCTGCTTGCACCTGAAATCTGCCTTGTGCTTGGTTTTGCCTTTTATATTTCAGCTTCGTACTTGCTGTACTTGAATTTGTGCCCTTGTATTTTAGCATGTCTTTGTGGATTCTGAACTGTTTCTTGCCTTGATTGTTTCTGCTTTGATTTTGACTTCTTGTGCACTTGTGATATGTCTGCCCTGAGCACTGTGTTGAGCATGAAGTACAACTCCAGGCTTAACCTTATTGTCCTCCAACCAAGTGCTAATACAAAGTGTCAATCTAAAGTGCTGCACCTGAACTTATTATATATTCAAATTTTTTGTGTGCATGTGTGCAAGTTTGAAATGTGCACAAGTGTATATGCATCAACTTTTTAATGCGTTTGCTTATTTTAATTTGCTCGACCGTAGAGCATATGCAGTGATACACTGTGCATGTCGTCGGTTACTTATGCACATTATTGACTTGATTTTAAATTTTTATTTTGCTCGAACATGTTGCATTGGTCCTTGTATATAACTGTTGTATTAGTCCATGTTCGTTATTTTTTGTAATGACCCGCCTTTTCGATCCTTAGAAGTTGACACTAATGCTTCTTTGGTATTCACATGTCGAATATCCAAGTACCGGAAAGACAGATTGTTGGGGGTAAAAGAAGAAAAGACGGTTCGCCTATGAATAGACTCGGCAGCTTATTATCGAAATCTTCCATCAGCAAAGTAAGATAGCCGAACTAGAGTTGATTACTGACTTGGGTTCCGCTTCCCTCTCTTTCTACCTGGTTGTCCTCTAGGTTGGATAGGCTCGGGTGAAGAGAAGTTAATCGTCCGCTTCGTTCGTCCCGTTGGTCCCCTAGCTATTCTAAGCAGAACATAATCTCACAACGTGATGAGTAATATATAATGTACCAATGATCTTTACAAAAGAAAACTATGACATACACACATAAATTAGAGTAATTAACATATCATCAAGCTGGATAGTTATAACAACATGTCCTTACAATTGCCGATAAATACAAACAAGGAGGTACAATGGAAATAAAAGGAAATATAGGAATACGTCTTGGAAGTATCCAGCTCATCTCTTGAAGCTTCAAAATGTAACGACCCAGAATTTATATTAATTAAAATTGGAATATTTAATTGATTTTAAATGTTAATAAGTGAAATTTATAAGTCGAATAATTTATTTTTCGAATACTGGATTTAATTGGATAATTAAATCGATAATTTAATACTTGAAATTCCAGAAATAATTGAAATCTGGATTTAATGTGATTAAAAATGATTTTTAAAATTTTATTTAATCATACTGGAGTTATAGTGATGTTATAGAACTTTTAAAATTAAATTTTAAGTTAATCTGTGAAAATTGAATATTTTAATATTAAATCGACTAGCGAAATTAGCCATTTTTCGAACAGTCTCAGAATTGGACGAAACTAGTTCCATTGGATTTATAATAGTTTGTTATTATCGAATTTCAATTTTCGTAGCAATCGGAGTTGTCGTTTGACCGTGGCAGCTCGAAACGCATCGAAATTGTTTTAATTTTAATTTGGCGAGTTAAAATAGTCATTTTTCAAAAAAGTCTCGGATTTCGACGAAACCAGTTTCATCGGATCCGTAATGTTAAATTATTGTATGGTTTCAAATTTCGTTTCAATCGGATGTACGGTTTATCCGAGGCAAGCCAAAACGCCACGAAATCGATTTAAATCGGTTTAATTTAAATTGATCGTTTAATTTCCTAACTCGCACAGATGATCGAATTAGCTTCCGAAACCTATTCCATTGTGTCCGGAACGCGGGATAAACCCCAAAAACGCCAGTTACCGCGCGTAAATCGGAGTCCGGAAAACCGGAATGAATAGTGTTTGAGAAAATTTCTATAAATAGACCATTTATTCACAAAAATAAAAAAAATGTTAACCCTAACCCTAACAATGGCCGGCCGCCTGCTATAAAACGAATGGCCGAAAATCGTTCTCCTTCCCCCTCAATTATCTCGAAATCCATCAGCAATTAGAGGAAATCACCAACTACAAAATCGAAGAGCACTCCAAGATCTAGAGATTCAACAGTTGTGATCGATTTTAAGCAAGTAGATCGACGACAAACTGCGTTTGAATACCCGCCGTTCATACACGTTTTCCAAGAGACATAGGGGACCGGACTTCAAGGGGTTGCGGCCGTGGGTGGCTCAGGTGATGGCGCACGTGGTGGAGTATTCTGATCGAGCTAGAAGTCGTTGGGGTGGGGTGTGAAAATCAAAGGAGTGCGGCGGCGATGGGTTTACTGCGTTCGATATTCACGTAGGGGAGAAGGCTTCGTGCGTGCGCGTGAGAAGGAAAAAAGGCGGCCAGGATTTGCTGAAAGAAAATTAACGGTCCAGATGAATTCTAGGTTTAGAAATTGTAAATTTTATATTTAAAATGCGTAGAAACTTTGTAAAATTCATATCTATTGCATATATTATCAGAATTTGACGATTTTGGTGGCGCCGGAATCGTAGCGACACGATCTACGCGCTGCAGCAGATCCGGAGGCATTCGGAGTTAATGAGAATTCTTGATTTAATCGAAGGCGCTCAATTTAATTTGAAATTTGAACGCTCGACGTTATAAAAAGCAAAGGTGAGAACTTCTCACTCAATCGAATGTTATTGTTCGATGTTAATTTTAAATAGTTAGATTTAAAATTGCTTGAATGTATGTTTGAATGATGATTTCTATTTATTGTGTTAAATAGACATTATACGCCGTTAGTAAGCGGAGGTTATTTATTAAAAACATATACCGCGATAATTTCACATTGAAGTGAAATTGGTATTATTTATGTATAGCAATATATATATATATATATTGGCATATGTATATATTGGAGTTGATTTCCCGCATTGTATAGCGGATGAGACCCTATTGCGCCGCATAATAGCGGATAATATTTATTAAACCCATATACCGCGATATTCCGTACTAGAGCGGAATTGGTATTGTGCTAACATCTGTAGATGCAGGGAAGCAGGTTGGAGGGATCCAACTGGATTCCTCACCAATATTTATTTGATTACAGATATTGTGATATTTGTTGATTATCATATGATGATATATGATGTTTGATTGCCGTGATTGATTGTTTGGTGCTATTGCATCATCGGATCCATTTTTGAAGTTTAAATATAACGATATTGATTTATAAAGGATTTTTAAAGTGATTTTTTTTAAAATATACGTTTTATTGAATTTTGGAATTGATTCATTTTAAATAAATAAATGTTATAATTTTTATGTTATGAAAATTATGAGATTTGTGAAATATAACCGAAAGTGATTTTTTTAAATAAATAGCTGATTTATTTATAAAATAGTTTAAATTGGGATTTTTGAATTATTATGAACGATTTATATAAAAGATGTATAAAATTGATATTTTATAAATTAAGAATACTGGGATTATAAAACAAGTTTTTATAAGTGTTAAAAATGGAAAAAAAATGGATTTCATAAGTGAACGAAATTTATAGACTTATAATTTGTGAAGTTATAAAATGAATAGATGTTGTAAATAAATGGATTATAAGTTTTTAACTTATAATATAGACTTCCGGTATATAATTGAGTTATATAAATTGAATTGGATAATAAAGGAGATTTATAAATCAAAGTTTTATAAATAGAAATGGGATTTATAAACATTGTTTTATAAATCCGAAACCAATTGAATTTGATAAATTAAACATAGAAGTTTAATAAAGGAGATATATTCGTGATTTTGGATAGCGAATTATCCTTTAAGTTAAATGTTGTAATAATAAGAGTTTGGTTGGGAATTTTATCCACGATTTTGGACAGTGGATAATCTTTTAAGTAAAATGTGTAGAAACGTTAAATGTGTTAACGAAGTATATTTACGATTTTTGACAGTGAATATATTATTAAATAAAATGGATATGTTTTGGATAAGTGATATTACGAAATGAAGTAATTGTTTTAAAAGATGTTTTAAAACGTGTTAAGTATCGAAAACATAGATTTCAACATCCATTGTTGAAATAGACGTTTCGAGAAATAAGTAAATGGTGGACTATAACACTGTTGTTATAGTAAATGGTTTCCGAAAGGAAATCTTTTATATAGTATTGGGATTTATCTATCTATCTAAATTTCGAATCCCTATACTAGTGATTTTGAGTTGTCGTAACAATGTTTTACGTAACATTCGTTTTGACTCAAATAAAATTTATGAAAGAGAATGATTTCCTTAAAGAATGAAATATATACTTAATTTTGATTTAAGTATATCGAATATTTTCCAAGTGTTGAAAATAAGAGATTTGTGAATTACTTATTATTAAATAAGTATGGAAATGCTTTTCCAATATGAAATGAAAGGTTTGAAATTTTATCTTTTAAAGATAAATTGAAAAGTGAATATTTGGAATTTGTTTCAAATGGTTAAGTGTGGAAAATTATATATCTTGTAAAGATATTTTTGGAAATTAAATAATTTGGAAAATTATTTGGAATTTGATGATGTTGCGCATCTTTATTGATAGTTAAATAACTGACTATCAATAATTACCTTGAATGGGTATTTGTTGTGATTTGCTTGAATTTGAATGCCACACTTATTTTTGAATAAGCGCTCACTATTCGGGTTAGCCGGGAAAGGACCTTTGGGTCGTATAACCCATTCCGAATATGTGATACGTTGTAATGGATTGCATTTGATGACCGGTGTTGAAGACCGGATATTTTTGAAAATGGAAGTATTACCGTCGAGTTAATCTACATCGGCTGATCTCCGATATAGAGGTTTTATCACCCTTAGTGATGGGAAGTCCGGACGTGATTAGAAAATTATCCGGATTTGCAAGGGCTTCGTGAGAAGTGCCTTCGGTTCCATTCGATCCCAAAACGGACTTGTATGGATGTGTGTCTGACGTTGCACTTTGAGATGTAAAGCTGGTTTCTATCAAATACATTTCTGTTGGTGGCGGAGAATTTATTCTCTTAGCTTAACACCCTTCTCTGAGACGTACGAGCTCAGAGGTTATGTAGTTGATGGTTACTAGTGATACATTCCCAATTTGGTAATGTGGCATACGAAGTGCTGTTGATCATTTGTTTTGATCAAAGCGTTGCTTTGTGAAAAAGCGTAGTTTTGTGGGCGAGACTTCGTCGAGCCTCACAACCCGGTAATGGTCGAAACAGGAATGTTGCGGCAAAGGTTTGTAGGGGTAGCGCCCCTAGGGTATGTCATTTCCTTCTGGATAAAAGGTGATATCATGGTATGGAGCCCAGATATTTTACCTATGTTGATTATACTTTGTAGTTGTTGCTTTATGATTGAGGATCCTCAGATAAAGGTCGGTGACGACCGGGGGATGACATAGCTCGTGTGTTAGTTACCTAGTTACAGCTCGGTTAGAGCGTGAGGTAGCGTCGGCCTTGTGTTTGCAGAGATCCGGTTAGGTTCTCGGGGCGTCTTTCCAGAGGCGTTTCTATTTCGGAGTAAGGAAGTTCCTTTGCCTGACCATTTGTTGGAAATCCAAAGAAACAATACGAACCCTGTACGATTTTTAGTTGTATTACCTGCTATGGAATGTGGCGGTAACCTGCTACTGAACGTAGTAGCTATAGTAGACATACAACAATGGTTGTATGTTGGCTAAGATTGATATTATACTTTCGAAATGTTTTCCACTAGGCATTAACAATAATATCAACTGATTTTGCGTAGTAAGCATTTTTGACTATCATAAGGAGAAATCTCCTCCAATTCTGCGTTTGCATTGTGTGTGTGGTGGGAGGCCTTATGGTAGTTTCATTTTCCAAAAGCATTGCGAAAATGTTTTAGTTTCTTTGAGATAAACTGTTTTAGTTCTCACACCAGTCACCATGACTGACCTGGAGTTTATTGTTTCCTTCCTAAACTCTGGGTGCCCACCAATTTCCACACGGGCAGTCTAGAGTCAGGTTATCAGGTCATTCTGGATTCAGGAGATGCTGTGGAGCTTAGTGGCGAGCTGGATGGCGAGACGTACCACTTGTATATGATATTATTTATTCCGTTGTGTATTCTGTATGAGGACAAGTTTATATAACTGTCCAGTGTTGTATTGTTGTTGTAAACTCTGATGATGATGTAGTGTATAAAATGATATAGTTCTTTGATTTAAAGATTATTCATTTATCTATTATATGTTGTTCCGCTGCGAATGTGAGATTCTAATATTGTTTCTGTTTCTGATGTTGTTCTGTTGTTCTTCTTTCTTTTTCCTCTATCTTTTCTTCTACCTCTTCTTTCTTAAAACCCTAAGTATTCGGTTTTTCGGCATTCGATGGCTCGGCAGTCGATACAGTGGACGTATTGATGTCGATATTCGGAAGTCGAAGAATCAGGTCCTTACACAAAATGTCCATCTAAATCTGTAAAATATGCTCGAGATAACCTGAGCATTATAAGAAAATTACGCCCAGATCAGTCTGGTAAACCAACGTAAGAAAAATCAAATCAAATAATATGGATTTCTATATTTATAAAACCTTTGAAAATAAAGGTATCTCCTAAGACCACGCTATAGATAAATGGACGGGTTTTTACCTTACGATAACCAAACCATTTTTATCAGAAAATCCAATGATATTATAATAATGTCTAGAGGGAAAAATAAATATATAATATATTTGAAATGGTTACCCATAATTACATTCAATGGTACTAGGTTCTACAACTAAAACCATAGGGAACATTTTAGAGATTGGATTCCAATGATGACAAGGTAAGGGACTACCTTCCGTATAGTACACCTTTAGATAAAAATACTCGAGGGCCATACATGGACCCCCTGCCAAGACAAAGTCAACCACCCATTTAACATGACATACCGGATTATATCATTCCTCATTCACCGAGGCTGTAAACATTGCCCCATGGTCGCCCCACGCTCATGCCAAAATCCATAAAACCGAATCTAGATCGAGGAATGATGCTCCTAATGGTAGCTCACCATATAGCTCTGTGGGCACCGCCTGTTTTAGCCATTACCGGGCTGTGAAGATTTTGAGGTCACGTTTTACCTTTTCCTCCTAGAAATTCCCACTTGCAATGCTAACACTGCCTTTCAAACAACAATGCAATGCTAGCATTTATCTAGACAAGTTGTTCAGGATATGAACAAACCGATGGCACTACTTCTACTACATTCATTTTGGATTCACCCTTAGGATTAGTAGCAAGTAGCTTTTGCACTTTAAAGAACTCCGTCTTCTATACCATCATCTCGACCCAGTCCCGAACTTCTTCCAAAGCATAGAATGTGCATATGGTTTTGGAGTGGTTACGGTTCCGAGTCATCTAATACAAGTACACTCCCTCGCTTACCGGTCACTTCAAAACCAAATCGACAGTTCCGGTAAAATCAACTCATGTTCTTTTAGAAATAATCATATAATACATAAGAGCAGAGATCACCTCCTAACCGTTCAAGAGGATGAATTTCCTTATCATTCATCCTAGGAGAACAAAACGAGATTTATACGTATAGTATAGCCTCATTGAAGATAACTATACCATATTATCCCCATGTTTCTCCTCGATATTTCTTGTAACAACCCGGAATTTCGAGCACTTCGTTTTTAAATATTTATATCTAGGATTTAATGTGATTAAATATGATTTTATAACCTTGTTGAACACTTTTTAATTAATAACTAATGATAGAAAACTTATTTTAAAATATGTTTATAAAAATATACACTTTGAATAAATACTGAAAATGTGACCGAAAAACATTTTGTTATAAATCAACTTTTTGATCAATACAAGTTGTATAAATATTTTGCAACTTATATAGTAACATATGCACAAAGTAAACAAGAATTAACATTTCTCTTTTAATAACAAAAAATTAATTAAAGCTAAGTATAATTAAGGGAACCATGAGAGTGATTTAAGGCATGGATTAAGGAACCTTGTTTTAAGGAGCAAGTTTTATGGAGCCTTGTTTTAAGGAGCATGTTTCATGACATGTCTCTTTCTTTTCTTCCCCTCTTCTGGGGCCGTGAGTATTATGAAGGGAAAGGTGGCCCAAGGCCATGAGTTATGAAGGGAGGAGGCTTGGGCCGTGAGCTAGGAGGAAGGTGAAGGTGGTGGACGTGTGCATAAGAAGGAAGGTGAGGTCTTTGGCAATAGACTAAGAGCAAAATGAAGTGATAGTAGGATTGTTTGGTTGATTGTATGTTGGTAGGAAGTATTTGGTTTAAATAAAAGCGAGTTATTCTCACTTTAAATGAATCTTTAAACATGTTAATTTGTTTGTTATAAACTATAATAATATACACTAACTACTTAAATTTATTACCCCTAATTATGTGCTTTGAAAAAATTGTAATTTTGTTTAAGCAATGTGCCTTAAAAAGCTTCGAATTATGTTGTTTAAATTAAGTACATTTGAACATTTAATATGCACATGTTAATTATGTACATATGTTAATACATGTCTCATAGTGATGTGATTGGAATTTTGGAATCATATATGTTTATATAATTGGATAATATTAAATATTGAATTGAAAACGGAATTGTCCATATAGCGATAGTCGCTATAAACGCACTTTGAATCCCTTAACTTTAACTTGTGTAATTTAGTGATTTATGACATACCCTAATATAACTTGTTTTGGTTATTATCTACACTTATATAAGTGTTTTTAAAAGCAAAGAATATGTGTGGAAAGTTATATAAAATGCAAACCAAAGTTATAAAAGTTAATAGCGAAATAGTCGCTATATCGACACTTTTAAATTCCTTCCTTGGGAAATAACATTTAATTTTGTGGAAACTTTCTTAGGGATTTCTTTACCATTTAAAAAAATAAATAATATATTATTCTTATTGTAAAAGTTTTGAAGCTTAAATCATTTGAGAGCTAGTTGAACGAAGAGACAAAAGTTATAGCGAAATAGTTGCTCTACAAGCACTACGGAAAAATACCTTGTTTTCAAACATTTCTGTAAAATAATTAAAAGATATTCTTTGAGATCTTTCTTCACGTTTTCTAAGTACCAAAATTATACGAACTATTGTAAAAAGAATGGATCTAAAATCAATTGTTAAGGCGTTGAAAACTAGACGCAAAGTTGTAGCAAAGCATGTAACAGAACTATAGATGGCATTTCCAGAAATGCTGTCTTTGCTATTTCAAACTATAAATTGTGTAAAAATGATATTTAAATTATGTATTTTTATTTAGTCATTTTAGAGTTGTAATCTAACTTATAATAGAGTGTTATAAAATTGGTTAAATATATTATTAACAATTAATTATGATTTGGATTTGTTTTGACAATGTTTGAGTAACACTTGTCTTAAGCCCTTATAAATGTAATTAAACCTTTAAAAGATAATTTTAAAGATAATGATTAAATGTGAAGTATTTTGGGTTTGTGGTAAACAATGTTTTAGTAACATTTGTTTTTAAACCCTTGAATTATATTTTAAAGTGAAAAAATATTATAAATATAATTAGATCTTTAATAATGGAATTTTAAAGATAATAACAAGTATTGAAATATTTTATAAAAAGATAGAAAAAGTTATATGTTTAATTTACAAAAGAGAAGGACTTTATAGTAACAATATTTTAGTAACATTTGTTTTTAACCTCTTTGATTATATTTTAAAGTAAATTAAGCTTGTTAAGTTGTAACGACCCGGATATTTTAACGATTTTTATAACGTAATTAACTGAATTTTTCTTGAAAATAAAACGATTAAATTTAGCAATGAAAATTTGATATTTGGAATACGTCTATTTTAGCATAGCAACTGGCAGATTTTTATCGTAAAATACGAAAGTTAATTCTGTTGTACAATTTTCAATTTCAATATAAATCAGTTAATTTGATGAAAATAAAATATTTTCAAAACCTGAATATTTCTATATAATAAAATTAAAAATCATTTTCTGAGCGAGGGATCATATTTCGTTTCATCAAATTGGGACTGTTATAGTTCCGTTTATCTTATTTTCGACGAATTTGCAGCAGTTTAGCAGTGAAATATCAACTTTTGATAGGATAGTCATATCGCTGTTATCTGTGTACCATTATGTTTTTCTCGCCATGCTAATCTCTACAGTATATTCGTTCTTGTATTTTGGCGTCTGGTACGTGGCGAAATCTGCGAAACAAAAAGCCGTAACGGTACCCGTTTTGAGCCTTTGCTTCCCTGTGTCCTTTCGTTTGTTCTGAGAGAACCAATGGACGGTAGCTTTTAGTATTTCCAGAATAGTCACATGACTTTTATTATTCCAACCTATTCAATATATTATTCTCTGCTCTCTTTCTCTCCCTGCTATTCGTTTAAATTCTTGCTTCAAAAGACAAAATTATATTATAAGGTTTATATAAAAAGCATTCTCATATATATTATTTCCTGAAACAGTTCGTCTCATTTCTCTCTACTATTTCTTTCTAATACTTCCGACCCACCTTCCCACCAAACTGTCCTCCACCACAACCCATCCCTCCGACAACCTTGATCGCCGTGAGCCACCGAATCACCCTGCCGACCTTCCACCTAGCAGGTCGAACAACCCGAAACCCATCACCGTACGTTCCCTCCAGTTCGCATCGCCTCCCTCTCCTGGCCACAACTCCTCCTCTCTATTTTCACGTGCACCGAACCCACCCAGATCCACAACCTCCGCTAGTTCAACCTCCCGACCACCCTCTCAACCACCTCCTCTCTCTACCGAAACTCTCCACCTTCCAGTCGTCCTCCCCACCTCTTCAACCCATAGCCGCTCCGAACAGCCTCTCACCGCCATCACCTTCCACGTCAGCACGCATCGCCACCCTCCACCATTTTCCTCCCATAGCCGCTCCGCCCACGTCTATCTCCTCCAACCCAAACGATAGCCTTCCACCTCCCTTCCCACGTGCTCAGCCAAGTTTTCCCACAGCCTCGACCTAGATTCGAGCACTTGACCGCCTCCCCTGGTCATTTCAGGCCCTGATACCTCTTTGAACCTATACAACAGCCTATTGAACCTACCCCACGTCCTTGCCACTCCTCCAAGTCTTTTCCTTGTCAACCACCGTAAACTACCGCAGCTCCGACTCTGAACTCATCCCCTCTCCACTAACCAAATCTAAAGACACCGAGACGCACACCCCGCCCTTCGCTCTACTGCAAACATGATCTTCGTTGGCATTAACTTTTATGGCAATGAATTTCCTCTTGTGCAAGGACATGGAGGTGGTGCATTTTTTGGTAGAGTTTGTGTGTCCTTGCTGGAAGGGCTGACGTATAGTACATTAAGAAGAAGAAAAAAGCAAGGAGCACTTGTTTCTTTACTCGGTTGATAATAATGTATGCATGCAGTGTTTTATCCAAAGCCACTGTTCCATCACGTGAGAGTCTTTTCTTCTTATCGATATATATATATATATGTTGTATATATAACATGTTAGAAAGTTTATATATGTAGCATATATATAGGTCGGCTGAAGGGTATACTTTGTCTCCCTCCTTTCTTCAATTGGCCGAAGAGATATATATGTTGCGTATATATATATCATTGTTCCCCTCAATATTGATTTGCTCTGTGCTTCAAATATACTTGCTCATTTAAATCTAAGCTTATATATGTTACTGATATGTGCAAATATATATATGACAGTTATATATATTGATCGAAATATATATATCTGTGCAGACTATCTTATTTCCATATGCTAGTATATACATTGCTAAAATATATTATTAGTATTTATATATATATTGCATATATGGGACATACGTATATATTGTTCGGCAGAAGTTAAATATGTCATATATAAATTTGTTCCTTCGATATATATATATATATATATATATATATATATATATAAATGTGTGTGTATATATATATCGCATATGTATGTATATTTGTTTTATCGAATTCTCAAGCTATCTGTTTTGCTTGTCGTAGCTAATTGACTTGTCGTGTCCTGTGTCGTGTCATATCCGTGTGCGTATCTGTGTCCGTACTTCCCATTCTCGTTGTTTTCTCTAGCCTCAAAAGGTGAGCAATCACTTATGATTAACATTCTTATATTTACTAAATTTAATTCACATGAAATGATGATTGAAATATGCCGTTAAATTTGAATTGTTAAGTTATTTAATTATTAAATATGATATGCCATTATCTGGAATTGTTTACCTGTGACATATGACATCATAACCTGTTGTATATATATTATATTTAAATTTGTTACTAATGATATATGCCTGTTGTTGATATGTTATATTATTATCATATTGTTCTCACTGTACAGTTCCTTAATAGTTAGAAATTCCCTATGGGTTGAAATGATACAAACCCGAACGATCTTGTAGATTAGGGGAAAACCGTTATGGATTGAAATGATAAATCCAAGCGATTTTCATTGATTTGAATTTTAGGATTGCAGGTTTAAATGATATATACCCGTATAATTAAATAAATTATGGATTGAAATGATAAATATCTGTATCAGTTGACCATAGGATAGAAAATTATATACGGACACCGTTAGTCTATATTTTGAAAATGATTTCCAAAGTTTGAAAGGAAATATATGGGTTTTAATAAATATCGATTTTTTTAAATATAATATATAAAAGTTATTTTATATATGTGTAAATTTAGATTTTAAAATTATATATTTTGGAAATTTTAAATTTATAAGTTAGTTTTGAAAATATAATTTTTAAGAATTTTTCTTATAACTTTATTATTTTAAAAATATATAAAATAAGATTTAATTTAATTAAATTAATATATATATATATATTATGTTTAAGTATTTATTTAAAATTATATTTTAAAAATAGATTTTGTAATAACTTTAATAAATTAAGGTTGGGAAGATAAATTGAAATTGATTTGACATTGTATTTGTTTAAGAATTTTATTTAAATAAAAAAAATTGATTGGAAACTTATTGAATTTGAGATTTTAAAGATATGATTGTATAACTTGATTTTGATTAAAGGTGATTAAATGAATATTTTCAAATTTAAATAAATTGAAATTGAATATTTAGTTTGATTTAAATGTGTAATTGGAGATTTTATTTAAATGTTATTAAAAGTGATTAAGTGAATAATTTTAGAATTAAATATAATTGAAGTTAGATATTTAATTTTGATTTTTACTTAATTTGTAATTTGCGATTTTATTTAAATGTTGTTATAAATGATTAAGTGAATATTTCAAATTTAAGTAAAATTGAAGTTCAATTTTGAAAAATAAATGAAATTTATTAAATTGAGTTATTGTAAATTGTTTGAATATTTAATTTTGAAACCTATTGAATTTGAAATGGTTTAAATTTGTAGTTCAAATCTGGATTTGAAATCGATATTAATTAAAATCGCTTTAATAAGAATTTGAATTGAACCTTTAACGTTTTTAATCGAAATTGTTGAACTAAGATTGATTTAATTCGGATTTTTAGAACCAAAGTTGATTTGAATTGATTTGTGAAATTAGAGGAAATAATGCTAATTTGAACTATTTTGATATAAACTATTTCAGTATATAAACTCTTTTAATATATAAACTATTTTTAATTTATAACTTATTTTTAAATATATAAACTATTTTTAATTTATAACTATTTCAATATATAAACTATTTTCAATATCTAAATTGTTTAAGTTGGAATTGTTATGATTTAGATTTAATGGATTTAAATGCGAATATTTGATTGGTTTAACCTATTTTTGTGGTTAAGATTTTGGAAATAAATATGATTTTAAAGTGAATACTGTTTTCGAAAGTGATATGATTTTGAAATGGATATGATATTTTTATAAGAGGTATGAACTGTTCGAAACTATAAAATGACCATGGTGTAAAATAAGCATTTGGTTGTTAAAGAGACCGGGATCGGATATTGTCATACTCTCTGCCAATACCGAAAACCACTTTAACAACTGTATACGTGGTGGAGATTCCAAAACGAAGTAGGATGGTTTGGCGACGATTCTGTATGAGGTATTAACGCAGCCCTGACTCCCATGAGTCAGCTTGATGTGGCTAAAACAGGAGCTAAACCGGGCCAAGTGGGGTTGCTCCCCTTATCGGGAACATTTCTTCGATACCATTCTATTGCTTTTGTGATTTGATTGGGTGCACCTTTGATTTAGGAGTGTGTCTCGAGGTGGGTGGTAGTAGCTTATATGCGTTACCACCAGTCCGGGAGTGCAAACGGTATTTCTACCCTGGCATTGCCTCGCGTGCCTTGTCACATGCCTTATAGCGCCTTCTACGAGTTTGGTTTGTGTCATACCTGTGGAGTGCTCCTTGATAGCTCACCGGTTTGGTGGAGTTTACAGTACTGTATAGACTACGGCATTATATAAAATGTGTTAAGGGGGATATGGGTAACGCCTTAATGCTATTTTAATAGTTTACTTTACTCTAGACATTATATATGTAGCGTATTGTACTATGTATGTAGATAGTTTAACAGATCCTTAAAGGATGGGAATCCCAAACATCCTTTAAGTTAATTGTATTTCACTTGACATTTCACTTGAGTTGAATTTACTATTATAACAATGTTAATCCTGACTCGAGTGTTTTGTGTTTTGCATTATGTTCGGGTCAGACTGAGTGTCACAGCATTTGACTCACCTTTGGAGTTTGGAGTTTTGCTTGAAGATCTGTCTCTTATCTATTCAGCTTTGCAGTTATCTCAGTTATTTCCAGTTGTTTATGTTAGGACTTGTTAGTTACTTTTGTATTTGGGACTTCTCTGTATTTGAGATTTCTGTTGTGTTTATTTTAGACTCTGATGTTTATATAGTAGCTTCATGAACTACTATTTATCTATTCCACTGCTTATTATTATTGTATTACTCTGTGTTTGTGATTCTATGATTTATTTATTTATTGTATATGCTGAGTTTTGCCAAATATAAATTTACAATCTGTTGTTTTGAGCAATTCAAGTCTAACATGTGTTGATGATTATCGATTTGAATGGTTCAAAATAGCAGGTCGTTACATAAGTGATTTATTAATATACTTATACCATTGAGATAAGTATATGAATACTTTTTAAGTACTGAAAAGAGTATAAGTGAATAGTTAAATATATGAATACAAATATATATCCTTTATAAAGAGAAATTATATATATATACACACACACAAGTATATAAAGGAAGTTTTAATTAATAAAGGGGAATTAATTAATCAAGGAAGTTTTAATTCATGAAAGAAGTGTTATTAGATAAAAAGGAGTTTTATGAATAAAAAGTGTTTTTATTTAATAAAGGACAAATGAATTAAAAAGGGATTAAAATTCGTTTATGTGACTTGATCGTGCTTTGGATGAATTAATAGTGCATGTATGTTTACTTGCTTATGGAGAGTATATGGGATTTAGTTCCCTTATGCGATCATTCACATTGTTGTGAATATGACCAAATTCATCGACTCGGTCTTGGGGAGACTGGGACTGGTAAGTGTTCTACTTATCGAAAACCACTTCGAGGCTGGGATATGTTTTCTGTCTCTGGGAAGCAGATCTGTTTGAGATGCTGGAATCCAGGTGTGGTTTCGAGATCTTTTTGAGATGCTGGAATCCATTTGTGGATTCATGATCTGTTCGAGTGATGAAGACTCGTGTGAAAGATGTCGTACGTAGCCTCGACATCGAAAAATGACTAAAGACAGAGTAGGATGCATGATCCCGAGGTTTAGCTAACCCATGGGGGGTACAACAACTCCATATCTATAGTATGCTTATTGATATGTTGCACATGATGAGTTATTGATATTGGGTTCACATTGTTCACGAGAGTGTTTGGATGATAGCCTTTTATGTTTACCTTATGGTATATTTTAACTGGAGATATACGATGCTCGAACGGTAATTTCCGATCCTTATCGTAAGTGATCGTTCTCAGTTTACTAAGGTGGTCTCTGTGGAAAATCCATTATGCGAACGTACCTTTGCGGTTTTGTTTGTATACCTAAATATGCTATTGAGTGTAACCAATATAACCATTCCAAATATGTTATATATTTATTTTAAACCCTGGACATTATTATAATATTAATAGACTTTCTTATGAAATGGTTTGTTTGTTATAAGGTAAAAACCTTTCTGTGTTTATTCGCGGCGTGGTCTTACGAGATACCTGCATTTTAAAAGGTTTGATAATATTAAATAATTCAGATGACTTGAGTTTTTCACACTGGTTTACCATACTGATCCGGGTGTTATTTTCTTATAATGCTTGAGTCAGCCCCGTGTGTATTTTCAGATTTCGTTGACGTTCATGGAGCTCTTGGAGAGGTGCTGAATGATTACTTGCCGTATTATTTATTTCTGCCACATTACTTTGTTTGTATATCAACAATTATAAGGACAGGCAATTATAACTGTGCAAGCTAATGATAGGTTAGTTTGTTCTGATTATTGTATCTATGCAGTTTTCTTTTGTAAAAGATCATTTGAGGTATATTATATTATCGTTCCGCATGTGAGATTCTGATATTGTGTCCTTCTTTCTTCTTCTTTTTCCTTTTCTTTTACTTTTACCCTAACTTTCTGTCTTTTCGGCACTTGGGTAATCGGTACGTGAATATCATGGATGTATTAGTATTGACATTCGAGGGACGAAAATGCGATCGCTATATTTTGGTATCAAAGCAGAAGGTTAAGTGAGAACCTTAGCTTTGGTTGGGTATAACTCATTAAGAGATATGTTAATGGAATGCCTTATTATGAGTTGAGTGTATTATAGATATGAGAGCACGTACTAGTTAGTGCTATAAATTTGCTTTATATTGTGTTAATTGGTCTGTTAAGTGCTTATGAATTCTGGTCAATGGGCTTGATCAACATTATTGATAGGGATTCATAAACTCTTGAACAAGGCAAACCGATACAGTGTTGTTTGTGAAATTTGGTAAATGAAATAATTTTACCTAGGACTACATTTTTTATATAAAAGAATAACTTTTAGGAAATCGATATAGTTATTTATGATATGTTTATTTGTTAGGAAATGATAATATTCAATTATTATCGTTTATTGTTTAATTAGTCGTGCTCGGCCAGTTTATGGGCATTGACTATTGTTTATTGATTTGTAAGTAGTTTATCTTCTTCAACATGGGTTGGGTAGATAGAAATTTATAGAACATTGAAACGAACACCTTGTGAATTAAGTTTCACAATTTGACAATGAGGAGTCGGTGATAATGTTGGGTTAAAAATTAATTTTAGAAGTTGTTTATTATATCCTAAATGAAAGATATGATATTTTGAGAGTAAATATTGTGAAATGATTTTATATAAGAAAGCAAATTTATATAAATATGGTTTATATGAATATGGTTTGTAAACAAAAAGGATTTAAATTGAAATTTTGTGAACCTAAATCCTAATGTTTTTGAAAATGATTTCTAAGAGTTCGGAGTAAATAATAATAGTATTATTTGAAACTATTTTAATGGACTAACATTTTTAAAAGAGTTTTAAAATTTATTCGAGTTCGAGGTTACTCTCATAATCAACAATTCGATTCTAGAAAAAAAGTATTTTTTATGCTAGCTAGTTCGAGTGGATCGAAAGTGACTAAAGATGGGCGAGGGATATGTTCGGATGGTAGGCACTTCACTCGAGTATTACCCTTCTTAGTAAAAAGGGATATATGATACATCTTGGTAGGACTCAATTCCATGTATCATTTTGTTGTTACTTGACTAATATTAATATTTTCCATGGATTTTAAAGAAAATATTTTGGAAATTGGCTTTGAAATGATTTTTGTTTAATCCAAAACGGTATGGTTTGATATCCAAAAAGATATACATTTATACATATATACATTATTCCAAAATGATTTGAAATAAAATCCCGGTGTTTAATCTTAATTTTTCTGTTAAGTTATATTATGGACGCATGTATCCTATGCATTAGGGTAGTTTGGTTGTGCATTATTATGTTGTTTTTTAATTTTCAATTATTGAAATAAAATGGAATTTTTTGATGATTTTGGATAGTCGGAAACTTCTGAATTGATATAGAAATTGAAGCCAAGCATTTTTGTAAAATTATAAAAGTTTATTTTTTTTTATTTGAAAAGATAGTAAGTTAAAACAAGTTTAAAATTTATTAAGCATCCTTGTTAAATGGAACATTCGATGTTATTGGGCCAACTAATAAACATCTTTACTTTTAGATTGTCTAAGGAAAGTAGACTCTAGTCTTGAATTTGGGTACCAGAATCATACTCTACTTAGCTATTTGCTTGACCCGATGGATAAAGAAGTCAGGAAGGTTGACTCGATTATAAGATCCAAAGTTATTTTGGACCAGTCGAAATTTTAGGTAGTAAAATGCATAGGAATGTTTTGTATATACCCTTAGGATATAGTAGAGTATTAGAGGAGTAACGAACTTAAGTCTTGAAATATTTTCAAATGTAATTTTGTTTTGATAAAATGTTTTATAAATAAAGAAAAGTCTTTATGAAATGTTTATAAACCTAAGTAATGTTGCATAAATGATTTTAGTATTATATAAGAAATGACTTTGAGTAAATAAATGAGAATTGGAAAGAAATTGGTGTGGTTAAGAAACTATTTGAGTAAGTACATAAGTTGTATGTAGATCATTTTATTCGCATGACAATTCTCGATCTAGGATTCAAGTACATGATTTCGATGTGATATACACTGGTCCGAACAAGGATTTTTCACTAGATTCTGGATGACGGACACTGGATACAGATTTTTGATATGATTTTGAAATTTTCTATCATAGTATATTGCTATGTAAGAAGAACAGAAATATCTAATCAAGGACTCTTCGAATTGTTTGGCTTGTGGAGAGTTTGGGAAAGGACTCTTCGAATTGTTTGAGGTAGTATGAATACTCGACTAAGTAATAACCTAAATCTGTTAAGCAAAAGGTACGCTTAATAGTATATTTTCATCCTTGTGCGATGAAAAGATTTTGAACTAAGGCAAACCATAAGCTATATTTGCTAATAATTGTAATAATGTTAAGTATTAATGTATGGTTGTTTCTTTGATTGCTTGTGTTGGAATTTCGAGGACGAAATATTCTATGAAGGGTGAATGTGACGACCCAGAATTTCAAACACTTCGTATTTAAATATCTGAATTATTTAAATATTTGTATGTATGATTTAATATGATTTAATATGATTTTATAGCCTTGTTAAACACTTTTGAATTAATAACTAATGATAGAAAGCTTATTTTTAAAATGTGTTTACAAAAATATACACTTTGGATAAATACTGAAAATGTGACCGGAAAATGTTTTGTTAAAAATTGACTTTTTGATCAATACAAGTTGTATAAATATTTGGCAGTTTGTATAGTAACATATGCAGACATTAAACAAGAATTAAACATCTCCCTTTTAATAACAGAAGATTAATTAAAGCTAAGTATAATTAAAGGAACCATGAGAGTGATTTAAGGCATGTATTAAGGAGCCTTGTTTTAAGGAGCATGTTTTAAGGAGCCTAGTTTTAAGGAGCATGTTTCATGGAATGTCTCATGGCTTGGAAGTACTTTAATTCATAGCTAAGGAAGGGGTTTTATGGTCTTTTACCATGGATTCGTAAGGCAATAAATAGATATGAAAGGCCTCTTCATTTCTACACCAATCCACTTCTTAACCAATGTCTCTTTATCCTCTTCCCCTCTTCTATGGCCGTGAGTATTATGGAGTGAAAGGTGGCCCTAGGCTACGAGTTATGGTGGGGAGGAGATTCTTGTCGTAAGTTAGGAGAAAGGTGGAGGTGGTGGACGTGTGCATAGGAAGGAAGGGGAGGGATTTGGCCATGGGCTAAGAGCAAAAGGAAGTGATAGTAGAAGTGTTTGGTTGATTGAATGTTGGTAGGAAGTATTTGGTTTAAATAAAAGTGAGTTATTCTCGCTTTAAATGAATCTATAAACATGTTAATTTGCTTGTTATAAACTATGATAATATAAACTAACTACTTAAGTTATTACCCCTAATAATGTGCTTTGAAAAGCTTGTAATTTTTTTTAAGCAATGTGCCTTAAAAAGCTTTGAATTATTTTATTTAAATTAAGTGCATTTGGAAGTTTTATATGGACATGGTAGTTATGTACATATGTTAATACATGTTTCATAGTGATGTGGTTTGAATTGGGAATCATATATATTTATATAACTAGGTAATATTAAATATTGAATAGAAAACGAAATTGTCCTTATATCGATAGTCGCTATAAATGCACTTTGAATCCCTCAACTTTAACTTGTGAAATTTGGTGATTTGTGAACATATATTAATATAACTTGTTTTGGTTATCATCCACATTTATATAAGTGTTTTGAAAATCAAATAATATGCTTTGAAAGTGATAGAAAATGCAAACCAAAGTTATAAAAGTTAATAGCGAAATAGTCATTATATCGACACTTTTAAATGCCTTGTTTTTTGAAAATAACGTTTATTTTTGTGTAAACTTTCTTAAGGATTTATTTTCCTTTTAAACAGGTAAACAATATATTATTTTTATTATAAAAGTTTTGAAGCTTAAATCGTTGGATGGCTAGTTGAACGAAGAGGCATAAGTTATAGCGAAATAGTCGTTATACGGGCACTTCGAAAAAATACCTTGTTTTTCGGAAATTTCTATAAAATAATTAAAAGATATTCTTTGGGATTTTTCTTCATGATTTCTAAATACCCAAAGTATACTAATTATTGTAAAAAGAATGGATCAAAATTAACAATTAAGACGTCAAAAACTAGGCGCAAAGTTGTAGAAAAACATGTTAAAACATGTAACAAAACTTTATACAGCATTTCCAGAAATGCTATCTTTTCTATTTCAAACTATAAATTGTGTAAAAATGATATTTAAATGGTGTGTTTTTCTCTAATCCATTTAGGGTTGTTTTCTAACTTATAACAGAGTGTTTTAAAATTGGTTTTAATTTTAATTATATTTTTAACAATTAATTATGAATTTTTAAACTAAGTGGCTTTTAAAATAAAACATGTTTATTTCGGTTTTTCTGTTTACTTCAAAATTCCTTATTTTTACATAATACTCTATATAAATAATTGTCATATACTTTTAAGTAGTTTTAAAAGTGTTTGAACATATTAGTAAGTATTTTAAAGGTATATATATATATATATGTGTGTGTGTGTGTGTGTGTGTGTTTTAAAAAACAGGTTAAGTATTTTATAAATATAATAAAGGAAGTTTGGATTTTAACACTTAAGTTGAAATAAATAGTTTTTCAAAAATTAATTAAAAGTGTATTACCTTAACTAATAAGCGTGAATATGCTTTGATCTTTAAATAAATGTCTTAAAGTTAATGATAAGTATAGGAATGATTTTGGGTTGTAGTAAACAATGTTTTAGTCATATTTGTTTTTAACCCTTATTGTTAATTATGCCCAAAAATATAATTAGATATTTACTAATGAATATTTATTAAATAACTAAAAGTAATGTTTTTGAATTTGTTGTGACAAACATTTGGGTAACAATTGTCTTTAACCCTTAAATGTAATTGAATCTTTAAAACCAAGTTTAAAGAATATGGTTAAGTGTCAAATGATTTTGGGTTGTAGTAAACAGTGTTTTTAGTAACATTTTTTTAACCCTTATTGTTAAATATATTATAAATATAATTAGATATTTAATAATGAATACTTTAAGGTTATTTATAAATGAATGTTTTTGGGTTTGTCGTGACAATGTTTTAAACAACACTTGCCTTAAATCCTTAAGTTTAATTAAATCTTTAAATAGCAAGTTTAAAGACAAATGTTTTTAAATATGAAATTATTTGGATTTATTGTGACAGTGTTTGAGTAACACTTGTCTTGAGCCCTTATAAATGTAATTACCTTTAAAAGAGAGTTTTAAAGATAATGATTAAATGTAAAGTGTTTTGGGTTTGTAGTAAACAATGTTTTAGTAACATTTGTTTTTAAACCCTAGAATTATATTTTAGAATGGAAAAATGTTATAAATAATTAGATCTTTAATAATGTAATTTTAAAGATAATAACAAGTATTGAAATATTTTATAAAAAGATAGAAAATGTTAAGTGTTTAATTTATAAAAGAGAAATAATTTATAGTAACAGTGTTTTAGTAACATTTTTTTAACCTCTTTGATTATATTTTAAATTAAGTAAAACTTGTTAAGTGATTTGTGAATATACTATACCATTGAGATAAGTATATGAATAATTTTTAAGTATTTGAAAAGAGCGTAAGCGAATAGTTAAATATATGAATACAATATATATCTTTTATAAAGAGAAATTAAATAAATATATAAACACACACACAAGTATATAAAGGAAGTTTTAATTAATAAAGGAGTATTAATTAATTAAGGAAGTTCTAATTAATGAAAGAAGTGTTATTAGATAAAAAGGATTTTTAGTAATAAAAAGAGTTTTTAAATAATAAGGACAAATTAATAAAAAGAGATTAAAAGTCGTTTATGTGGCTTGATCGTTCTTTGGCTGAATTGATAGTGCTTGTATGATTACATGTTTATGGAGAATATATGGGATTTATTTCCCTAATGCGATCATTCATGTTATCGTTGAATATGACCAAATTCATTGGCTCGGTCTTGAGGAGACCGGGATCGGTAAGTGTTCTGCTTATCGAAAACCACTTTGAGACTAAGATACGTGTTCTATTTCTGGGAAGTGGATCTGTTTGAGATGCTGGAATCCAGGTGTGGTTTTGAGATCAGTTCGAGATGCTGGAATCCATTTGTGGATTCATGATCTGTTCTAGTGATAATGATTCATGTGAAAGATGCCGAACATAGCCTCGACATCGGAAAAATGACTAAAGACGGAGTAGGATGCACAATCCTGGGGTTTAGTTGACCTATGGGGAGTATAACAGCTTCATATCTAGAGTATGCTTATCGATATGTTGCATCAGGAGAGTTGTTGATGCTGGGTTCACATTGTTCACGAGAGTGTTCGAATGATGGGCCTGTTGTGTTTACCTTATGGTATATTTTATCTAGAGATATACGATGCTTGGAAGGTAGTTTTTTATCCTTGTCATAGATGATCGTTCTCAGTTTACTGAGGAGGTCTCCGTGGAAAATCCATTATGCAAACGCACCCTTGCGGTTTTATACGTATACCTGAATATGCCATTGAATATAACCAATGTAACCAGTCCACTTATGTTATATATTTATTTTAGACCCTAGACATTATTATAATATCAATATATTTTCTTATGAAATGGTTTGGTTATCGTAAGGTAAAAATCCATTCGTGTTTATTTGCGGCGTGGTTTTATGAGATACCTATATTTTGAAAGGTTTTATAACATTAAATAATTCAGATGACTTGAGTTTCTCACGCTGGTTTACCACACTGATCCAGGTGTTATTTTCTTATAATGCTCGAGTCAGCCCCAGGCATATTTCCAGATTTCATTGATGTTCATCAGAGCTCTTGGAGAGGAGCTGGATGATTGCCTACCGTAGTATTTATTTCCGATGCATTTCTTTGTTTGTATATCAGCAATTGTAATGACAGGCAGTTATAACTGTCTAGGCTGATGATAGGTTAGTTTGCTCTGATTATAGTATCCATATAGTTTTCTTTTGTAAAAGATCATTTGAGATATTATTTATTATCATTCCGCATGTGAGATTCTGATATTGTGTCCTTCTTTCTTCTGCTATTTCGTTTTCTTTTATTTTTACCCTAACTTTCTGCCTTTTTAGCACTTGGGTGCTCAGCTCGTGGATACGGTGGATGTATTAGTGTTGATATTCGAAGGTCAAAAAGGCGATCGTTACATTTCTAGAGTTATATTTTGGCCAAGATTTGATAATCAGTTATTTAACTATCAAATAAACAAACAATCAATCATAGATTTAATTCCATGTGTGATCCACTAAGCCTCTATTAATTAATCTTTCATTAATTAAATCTTTTTTCAATTATTTGACACAAAAGATATTTTCACAAACCCCATATACTGCTTTCAATACTTGGGAAAAACATTCATAACTTATCTCACCAGTATAAGTATATTCCTAAAACATTAAGATAGATTTCCTAATTTTCGAAATCATATTAACTGGGTCAAATAAATGTCATTTAAAATATCGATTACTATAAATCCACCACTTATCCTTTGATGTTAAGTGTGGACAAATGTTTCCATACCACCATAATTAAGAAGGATGTTTATCAATTTCATAAACTTGATTTTAATAATTAAATCCAAATCATATATGAAAATAATATTTTATACACCAAATATAAATCTTCAATTTCAACTTAAAACTATCCTTCGAATAACAATGAGATTGTTCAAATTGGGGTATTATTACCCCTCAAACCTTGACTCGACAACATTCTTATCTTTAGGATAGGTAGAAGTTTCCCTACCTCGAAGTTTAATGCCAAATATACAATTTCATAAATCTGTATGTTATTTATTTAAAACAAAGTGTTATAAAACAACTTTTCTTCCACTTTCCAAATTTTTTTCTATAACTAGAATGTTATAGTTTTATTTTAAATGTCACTAAAAACCTTGAAAATACACTTTGAAAATACACTTTGAAAATACACTTTGAAAATCCAATTTAAAACCTCACTTGAAATTTTGTTTAAAATCAATTGATTTGAAAACATAAGGTCCTTTTCTTTATAGAAGTGAGTAGAAATTTCAAACCTCTTTTGAAAATCCTAAAACAAAGTTTAACTTTCATTTCAAATCATAACTTATACCATCACCCTTTAGAAAGGATTTAACTTTTGGAAAGTAAACAAATTCCCTTCAAAATAAATCACTTGCTTAAATATCTAAATTGAATCCTTTAAATCACATAACTCTTTTAAAACATTTTACCTATCAAAAGTATATTTTAAAATACTTAACATATATTTCAAACTCCTATACAAAGCATTACCTCGAAAATAATTACTTAATTTTGATTTGAAATCCCTTTTCCTCTTAAACAAATATTAATTATCAAATCAAAATCTTTACTTAAAAATTATTTTTGATAATATATTTAAAACTTGTTTTATAAATTAAATAGCCTTTAAACTCCATTATTAAAAGGATTAATTAATCTTAAACATCATTAATACAACGATTAATTAACTTTAAACGTCATTAATAAAACGATTAATTAACTTTAAACATCATTAATAAAACGATTAATTAACTAAAAACATCATTAATAAAACAATTAATTAACTATAAACATCATTAATAAAATGATTAATTAAATTTAAATGTCATTAATAAAATGATTAATTAAAATTTCAAATTTGGAAATAGGCTTAGCGATAACTATGGTACTTAAATAAGCTACCATTTATCCAAATTTAATTTCCCAAGCCAACACTAGTATTTACATAAGCAACATATATGTAAATCAAAACCATAATTAACCATCAATAGTTAATACATCATTTATCCAATATCAATTAGTCCACATATTAATCAACTAGCATATGAATAAATGTCCAAATTAATATAATAGCAGAACGGGGATTTATTCTGCTAAACAGATGTCATTAACAATTCATTCAATTAAATATAGCAGAATGGTGTTTTGTTTGGTCAGATAGATATCATCAATGAAGTATAATAAATTTGACAACGTTATTATTTAAAATAACGTAATTATATTCAATCGCTATTATTTTATTATAAATATATACTTTATCAAAACTATCAATAAGTTATGCCATAGTGTTCTAGATGTCATTATGAGTCTGATGAAAAAAATCGTGGGTTAATCGGATTTCGTATGAACAAGATATGGTATGTTAAAATAAACTAACTTAATAAATAAGTTAAACAATTTAAACAATTAAATTAAAAATGTTTCTCACCCGAAACCCATTAGGCCCAAGGCCCGCTTGCACTTCCCAAACCCGAATTCTATAGTGCGGCACACATCCCTTCTTCCCCAATCCAATTTGAATTTCCCTCCTCCCAAATTGAATGCTTGAAACCCATGTCAACGTGCACCCCATGCATGTGCACACCTTCATCTCACCGACGATCACCGAACCCAAGCCACTAATAAACTCCATTCGCGATTTCGCGCCGTAAAAGTTTAAATCCATCTATAGCATGGAATCGAAGTTGGAATTCTTTGAAATAAGAATTTTCTGAACTCTTATAATCATAGTTTTCAAAAAAAAATTGAGATTTTATTTAGTAGATTTTGAAATATGAGCAAATCAAGTTTTCAAAATAAACGCGCTTTGGCAGTTCGGAAACCAAAGCGATAAATTCTTTAAAATGAATATTTTTAATTCTCTATAAATATGAAATAAATTCTATAAATATATGAAAATGTTTTAGAAGAGATTTGAGTTTAGACAAGTTGTTTTGATCAAATAAGCCTTAAAAGCACTATTCGCAACACTTTTTGCAGCGGTTTTTAATTACTTTTGAATTATAGATTTAAACTTAATTATTCTTTCCCAAATCTTTTATAAATGTTTTCAAATAAACAATTAAGTATTTTAAAGTTTATTTGGAGGTTTTATAAAAGAATTTAGATAAATGGTTAAAAGAAAAGCTGTTATAAATAAATGATTTAATCTTGGCTCTAAAAGTCGATGAGTAGACTGGATTTTTCTATTCACGAGATCCGAATGTGATGTGCTTAAACTAAGGAGATGTTTAGGAGTAACTAGTGCCCTGGCTCACCTGGCCTCTTTCCTGGGCAAGGAATATATAAGGTTGAAATGTTGGAAACGAGGCAAGTATAAATGATTCAAATTTAAAATTTAATATAACTTGGATTGTGTAGAAATAATCTTCTTATACTTGATATTAATATCCGAGGAGGGAACCCGTACTATCGATATGAGTTTAAAAGGTGATTCCAGCGTTATTCGTGAATGTGAAAATTGATATTGAGTAGAATTAGTATAATTTCTATCGACCCTTTTTACTCAACAAGATTTTGCAATGTGATTTATGAGAGATGATTTTGATTTGGTATTTCCAAAGTTAAAGAGAGGTTTAACAATCCTGTATACACTGAGAAGAAGTGTTTTAAAGATATATATCTCAAGAAGATATTTTACTTGGATGAAAAAGATATTGATTAACGGAATAATAATCACCTACAATACTTGACCTCATTTTATCAATAAATTGGCCCTGAAACCGGTGTCGGATTTGGGTGATTCCTATCCATGTTTTCAGTTTTCTCACACCAGTCCCATGATAAAGGCAATGATTTTAAAGATGGAGATCTATATGATGAAAGGCTACTTGCCACTAGCCCCTCGATTTCCATATTATATACATATGGTGGCAGTAGTACTTAATTTTGAAAATCTTCGATGCAAAGACTTCTCCATACTAATCCTAGGTGTGATTCCCAAAACAAGATGTAGTAGAGGGCCTTTGGTTTATCCTATTCCTGGACAACTTGGATGGACAAATGTCTGACATTGCATCACTAAAATGCTCGTACATTGATTTTTACAAATGTACATCTATTTAGTGGTGTAGGAAGTAACTCTCCTATACTTAACACCCTTCTTTGAGACGTACGAGTTCAGAGGTTGTACATTTGTGGAAATCAATAGTATGTGATGGAATTGGCAATGTGGCATTCAAGTGAAATGTGTGTTATGAGATAGGTAATCGTTACCTCGAGCCTCATCACCCAGGAATGACAAAAATAGGGTAGATGCGGCAAGGCTATGTGAGTTGCACCCATTAGGATATGGACATCACCTTTCTAGATTACCCTCCATATATCGGGTATGTTGTGTATGCTATAAGAGCTCTCGGATAGGTCGGGAACGACTGGGGTGATGTCATATTATGTACTATCTACGGTAAAGGTAGGCTGGTCTTGTGTCGGTAGAGGACAATTTATTGGTGTCTCGTTGCATTTTTATAAAGATATACTATTGGAAGGTAGTCCTTTACCTTGTTATTGTATGGAATCCATTCTCCAATACAAGCCTTTATGGTTTTAGTTGTAAACCTATCATGCTGTCGAATTTAACAAGTGTAACAATTCCAGCTATGATTAATATGTTATTTGAAAGGATTTTCAAAGAATGTCAATAAGGATAATATCTTTGATTTTGCATAGCAAATATTTTGGTTATCATAAGGTAAAAGCTCGTTCCGTGTTTATGTGTGGCATGGTCTTATGAGATACCCTTTGTTTTCACTATCCATGTTTTCAGTTTTCTCACACCAGTCCCATGAGTACCCATAATTTATTTATTTTCCATTAAACTCTAGGTGCCCTATTTTTTCGAACAGCCAAGTAATCGGTTTAACTTGGAGCATTGTGATGGAGCTTGAAGTATGGAGCTGAAGACGTTCCTGTAGATAGTTCTCCATTTCCATTTCCGTTGCATTAGTTTACGGATTATATTTAGCATTTATAAGAACAGAGATTTATAACTGTACAAGCTGATTTATAAGATAAACTTTGATAAATGTATTTAAAATCTCCACTGTAAAGATCATATATATTAAAATAATATATGTTATTCCATTCGTGTAACATTCTGTTCTATCTTTATTTTCTTTTTACCCTTTACTATCTGTCCTTCAGGCACTTGGTTTTGTGGCACGTGAATACCAAGGTTGTATTAATGTCGATGTCTAAGGGTCGAAAGGGTGGGTCGTCATAGTTCTTTTTTGACCTTCAGTTCTATATCATAAGTGATGATATTTTCTATTAATTCCTTATATTTAAGCTGTTTGAAGTCTTCGGATTCCTGAATTGCTTTCACTTTTGCTTCAAAACTTCTCGGGAGGATTCTCATAATTTTTCGGACCATCTCCAATTCTGTGTAAGCTTTTCCTTGTGTTTTGGATTTGAATACTATATTTGAAAACCATCCATATATCTCCTTTATATTCTCGTCTTTCATCATTATGAAATTCCCGTATTCATTACTGAGCATGGCTAGATGAGATTTCTTGACCTACAATGTACCTTAATGAGTCACTTCTAGTGTATGCTAAATTTCCTACACAGTCACACAATGAGAAACACGATTGTATTCAATTTTATCTATAGCACAGATAATAGAATTCATTGCTTTAGCATTTGACCGGTATAAACTAAGCTTATTTGCATCCCACTTATCGTTAGGCTTATGAACTTCGTGACTATCTATATTTACTATAGACATACTACAACCAGTTTCAACTATATCCCATGCATCTATATTATCTAGAAAAACTTTAATCCTAGCTTTCCAATATGAGTAATTGGTACAGTTAAACATGGATGGCCTAGGAATAGATTATCCTTCAGAAAAAGCATTATTAAAACTAGCCATAGTTAAATAAAGCGAATTTGATGGCCTAGCTCCGATACCACTTGTAGCATTGAATTAATCCTAGAGCGAGGTGAATAGGGTTTATAATAAATTCACAAAATAATAAAAATCGTAGCAAGGATAATAATAGAGTAAATGTGGAAATAAAAGCAACACACAAATTTACCCAACTTCGACAATACTTGCACACTACCGCCCCTAAGATTTCTACTAAGATTAAACGACTGATTGCTTATTGATCCTAAAAACTTATGACTATCGCTTACCTGATTGTTTTGACTCAAAACCATCCCTAACCTCTACCCCCAATTGAGAATTTCCCGAACTACACAACGTATTTCAATCCTAATTACAAACTGGAGTCTTAAAATTTAAAAATAAATTACAATTAAATAAACAAACAGAAACCCTATTTTAATTTATTATGTAGTAGTTAAAAAAACAGGCCCAATAAAAAGAAAAGAAGGACGTGGTTTTCAATTATTTTTCATATCGCCTTGTTTAAACCCGATCCCATTTTTTTTCAAAGCAGATCTTCCTTCTTTTAGGGTTTCTAATTTAGGAAGCCACCTTAAAACCGATCGTTGAATCGTGCCTCTACTTTGATGTTGATTACATCCTTCAACTTGCCGACGATTAATAGTTGTGGTTGCTTCCTCATTGAGTGCTTTTTTCGTTGATGTTTTGGTATGTTTTTGGTTTTCTGCTTTATTTGTTTCAAACTCGAAGACTTGAATTGTCGATGATGATTTGGTTTTTATAGAGTAGGATTCGAAGAAATAATCCTTTCCGATTCTAAATATTTTATGGTTTTCTTCTTTGAAATTTTCAACTTCGATTAAGCTTTTAATCTTGACTATTGATTTTCTTTAATCGTTTTTTTGGCTTACAGTATTGTTGATACCTGATATATATGTTGACTTGACTTGATCAACTTGCAAAAATCTTTTGTTTGCTGTTGTGAACTTTTGGGGAATACATCTGAAAACTTATTGAATTCTTTATATCACTATTGTCACGTACGGGAATTTTCGACTTTCGAAAATTCGACATCGATACTCACTTTATCGACTGCCGAGAAATCGAGTGCCGGAAACTCCAATAGTGAGGGTTTAAGAAAGAAAGGTAGAAGAAGAAGAAAAGAATAGAAGAAGAAGAGAAGAAAAAGAAAGAAAGAGAACAACAGAACAACATCAGAACAGAAACAATATCAGAATCTTACACATCGCAGCGGAACAATATATAATAGATAAATGAATAATCTTTAAAACAAAGAACTATATCATTTTATATATACATCAATCATCAGAGTCAATATACAACAATGGACAGTTATATAAACTTGTCCTCATACAGAATACACAGCGGAATAAATAATATCAGATACAAATACTACGTCTCGTCCTCCAGCTTATCTCCAAAGCTCCAGAATATCCAGAATATCCTGATAACCTAACTCTAGACTGCCCGTGTGGAAATTGATGGGCACCCAGAGTTTAGAAGGGAAACAATAAACTCCGAGTCAGTCATGGTGACTGGTGTGAGATCGTAAAACAGTTATTCTTTATAACAACAAAATAATTTTTAAAGTCAATTCGAGATGCTTTTGGAAAATGAAACTACCATAAGACCTCCCGCCACACACACAATGCAAACGCAGAATTGGAGGAGATTTCTTCTTATGATAGTCAAAGATGCTTACTACGCAAAAAAAATCAAATTCTTTTTTATATTATTATTAGTGCATAGTGTAGAAATCATTTCGAAAGTAGAATATAAATCTTAGCCAGCATAGGTACCATTATAGTATGCTTGCTATAGCTACCATATTAAATGGCAGGTTCTACAACTAAAACCGTACAAGGCTCGTATTGTTTCTTTGGATTTCCAACAAATGGTCAGGCTAAGGAACTTCCTTTTCCACGATGGGCACGTCCCTGGAATAGACGACCCGAGAAATAACCTAACATTACGGTTAGATCTCTGCCAACACAAGGCCGGGTTACCTCTGCAAAAGTAGGTAACTACTAACACGCGTATGTCATCCCCCGATCGTAACCGATCTTCCCGAGGATCCCCGATTTCCAACAAACCACATAGTAAAAATGCAGCAACCACATAGGTTAAGTATCTGGGCTCTATACCATGATACCACCTCTATCCAGAAGGAATGACATACACTAAGGGGCGCTACTCCCTAGAACCTTGCCGCATCCTTCCTGTTTTGACCATTTCCGGGGTGTGAGGCTCGATGAAGTCTCGTCCACAAAGCTACGCTTTCTACAAAGCCCTGCTTCGGGTCCAACAAAAATGATCAACCTATGATCACAAAGATATAAGACCAAACAAATGATCATATCGCAAATGATCAAACACTGATCATTTCACAGCAACACTCAGTATGCCACGTTACCAAATTGGGAATATATCGCTGATGAATTTCAACTACATAACCTCTGAGCTCGTACGTCTCAGAGAAGGGTGTTAAGCTAAGAGAATAAATTCTCCGCCACCAACAGATATGTATTTGAAAGAAATCAGCTTTATATTTCAAATTGTAACGTCAGACACACAATCCATACAAGTCTGTTCCGGGATCGAACAGAACCGAAGGCACTTCTCACGAAGCCCTTGCATATCCGGATAATTTTCTAATCACGTCCGGACTTCCCGTCACTAAGGGTGATAAAAACCTCTAAACCGGAGATCAGCCGATGTAGAGTAACTCGACGGTAATCCTTCCGTTTTCAAAAATATCCGGTCTTCAACACCGGTCTTCGAATGCAATTCATAACGACGTATCACATATTCGGAATGGGTTATACGACCCCATGGTCCTTTCCCGGCTAACCCGAATAGTGAGCGATTATTTTCAAAAATAAGTGTGGCATTCAAATTCATCCAATCACAACAAATACCATATCCAAGGTAATTATTGATAGTCGGTTATTTAACTATTAATAAGGATGCGCAACATCATCAGATTCCAAATAATTTTCCCAAATTATTTTATCTTCAAAAATATCTTTACTAGATATAAAATTTCCACACTTCAAAATAAATCAACGTTTATTTTTAAACAACTTCCCTTTCTTTTATAAATTCCATAGTGAATTTATATTTCAAAAATATCTACTGATATACGATTTTCAAATCGATTCCAATATTCATTTTCAATTTATCTTTAAGAAGATAAAATCTCAAAACAGTTCATTTCATATTGGAAAAGCATTTCCATACTTATTTAATAATAAGTATTTCACAAATCATTTATTTTCAACACTTGGAAAATATTCGATATACTTAAATCAATATTAAGTATATATTTCGTTCTTTAAGGAAATCATAAATTTTAACATCTATTTGAGTCAAAACGAATGTTGCGTAAAACATCGTTACGACGACTCGAAATCAATAGTATAGGGATTCGGAATTAAGATAGATATATAAATCCCAATACTACATAAAAACATTTCCTTTCGGGAATCATTTACTATAACAACAGTGTGTTATAGTCCTCCATTTCCTTATTTTTCGAAAACGTCTATTTCAACAATAAAAATGTTGAAATCCATGTTTTCGATTCATAATACATTTTAAAACATCTTTAAAATGTTTAACTTCATTTTTAATATCACTTTTTCAAAAATGAATCCATTTTATTCAATAATACATTCACTGTCCAAAATCGTGAATATATCTTTTTTTAATAATCTTCTATATTCAATTTATCAAATTCAATTGATTTTGAATTTATAAAACAACGTTTATAAATTCTATTTCTGTTTTAATAACAACTTCAACTTATAAATCTTCTTTTTATTAACTTCTATATTTTACTTATCAAAATAAGTGATTTCGGATTTTTAAACAACTTTTATAAATTTCAATTCTATTTATAAAAACTTCAATATCAATTCAATTTCAATATTGATTTCTGAATTTATTTTCAACTTTAAATAAAAGATTCCATACTGATTTCTCAAAAGTTCTTTTCCAAATATTAAATCAATTACAGATTGATTTCTAATTTTATTTATCTCTACTAAAATAAATTCCTTATTTTCCTTCAAATCATTCAATATCCTGTTTTTTTAAATGGATTCTTTAAATTGAACTCATTTTACATTGATTTCCCAAATCATTTCAATTTACCAATTAAATTTCTAATTGGATTTCCAACTTATCTCCTTTTTAAATAAAATCTTTTTTAAGGAAATAAATTTCAATCGTTTCTTTCAATCTATTTAAAAATCCAAATTCTTAAATTAAATTCTTCAATTTATAATCACTGTTTTATGAAATCCATTTATTTAGCATTTTCACTTTATTCTGGAATTTATTCAATACGATTATAAAAATTTACTTTTTATACTTTAAAAATTCTTCTTCAATTTCAAAAATTGATTCACTTAGAAATTTTCTACTTGAATTTCAAAAATTCAATTTCGTTTATCTTTGGAATCCAATGATGTCAAAACATCCATTCAGCTAAATTTTAGCTTTCAAACAATTTCCAGATATCAATATGATTAATAGCATCACTATAATCATTCACAGATTCATATCACAATAGAAATAAATTCAATCAATGTGAGGGGTCCAGTTGGATCCCTCCAACCTGTTTCCCTGCATCCAAAGATGTTAGCACAATACCAATTCCGCTCCAGTACGGAATTATCGCGGTATATGGGTTTTATAAAAATCCGCTTACTAACGGCGCAATAGGGTCTCATCCGCTATACGAGGCGGGAAATCAATCAATCCAATATATACATATGCCAATATGTATATATTGCTATATATAGATATATCCTACTATATCTAATATCACATCCAATAGCAATCAATAACTGCAAAAATTCCACATTCAATTTTGAGTGAGAAAAATCTCACCTTAGCATTTATTTTGCAAATCCCACTTCCATTCCAGCTTGTTCCTCGATTTTAGACCTTGTATAAATATTTACGGTTTATTAATATTCGAAATAAATCGAACAATAAATTTTCATTTTAAACTTTAAATCATTGGGTTAATAAAATTCCAATTTTACTTACTATTAAATCCCTGGTAACAAATTAAATGAATAGTTTTTATCATTAGATTGAAATGTTCAAAATAATCTAATCAACTAATGATTTTAATCCAACTAATAGTTTGATAAAATATTTTTAGTGACTATTCATTAAATAAGTTAATTATCAACCTAATTACCATAATACATTCTTAGATGTATTTACATTATAAATCTCTTTCCTATAAATCAAATAGTAATTATGCTTACTGTACAAACAAATGTACTTATTTATCTTATGAATTGGAAAATATCAAAATGTTGTCTTATTGTAAAAATGCCTTTATCTATAAAAATACAGACTTTATATATATCTATATTTTATTTTAGTTTTTTTTTTAAAACCCTACTGTAATATATACATATTCATACTTATATTCTCTTCGAAATAAACGCAAAAATTTAACTTATGAATTACAATGTGATAGACAGAAGAATACCTTAAGCTTGTAAAAACTGATAATCGCCTCGCTTAAGCGATCCATCAACACTCGAGCGTAGCATCGACCTTACGAGGCTAACGGAGCCACCCACGAACCCATCCTGACCAAACTCAAATCGCGCGCCACTGCCTAGGCTTCATCGCTGTAGTCTCGCTTCCATCCATTCGCAACTGAATCCCCAACCTCGATCGAACAACAGTCGATCGCCTTCCTGCTTCCATGGTGCGCTGTTGCCACCAACTCAGTCCATCTCGACTTGATTCCCCATGTCGATGTCAGTAACTCTGCCATCTCGTTGCCAAGGTAACCGCGCTCGATGACATCGTAAGTCTCCCAGCGCCTACTAACCCTGCCTTGCCTCGTCGCCGATGCTACCCCAAATCGCGATGCCTTTTAACTCGCGACATCTGCGAATAGGTTTAGGTTTTCGATTCTTAAAAGGAACGATTTTGGCACGGTTCGATCGATTAGAGGAACTAAAGAAGGGGATTTGACTTTCGATTCGATCAGAGGGAAACGAGATTTCAAGGATTCGATATTTCTTTTCTTTTCTGAAATTTGAACGGGAAAGAGGCCATTGATTTTTATTTTATTTCTTTCATTTGTTTTGAACGAGAAAGTTTATTTTCTTTCTTTTAAAAAGAAGAGCGAGGGGACCAAAGAACACGAATGATGTTGCGCGTACGAGTGGAGACAGTTTGCCTTACCTTTACAGCGTTTTGATGGGGAAGGCAAAGTACTGATGTTGTCCCAATACAAATATTAAATTTAACTTGAATTCAATTTAAATTCCAATGCGTTTACCAATCGTATGATCACGCAACAACTCCGATAAATACAAAATTTGAAATCCGATAATAATTCAATATTACGGACCCAATGGAACTGGTTTCGTCGAATTCCGAGACTATGTGAAAATTGACTATTTTTAAATATCGATTCGAACGATTTAATTTCAAAACTGATCAAATCATTTTCAAACTCGATTCTGAAGCTTCTGTTATCTTCAGTATTATCAATACGAACTTTAAAAGTTTTCAAAATATTTTTCTTCAGCTGAAAATTGAAGATTCAAATTTTATTCAACTTACAATAGATTAAATTTTAAAGTTTAATCGCAAATTTTCAAAGTCATATCGGGGATTCAAATTAAATTATCGTTCAAATAATTAAAATTAATTAAATATTCTCAATTTAATTTGTTCAAAATTCTGGGTCGTTACAAACTTCCCCCCTTAAAAGAATTTCGTCCTCGAAATTACAAGTTAGGAAAAATGGTCCTTAACTCGTCTACTATTTTTCACAATCCAATAGTTTTATCAAATTTTCCAAAACAAATCTTTCTACTAAAGATTCGTTATCATTTCAACTAAATTTTCCAACTCAAATTATAAGTTCCAAACAACATTGTTTACTTCAAAATTCAAATTCGAGTTTAAATTCAAATTTTAAACTTTCAAAATTTCTCAAAAATTTTCTAACGCCCTAAATTTCCGAAAAATTTCGCCAGCGTCTCCTTTGCGCGGCTAATACGGTACGACTACAAAACGTCCCTACGGACTATCAGATTTCAAAAAGAAAAAGAAAAAGCCAAGCGGCTAGACAAGAAATCATCAAAAACTCATATTGGAATTCAAATACGTACCTTTCGTCGAGCAATTCAAATTTATCTTTGCAATTCAATTCCAATTCCTTTACACCTGTATATCCTACTAGCCATAATATCTAGTTACGATATTCAAATCATTTTGCAAATTCAATTACAAAATTTTCAATATATGCTTATATCCTCTTTAAGTTCATTATTGAAGTTATATATCCAATATGATTCAATTTTACATTTCAATTTCATTTGAATCTAATTCATAACTTCAATTCTATTTGAATTCAATTTACTTCTGAATATTAAATTCCATCAACTATCTTTATTCACAACTGCACTATTCTAAATTAGTTTCAGTTACTAACTCATTACAAATTCCAATTTATTTTATTCAAATTTGTTTTTAACATTCAGTTTCAATTCCGGTTTTATTCACTTTTGTTCGCTCCCAAAATTTATTTACAATTCACTATTTTGGTTTACAACCACTTATATTAAACTGGATTTCAATTCGAATTCAATTTACATTCATGTACTTGCAATTGCAAATTGATTCATTCATTCACAATTTTATTTTAATAATTCAATACTCAATTCCAGAGTCTTTTCACCCTTTTCAAAAATCATTTTGAAAACAATTCAAATCATCCTTTGAATTTCCAAACAAAACCCAAATTTTCCAAACAACTTTCATTTAAAACAATTTAGCAGCAATTCCTCTTTTGGAAACCCGAAAATGAACACCGATGATGTCGCGATCATCATCGGAATTATTTTCCAGCGACCGAAAAGAGTTTAGAGCTTTTATCTTTCCAAAATACTTTTCAAAACCTTTGAAATTCATTTTCAAATTCAAAAAGATTTAAACTTTCCAAATCTCCAAAATTTTCAAATTCTTTTCAAAACATTTCCAAAAACTTCTCTGGAATTCCATTTCACATTACAAATCACAATTATAATTTATATTCTCAAATTTCATTTGTATGTGAATTTATTTCTTAACTTTGGAGTTACAATTTAAATTTCTTATTCAATTTCATATAAAAATGATAACATTTCAATATTATCACTTTCCTAACAACCATGCAACCATATACTGTAATAATTTACAGAAAAACATTTCTTTTCTATACAAAAATAGTTTTGGGTAAAATTATTTCATTTACCCTATTTTAAAATCAATACTGTGTCGGTTTATCTTGTTTAGAGTTTAGAAACTCCTATCAACACAGTTAGCTAGACTGCACCGACCAGAATTCATAAACAATCAACCGATAAGTCAACACAATACAAAACAATTTTATATTCACTAACAAATACGCGCTCATATCTATTATTACACTCAACTCATTCTAGAATACTACTGACTCTATCTCTAATGAGTAACACCCAACAGAGCAGGGTTGTCGCTTAACCATATGCTCTGATACCACGCTGTCACGTACGGGAATTTTCGACTTTCGAAAATTCGACATCGATACTCACTTTATCGACTGCCGAGAAATCGAGTGCCGGAAACTCCAATAGTGAGGGTTTAATAAAGAAAGGTAGAAGAAGAAGAAAAGAATAGAAGAAGAAGAGAAGAAAAGAAAGAAAGAGAACAACAGAACAACATCAGAACAGAAACAATATCAGAATCTTACACATCGCAGCGGAACAATATATAATAGATAAATGAATAATCTTTAAAACAAAGAACTATATCATTTTATACATACATCAATCATCAGAGTCAATATACAACAATGGACAGTTATATAAACTTGTCCTCATACAGAATACACAGCGGAATAAATAATATCAGATACAAATACTACGTCTCATCCTCCAGCTTATCTCCAAAGCTCCAGAATATCCTGGTAACCTAACTCTAGACTGCCCGTGTGGAAATTGATGGGCACCCAGAGTTTAGAAGGGAAACAATAAACTCCGAGTCAGTCATGGTGACTGGTGTGAGATTGTAAAACAGTTATTCTTTATAACAACAAAATAATTTTTAAAGTCAATTCGAGATGCTTTTGGAAAATGAAACTACCATAAGACCTCCCGCCACACACACAATGCAAACGCAGAATTGGAGGAGATTTCTACTTATGATAGTCAAAGATGCTTACTACGCAAAAAAAATCAAATTCTTTTTGATATTATTATTAGTGCATAGTGTAGAAATCATTTCGAAAGTAGAATATAAATCTTAGCCAGCATAGGTACCATTATAGTATGCTTGCTATAGCTACCATATTAAATGGCAGGTTCTACAACTAAAACCGTACAAGGCTCGTATTGTTTCTTTGGATTTCCAACAAATGGTCAGGCTAAGGAACTTCCTTTTCCATGATGGGTACGTCCCTGGAATAGACGACCCGAGAAATAACCTAACATTACGGTTAGATCTCTGCCAACACAAGGCCGGGTTACCTCTGCAAAAGTAGGTAACTACTGACACGCGTATGTCATCCCCCGATCGTAACCGATCTTCCCGAGGATCCCCGATTTCCAACAAACCACATAGTAAAAATGCAGCAACCACATAGGTTAAGTATCTGGGCTCCATACCATGATACCACCTCTATCCAGAAGGAATGACATACACTAAGGGGCGCTACTCCCTAGAACCTTGCCGCATCCTTCCTGTTTTGACCATTTCCGGGGTGTGAGGCTCGATGAAGTCTCGTCCACAAAGCTACGCTTTCTACAAAGCCCTGCTTCGGGTCCAACAAAAATGATCAACCTATGATCACAAAGATATAAGACCAAACAAATGATCATATCGCAAATGATCAAACACTGATCATTTCACAGCAACACTCAGTATGCCACGTTACCAAATTGGGAATATATCGCTGATGAATTTCAACTACATAACCTCTGAGCTCGTACGTCTCAGAGAAGGGTGTTAAGCTAAGAGAATAAATTCTCCGCCACCAACAGATATGTATTTGAAAGAAATCAGCTTTATATTTCAAATTGTAACGTCAGACACACAATCCATACAAGTCTGTTCCGGGATCGAACAGAACCGAAGGCACTTCTCACGAAGCCCTTGCATATCCGGATAATTTTCTAATCACGTCCGGACTTCCCGTCACTAAGGGTGATAAAAACCTCTAAACCGGAGATCAGCTGATGTAGAGTAACTCGACGGTAATCCTTCCGTTTTCAAAAATATCCGGTCTTCAACACCGGTCTTCGAATGCAATTCATAACGACGTATCACATATTCGGAATGGGTTATACGACCCCATGGTCCTTTCCCGGCTAACCCGAATAGTGAGCGATTATTTTCAAAAATAAGTGTGGCATTCAAATTCATCCAATCACAACAAATACCATATCCAAGGTAATTATTGATAGTCGGTTATTTAACTATTAATAAGGATGCGCAACATCATCAGATTCCAAATAATTTTCCCAAATTATTTTATCTTCAAAAATATCTTTACTAGATATAAAATTTCCACACTTCAAAATAAATCAACGTTTATTTTTAAACAACTTCCCTTTCTTTTATAAATTCCATAGTGAATTTATATTTCAAAAATATCTACTGATATACGATTTTCAAATCGATTCCAATATTCATTTTCAATTTATCTTTAAGAAGATAAAATCTCAAAACAGTTCATTTCATATTGGAAAAGCATTTCCATACTTATTTAATAATAAGTATTTCACAAATCATTTATTTTCAACACTTGGAAAATATTCGATATACTTAAATCAATATTAAGTATATATTTCGTTCTTTAAGGAAATCATAAATTTTAACATCTATTTGAGTCAAAACGAATGTTGCGTAAAACATCGTTACGACGACTCGAAATCAATAGTATAGGGATTCGGAATTAAGATAGATATATAAATCCCAATACTACATAAAAACATTTCCTTTCGGGAATCATTTACTATAACAACAGTGTGTTATAGTCCTCCATTTCCTTATTTTTCGAAAACGTCTATTTCAACAATAAAAATGTTGAAATCCATGTTTTCGATTCATAATACATTTTAAAACATCTTTAAAATGTTTAACTTCATTTTTAATATCACTTTTTCAAAAATGAATCCATTTTATTCAATAATACATTCACTGTCCAAAATCGTGAATATATCTTTTTTTAATAATCTTCTATATTCAATTTATCAAATTCAATTGATTTTGAATTTATAAAACAACGTTTATAAATTCTATTTCTGTTTTAATAACAACTTCAACTTATAAATCTTCTTTTTATTAACTTCTATATTTTACTTATCAAAATAAGTGATTTCGGATTTTTAAACAACTTTTATAAATTTCAATTCTATTTATAAAAACTTCAATATCAATTCAATTTCAATATTGATTTCTGAATTTATTTTCAACTTTAAATAAAAGATTCCATACTGATTTCTCAAAAGTTCTTTTCCAAATATTAAATCAATTACAGATTGATTTCTAATTTTATTTATCTCTACTAAAATAAATTCCTTATTTTCCTTCAAATCATTCAATATCCTGTTTTTTTAAATGGATTCTTTAAATTGAACTCATTTTACATTGATTTCCCAAATCATTTCAATTTACCAATTAAATTTCTAATTGGATTTCCAACTTATCTCCTTTTTAAATAAAATCTTTTTTAAGGAAATAAATTTCAATCGTTTCTTTCAATCTATTTAAAAATCCAAATTCTTAAATTAAATTCTTCAATTTATAATCACTGTTTTATGAAATCCATTTATTTAGCATTTTCACTTTATTCTGGAATTTATTCAATACGATTATAAAATTTTACTTTTTATACTTTAAAAATTCCTTTCTTCAAAATTTCTTCAATTTCAAAAATTGATTCACTTAGAAATTTTCTACTTGAATTTCAAAAATTCAATTTCGTTTATCTTTGTAATCCAATGATGTCAAAACATCCATTCAGCTAAATTTTAGCTTTCAAACAATTTCCAGATATCAATATGATTAATAGCATCACTATAATCATTCACAGATTCATATCACAATAGAAATAAATTCAATCAATGTGAGGGGTCCAGTTGGATCCCTCCAACCTGTTTCCCTGCATCCAAAGATGTTAGCACAATACCAATTCCGCTCCAGTACGGAATTATCGCGGTATATGGGTTTTATAAAAATCCGCTTACTAACGGCGCAATAGGGTCTCATCCGCTATACGAGGCGGGAAATCAATCAATCCAATATATACATATGCCAATATGTATATATTGCTATATATAGATATATCCTACTATATCTAATATCACATCCAATAGCAATCAATAACTGCAAAAATTCCACATTCAATTTTGAGTGAGAAAAATCTCACCTTAGCATTTATATTGCAAATCCCATTTCCATTCCAGCTTGTTCCTCGATTTTAGACCTTGTATAAATATTTACGGTTTATTACTATTCGAAATAAATCGAACAATAAATTTTCATTTTAAACTTTAAATCATTGGGTTAATAAAATTCCAATTTTACTTACTATTAAATCCCTGGTAACAAATTAAATGAATAGTTTTTATCATTAGATTGAAATGTTCAAAATAATCTAATCAACTAATGATTTTAATCCAACTAATAGTTTGATAAAATATTTTTAGTGACTATTCATTAAATAAGTTAATTATCAACCTAATTACCATAATACATTCCTAGATGTATTTACATTATAAATCTCTTTCCTATAAATCAAATAGTAATTATGCTTACTGTACAAACAAATGTACTTATTTATCTTATGAATTGGAAAATATCAAAATGTTGTCTTATTGTAAAAATGCCTTTATCTATAAAAATACAGACTTTATATATATCTATATTTTATTTTAGTTTTTTTTAAAACCCCTACTGTAATATATACATATTCATACTTATATTCTCTTCGAAATAAACGCAAAAATTTAACTTATGAATTACAATGTGATAGACAGAAGAATACCTTAAGCTTGTAAAAACTGATAATCGCCTTGCTTAAGCGATCCATCAACACTCGAGCGTAGCATCGACCTTGCGAGGCTAACGGAGCCACCCACGAACCCATCCTGACCAAACTCAAATCGCGCGCCACTGCCTAGGCTTCATCGCTGTAGTCTCGCTTCCATCCATTCGCAACTGAATCCCCAACCTCGATCGAACAACAGTCGATCGCCTTCCTGCTTCCATGGTGCGCTGTTGCCACCAACTCAGTCCATCTCGACTTGATTCCCCATGTCGATGTCAGTAACTCTGCCATCTCGTTGCCAAGGTAACCGCGCTCGATGACATCGTAAGTCTCCCAGCGCCTACTAACCCTGCCTTGCCTCGTCGCCGATGCTACCCCAAATCGCGATGCCTTTTAACTCGCGACATCTGCGAATAGGTTTAGGTTTTCGATTCTTAAAAGGAACGATTTTGGCATGGTTCGATCGATTAGAGGAACTAAAGAAGGGGATTTGACTTTCGATTCGATCAGTGGGAAACGAGATTTCAAGGATTCGATATTTCTTTTCTTTTCTGAAATTTGAACGGGAAAGAGGCCATTGATTTTTATTTTATTTCTTTCGTTTGTTTTGAACGAGAAAGTTTATTTTCTTTCTTTTAAAAAGAAGAGCGAGGGGACTAAAGAACACGAATGATGTTGCGCGTACGAGTGGAGACAGTTTGCCTTACCTTTACAGCGTTTTGATGGGGAAGGCAAAGTACTGATGTTGTCCCAATACAAATATTAAATTTAACTTGAATTCAATTTAAATTCCAATGCGTTTACCAATCGTATGATCACGCAACAACTCCGATAAATACAAAATTTGAAATCCGATAATAATTCAATATTACGGACCCAATGGAACTGGTTTCGTCGAATTTCGAGACTGTGTGAAAATTGACTATTTTTAAATATCGATTCGAACGATTTAATTTCAAAACTGATCAAATCATTTTCAAACTCGATTCCGAAGCTTCTGTTATCTTCAATATTATCAATATGAACTTTAAAAGTTTTCAAAATATTTTTCTTCAGCTGAAAATTGAAGATTCAAATTTTATTCAACTTACAATAGATTAAATTTTAAAGTTTAATCGCAAATTTTCAAAGTCATATCGGGGATTCAAATTAAATTATCGTTCAAATAATTAAAATTAATTAAATATTCTCAATTTAATTTGTTCAAAATTTTGGGTCGTTACAACTATGCACCATTATTAACTTCTAAAATATTGTATCAATTCCGAATTGGTTTTGTGTATTACTTTGTAGCGGTTCGGGTTTGGGTTTTAATTTTAAGTTAACTTTGTTGTATCTATTCTGTGTGTGCATTATGCATGTTCTTGCTATATGTATGTGCATGTGCCTTCTTCTTGTATACCTGAAGCCGATTCACATTGCCTAAACTGGAATTTGTTGCTATATACATATTAGTTTGGTTGTGTGTGTGTTTGTTGCTGGACATGGCTGTGTTGTTTGATCGGTGATGCTCCCCTAGATACTCCATAGTTTTTAGTATGTACATATATACATGTATATATACAAATATGTGCATATGTATATTAGTGTGCACTGTTGTGCATTTTCTCCTTGTGCATGCTTTGACCTATGTTCTTGTGCACTTGCATGTTGCTCACCGTTGCTCGCCTTGTGTACTCTTCTACTTGCATCAATTTGGTCTTGTGTTCTGCTGTGGTGCACTTGAACTTATGAGTATGTCTTGTTGTTTTTGGTTTGTGCACTTGCCTTGTGCATGCTATTACACCTGTTTGTGTACTTTTCCTGTTTTCACCTGAAATCTGCCTGTTGCTTGGTTTTGCCTTTTATGTTTCAGCCTCATGCTTGCTATACTTGAATTTGTGCACTTGTATTTCGGTCTGCCTTTGTGGATTTTGAACTATTTATCGCCTTGATTGTTTCTGCCCTGATTTTGAATTCTTGTGCACTAGTGATGTGTCTACCCTGAGCACTATTGTGAGCCTGAAGTACAACTTTGAGCTTGACCTTGTTGTCCTTCTACAAAGTGCTAATACAAAGCGCTGATGTAGAGTGCAGCACCTAAACTTATTATATATTTTGATTTGTTTTTGTGCATTTGTGCATGTTTGAAATGTGCACAAGTGTATATGCATAGCTTTTTTAATGCGTTTTCTTATTTTAGTTTGCTCGTCCTTAGGGCATGTGAATTGATACACTATGCATGTCTTAGGTTGCTCGTGCATATTATTGACTTGATTTTAAATTTTCGTTCCACACAAACATGTTGCACTAGTCCTTGTATATACCTATTGTATTGTTCTATGTTCGTTATTTTTGGTGCCTATTTAAAATATGAAAAGAAGAAAACCAATAAGCTGAAGCAATGTCGAGTTCAAATATTTTTATATTTTTGCAGTTCTAATTTGTTTGTTTTTTGCTTTTTGCTGCATCGTTATTTAATAGGCAAAGCACACGATTGAAGACAAACAATTAGAGCAAGCAGATAAAAATTGTATTCGAGTGAGTCAGGATATTACAAATTGTTGTATTTGAATGTGTGTTGTATATGAGAGTGTAAAAACAATTTATTGTATATGAATAGTGTATGAAAAATTCAGGAAGCACTTGTGATAATTGTATGTACTATTAAACTTCTTTTTGAAATAAAATTTTTATTGAAATAAAATTGTTTGTTTACTTCTATCTCTATGATGTAATAGCACTTCAACAAACACATTTAAAAATATATATATGTTTATATCATCAAACAAAAATCATTAACTACTATATTCTACAAATCTCTGTCTTTTGGCTGAATCTAGTGACTCTAGGATTTGGCACAAACATTTTGGTCATTTGAATTTTAAACATTTATCCAAATTAGTTAGATATGAACTTGTTAGAGGACTTCCAAAAATGAATTTTATTGTCAACAACTTATGTGATGCTTGTCAACTTGGAAAACTTCACAGAAGTTCATTTAAATCAAAAGACATGATTTCAACTACACTTCCCTTAGAATTTCTTTACTTAGACCTTTTTGAACCATCTCAAGTTTAATCAATAAATTATAGTAGATATGTTTTTGTTATAGTAGATGATTTTTCAAGATACACTTGGACAATATTTCTTGAACATAAAAGTGACACATTTAAAATGTTTAAAATTCTCACTAAGAGAATTCAAAACCAAAATTCAATTAGAATTAAAATAACATGAAGTGAGCATGAAGGGGAATTCGAAAACGAAAATTTTGAAAACTTTTGTAATAGGAAAGGAATTATACATAACTTTTTTTCCTAGAACTCCTCAGCAAAATGGAGTTGTCGAACATAAAAATAGAACTATACAAGAATATATTAGGACCATGCTAAATGATAATGATTTACCTAAAAAAGTTTGGACTGGAGCAGTTACTACAACATGTTATATTTTAAATATAATTTTAATAAGACCATCGACTACTAAAACACCATATGAATTATTTTTTGAAAAAGCCTAAAGTACCTTATTTTAAAGTCTTTGATAGTAACATTAAATACAAAAATAATCTAGATAAATTTGATGCTAAATCGGATAAAGGTATATTTATTGGTTATTCAAATAGAAGTAAGGCCTAAAGAGATTTTAATACTAGAACTAACACTATTGAAGAAACTTTACATGTTTTATTTGATAAAAAGTTTAAAATGACCAATAAAAGTAATGATAAGGAAAAAAACTCAATCTGACTGAGAATAACGAAACTACAAATAATGAAAGTACTAACAATGAAAATAATAATACTGATAATTCAAATCCATATAAAAGAGTGAAATTTTTGAAAGATCGTCCTAAGGAAAATATTCTACGAAGTATATATTCAGTTGTAAGAACTAGAGGTCAACTAAATAAAATGAGTAAAGTAGCATTTATTTCAACCAATGAACCTAACAATCCAAAAAAAGCATCATTAGATGATTGATGGATTATTGCCATGCAAGAAGAATTGAATCAGTTCACTCGAAATGATGTCTAGGAATTAGTTCCACGACCAAAAAATCAATCTATAATTGGAACTAAATGGGTTTATAGAAATAAATTAAATGAACAAAAAGAAGTCGTAAGAAATAAAGCATATTTAGTTGCACAAGGATATAGCCAAGAAGAAGGAATAGACTTTGATGAAAGTTTTTCCCCTATAGCAAGATTAGAAGCCAAAAGAATCCTACTTGCTTTTGCAAACCATAATTTTTTGCGCCAAAATTGGTCACAAACACCCAATTGTCAATGAAAGCACCAGTTCACAATCACATATTACAGATAACAAGTATGTAGAGGATTAAAAATGAAGAACACTCAGAAAATTAAAAGGAAAGCAGTAAAGAACACAGAGTTTATAGTGGTTCGGCAATCCGGCCTACATCCACTTTGAAGTTGATGATTTAATTGATGTTTGCTTGCTGACTACAACGAGTTACAACTGATTACAACAGCAAATTTCGAGTATAATCATGGTTCCTGCAGAGTCTGGATGTAGAAGAATCAAATGTCCCTTTTCTGTAGACTTTGGGATGCTACTTATAGGCGTAGGATACAAATATCTCACTCAGATCTCGGGAGACCTCTTCTGGCACGTGAGCGGGCCCACGCGATCGATCCCACGTGATTTGCACTCGGTCCGTGATCGATACGAATGAATTTCGTATCGATCAAGATTTGAACCAACTGAGTTGAAATTTAGCATGAACATTCTTTAGGTTGTACGAAAGCTCCTGTGAAAATTTGGTGGCGTTTGGACTTGTAGGTTGTGAGTTATGATCGATGCAAGTTCGTGTTTTCTCTAGGCTGCTGAATTCGCATCGATACTATTCGTATCCACCTGTTCGTATCGCTCTTTGAGCACGCGCTTGCAAGTCAACGTGGCGCTAATTCATCAGATCGATCCACTTTTCATGCTGAGTGACCGAGTCTTATTCGTATCCAATATCGAAGCCTTGTTCGTATCGATCGATTTTGGCCTTGTTCGTATCGATGTTAGTGGTTCTGTTCTGTTCGTATCAATCATGTTTTGTCTTGTTCGTATTGATCAACTATGTTGCTTTGTTCGTATCGATCGGCTACACTGTTATGTGTGTATAATATCGACTTCGTATCGATATGTGGTCAATCGATACGAAACCTGTTTGAAGTTCGATCGATACGAAATGCATATTCCTGCCACAGTCGATGGTTACGAAGTAAACAATCATGGATGGATACAAATGGGATGTTGGTCGACTGATACGAGCAAGTTGGAATTGATCGATACGAAATCGTGTATGTCTGATGGATATGAACAAGATCGATACGAAGGGGCAGCCTTTGGATGGATACGAAGAGTGTAGTTCTGGATAGACTTGAACAGAACCGATTTTAAGAGAGCTGATTCTCTGGATGGATTCGAAAAGGATGGATGCGAATGTAGACTTTCTTTGGTTTTTTGATGGATGCAAACAGAGCTATTGCGAGGTGATGGATACGAACAAAGGCCTCCCCCCTTTATTTTGATCGATCCATATCTTGAGCGTACAAACTCCGATTGACTTGAAATTTGGGACTTTGGCTTTCATAGCTTTGCTTGTCTCGTCATATCAATTGTAGCTTGATCCGGACTCGGAAAAAATCCATCGATATCCATAGTGAGCCTGCGTATAACTGATCATTGGGACGAACTGTCCATGGTTTCCATTCAAGTTCTTGGTATCACGGCCTTGCCAAGAGGCGGGATAACACTTTCCCCCCAAAACATGCCTTGTGATAGGAAGGTGTGTTTTGTAATGCCATAAGCTGGTTGTCCATATCCTGTTAATGACCTGCAAAGAGATTGATAAATCCACCAGGCCGTGAATGGCGATCGTTCGAGATCGTATGCCATTTGGGGGTGGTATGTGACCGTTCGAGGTAAGGTGCCGTTCGAGGCGAATTGTGATCGTTTGCGATCGGGTGCCATTTGGGGCAAATTGTGACCGTTCGCGGTTGGGTGCCGTTCGAGGCGAATTGTGACCGTTCGCGGTCAGGTGCCGTTCGAGGCGAATTGTGACCGTTCGCGGTCGGGCGCCGTTAGAGGCGAATTGTGACCGTTCGTGGTCGGGTGCCATTCGAGGCGAATTGTGTGTGCCCGGGGGGACTTAGTATCATTAACGTCGGATTTCACGTTCGAGTGAGTTTCCGAATTGTTTGTGGTGGTGGTTTATCGCCATCTCAGAGCATGTCTGAGGACCGTTCGCGATCCCGCACATGTGTAAGTGACTTAGCCATTATAGAATTATTAAAACCAAATTTTCATTCAAATGAGTCTTTCAACAGAAATGTCCAACAAAATCAAGTCCAAACATGAGAAATAGAAAACAAAGGCAAAACAGAGAAGTCAAAGTGCAAACACCTACACTGATGCGATTGATAGTCGTATCAGAGCATGCTTGAGGATCGTTCGCGATCCCGTGCATGTGTAAATGACTTAATCGTGTTGGTATGGAGTTTGCCACTCATTCGTCATTATTTCAATCAGTTGATGACAAGCTGATGCCTCAATCCTGAGCGGTTCCCGGTTGGTTCAGGTGGTGGTCGTTCTTGCTCCACCGTTGTGGCTCGCCTTCTTTCATGTTGCGATAGCAGGCCATTCCGAATATGTCCTTCTATCTCATCCCTCAAGTGTCAGCAATCATTCGTGCTATGACCATTTAGCTCGTGGAATAAGCAGTACTTGTCTGATCTTCTTTCACTGTTGGTCGGATCCCTCCTCATTGGCTTTCGATAAGGAACCTGCCCCCTGGTTTCCTGGTAGATCCATTCCAAAGTTTCATTCAACTCCATATAAGAGGTGAATCTCGGTTCCTTTCGCGATCGCTTTGGTTCATCACCGTTATCCTCCGCTTTTCGTTTTCTTACATCCTTGCCTGAATCTTTTTCGGGAGGATTTCCGCCTCTGACTGCATAAACTTCTACTCCCTCTCCTTCCTCTCTTTCAACATTTGCATCCTCTAATCGTAGGAATCCTTTGGCCTCATGATAAAATTCTCCTAGATCCATAGGTGGATCCCTTGTCAGTGAATTTTTGAACTCTGTTCCATCAGCTATGCCAGCTACGGCTGCCATTAAGACCATGGATAGATCTGGACGATCCACCGATGCTGCTGCTGCATTAAATCGTGTTAGCAAATTCCTCAAAGATTCCCCAGTTTTCTGTTTTAGCGTCGCCGGACTCATTACATTCTTGGGCCTCGAAATGTGAACTCTGAACTGCCTCATAAACTTCTCGGTCAACTTGGTCCACGTTCCAATGGAACCGCTCTCCAATTGTCTAAACCATAGTGCTGCTATGTCTGTCAAATACAATGGGAAGCACCGGGCCATGACCTCCTCTGGTGCGCCCCAGTACTTCCATGTGCCTCATATACCTTGTCAGATGAACCGCAGGATCCGTCCTCCCATCATACGTCTCCAGCGTTGGTTGCTTGAAATCAGGTGGGTTCCTGGCCTGCCTAATTGCGGGAGCGAAGGGGCTCCTGTTCACATCTTCCAGATCTCTATTCACTAATCCGCCTCTCATGGCTCGTCTGACCACCTCCACCAATCTGTCATTGTCGTCAAGTTGTAGTCCTTGTCTGTTGCCTTCAAACCGCCCCCCGAGTTCACGATGGAATTCTGGAATCTGCCATTCAGGGCGAGAATCTGTTCCTCTATCAAAGCCGCGTTGAACAGCTTCACCTGGTATCCTGCCTGAGGTTGGATCAACATGTTCCTGATGGGTGCCCCCTAGATCTGGTGCTACTCCTGATGGTCCTGCTCTATTCTGAATTCTGGTTGCTCTATGCTCTTGATCCTTATCTCCAGCATCCCCTGCAGTTGCGTTTACTTGATTTTGCACTCCGGTTTGTCCAGCTTGTCAAAGAAAATTCTGCATCATCTCTTCTTGTCTTTTAGAAGCTCTTCGTGCATAGCTCTCATCATCATCTCCTTCTCGTCTCTGTTGTTGAAAACTGAATCCTGATTTGCTTCTGAGGAAGCCTCCAGACTCCCATCGTGTTGACTCCTTTCAGCTCTTTGTCTCCTTCTTGATTGCTTTGTCATGGTTCCCTTTAGATCTGATTCTCTAGCTTCCCAAATCCGAACTCCAAGCTTTAGAATCCCTGAGTGCTAGCCTTCTCGGTGAAAGCACCAAAATAATTGTGCCAAAATTGGTCACAAACACCCAATTGTCGATGAAAGCACCAGTTCACAATCACAGATTACAGATAACAAGTATGTAGAGGATTAAAAATGAAGAACATTCAGAAAATTAAAAGGAAAGCAGTAAAGAACATAGAGTTTATAGTGGTTCGGCAATCCGGCCTACATCCACTTTGAAGTTGATGATTTTATTAATGTTTGCTTGATAACTACAACGAGTTACAACTGATTACAACAGCAAATTTCGAGTATAATCATGGTTCCTGCAGAGTCTGGATGTAGAAGAATCAAATGACCCTTTTCTGTTGACTTTGGGATGCTACTTATAGGCGTAGGATACAAATATCTCGCTCAGATCTCGGGAGACCTCTTTTGGCACGTGAGCGGGCCCACGCGATTGATCCCACGTGATTTGCACTCAGTCTGTGATCGATACGAACGAATTTCGTATCGATCAAGATTTGACCCAATCGAGTCGAAATTTAGCATGAACATTCTTTAGGTTGTACGCAAGCTCCTGTGAAAATTTGGTGGCGTTTGGACTTGTAGGTTGTGAGTTATGATCGATGCAAGTTCGTTTTTTCTCTAGGCTGCTGAATTCGCATCGATACTGTTCGTATCCACCTGCTCGTATCGCTCTTTGGGCACGCGCTTGCAAGTCGACGTGGCGCTAATTCCTCGGATCGATCCACTTTTCATGCCGAGTGACCGAGTCTTATTCGTATCCAATATCGAAGCCTTGTTCGTATCGATCTATTTTGACCTTGTTTGTATCGATGTTAGTGGTTCTGTTCTGTTCGTATCGATCGTGTTTTGTCTTGTTCGTATTGATCAATTGTGTTGCTTTGTTCGTATCGATCGGCTACACCTGTGCGTATAGTATCGACTTCGTATCGATCTGTGGTCAATCGATACGAAACATGTTTGTAGTCCGATCGATACGAAATGCATATTCTTGTCACAGTCGATGGTTACGAAGTAAACAATCACGGATGGATACGAATTGGATGTTTGTCGACCGATATGAGCAAGCTGGAATTGATCGATACGAAATCGTGTATGTCTGATGGATACGAACAAGATCGATACGAAGGGGCAGCCTTTGGATGGATACGAAGAGTGTAGTTCTGGATGGACTTGAACAGAACCGATGCTAAGAGAGCTGATTCTCTAGATGGATTCGAACAGGATGGATGCGAATGTAGACTTTCTTTGGTTTTTTGATGGATACGAACAGAGCTACTGCGAGGTGATGGATACGAACAGAGACCACCCTCCTTGATTTTGATCGATCCATATCTTGAGCGTACGAACTCTGATTGACTTGAAATTTGGGACGTTGGCTTTCATGGCTTTGCTTGTCTCGTCATATCAATTATAGCTTGATCCGGACTCGGACAAAATCCATCGATATCCATAGTGAGCATGCGTATAACTGATCTTTGGGACGGACTGTCCATGGTTTCCAGTCAAGTTCTTGGTATCACAGCCTTGCCAAAAGGCGGGATAACAATAATAATTTTAAATTATTTCAAATGGATGTCAAAAGTGCATTTTTAAATGGTTTATTAAAAAAGATGTATATGTTGAACAACCCCTACTTTTTGAAGATGAAAAACTCTCTAATTTTGTTTATAAATTAAAAACAGCATTATATGGTTTAAAATAAACACCTAGAGCTTAGTATGAAAGACTTAAATCATACTTAATTCAATCTAATTTTGAAATAGGCAAAGTAGATACTACGCTATTTATAAAAAGAGTCAATAATGATATTCAACTTATATAAATATATATATATGACATTATTTTGGGTCAACAAATGAAAAGCTAAATAAAGAATTTGTTGATATAATGACTAAAGAATTTGAAATGAGTCACATGAGGGAAGTAACATCTTTCTAGGTTAACAAATTAGACAATTAAGCAATTGAATATTTATAAGTCAAGAAAAATATGCTAAAGAATTAGTAAAAAAATTTGGAATGTGTATCATAAGTGGTATACCAACACCCATGGCAACTTGTGAGAAACTCAATAAGGAAGACAATTCAAAGATATTGATTAAAAATTATATAGAGGTATGATAGGTTCTTTACTCTATATCACAGCTAGTAGATAGTGTATGTCTATGTGCAAGATATCAGTCACAACCTACGGAGACGAATCTTAAAACTATAAAATGCATCTTAACATATGTTAACAATACATTTGACTATGTACTCTACTATCCAAAAGAAGATTCATTTAACTTAATATCATATGGTGATGCTGATTATGCTAGATGCAAATCTGACCGAAAAAGTACGAGTGGAACCTGTCATTTTCTAAGACACTCACTTGTATATTGGTTTAGTAAAAAGCAAAATTCTGTATCTTTATCCACAATAGAGGCAGAATATATAATAGCAGCATTAGCATGTTCATAGGGTATCTATATGCAACAAACTCTAAGAGATTTTAGTTTGAATTTAAAACAATCACTAATATATTATGATAATACTAGTGCAATAAATTTATCTAAAAATCCAACACATAATGCCAGAACAAAACATATAGATAAAAAACACCATTTCCTAAGAGATAACGTAAATAAAGAAATTATTACGTTAGAATTTATAAATACAGAAAATAAAATAGCTGATATTTTAACAAAAACGTTAGCACGGAATACTTTCGTTAAACTAAGAAGAGAGCTTGGAATATGTTCATTTAAGGAAATATAAAATAATAACTTTTATTTTTGGAAAAATATAAAGAAAAATGAAAAACAAAAATACCCCGTATATGTCGACATACCGAGGTAGTCTATGTCGTTTTTAGAAAACCGTTTTCCCCCTTTCTTTCAAAATTTAGAATCCAACTATATAACCACCATATTTTGACTCTAGACCCAATTTCCTATCTTCTTCCTTCTGAAGACTCCGAATTAATTAATTGCAAATGGATCCATCCAATTCCAAATGCCTTATAGAAGAATCTAGCCCCTTTTGTAACTTCATATTCTCCAAACTCAGCAAAATTGAAGAAGAATTAAAGCATGTCCTCATCATACTTACTGAAATTGAAGTCTTGCAACTTCATTTCAAGAATGAGCAAGAAAGGCATGAGAGGATAGTAAGGAATCTACAAAAGCATGCTTTAGATAATGAAGCAAATCCAACCATCATCGTAGAGGATTCTCAAGTGAATCTTGGAGTTCATAATCCTTTAAATCAAGATGATGAAGTGGAAGATGAAGAAGAGGATGTTGATGCTGATGAGGATGAAGATGGAGTCCGTTGCATAGGAGAGGTCCATTATGATGCTCATGGTAATTTGGTAGAACAGAAAGGGAATTTTTTTCTTCACTATCCAAATTGTTCTATCCATAAATCTCCTATAGTTAAATCAAAACAATCAAATTGTAAAAATAATAAATGGTTTGGGTTTGTATTGATTTGATTGGTCGCTTAGTTTGAATGTATAGGTTTGTTTAAGTTTGATTGTATGATTCAGTTTATATTTAAAATTATGTAAATGGTGTGTTTAAATGTTTGACTTGAATTAATAACGTTTGTGTGATTAATTAATATAATTGATATGTCTTGAAAGTATGGTCGAAACAGATGTAATTATAATTGTATATTTAGGTAACTATTTCTCAGAAATATTTTTTTACAGTTATTATTGATTTTGATTCCATATACAACATTACCACATACATATGTCATATTATGGGGGAGTTTATTTTTTTTACCAATTTTTGTTGATGAAAATGTTGGAACTGGACCAGCCCGCAGCGGAAGTTATGAGTGAATTTCAAAAAATTAACCTTATTGGATCTTTATTGGGCCTATGAAGTCTAATTGAATTAGAACATTCCTAAATTTCATTTAAATAAAATCATTTATTTTATTTAAATTCAAATATACTAAGATATGAAATTAATTTTATTTGATTTAGTTTATACATAAATGTATCATATACATATATGTGTGAGTGCATGTGTAACATAATAATCCGTGAAAGGTATAATATGCCCATATGTAGATGTTGGGATTTACATCGCAACATACATATTAGCTCATTTTGTATGTCATGTATGTTGTCCAAATATGTGCATGTATATATGTTACAATATATATATATATATATATAGACACACACACACACACACATGTATGTATAAATATATTATATATAATATATGAACAAAAACATTGATATACAGATAAATATATATATAGAAAATGAGAGATAAAATTATTTATAATTCAAAATTAACTTAGTTTTGCAAACATAATAATTTTAGTATTTTAATTTGTATATATTATGATAAAATAATGTTTTCATCCATAAATAATTAACATAAATAATCTATTGATGAAAATTCAATTTTTACAATTTTAGAAAATCTAGGATCATAAAACAGAGCTTAGAAAAAATCTATAGATTTTTCAAAGTCGAAATATTTTTTTTTTAAAATACATTGATTTCGGAAATAATTATTTAATATAAAATAATATATTATTAAAAATTCAAATTTTAAAACTTCAGAAATTCTAGGATCATGAATGAAAGGTTACAAAAAATTTTGAAGAATTTTTCAATTAAATTATTATTTTTAATAAATCATAAATAGTTTTTCTAAAATAATATTAATTATTAAAAATAATAAACTTTATTTAAAAATTCATAAATTTTTTGTATACGTTTCTAAAATGATATAATATTTTTAAAGAGTATAAAATTGAATTCTTAATATAATAATTGTTTTACATATAATAAAAAATTCAAAATTTTAGTAAATGTTAATTTAAAAATATGAATATATGTATGATAATTAATTTTCGAATTTTTAAATTCATATTATATATAAATAAGTGTACTTAAATTTTTAAATCATATATATATCTTATATATGCATATATGCTATTATGAGAGAGAAATATACACTAATATATATATATATATATGAATTTATTAATAAATATATATAAAACAATTATTAATGAAAAAATTTGATTTTGTACAGTAAACAACATTTGTCTATACATAAATCGAAAAGTGTAATAAACAAATTATGCACATAACCAAACTGATTTGTGATAACTACATCTACTTACAAAAATCTCATCTAACTAAACATATAGTAGCAATATATTTAAACAGATATGAAATTGCTCATTATAGGATCATAGAATATAATTTAATTACTGTAATATGAATTAAAATTACCAATTTAATGATGCCTTTGAATCCACGTTTAAGCAATGACTTACCTTCTTTTTACTATTCTTGATTCGTCAGATTGCAAGTCTGGAATCACCGACCTCTAACTATCGAATATTATTATTTTAATTTGAAATATATTTGAGAATTCTGGAGTGAATTGAGAGCTATGTTTTAACCAAAAATGTAGAAGGTAATGGCAGCCAAAAAGGTTAGTAATTGTTTTTAGATATATATATATATATATATATATATAGGGTTGTATTAGAGAGAAACGAGGAAAACCTTTTAACCCATTCTCACTTTATCTCAGCCCATTATCTCCAAGCCAATTCCCTATGTTTTAGCCACCCCTAGACCTTACCAAAATCAAAATTTTGCAACCCTAAGGATGGGCCTTAAACCCATCTAAGGACAAGCCAAAATACTATGCAATTAAATCTAATTTAATCGCTTGTCGATATTGTATCTGTGTAGTTAAAGCACTCGGTGGATTCAATGCGGTAGAGGTGCAAAAAGTCATAGCGGGGATGTAGCGAAGATATAGCGGGATATATCGGATTACTCTAAAATAGCATATAAATCCCATACTTGTTGTTTTTACAAATATATAGATAGTAATTATGTGAAAAATTAACATTCAATTGAATTATAATTAATACAAAAATAATTTTAAATAAAAATATATGCAAATGTATTGTAAATGAACGTAAAAATGTTATATAACTTAATTTAATTTAGTAGAATATTAGAGTATTATCATTTCTAAACATATATCAAAAATTCAATGAAATTAATTAATTTCATAATTTTTATAGCGTATAAATATCATTTTTCAATCCATTTTTTTATAGAAGATATAGCAGAAATAGCGGAATATAGCGGAAATAACGGGATATAGCGGGGATTAAAGTGGAAATGCTATATGTTGGGGATATATGGAAAAATCGTAGCGGTAGGAATCCGCTATAAGATATATCGGAGTTATAGCGGGGATATAGCGGGGCATTAACTGCACAGTATTGTATATCGATCGATATATTTATAACTGTTATAAATATATATAACATTATTTATTTCTCAAATCATATTCAAATTTTATAATTAATATTTCATAAATATTAATTAATTTAATTAATTTATAACAATTATAAACTAAATAAGTCGTTCGGTCTTAAGGGAATTCATCATTTCGGCTGTGTAACTCTTGGGAGTAAATTTGGTCAGCGATTAACATCGAACTATTCTAATGTTAATGTTCACACATCAGTTAGCAGGTGGTGTGATACTATGGCCAAATTTATCGCTTACTCATTTTTGGTAAAAATCCAATTTTAGTTTAATAAGCGTTACCTGGTTGTGACATTTTACACCAATTCTTTTCGTCAAAACTATATCACTTTGGACTTATGGAATTTGGTAATAGTCAAAATTCCAACCTCATCCACATTCAACATTATAGTCCAAATACAAAGTCCTTAGTTCAATAATAACAATTATTATTAACCGAAATGCTCTGGCCAGAGACTTTGACTTTGAGTTGACTTGAGTTGACTGTGATACTAACCGCATATAACTGAGGAGATGAATCCTCTCTTAAATAATGCTTCACTTCCAATACTTCCACTCAACCCAACTATAGTCACTCGATGGACACCATGCCATGATTTGGCTATATTCAGAGCGGAGCTTTCATATTGAAGATCCACAGTATTCTCAATTCGAGAGAACTGTGTAAATCAGTCATATTGATATTTTCTGCTTGACCTTAGTTATATTAACCAACAGAAAACTATCGAGTGAGTCGTTCCATAGTTATCCAATAACTATTAGTACGTAACCCCTAGGTGCCCCCAGCAGTCATGAGTAATACACTGCCCAACAATTTGAGTGCGTTACGTACTCCAGTCTCAACGGATACATCGATATTCAGTCTTGATGCATCTTGACTAGGAACATTTAAAATTGTATATTTGTTTTGTTATGATAAATTACTCACGTTTATAACACTTTGTAACTACTATCACAAAATATACCATTTATGGATTTTTCTATTAAATATACTTTTAATTAAGTTAATTAATTAATATAATCACATTATATCAAGTATATAATAGGAAGAAAATACCTTTTATTTCAAACAAGATTGGTCAACGAGTTAGATATATGTAACAAATTACATAATTGCCTCTAGGGCATACCCCTAACTCTATCAGAAAAAGAGGGAGAAAAATATAAAAAATATATATATGCATATACTGAGGGCGAGTTATACAAAATAGGGGAGTTAACCAATTTATGGGGAGTTACATTATATTTTATAATAAATATATTTACATGGTTGTTATCACCAAAAGGTGGAGATTGTTAATACCACAAATATTGATTTTGATGATAACAACCATATAAATATAAGTACTGATGATTTACCAAGCTGTATAGAATATTTTGCAGGATATTATACATGTTTATACAAGTACATGATAATCGAGTTTGAAGATTGATCGGTAAAAAGATTAGAGATTAAGATTCTGTGATGATCAAGATATTTGAAGACTCATGAGTTTAAAGACAAACACAAGAAGAGTTCAAGACTATAGATCATAGGAAATAAACATTAGAATAATTTGTTAAAGTTCTTAGATAGCAACCATTTGTTCTTTGAATACACTCTTATCAAAATACTTATTATCAAAATATTTATTTTATTTTTCAAAGAATAATCTTACAAATATTTTATAAGAGTTTTATATATTAAAAATATTTAAAAAACTATGTTTAAAAGTTTTACAAATTATTAGAGTTTTATAAACACTTTGAATGGATTATTTGTTTTCATAATTAAGAAGGGTATGTCGACATACCCTACCTAAGTATGTCGATATATAAACCGTTGGAGAGCCTTTTGAATTTGGATAGTTGTGATTTTTGGTTACATCTCTTCGTGAATAGACATGTATAACACCCCATAAAATTTATGATAATTAATAAATAATTATTGAGGCCCAAAAATAGAATTTGTGCAAATGTTAGAATTTGGTCACTAAACTTACATCGTTGCATTCATGGAGATTTTCTGAGCAACTTTCATATGTGGAGTTTCGAGATCGGAGTTCAAACGAAGAAGTTACGTGCATTTAAAGTTTTCAAAATGAAAATAATTTTAAAAAAATAGAAATAAATAAACATTAAATATAGGGACCCTACCAGTTGTCCCCTTTTATGGGCCGATCGACTGCTGGAGGTCGACGGCTTATAGGGAAGCGATCGACCGGTTTGATAGTGACGACTAGGGTTTGAGCCTTAGCCAACGACCCATATTTAATTATTTTAATCTAACAGATACGATTGATTCGAACGCATACAAATACTTGTGGAAAATTATAATGGTAATCCTTTTTGAAAGGATGGCTCTGATAAATTGAAACATGGAAAGGAATGTTCAATTTTGGGAAGTCATAATTAAAAATAAGAAACATATATACGTATAACCATGCTTACCCATTAAAATAAATATATATATATATATAGTGTAATTTACAATGATATTCACGTTAGTTATTAATAGCGTATTAAGTATTAGGACTAAGAGGTTGAAGAAGGAAGGCACATAAATTCCAAAGTTTATGGATATTAACTAAATTTAATGGGCAATAAATTTATAGTTAGTAGAGAGCTAAAGGAATTAAGTGAGAACTGATTAGGGAAATTAATATAACAATTATGGGAAAACGAATATGCATGATGGATTGGAGTAGAATACATAACTATTATTAGAGATGGTCCAATTATAATCATAATGACCATTTATTACGGATAATTGACATTTATTAGACATAAGGGGTAAATAAGGAAACCAAAGCCTAAGTGTATGGAATATAAATAATTATGTAGCAAACAAATAAGTATTAATACTATTAAATACACATAGAAGGCAATATAATTTTCATAGTAGGAAATTACAAAGCTTTAATTATACGTTTAGGACAAGCATGAATTAATGGGCCTAGCCCAACACTAAGGTTTTGGGTGGTAAGTTTGGTTTAGAATGAGTTGGGATGCGATGTTAGTAGAGTTACACAACAAAAGTCCAAACTTCACCTAGATGCTACCAGCAGTTATGTGCACTTACTACTGATGTGAGACATCCCTAACCATTGAATCCGTGGGGAAGGGATATGCATTACGGATAGGTGGGGAAAATATACCAATGGTTCGCATTAGATTTGAAGTATTAAATGATCCAGTACTTATAAGAAAATGAGGTCTGCTTCATTTCTAATAAGAGGTATTAAGTAACCAAAAGGGGCAGTTTCCTTGACTTACTTAGGTTAGTCTATGCGTTGTGGAAGGTCGGTGGGCTATATCATCATTTTGTATCGGTATTCAATAGTAGGTTTGGCATATAAGCTATGACTATCAACGATCCCGAGCGAGCGGTAGCAAAGAATTGGGTTATGCCCAGATGGATTTCACTTTCTACTAGTGTAGAATCCGTATGGGAGGTACACATACCTCAATGTAGCTGGTTAGACGAAAATTTGTTTATCGAAGGTAGGCTAGTAAACCCTTAGAAGAGTCATTGAGATGCGCTAGTAGTACGACAATTAAATTATAAATTATAGAGTTGTATATAGGGGACATCGGTCACTATAGATAGAACCGATTGACTAGCGTTTGCATTGCGGAGAGCCCGCTTTGATGATTGACGTATTAAATGGCTGTAAGGTCTGCCTCCTCCCTATTAAAGAAGTATTAAGTGGCTGAGTATGGGTAGTGAACATTTATGGTTATACCTTGGAGAAGGTTAGGTTAGGTATATCGTACCTGCACATAAGATTAAACAGTAGTAATAATCACTGGACGTAGCACTTAAATGGAAATCAATCGGTATAAATTAGTGTCATGGGTAAACTATGTAGTTTTCTAGTCACCAGAATGTTGTTTTAACCCCCTCCTCATTACAAACCCACAGGATAGATTAGAGGGACAAGTTATTGGAGCAAGACGTAAAATGTGGCTGAAGAAGTCTTCTCTTTCATGCTCAATACTAACATGGCAACAAGATATCCAAGGAATAGTATTGGTTCCAAGGTAGTAGCCTCAGTCAATGTTTATGTTGTTTTCAATTCCGCTGTGAGTTTTTAAAGAAAAAATTTCTAGAATATAAACAGTTTAAAAAACCATGTCCTCATACGTTTGAACTGTGATCCCAGAGGTCTGAGTTTTGAGAAAATCAAACTAGAATAGTTTTAGCTTAAAATTGGGTTACGTCAGATGTTTGAGTGATGTTGTCAGACGTCTGAGTTTCTATAAGTTTTAAAACTTGATTGTAAACTTTGTTAGAGTGAATAAAAACTTTTCGATGCAAATATGTCAGCTCATATCACTTATGGAAGATCGTACATGTTTATCCAAGGCACAAACACAAGATATATGACTCTAACAAAAGTTTGTCTTCATGTCGAGCTCTTTGTTGATACTTCATTTCAACTTATCGAGTCTCCGATGTATTTGTGTCTCCAAATGCGTTCAAACATTGTTTCTTTTTTCATCAAATACCTACATGTTAGCTTAGAGATTCTTCGCTAGGATTGTATAATTGTTTTCATTAAAATCCAACAAAAGAGATTCTAAGAGTTCCTTTATCATTTCAAACTCAAATTAAATCAGATTCGATCGCTATCCGATAGTTGAAAGTCAACGGTTCAAGGACTAGCTCTCTGTTGAATTGGAAAGAGTTTATGTATATATTAAAAATTGTAAATTGCATGACGATTCTGATATGCAAGTAATGTTGTCACAAAGTATTTAGTTATATGCATGTGCATATATATGTTTAAATTACACACACACAGATATATATATATGGCCATTATAGGTATGAATAAAAATATACTTTTATTGTATTAAATTAATATATATGCACACACATTATTTGATAACATATATATATATATATCTTATAATTAATTACAACATCAGACTATAGTAAAAAATAATCATATAATTTTGCATATAAATTAATAAAGCAATAACAATTTTCAATATTAAAATATATATTTTTAAAATGTTTTATAATTATTTTATATTATTTAAATCAATTTATTACATAATAAATTATATTAATTCAAATATGTTATGAAAAATTATTTTTATATTTTATAAAATAACATTAACATTAGAGAAGCTCTAGGCAGAAAAACAATATTTTTTATTTTAAATAATTATTTAATTTTAGCCGAAAAATAAAAAAATCATTTAAAAATTAATTTAAAATAGAAAAATTATGGAAATTTTTCGAACTTCAAAATATCATTTAAGACTTGGTGGAAATTTAAAATTTGAAACAAGTTTCAAATTTTACTTTTAATTAATATTTTGTTAATTTCGAATGGATATTTAATTGAAATATAATTTCAAATTAAAAAAATTAAATTATTTGCTGAGCTATGAGCTAGACCTAATATTTTATAGTTAACCATATTTTTTGTATTTTGTTAATATATATATATATATGTATGTATGTATATTTTGTTATTAATATATATATATATAAATTAAAAATATGTATTTAAAAAAATTATATGTATATATATGTATTGCTCATAGTTTAATATATATATATATATATATTTGGACAACATATACTGGCACATTGGATGAGCTAACGTGTTCGCTACGATATAAATCTCAGCATATGTACACGGACGTTTTATACCTTGCATGAGATATGTTACACATACGCGCGCGCACGCACACACACACACATATATATATATACACTACAAAACGGTCTTTGTTTAGTGACCGGTACTAGCGACGGCTAAAACAAGGCGGCCGACGCTAGCCGTCACTATACGCGTATATACAGGCAGACCAGAGAATAGAAAAACACACTTATCTTTCCTCAATTCACTTCAGCAAACCCCTTCCCTCCTCCACCGCCGACGCCCCAGCCGCCGGCCCCCGACGTGAGTTGTTGATCTCCCCATCGCGAAAGCCACAACGCTCCAAAGCTCGAAGGTATGCTATTGCTCTCCAATTTCTTCTTAATCTTAGTTTAATCAAAACCCTAATTTTGAAAATTGGTTGATTATATGTGATAGAAATTGTTGATTATGCGGTAATAGTTGTTGATAGTAGCGTATTGATTGATTTGGGGATATGTTGAGAACCCAAATTTGGCAAATTAGTTAATTATGGGTTTGTTATTGTGTATTAGTTAATGATAATATTGTATTTGTTGAGTTGGTGATATTAATTAGTGGTTTGATTGTTTAATTTATAATTAAAAATTAGGGATTATTTATAATTCGAAAATTAGTGTAAATTACCGATTAATATGCTAATGGATATATAATTAAGTTTACGTGAATATTTGTTATAGTTAATTAGAGCAATGTTTATTATAGTTTGCGCAAACATTAGTATACAATTGTTGATTAATATGCTGCTACATTGGTACGTTTAAACAGAAGTAATATTTTTTATTCAATTAGCGTATGTAATTATAAGTATTAGTTGTTAGTATAAAATAATATTAATTTAATTTATTACAAGTGCTAACATCTAATTTTGTTTACAAAATCGATAAAAAAAATTAATTTGTTAACTGAATTTTAAAATACGTTTTAAAATTTCAAATGTATTAAATAAAATATTTAAATGGTTGAATGAGTTATAAAATAGTATTTTTAGCTGTTAAAATAGTAATTGTAAAATGTGTTTTATTTTTTTAATCCCTTATAGAGTTTTTGGCCCCGTCTGACAAGTGTTATATATGATCGTTATATTGATATTCGTTTTTTAACAAAATGAACATCTATATTCATCTGATACAATATTTGTCGGATTTTTCCCTATATTGGACAAGTTACAAACACAATAAAGTAATTACTTATATAAATCATTTCATTTTAAATGGTTTACAAAATTTCGACAGCACTTCCTTCTCGTTCCCTGTGTACACGCATGTGTGTACGATACAGGGAACAGAAGGAAAGTGCTGCCGAAATTTTGTTGAATCGTTTAATCTGAAATAATTTATAAAATGTAATTACATTATTGTGTTTGTAATAGGAAGTAGGATGACCTTAAAAACCAATAGACTAAAAATTAAAAAATAAAGTGAAGTGCTTATTTGAATTTTCTACGATGTTGAAGTGTTTACAATGATGAAGTGTTGAAAATTATTCTTTATAAAATTTTAGTATCAGTTGAATTATTTACTTGAACTTTCTAACATATATTTTCAAATCAGGAAAAATGTTCGATTATTTCCTCGGCCGTAGTTGGATGTATGAAGTCGGAACTGGTAGGAAAGGTTCAATAAAGGAACATTTCTATAACAGTGTACACAAATTTATTAGATTCGCTAAATCTAATAATCGAAATAACGAAGAAAATAATTGCCCGTGTAGTAAGTGCCAACATTTGAAGCATTGGAAACCAGATATAGTTGAAGTATATTTGTATAAATATTGTTTTGTGTCGAATTATTATTTCTGGGATCGTCATGAAGAACTTGTTGAACCTACACATATCCTATAGTGTTAGAGGACGATAATATTATGACGAATCCGATAAAAAAATATGGTGGAAGATGTAGCACGATCAATGTTGCCTACCATTCATGCTGACGATGAAGACGTAAATGTCGAAGAAGAACCAACTATGTGGGCTAAAAGAATATATGATTTATTGGATTCTGCTAAGAGGTCGTTGTGGGACGGTTGTAAAAGCGGAACCGAAGAATCAGTAACCGCCAAATACATCACTATGAAATCAAAATTCAACCTTACAGAAGCTGCATTTACAGCAGTTGTACAAGCTACAAAACGACACATGCCACCCAATAATATGATGTGCGATATTCATTATAAAGTGAAAAAACTAATGTCCTCTTTCGATCTGCCATATGAAAAGATAGATACATGTGTGAAAGGTTGCATGTTGTATGGAAAGATGATGTTAACCTTAGAAAATGCAGAATATGTAACATGGAAAGATACAAACCAAGAAAGAAGAAAGGAAAAGAAGTCTCATACAAGAGAATGCATTATTTACCCATCACTCCCAGACTTCAAAAGTTATATGCATCTTCTGCTACGGCATGTCATATGCGATGGCACAGTGTGAGAACACCAGAAGAAGGAACTTTGATACATCCATCTGACGAAGAAGCATGGAAACATTTCGATAAGACTTATCCCGCATTTGCTGCAGAAAGCCGTAATGTCAGACTCGGTTTATGTATGGATGGATTTTCACCATTCTCTCAGTTTGGTAGTAAATATTCATCCTGGCCAATTATCGTTACTCCATATAATTTACCTCCATGGATGTGTATGTAGACACTATATATGTTTCTCACTATTGTCGTCCCTGGCCCCCATGATCCAACACAAGAAATCGATGTTTATTTACAACCATTGATCAAAGAGTTGAAAAAACTGTGGAATGAAGGAGTTGAAACATACGACATTTCGAGAAAAAAAAATTCCATATGTTCACTTCTTTATTATGGACTATTAGTGATTTTCCTTCATATGGGATGCTTTCTGGTTGGAGTACGGTGGGTCGTCTAGCATGCCCTTATTGTATGGAAGAAACATGAGCATTTTCTTTACGGCATGGAAAGAAAGTTTCGTGGTTTGATTGTCATCGGTGTTTTCTCTATCCCAACCATACTTTTAGAAGAGATAGAAATTGTTTTATAGCTAACAGAGAAGATAATATGCAACCACCAAAGATTTGGTCAAGCGAAGAATTATATGAAATTGTAAAGGACTATCCAAAGATACATAAAACTGGAGTGCAGATTGAAATTCCAGGAAAATCGGACATTCATAATTGGTGCAAACAAAGTATATTTTGGGAGTTACCATATTGGAAAGATCTCTTACTCCGAGATAATATTGACGTGATGCATAACGAAAAAACATGTTTGATAATGTGTTTAATACAATTTTGAATGTAAAGGTAGAAACTAAGGACGATTTGAATTCAAGACTTGATATAGCAAACTATTGTAAACGCCCCGAACTTCATATGAAGCCCAATGACAATAAAAAAACCCAAAGCATGCTATGAGCTAGATAGCAAGCAAGTAAAACTCGTGCTAAAGTGGGTGGAAGAACTAAGATTTCCCGATTGGATTTCTTCTAATCTTTGTAGATGTGTTGACTTTAAAAACAGTAAATTGAGTGGGATGAAAAGTCACGATTGTCATATCATGATGGAATATTTACTACCCGTGGCTTTCAAAGAACTGTTGCCCATAAAAGTATAGAGTGTTATAACAGAATTAAGTATGTTTTATAAACATCTTTGTTCGACTACATTAAAAGTAGATCATATACGTAAACTTGAAGTAGAAATCCCTATACTACTCTGCAAACTGGAGAAAATATTTCCGCCAGGTTTTTTTAGTGTAATGGAGCATTTAACTATTCATCTTCCATCCGAAGCACTTCTTCGAGGTCCTGTGCAATATGGATGGATGTATCCATTTAAGAGGTAATATTGAATATCTGCAATATTTATGTCAGTTTAAAATTCAGATTTCTATATCTAAATATAAACAAAATTTATTTTGTAATAGGTACTTGAATCATTTGAAGAAAAAAGTTAGACAAAAAGCATGAGTTGAGGGTTCGATTTGTAAATCATATCTTAAAGAAGAAGCTTCATTCTTTTTCTCTCATTATTTCAGTGACGATGTGAACTTATAATTTGTAAGCGTTCCTCATAATGATGAAGTCGATGAATAAGATTCTTCTCAAACAATGTTATCTATTTTTAGACAACATGGTCGACCTGCTGGAAAATATGTGGAAATATGGTTAGACGATAGAGATTACCATGTAGCACACACATATGTTCTTCTAAATTGTGCTGAAGTTGCACCATTTGTTAGGTAATAATAAATTCATATATAATTCACTTATACGTACATATTAATTATAACCCATATTACATATTTGCAGTATCTACGAGTCACAGCATCCATCTGGCGATATCAGTAAAGAATTTGCTAAATGATTTTCGAACTACGTTTATGATCCAAGAAACTATGTCGTTGATGAAGGTTTACGACATCTTGTGATCGGACCAAAAAGAAATGTGAAGATTTATCCAATATTCTTCGTCAATGGATTTAAGTTCAACACGAAAGATTATGGGGCTGAAAAATTAACATATAACAGCGGTGTATTTGTCAAAGGTAGTGATGATCCAGATGAGCATATAAAAGATTGTTACGACGTCTTAACATGGGTTCTAGAGTTGACATATTATGTAGAACCTGCAGAAAAAGTTTTTTTTATTCAAATGCAATTGGTTCGGTAATGTTCCTGGTTCTGGAATCAACGTGCATACAGATTATAAGCTTATTGAAATAAAGCATACCTCACATTACTATAAGTATGATCCTTTCATATTAGCCAAGCAAGCATACAAGTTTATTTTGCTCCGTATCCATCCTTAAAAAGAGATAAAGCGGATTGGTCGGCTGTTTTTAAAACAAAGTCACGTTTGATGGAAATAATAGTCCAGACGAAGCAGCGTATCAATCGGATCTTGAACCAAATACAGAAATAATAATAATCGATAACATTGATTTAGGGCCATTGAATGATGAATCGAATATTTTATTAGATTCATTTGAAAGTACCGAAGAAAATGAGATAGAGTACGAGACTAAGTCTGAATCAGAAAACGACGAAGACTGAAAACTCTGAATATTTGCATCGCTTGTTGTATAATGTATTATTCTTAGTCACATATTATTCTGAGCTGTGTATTAATAATGATGACCATGTTCTGAGCTATGTACTATTCTGTTTGAAATTTCTATATATGTATTCATGAGATCTTGTCCCATTTATTATGATTTAGTGTAAGTTTTATGCGATGATTACTGAAACATGCTTTGTACTAATAAATTTATGTCTTTTCATTATGTGATATTATTTCTCTGTGGTAGATATGTCTGGCAGGAGACGTAGTCAGAGATTCGAGCCTTCTCCATCTTCCGGTGCAGGTACCAGTGGCACTGCACCGGATTTACGTCCACTGGCGGAGGTAGTTTCGAAAAGCGCCGGGTAAGTATCAAATTTATTTAAAGTATATTTTTTAAAATTTATTAAATATCTACATCAAAATTTGTACAGGGGCTTTGAGGTGGAGCCTTCAGATTTCATCCTACAAGTTTCCAAGAAGGCATTTATGAGTAGGATGTCCGGTTGTTGGCCTCATGGGGACGACATCCCACCACATATCAAGAATGCTATTTTGGCTAATGTACTCGTAAGTATAAGTTTGAATTTTAGTTGAAAATTAATATAATTTATGTAATTCAAACTAATTTCAATATGCAGGCAGCCGTGCATGTAGATCCAAAGCATATGGACATTTTTACCAATCACTGGAATAAAAGGATGAGAAAATATTATAGGGACACTCTGTCTAAGGCTAAAAATGCAGGTATAAAATCCAATTGGATGGGCGCAGATGTGTGGACTGAGTATCTCTGGCTCTGGGACACTCCAAAAGTGAAAGTAAGTTATATACTTTTGCGTTGTTGTTAAAAAAAATTTAAATTTCGTATGTTAGTTGCAGTAATTTAGTTAACCATGTATCTAAATTTGTAGGAATTATCTGCCCGGAATCGTGCTAATAGGAATAAAAATCATGCGTTGCACCGTGGCGGCTCCAAATTCTTCCAGGAACATAGGAGAGAGTTGGTAAATTTATAAATTGTGTTTATAAAAATCTAAAATGTTGTTTAATCGTATTTGTAACATTGTTTATTCATATGTATATATTTTCAGGCGGCGAGATACAATCGCGAGCCTACGATGGCTGAGGTGTTCACGGCCACGCATGCCGTTGAACGGACAGATGAGGAAGGTAACGTTTCGTACGAGTGGAAGGACGATAAATCGAGATCCATAATGGTAAACATGCTTAGCCTTAATGACAATGTTTCATATTCCTTTATTTCACATTTCATAAACTTTAAATTGAATATTTATCGTGACAAACAATTGCTCGTAATCGCAGGAGAGGTACGAAGCGGAGTAGGCTCGAGTAGCGCAGTCCACCGGCCGGGCAGAGGTTACGTTTGAGGAGTCGAACCGTATTTGGGATGCCATTATTGATCCGCCTTCGCGAAATAGGCGGTACGGTTATGGAAATCAGGAGGTAAATTTCTTCATTTACTAATATATAAATTTACACATGCAAATGAATTTAAACTTAAGTGAACAAATTATAAATTGAATAAGGAAACTGAATAATTGAAATAAATAAATTGCAATCAATGTACAACAGTTAATTATAAATATTAGTCGCATAATTAATCAACTATTTTTGTTTATACTGTCTATAATGTTCATAAATTATAACTAAATATCAACTATTTCACAGGCGTTAATATCCCAAAGGGCTTACAGGTGATCCCAAGCCGAGGAGGAGATTTCTCAAATAAAATACAACTGGAGGAGATAAACGATTGGAGGAAGAGCGCATTTGCACAACAGCTGGACAAGCATATTGCAACCTGCTTAGCACAGCATGGGACAATGCCTGGAGAGGATGGGTCGGGCGATGACGATGAGTAGGTATGCTTGTATTTCTGTCGGATTTTCATCATCTTGTTTTCCAGTCAAGTGCATTTGTGTTTATATTTGATACATGTTGGTTGGTTGTTGTGTTTGATGGGTTAGTGGACATTTGTGTATATATGTGATTGATGAATAGTATTTGGTTGTATGGTTACATTGTATGATGGATTTGGGTGGTTCTGTTTGATTGGTATGATATATTTATATGGTGGTGATGAAATTTCTATGTAAATTTATATGTTGCGTTATATATATGATTATTTGTGATATGTGTGAGATTATATGATGGATGGAGTGGTATTGGTTGTGAAATTGAATGTATATATGTTGGAAAGTGATTTGAATTTGGTTGTGTGGTTGGATTGATTGAAAGGCAGAATTGGAGTTGGAAATATATCCCAGGTTAGCGACGGCTAGTGATGGCTTATGACGCCTAAATGGTTTCAACTTAGCGACGACTAGTGACGGCTTCTGGCGCCATACCTATTTTAACTAATTTTCTACGTGTCCAACTAGGCGTCGCCAACCGTCGCTATTTTGGTGACGAAGCTGTCGCTTTACTGTGTGGTGGCGACCTAAATAGCGACAGCTTTTAGCGATGGCTGGCGACGGCTTGTGACGCCGTTTTGCCGTCGCTAAAGCCGCCTTGTTTTCTAGTGATGTTGCCAGATGTTTGAGTGATGTTGTCAGACGTCTGAGTTTCTATAAGTTTTAAAACTTGATTGTAAACTTTGTTAGAGTGAATAAAAACTTTTCGATGCAAATATGTCAGCTCATATCACTTATGGAAGATCGTACATGTTTATCTAAGGCACAAACACAAGATATATGACTCTTACAAAAGTTTGTCTTCATGTCGAGCTCTTTGTTGATACTTCATTTCAACTTATCGAGTCTCCGATGTTTTTGTGTCTCCAAATGTGTTCAAACATTGTTTTTTTTTCATCAAATACCTGCATGTTAACTTAGAGATTCTTCGGTAGGTTGTATAATTGTTTTCATTAAAATCCAACAAAAGAGATTCTAAGAGTTCCTTTATCATTTCAAACTCAAATTAAATCAGATTCGATCGCTATCCGATAGTTGAAAGTCAACGGTTCAAGGACTGGCTCTCTGTTGAATTGGAAAGAGTTTCAAAAGGGAGAAATCATCTTTTCAAGGTGTATTTCAAGGCATTAGGATTAAGGTAAGGTTTTTATCAGATCATAGTTATTACTTCTCATTATAATGTTTTAGTATATATGTATATATTAAAAATTGTAAATTACATGACGATTCTGATATGCAAGTAATGTTGTCACAAAGTATTTGGTTATATGCATGTGCACATATATGTTTAAATTACACACACACAGATATATATATATATATGGCCATTACAGGTATGGATAAAAATATACTTTTATTATATTAAATTAATATATATGCACACATATTATTTGATTACATATATATAGCTTATAATTAATTACAAACATCAGACTATAGTCAAAATAATCATATAATTTTGCATATAAAGTAATAAAGCAATAATAATTTTCAATATTAAAATATATATATTTAAAATATTTTATATTACTTAAATCAATTCATTACATAATAAATTATATTAATTCAAATACGTTATGAAAAATTATTTTTATATTTTATAAAATAACATTAACATTAGAGAAGCTCTAGGCAGAAAAAATATATTTTTTATTTTAAATTAATTATTTAATTTTAGTCGAAAATTAAAAAAATCATTTTAAAATTAATTTAAACTAGAAAAATTATGGAATTTTTTTCAAACTTCAAAATATCATTTAAGACTTACTGGAAATTTAAAATTTGAAACAAGTTTCAAATTTTACTTTTAATTAATAGTTTGTTAATTTTGAATAGATATTTAATTGAAATATAATTTCAAATTAAAAATTTTAAATTATTTGCTAAGCTATGAGCTAGACCTAGTATTTTATATTTAACCATATTTTTTGTATTTTATTAATATATATATGTATATTTTGTTATTAAAAAAATTGTATGTATATATATGTATTGCTCATAGTTTAATATATATATATATATATATACACATACATATATTTGGACAACATATACCGGCACATTGGATGAGCTAACGTGTTCGCTATGATATAAATCTAAGCATATCTACACGGACGTTTTATACCTTGCACGAGATATGTTACACATGCGCACACACACACACATATATATATACATATATATATATACATATATATATATATACATATACATATATATATATAATACACATATGTGTGCTTATGTGTATATATAATGGCATAAATGAAATAAAACTATATAATTTATAAATTTAAATAAAACAAAATATGTTATTTGAATAATATTTAGAAATGTTCTAAATGAATTAGAATCCATAAGCCCAATAAAGATCCAATAATGATTTTTTTGAAATTCACCCATAACTTCCGCTATAGACTGGCCCAGTTCCAACACATATACACACAACCCAAGCACCTTGCACGTCTTCAATCCATCACTATGAACCGTATTCTTTTCCAATCATCGAAGATGTCCATATTGTTGGCTTGATGAAAAGTATGACCCACGATCATCAATGGTGGCTTCGACATCATAATTTGTTTGCATAGCTTTGACGTTGGCCAAGTAGGGTTTAGGAATAAGCGACTAGATCGGAGAGATAAGTGCAGATGAACTTGCCTCAAGATGAGGAACATAATGGTTGTAGCGGGGACGAGAGCGACAACGTCAAGCGGCATAGAAAATTGATCGATGATAGGGATTTGTGGTGGGTAGAGTTTAAAGAGAAAAGGTAAAATAATTTTATAGTCCTTGTTATTTTATGTATCTTATATTTTAACCCTTCATGTATTCAAACGACTATAAATTTCACATACGAACTCCATTTTGTAGACAACTTGCATCATTGGGTGCGTATTGAAATTCTGAACACATTGACATTATTTGACTATAGACTATATACTCATTTTCAAACTATAAATTAAACATCTAATATTAATATTGCCTTTAATATTTACACATTAACATCGATAATCAAAGGTAATATATTAAGATATTATTCATTAGATTCGAATGTTCGATATTTAAATTAAGATGAACCATAATCATTTAAATTTATTTAATTTATGAAATATTAATATTTGAACAAATTATTGTTTGAATTTATCGGTTGTTATTATTTTGATTTTTTTATAACAAGAATGATACTTTATTCAAGTAGAGCACTTAGGATTTGAACCAATAACCTCTAGAATCTTTATCCAAAGCGTCGTACCTCTAAAATAACACCCCGTAATTTGGCGTTGGTTATTTAATTGGTTAGTTAGTTAATTAATTAGGCTCAAAAAATGAAATTTGACCATGAAACTTGCTCCATTGCATTTGTGGCGAAATTTTGAGCAACTTTCATATTTGGAGTTTTACGATCGGAGTCCAAACGAAGAACTTACGGACAAAAAACGAATTCGAAACAGAAATAATTCGTTTAAGAAATTAATGTTTTTAATTAATTGAATGGGGTTCATAGGTCGACCCGTTTAGTGTAGCGATCGACTTGGGGCAGTTGACCCCCATGAGGGGGGCGGTCTACCGCTCTTAAGGCGGCAACTAGGGTTTTCCCTGACCCAATGGCCCGAATCTATTATATTTTAATCTAACGGTTATGGTTGATTCTAGCGCCTATAAATACAGGCATAACCCTTCCTTCTCTTCTCATATTTTTCTGGATAGAGCAATGAAGCTCTACTATTTCTTCTTCTCCGATTTTTTCTAAATTATAAAACTAATATATTTATATCTTTATTCATACAAATTTGAGAAAAATAGAAATCTAATAAAAAGTAGAAGAGAAGAGAATTAACTATACGCATATTTGAGGTAATTTATATATATTGTATATTTGTATCTATTTTCTCTCCCAATCCAAAATCCCTTCTGAGATTTGTAATTCTAATATATGTATATACCTTTTTATACATATTTCTTGGACTAAAAAGGATTTGAAGATAAATCAAAGGTTCTACTTCAGATCTAGAGACTTTGAGCTTTTAAAAGGCGAGTGGAAAATTTTATATATTGTTTATGATTTCAAATCTATTCCGTTGGTATGCATTTGATTTTTATGTCTAAATCAATTGTATTTGTGAATTGTAGGCTTAAATTAGTGTGAGAAATGATTGCCCACATATTTTATATTAGATCTAATTTGAAATATGTTTACACCTAGATCTGGAAATCAGTCCCAAAGATTTTATAATTTGAATGTTGTATATTTTTATTGTAGATCTGTACTTTGGTGTAAGATAGGATTTTTGGATTGTTACCCAATTTGTACTATGTTGTAGATTTTCATAGTTTAATTTGCAGGAAGAACATCCATTTTTATAAATTTGTTTACTTTTTTCTACTTTTCATTCGAAAGGACGACGTTTAATAAGGAATAAGAAATTGTCCATTCCTTTTAATTTCATATGGAGTCGACCTTTCTTTTTTGCGTTAAACCAATTTATGTAAATCATAGCAGAAAATCTTCCTAAAGAATTTAATTTCTGCAAATTAAATATGGAAAGCATATTCTAGTTATACATTTATGACTAGAATATATTTGGTTATATTTGGTTAATGGGTAGTTTAATTAGGCAGTTTATACGTATTTATTGTATTAATAAAGAAGAACAGTGTTTATTCGTGCGTTATTTATGCGCAACGTTTGTTAGTTGTTGTTATATTTAGGGAAGCGAATAGTTAAAAATGTAGCAATTTATATTAATGGGAAATAAATTAGGAATTTCTATTAATTAATTAATAGGAAATGAAGATTGTAACCTTAATTAATGGACAATTAACGAGAAATAATGGATAATATTAAATTAAGGGTTACAATTAATAGAGACAAATGGATTAATAGGACAGATAAAAATGGAATAGATATAAAAATGTTACTACTTTGAAATTAATAATCATACATAAATGTCTTAGGAAATGTCTGTTATGATTTTATGGATAAATTGACATTTATGAGTATTAAAAGAGGATTTATGGGTAGATAAGTATTTGAGGTAATCTTATTTCCTTAAATAAAAGGGAATTAGTAAGATATGTCCAATGTTAACCTAAGATACTAGAAGAAAAGACTTAGGATGCTTAATTGAACTTAGTAGGTTAGTGATGCGAGGTCGGTAGAGTTACTCGACGGAAGACTACCCTTCGCTTTGAGGCTACCAACAGTCGGGTGCACTTACTACTGATGTGAGATATCACTAATCCTAGGACCCATAACGACATGAGAGATTGGACTTACTTTCTTAATTGAAAAGTATTAAACAGTCCAAATCTGGAATTAGGAAACAGTGATGGATATCTCTAAAAAGGTTTACTTCAGTGTTGAGGTATTAAGTGGCTACCGCCTCCCTACTAAAAGAGGTAACCTAATGAGATTCCATATTCATAATTAAGAGTAATGATGGATATCTCGAGAAGGGTCCGCTTCGAGTTTGAGGTACTAAGTGACTGATCTAGGATTCATCTCTCTCGTATAAAAGAAGTACTAAGTAGCCTAATGAGATTTCCAATCAATGTCGGCAAGATGGTACCAGTGAGGAGTCCGCTTTGAGGTTAGATATTAAATGGCAAAGTCCTACCTATAAATAGGTGTTAAATGGTCAGAGGCCTACCTAGTCCTTATTAATGAGGTATTAAGTAGTTTGGGTACAGTCTCTCACATTGCTAAGACTTTAATAACGATAGATGCGCTAGTAGTATGACTATTATAAATTATAAGACCATATATAGTGGTCAAATGTCTCTATAGTTAGGACCAATAGACCAATAATGACGACGCTAGAAGTCCACCTTGGGAATATGTCTTAATTGACAAAGTCCACCACGATTGAGGTCTTAAATGGCAAAGTATGCATATTTCTCTTTTCAAAGTATTATGTGATGATAGTAGAAGTCCGGTTCATATTTAGAAGTATTAAGTGACAAATGGGTATGCAAGTATTTGATGGTTGATAAGGCTTCGTCTGTATTTTGTACCTTGGGAATGGGTAGGTAAGTAATCATGTGTGCAATGCAAGCTTAGATAAGAATTGCTAACCTTAATAGACATAACAATTAAATGTAAACCAATTGGTATAAATTTATGTTGTGTACAGTTTATAGATTTTCTAGTCCTCAGAACATTCTTATAGTAGTCATAATCAGTATTCTTATGCTATTATTGTTTTCGCTGTGAGTTTAAATTTCAATCAATCTCTGATAATGATCATACTTCTTTGCAGGTACCAAATTCAACGATCTGTGCTTTGATAGACTTGGGTTTTGATATTATTATTTTTTTTGAAATTTAGGCTCATTAAGGTACGAGTGGTTACATCAAACCACTTGAGCTAAAGGTCCTTGACGTGTAGATATTTATTGGTCTACATGCAATAGAAAAAAATCTTGGCAATTTGTTGTTGCATATTCATGGTAAGTGTTGTCATTATGATTTTTGATCGAATTTTTAAATTGTGTCACTTTTGGGTCTAGTATAGAAACAACAATAAAAAAATTCTTTAAAATAGGCGTAGGCATAAATGAACCATTATAAAGTATGTGTCTTGCTTTTCCTATTTTGTTCTTCCTATTTTTGTATTCTCCTATCGATTCTATTGATTTGATCTTTAATAACGAATTTGAACAACCAAAATTCGTGAATCAAAGACTGCAATACTCTGAATAATCAGACTAAATACAAGGTTTTTGTCTCTATGTTGTCTTTTGAGTGTTAGGCCAATTAATTGATTTCTATTATACATTTTTTTGAATAATTTTTTTAATCAAAATATAATTACGTGTTTAATGGGAAATTATGAAAAATTGTTTTAGAGATAATACAAGTATGAGCGGTAGTGTTGTACTCATTTTTAATTGGAATGACTCCGAATCAACTATGCTATAAAATTTCCTTTTCAGGGTTTTTTGTGCAACAAACATCAGTATCCCTATACAGGAAGATTTGATTCGTCTTAAGATTTTTTTTTTCCAAATATATCTGCGCTCTATCTGTAATTGTGAGCCTGCTCCGCCATTGGATATATCCATTTGAAATTGAATTGTTGAAATAATAACAAATGAAGCCTGCATATATATGTATTTGAAAATTGAAACTGAACTGTGGGAACAATCTATTAAATAATAGTAAAGCGGAAGAAATTAAAGCACTCTCATTAATTCTAGAAATTTCCTCCTCTCTCCTTAATTCTCTCTAGATATTTTATTTTTGCATTCCATAATATATTGTTATTATAATTATTACAATGTTTCTACTGGTTCTCTCTTCTATCATTTAAATTTAATACTAATTTTAACAATTATTTACATATTTCTTCCACATTTTTTTTGTATTTTACATTTAAGTCTATATATATTAAATTTAGTTTGCTGATCTTAAATTCTCTTTAAATAAATACAATTAACGATTATCCATTAATTGATCTAATAAATTTTAAAAATGACAATCAATATGTGTACCGCATTCATATTGATAAAAATAGTAAAATTAATTTTTCATTCAAGTCCAGATAGTTTTAAATTTCCATAATTATATACAAACTATTACAATGTTCTACTAATATTCTCTCTTATCAGTATGCATTTAAATGCCAACATTCAATAATTTTCACAATTATTTATGGATTTCTCTGAAGTTTTCTATATTATTTTAAGTCCATATATTTGAATTTATTAATGGGGTTTTGGACCAAAGGTCCCTATTTTCAAAGCTCATGCACAAAAAGTCCCTGCTCATAAACACATGCAAATTAGGTCCCTATTTTGTTATTTTTTACCAAACTGTCCTCTTTAGAAAATCGACTTAGCATTCTTTTCAGGGGCAAAAACGGTATAAATTAGCCAAAATCTAAAAATAGGGACCTAATTTTCATAACTTATTCGAGAGGGACTTTTCTTACATCATCTTTCAATTCCAGGGACTTGACAGCGATTCCTTGTTTATTAATTGATCTTGAATTTAATTTTTTTAACTAAATCCAATTAATAAATATGTATTAATTGATCTATTAAATCATAAAAAATGATAATTTAATGTGTACACTGTATTTGTACTAACATAAATGGTAAAACTATATTTTCATTCAAGTCCATATAATTTAATATTTTCATAATCATATACAAAATTATCTTTGATACTTTTTACATTTTTCTACATTTAAGTTCATAAAATTTCTTTATTTCTAAAATTAGTTATTTAGTACAAACAAATATATACATAAGTTTTTCTTTCTAAAGTTGGTATTTCATTACAAACAAATATATGCATAACATTGGTTTTCAAAATTGGTACATCATTACAAAAATATATAACATTTTTCCTTCATAACATTGGTACGTCAAATGTGCTCTTATCATTATTAAATTATATTGTTTGAAGAATAACATTACAATTAATGATAAGTGATGAATATTTATATTCTGTAATATTGAAAAAAGAATAGTTTTTTTGAAATAGTACGTTTTTGTATAAAAAGTTACATTTTAATTATTTAGATTCGTAATATGAGTTAATGAATGGACAAAAATTATACCATATTTTGATTAGAAATATTTTTCTTCTATATTTTATTATCTTTTTTACATAAATGTTAAATAATTTTTGAAATGTTTTATAATAAAATAATAGTAGAAATGTATGAAATCGTGGATTAAAAAACATTTTTTTACATAATTATAATGACAATGTGATTTATAACGTTTGAGGTCTTATTTTCACTTGATATATCTTTTAGTAGTTAAATAAATATTATTTATCACTATGGTAATATCATATAATTATTTTGATAAATATGTGCTGCGAGAACTATAAATGCACACAAATACATTGAGTCTTTGGTATTACACTTCTATTTTTAGGTATTTATCGTCATTCTTTCAAGTAATATTTGAAATTTAATGTATACATCGTATATCTTTTAGTCAAATGTATCAGAACCTAAATGTCAATTTCATAATATATGCACATAAATATTTATTTATGAAATTTTATAAAAATATTAATTTCAAAATTTATTAAGAATACTAATTTTCATTTATTTGATTGATAAATAATGAATCCTAAAAAATAATAAACCGATATATAACTCATTTTTACAACAAAAATGATAATTTAATTTTTATTTAAATATAAAAACATACGAATCTCATAACAAAAATGCACAGTTATAAATATAGTAATTTCAATTTATAACTCATTTATCCTAACAAAATTTCATCAAATATTGCATAATAAATTATATTCTTCAAAAATAATTATAATATTATTTTTCTATAATATACCGTGTGCAACGCACGGGTTACACACTAGTTATAAACGAAGGCCGGTTAAGCCTGCAAACGCGACTTACGATATAAAAGAATAAAGCATAATATTAAACCAATTTAAATGTCAAATTGATCCGCTCAGCATTCTTACCTGTCCATTTCTAGTTGGCTGTGAAATTAAAATATAATTTCTAGAATATGTCATAGTATTCTCAAATTTTATCAGTCGCCATCATAAATCATCAAATACTACTTTCTAGGCTTAACAAACTTAGCTTCGAAGCAACTTGACTATTAATATTATTTTGCATATGATTTGTTGCGTATATCAAAGTATATTTCTCCCAAATATATTTGCTACATTATTCCTCTACCGCCATATGCTTGATATAAATACTTGACAAATACAATTCTTCGAAGATAAGTAAAAATATAATGTCCAATATTCCCAAATCGCTTTGTAATTGCGCTCTTACTCTCTTCCGCCTTGCTATATCCAGTTCCGATCCTTGGCCCTTCTCTTTTTAAACGCTTCTCTTCCTTTTCAGTTCAGCCTTTTTTATCGACTTCAATTTGATTTGGAAAAAGTTCAGATAAATCGATCGACTAACAAAAATCATGGGGTATCATCATCATCATCAAAATCATAATCACGTACTGCTGCCGAAAGGATTCATGGCGATTAGAGTGGGAAAGGGAGAAGAGGAGGAGCTGCAGAGATTTGTGGTGCCGATTGCGTACCTGGAGCAACCACTATTTACGGATCTGTTGAAAGAGGCGGAGGAGGAGTACGGATTTAAGCACGAAGGTGCCATTGCAATTCCCTGCAGCGTGGATCATTTTTTGGAGGTGAGGGATGCGATTGAGAAGAGCGTCAGTTGTAGAGCTGCGCATCACCATCATTATAATCATCATCGTCATGGGGCACCGCAATTTCACTTTACGGGTTGTTTTGGGGGTGGATTGAAAGCTTAATTCATGATTGGTTGATGTTTGGTTTTGGATATGGTTAGTTGCGTGGAGACTAATCCATGTTTGTTTTGCTCTATGCTTGAAATTGTGTTTAGATTAGACTTTTTTATTTTAATGCTCCGTTGAAGTGTTTGATATTTTAATACCACAACGATGACGATGATTGTTTTGCTTGTAATTCTATTCATGAAAATGCTGGGTAATGTTTGCGTTTGGATTAAAGATAATTTTGCCTTTGAACATTTAAACATTTAGGATGCGTACTGAAAGAGCCAAACGAAAGGGGCTGGGTTGAGGAAAGTTCACGAAAGGGGAATGCGTTCCTTTTATGAAAGAGGCAACGCGAAAGGGGCAAAATTATTATTTTATTGTTTGTTTATGTTATTATTATTTTATTTACGTTAATTATTTTTAAATACATAATACAAACGCAGAAATAACAATTCATGCTTCATAATTCACATTATAAATGCAGAAATAAAAGTATCGAATAAAAATGCAGAAAATACAATACATATAAAATAAACTACATTCTCCTTCTCAACTGCCTAACAAGATAAATAACAGCTTTCCTAAGCTGCTCGGGTTTGTCCAGCAGAGCATGCAAAGGATTGACACCATTGCTATCATACTCAGCCGAACAAATCGCGACCTCTCATTCTTCATAATCGTCATCCTCCTACTTCACTTTCATACACCTAATAAGAGTCAGATCATGCGAGGAACTGCCAACAGACCTAGAAGGACCACCAGTTGGCCGTTGCTGTCTAGGCGCTCTACGACTAGTAATCTCCTCAGCATCACCCCGAAGATAGTCGCCATAAAGCTGTGCGACGAATTGTAGCTGAACGGGGGGATTTTGTGGAATTATGAACTGACATTTGACGGTTCGGATACAGCCATCAAAAAGCACGTACAACTGCCTAAAACGAGCATGCGAGGCATGTCTGTATTTGCGGTACCTTGCTGTAGCTGTATCCCACCACTCATTGGATCCACCGACCATGTCATGTTCTTCGTTCCAATAGCCACATAGAATCTGTAGCAGCTTGTTCCATGGGCTCCACTCACGTTTCAGATTATCGAACTTGTTTTTCATTTGCCCAGCGTTGTAATCCAGGCCAGTTCTTTATTGAACAGGACAATAATTTCTTCGTACCACTGTGCAACATGGTGGATACGCGTACCAATGTTTTCGAAACAAACATCGATGAGCGCGTTTGTCTGTCGGCGTTCCAGTCGACGATGGTGCGGGTAGAAGAAGCAGCAGTAGTTAGACATTCTGAAAAAAGCAATTCAAAAAATAATTTAGAAAAATTCGAAAAAAATATATATGAAAGATAATAATACGAAAAACGCAAGTATAAAAAAATTTACCTGAAAAATTCGACGACGAAGCTTGTAAAAATTGATGAATTTCGGATTGTATGAATTTGTTTTGGTGATTTGGGAGGGAAATGGTTTGATATATATAGAGAACGAAAGAGAATATGGCGGTTGGAGTGAATCGTTCGCGTCGGACGCCGTCTGACGCAAACGGTTCATTTCCAACCGTTTCTTCGAACTGGGCAGCAGAGTAGGGCCCACGCCAGACGCGTCGGACGCGGACGCCAACTTTGACTGTCCAGCTCAGCAAAAGAACGGTACCTTAGTGGTATATTTGAAGTTTAATAAATTTAAATCATAAAACATATTTCAAAAAGCCAGCTTAAACTTAAATAGACTTAGACTTAAATAGGATCAACATGTAAATTTATTGGATTATGCTTAACCAAAAGCGTAACCAAAAAGCGTAGAAGTGGAATGAAATTTATTCTTAAACATGATTATTTTCACTAGTATTTGCCGTTAATAACAGATTTACTGGATTATGCGTAACCAAAAAGCGTAACTAAGAAGTAGAATGAAATTTATTCTTAAACGTATTATTTTCACTAATATCCGCCATTAATAACAGAAACATATTTTGTTACTTTCACGATGAATTAAGACATTTAGTAACATTTGGAACATGTATGTTAATCAACATTTATGTAATATCATTAATTTCTTAGAGAAAAGATAATGATAATTAACAATATTTAATTATATCATACCTTTTTTTATCGTTCATTTTATTTTCTTGTTGAAACAACAATAATAGTAATGATTTGATATTTTAGATCGACATAGTAATAAAGTTTCTTTACTATGTTCTACCATAACACCAAATTTGAGTTACAAATTGTGCTTTATTATGTTAATCTTAGTTAGTGTTGCACAACTTAAAAAAATAGAAAATCTACTTACAATTGAAGTCGATAGCAATTTAGTTGCGCTCAAATTAGTTGGATTCGTATGTATTGACGAAGCATTACAAAAAAAAAATTAGCGATAGAGAAATTTAATGGAGAAATTTTAGTTTCACTATTCAAAGAAAAAAAGAGCAAAAGCCGAGTTATGGTTTTGAGAAAATAAAAAATTATATAAAGGTGATTGTGGGTGGATGAGTAAAATATTTGATTAGGTTAAAGAACAAATAAGTGAAAGAATGTAGTTAAGTGAGTGTAAATAGTATTATTCTTTCAATATGTACATCAAATCTTAATTATTTCGAAAAAATGAGAGAAAGGGAAGGGAGAAGACAGTTTCTAGTATTTTCTAGAAAGTGAAAAACATGAAAAATTATTTCCAAATCCATATGATAAAACCATTTTTTAAACCAATCGTTTTCCAGCCCCACTTCATCTGTCGTGCATTTTATAATACATGTTGGAAAACAATCATTTTCAAACCAAACATCATCTTAGTTTATGAATTATTTTTATGGAGAAATTGCATCTCTCACTGTAGAAAGGGTGTTAGTTCAATAGTTTAATCAAGTTATAAATATAACATGAACGATTAATTCTTTAAATCAAGTAATTACCTACACACATACCCATTACCCGTGGAATGGGTGAAATGAAACAAACAACTATGTAGGTAAAAACGATTAACAAAGCAATGGTCAAACCCTCTATTGCTACATTACACAATGCGACCATTCCTATAACGGTCTCGGTATGTTCATTAACTTTTCTTAGTTCTCTTTTTCTTTCTGTATAACATTTCTCAACCTTTTTTTTATAGATAAGGATATACCTCGAAAAAACCTTTTAAGTCCGAAAAAGGCAAAAAGAAGATGAGGTAGTGCTATATAAAAATCAAAAAGAAGGAAAAAAAGCCTCCCTCCAGTGGCGTATAATAGAAAGAAAATAAGCTCTCATAGACATAAGCGTACAGTAGAGAGACGCTATAAGCAAGGAGCTACAAATAGAAATAAAATAATCAAATCTCTGTCTCCAAGTGAGAAGTAGGTGCAAGATGTTGGGAAATTTACGGTTCGAGTCGAATCCGACGAATATAATATCGTACTTCTGACTTCAAGGATTTATGGAATAGATTCTTTCAGACAATAGTTCAACCTAGCAGGTGCAAACGGGTTATCGAACTATCGACTTTTAAGATTCAATGAAGCTTTGGAACTGCGTAACCAGATTCAGAATTTGTACGGTTTTGATCTGGCCAAGAACACTTTAATCTGATCTGAAATGATGCAAAATACGGAGGCAGAATAGAGTGAAGAAATGGAATGCAAAATGCAGTCTGCAACGTCGCACAGGCGAGCCAAATTTTACTAAATCTGCAACACCTTGTAGGTGTTACAAATTCGTTTGATATGAGAGTGTTCTGTAACACTCCTATGGCGTTGCAGATTGTGTGGGAAGAAGAAGGAGATTTTTCTGTACTGAATAACATTTCTAGCCAACCTATATATAGAGATGAGGAGGTGTCTGTTCATCAAGAGTTGCGTCCGTTCGGTTCAGAACATTAACAACAGTCGCGCCCTTTTAAATTTCAAACGTCCCGCTTTATATAATTCTGGGTCCATAACGGGCTGAAGTCTGGCCCGTTGTTGTTTTCAGATTTGCTTCAAAAATATCGTCATGGTTCGGTCGGACGGATGGCGGTGGCGCGCGCGCGTGGTGGTTATGCATGACTTCCCTCCTCTCAACAAAACAAATATTTAGGGAGCCCCAAGGCCCCAACTCCTTCATGAGAAATCCATATTTAAACAAGTATGGTTCCCAATATCCCAAGATGTAGGATTTTGCTTTTCTTCTTTCTTCCCTCTTCCTTTCTTCTCTCTTTATGAAAACAAAAACAAGGGAAAACTTGAAAAATATCCAACATTCTCCCAATAATTTTTAAGTTTTGATAATTTAAAAACATTTTAAGGTTTTAAACCGGAATAGCTGCATCACTTGAGTGATTGCCTACTTACCCAAGTGGGATCAAGCCAAACGTAGTTCAAAGATCAAAAATTGCATCATCGTGAAAACCAACACATAAATAAAATGTATCTTTTGGATTTGAACCTTTACTTACCGTAAACCATTCAAAACTTTATCGAGAGTCTATGGTGAACGAATCTTGAACCAAGTATCCCTTATGACAAAACCGGAACAATCACACATTTTGATTTTCTTAGGTAAAGTTTTCTGTACTGCTTAGCACGTTAATGACCATTTGCTTTAATCCTGGTTTCATGAGTCTACGTCAGAAAGCGGTCTTACTTTCTTAGGAAACGACATGATTTCCATACTCATATAGGTAAGTCTCTTAAGGTGTTTCTACGATACACCTTTTTAAGGTAACTAGACTTATTAAGGATATATTATCCATCCTTTGTTCTTGCAGAATCCAACACTAAATATTATGGGATTAATGGTTTAGTGTTCCATAATCATTCTCTTAACTTGTTGGTACCCATTGAACTTTGTCTATCCTTTTCAAAACATAAGTTGGGTTTCCGTTAAGGATGATCAACCTTCATTTACAGACCTTAGTCTCATTTCCTTCGATTTTATAGAAACCATTGCCTTTGGAAAACTCTTTGTGAGTGGGTCAGCCAAGTTTTTCTTTGTTTCTATGTAGTCAATAGTTATTACTCCACTTTTGAGTAATTGTCTTATCATTTGATGTCTTAGACTCACATGTCTAGACTTCCCATTATATGTCTTATTAGAGTCATTGTATTTTGTAGCCTGATTATCACAGTTAATCAAGATTGCTGGAGATGGCTTCTTCCATAATGAGATTTCTATTAATAAATTGCTAATCCATTCTTCTTCCTTAAATGCATCTGCTAATGCAATCAACTCTGACAACATTGTTAAGTCAGATATGCAGGTATGTTTCTTGGAAACCCAAGACACAGCAGCACCTCCTAATGTAAAAATCCATCCAGTCGTAGACTTGAATTTGGATTCTACATTGTTCCAGGTTGCATCGCTATATCCTTCTATTACGGCAGGATATCCTTTATAAGATAAACCATAGGTAATGGTTCCTTTCAAATAAGCTAAAATCTTGGAAATAGCTTTCCAATGTTCGAAACCTGGATTACTCGTAAATCGACATAACATGCTTATAACATGTGCTATGTCTAGTCCAGTGCAATGCATATCATACATAAGACTCCCAATAATACTGGAATACTCAAGTTGGGAAATGGTACATCCGGTGTTCTTTTCTAATTTAATACTAGGATCTAAAGGAGTTGGTTCTGAATTGTCATTATAATGACCATACTTTCGGAGTAACTTCTCAATGTAATGAGATTGAGTTAGTAACAACTCCCCCTCTTTCCTAATGATTTTAATTCCCAAAATTACGTCAGCTTATCCTAGATTTTTCATATCAAACTTAAAAGATTGAAACTTCTTAGTTTCATTCACACAGGATATATTGGAACCAAATACTAGCATGTCATCAACGTACAAACATATTATAACATAATCGGTGTTGTCCGATTTGCTATAAATACATTTATCAGCATCATTAACAATAAATCCATATGACAATGTATTTTATCAAACTTCTCATGCCATTGCATGGGAGCTTGCTTCAGGCCATGAAGAGACTTTACTAATTTGCAAACTTTCTCTTCTTGGCCTGGGGTTTTGAAACCTTCAGGTTGTTCCATGTATATCTCTTCTTCTAAACCTCCATTTAGAAAAGCAGTCTTTACATCCATTTGATGTATGACCAACTTATGAATTGATGCAAGTGTTATTAAACAGCGTATAGAAGACATGCGAGCAACTGGAGTATATGTATCAAAGTAATCTACTCCATGTCTTTGCTAATATCCCTTAGCAACTAATCTGACTTTAAACTTATCGATGGATCCATTTGTATTTAACTTTTTCTTAAATATCCATTTACATCCTATAGGTTTAGCACCAGGTGGTAAATCAGTTAAAACACAAGTTTGGTTTAACAGTATGGAATTCATTTCATCATTGATAGCTTCTTTCTAGAATATTGAATCTTTGGAACTCATAGCCTCAGAATAAGTTTTGGGGTCATCATCGACGTTCATGACATATGTAGTCACATTAACAACTTCGTCCTTGCTGCCTTCTATAAGATACATAATGAAGTCAGGACCATAGTCCTTCTCTATTCTTGCTCTTTTACTTCTCCTTTGTTCAGTACTATTATCTGGTACTGATACTTCCTTGTTTTGAGCAGGAGCATAGTCATCGTCACTAATATCATCAACGTATTAGGTTCTGGACTAGATGATCTCAATGGAATCTCAACCGTTTGATTTTCAAAGAATTCTACATCTATGGATTCTATAACTTCTAAGATGTCAAGAATTAGGAACTTATAAGTTATACTATTAAGTGAATATCCTATGAAAACACATTTAAATGCCCTATTTCCTAACTTTGGTCGTTCAGGGTCTGGTTTTCTAACATATGCTAAACAACCCTAAACTTTAAGTCTTGTAAGATTAGGTTTCCTATTAAACCATAATTCATAAGGGGAAACATTATTGTTTTTTAAGTGGTACTCTATTTAAGATATAACATGCAGATAACATAGCATCACCTCATAGGTTATAAGGTAAGTTTGAACTTATGAAAATTGTATTAACCATTTCTACTAAAGTTCTATTTTTTCTTTCTGTAACACCATTTTGTTGTGGTGTATATGGGGAAGTGCATTGGTGAACTAAACCATGTTGTTTACAAAACAAGGCGAATTCATTTGAGAAATATTCACCACCACGATCTGACTGTAATAATTTTATTTTAACTCCTAATTGTGTTTCGACCTCTGCTTTGTAAATTTTAAATTTATCGAAAGCCTCATCTTTAGTTTTCATTAGATACACATATGCATATCTAGTATAATCATCAATAAATGTTATATAGTATTGGTTACCACCATAGGTGGTATGACTTCTTAAGTCACCCACATCACTATATACCAGATCAAGCAAGCCAGTTTTCCTTTTTACAGATTTAAAGGGTTTTCTGTGTATTTTTACTTGAACACATATTTCACATTTAGAGATAGTATCGAAATCACAATCAGAAATTAATCCTAATTTATGCATATTTTTAAGGGAATTATAATTAACATGTCCTAGTCTACCATGCTATAAACTAGCAGAATTAACAATATAAATAGAAGATTTCTTTATTAGATTTAACATAACCATGTCGTTACAAGAGTATCACTGTCCAATGAATTTGTCGTTCTTGGACAATACTAACTTATCAGACTCATACACCATCTTGAATCCTCCTTTTTTAAGAAGGTATCCAGAAACCAAATTCTTACACATATCGGGTACATAAAATACATTAACTAATGTAAGAACTTTTCCAGAAGTAAATGTAAGTTCTATAGTGCCTTTTTCCAAAACTTTTCTTAGAACCTTATTTGCTCCATAACCTTGTCGGCTTCTCTATTATTTTCTTCGTAAGTCTTAAATAGATTACGGTTTTTGCAAATGTGAATGGTTGCTCCAGTATCAAACCACCAATCATTATCAGTTTCACTAACGGAGTTCGCCTCTTGCACTACAGTCACAAGCGAGTCTTCAACCACATTCATTTTTTGTTGTTTCTTCCATCGACGGTAGTCTCGGGCATAGTGGTCGGGCTTGTTACAGTAGTAACAAGAACCTTTCTTTTTGTTGTTGGAATTACTTTTCTTCTTAAACTGTGTCTCATTCTTAGGCTTTAGCTTGTCAGTAATTTGAACATTATTTGCCTTAGAATGGGACTTAATTTGCGGATTATCATCTAGTTCGCGTTTACGAGAGTCCTCTTCAATACGAAGATGACATTGTAAACCGTCTAAATCATAATCTGTTTCTGCATGCTTCAATTTTTTCTTATAATCATTCCAGGAATTAGGAAGTCTTGAAATTATAACTCCAACAATAAAACATTCAGGAAGACTTATTCCAGCATCTTTAAGTTGATTCACCAATAGTAGAATTTCACTTACTTGTCCAACTATGGACTTATTGGCGATCATTTTGAAATCCATAAAATTGCAAATAAGGAAATTTTTGTTACTTGCCTCGGATATGCGGTATTTGCTTTCCAGTGCAGTCCAAAGTGCCTTTGCAGTTCCTAAGGTCCTATGAGCGTTGTAGACAGGAGTAGACAACGCATTCAGAATGTGCCCTCTACATAGAAAATCATCCTCTTTGCGCTTTGCACGTTTCGCCTTTAGAGCAGCGTCATCTTTGTCAGTTTCGTCGGGTATTACTTCCAAGCCATCTTCCAAAATATAGAACAATTTGACAGTGATCAGAAAGAATTTCATTGTCTCTTGCCAACGAGTAAAATTGTCTCCATCAAACTGCTCCAATCAAGTTAAATGCTGATTCATGACTTGCAGGGCGCTCGAACCTTCCATGGTTGAAAAATTATTGTCTGAAATTTGTTGGGAAATTTGCGGTTCGAGTCGAATCAGACAAATATAATGCCGTACTTTTGACTTCAAGGATCTATGGAATAGATTCTTTTAGACAATAGTTCAACCCAGCAGGTACAAACGGGTTATCGAACTATCAACTTTCAAGATTTAATGAAGCCTTGGAACAGCGTAACGAGATTCAAAATTTTTACGGTTTTGATCTGGCCAAGAACACTTTAATCTGATCTGAAATGATGCAAAATACGGAGGCAGAATAGAGTGAAGAAATGGAATGAAAAATGCATTCTGCAATGCTGCACGGGCGTGATAAATTCTACTAAATCTGCAACACCTTGTAGGTGTTAAAAATTCATGTGATATGAGAGTGTTTTGTAACAATCCTATGGCGTTGCAGATTGTGTGGGAAGAAGAAAGAGATTTTTCTGTACTGAATAACATTTCTGGCCGACCTATATAGAGAGATGATGAGGTGTCTGTTCATCAAGGGTTGCGTCCATTTGGTTCAGAATCATTAACAACGGGCGTGCCCTTTTAAATTTCAAATGCCCTGCCTTATATAATTCTGGGTCCATAACGGGCTGAAATCCGGCATGTTGCTGTTTTCAGATTTGCTCCAAAAATATCGTCATTTGACCCGTACACGGTTCGGTTCGGTCGAACGGACGGCGGCGGCGCACACGTGTGGTGGTTATGCATGACTTCCCTCCTCTCAACAAAGCAAACATTTGGGAGTCCCAAGGCCCCAACTCCTTCATGAGAAACCCATATTTAAACAAGTATGGTTCCCAATATCCCAAGATGTGGGACTTTTTCTTTTCTTCCTTCTTCCCTCTTTCTTTCTTCTCTCTTTATAAAAACAAAAACAAGGGAAAACTTGGAAAATATCCAACACAAGACATCTTGGAATGGATAGTAATTTGGGTGAAACCTACGTAATGGTGAGTAGACTGAAGGGAAAGACCAGTGAGCATCATCTGTGCTTGTGAGACTGTAAGAAGTGAGGGTGCTAAGTTTAACCAAGTAATGAAGGTGTCTCCGAGTCCACGACCAAGGTTGATTGGAATACCATAACACCTGTAGAAATAGAAAAACGAGAGCATCAACCAACACACAAATAATGAAAGGAATAGTGTGAGTGAGTAAAGGAGATACAAGACAGTGGTAAGCATACAAAAATCGGAAGATATGAATGCTAAAGTTAGAGATACAAGATTTAAGGAACCTATTTAGAGGTCCACTGCATGGTTTGTTCATGAACACACACTTAATATCATAAAGTACAAGACCTATTCTATCATAAGTGCTAAAACATCTATTATCATAAATCAACTGGTTTTTGCCCTACCATGCATGAGTAAATGTAACAAGGTATAATTCGAAAGAGGATGGCCCGTACAGACTAGCCTCTAGCATGAGCTCACTAAGAAATAAGATGACTCCTTAGGTCGGCCGAGAAACTAAGCCCATCAGGTCCTTACATATTTTCAAACTACTCATGCGACATCCCTATGTAGAAATAAATGGGGATAGATTCGGTTGAGTTGTGCGTAAATCGTCAACATTTCGAGAAAACGTAAATATTGATCCTGAGAAGATTAAAGTCAAGTAGAAGGGCTTGTTTAATAGTTTCTACATAAGGACAAAGACTTTAGGTTGGAAACGAGAATCCCAAATAAGGCTAAAGGAAACACTAATGGGGTTGTGGTCTCGGATGGCATTCCAGGAAAGCCTAAGGCAGAAGTCACCATGAATCTAATCGTTGGGTTCAACAGATAGGCTGTGATCAAAGTCAGCTTTAATCTTTTGCATTTATTTAAAGGTTTCACTAGAACTATTGAGCGTTACGTGGAAGTCATAGATTTTCAGTCTGTGATATTTATGGTTAAGAAAGTTAGATTAGAAGGAATCATTTTGAGGAAATTGAACCTAAAGCTTGTAGGTGCAAGCTTTACATACATCTCGAAGATCACGTGTAACGACCCACTATTTTGGACCATTCAAATCGACAATAAATCCACACATGTCGGACTTGAATAATTCAAAACAATAGATTGTTAATTTAAATTTGGCAAAACTCAGCATATACGGTAAATAAATCAATCACAGAATCACAGACACAGAGTAATACAATAATACGCAGCGGAAAAGATAAAATAGTAGTTCATGAAGCTACTATATAAACATCAGAGTTAAAAATAAATTACAACAGAATATCTCAAATACAGTGAAGTCTTTAGTACGAATAGATGACCTCTCTGAACAAATCAACTGGAAAAGCTGAAAGTTGAAAGCTGAATCGATAGTTGGATCTCCAAATGAAGCTCCAAACTCCAAGGGTGAGTCTCAAATGCTATATCACTCAGTCTGACCCGAGCGTAAAGCAAAACACAAAACACTCGAGTCAGGATTAACATTCTTATATCAATAAATCCAACTCAAGTGAAATATCAACTGAAATACAAGTAACTTAAAGGATGTTTGGGATAACCATCCTTTAAGAATCCGAGGAACTATCTACAATGTAGAAATATACACTATAACACCGTGGTCATTTCCATTTAATTTATACTCCAAAACCCAAATATCATTTCATTTGAAATATATATATTTTCCAAAATAATATATATAGGTTAAAGAATTCATAAAGTAAAGTATTTATAATTTTCTCAAGTCTCACAAATCAACTCAAATTCCAAATTAAATCTTAATTTCAAAGCTCAATTCATCAATTCAATTCAGTTCTAAATAGACCATTTAAATTTTCAATATATTTCTAAAGCTTTAATATTCAACATTTTCAAAGTTAAATTTAACAGTTTCATATAACTCTTGATTTAACTTCATTATTATTTAATCAGGGAATATTCGCTTAATAAATTAAATATCATTTAACTAGCCTTAAATTACATTTTTACTAAATATTTCCTTAAATTTATTTAAACAAGAAATATTCTTTAAATTAATTAGATCAACCCAAGTTATAAATCATATCTTAAATCTCAATTTCAATAAGTTTCAAATCGGTTTAATTAAATAAAATTATCTTCCCAACCTTAACTTATTCAAATTATTACCGAAATCTATTTTGAAACATAAATTTAAATACTTAACCATATTATATGTATAAAATCAATCTTAATTAAATTAAATATTATTATTAAATCTATATATATATATCATTACCATTTATATATAATAATTTAAAAATCAACATTTATTAAAACCATATATTTCTTCCCAAATCCATAGAATTTATTTTCAAAATATTTATATACATGGACCAACGGTGTCTGTATATATATCTATCATATGGTCAATTGATACAGATATTTATCATTTCAATTCGTAATTTAAATATATACGGGTAGATATCATTTCGACCCGTAATCCCAAATTCAATCAAATGAAAATCACTTGGGTTTATCATTTCAACCCATAACGATTTTCTCCTATTCTAAAGTCCGTTCGGGTATGTATCATTTCAACCCATAGTGAATTCTATACTAACAGGGAACTTGCAGAGTGATAACAGATAATATAAAATATAACAACAGACATATATTATCAATAACAATATAATATAAACAACAGGATATGGTGCCATATCCCACAGGTGAACAATTACAGATAATAGCATATATAACAATTTAAACAACTAACAGCAGCATATTTCAATTGTCGTTTCAATTGAAATCAAATTTAATAAATATAAGAACGTTAATCGAGAGTGATTGCTCACCTTTCGAGGCTAGAGACGAACGATAATGAGATGAGTTATGAATCCGAGCATGAATTCCAAATCAAAGCTAGATTGGCATGAATTTCGAGGAACAAAGCTGATAAATAGGAGGAGACGAATATGAATCGATATTAATAGAAATTATATACATTACTATTATAATATATATATATATATATTATTTTGTTTCCTAAAGTAAATTCCATATATAATTTCAAATCCCTATTTAATTCGAACCCATATGAAATAAATTTCTATATATATGCTTGAACCGAGCTTAAATATTCTTATATATACTAATATGTGAATATATATAAGCTTACATACTTATTATATAAAAAAATCAAAAATTTATAAAACCAATACAACATAAATATATATATAAACTCAGAAATTGATATATAAGCTTATATTTTTATATAGAGAAACCAATTGGTCACATCTACCCTATATAAACTTGTAACAGTGGTAACTTATGACATAAACATCATATATTAACTAATATGTATGCAATTCAACAGGAAATTTATAAAATTTAAAGTACTTAATTTAAATAAAAATAGTTATAGTCTATTTTCTTGAAATCAGCCTGTAACAACTAATTAGAAGGACTTGCACTCGCAAATACTCTGGTACAAACATTTTTATAACTTACATATTTTTTTTTTTATAACATCACAAAACAACTTAATATAAACAACAAACTATATATATATACCTACCAAGCTAGGCTGGAAAGATGCTAGTAACAAGGCAGGCTAACGCAACATAAATTTGTATATTATACTATTATATATATAATATTATTTATATAAGAACCTATATAACATAGCAGATTATATAAACTATATAAAAAAATAATATCTATCAACATACTTAACATATATACAGAACCAACCAAACAAAAACATACATAAACCTTAGACATACTTTGAAATCAATAATACACGTGTGTATATATATACTTAATATATCAGCCGACATATTACTTACCTATATATATACTTTATATAAATAAACTAAAATAATAAAATCATGTGTTAAGTTACAAAAAAATGACATATTTGAGCTACCAAACTGAGCATATATTATATAACCCAATATATATCCTAATTCAAAATCCTAATCAAAACATCAATCTATATACAACATATATACTTACAGTTTATCAACTAGTTTTTAAACAATGGAAGAGGAAGGGCGAGTTTAGATCGGGAAGTGGAGGAGGAGGCCGATTGGGTCAAGGCTGGAGCCGAGGCGTCTGAGTGGTGGAGGATTGCGGAGGCGTCTGAGGCGTGAGTAGGCCGCGAATTCTCGGTAGAAATGGGGAAGTGGGGCCGAGGGGTTCAAGGCCGAGGCTAGAGGAGGAGTCGTGGGGGTGGTGCTGTTGATAGTGGTGTTGCGGGGCGGTGAGGAGAGCGGGCATGCTGAAGTGGAGGGTGGTGATGCACGATTGCCGATTTCGAAGGTTGTTGTGGCCGAAGATGGGTAAGAGAGAGGAGGAGAAAGAAGAAGAAAAATGGGGAGGAAGAAGAATATGTAGGCAACAGGCAAAACATGGAGCAGGGAAAAAATATGAGGAAGAGAAATGGCTAAAGGCAAAAGGACGCACGAAAATACAGTAAGTAATAAAGGTAGATGACCGTTTGATTTTTTTCCTTTTACTGTTGGTAAAAAATAAAATAAATGAAAAGTAACAGAAGGATACTTGATTGACGCAGATAATTAAAGCAATTGATGGTTGCTTGGATTCCACGGCTGGAGTTTGAAAGAGTATAGGAATAAATTCACAAATTTGGAACCGTTACAACGGACAGTTTATAGTTTCCGGTGCGTACCGGACCTCAAAATACAAAAATAAATATACCGCTGAGATTAGTACGACGAGACGATCAAAACGGTATACAGATATTAGTGGTACGATCATCCGATCAAAAGTCGATAATCGATACCGATATACGTTGCTATTCCGTACGGAAAAATTCAAACGGAGCTAGTATCGTCCGAATTTCGCACTCTGATTCAGAGTATTGTAAATAAATTTTCTCATGTTGACATATTTAGGTTTCAGAATACTTTTAAATTCAACTATTATTAACTGATTTAAATTGACATAAAATTTCACAATAAAATAAACTTTAATATTATCAAATGAAAATTTACTAGTTGCTATGTTAAAATAGACGTATTCCAAATATAAATTTTTATTTTCAAATTTTATTGTTTAAAATTTCGCAAAATTTCAATTAATTTGATAAATAAAATCACTAAAATTTTGGGTTGTTACACTCTCCCCCACCCAAAACTTTTCATCCCCGAAAAGGAAGGATGTGGGAGAATAGAATAACCAGAAATAAAAGTAGATTGAAAGTCAAGATTAAACAATTAATTTAAAACTGTATAAATTTTACTTGAAATATTCATTTCAAAACTTTATTTGCAAATCAATTATCTTTAATACTTTTCAAAACCCATTTGTAAAATTTCTTGCTTCCTTTATAAATACCATTTATATGTTTAAATAATACCTTTATAACTATATGAAAATGTTTGAAACAATTATTTACATCATTACTTATATTTACAAAGAAGCTATTTGAAAACATTAAATCCATAATTCATAAATTTATTAATTTTTATCTCAAGATACTTTTCAAATATTATCAATAATCATTTACTTTAAATATGTTTTATTTAATTTAAAACTCCTAAAATATTTATAACACTAAAATTTTCTATTAAACCATGTAGTATATAAATAAACAATATTTAAAAAAGGATATAGTCAACAAGGAAAAGAAGGAGGATTTGAAAAAGCAGAATATAGGTGAATGAATAAAGCTGAGCAGATAAGGTAGATTCAAAAGAATAGTATCGGGCATGAATAATTAATTCAAACCATAAGAATTTAAATTTCAAATATTAATACAAAATTTATTTGTTGGAAATACTTTTATAATAAAATACCTTTATAACGAAACAAATTTCCTTTCGAAGATACTTTTATAACTCGATGTCTCAACAAGTTTACCCTTATTCCTGCAGACTCTGACAGTGCGTTGATCGGGTGCAAAGCTAGAATTCTCCAGGTACTTAGTAGACTTGTTTCAACACCTAGTAAAAATACCGGAAAACTTTTAAAAACAGATATGAAAAGTACAATCCAAAAAAAAACAAAACATGTCGATCATGGATCGCGGATACACAATGGTTACGCCTGGATCCCCCAGGAAACATCCGTACCCGTAGGCCGCCCCCCAACCTTGCGATTACGCCATGAAGACTGGTAGTACTGCAGATACATAATGGTTACGCCTAGATCTCCCAGGAAACATCCGTACCCTAGGCTCTCGCAGCCCCTGCTGATTACGCTACCAAGCGACTCAATAGATCGCAGATACACAATGGTTATGCCTGGATCTCCTAGGAAACATCTATACTCGTAGGCCGCCCCCCCAACCCTGCGATTACGCCATGGAGTCGCGCTCGTAAGACCATGGAGATTGCCATGGAATTCGATGGAAACTCGAGTATCATATCTGGAAAACCAAAAACCAGAGAAATATCGATAGGATGAATCCACAATGTGGCCACAAAGCGGATATCAAGCAGAAGGCACTTTCCATATCTTTACTTCGAAAATATGTATCATATAGTACCTTTTCAAATCACTTTCAAATATCGTACTTATATAAAGTCCATTATATATAAGATTTTATTTTCAAATCAAATACCTTTCCAAAATCTAAAGTATATCAAATCACACTTATATAGACTTCAATTATATAAGATTTCACTTTTCAAATTGAGTACCTTTCAAATCCATAGTTTTCGAATCAACATCATACTTATACAAAACAATTTTTATATAAGTTCGATAACTCCCAAATCAAGTATTTAAAATAAGGTTCTCAAATTTCAATTTGTTTCAATATCAGTTCAGTTTCAAAATCATATACAATCCCACCAAATTATTTCTTCTCAATTTAAATATCTTTAGTTTCAAAGTTTCCAACATAATAAATTTAGAAAATAATCCAAGTTTCTAAATCAATATCATTTAAGTCAACCAATTCATTTCCAAAATCAATGGTTAAAATCAATCTTATACCTACATAAGGTCCATCTTATATAAGGATCAAATTTTTCAAAAACAAATTTCGTTGTATGAAGAGCCATATGGGATTGAATATCTTTGCTTACTAAAAGAAAAATTCCAATTTAAATTACAAAGATATCTAGCCCGACAACTTTCAATTTCACCGTCAAAATATATCAATGATATTAGAATATAAGATGTACATACGCATCATTTCACAAAATCACATTTGATCACTCGCTCGATCACACAAGTTCGCTTTCGAACTAGTATTGTCCATTCGACTTCCCTAATGCAGATTTCGATATGGTTTCTCGACTAGAAGCCATCAGTCTCCTTGCATAGCCATATACTATGATAGAGAATTCTAGAATCAAGCCCAAAATCCATATCAAATATTCGCCATCAAGAATCAAATGAAAAATCCTAACACGAATTGGTGTAATTCACCTCGAACTTGTGTACTCAAACCTGGATCAAATTAATTATGCGAATAAAACAGCATACGTACAACTTATGTATTTATTCCAACTTTTTAAATATATAGTTTCATAAAGCTGTTACTAAGTTAAAACATTAAAACTAAATTTTATTCAAAATATTTTGAAGACCAAATTCTTTTCAAAACATTTCAAATCTAAATTTCATATTAGAAAAATTCAAAATAGCCTTATTCATTTACTTAACAAAACAGTTTCAACTAATTTAAATCATATTACTACATACTTTAAACATACATACCAAACTTATATACTTTATACTTTTCAAAATTACTTAGCTTTGAAAAGTTAACCTTGATTTGGAAGTGCTCGAACCTTCAAAATAGTCAAAGAAATCATATTTTAAATTCAAGAGTTGGAAATCAACAACAAATCAGTAAATCAATTTCAATAGATAGGGTTATACCAAATCAAATCCGAAACTCGAGGACTGAACACCAGCTTACTTCAAATCATTTCAAATATATATATACATATATCTTTCGAATATCAAATCTTACTTCGGAAATTGAAATCAAAATGGTTTCACAAAATCACTCGCATAGCAAAGCTACTGAAGTGGCCTCTCCCCCACTCTGAAACTCGAAAATCAATGTCGATGATGCATGCACTCATCACCGAAATTATTTTCCAGCGACATAAGTGAGTTCTGGACTTCTATTTTCTTGAAAACTTCTTTTTTTTTCCTTTTTTTTCTCGGAATCATTGGAACTCATTCGAAATCATTTAAAACATTTCTTATTCGGAAAATACTATTAAATCGTATTATTATATATTTTCAAAATCTTAAAACCAATTTCAAAACACCGGAATTCAATTCCTCGGATTTCCAATTTAAAATCCTTCAGTTATAAATCATTTTTAGATGAATCAAATTTCTTATATATAAAATTTTCAAAATTTCAAATTCCAGTTTTTAAAAGGTATATAATCCTTATCGAGATCACTTATATATATATATATAGAATAAAATCATACTTATCAAAGTAATACTTTCGATATATAAAAAAATTTCTAAATACAAACAAACCCGATTTTCCAAAGGATGATTCAAGAATGGATTCCAAAACAAAGATAGAGATTCAAATTAGAGGGACTCTAATCAAATAGAATTCTGATTCGAAGACAGGCTCGAACGAAGATGAGATAATTAAATTACAAAATAGAAGATGGATATACTTAGGTAAATCGTAGGCGACCTTAACCGGTCAACCGTGATTTCAATAGATCGGTGTAGAATTCTGTGGAAAATCGACATTCGATCGCCAGAGATAGAATTCGGCATAACAAGAGATAGCAGCATCTAAACCGAGTGATATATAAATCTTCGGTGAATCAATGCCAATTGTAAAGGAGTTTCACCCCTTTACAAAACATTCAAAGATCGGCGGGATCGCCTATTCTTATAGAGATCATTCGAAGTGGAGTTATGGGATACTCCAGAATCAAAAGAATACAAATAGGGAGAGACAAGAATGAATTTTGGAACCACAGGGAACGTTCCAAAGTTCAAAGAAAGTCGAGTCAAAAGGACGAGATTCAAACTCGAAAAAAAGTGATTCTGTAAATAAATTTACCAGATATGCTAAGTTTTGCCTAGAGCCAAAGCTCTGATACCAACTGTAACGACCCACTATTTTGGACCATTCAAATCGACAATAAATCCATACATGTCGGACTTGAATAATTCAAAACAATAGATTGTTAATTTAAATTTGGCAAAACTCAGCATATACAGTAAATAAATCAATCACAGAATCACAGACACAGAGTAATACAATAATACGCAGCGGAAAAGATAAAATAGTAGTTCATGAAGCTACTATATAAACATCAAAGTTAAAAATAAAATACAACAGAATATCTCAAATACAGTGAAGTCTTCAGTACGAATAGATGACCTCTCTGAACAAATCAACTAGAAAAGCTGAAAGCTGAATCGATAGTTGGATCTCCAAATGAAGCTCCAAACTCCAAGGGTGAGTCTCAAATGCTGTATCACTCAGTCTGACCCGAGCGTAAAGCAAAACACAAAACACTCGAGTCAGGATTAACATTCTTATATCAATAAATCCAACTCAAGTGAAATATCAACTAAAATACAAGTAACTTAGAGGATGTTTGGGATAACCATCCTCTAAGGATCCGTGGAATTATCTACAATGTAGAAATATACACTATAACACCGTGGTCATTTCCATTTAATTTATACTCCAAAACCCAAATATCATTTCATTTGAAATATATATATATTCCAAAATAATATATATAGGTTAAAGAATTCATAAAGTAAAGTATTTATAATTTCCTCAAGTCTCACAAATCGATTCAAATCAACTCAAATTCCAAATTAAATCTTAATTTCAAAGCTCAATTCATCAATTCAATTCAGTTCTAAATAGACCATTTAAATTTTCAATATATTTCTAAAGCTTTAATATTCAACATTTTCAAAGTTAAATTTAACAGTTTCATATAGCTCTTGATTTAACTTCATTATTATTTAATCAGGGAATATTCACTTAATAAATTCAATATCATTTAACTAGCCTTAAATTACATTTTTACTAAATATTTCCTTAAATTTATTTAAACAAGAAATATTCATTAAATTACTTAGATCAACCCAAGTTATAAATAATATCTTAAATCTCAATTTCAATAAGTTTCAAATCGGTTTAATTAAATAAAATTATCTTCCCAACCTTAACTTATTCAAATTATTACCGAAATCTATTTTGAAACATAAATTTAAATACTTAACCATATTATATGTATTAAATCAATCTTAATTAAATTAAATATTATTATTAAATCTATATATATATCATTACCATTTACATATAATAATTTAAAAATCAACATTTATTCAAACCATATATTTCTTCCCAAATCCATAGAATTTATTTTCAAAATATTTATATATATGGACCAACGGTGTTTGTATATATATCTATCATATGGTCAATTGATACGGATATTTATCATTTCAATCCGTAATTTAAATATATACGGGTATATATCATTTCGACCCGTAATCCCAAATTCAATCAAATGAAAATCACTTGGGTTTATCATTTCAACCCATAACGATTTTCTTCTATTCTAAAGTCCGTTCGGGTATGTATCATTTCAACCCATAGTGAATTCTATACTAACAGGGAACTTGCAGAGTGATAACAGATAATATAAAATATAACAACAGGCATATATTATCAATAACAATATAATATAAACAACAGGATATGGTGTCATATCCCACAGGTGAACAATTACAGATAATAGCATATATAACAATTTAAACAACTAACAGTAGCATATTTCAATTGTTGTTTCAATTGAAATCAAATTTAATAAATATAAGAACGTTAATCGTGAGTGATTGCTCACCTTTCGAGGCTAGAGACGAACGATAATGAGATGAGTTATGAATCCGAGCATGAATTCCAAATCAAAGCTAGATTGGCATGAATTTCGAGGAACAAAGCTGATAAATAGGAGGAGACGAATATGAATCGATATTAACAGAAATTATATACATTACTATTATAATATATATATATATTATTTTGTTTCCTAAAGTAAATTCCATATATAATTTCAAATCATTATTTAATTCGAACCCATATGAAATAAATTTCTATATATATGCTTGAACCGAGCTTAAATATTCTTATATATACTAATATGTGAATATATATAAGCTTACATACTTATTATATAAAAAAATCAAAAATTTATAAAACCAATACAACATAAATATATATATATATATATATATATATATATATAAACTCAGAAATTGATATATAAGCTTATATTTTTATATAGAGAAACCAATTGGTCACATCTACCCTATATAAACTTGTAACAGTGGTAACTTATGACATAAACATCATATATTAACTAATATGTATGCAATTCAACAGGAAATTTATAAAATTTAAAGTACTTAATTTAAATAAAAATAGCTATAGTCTATTTTCTTGAAATCAGCCTGTAACAACTAATAAGAAGGACCTGCACTTGCAAATACTCTGGTACAAACATTTTTATAACTTACATTTTTTTTTATAACATCACAAAACAACTTAATATAAACAACAAACTATATATATATATATATATATATATATATATATACCTACCAAGCTAGGCTGGAAAGATGCTAGTAATAAGGCAGGCTAACGCAACATAAATTTGTATATTATATTATTATATATATAATATTATTTATATAAGAACCTATATAATATAGCAGATTATATAAACTATATAAAAAAATAATATCTATCAACATACTTAACATATATACAGAACCAACCAAAAAAACATACATAAACCTTAGACATACTTTGAAATCAGTAATACACGTGTATATATATACTTAATATATCAGCCGACATATTACTTACCTATATATGTACTTTATATAAATAAACTAAAATAATAAAATCATGTGTTAAGTTACAAAAAATGACATATTTGAGCTACCAAACCGAGCATATATTATATAACCCAATATATATCATAATTCAAAATCCTAATCAAAACATCAATCTATATACAACATATATACTTACAGTTTATCAACTAGTTTTTAAACAATGGAAGAGGAAGGGCGAGTTTAGATCGGGAAGTGGAGGAGGAGGCCGATTGGGTCAAGGTTGGAGCCGAGGCGTCTGAGTGGTGGAGGATTGCGGAGGCGTCTGAGGCGTGAGTAGGCCGCGAATTCTCGGTAGAAATGGGGAAGTGGGGCCGAGGGGTTCAAGGCCGAGGCTAGGGGAGGAGTCGTGGGGGTGGTGCTGTTGATAGTGGTGTTGCGGGGCGGTGAGGAGAGCGGGCATGCTGAAGTGGAGGGTGGTGATGCACAATTGCCGGTTTCGAAGGTTGTTGTGGCCGAAGATGGGTAAGAGAGAGAAGGAGAAAGAAGAAAAAAAATGGGGAGGAAGAAGAATATGTAGGCAACAGGCAAAACATGGAGCAGGGAAAAAATATAAGGAAGAGAAATGGCTAAAGGCAAAAGGACGTATGAAAATACAGTAAGTAATAAAGGTAGATGACCGTTTGATTTTTTTCCTTTTACTATTGGTAAAAAATAAAATAAATGAAAAGTAACAAAAGGATACTTGATCGACGCAGATAATTAAAGCAATTGATGGTTGCTTGGATTCCATGGCTGGAGTTTGAAAGAGTATAGGAAATAAATTCACAAATTTGTAACCGTTACAACGGATAGTTTATAGAGATTAATTTTCCTGGCCCTGTAGAGCTGAATGCCAAGATATGTGATAGGGTGGGACTTGATGGCATATATAGTAATCTTATCAAGTCTTGCTTTATGTGCTGGGAAACTAAGTGACGATGTTATGATCAAGCTTTTGTCAGCGCTAATTCTCTATCTTGAAGGATGCTCATACGTCCGAAGGAATCAAACAAGACGATGAACAGAGTTAAGATGACCATTTGTAAATATGAGAATGTCGTTCATTAAAGATAACGATGAGACAATGGTGACAACACTGGGGTGGGAAAAATGTTGAGTGTCCCCGCTAGATGTCAAATCATGAATACCACGATTTAGCACTTCAAGGCTACGAGGAAGAGAGTAGGGGATAAGGGGTCCTTTTGTCTAACGCCTCAGCCAAATCTGAAAAAATCCATAAGTACACCGTTGAGTATAATGTAGTACAAATAGTTAGATAAGATTTTTCAAATCATGTCTATGAATGGTTTATAGAAACTTAAGGCCCTAAGCACTCTGAAGTAAAAGAACCAGGATATGCAACCATAGGCCTTGACCATGTCAAGTTTGATTACTAAGTTGGTTCCTGATACTTTATGGTTGATTTGAGAGATAAGTTCCTGAGAAGGATGTTATCGGTGGTGAGCCTTCCTTTGATGAAACTAGCTCGTGAGGGCGAGATGATTTTGTTTGAAGGATTAGCCTAGTCGTTAGACTTTTAAAGATAACCTTACTTCTGAAATTACAGAGGCTTATGGATTTAAGGTCCGAGCATGTTTTGGGGTTTTTGACGCAAAAAATTAGTTGCCATCCAAGCTTGAGGAAGGGGGCTTCCAACAAAGAAGGCCTGCACAACCACAGTGAAGTCTGCTCTTATGATATCCCCACACTTTTGAAAGAAGTAACCATTATACTCATCATATGATTGCTCGAATTATGTGAGACCTCTGATATGAGATATGTGTAGCTTATGATTTGAGATGAATTGTTGTGTGTAAATTGTATTGTTTTAACTTAAACGCCTATGACGCTTTGGAACACTTTTGAAAGAAGTAACCATTATACCCATCTAGGCCTATGACGCTTCCTTTTCCAAAGCGTCTAGTCATTCCTGCATAAAGGAACGACGATCCTGTACTATTCTTCTGGCTGGACCGACATAAAACGCCACTATTCATCTGACAATAGTGTCACCGTGCATAACAACCCTCAGTACTTCACTGTTCACATGGTAGCAGCGTCACTATTCACTAACAGCTTTCTGATCTTGTGCCGCCTTTTTGAAATAAGTATGCCATGGTACGACCCACCAGTTGACCTTCATCATAATCATTCTCTCCAGTTGGAATCTTAGATGGCCATCATCTAATTTGTGTACCATCAACAATGGATATGTGGAAATCCAGTGTCAGGAGCTTCAATCTAGGCCTAATAAGGATTGATCTCAACAGGGATATAGATTCACATGCACTCGTACAAGAATTGAATTTTCATTCTTGCATACAGTATAACATGGCTCAAAGCTTTTGTAAAGAATCTATTGTGATTAAAGGCATAGTAGTAAAATCGGTTTCTACAGTGAACACGTAAATCTTCATCAAGAACGAACTACTCCAAATCTCCTGTTATTTATGTTTCTTGCGTTATAGTGCATAATTCTTCATTTTACATTTCCTAAACACGTCATTAGCGAATTACGTATCTAATACCTACTTCTGATCACATTTTCGGGGTTGGCTAGAAATCTGATCAATGATTACCATTACTCAAAAATAATTTTTTTTTTACTAATCGTCGTTAATTTCTTTAATTATTGTCCAAAATTTGTTAAATTTTAATTTTAATTTTGGACATGATTAAAGGGACTCAAATTTTGAATAGAAGTGGGTGAGGGCAATTTTAGGGGGACTACACCCAAAAAACAATTGTAATGGGAGACGTGATAAATAAAACCAAATAAAATTATTTATGTTTTTACCCTCATGTAAATCAAAATTCGGTAAGAACCCAACTGAAAAATAAAAAAACGACGATGGTTCACTGTAAACTATTTTCGACGGGGTCTTACCAAAAATAAAGCAAAAAAGATGGAGAATCGTTGAAATAATGCGGGCATATACAGATTTTTTTTTAAGGTGCAACATATTTTGGTACATCCATAACAATTTTACGAAAATTGAAAAAATTGTCCTTCTATGTAATGACTGTTGTTGATATTTATCTATTATACAATAGTAAGTGCAGTTGTCGTCTCATTTTCCATTTTTCTCCTGTTAATCTTTTCATTTCTATCTGCTATATCTTTAACACCATCGTGCATATTCCTGATATTTTCAAATATTGCTTTTATTTAGATTAATTCAATGTTAATAACTTACATCATTTATCAATAAATATTTAAAAGTTAGATCCATATTTAAGTACGTTGACATAGTTTTGTAAATCAAGCAACATAGTAGGAATGCACGGGTAACACGGTAGTAAAAGAATAAATGATCATATCAAAATCAATTAGAATTAATCGTGGAATATATCAGGTTGAACCTCTCATCGCTTGACAGGAATTCATATCAGTTCAGCTTAATTGTTAGTTTGGCCGCGATATCAAAAAATATCGTTCGTAGAATATGTCAAAAAAGTCATTGTATCCTCAAAATTCTCGGCCGTCATTTGAAATCATCAAATGCTACTTTTTGGCTACCAGATTTCGCTTTTAAGCAACGTGACTAACAATCACAATTTGCTATTTAGCAACCTGGACCTGCGCATCTTCTTCACATATATCGTAAAATATCTCTTCCCGATCTTTACCATATACATTCTTTTACAACCTTCCACAGAAGAGTTCAAAATTCAAATCATACCACATGCTTACTGTAAATTCTTACTAATTACAATCGTCCAAAAATAAGTATAATGTCCAATATTCCCAAATCTCTTTGTAATTCCGCTCTTGCTCTATTCCGTCTTGCCATCTCCAGTTCCGATCCTTGGCCCTTCTCTTTTTAAACGCTTCTCTTCCTTTTCAGTTCAGCCTTTTTTTTATCGACTTCAATTTGATTTGGGAAAAGTTCAAATAAATCGATCGACTAACAAAAATCATGGGGCATCATCATAATCAGGTACTGCTGCCAAAAGGATTCATGGCGATTAGAGTGGGAAAGGAAGAAGAGGAGGAGCTGCAGAGGTTTGTGGTGCCGATTGCTTACTTAAAGCAACCATTGTTTATGGATCTGTTGAAGGAGGCGGAGGAGGAGTACGGATTCAAACAGGAAGGTGCGATTACAATTCCGTGCAGTGTGGGTCGCTATTTGGAGGTGAGCGATGCGATTGAGAGGAACGTCAATTGTAGAGATGGGCATCACCATCACCATCGACATGGCGTGCCGCAGTTTCATTTTACGGGTTGCTTCGGAGGTGGATTGAAAGCTTGATCGTCATGGTCTGTTATTGATATTCGGTTTCGATTGGATAGTTGCGTGGAGAGTAATCTCCATTATTCTGTTTTGCGTTATATTGGATTCTTTTGTTTAGGTTAGGATTGGTTTTTAACATTCGGTTAAATTATTTGATAATTTGGTATCATGATGATGACGATAATCGTTTCGGTTGTAATTAGGATCATGTTTATTTTTTGCATTGGTTTTCTGTGGATTTTTTATGTTTTCAATGTGATAGCTGTTTGTTTAGTCGTTTTAATTCAGGCTGTAATAAAATCAGTGATTCCTAAGGCTATGCTAAGATTACATATGTTGTTTTATTGGGTACGGTTGCATACATTAAACTTTCTTTCATCCTATTTCTTTGTACAAGGCACCTCTCTTTGGTGTTCACCGTTAACTAGAGATAAAAATACCACTATGTTTGTTTGCTACTTACATTACTGTGCCATCTCTACTCGATCTTCATCGCAATAAATTAATTATAATTTAAGTTTTTCTTTATGATTATGTTGCAAATATGATTATGTTTCTATCATCATATTAGAATCTGAACAGATTTGATCATTTGAAGGAGAAAAATTGCGTTTTGATGCTAGAGATTGAAAATAAATCTAATTTGTTTAGAATGGATTATTCTTGGCAATTTCTATTTCAACGCAGATAATTATTTGGTAGCGTCTAAAATAAATAAAATTTTAAAGACTAAAGTAGTATTTGGTTTGTTGTTTTTAATTTTGGGTTTTCGTCCATACAAAAATGCACATGACGTATGTATATTGCCGAAAACGACTGATTTAAAAAACGAAGTTAACGTAAAAATAGAAAAACACAAAATTCGTTTTTAAACCAAATACTACTAAATAAATAACTGTGTGTCTTTTTTAATTTTTGGAGGGCTACTAAGTAAATACTCGGTTGAAATAAAATTTGTCATTATTGTTTGTCCAATTGTTTTAGAAGTATTTAGATTATTTCTGCTGGAGGGGGAACTGAAGTACAGTGCACGGTTTGATTTGTTAGGTTATGGGAAAATGGCATTTTTGCTTTTAACTTGTCGTTTGTTTTCTAATTGCGTTGAACTGGAAAGATATTTGCTAAAGTACAAAATGTTTATTTAAGGCAATGGTATAAGTTCGGATAATTTAAAAGGAACCATATGATACTTTTAAATTTGACAAGTGCTTGTGATTTTGATTTGTTCATACAGTTGCCTTCAGAATCGCACAACATCACGGTGGAGGAGCTGAAACCATTTTGCATAACTAAACAGAAACTGGATGATGTATTAAAGAAAAATACAGAAGTGAACAATTAACAATTATGCGTCAAATGATGTGTAGATACGTGTCCATGTATACGTGTGTCTCGTCTTTGTAATGTTAAAAGTGAAGGGGAATCTGTTGATCATAGAGATGAACAAAAAACAAAAAACATGTAGAATAAATTGCAAACGATAAAGCTAAAAAAAACCATATAGGTTATATTAAGAAAAAACGTGTTTATTAAACAAATAATAGTAAAGCAGAAGAATTTGAAGCTCTCTTATTAATTCTACTATGAGTCATCTCTATTTTCCATAATTCTCTCCGAGCGTATATATTATTTTCAAAATCCTATAATTTACCATTATACACTTATTGAACTAAACTTTTCGTGTTATTTTACATTCAAATATCTATTATTAAAAGAATCTATAATTATTTTTAAATATTTCACAGTTCTCTTCCAAAATTTTATATTATAATCCACGGATTTTAATTAATTGCATAATCCAAAATTTAAACCAATCAACTGATATTTATTAATAAATCATAAAAGATGAAATTTCAATATGTATACCACCGGCGCACCAACAAATCGGTAAAAAAAACCATTTAGATGACTATATATATCACATAACATACATTATATACATTAATGACAATAAAAAATTTCTTTTATAATTTATTTACTAAATGTATCATACATTGCACTATAAAATTCTATTAACTTCAATACCAAAATTTTTAACATTTTTACATTTACTTAGAAATCCTTTTAATTATCTTCCAATATTTTATATTCAAGTCCATGTATTTAATTAATTATATAATCTTAAATTTAAACTATTTAAATAAATATGATTAACTAATATTTATTAATCCATATAATAAATCATAAAAATACGATGATTTCAATATATACAATATTCATATATATGAGAAAAATAATAGAATTGTCTCTTCTTTATTCAGATATATGAAGATATTTAAATCACATAACATAAAACGTATATACATAAATAATAACAACTCTTTTAATTTCTAATTCATTTATCTCAAAAAAATTATCATACATTACATAAAATAATTTATTTTTAACAATCTTTAAAAGATAAATTTATATTTAACAACATTACATTGTGAACGGACAGATTACATCGATAAAAATTAGCTTATATAAAAATTCTCATTTTCAACTTGTTATGAAACCATGCTCAACTCATAACTCAACTAAATTATATATAGTCCGCGGGTGCGGCGCAGTGGAAAGGAGACTTGGGTTATGGTAAAAAGACCCAGGTTCGATTCCTATCATGCGCTTTCCTATCCTATACAAATTTATCTAGGGTATGGGAGCTTGGATCAACGGACAGCTTTACTATACCCTCCTCAGAAGTTTACCGGCCCGCTGGGTTCTCTTGGGTTTTCAAAAAAAAAACTAAATTATATATAACATTATTTTGCAATTATCAAAGTTGTAATTATGATCCTCCTACAAAAACATGAAATCAATAGCTAACTACAAGGATAAAATTGTTTAAAAATGAAAACTTAATGACGAATAAAAGTTCGCATGTTTGATTCAAAAAAATTTCACTTGCAAATAAGTTAACCATAATATCTATGCTCTTGTTAATTACAAATTTATATAAAAACCTCAATTTTAAATTTTTTTACATTTAACTCTTTATATTTAATTAGTTATGTTGATCGTTAATTCAAATTATTCAAATAAATTCAATTATTTGATGTTCATTAATCTATTTATAAATCTTTTTTAAAAATGACAATTCATTGTATATAAAATAATCGTATTAACAAAATGGTGAAGTTACTTATTCAATTATACATATAAAAATAATATCACATAAGGGCAACTTCAGTGGATTCAGAGCTGAATATTCAGCCCTGAACTTGGGGTGGGCACCCAATGGCCAGGCGCCCATTTAATGGGCGCCTGATTTCCAGGCACCCATTAAATGGGTGCCCAAGCCAGGCTCCCATTAAATGGGAACCTGACACCCCCCACAATTAGGGGGCTTGAGCGCCCATTTAATGGGCGCCCAACCCCAGTTCAGGATTCTGAACGGGATTTTGAACTTTCATCTGAATAATTCAGCTTGAATTGAACGACTGGAGATGTTTTTTTGGCAAATTCTGAATGTAAATCTACCACAGGAGATGCCCTAACATAAATTATTTACACATACAGTATTAACAATTTTAATTTATAATTTTTTTGAGTTAGAACATTATTTTTTACAGAGATATGTAGTTAGCGAGTATTAAACCTACAACCTTATATCTGAGCGTTACATGTTATTTTAGTTTATGATTAATATATCACAATAAATTTATCATTTATTACATAATAAAATATATTTAGAGCAATGAATAAAACATAAATACTATTATCTAACAACATTACCATATGCAACACACGAGTTACACCCTAGTTAATAAAAAAAAGGAAAAATAACAAAAACTACTAATGTTGCGGCAAAAATTAAGGCAAGGGAGTTTTGCTATATTTATTTGGAGAGTGGATACCAGTGCAGATTGGAGCCGCACTATTTTGGGTCTCTAATTTCATGTCTTGTAAAATATCTGTTTTTTATTGCTTCACATGGTGCAATGATTTGAGGTTGTCAGCTCCCAACGGTGAGATAGAGAGTTAGATTTTCATCGTTTACACTATAAATATGAATATATACAAAATATGGACGGTAGAAAATACGTTCCTAAAATTTAAGCAAAGCTTGTTCTTTAGTGCTTCAAGTAAAATGTACTCTTTTTATTTCACACCATCTGATTTTGTAAACCTATATAAGACAATCCTCATATTTGATTATGGATGTAACTTAATTTCTAAGGAATAGCATTTAATAGTTGTACCCAAAATTTTACTTTAATTAATAATCGTTGAATCAAAGAAGTGACACGATTAATCTTATTACATGAAGGAAAACATACAAGAAATTCTCATGAATGTAATTTTTTTTAATATTAACCTTTTAAATTTAGTGTACTGCAAAGGGCGTTTGGTTTCTTCTTCCAAATACAAATTTCAAATAATACCATGTAAATAGGATATTCTACTTTCTAATACAAAAATTTTAGGGCTACGATATCAAACCTTTACGGTAATTTTGTAACAACCCATTTTGGACTACCTATGATTTGGAACATAGTAAATATTTTAAAAAGTATTTTGAAATTATTTGGTGAAATAAGAAGGTGGAATTGCTTATTTGAAGAGAATATAATAAATTATTTGCGTAAAAATGTTTTAATATGGGAATTTAAGTGAAAAATTTATTTGTTAGAGAAATGAATGATATTGGGAAATATAAGTAAGGTTTGAATGAAAATTTGGATTTGAAAATCTTATATAAGATTTTAAACTGCATTTTTGGTTCAAAGTGACAAATTTGCAAATTATTTATTATTAATTCTTTAAAATACAAAAAAGTGTTTTAAATAGCAATTTATAAGCGTGAAAAGATATAAAAGTGAAATTTTAAAATTTCGAAAGTGAGGAATTTGTTTTTTTTAACTAAATAAATGGTATTTGGATGAAAATTTAAGATTTATAAGTTATTTGAAAGTTAGTATCTGAAATTTTTGAGATGAGAATTTAAATTTAAAAGTGAAAAACCATTTATACATGAAGGTATAAACAAATAAGTGAAAATTTTAAATCCAAAGTGGCCAGATAGTTAGGAAAAATGGGTCATTAGTCCATTAGTAAAACTATTTCAGCAAACTAAATAGGAAGTATATTTTTTTTTTTTTATTCTCCTCCAAACCTCAAAGAAAGCAACAAAGAGAACTAATGACTTCCACCTTAACCTTACGGCTCACCCAACCTCCTCAAAATAGCAAGAACAAACCCAAATTTTTGTTTCAAATCAAAGGAAAACCATCTTATCCCTCCAGGCTCCTCAATTAGTAGATTAAATGTAGAAATTACTTTATATACTCAAAATTTCAGATCATTCCAATATTAAAAGAAGGGAAATTGGGTGTTTTTATGGCTAGTAATAGCTTTACCAAGCTATTTCCAAGGAGTAAAGGTGGGTGAAGGTCCTGTATTCATTACATGAGTGTTAATAGTTCTTGCAAGTTGTTGAAATGATAATTATATTTAAAGTCTATGCTTGAATTATGATGCACTTTTGAAATATTGCTTATTGTAAAGTTGTGCTCACTATAAAAACGTAAAATCCCTAAACGTAAACAAAACTTATCCAAAATTGTTAGTAAATATTTTGGATGTTATTGGCACTTGAATGCACGTTGGATCTGTTGGAACCGTGTCAGTCAGTAGTGGGTTAAATGAGCGAACTTCAAAATTTTCCCCAATTGAATCTTAGTAGGCCAACAAAGTCCAGTGGTTGTATTAGATCCAATCTAGTTAGTTTAAATCATATTTTGTTTAATTTTTTTGATTTGATTAATTAATATAACATTTTTTGAGTATATCAATATATACCCATGTGTATATATTAGTGTAATGTCCAACATAACAAGGTGTACGTGGTTAGTGATTACAATAATAGATATTGAGATTTATATCCACTATGTAAACATTGACCAGTTATATATGTGTTAATTATCTCAAAAATTGTCTAATATATTTATAAAATATAGGAATATAATATAAATATTCAAAATTATTTATATATAGTAAAATATAAAATATCTAATCTAATATTTACTAAGTTAATAAATTTTAAATTCAAATTTTGTATTTAAAATATCCAATTAAGACTTAGTAAAACATTTTAAAATCCAAAACTAGAACTTAAAATATCAGTTAAAATATTTTTAATTAAATTTAAATATGTATATTAACATAAAAATAATTTTGCACAGGCAAACTGGTTTTATAGTGGTCATACCACTTTACAAATGAAATACATGTTTGAGGTAAATACGCCCCAGCAACTAATAAAACGACACAACTAGCTACAACACAAGAGTTAAGCAACATGTCTAAACTACTAAAGACCTAATAAGCTAGTTCTCCTGCGCAGGACAGGATGATTCATATTCATCCTCTGATGAATTAGTCCTAATTACATTAACATACTCCCTAAATAGTAGCGTAATATTGGGATCAAACACCTCAGACCCATTATCGAATATATATCATCTATCCCAAGTTTGATCTTTTAAAATCTCACTATTATGTTCCCTATAAGTTCCATCCACAATCAGATAAAGAGTATTGCTAGAAATATGATAAAATAGAGATATATTTTCTCCCTCAAGTAAGAAACAAACTTGAAATACATGTCAGTCAACGGGAAATAGCGGAAGTGTGTGATATCATGAACCCTTGTCTTCTCCAGAGTTCCAAGCAAAGTGATTAGTGCTTGAACTTGAGCAAGATCTTGGCTGGACATGCAAAGGGATACCAGGCGCTGCATCTACAAAGGTAGTGGGGATGTGCTTTTGGGAACCCAAGCACACTTCACAACTTTGGGAAGAGGGATCTTCTAAAGGACATGAAGCTTAACATCGGATTCTTGTACCTCTAGCATAGGGCTAGGGGAATGCTTGAATGAATTGATTAGATGACTAAATGATTTACAGTTTGAGCATATCGGCAGTTTTCACTTATAAACAACATCAACCATAGAAACATGACCAATAGTCGGTTCAACCGGTAATACTGAAGGTAATGATCTATCTGGCTTCACCTTAATCAAAGTTCTTGCATAACCTAATCTGTCCCTCCTAACTGTTACCTTGTCAAAACAAACCAACTCTCCAATTAAGTTTACCAACCAGTCAATACCAACCATAGACTGAAAACAATGGGATGTTTGAGAAACGAACCCAAACAGGAATAGATAGTATCTGCTCATGTTCAATATCTATAGAGGGACACCATTTGGTAACGATAAATGATTTACCTACTATAATAGTAGGGTCGGCTTCAAGTATATGAAGCATAACTTCAGCGCATGTGAAAGCAAAGTAAAACATTGAATTATCAAACCGCATTGTAATTTAACCTTTCAATCTCTAATACTTCATTGGATTGTATTTCACAACTATGAAAGGTGGATATCATCAAGGAAGAAACTAACGAGTTGTTCATGCCAAAATTTTGTGCCCGCTTCAAAAATCTTGGGAGGAGGGATATTGATTCCATTTACTAACCTAAGATCAAATTGTATTGGGTAGTAAACACCCGCATTACATGGTATAGTTGCAAATAAATAGGACATGGATTTTGGAACAATAGAACCCGATGTTGCATTAGAAACAACATGGCGTTCAGTGAAAAGGGCTTTTAGAGTTTGAGTTCTCATCGGATACTGGTAAAGAGGGGTTTAGCAACACAGTGGTAGGAAAATCATTTTGAAATGCAGCAGAATAATTAAGGATTTGGGTAGGAGTATAAAATTCGTCTGTAACAGGTGGTATATTACCAAATATTTGGTCAGATATCTTAGTATCATCAGGTGCGCACACAGAAGCTATAGCCATAGTGCCTACCAAACAAGTGTCATCAATAGTAAATGCAACAGGATTATCGTGAACTTCCTTACCAGAAACCAAAGTGTTGAGTATAGGCATGGCAGTGGCAGATGTAACTCTCAAGGCCAGGTTCATCATTTTTGAAGGATTAAGGCATTGAGAAGGTAAGTTAGGACACGAGACGACAGTAGGTGGAGCATCATCACTAGAAGTAATCGGGTTCGCCGTGTAGGCACGTTCAGATCTAGTAACTGGGGATAAGGGATGAAGCTCGAAAGATGCTGCGAAATGAGATATCGATTTCCAATTCTTTGGCATCGGATCTAGGAGTTAGAGGTGAAGAGGATGTAACATAAAATAATTATTATTTGTATTAACACTATTATTTTTTATGCTAACCTTTTAGATGCAGGAGAAGAGCAGGGTTGGGTACGATACGACGTTACTCCATGCTCTTGCTTATTCATTATATGTATACTTGGCTTACATATGGGTGATATTTCGTGGTACGGTACATTATTCCTGTCATGTTAGTGTATCAAATATCATGTTTAGTTGTGATGTTTTCCATTCACCAGACTTTATGTCTAACACTCTCTATGTTTTCCCTTTTATCTATATTTTGTATATGGATACGTTAGACTTTATATTGTATATGAGACATATTACTTTGGAATGTTGTATCATTTGAACTCCATACATCTAGAGCGTTATGCATATGATGATGGATCTTATTGTCATATTATTATGAGATTTACAATCTTGTTCATATAAATATGTTGATATTATATTTTATCATTTCGCTATGAATTCTGTGTGAACCCATGATAGATGCTTTATTTTGTTTTTTATACCATCTTGAGAGCTGTCATTTTTGGTACTTAGGGACCCAAATACCGTAGCACATAGATTTCTAGGTATTATTAATGGTGGGCCTTTACAAGATGTACCGATGTCTTTTCTCGAAACATCTTGAATAGGAATATTTAAAATAATATGTAATTATTGTGAGGAATGCAGAATATGGATCTTAAGGCTAGAATGAGCACTAGAGGGGGGGTGAATAGTGTTTATAAGAAATTACTAAATCTTTTTGAGTTATTGTTGATTTGTACACAAATGTATGCAATATTCAGACACAGATATAATCACAAAATCAAACACAGATGCAGAAATAAAGTAAATGCAGTAAAGGAAAGAACACACCATATTTTATACTGGTTCGGAGTTACCCTACATCCAGTCCCGCACAACTAAGTACGGATTGCCTTTCAAAAGCAATTCAATAATTACAACCCTCGGTTTCAAGGCTACGAGGTACACCCTCCAGAATCACAATCCTCTGGGTAGAGATACTTGATTTCCGAGGCAACAAGTTCACCCAATTGATTTCCAAGGCTACAATCACACCTTTTCTCGCTTGATTGATTTCCAAGGCTACAATCACACCTTTTCTCGCTAGATAGATTACAAAGAAGCCTATACCTCTGAATAACACTGGGATCTTGTTGAGATAGTGATAGAGAATCAAACCAGAGATGATCTAGTTAGATTCAATGTTGATTTCGGTAGAGTGATGATAGGATTTTGAATAAGAAAATGTGGAAGAAGAAGAGAAGTGAAAAACCAGAAAATCTGATATAAAATTCGTTGAAACTAACCCCTATTTATAGAAGAACAACAACCATTTCCATTCGTGAAAGGTTATGGCGAATAGACACTTCTTTTGAAATTCAAATTTTTGAATCTAACTGTCACTATGTCGACATGGGGTACTAGGACATGTCGACATCCCAAAGCATTTTTTGAAGATTTGATTTTCTTTGAAAATAACCTTCATCTTATATTAAAAACTATTTAAACTTTATAAATATACTTGACTATAGATAAAATACATAGATAGATATAGAGAATAATATATATAAAATTTTACTATAATTTTATATTTAAATCTAAGTATAAATATATTATAATTAAAAGATAGTTTAAAACAAGAGTTTATTAAAAACAAAAACAAAGAATATTTTAAGGCTAAAACATCTTTTTGAAAATCATTTGAAAAGATAATTTTTAAGGCTAAAACATTTTGAAAAGCAGTTTTGAAAATCATTCTGAAGTAGTTTTGAAAATCATTTTGAAGTAGTTTTGCAAGCTTCTTCCTGTAGAATATCTCATCACATCAAGACTCGAGAACTTGTACAAAACCAGGATGTTCGTGGGTTTGTAAGCCACTTGTCGTAGGTTTGTAAGCTACTTGTCGTGGGTTTGTAAGCCACTAAAAATGTAGAAATGGGTTCCAAAAGAAAAATGGAGTGAAGATTTTAGTGCTATTATGAAGTTTTAACATAATTCTAGACTCAATATTTATCTTGAAATCTTGAACTCTTGATAATCTTGATATTCTTGATACTCATGAGTCTTCAATCTTGATATCTTGAATCTCTATACTGTACAGTCTTCATTCTTGGTACCTGCATGGTTAAATCCTGCATATACATATATATCTAAACTATAATGTTAGTATTTATATTTTATAATCTTATTCTAAGGTTGTTGTCATCAAAACCATCAACTCATGGACTAACAATCTCCCCCTTTTTTATGATGACAACCTTTGTTTATAAAATATTACTTCTATCCTAATAACTCCCCCTAAATCTAATAACTCCCCCTTAATCTATGCCTAACTCTTCTATTTTATATTTCTCCCCTTTGTCATCAACAAAAACAAACTAACTCCAAACTATATAACTCCCCCTCATTCTTGTACTCAAGTACCTGCATTAATAAACTATATAGTAGAGTATATTAAGAAATAACTATACTTATAGACATGATATTCAATCAACGATTATATATATATCAATGTATATTTATACATTCATCAATCCACACCAAGTGTCAATCAAATCAATCAAAACAAACAATTTCAATCAAAGCAATCAATTCAAACAAAGTAATCAAATTAAATAAAGCAATCAAATTAAACGTTACGAGGAACTTTCACCCATCCTTCTTCTCCGAAAATAGGGTCATCCATCGAATTGCCTCGAAATGCCTTTCTTGCTCCTTGATCATTTGCATTTGCCTCAATTCTAAGTGTCGCTGGTTACGAAGAATGAACGAGAGAATATTCTTGAATGAATTAAGAGTTTCTTTAAGATTCTCGAATAAGTTATGAATTGTATTAGCCATTTTTGAAATTGTGAGAAGAATGAGAGATAGAATAGATAAGAAATAATATTCAGTAATGAATTATGGAAGAAATGGGTATATATAGGTGTAGAAATTTGTTTGAAATGAATAGACATATGGTAGTTATTCAAATTTCAAATTCAAAATGAAGTGTCATTTCTGACCAGTACATGTTGACATGGTCATAGAGGGTATGTCGACATAAGGCAGTGAAATTTGATGGTAATTTTGATTTTGTGAATAATTGTGTGTATAAATATATATTTATATAATATACTAATATTTATTCAAGAGAAAAGATAAGCTAGATAACAAAAAGGAAATTCAATTTCATTGCATAGAAGAGTGATACAATGATTAATCATAAACACTCAAATTAAAACAAACTTAAACTAATTCGACATGATATGAAAATATAGAACTAGTTAGAGGATGATGAAGATGAAGATAATCCAAGTTTCTTGCTGACTTTGGAGAAAAACTTGTTCATCTTGGATGATATTTTGTCCAACTTCTTGCTAACGGATCTTTTAAGAACCCGTTGATTCTCAACAATAATCTTTTGGTTTTTGAGAAGGGTTTTGTCGGTCGGATTGGAGGGATATTCAATACTTTCTAGGGATGTTTCACCTTCTTCTTCTTCTTCTATTTCCATTTCAACCCCTTCTTCTTCTTCTTCTTCCTCTTCCATTTCTTCATGAGCCAAACGCTCTTCCTTTTCGGCAAGAGTCTCATAAGGTTGAAAAACATATGGGATTTTCATGAGAGAAATGTTTGAGATATTAAAAAAATTTCTTGAAATAAATTCTTCCCCTTTGAAATTTACTCCAAAATAATTGAAAATCCGAGTAAGGTAAATTCCAATATAAAGTGTTTTCTCCCATTTCAAAATTTTTAGGACGAAGTTCATCCAAAATAACTTGCGCCCAATTGATATCATAATTTCCGAAGATAGCAAAAAGTGCTTTGCACACTTTTGAAGTAGGATTGTTAAAATTTCCCGATCTTGGGGTCAAAGTATGTTGTAAAAGAAGATTGACAATTCTTGCTTTAGGATGAAAGTTTCGGTTTTTAAATTCAAAGTTTTCATCTCCTTCAAAAATATGATGAAATGTCTCATGATCATGTTCATCGGTTTGAAAACTAGAAAGATCCATTCTTGTGCTTTTGCAATTGAGAATGGTACCCAAAAGATCACAATTCAAAACAATTTTAGTGCCTTTGACACTACTCCAAATTTCATTATCATTTCCTTCATAAAATCCTCGATTGAGATTTGCATAGAAAATTTTAACAAGATTTAGGTAACAAACAAAATCATTTTGAGAAGAATCAACAAGACTAAGAATTTGATTGTTTGCAAAAAGAGTATCAATTTCATAAAAAGCAAAATATTGAAAAATAGCAAACTTTCCGGGATGGACTTTTCCATAGTTAGCATAATTGATGTATGCTTTTATTGCCTCCGGATTATTAAGAAGCTGCTCTTTCAAGTTTCTGGAAAGTCTCATGGTGGAGGGGTTGCTTGAAGAACCATTAAAGTAAGAAGTAGAGAGCTTGGAGTTTTGAAGAGAGAGTTTGAATTTGAAAATGAAAGTGAAAAGTTGTGATAAAAGATAGTGAATAAATAGATTTTTGAAAGACATGTTCTCTGGTCAAAAGATGCCTTTTCAGAGTATTGAATGAAGTGAAAAGGTGGAGGGAAATTCAAGCATTTGAATTCAAATTTTGAATTTCAAAATTTGTACCCATATCGACATCATGGTAGGGACCATGTCGACATGTGCCTGTGAATTTCTATGATTTATTTTTCCTAAGTATTCTAATATATATACTTATTATTTTAATGTCTATATATATATATATCTGGAATATTATTAGAATTATAGTATATTCCAGAAAATATTATTATATTATTAAAAAAAATAAAAAAAATAAAATTATAATAATAATAAAATAATAAAAAATAAATTTAAAATTCAATCAACACATCAATTCAAAATCAATCAATCAAGCAATCAATCATCTAATTCTAAGCATGCAATTTCAATCAATTCTATTGTAAATGTGTACCTTTTTCTGAGTCTGTTTCCTTGAATTCGTTGAAGTCGTGAACTGTCGTGAAACACAAATTTGAGTTATTTGTCTTCTGATCATCATCGCTTGAGGACGAGTCTGGGTCATCTAGAGTAGCAGTAAATGTACGCTTCCGTTTCTTTACTGAATCATTGTTTATAGGAGGATTCTGCCTTTCTGGATACAGATAGTCTCTTTTGATATGGCCTAGTTCATCACAGTTGAAACATTTGACATTGTTGGGCATTGCATTCTGATTTCCAGAATTCTTATAGTTGTTTCTCTTGAGATTATTCATCTTTCTGTATTTCAGGAATTTCCGAAAATTCCTGGTCATAAATGCTATCTCTTCATCATTATCACTATTTGAGTCTGATCCGTCGGTTAATGCATTGAATGCCATTGATTTATTTTCAAATGCTTTGCATTCTCTTCTCCCGATCATTTGGACTTCAAACGACATTAGATTTCCAATCAATTCTTCTACCTTTAAGGTACTGATGTCATTTTCCTCTTCAATTGCAAGTGTCTTTTGATTCCATTCTGGAGTGAGAGAATTTAAAAAATTTCTGACTTGATCTTCTTCCGAAAATTCCTTTCCCAAGGATATTAAAGAATGCACAATATCCTGAAATCGACTATACATAGCTGAAATAGACTCATTAGTATTCATTTTAAATAACTGAAACTGATTTGTGAACATGGAAATTTTGGTCTGTTTAACTTTGCTTGTTCCTTCATGAGTAACTTGCAAAGTTTTCCAGATTTCATATGCAGACTTACAAACTGACACCCTATTGAATTCATTCCTATCAAGTGAACAAAACAGAATATTCATTGCTTTAGAATTATTTTGTGCAATAGTCTTTTGCTCAGTGGTCCACTGTGCAAAGTCAGTTGTGGGTTTAGAATATTCATTTTGTGTGATATTCCAAGTGTCTAATCCTACAGATTGTAAATATATTTTCATCCTACATGCCCAATATGCATAGTTACTGCCATTAAAAAGTGGTGGTCTGACAGTAGACTGACCTTCTACAAATGAACAAGTGTTAGAAATAGTACCAGTGTTAGTAGCCATTTAGAAAACTTTTCAAAATTCAGATTATGAAACTTTTGAAAACCTTGCTCTGATACCAAATGTGAGGAATGCGGAATATGGATCTTAAGGCTAGAATGAACACTAGAGGGGGGGTGAATAATGTTTATAAGAAATTACTAAATCTTTTTGAGTTATTGTTGATTTGTACACAAATATATGCAATATTCAGACACAGATATAATCACAGAATCAAACACAGATGAAGAAATAAAGTAAATGCAGTAAAGGAAAGAACACACCGGATTTTATACTGGTTCGGAGTTACCCTACATCCAGTCCCGCACAACTAAGTACAGATTTCCTTTCAAAAGCAATTCAATAATTACAACCCTCGGTTTCAAGGCTACGAAGTACTCCAGAATCACAATCCTCTGGGTAGAGATACTTGATTTCCGGGGAAACAAGTTCACCCAATTGATTTTCAAGGCTACAATCACACCTTTTCTCGCTTGATTGATTTCCAAGGCTACAATCACATCTTTTCTTGCTAGTAGAATACAAAGAAGCCTATAACTCTGAATAGCACTGGGATCTTGTTGAGATAGTGATAGAGAATCAAACCAGAGATGATCTAGTTAGATTCAATGTTGATTTCGGTAGAGTGATGATAGGATTTTGAATAAGAAAATGTGGAAGAAGAAGAGAAGTGAAAAACCAGAAAATCTGATATAAAATTCGTTGAAACTAACCCTTATTTATAGAAGAACAACAGCCATGTCCATTCGTGAAAGGTTATGGCGAATAGACACTTCTTTTGAAATTCAAATTTTTGAATCTAACTGTCACTATGTCGACATGGGGTACTAGGGCATGTCGACATCCCAAAGCATTTTTTGAAGATTTGATTTTCTTTGAAAATAACCTTCATCTTATATTAAAAACTATTTAAACTTTATAAATATACTTGACTATAGATAAAATACATAGATAAATATAGAGAATAATATATATAAAATTTTACTATAATTTTATATTTAAATCTAAGTATAAATATATTATAATTAAAAGATAGTTTAAAACAAGAGTTTATTAAAAACAAAAACAAAGAATATTTTAAGGCTAAAACATCTTTTTGAAAATCATTTGAAAAGATAATTTTTAAGGCTAAAACATTTTGAAAAGCAGTTTTGAAAATCATTCTGAAGTAGTTTTTAAAATCATTTTGAAGTAGTTTTGCAAGCTTCTTCCTGCAGAATATATCATCACATCAGGACTCGAGAACTTGTACAAAACCAGGATGTTCGTGGATTTGTAAGCCACTTGTCTTAGGTTTGTAAGCTACTTGTTGTGGGTTTGTAAGCCACTAAAAAGGTAGAAATGGGTTCCATCCCAAAAGAAAAATGGAGTGAAGATTTCAGTGCTATTATGAAGTTTTAACATAATTCTAGACTCAATACTTATCTTGAAATCTTGAACTCTTGATAATCTTGATATTCTTGATACTCATGAGTCTTCTTGATATCTTGAATCTCTATACTGTACAGTCTTCATTCATGGTACCTGCATGGTTAAATCTTGCATATACATATATATCTAAACTATAATGTTAGTATTTATATTTTATAATCTTATTCTAAGGTTGTTGTCATCAAAACCATCAACTCATGGACTAACAATCTCCCCCTTTTTGATGATGACAATCTTTGTTTATAAAATATTACTTCTATCCTAATAACTCCCCCTAAATCTAATAACTCCCCCTTAATCTATGCCTAACTCTCCTATTCTATATTTCTCCCCCTATTTAAATAATTCCTTTATGAATAAAATTTTTCTCTTTTGGAAATTATTATTTTCCAACATAAATTGAATGTAAATCATGCTATTCTGTGGACGAAGTATGCATGGATGTGTAATTCTTATTAACGATCGTTGTGGCCGAACAACTCATGGTATATAATTTATTGTTGAAGGCCATATCTTGCATATTATCGTATAATATGTTTAACTCATTAAAAGAGTGATATTATACAATATCGTATAAAGACGTTATGTTGATTATCTTTGTGATAATCTTATGTGTACACCCATTTATGACTCGCGCTAAATGCAATCTATATATAATACTAAGTGAATATTGAATCATGCTAATAACCCTTGGTGACACCGGGTTAAACAATAGTTAGGAGGGTTTGCTATCATAAATAGGAACATATAAAATATAATTAAGTGATTAAATGAAATGAGATACCACATAGACTTGATTTATCCTAGCTAAATCGACTATGGAGTCACACCCCAAGTCATGACATTCTGGCTCCTTTGTCATAGATTTTTCGATCTATTGTATGGGCACAACAATGATGACGAACACATAATATATTTAATGCAGAAGATTATGCCCCCGCAACAGAGGTTAGTACTATAAATAAATAGTGTTGGAGAACCCATAATTCTTGGTTGAGTGGAAGATTGTGCATTACTTAGTGTCGACTTAGTGTATGTTAGAGTGTATTCTACACTTAATGAGTGAAACAAATAGATAATGATTGATTTAAAAATGTTAAATGATAATAAATGTGACACTTAATAATTGTATTTAGAAGTGAATCACAGTTGAGTAGAATTACAATTGTGGTCACATTATATAGAGACATGATACACACACACACACTATGTATAATATATGATAGAGATTAGGGTTGATATTGATTGTGTATGACATGTGCTCTGTGTATTATGCTACCCCTTCTATATATCACTCTCTATTATTATTATATGTACACCACTTCACTTAACGCTAGTTTCTAGCATGGCCTAAGATGTGTTATTTGTTTAACAACCTCAGGTTAGACTGAGGTTGTTTTTGACAAAATGTATTTTCTATGGATTTTTTTTTTCTTTTTTAGGACATGTTTTGGTGATGGAGCTATGGACGATGGTGATGCTATCGTCCTTTGTGTTGGTATTGTATAACGATGTCATATATATGAGATGTACTTGTTTTAGATAATGTGTATATCATTTTGGATATGCATAATGTGTATATTTTATGATGTCCATGTACTTTGACATCGATTATGTATATATTACCTTTTGATCGCTTCCAATATTTTTACTCTAGGATATTTTTATAAATGTGAACTATTTCTGCATTGTTCAATCCTAAAAACTACTTTTGTACATTGCTTTGTGCCGAGACGAGATAAGTATTACTGAGTTGTATTATTATTTTAAAATGTATTGTGTTGGTCCAAGGGAGCGTATATAATAGATCACTCCTATCAAGTTCTTTACTCCACGCTTTCGAACTGTTAAACCCCTCCGATAGCATGGATACTGAACTAGGGTATCAAAAATTATTATCGACTCCTATGGTTGTATATCACCGTACAGTGATTTTTCAATTAATCCCAAAGTTATTAGCTGCTAAAAACCACGTTTTCAACCAAGTCAAGAAATAAAAAGACGATATTAGTAAGCACATCATTTTTAATAAAATGATCATTGTATTAGTATGAGTAAAGTAGTAAAGTGTGGTGCCCATAGTAACACATTAAATTTAATTATGTCCTTGTAATACATCATAAATTTACGTTAGTTAATTAGTTAGGAACCAAAAATGAAATTTATGCAAACAACAGATTTTGGTCATGAAACTTGCACCATTGCGTTCGTGGCGATTTTCTAAACAATTTCATATTTGGAGTTTCGCAAATGGAGTTTAAAGGAAGAAATTATGGATGTTAAAGAAATTGAAACAAAAACAATTAGAAAAGCAAAAGAAAAAATAAATAAACATCATCAGTTGGACCCACCAGTCAACCTCAAATGCGGGGTAGTCGACCTCAGATGCGGGGTGGTCAACCTATAGCGGTCGACTGGTCGGAGCCCAAAAGGCTAAGGTTGAACCTCGAACCTCGGCCAAAGGCCCAAATTTTATAAATTTTAATTTGATGCATATGATTCGTTCTAGCATCTGTAAATACACGTCCAACCCTCCTCTTCTCATATTTTCTGATGCAAGCAGTGAAGCTCTTCCATTTTTTCTCCTCTACTTTCTTCCCTAAAACAAAACAAACTCTAAACATACAAATTTGAGAAGTTCAGAAAATAAGAAGAAGAGAGGAACATACGAATTAGCGTTGCGCAATAATAAGCGAAAGTAGTTGAATTAGAAGAATTTGATTCGGATCTGGAAGTTTAGGAAGCCTAAACCCTTGAGTGGGAAATTTATGTAAATTATTTATAGCATAATAATTTATCTCATTGGATTTTTTTATTAGTATGCCTAATTGAAAGATCTAGAGTTGTAGCTTTAAAATTTAATGCATAAAACACCAGCTACATATTCTGTAAATTAGAGAAGATTGAATGGAAATGTTAATTACACCTAGATCTATAAATTTATTTCAAGTTGTTTGGTAGTTGAATATGAATTGAACGTGGAATTGTTTCAGATCTACTGATTGGTTTGTTGTAAAATTTATTTTAGATCTATATTTGAATTGAAGGGTGTTAATATGAATTAAGTTTTTCTAATTTCATTGAAATGAGAAAGTTTCTGTATTTCAATTTGTTGAGTACATAATTCATTCAAATTCCATAGATTTGTCAAATCTTTTATTTATATTGAAAAGTGCGGCGTTCGATTTAACAAGAAATGTAACTAGAAATAAAATAGAAGATATGCGTAAGGTATGGAATTTTACTCTGTAGTTTATGTCGTCTATTTCAAAATAAAAGGGAAGTTTAATAATTCCTTATACTTTCAAACAATGCTAACTACTTATTTAGATAAATCTATGAAAAAGTATAACGGGAAATATTTTAAAAAGAAAGGTTCTTATAGATTAGACTACAAAGAAATATCATAGTTAAGGATGAATGTAACTAGAAAGATAAATAAAATAAAATAAATGCATAAAACAGGTATAACCATGCTAAACCGGAAAAAGAAAATCATTATTAATACAACAAAAATGCATATAAATACCAACGTTAAAAAGGAGTTAGAAATATAAAATAAAACATAACAATAAATGGTAATAATTGAAAATAAAGGAAGAAAGGTTGAATAGACATTCAATGTGCAAATAATGGAATAGGAGTTATGAGAATTTGAATAGCTGAAAGTTTGTAACTTTAGAAATAATTAAGCATTGAAGGTGCAATGAATGAAATATGAGTTATGAGAATTTAAATAGTCATAACCAGTTTAGTGAAATTAATTAATGAAAGTTAATAAAGTAATTGTGAGGAGATAAAAGAAGAATAAAAGTGTGCAAGTCACATAGAGTAAAAAGAGATTTGTAGGGAATAGTGTAAATCCTTTAGGGAAAATAATTAATAATGGAGTTAATTTCTAATTAGAGGAGTAATAAGGGGCTACCTTATAGGGCATCAACAAATAAACGTGTAGGATGATATATGTATATAGGTAGTATACATATAAGGTATGACTAAGTTAAAGGGATGCAAGGTTAGACCAAAGCTGCATGGAAGTCTACTTGGTTGAATCTGCCTACCAGGGGTATGGCTTTATGGACTAATGTGGGACATTATCTATAATAAATAACTCCTGTGGACGCAAGGTTGTTCCCAATTCTATAGGGTAAGTCTGCCCAGTTAATCTAGTTACTAGTTCCTACGAATAATCAAATTAATCTGAGATGACACAGTCGAGTTATGGGTCATAAGTTGCGTTATGGATACGATAGATGAAATCCTTAGGAGAGTTCCTTTCGGGTATGAAGTATTAAGTGACTATGGTAGGGTCCACCTCTTTCTTAAAATGAAGTATTAAGTAACCTAATAGGATTCCTTACGATGTCAGTTAGGGAGGACCATGTAGGGACCCGTCTTGGGTTTAATTCTTAAATGATGAGGATCTGCCTATTTTATTGGTCTTAAATGATTAGAGTATGCCTAATGCCCAGTAGAAGAGGTAGTAAGCAGTTTGGGGTACTCTCTCTCACATCTTAGATGATAGTGCATTAGAATTCTAGGCCGGAATAGCCTTCTGGCTTACAGAGAGAACTAACGATATAGTTGAAAGAGCGGTAGATGCATGGGAGTTAGATTATTAGCAGGCTGTGTGTGGGAGTTAAGCGGTCTCTAGGACCGATTGATTTAGGATGACCATTACATTTGTTATCAGAAGCTGACTCACTTAGGGATTAGGGTATTAAATGGTCATTGGATCTGCCTCTTTTCCTAGTTTAGAAGTATTCAGTGGTTCAGAATCTTTAGATAGTGAAATGCTTAGAATTATATACATACGCATATAGGTATATGTATATATGTAGTCGTGCCTTAGGTAAGGATAAGCATATCATACGCACACATCTATTAATTAATTGAATAATAGACATAACATTAATAGAAGAAATCGGTATAAGTTCATGTTATGGGTAATGTATGTAACTTTTCAGTAACCAGAACGTTGTTCCAACCCCCTCCTCATTAAACCACATGATAGATTTGGAGGAATAGGTTACTGACACCGATAGAACGGTTGATGGAGAGTTATTCCTTTTCGTGCTTGATATTGGTGAGGCTTTTGGATGTTCGTAGGATGCGGTTGATTCTGAAGTTGTAGCCTCGATTGGTATTTGATCTTGTTATGATTTCTTTCTGCTGTGAGTTTTATTTAATCGATCTTTGATATACTTATGTTTATTATAGGTTACCAAAACAGTACTCTAATGGACTTGGGTTTCGATTTTGTCGAAATCTAGGCCCATTTAGGTGCATGTTATTAAATTTGATATCAAAGCCTAGGTTTATTCGATCATATGGGTTATGTTATATAGGGAGAACATATCTGTAATCTTTCTATCTTAATCTATGTGAAACTCTATAAATTCCAACTCCGAGATGATTGTGACCATATTTCAATAGGATGGGCGAGAAGACTATGGGTTGGAAAAAAATAGAGTAAGGAATGTGAATGGAAAAGTTTGTAACTCTAAAATTTATTGGGCAACAAGTGTGCAATAAACAAGGAGTTAGAATAATTTAATAAGAATATAAAAGGACTAATTAAGGAGATTGTTAGGTTAATTATGAAGAAGTAAAGAAACTCTAGTTGAAAAGTTGGATGAATAAATAAACGTGTTTAGAAATTGTTCGGCTAGAATAATAACCATTTATTTCGGACAATCAACATTTATAGAAATAGTAAATAAGCATGTTAAGCAGTAATTAAATACTATGAGGTAATATTTTTGTAAACATCCGAAAGTAAGGGATGATAAAAGAAGAAACTTAATAGAGAGGACAATTAAAGTCAATTTATAAAATCCAATCTCATGTGAAAGAAATTGATAAAATGATTTTTGAAAACTTCCTTGAAGTGTTCTGAATGGATTTTTCAAAAGATTTATTAATAAGTTGTTGTTTTGAAAAAGTAAGAAAAATTTGGAAAATCATAACTAATAAAAAGTTATGGAATCAATAGTTCCGATTAAGAGGTTTTTGGTAAAAGGGTTTTTCATTTTCGAAACTCTTAGTCTAAAAATTTGTTGGATTAATTTTTTTTCAGTTTAAACATTTTCGATAAAGGGATTTTTATTTTTGAAATAAATGTAAAATGGAGCGTAAGTTGGACATGATGATTTTTCCTATTTCATAAATTTCGAAGTTCTTTAGAATTTTTCTTTCCAAAGTGGAAATGGAACTGGGATAAAAAGTGAAATGATGTAGGTGCCACTCAGGTTGGAGAAATATAAATGAAAGCAATATTGAGAGATTTGGATAGAAATAGTGTTAGGAACTTATAAAATAGGGTTAGTAATCTTGTTAGGGATAATGTAGGAGAGAAATGATGAGGATGGGATAGGAAAATGTTAGGGCAGGACTTACCTTGTCTACTCCACTTTCCATTGCTTAGGGTTCTAAAAGATGTTTTTGGATGTTTTGAATTAAAGACCAACTTTTAAAGGAACAAATTTTTTATGTAAAAAGTTTTTATAAAAGGAAAATTATTTTGCTTCATTTTGGGATTGGGATTAAGAAATCCTTTTTGAAATTTTAATAGTTTGGTTTAATAATTGAGTTTTTGAATGTTTTAGGTTAAAACCCCCACTTAAAAAAAATAAGTCTTTAAGATAAAAGTATTTAAGAAGGGGAATTATTTTACTAAGCAATTTTAGAACCTTTAAATTTAGAGTTAAGAATGAAGCCGTACATGGTTTGAAAATTATGGAAAGTTGGGTTCAAATATTTTTGGAAGGTTTTGTCCAAATGCTTAATAAAAATAGAATAGACATATAGAATAAAATAAAATATGATGTCTAGATGCTTTTAGGGGAATTCAATTCCCAAACATATTTTACAAGTTGGATATTCTTTTTGAAAGTATGCTTAAAGGTTTTCTTTTGAGGTGTGGAAATTCTTTTGTAAGTTTGAATTTCAATTGTCACATACTAGTGTAATGTGGATTTCTAAGTTTATATTTTATGGAGTAGATATGGATCAGTATCTAGAAAAAAGGTTTCAAGAAATGAATAAAATAACAATAATATATACAACCTGATTTGGAAATTTAAAATCAGTCTCAAGCATTTATCCGTAGGATGTTCGTAAAGTTGCTAAGGTATTCCAGATCTATAATTGGGGTGTAAGTTAGGTTGCCTTGGGAATGTGAATTTCCACATTTTAATTTATTGAGAGCAGACTCCATGTAATTTCCATAAATTACCTAATTTCTTAAATGCATAAAAGTGTAGTGTTTGGATTAACAATGGATACACCAAAAAAGAAAAAGAGACGTGTAAGATATGAATATTCTTTTCTGTAGTTTACACTGTCTATTTCAATAAAAGAAAAAAGAAAATAATCCCTTCTAATTTCAAACAAAGTGAAAATATCAATTGTGGTTAATTTATGGAAATTTTTAACGGTAATTCTATTAGAATGGATGACTCTGATAAAATAAAATATGAAAAGGAAAGTTCTAGCTTAGTAATTAATAATTAGAAATATATAAATAGCGTAATTAACAACGGTATTCGTATTAAGTATAAATGGCATAGTGATTATAGACTAGAATTTCTGGACATTAATTATATATTTAACGGGCAATAAATTTGTAATTAACAAGAATAAAAAGGAATTAAATAGAGGACTGATTAAGGAATCTTATATGGTATTTATAAAGGATTAAATACTCGTAATAAGTGAATTTTGACACTAGTAACAGATTGAAGGAGAGTAAATAAGGGTTGATTAGAGACAGTAAATTTTGACATTAATAACCAGTTATTATGGGTCTAGCTTCCGAAGAGGATCGGCGCCATCCTATAGTTTGTAGATAGTAATTAGTTTTAGTTTAGTTGTGCTGTAGTTTCCTTCGAGCACTTTTTTTTTTCAAGGAATGACTGCCTAGTCCCCAGAATTGAAAGATGGAAGAAAAGTCCCTCCCGAAAAAGTTATGAAAATTAGGTCCCTATTTTTAGTTTTTAGCCAATTTATGCTAATTTTGCCCCTGATTTCGATGTTGGGTCGATTTTCTGGGAGGGGGCATTTTGGTAAAAAATAACAAAATAGGGACCTAATTTACATGGGTTTATGAGTTGGGACTTTTTGTGCATGAGCTTTGAGAATGTGGACCTTTGGTCCAAAACCCTTTTTTTCTATCTTAGGGTTTGTTGGATTGTAACTGTTGGTTGTCTCTATATAAAAAGGCGCATATGACATGTTATGAAATGTTTCCTATTTATTTATTTTAATGTTGTTTTTGGATATGTAGACCGCTCTTGTATTGTGCGGAGAATAGTGTAAATAAAAAAATCTCATAAGAACACTTCACCAACGGTAAATGCAATATAAGACGGGAAAGCAGTTAAAACAGTGAATTTTAGCAAGTGAAGGGTAACAAAGGCTGTTGTGGAATTACAGTTCATTTTTATTGTTCCTTAAAAAGAAAATTTACAAATTTCATTATGAGATGTCATAATAAAATAAAAAATGTACTTACAATTGGAATATATTAAGTTTTAAAGATAAAGGTTAAATGTGAAATGTTAGAGTGGAATTTATGTGTTAGTGCATAACTAACTTCCGATGACGCTGAAATGTGGCCTGAACCATTTAAATTTTTGAAAGGAAACTATTTTAAAATCGCTTGAAAAAAGCTCTAGCTATTGAATTCTTTTTAGAGCTCAAATAGTTTTTGGTAACTTTTGTCCAAATTGATTTTAAGGAAAAATTGCGTCTAAATATTTTTGAATATTGATTCTTCAAGCAACGTACAAATTTGAAACGTAAAAGAGATTTTTATGGAATTTCTGATTTTGAAGGCCACATGGTAAGCATAGGAAAGGTAAATAAATTAATAATACCAATTTAGCAGTGCATTAGGGTCAACGATGCGATAAAATGCGAATGAGAACAAGGGAAAAGCAATTTTAGTCTACGACGTACGAGAATCTGTCTTGCAATTCAAATCCGATTTAGAGCTTGAAAATAAGCCTCCGTATGTATTTTGTACGTGGAAATATTTGGAGGAATCTAGGATAGCAGGGGAATTTCCACTATACAATGGGAATTGGTAACTTATAGAGAGGTAAGAACATAGAATTCTCCACCTAAATTCATTTTTCCGGCATAGGAGTAAAATTGATTGCACCATGCTTCTATATGTAGGTGCATAAGAATTTTTGGTGAAAAATATTTTTTAAAATCTGCATACATATAGAACTGCTAGTATATTTATTGGTTGTTTGCATAATATTTTCAAAAATGTTTTCAAAAAAATATATTTGTAAAGGAAGGCCCGATTTAGAGTCATTCTGCATACATGTTTTGTATGGTTGTGATACTCTATGCACTTATGCATGTTTGGTTTTAAAATTGGTTGTACAGTAATTAATTGAGTAATTTAGGAAAATTGCTAGCGATAACCATGATTTAATCATAGATGTAATTTCAAGGACGAAATTCTTTTAGGGGGGAGAGGGAGAATGTAACGTCCCGTAAAGTTAGGTTAGTTAATTAATTAGTTAGTTAGGCGTCAAAAATAAATTTTGTGCAAACGGTGGAATTAGTCACGAAACTTGCGTCATTGCGTTCGTGGCGATTTTCTAAGAAACTTTCATATTTGGAGTTTCGCGAACGGAGTTCAAACGAAGAAGTTACGGACGTTTAAAGAAATCGAAATGAAAACAATTAAAAATGAAAATGAAGAAATAAATAAGCAACATCAGCTGGACCCCACCTGTCGACCCTGGATGTGGGGTTGTCGACCGACTGCCGACCGGTCGAATGCAAAAGGCTGAGCTCGAAACTTGGCCAATGGCCCGGATTTTATAAATTTTAATCTAACGCGTACGATTCGTTCTAGTATTTATAAATACAAGTCCAAATCCTCCTCGTCTTCTCATATTTTCTGATATAGGCAGCGAAGCTTTGTCATTTTCTCTTATCTACTTTCTCCTCAAAAACAAAACAAACTATAAATATACAAATTTGAGAAGATCAGAAAATAAGAAGAAGAGAGGAAAGTACAAATTAGCGTTGCGCAATAACAAAGGAAAGCAGTTGAATAGGAAGAATCAGATTCAGAACTAAAAGTTTCAAAAGCCTAAAACCGTGAGTGGGAAATTTATGTAAATTATTTATAACATAATAATTTATCTCATTGGATTTGTTTAAATATTATTGCTAATTGAAAGATCTAGAGTTGCAGGCTTAAAATTTAATATATAAAACACCACCTACATATTCTGCAAATTAGAGAATATTGAATGGAAATGTTTATTGCACCTGGATCTGTAAATTTGTTCCAAGTTGTTGGTAGTTGAATATGAATTGAATGTGGAATTGTTTCAGATCTACCGATTGGTTTGTTGTAAAATTTATTTTAGATCTATATTTGAATTGAAGGGTAGTTGTTCTAATTTCATTGAAATGAGAAAGTTCCTATATTTTATTTCATTGAGTATGTAATCCGTTCAAATTCCATAAATTTATCTAATCTTTATTTAAGTGTGGTGTTTGATTTGATAAGGAATATGACTAGAAAGAAAAAGAAAGAGGTGCGTAAGATATGGAATTTTACTCCGTAGTTTACACTATCTATTTCAAAATAAAAAGGGAGTTTAATAATTACTTGTAATTTCAAACAACGCAAATCACTTATTTGGGTAAATCTATGGAAAAGTATAAGGGACATTTTAAAAAGGAAGGTTCTCACAGATTAGACTGCAAAGAAATATCCAAGTTAAAGATGAATGTAATTGTTAACCCAAAAAATGGGTCAACACCCTGGATCAAGTGTGAAAGCACCAGTGCAGAGAATCAGCAACACAAATCTCAGATAAACAACAAATAAACAGCAGAAGTAAAAAAAGAGACACAAGAGTTTTATAGTGGTTCGGCTGACTCTGGTCTATGTCCACTTTAATCAATCTTTATTATGATTATACAAGTTGAATCTCTCTGGATATCAACTAGTTAGTTCTTAGATCTAAGTTACAATGAGTTAGAATAAGTCACAAGTTCAGGGGTTGATTGAAGAATCGCGGTAACTCCCTTGATGACTGTTGTGAGGGAGAAGAAAGTTGAAGAAGTGAAAGAATTCCAGTAGAGTAATGACAGTGTTATGCAGGTAGGTGAGTATTTATATGGGAATTCAGTGGACGTTGGGCCAGAAGTCCAAGTGCAGAAGAGTTCAGTTGTTATGCCAAGTCATTGCCGAAAATCTAAAATCAATCTGAGTCATTTCTATAGATCACTAGCTATCCATATGTGATGGATCGCTAGCTATCCATCAACTTAGCATATTTTTCTACCAGAAGCCTTTACTTAGTGCTACGAAGGTGCTCAAAAAGTTTGAGGACAATTTGACCTATCTTAATGGATCGTTAGCTATCCATAGGAGATGGATCGCTAGCTACCCATCCACTTAGCATATTTTTGAGTGATTTTTGTTTGGTTGTCTTCCTATCTTCTATTTAAGTGTCTTATCCAAATATCAAGTCGTTTGGAGTTAGTTTGATCATCCGTCTTCATGAGTCATCTGGTCTAGAAGAATCATCCATAACACGCTCAAATCTTAATAAAATCGAACGAAACTTTGCAGGAACATTCTAGAAGATGTCAGGGACCCACCATAAAATTTGAGGTGGTGAGGCCCACCCTAGATGGATCGCTAGCGATCCATCAAATCAACTCCAAATGCTCTTTTTTGTGAGCCTTCTTCTATATCTTCTAAATGTTCTCCCAAAATTTCAAGTCAATCCGACTTCGTATGAGTTCTGTAGGTCCATTTTAAGTTAGCTGCTTTTGGTCAAATAGTTTGAATCCGACGAGTCTTCACTTCTCGAGCTAGATTGTTTGGCATGCTATGAAACTTGGCAAGCGTCTCTATGGAACATATTAGATCATGATGCAAGAGGAATGGAGGATCCACGAGCAAGCTTTATGGATCGCTAGCGATCCCTTAACTTGTTTTGACATTTTTCTTCTTTGGTCTTTCTCTTATTTTCCTTCTAGTCTTCTTGGTCGATCCTTGAGATATTTTGACTTGTTGTAGATGTTCTAGTTCTCTTTGAATTCTATTGGATTAAAAACTCAGTTAATAGTAACTAGAAAGATAAATGAGAAATAAAAGAAAATAAATGCATAAAACAAGTATCTAAACCCAAAAAAGGAAATCATTATTAATACAACAAAAATGCGTATAAATACCCGCATTAAAAAGAAATTAGAAATCCAAAATAAAATGTATAATAAATGGTAATAATTGAAAATGAAGGAAGGAAGGTTGAATTGACATTCAATTTGCAAATAATGGAATAGAAATTGTGAGAATTTAAATAGCTAAAAGGTTGTAACTACAGAAATAAATAACCATTTAAGGTGCAATGAATGAAATATGAGCTATGAGAATTTAAATAGTCACAACCAATTTTGTGAAATTAATTAATGAAACTTAATAAAGTAATTGTGAGGAGATAAAGAAAGGATAACAGTGTGTAAGTCACATAAAATAAAAAGTGATACGTAGCGAATAGTGAAATCCCCTTAGGGAAAATTATTAATGATGGAGTAAATTCCTAATTAGAGGCGTAATAAAGGGTTACCTTATATGACATCAACTGTAAACGTGTATGATGATATATGTATATAGGTAGTATACATATAAAGTATGACTAAGTTAAAGGGATGCGAGGTTAGTCCAAAGCTACATGGAAGTCTGCTCGGTTGAATCTGGTTACCCGTGGTGTGGTTTTGCGGACTAATGTGCGACATCGTCTATAATAAATAACTTCAATGGACGCGAGGTTAGTCCTAATTTCATAGGATAAATCTGTCCAGTTAATCTAGCTACCAGTTTCTACGAATAAACAAATTAATCTGATGACATGGTCGAGTTGTGGGTCATAAGTTGCGTTATGGATACGATAGATGAAATCCTTAGAAATGTTCACTTCGGGTTTGAGGTATTAAGCGGCTATGGTAGATTCCACATCTTTCTTAAATGAAGTATTAAGTGGCCTAATAGGTTTTCTTATAATGTTAGTTAGGGAGGACCACATAGGTTCTCGACTTGGGGTTAGATTTTAAATAATGAGGATCTGCTCATATTGTAGGTCTTAAATGATAAGAGTTTGCCTAATGCCTAGTGGAAGAGGTAGTAAGTGGCCTTGTGTACTCTCTTTCACATCGTAGACGATAGTGCGTTAGAATTTCGGACTGGAACAGCCTTCGGGCTTACAGATGGAACTAACGATATAGCTGAAAGAGCGGTAGATGCACGATAGTTAAATTATTAACAAGCTGTGTGTGGGAGTTAAGCGGTCTCTAGGACTGATTGATTTAGGGTGACCGTTACATTTGGTATCACAAGCTGACTTGCTTTGAGATTGGGTATTAAATTACCGTTGGATCTGCCTCTTTTCCTAGTTAAGAAGAATTAAATGGTGGGAATCTTTAGATAACGAGACGCTTAGAATTATATACATACGTATATAGGCATATGTATATATGTAGGTGTGCCTTAGGTAAGGACAAGCATATCATACGCGCACATCTATTAATTAATTAAATAAGAGACAACATTAAATAGAAGTCCAATTGGTATAAGTTTATGTTATGGGTAATATATTTAACTTTTCTAGTCACTAGAACGTTGTTCTAACCCCTTCTCATTACAACCCACATGTTGGATTCAGAGGAACATGTAACTGACACTGACGGAACGGTCGATGGAGAGTTATTCCTTTTCATGCTCGATATTGGTGAGGCTTATGAATGTCCGTAGGATGCGGTTGATTCTGAAGTTGTAGTCTCGATTGATATTTGATCTTGTTATCTTTCTTTTAGTTGTGAATTTTATGCGATCAATATCTGATACATTTATGTTTATTACAGGTTATCAAAATCAATAGTCCGTACTTTAATGGACTTGGTTTTCGATTTTGTCAAAATTCGAACGCATTAAGATGCATGTTGTTACAGTCATTTCTCAATTTTATTCTACTATTAATTTATTCAAATTTTCGCTTAATTATTTTTTTATATCTTTTTCTATTTTTCTATATTTTCTTCATACTTTTTGGTAAGTGTATACGCATATTTAGAAATATTTATAAAAACTCCAACGATATCAATGGCTGCTTGAAATCAACGCGAGGAGAGAATAACATTTTATCCTGGAATCTGGAGTATTTATAGGTATTCGTAGCATGTTGTAAAAATTAATTTATATTGATATTTAAGAGCGGATAGCTCAAGTTGGAGAGTTAGAGCATAGAGAGGTCTTTCATTGGGCTGTTTACTGTTTAGTATGTATGGCTAGAGTTTGAGTGATGATGGGAGGCTGTGCTCAAGTTGGAATGATTGGGTCCGACCTGAAGGTGGACTGTAAATCGATTTCAGGTTTAGTGATCGCTTGATTCGGGTCATCTTTGGGCGAGCACTTCATAAGCACGCTACGGGTCTTCTAAATATGTAATACAGGGATGATTTTCAGTCTACTGCACCAAGCCCGTTTTCGGGCACAAGGGCTCGAACTTGAGCGGAGGAGCTGCCACATGGGATTTGGTGAAGTCTACAAGAGGGATTTTGCTACTTGGACACACAAAAATCACCTGATTTACATACAGGTAAAATCTGAAACACACGATTGAAAATGATAAATTCGGAGGGTGGTTGGACTAGTTTCGGCGATTAATTCGTACGGTAAAATCGGTTGAAGAAGTATTTTCGCTTGGAGAGTTTGGCTCAGGTAAAATTATTTTTCTTCTCTTTTTTTTTTTAATCAGTGAGAGCAATCTGGTTCCACTTCTTAGTATTGGTTCAATTTTTACCTTGTGTTATCTGCTTTACTTTTGTTTAGTTGATTCGTCAAGCATTGCATGGCGTGCAAGCAATTACAAGCAGTTTGCTTTCAAGCTATTAGTCAAATAGTATTGTTATGTTAAAAAATCGTTTTCAATTCAATGCTTATGTTGATTTTAAAAAGACTAAATTAATTCAATGATTCTGTTGGATATTAAATATTATTAGACTTCCCGTTTCTTGTTAAGTAAACCTTTTTTTTTTTTTCAGCATTGTTGACAATTGATGTGAACACGTGAATGACGTTCATATTGCACTAACAGCCTAGTAATCTTTTAAACTGCATAAATGAAGTTTCCATCATTCTAACTATTATTATATATGAAGTTTCCATCATTCTAACTATTATTATACATAAGATTATATATGCACGTACAGTGGACCAGCATTTAATTATAATATGCATGCATTTATTGTTGCATCTCTGGCAGTAGATTTGACAGTACCTTTACCAGCATAAACTGAACCTGAAGCAGCATCCGAGAAGACCGAGACAATTAAGAACGGTCATAAAACCAATTTTTTTTATAATACTAAAGTTTTATCATTATTTACTTTTGTTTTAGTTTATTTTATACCATTGAAAATGGAAATATATATACTTGTACTTTTTACTTGCATATGCTTTTTTAGGCTTTTAGCTAATGTAGGCTCTGAGCGAAAATGTATCTGAATACATGTCACTTCACAGTATGGCTTCATCCCTTCAATTAATAGCGAGAATTCAATAAATAGGATTTCTATTGTCTTTTTGAAATTTTGAAAATATCCTCATTCATCAACGAAATCTCACCGTCGGTTTACAACTTCTACCACCATACCGTTCCCAACCATCCATTAATGAAATTTCACAATCAATTTGCCACCAACAAAACTGCTTTCAATAAAATTGTTGTGACTACGAACACTTTTGTACTTATAGCACACATTCATCCATTAACTTTTTATTAAATAAAAAATAAACATCTCTAACTATTAGATGCATACGTCGATATACGTATATGCGGTTTATACTTATTCATGAATATAACTTTAATCAATGCAATCTTATGTGGCAAGAGAGAAAACAAAATGCATAGTTAAAACAATCAAAATGCTTCAAAATTTTCAAATAATCAAAATCATATGGATGGAATTAACATTATTAATAGTAGAGATATATATCTTTTTAAAGTACATTTGTATGAATTTGTGTTTAAGGACAACATATCTATATATAATTTACATAAGGTATGATAAGAATTTCATTTGCTCAGGAACCAAGTAAATGCCAATATTATACCAGTTTTGTACATCCCCAAAAGTTCTGGCCATTTGCGAAAGTTCGGATTGCAAAATCAAATGTGCATGAGGTACAAAATGATGATAAAATGGACATTGACTCTCAAAACACTACAAATACTAACGGTTATAATCATTTGAATGTCTTCAGCAATAATATACAAAATGATAACTCTACTCCTCATTGTAATAATGATGATCAACAAATAGAGAGAATAAATATTAAAACTTATGAAGCCCACGGTCCATCAATTAAAATACAATAATCTGATCATTCAAAAGACAATCTTGAAAGTCACATGAATAATCTATCTTACGGTTTAGTTAACAAATCACTGAATTTAGAAAATACAAAGATTACTCAAGTGATGATAAAAGAGAATCTAGATAACAATTAAGCTGAATTAGACCCAAAAAATGATTAACTGATGCCCGAGACTAATAATGCAAGCCATACTGATATCATAATTATATTCTAAGACTCATGTATTAAGTACAAATTTTCATTGAATTTAATATTAACTTCAGTTGTAATGATGTATGTATATATCTCTGACCTTGTATATTCGGGCCCTGTAGCGAGCTTCCAACACTAATAAAATTGATCCACTCAAACAAATAAATGTATCCTAAACAAAACGTCAACTACAAATCAAAGAACTGACTTGATAAGTTGTTTAACTCACGTAATATGTAGCAAGCTTCCAACAATATTAAAATTGATTTACTCAAACAAACAAATCTTATCTGAAATTGTTCACCTAAGTGAGTGTATTGCGGAATAGGGTAATTACAAAGTGGTGTATTGCGGAATACTCCGTATAGACTCATCTACGTGAGTGACCGCTTCAAGGAGAATTACAAAGGCCAAATTCTCTAAACACTCATGAGATCAAGCAGGTGTTCATGGCAGAAACGAACACAGAAAGACTTACAGTTCAAGGATAACTTAGCCTACCGGTTCGTCAGTAAGTCCTATAGATAAACATAATGAAAGTTCAAGGCCCTCGTACTACTTTAACCAATGCAATAATGTTTCGTTAAGCTAAGAATACTGAGCAAATGCTCATTCATGTGAGGAATTGTTGGAAAAAGAAATAATGAATGAGACATTAATTGCCTAGGAAATATGAATAGTTCCACATCTTGTCATAAATATTAAACTACGAATATATATATATATATATATATATATATATATATATATATATATATATATATCAAAATATGATGACCATAATAGTTGTTTAGTTATTAAAGGGTTAAAGAGAGACCAACTTAACGGGTCGTGCAACGCACCATCCGCGCTCGAGTTCGTGTTCATGTGTGAATGGGCGTTTGACGCGTATTGTGGCACTTTACACGTGGCAGTTTAGTTTAGTTCAGTTTGAAATCAAAACAAGAATTTTATTTCTGCGCAGCCGAAAAAATGGTCAAAACTGTCATATCTCTCCAAACCAAAAGAAGCGTCATTTCAATGGTCAAAAGACGGTTAAAGTGTCGCAACCTTTCTGAAAAGGCATGACCGCTGGATATCAGTTATACTATAAATAAGCCTCGGATTTCTAACCAACAGACTGCCGAAATCACTCAGATTTCATCTCCTCCCTCCACTGTTTTTAACTCAAATTCTCTTGCGTTTGTCGCCGCTCCGCTTGAATGCACTGCATTGCGGAGTTCATCCGTTTCATCTTGAAAAACAAATTGCTCATATCTTTCTGTGTCTTAGAAGGAGCAATATTGTTTTAAGGAAACAGTGTTATACTGGACTCGGAAATTTTTAAACAATCTACCTATCATCAGTACCGTAACTTCCCGTATCGCATACGCTTTTTCTGTCTTTGACTTGATAACAATTCATGTCAAATTAGAGATGTCTATGAACTTGAATTTTCAAATATTTTTGTCAAAAATTTACGGTGGTTTTTAATACAAAATCGAGGGACAAAAAATGTTTCATAAAGGATGTTTCGTTTAGCTTTCAAATTTCAAAACACATTTGGATTGGATGTTTTATTGAGAAATAATGTATACAAAAAATTCTAAAAGTTTTTCGCCTATAAATAAAGGATTGTACACTTCAGATTGTACTACCTTTTAAACAAAAGTTGAAACAAATTGCGGTCTCAAACATGAGCTATTTCCAAGTATATGCAATCCGATATGCATTGTAAACAATAAAACTCATGGATTCCCATGCAACAAACCTTGATAATGAAATGAAAATTGCGTTTATCTTTTTAATCAAAATGATCAGTATATACAACTTTTTATAAAAAAGATAAATACATTCTTCTTCAAAAAAGAGATGATTTTTTCTTTTCCACCAAAGATAAATGGAAGGTCTGTAAAAACCACCGTTAAATTTATGATTTTGGTTTGAGGTTATGATTTGGAAATTTTAAAATAGAGAGAACAATACAGCAAGCGTGTTTCAAAACGATAGTTCTGCTTGATCGTTTAAACTATCTTTAGAGGTTTCATCACAGTCTAAGTTAGGTAGCTACATGTCATTATCATAGGCATACAAAGCTTTGTTCCAAGCCCTTAATTGTATGTTTAAAAACTAAACATGGTGATAAAATTATCAAATGTACATATTAAAAAATAGATGAACACCGAAACATACTTTTGACGAAAAATATAAAAATATTTATCTTTTTGCTTAAAAGCTGAATTTATTTAGGGATTTTATTCACAAGTGTTTGTTGAGATTTGAAGCAAGTTGAGTCATTGACCAATAGTGATGTTCATCGAAATTATTCAGTGAAATGATTATAGAAATTCAGAAAACCTAAAAACTCCTTATTGGAGAGCCATGACCAAAGGCCATAACTATCCTCGAAAGCTAAAACTCAACCATCCCATGACTTGCCTCAAGGTTGCTACGCTTTGGAATTCAACGCAACGTTAAGAAGAACCATGGTTGCTATAATTTGCTGCATCACCATGAGTTGACCAACGCACTACTGAGTTGTTCCATCTCCCACAATCATTGCCAACTAATGATGGTTGGTCGATAACCTAGAGTCCAAACTCTGTAGAAGATATACGACACAATTTTTGTTTTATATATTAGTTAATTGGTTGGTTGACTAATTAACCATGAAAAGTATTAGATTTGACTTAGTAAGGGATATTCATACACATATTTTTCTCAAATATTTTTATTTTTATAGAAAATAAACAAATAAATATATGATATATTTGATTGGTTATGAGAGATATATTAGCAAATATATCTCTTAGTTTCTATTGGTTGACAGTATCCATAAATATGTAAGTTAGGAGGATCATTTTACTAAGGGTTTTGGTATTGAAATTGATTTTCAATTTTTTACTTTTATCTTGTTTGGAAGAAAAAATCATTTTTCTTACTCCATATCTCTTCTAAAATCTAATTGGGTAGAGATCCAAAAAAATACTAACAAACTCTAATGTGACTTATGAAGCCAATCAACCTCTCTCCAAAGCCATTGTTGTTGGCTAATTGCTCATCGCGATGGAGACAAAGATGTAGGGTTTTCGGGATTCGATGTTTAAGAATGAAACTAAGAGAATGGTGATTTAATAAGGAATTAAGATTGAGATAGTACATTTTAATGAGAAGAAGGGGAAGAGTAAGTAGAGCATATTGAATCCTAATTGAGTTGTAGGGTAGGTGCATATTCGTTAGGATGTTATAGATGGATCACTCAATATAGACATCTGATTTATCTTTAACGTTTAAAAGGAAAATTTATGCCTTGAAACTAATCAATTTGTTGAATTAAGTACATCACTTCGTGTGTAAGTTGTTTTTTTATAAATTGTATATGTTTAACTCGTTAAAAAAAAAAAAATTGCACAAATATTTAATCATATTTTTGTGTTGAAATGATATGTAGTTAGTTTTAATTTTTCTTCTAAATTGTACCATCTAATTTTTTTTATGTTTGAATTTTTATTTCTACTATTAATTACTAAAATATGAATTTAATTTTTTATTTCTGTTAATAACTAGTAAAAAACAACTTTGAAAAATATTTATTCGTAAGATCTTATTTTTAAGTGATATTAAGATAAGTGCGTTTTGAATTGGTAAAAAAAATTAACTGTTAGACCTATTTTTAAGTAATATTAATATTTAATAATATTTGTAGAGAGCGTTTTTTATAGTTCACGTTGATACCAAAAAAGTGGGACTATTATTAAAGATTTGTTAACTCAAACGACAAGCAAACGACAAACAGATCCCAAAAATAACTCTCCAGGCAACATAAATCTTATTAACAATTCCAAACAACAGATTGTAACGTTAGAACAACAACCAACTTTCATCTCACAGCACAAGGATATACACGCCTCAGTGGCAATTATCAGATCCTGAAGCTTGCCTATCAGAGCATCCAACACCAACAGTTTTTGGGAATCATTGTTTTTTTTTAATCCAGGCATAGCTAACCTGGACAATTCAATCACAGGTGTCAGCTTCAGACACTCCAGATCAGAAGCGTTGCAATCCGTTTGAAGGCGATGACACATCTAGCCCCTAAGTGAATCGACATCGAACATCAGGTGGCGCTCTGTCCCGTTCTCAAATTTCCTGACGCGACTTCATTTGCCAACAATGGAGAGGCGTTCAAGCCGTGGAACCATTTTGACAATCCACTGCAGCAAGCATCTCGAACTAACGTGAGTATGGGCTGCATCTAAATGAAAACTACTCCACATCTTCATTCCATTCCTCTTGGCATTCCTCATCCTCTCTACTTCAGTCGCTTTATCCAACATGAGATGAGCATCCATTTCTTTCTTTGTTTTCTTTGTTTGATAATAACTCCATAGCGTACCACAGATGCGAACATCCATAGCAACCTTGGGTTATTTTTGTCATTACTTCTCATATTAAACAAAATTAAAATTTGTAATTTTCAAAGTCCATTATCATTGATTCTGCATTTCTTTGCAATAGTTCTCGAAAGTTTGTTACTTTTTGAACATAGATCGGGTATGTTTAGTGTTTGATGTATTGTGTTTAAAGCACAAAAATGAAAAATATGAAAATGTAAATGCTTACTTCATTGCATCATTCCTCTTCTTTTTTTTGTTAAGTCGTTTTATATCTTCGTTTACTTTTCCAAATTTGTAATTGGCTCATTTACCTCTTACAAGATACGAGGTCTGTGCTATTTATATTATTATTTTCAGTTTTCTTTGGCAGTTATGTTGCAGACTGCATAAATAATTAACTCTAAATTGCAAGCTATAAGCACCCAACATTTGTTGTGTTTGTTCCATGCTGTAGGAAGATTAAACTACTAGAAGACCATGATTCTTGGACCAAATTTCAGATCTAGAATAAAGTGAATATTGCTAGAATTACAAAGTTTTCTCTGTATGATGGGCGCAATTTTAGGTATATATGTGAAGAATAAAGTTGAGTATTGAAAATTTGAAATTTAGGCCATTACTCCTAATACCAAAATGGCATATTTAGTGACAGGCAAGATGGTGCATGATATTTTTTATCATGAAAAAGATATATCCATTGTTTTACCTAATAAAGACCAACAAAACTAGATTTGGATAGTTTTCTATCTTATACTCGAAACTCAATAAGTTATGTCTAACGTTCAAATTCAAAAAATATAACCACGAGAATGGTAACTTAATGCTGTAAGACATGGTTCATTTTATTTGTCATAGTTATCATATGTCATCTATTTGAATTTTTTCACAATATACCTCCAAACGAAATTCAGTAAACTACTGCATTCTTAACTTAGTATATAGGGCGTAAACGAAAAATTTAACCTCTCTTTAATTGTATTATTGTCTTAGATTTATTTCTTCTTACTGTAGATTAGTGCTTACAAGCTTTTCTACTTTTCGGTTTAATTGTTGAATGTGTGTCAATAACATGACACATGTCCAAGTTTTTTAAAAAGCCATATGCAAGATTGTTGTGTTTGTTCATCATTATCTATTATTGATCTTTTCTTACACTTCAAAGCTGGATATGCTAAGTGTAACCTTGAAAAGATTATCAAGCTAATGTTATTTCCAAATTAATTACATCATATATCTGATTAGTCTTCAATAATAACGGCAGTAAAACACAAATAATATAAATTATATGAACTAGGTTAATTTGTTTTGTTGTATAATTTTTGTCTTATTTCCAAGCTGCTCCTATTCACTCGAGCACCACAAACTCTGTGTTTATTAGTTACATTAGGCCTATCAATGGATACTCGAAATATCTGAAATCCATCCGTATTTGTATTCGAAAATCGGATAAAAATATGATATCCAAAAAACGGATAAATATTAATGTTCACATGTCACTTAGCAGGTGGTGTGACATTTTGGCCAAATTTATCGCTTACTTAGTTTCGGTAAAATCCAATTTTTTATTATTAAGCGTTACCCACTTGTGATATTTATTTGCACCAATTCTCTTCATCAAAACTATATTACTTTGGACTTATGCAATTTGGTAATGGTCAAAATTCCAATATCGACCATATTCAACTCTATAGTCTGAATACAAAGTCCTTGATTCAATAATAACAATTATTATTAACCGAAATGACCTGGTCAAAGACTTTAACTTTGAGTTGACTTGAGTTAACCATGATACTAACTCCATATAACTGAGAAGATGAACTCTCTCTTGAATAGTGTTTCACTTACAATACTTCCACTCGACCCAACTACAGTCACTCAATGGATGAGGTATTATGATTTGACTATAATCAAAGCGGAGCTTTCATATTAAAGATCTACGATATTCTCAAGTCGAGTAAATCAGTCACATCGATATTTCTTGTTTGACTATGGTCATATTAACCAACAAAAAACTATTGAGTGAGTCATTCCATAGTTATCCAGTAACTATATCAGTACGTAATCTCTTGGTGCCTCCAGAAGTCATGAGTAATACACTGTATAACATTTGGAGAGCATTACATATTCTAATCTCAACGGATACATCGATATCCAATCTCGATGCATCTTGACTGGGAACATTTAAAATTGTATATTTATTTTCATTGTGATAAATTACTCATGATTACAACACTTTGTAACTACTATCACAAAACATGCCATTTATGGACTTTTTTAATAAATATACTTTAATTAAATTAATTAATTAATATAACAAATTATATCAAGTATATAATCGAAAGAAAACACCTTTTATTTCAAAAAATATTGGTTATCGAGTTAGATATATGTCACAAATTACATAATTGCCTATAGGGCATACCCCTAACTCTATCAATATTCCAATTGCACTTGGGATCAATTATGAAACCTTATTCCAACTTCTCCAATCATTTTTCTGAAAACCAATTGGGTCAGTCCCTCAGTGAACGGGTATGATACCATGTTTCAACTACTTTCTCAATCAATCAACCCTCTCCGACACTAATAAATTATCTTTATCATGTGGAACAATTCAGAGTATGTCTCTCAACTTCCACTGAGCTCTAAATTTTGTTATGAACTATATCGTGGCATTGTTGTCACATAACAATGTCATGGGATTCTCAACATTTGGAATTACCCTCAACTCGATTATAAATTTATGCATTTATATTTATATACATTGTTTTATTGCGGCGCTATGCAAGGTGATGTACTTAGCCTTTTCATCGAATCAGCCACAGTCTTTCATTTGGAATATTTCCAACTTAAAGATTTTTTAACTTGAATTTATTATTGACAAACTATACTAAGTATCACTTATGAAATTTTAAGTCCAAATACTCCTTTATAAGGAGTTCGTTGTTTATGTAAACAATTCTCTAATATTTCATAAATACAAGAGAATACTTCAAACAACAATTTAGTGATATCAATTTGGGTTTGATATTTGCTTCATGTATCAAATACATAAACAAATCACGATATCGTAGACAACATAACATGTATGATCATTCTTATTGTCAATGCTTAAAGAATCAATCCTACATGTTCCGTATTAAATATTCTGATAAGGTGTCCTTGCATATCGATTTGAGACATTCGCAGTATCTTTTATACTTAATATAAAAGACATCATTTACAAATCCAACGTTGAGTATTAAAACAACTAAGGCTGATTTTAACGCAAGTACATCGTTAAAAATCAGCAATGTGTTGTTTGCTTACAGTTTTAGAAATATATATCAATGTACCTTTTAACGTTCTTTCTCTTAAGCACACACTTCTTCTGCATTTTGATTGATAATCAAACTATTTAATATTTCTATCAAAATATTTATACAATTCCAATGCTTATAAAATGATGCTTTCTATCGTTTCACAAAGTCAATATTGTTCCCATTGACTTCGAGATATTTTTTTTTGAAACTGGACCAACCCACAGCGGAAGAATGAGTTAATTTCAAAAAAATCCTTGTTGGATCTATATTGGGCCTATGAAGTCTAATTTAATTATAAAGTTTCTAAATTTAATTTAAATAAAATCTTTTATTTCATTTAAATGTATAAATAATGAATTGAATTTTATTTAATTTTTGTTTAATTAAATATAATTGTACGCATATGTATCATATACATGTGTGTGTGTGTGTGTGAATGTTTAACATAATAATCCATGCAAGGTATGATATACCAGTATATAAATGTAGGGATTTGCATCGCAACTGACCTGTTAGGTCATCTTATATGTAATGTATGTTGTCCAAATATATGTATGTATATATATATATAAACTTGGTATTTAAATAAGTATTAAAACAATATAAATATTTTCTTATATATATATATAATACATGTATTGCATAAATATGGAAATAACACATATATATATATATATGTATATTAAATTAGATATTAATTAGTAAAAGACTATATATATATATCATATACATACATACATAATATACAAAGTTGTTTTTTATTAAATATAACATACGCATATATTTTACAGTAAGAAATAATATGTGTATATGTGTGTGTGTATCTATATATTTATATTTTAATATCTAAAGTATTTATAAATATGTGTATTTAAATGTGTGTGTGTATATATGTTTGTATAATTATGTCAATTATCAAAATTAAATAAAGTCAAACAATTTTATATCATTCTAAATCCAATACACATAACATAAAATATTTTATTACAATGCTATATTATTAATATATATATATATATATATATTAGTCGAAAAATAATAAAATATTGTTAAAATTATTTGTGTGGCATATTTTTCAAATTTTAAATTTTTTGAAATTCAAATATGATATTATAAAGTGATAAAAAAAAATTCCATAATTTTCTAAGTCAAAATTATATATTTTTTATATTATTTAATTAATATCGGTTGCATAGTTAAATGATTTTTTAAAAATAATAACATTGATTTTTAAATTCTGGGATTTCTTTTGAGAGATAGCATGGTGATGAAAAACTTTTATAAAATTTAAAATATAATTTTGGAAACATATGTTGTTTTGTATGAATTATTTAACTTGTATTTTGATTTAAATAATATTAAAAACATAAAATAATTATTAAAAAATACCGGGTTGTTACATAAAATTACTATTAGTATAAATTTGCGTATATAAAATATGAGATCAATTTTTAACATGATATGATGGCATAATTAATTATATGTCATTTAATTCATGTAATATGCATATTAATATAAGTATAATTAATTAATAAAATAATAAAAATTTAAATAAATTTATTTGGCTGCGTATACATCTTATCTATAAAAAAATGTTTTTTATTATTATACATGCATACTTTTAATCATTCAATATGTGACAACATTCATACATATAGGAATCTCACATAATTAATAATATAATTATGATGTATATAAACAAGCAATAGAATATTATACATAAACTAAAAGTCATATGAAATAATAAAACCATACCAAAACTTATGCCTTGAAGTATACCTTGCTATGATGAATATCCCTTCTTAGAACTCTTTTTAATTCAGCAGACTGCTAATCTTTGAATTGTAGACAGCTGACTATCCAGTAGTTGTTGATTTGAAACTGATTTGAGATGAACTTTGTTGGAGCTTTTGTCTAGATGAATTCGGCCAGCAAAGAGATGAAATGGAAGCAAAAAAGATCCATATGCATTAGGGTTAGGAGTACTTTTATAGTGGAAGGAATAGAGAAAAAGGTGGATCATATCTCTTACAAATTCTTCTTAAATCTGAGCCATCCATCTAAGATACTCCTACCGCATCTTTTAACCGCCCCCTACATGCTTATTACTGTTGAATTTATCACCATACATCATGGGCTAATAACCCATTTAGGTCCAAATAAATATTACTAATTAAATCTGATTGAATTACTTGTCGATTTCGCATATGGATCGATATATCTATTCTATTATAAATATATACAATAATATTTATTCCTTAAAACATATTTAAAATTTTATAATCAATATCTCATAAATATTAATTAATTTAATTAATTTTATAACAATTATAAACTAATTAAATCGTTTGGTCTAAAGAGAATTCATCATATCGGTTGTGTGACTCGTCAGGTGTAAGTTTGGTCGGCGATTAACATTGAATTATTTGAATGTTAACATAAACACGCTACTTAGTATAAAGTGTGACATTTTAGCCAAATTTATCACTTACTTTGTTTCTGTAAAATCCAATTTTAGTGAATTAAGCGTTACCCGATTGTGATGTTTATTTATACCAATTCTCTGTTGAATATGCCAGTATATGATTTTTGTTTGATGATAATAAACATATATATATATATATATAATCATTTTAATGTATTTGTTAATGTACTATTTTATTTTTCACATAATTAAATAAATATTTGCTGGATAAAATAAATAACATAGAATTTAAACTCAAACAAATATTTTATTCAAACAAATATTTATTACAATTTTGAATAGTACAAATTTGAGCTCTTACTATATATATACAAATTTCAATTACATCACAATTTCAATTACATCACATTTTTAACTATACATACATTTGCACCTCACTACATTTCACTCATTCACTCGTAATTGTCCTTCAACTCTATTCCAGATTGAATCCAGCATCTGAGCAATCTGCAAAATAAACACTAACGCAATAAAATTGAAAAGAAAATATTTTTGCAGTGTAAAATAAAATGTGTATTTTGAAAATGTTATTTGCCTCAATTATTTGGGTTGTTCGTCATCATTTAATTTTGAATTCATCATACACGAACAGCCTGTGACATGCACAGTGTATCACTGTACATGCCACAAGGCCGTGCACACCGATATACACTTGATAAAGTTACAGGGACAGGTGAGCACAAGGTCAAACCCAAATCAAAAGCCGGGTTCAACTCAAGCGAAATAAATATTAAGTCACGATATTGAGCACAAGGTCAAACCCGAGCTTTAAGCTGGATTCAACACAGGTGCAAGTACAAAACAATGGGTCAAGACAAAATTGAGGTGGCTACAGTAACAAGCACACATGCCCAGGCTCAATCAAAGTCAAATGCACAAGTAAAGCTTTGAAACAATTGTAATGGCAATATCAGTTCAGAAAGCAAGTAGCACATTAGATACAAGTGAACAAGAGATGAAGCATGATCAGAAGTACAAAAGTGCAGACCAAATTCAAGTGCCAACAAACCACCACTGACCACAAACAAGTAGTTCATTTTGCTCACAAGTTCAGTATACACTTGACTACATGATGAACATGTATGTATGCAACCCAAATCAATAAAGGTTCAGACATGAAGCATGGTCAGATTTCAAACCAAAACCAGAAAGACTCAAGAGGCACAAGAATCATGTACATATATATAAACATGATGCAATGACACTGCAACAGTCAATGTGAAGCCTCAGCAATGGTTCAAAGGTCACTGCAACCTAGTACATATGCACACACACGTGCACAGTGCAGAAGTGTAGTCACATGAAGAATTCAAGCACCAGACTCGACCAAGACCACAATACAACATAGCAGTATGGAAGTAAGACTATAAACCAGGTTTAAGTGAAACCAAAATTCGACAGAATGCATATACAATGAAGTATGCCATACCAACAGAAACCAAGTACACATACAAATGTACTACAACTACCAGACAAAACAATGGAGCAACAGCATGAATGCAATAAACTGGTCAGAGCAACTCAGACTCGAAGTGAACAGTGCAAGAGCAAGTGCAATCCGAAGCAAAGGCAAAGCTATGCCAGTGAATATAAATGTACATGAACACAAATCAAGTTCATATGCATATCAAAGTGCAAACATGATGAAGCCAGTGATACCAGATCATAATAGGAACTCAATAATGACCAAACTTATATGCATGCACACAACTCAACAGTTCAATATCCAACCAAGTCTAACCAAACAGTGAACCACAATATCACAATGAGACAGTAGTCAAGGCCGAATTCCGTCAGAGGTAAAACAAAGCAGTGAAACCAGAAGTGATCGATCACGCAGGAATTTTCAAAAATGACCGAAGTCAAATGTAATAGCAGCTTTGAACAAAGACAGAGGAAGCAGTTTCAAAATAAACAGTTCGAACAAACCCAATTCAAAGCCAGATGATAACATGAATGAACAAGTCAAGATAAATCAAGTCAAAAACAATATGAATACATATGTAGTTCAAAATCAAGTCAGAACCGTGATGACCAAGGAAGTCGAAACCAAAGTCGTGACAAGCAAGTAAACAGAATATACGATTTTAAACAAGTCAGTAAACATCAACAGCATCCAAGCAACATCGAATGGCCGAGCAAAATTATTGACGAATTCAAATGAATTTATACGAACGAAAATATAGGAATTCGAATCCTATAAAACCCAATCATCATCGGCCTAAATTAATCATTCGAGTTCAAACAACAACAGAGCAAACTTTATATCAATAACTCGAATCATTAATCGAGTTCAAAGCAAATCAACCAGAAAAGCAAAAAGGGAAAATCATGTACAAATTCAAGTGAACTCGAGAAGGTGCCGTGTGCTAAGCAACGAACAATCGATCAACAGAGCAACACGAAAATATCATTTGATTGAGCAACTAAAGTCGGCAGCTTCAAATTCTCCAAAGCCCTAATTTCAGCAAAGAGGAACGAGCGAATAAAGGAACGAGGCCGCCATTTTTACAGAGCAAAGAAATAAAAGGGTCGGCCTTGTTTTATTTTAATAAAGGCTTTAGTTAATTAGGGTTTTAAATTTTTAATTGTTTTTAAATTGCTTTTAAATTTTGTATTTCTCTTGTGAAGTCTAGTCACGTGACTAGGGGACGAACTACGGTGGTGTAGTTCGAGAATTCGCAACTCAGTGGCTGAGTTGTGGCAGGGTTTTGAGCGTAGAGTTAGGTTAGTCGATAGCGGGTGTCACGAGTTTACGTGTGTAAGCGTCTGACTACTTAATTTCTAGTAGAAACCTTGGGGGCAGCACGTAGGCAGGGTTTTGCCGAAGCTGGGTAAATCTGTGTGTTCTATTTTTTATATTCTTCTTTTATCTATGCTACTATTATTCTGCTGTGATCTGTGTTGAAATTATTTTATATACTTCCACAATAAATTATTATAATTAATAGTATCACCCTATTCACCTCCCCTCTAGGGTGAAATCGATCCTACATTCTCTTCGTCAAAACTACATCACCTTGGACTTATGGAATTTGGTAGTGGTAAAAATTCCAATATCATCCATATTCAACTCTATAATCCAAACGTCTTTGGTTCAATAATAACAATTATTATTAACCGAAATGCTCTGATTAGAGACTTTGACTTTGAGTTAACTGTGATACCAATCCCATACAACCGAGGAGACGAATCCTCTTTTGAATAGTGCTTTACTTCCAATACTTCCACTCGATCCAACAATAATCACTGGATGGACGTCGTGCCATTATTTGACTATAATCAAAGTGGAGCTTTCATATTGAAGGTCCATGGTATTCTCAAGTCGAGAGAACTGTGTAAATCAGTCACATCGATATTTTCAGTTTGACTGTAGTTATATTAACCGATAGAAAACTATCGATGAGTCATTCCATGGTTAACCAATAACTATCAGTACGTAACCTCTAGGTGCCCCCAGCATCCATGAGTAATACACCGCCCAAATTTGGAGAGCGTTACATACTATAATCTCAATGGATACATCGATATCCAGTCTCAATCTATGTAGTTAAAGCCCCACTAAATTTCCGCTATAGCGCGTAACACTCTTCAACCTCAATGCTTTTTCAATATAGCATTAACAAATAGTAGATCCACTTTAAGCACTGGGACTTTTCGCGACACTCGCTAAATCAAGACATTTTAATACCCGCTTTAGCACAATTAATATAAAAAGTTTGATTTGACTAGTGCTACTTTGAACCAAATCAACAAAGTTAGGATAAAAACCTAATTTTAAGGTATAATACGAAATATAAGTTAGAAATGAATTATAGTCAACAAATTTGAATTGCATAAATCATGATATTCTTCGATTTTGTTACATAAGATTAAATAATAATTCCTTTTCCTACATAAATAATGTAAAAATAATAATAAATTAACTTTAAATATTTAGTTTTATATATAATAAAGCTTTTTGCACCTTCGTTTTATCCCAGCTTTATCCTAACTTTATCCTCGCTTTATCCTCTTTATAATTTTTTGCACCACCACCGCTATGAAACTGTTAAGCACTTTTACTGCACAGTTCTCGATGTATCTTGACTAGGAACATTTAAAATGGTATATTTATTTTTATTATGATAAATTACTCATGGTTACATCACTTTGTAACTACTATCACAAAACATACCATTTATACATTTTCTATTAAATATACTTTTAATTAAATTAATTAATTAACATAACCATTATATCAAGTATATACAGAAAGAAAACACCTTTTATTTTGAAAAAGGTCGGTTATCGAGTTAGAAATATGTAACAAATTACATAATTGCCCCTAGGGCATACCCCTTAGTCTATCAATTTTTGGTTATTATGTGCAAACAACTAACTCTATATTATTATTTAGAATTTTCTATTTCAATACATACGTACCAAAACATAAAGTCATACTAAGTGATAATTTTGTGAGTAAACCTGAATTAACTTGAGCACGTTGAATATTGAATCTATTACGCTAATTTCCACAATTGAAGTTTGCGGTATTCTTATCAATATTGCTCATTATATTCCAACTATATTAGTCTTGCTCTCGAAGAAACATTCGCGGTCGATGGATCATATTCCTTTCAGGTATATCTACCAAAATCATATTTTGATAATGTATTTGGAATCTATTTAGGATATGCGCCCACTCAACACTCTTAGTGGTTTAATTAAATAACCAAGGATTATATATTTTTGACATTGATAAGAAATTCATAGTTTCTCTTTAATATGTGAGAATACTTATTGGACACTCTAATGTGATGTGTTCGTTTTGGTAAGTTAATTTCTTCATCTCATGTAATCAGTTTTATCTTTGAATCATATTCAATTTCATTTTACTACCAATAATTTCTCAAAAAAATTCCTTCACAGTGAAGTTGGTACTTCTTGAAACAACAATTGTTTCTCAATATAATGGAATAGATATTCATAAATATTTTATGAATTTCCTTATTTATAAACTGATTTGGTTTTAGTTTACAAAACTTATATTCAAAATATAAATATATCATCCACTGATAGTATTTCCCATACTCCTTTTGGGGAGATTTATACAAGATCTCTCATGAACAATTTATTATATGCAGACTTTCGACTCGGACAACTTGCAAACTCCATGACCTAGGTTATGTTGGGGTTTCCAACAAACCCTTATCTTCTACGATTTTGTAAACTATCATCTTGATGAAATAATATCAACCTTATGTACCGCTCTTAAATACTCGACCTTATAGAAAGAATTTAACTCAACTATCCTCACAATTAATCGTACCATGTTCAACAAAGTTCGATTACTCCTTATTGATACATCATTATGTATTATATGGAGGAGTGACTTTTGAGATTGAACCTTTATTCGTATTAGGTACAAATGAAACTCTTTTCAATATTCTCACTCATTAGATCAAATTGAATCATTTCTTTTGCATATTATATTACTTACTTCCGTTTTATGCTCTATGAATCTATCTTAGACATACTACATATGTATCAAATACACATGTCTATGTCGGTGATAACTTATCAGTGAATATGACAAAGTACGTGGAACCATTTGATATTAATAGACTTACGATTACATACATCTATATGAACCAATCCAAAGAGTTCATCAACTCTTATGATGCTCCCAGTAAATGGGTGCATAGCCCTTAATTGTTTGAGAATAATTAACCAGTATCATATGATTTATAATTGTATAATAAATTATTTCTCAAAACTACGGCTTAGTCTATAATTCCAAAATAACCGTAGATAATATTAGATACTTCTGCATTTTCCAATGCACCACTTTTGTTATGAAAATAAGTACCACATTATAGTTTTATTTTATAACGAATATTCATAATATTCATGTTGAAATATAGCTATGTCTATCTTTCAGTCGATACCGAAAAATAATCATTATTTCATAAATAATGCTTGGTACGTTTTACAAAAACAATTTTCGTAATGTAATTCAATCATTAAGTGCTATAAGACATGCTCCAACTATTTTCGCCATTACTATAATAACATATTGAATTCTAAGGTCCATCATTCACTTAATATAGATTATTTATTTCATATACTATAACTAATTACAGCGGAGAGTTTTTTGATCAAATATCTTGAACTTAAAGAAATAAATCTCATAGAAAACAATTTTATATATGGAAAATACATTTTGAAATAGAAATCATATTTCTTATTCTAATGTTAAGTATTAATTACAATTATTACAATTCTCGTTTCCAATGTTTTTTTATGAAGCAGGAGTGACTGTTCACTCTCTTTATCTCGATTGTACCTTAAATTACATTTAATCTTATACATTTGTTTTCGTCAAACCATTCAAACGAAAGACCCCTTACTATAATATCATAATAAACTCTTTACAAAAGTGCATTCAATTATCCTTAACATTTAACGGTATCAAATATGATGCACCTTACGTAAACTAATTAAACCGACATTTCAGTGATCGAATTCTTAGATCTATCTTGTAGTTTTGGTCTAATGTTACATTTAACACAATACAATCTTTTATAATCAATCAAATCAAATACTCGATCTCACAGTACTGTTTATTGGGTTATTACAAATAAACTAACTTTATTGAAGTATCATACATTATGAACTATGACCGTTCCCCACCTAACACTTATATGCGATAGTATATGGATTAAGTATCCATAGTCTTGTATTGCTTTTAGAGTATGAACTTATATAATGCAATACACGGTCTCGACCAAATAAACACGCAAGCGACCAAATTATGAACATATTGAGTAGTTGTAAAATTAGGCACTTGCATGGGTCTAGAAATGTTAACATGCAATAAGCATTTATTTGTAAGTATATGTTATATTTCTATTTTTCAATTTTCTATTCAGTTCATTTGTATATCTTAATTGATAAACTTTTTACCGATCATTTTAAATGCACAAATTTATTAATGTAGTTTATTATAACATTATATAGCTTATGTTCTTACAATATTAGAAAGGTTAAATGTTATCATTTCATTTTCCTAATAAGATTCCCGCTAGTATTTCATGTTTTGCCAAACCCTAAGTCAAAACATAGGTGTTTCGACTTCACTAGTGGGCGTTAGGACTCATTTATCTTAGGATTCCGACCTTGAGTCTACTAAAAAAATCATAGCTCCATAAACGATGGATAACTCCTTATCGGTTGTATCACATACAACCCCTAATACTTTAGTACCTTGTCCTAGTTCCTTTTCGACCTTGAGTCTATTCAATAAATCGAAAGGAAATTATTCACTCGTACCTACCATATCATGATGACCTAAGTATAGTATATGTACCTTGAGTCTACTCAACAAATATATATAGCTATTGTAACACCCCGTAAAATCAAACATAAATAAATTTGATAAATTAAATAAGATAGGGATAAAATGTAAATTTTGCAAAAGTTAAAATTTGACCACAAAAGTTATTCCATTGCATTTGTGGTGAAATTTTGATTAATTTCCATATATAGTATGTTGAAAACGGAGCTCAAACAGAAAACGTATGGGCGTTTGAAGTTTTCAGATTTAAAATAATTTAAATAGAATTCAAATTCAAAAGAATAATTAATTTTAAAATTTGAAATTCAAAAGTTAATAGTAATTAGATTTGGGGTTAAGTAAACGATAAAATTAATGTTAACATTAAAGTATAATTAAGGAATATAATAAATAAAAAACAACGGCACCAAAAATCCTCCTAAAATAAACGTCACGGTCGACCGCTCCCTAGGACCGATCGATCGGTAGGGTCGGGCAGTCGACCGTTGACTGTGAAAATACGGCTAGGGTTTGTGAATTTGAGCGTTTCAAACTTTAGAATTTCCAACCGAATTTCATCCAACGGTTCCGGTGCATTCCGACCATTGTAAATAAGACCATAGATCCCTCACTTTTATTCACACAGATTTTGGGAACATTAGTAAAGCTCTGTCAATTCGTCTCTTCATAAATTTAGAAAAACTCCATTAAGATTTCAGGTAAGAAGTCCTATACATCTATTTTTGTTTATTTTTTACTTTCTCGATCTATTCTCCTCCAATCCTTTAATTTCTGAATCTAATCTATATGTACAAATCCCTTGCTGTATATATATTAAAAAGAAGAGATCTAATAAAGATTATCAAAGACGTGTCAAATCCAAAGGAGGTAAAGCTAAGGATATACTATGAGTGAAAATCTTAGTTTTTCTATTTTAGTAATTGATTAGTATAGTTTGGGTTTGCATATGCCTTAGGGAGTTTTGATTTGCGAAAACATCATACTATGAACCCACAAAACTCTTTCAATGTGAAATGTCAATTCTATGTTGGAATATCAATTGTTTATGGCAAAATAATGGAAATAGTTTATGCAGTTTTGATAATTTTACATTATATTCCACTCCTTAATCTTTTTCTTTAATCTAGTTAAAGGATTTTTGATCAAGGAATAATGTGTCAGGTCCGAATTTTATTCATAGTTTGTACTGCTTATTTCCATGAATTAAATAGAAATTCCTTTGTTTTATTTTTATGTGAAAAAGAAGTTGAATAGAGCGTAAAAATTTGTAAGTTTCTAGTATCAATATATTCCATTATTTTAATGTAATAAGTTGAGTTTAAACTTTTATTACTTACAAGTCTATTGATTGGAATTTTAGGATATTAATATTGAAATTTTGGTATTTTTGATAATATGGGATAAGACTTCTATAATTATTGAAAGAGTTGACATTAAATGCTAGTTTAGGGTGCAAATTCCATACACTTAGAAATTACTAGGCGCGTGTGTGTACGAGTGCTAGGCATGTCCGATGGAAGTGCGCATAGAAAACCATTAGTAAATTTTTTGTTTGCAAAGAACATGAAACACAAAAAAGTTTATTTTAATAACCTTTCTATATTACAGTTACTACTTGAAACTTATAAAAACATGAACATGTCAAAATAAACAGGCTACATGATTTATGAACAATGTTTCTTTTGATGAAAACGTAATACTATTAATTATCAGCTACTTCTCTTGCACAAAATCTGGTATATTTTTGGATCGAACAAAGAAATTTATAAACTTAGATCCCCTAGAAAACAATACTCCTACACTTGCTTCATTTTTTCCTTATAGAAGTCCTATTTTCAAATCTAAGGTAAGCAACAAAGAGCTAACCTTTTTGTTAATAGGTCAAAGTTGTTCTGATTACACCTATGACATGACTCATGATTTATAGAGTAGTTCCAATAAAAATGAATATTTGATAATAATTATTTAAAAACTAACAAATAGAATATATATATGATGCAGCCAAAGAAGCGAATTCGACGATGTAAATCGAATCCGTCCAGGATCTCACACGATTAGCGGAAATAATCGGTGAATCGATGATAAATTGGTGAATTTAAGAATACCCAAATGCCCAAATCCGTTGATCACGAAGATACCGGATTCTAGCAATCTTCGACACGTTGATCGCGCACGATGCCGTGAGAGAAGATCTACAATTCTTCGAACGTTGATCAAGCGCACTTGATTCCGTGAATTGGCTTCAACAATCGTTGATTCGAGCGCACTCGAATGCCGAAGGTGGAGATAGGAGATAACACTCAACTACCAATTTTAATGGAGGCACAAAGCTCTCAACAAAATTTTATTCAAAATTCAACAACCTTCAAATGACACAACCCACCCGCTATTTATAGGAGATTACAACACACACACGTTACATCACTTCATACGACTTAAGAAAAATTACATCACAAACTATACAACGACTTACAAAACACTCAGAAACGACCTATCAACATACAAGAGTTCACGACTTAAAAATCAACATACGACTTAAGATCCTTGCGACATAGCAACTGGGCAGCGACATAGCAGCAGTGACATAACTTGGAGCGACCTAACACATCTGCATCACATGCGACTTAAGCAAATAGTTCATCTTCAGGCGACTTAGCGACATAAGCTTCAAGCGGCATAAGGAAATCATCTTCACGCAATCTAAACTTCAATGACCTAAGGAAGCTCGTCCGTTCGCGACCTACTGGCGATGCCGCGACTTAAGTAATGTCGCTCGCGATTTATCTGGAAACGACTTAAGGCAATGTCGTTCTCGTTCTTCTGGAATTTGGCTTAGGTCGTTCGCGACATAATGAGGACTGGAAGCTCGCAACCTAAAGAAATTCGTTCGCGACTTAGAGAACGCTCGCGACCTAAGGAAGAGGCACGACAACGACCTAATCGGCAGCGACCTACTGGAACTTGCTCTGCTTGTTCGCGATTTAGGGCTGCTTGTTCGCGATTTAGGGCTGGAGCAACATATTGGATTTGCGAATCCTGGAGCGGCTTCGATCTCGTGTTCTGAGGTATGTCGCGCTGCATCATCCTCCCCTGGTTGAAAAGAATTCGACCTCGAATTCACGATCTCCTTTTCTTCGACAAGCTTCTCCCCATAATACGGAATTAAGTGTTTGACGTTGAAAACGTCGGCAGTATGGATATGATCCGGCAATCTCAACTGATAAGCATTCTTATTAATCTTCTTTATGATTTCCAAAGGACCAATCTTCCTAGCAGCTAGTTTGTTGTAAGTACCAACAGGAAATCGATCCTTGGTCAATATTGCATATACAAAATCTCCTTCTTTGAAGTCAACATGTCGTCGTTTAATATCTGCGGATTGCTTATATTTCTCATCCGCCTTAAGCAATCGTTCCTGCACAACCTTGTGACACTCTTACAATTCATTCACAAAATCACTAGCCCGTTTGATCACTCCTTTCTGCTGTGGAACTACAAATAAATCCAACGGTCCTTTAGGAATCGTTGAGTACACAACCTGGAATGGAATGAACCCCGTGCTACGATTAACTGCATGGTTGTGTGCGAACTCAGCTTGACACAGCTTCGAATCCCAACTCTTCAAATTATCATTCACAAGGCATCGCAATAGATTACCCAGGGATCTGTTCACAACTTCAGTCTGTCCATCTGTCTGTGGATGATAAGCACTACTGAATTTCAGCTTCGTCCCAACCATTCTCCATAGGCTCATCCAAAAATGACTTAGAAAACGAGTATCTCTATCCGAAACAATCGTTTCAGGCAACCCATGAAGACGATTTATTTCTCTGAAATATAGCTGTGCGACATTAACCGCATCTGCTGTCTTCTTACATGCAATAAAATGTACCATTTTCGAAAACCGGTCAACCACCACGAAGATAGAATCATTGCCACGTTGCGTCCTCGGCAAACCCAATACAAAATCCATGCTCACATCAACCCACGGTTTTGTAGGAACATGTAAAGGCATATACAAACCCGCATTTGTAGCTGTCCCTTTCGAAACTTGACAAACATGACATCTTCGAACAAACTTTTCAACTTCCCGCTTCATCGAGGGCCAATAATAAGACTGAGAAATCAACTGCAATGTGCGATCCCAACCAACATGTCCTTCTTCATGCAACTCTTTTACAATTTTCATTCTCAAGCTGCAATCTGGTACGCACAATCGATTCCCCTTGAATAAGAATCCATCTACCAACACAAACTCATCAGCACTCCCATACTTGACTTTCTCAACAATTTTCGCAAAGTAAGGATCTTCCTCAAACAACTCTGGCAATAGTTCAAATCCTGTCACTTCAACCTTCATCGTCGTCAACAAATGATTCCTCCTGCTCAAGGCATCAGCTACACGATTCGTCACCCCTGATTTGTGCTTTACAACAAAAGTAAACTGCTGCAGATACGCGACCCATGAAGCGTGTCTAGCTGAAATTTTGTCCCGCCCTTGCAAATGTTTCAAAGCTTCATGATCCGTATAAAGAACAAACTCCTTCTGAAACAGATAATGTCTCCAGTGCTTCAGAGCTTGAACAATTGCGTAAAACTCTACGTCATAAGTGCTATATCTCAACTTGGCTCCAGACAACTTCTCACTGAAATAAGCAACTGGTCTTCCATTCTGACTCAATACTCCACCAATCCCAACCTTCGAAGCATCAGTGTGTAACTCGAACAATATCTGAAAATCCGGCAGTACCAGAATGGGTGCTGTCGTCAAAAGTGTCTTGATCTTCTCAAAAGCTAACTCTGCTTCCTCTGTCCACACGAACTTCTTTCCTTTCATGCAATCGGTTACAGGTGCCATCACACTGCTAAAATGTGGAATGAATCTTCGATAAAAAGATACCAACCCATGAAAACTCCTCACTTCAGTAATTGTCTTGGGTTGTGGCCAACTCCTGACAGCTTCCACTTTGCTTTCATCCACTTGAATACCCTCCTTCGACAGAACATATTCCAGAAACAAAACACTGTGCGTCATGAACACGCACTTCTTCATTGCTGCATAGAATTGCTCCTGTCGTAGAATCAACAGCACTTCTCGTAAATGCTGGATATGCTCTTCCATACTCCCACTATAGATCAAAATATCGTCAAAGTAAACTACTACGAACTTCCCAATAAATGGTCTGAAAATCCGGTTCATCACTCTCATAAAAGTACTAGGAGCATTTGACAAGCCAAACGGCATAACCAGCCATTCGTATAGTCCTTCCCTAGTTTTTAAAGCAGTCTTCCACTCATTACCTAGTCTAATACGAATCTGATGGTATCCACTCTTCAAGTCAATCTTTGAGAACACAACAGCCTCACTCAACTGATCAATCAAATCATCGAACCTCGGCATAGGAAACCTGTATCTCACAGTGATCTTGTTTAGAGCCCGACTGTCCGTACACATCCGCCAAGTCCCATCCTTCTTCGGTACCAATAAGGCTGACACTACATAAGGACTCAAGCTCTCCTGAACACGCCCTTGTTCTAACAACTCCTCCACCTGCCTTCTTAGTTCCTCATGCTCCTTAGGACTCATCCTGTAATGTGGTCTGTGAGGTAATGCCGCCCCTGGCACCAGATCAATCTGATGCTGAATATCTCTCAACGGTGGTAACTCCTTTGGCAACTCTTCAGGAAACACATCTCTGAATTCTTCCAACAATGGCTTTACTTCCTCTGGAACTTCAACAGATTCAGTAGCTTCATGTCCAATCAACAAGAACACCTCTGGACTCTCCTCTACTTCCTCAACAAACTCCTTCAAAGTCAACAAAGTCTTCAGCTCCTCAATTTCTTCAGACTTGCTCTCTCCTTGTTGTCTCTTCTTCGGAACTAAAATGATCTTAGTACCCTCAAACATAAAGCTGTAGCTATTGGTTTGACCATCATGCTGCACTGCTCGGTCATACTGCCACGGTCTTCCCAAAAGAAAGTGGCAAACATCCATCTCCACCACATCACACCAGATCTCATCTTTATACTTCTTCCCAATAGAAAATGGAACATGAACTCGCCTGCCCACCTTCACCTCTCCTCCTTTCCTTAACCACGCTAACTTGTAAGGATTTGGATGCTTCTCCGTCTTCAACTTCAACTTTCTCACAGCTTCGGTAGAAATGATATTGTCATAACTTCCCGCGTCAATCACAAATTTACACACCTTCCCCAGTATAGTGCATGTCGACTGAAAGATATTACTACTCAACCAACTAGCCTCCTGCTTCGGTGTCAAACATGATCTCCTCAACATTAGATTACATCCTTCATCTCCCGACGCGATATCCTATTCATCCTCCTCAACTGGACTAGAATAACCTTCATCAACATCCTCACCTTCCACTTCAGCAATCATAGCTCGCCTCTTCGGTTTCGGGCATTCATTACTCTTGTGACCCACTTCCTGGCAATTATAACACTTGAAACTGTTGTTGACCTTCGCCTTCGCAACTTCATTCACAACTGGTTTACTGACAGCTTTAGAAACATTGGAACTCCCACTAGCACCCTTGCTCTGAGTATTGGAACTTGGAAACACACCACCTCCTCGTCTTCCCTGCTTCTCCCAAGCCAACGCCTTCTGGTGCGCCTCTGCCACAGATCTAGGGTCAAACATATTTACCATATCCTGGATCTGGATCCTCAACCCCCCAACAAACCTAGCAGTCAATTGTTCCTTCGTCTCCATAATGTCATTTCGAGCAATCAGTTGATAAAACTCATCAGCATAATCATTAACAGTCTTCGTCCCTTGCCTCAGATTCTGCAACCTCTGATACATGAGTGATTGATAATTGTAAGGCAAGAATGTAGCTTTCATCATCTTCTTCATTTTCTCCCAAGCAACAATCTTCGACTTCCCCATCCGTTCTCGTGTAAGTTTGGTTTGCTGCCACCACGCCATAGCTCTCCCTCTCAACCTAATAGCAACCAAATTCACTCGACGATCTTCCGGAACCTCCTTGAAATCAAAGATCTCTTCAACATTAGATAACCAATCTAGAAATTCTTCAGCTTGCATACCACCCTTAAACTCTGGAATTTCAATTTTCATTCCGGACTCCCATTTGTGATCATACTCTGAATGATTTCTTCCTTGGCTTCGATTTCGACCATGAACACTACCACCATCAAACTCCTCATCAAAATCTGATGCATATCGATGTCGATCATGACCATCAACATGTCTACCACCACCATTTCTACCAACAACATTCCTTCGATCTACATTCCTCCGATCACGATCATCCACATCTCTCCGATTTCGATCATCAACATTCCTATCACGATCGTCAACATTTCTATGATCATGATCTTCTCTTCTCTCCCGATCTGAATGTGGTGAAACTCTATTTCCCCCATGGCTCGATTCAGGTGAAACCCTTCTTCTACTTTGATTCATTTCAAGCATCATTCTCTCTAATCGACCAATTCCCTCATCAAACTTCTCATTGAATTTATCACTAATTCGTTGCTCCATTTGTTCAGCATCTTTTCTTCCATACAAAGCATCAACATTGCGATGACGTTGAGCTCGTCTCGGTGGCATGATTGAACTTCAAACAAATCTTCAAAAATTCAAACTCTTTCCGAACTTTGATCCAAAATGGTATGGATCGAAACTCCCAACTTGTTGCAACTTCACGATGAACACGATGAATACCAAACTTCTCAACAATGCAAATCCGATCTCCAAACTTCAAATTCTCGAAACTTCACACCCAACGAACTTGAAAAAGTTCGTCTCCAAGCTTTGATACCAAATGATGCAGCCAAAGAAGCGAATTCGACGATGTAAATCGAATCCGTCCAGGATCTCACACGATTAGCGGATATAATCGGTGAATCGATGATAAATTGGTGAATTTAAGAATACCCAAATGCCCAAATCCGTTGATCACGAAGATATCGGATTCTAGCAATCTTCGACACGTTGATCGCGCACGATGCCGTGAGAGAAGATCTGCAATTCTTCGAACGTTGATCAAGCGCACTTGATTCCGTGAATTGGCTTCAACAATCGTTGATTCGAGCGCACTCGAATGCCGAAGGTGGAGATAGGAGATAACACTTAACTACCAATTTTAATGGAGGCACAAAGCTCTCAACAAAATTTTATTCAAAATTCAACAACCTTCAAATGACACAACCCACCCGCTATTTATAGGAGTTTACAACACACACACGTTACATCACTTCATGCGACTTAAGAAAAATTACATCACAAACTATACAACGACTTACAAAACACTCAGTAACGACCTATCAACATACAAGAGTTCATGACTTAAAAATCAACATACGACTTAAGATCCTTGCGACATAGCAACTGGGCAGCGACATAGCAGCAGCGACATAACTTGGAGCGACCTAACACATCTGCATCACATGCGACTTAAGCAAATAGTTCATCTTCAGGCGACTTAGCGACATAAGCTTTAAGCGGCATAAGGAAATCATCTTCACGCGATCTAAACTTCAACGACCTAAGGAAGCTCGTCCGTTCGCGACCTACTGGCGATGCCGCGACTTAAGTAACGTCGCTCGCGATTTATCTGGAAACGACTTAAGGCAATGTCGTTCTCGTTCTTCTGGAATTTGGCTTAGGTCGTTCGCGACATAATGAGGACTGGAAGCTCGCGACCTAAAGAAAATCGTTCGCGACTTAGAGTTCGCTCGTGACCTAAGGAAGAGGCACGGCAGCGACCTAATCGGCAGCGACCTAATTGCTCGCGACCTACTGGAACTTGCTCTGCTTGTTCGCGATTTAGGGCTGCTTGTTCGCGATTTAGGGCTGGAGCAACATATTGGATTTGCGAATCCTGGAGCGGCTTCGATCTCGTGTTCTGAGGTATGTCGCGCTGCATCAATATATATATATATATATATATATATATATATATGATGCTTAAAATATGTCTTTTTAGATTGTTGGAACCATAATGTGGGCTTCTGAGATCATGCGGGCCGAGATGCAAGCTGTTGGAGCCGGACGGGTTAAGATACGAACCAAAATGTGAGCTGTTGGAACCAAATATGCCAAGATATGGGCCAAGATGCTGGCTGTTGAAACTGTGTAGGCCGACACATTGTTTACTTGCGATAAAATCGAGCAACATATACTTATTTGAAGTGTTCCTTTGATTGTTAACGTTTGAAAATAATATTTTATTATTAATTTAATTTAAAATTAATTCCATTTTATTTCAGTTACATATAATAATTTTTTGTGATACTCATATTTACAATAGGAACATTACAACAATATTAATGTACAACTAATTTAGGGATATAATGGAAAAAATTGATCATTCGATCCTATGGTCAATAACAGTGTGATAACATATGTCAACATAACGTCTAGGGTATATATGCAAAAAGTCATGTTTATATCTACATTAACATATTTTAACTAATATTTATATTAATATGTTAATATAAATAAATACAACTAAACCGCAGATCTGTATGTTCCCCGTTAACAATAACTCGATTCATAAGTTTAGCAGCGACATCACGTTGTCTTAAAATTGATTTAAATGTACCTGAAAAATTATTGTTGTTAGCCAAAGCCCAAAAATTTGTCTTTGATAAATATTTCAACCTCATCCATCTCACCCAAAGGCCATTAGGGGTCAACAAGTTCCATAACAGTTTTAGTCGAGCAGTAATAGTAAGATCTGTGAATTTCCTGAGGCCAATACCCCCTTCATGTTTTGGCTTGCATAAGGTATCCCATGATACCTTACGCATCTTCCCTTTCCAGAAAAAGTATGCACAAAGTTTATCAATTTTGTTTAAAATTGAAACTGGTAACTGGTAGATTAATATCCAATATAGAACAGTTGGAGTGATGGCGCTGTGAATGAGTTTTGCACGGCCAGTCGTAGTTAACAGCTTACTATCCCAACCATCTCATTTGGAACTAATTCTTTGTATCAATGGGGCACAATGTGAGGCATGAATGTACTCTGAAGTGAGGGGGGCACCTAGGTACCGTACAAGTAAATTCTTCTCTGAAATATTTAAAATTGTGGTGATATCACTTTTATTATCTGCACTTGCACTGAAAATTATTTGCGACTTAGTTCGGTTAATGCGAAGGCCAACTGTATCTTCCAGAGTAGAAAAAATATAATTCATGTGAGTAGCATTTTTTGTAGTAGCGGCTAAAAAAATCATAACATCATCAACGTACAACAAATGGGTAATGACGGGCTGAATAGTAGATGTAGGTTGTAAATGCTTGTCAATCATCCCCTCTTCCATAAGAAGTGTTAAATATTCCGTAGCAATACAGAATAAATAAGGGGATAACGGATCACCCTATCGAAGTCCTCTATTTGAATGAATAAAACCATAAGGCCGTCCATTAATTAGTATGGAAAAAGTAGGAGTAGAGATACACTCATAGATTCGTTGTATAATCAATGTAGGAAAACCAAAAGACATAAGCATATGACAAACAAAATTGCGATTAACCACAAATCGTTAGTGGATTTGATTGGTCGGAATAGAATTTTGTTAAGTACTTCGGTTAACAGGACAGTAAGTTACATTATGCATGACAGACAACTACAGCCATAGAAATTGTCAGAAACTAGAGAGGTTGCCTCACAGATCCACCAAGTAACTTTAAGTCGTGAAAGGTTTTTCGATTACTGGACAATTGCCAATAAACGGAAATTCGCTTTCAGACTAGTATGCAGGCCCAGTTTTAGGGCTAGGCGGACCAGGCGGCCGCCTAGGGCAACCCCCAGGTGAGGGCAACATGTGGGGGGAGGTTGTGGTTGTTGACAGGCTTTTCAAGTATACGGTTTAAAAGTTTATATTGCTACTTTCATAAACATAGCTGATATTGGTGCAGTGGTAGTATATAGCATTTGTAATGTTGAGGTTGGGGGTTCGATTCTTACTTTCTGTAAACTCGTCTAATGGTTTTTGCTTCCGACATCTAGCTACCTAGGGCAACCCATCCTTTCCTAAAAAATTTCCACAGTTTTTGCCTCCAATACCCAGCTGCCTAGGGCAACCCATATGCTTCAGCCGGCCCTGCTAGTATGGAACGCTATTCGACAACATGTAGTGCTAGATGACAACTTTTTATTAATATGGCATAACATCACAGCTAGGAAAATCTCATTTACAACTTTTTTAGCTATACGCAACATTTACCAACCATGGATAGACTACTGAATTGGGGAATGTCTGTTGAACAACACTGTGTACTTTGTAATCCACATAGTGAAACTCATGACCATCTATTTACAAATTGTAACTACAGTACTTATCTTTGGGGTATGTTTTTTTGTCGGCTAGATCTTCAACCAGATACTGCCATTAATTTACGTCAGTGACTCTCGTATTTGAGGCAGAGCTTCCCTCACAAGTCAACCACTCAACATCTCTTGTACGTTGCAACTTCCACGCTTATTCATCATATATGGATAGAACGAGTTCGCCGCCGATTTGAAAGCAAGCTGTGCTCGGCAGATCAACGGCTGAAGCTCTTTGAAATTGATGTCCGACTTCAATTTGTACGTCGCTTCCAATTTCGAAATTTGCCTTCGAGTGATAGAGAAAAACTTCGGAAATGGGGCATTGACCTGGGAGATCCTGGATAGATCTATTTCTTAATCGCGATTTTTGTGGAGATATTTTGTTCTCATGGGCCAGGTTGGGCTGCTCGTAGACGGTTGGAGCTGTTTTAATATACATGAGTTTGAGGTTGTATTTGTTTTAATTTTTTTTATCTCCTTTCCTTTGCTATTTGTTGTATGGTGTTTCAGTTGTAATAGAGTTTATGGCGAATCCAACTATTGTATGGTTTTATTTGTTATTAATAAAGAACCTTTCTTTTCAAAAAAAAAAAAAATACAACTATATATCGGTATGTAAGACACTTCTGTTGGACATGTACAATGAAATGCCTTAGTTAACTTATCCTTAGTGCAACACGAAATGTAAGAAATAAGAAAGCAAATTATTAATAATTAGTTTTTCCTCTTTTAATACATAGTGCAAAGTTTTTTAAGAAAAAAATATTTGTTTACTATTTTTATTTACGTTTGTTGTTCTTTGCTCTAATAACATTTTTTTTATGTTGGATGTTTCTTTGCTCAACAATAGATTTTTTTTCTACTGAAGCTTACCTCATGTAGATGCATGTACTTGCATTAGGAGCTTTGACAACTTGATCTATATGTTCTCTAATTTCAGTTGTATACGTAGAACAAAAGGAGTTAAGAGTTTCAACTGCACATAAAATATATTTATATTACCAAACTAGGTACAATTTTGGTAGAACAAAAAGGTAACCATTTTGCATAAACTCCAGTCTCGTCAATGTCCAACATAATACTAGATTTATATTATACGTTGATTTTTTTGTTTGTAACATTTTAAACATGTCCGTGGGTGTGGCGCAGTAAAAAGAAGGCTTGGATTCTGGTAAAATGACCTAGGTTCGATTCCTACCATGCACTTTTCTATAATATATAAATTTACCGGGAGTATAGACGCTTGTATCTGGAATTGAACAAATGCTCGATACTGACATTTGTTCATACAATGTGTATGTGGGAATAGCCACAATGTTATGTACAACCTAATATAAAAATGTATTCACATGATAACAAATAGAAAACTACATGCACAAAATTTATTCACACAGTACACTTTTGTAAATCTATTCACATGATACAAATAAGCTTGTACAGCTTTTTGCTATGACATAACTAAATACACGTACTAATAACCAACTTTATTTATTTCTCCTCTCTCCTGTAAATCTAAAGATACATTATTTTATATTAAGGTTGTGCGGTTACAAACCTATATAAGCAACAATGTGAAGGTACATCTCATTATACTATATCATAGGACATTGACCTTTTGATATTCTCCCAAATCAATGGAAAATACTCCACTAATAGTTGCAAATTTACATGAAAAAACCAAAAAATGATAAAAATGCAGGGATGAGATTCTTAGATTAGAACTATCTTTAAGCTGCCTAACTAATAGACATTGAACAATCATTTTGACTAATCAAGAATCATCCTTTGAAAGAAAATGATAAAGGAAAAAATATCACTTGAAAGTTCCTTATGCACTTAAGTTGGTGATTGGAGCACTGTTACTACTGCTATTGTTAGGTCAGAGTAGGTATGTAAAGGGATTATCCATCGAAGATATTTCTTCTTTGGCTGAATATTTGCGGGTTGCTTGCTCTTTCATGATTAATTTTTAATATTCTCGTGAAATTGGTCTTTGTATAAATGACAATAGATTTATAGATTAAATTCATCAGTGAGTAGGGGAATTAGTTATACCAATGCAGCTACCCCATTCAGATCCATACACCGCCATATTGCCTTTGCTAACTCTCTTTGATCCATTTCACCACTGTTATCCCGACTTTTGGCAAGGCCGTGACACCAAGGAATTGACTAGTAACCGACGACGGCCTGTCCTAGAGATCAGTTATGCACAGGCCCACTATGGATATCGAAGAATTTTGTTCGAGTCCGGATCGAGCCAAAATTGGTAGGACATGACAAGCTAAGCAATGAGAGTCAACGTTCCAAATCTCAAGTCAATCCGAGTTCGTATGCTCAAGTTATGAACGATACAAAATTGGATGAAAATCAATCACCGGTCGACTCGCTTCGCTCAGATGCCTTCTTCGACTCGCTCCCTTCGACTCGCTCCACATCCCTCAGATGCCAACTTCGACTCGCTTCGCAACACTCAGAAGTGACAACTTCGACTCGCTTCGCTCAGAGGCCAACTTCGAGTCGTTCAGGTTCGACTCGCTTCACAGCCATCGGAAGTACCTACTTCAACTCGCTTCGCTCAGATGCCTTCTTCGACTCGCTCCATTCAAACCACTGATCGACCCATCAACTTCGACTCCATTGGCGAAACCACTGCTCAAACCTCTCGGGACGCTCCATTTCGACTCGCTCGACCAGTGCATACTTCGACTCGCTCGATCTGGGCACACTTCGACTCGCTCAATCGGTGAACATTTCGACTCGCTCGAAACAACATCAAGGGCAGAGTGAGATTCAAGCGCCACGTCACCGAGTCGAATGGAAGCGAGTCGAAACAGAAGCGAGTCGAAGGAAACAGCCTACCTAAAACCTCATTTCGTACCGATCATATCTCCCAATCTACAAGTCCAAATGCTATGAAATTTTCACAGAAGACTACGTGCATGCTAAAGAATGTCCACGCCAAATTTCGACTCCATTGGATGAAATCTTGATCGATACAAAATCTGTTCGTGTCGATCACGGATCGGACCGAAACTTCACGAGCTTGGGCGTGCGGGCCTGGTCACGTGCCAGAGAGGGTCTCCCGAGATCTGAGCGAAATACCAGCCTCATACACCTATAAATAGACCCCCAAAGCCAACAGAAAAGGGGTACTTCTTCCTCTTTGAGATCTCCAACGCCCGGGCTCCGCCAGATCCAGATCTGAACTCCATTGTTGCTTCTACCAACAAATTTCACTACCGCAAATCATTGTAATTCGTTGTAATTTGTTGAAATCAATTGTAAACATCAAAGGAAGATCAATAAAGCAAACTACTTCATAGTGGATGTAGGCAATACGCCGAACCACTCTAAATTCTTGTGTCTCCTTGCACTTTGATTATTCTCATTTCTAAAATTTGGAGTTTTTGTTAGATAATTCTTCTTTTTCCATTTAATTTCTTCACTTTATCTCTTCAAAGACTCCCGAAGAGTGTTGTGCCCAATTTTGGTACAAACACTTTGGTGCTTTCACTGAGACAAAACCCAATTTTTCTCCTGCTCTTTGGATCTCCTATCTATATTGGATTGCATAAATCTAAGAAGAAGATCCAGATCTAGAACTTTGAAGCCCTTCCATTCTATTCAGATTTGCAATCAGATCTAGGAAAGGACTTCATCAATTCATTATGGTGAGCACACATACCACTTCTACAACTGCTGATCAAGGGGCACGGGATCGATAAAATCCTGTGCAATCACCTCCATCCAACCAAAATGCTGCAGGAACTTCAGATCCATCAGGTCCAATCACTAGACAAGAATTCCAGACATTGCTTCAAGAGTTGACCCAAAGTCGACAGCAGCTAACTGAACAACTGCGCGCCAACACAGATTTGACTAACCAGCTAAATTGCCAAAGGCGAAGAAGATCCAGAAGAGACCAAGGTCCTTATTCTTCCACGGAGAGTTCAGCCTCCTCTGATGGCCAAACCAGATCCACACGCCCACGGCTAGGTGTAAGCTACACCCAAGCCACGGGACACCAACCCGCTTCAAATCTTGGGCAACCTAGAACTGGACCATCCGCTAGTCTCCGTACAAAACCTTCGTCTCGAGGAGGTGCTGCTCCTTACCATGTTACCGGCAACATTGCTACTACCACCACTGCCGGACAAGGAGGTGATGCTAGAAACCAAGCTGATCCTCAACATAAACAACGAGAGCAGACTCCTGAGCCTTATGTCCCTAAGAATGTTGAACCAAGGAGGCGAGGCCCGGACCGTCGACCGCGTCCGGTCCAGACTCGCGCTGTGAAACCCGACCACACCTTGGCACAGCATGCTCCCATCATCCGAACGCCGGATATACCAACGATGATCCGTCAAATGATCCGTGAAAGTCAGGGTCTCAGTAATGACGACTGGGGAATCTCCCGGAGTCATACCCCTTGCACCGATGACGTGTTATATGCTGAACCACCTCGGCACTTCAGGATGCCAACTTTACCAGTTTATGAAGGAAGTTCCGATCCCAATCAACACGTCCTAAAATACGAATGGCTGATGAATGCTACGAGAGCTGATGACGTAGTGAAGTGCTGTAGTTTCCCCATTTCCCTAGGGGGCATCGCTACCATGTGGTTCACCCGTTTGCCACCACGATCCATCTCTAACTTTGACCAGATGGCCACCAAGTTTGTCGAGCAATTCCGTATGCACGTGGCGAGGCCTAAGGACGTTAACACTCTGTCTAGTGTTACATAAGCTCCCGGAGAAACACTTAGACGTTACTTGGAGCAATTCCATGCTGCGTGTGCAGAGATAAGCAATCCCAATGATAACTCTATCCTGATGGCATTGACTAAGAGGATTGATGTTGATTCCGAGTTCGGAAATTGGTTAGCTAGAAAACTACCTACGTCATTGGACCGTTTCTATTCCAAGGCAGCCCAATTCCTGAGAAGGGAGGATGCGAAACAGTCTAGGAAACAGGATGACGCAGGGCCCAACATCGAAGGAATACAAAGTAACATCGCTGTTAAACAATCCGGAGATAGTTCTGGGAAAATTCAGTTGAACGTACAAAATAAACAGAATCAGCAAAGAGACAATGGAAATCAGAACAAAAAACGCGATTAGAATCGTGGTCCACGGCGTAGAGCTTCCATGTACGATAATTACACTCCATTGAACACGTCATTGGAAAATGTGTATTTGCAGACCTGCAATACCATGCAGTACAAGAAAACTGCCCCAAAACCGCCAACTGGAATACAAATCCAAACAGGAAAATTCTGTAGATTCCATGAGAGTTATGGCCACACCACCAATGAGCGTCGTCACCTACAAGACCTCATTGAAAAACTGATACGTGAGCGGAAGCTGGATCAGTATGTGCGGGAGCCGCAGTCTGGTGGTGCGGGCCCATCAAATCAGAATCGTGCGCCGAATCAGGAAAGACAGAAGGAACCCGCTCGTGCAAGCGGGAGGTTAGTTATCAATACGATAAGTGGTGGTCCTCACCCAGCAGATCGAAGCTGGAAGGAAATGGAGTCGTATGCTAGTTCTGTCAGGCATGCGGACTTCGAGTGTTGCAGTAACTTTGATGAAGGAGCTCCAGCCAAGCAACAGAAGACGATGACGGATGACATCGTGTTCTGGAACAGAGACGCTGATAAAGTCGAAGCCCCCACTATTGATACACTGGTCATCTCGGCACAAGTAGGTCCCGATTGGATGAAGAGGATCTTAGTTGACAGTGGGAGCTCTGTGAATATTTTGTTCAAGCGAGCTTATGATCAAATGAAAATGGAAGCCACGGACTTGAAGCCTTGTCAATCTCGAGTCCACGGTTTCAATGGAAGTGCTACTATACCCACCGGAATGGTGGAACTGCCAGTAGAATTGGGAGTCGGAGATCGTCGAAGAGTACGGATGTTGCAGTTCATTATTTTGGACATAAACTCCCCTTACAATGCTTTCTTGGGCCGATCGGCCCTCGCTGAATTTAGGGTAGCCATCACCCCGTGGTGTTTGACTTTAAAGTTTCCCACTGATCTTGGAATAGGAATCATTCATGGAGATCAGGCTGCTGCCAGAGCCTGCTATGTTGCTGAGCCGCGGGAGGCGCAGCGAAAGGAAAAAGGAAAGGGCGTGGAGGAACCTCTCTGCGTCCGTTCTACCGATAATTGACAATTAACGCCCGGGCCCAGGCCCGGGCACCCCAGCCCATTCCTCAAGGATCTTGACCCGAGAGAAACTGAAGACGAAGGAGAATCTAAAGAAAGTCAATCATCCCAGGTGGAACTGACGATTGATGTCCCAATTGACAATAACGATGATTCAAAAATGATAAAGATTGGATCTCAGCTAAGCCAGCAAACTCAGGAGGAATTGGTTGAATTTCTGCGGGTAAATCTTGACGTATTTGCCTAGACACATTCTGATATGTGTGGGATCTCGCCGGACATCGCGAGCCACACTCTGAACATTGACCCGCGGCATGTCCCGGTCAAACAAAAAAGGAGCGGTATGGATCCAGAGAGATCTGCCGCCCTTAAAGAAGAAGTAGAAAAGCTTGAAGCGAACGGATTCATTCGAGATGCGCTATATCCTGAATGGGTGTCGAATCCCGTGCTCGTCCGAAAGCCAAATGGGAAGTGGAGAACATGTGTCGATTATTCCGATCTGAATAAAGCATGTCCCAAAGACAGTTTCCCGCTTCCTAGAATTGATCAGCTAGTAGATTCGACGACTGGATATGTACTTTTATCCTTCATGGACGCGTATTCAGGCTACAATCAGATACCGATGCAATTACCCGATCAAGAACATACCAGCTTCGTAACCAATCTAGGACTTTATTGTTACAAGGTAATGCCATTCGGACTCAAGAATGCCGGGGCTACTTATCAACGATTGGTCAATCGGATGTTTGCCAATCAAATCGGGAAAACAATGGAAGTATATGTATACGACATGCTTGTGAAGTCACGACTCTCCACCGACCATGTTAAAGACTTGGAAACTATGTTCAACATACTTCGAGAATACAAAATGAAGCTCAACCCACTGAAATGTCACTTTGGAGTTGCATCCGGAAAGTTCCTTAGGTTCATCGTTAACGCTCGGGGAATCGAAGCTAGTCCTGAAAAGATTTGGGCAATCAAAAACCTTGAAACTCCCAAAACTATAAAGCAAGTCCAGAGTCTAATGGAAAGGTAGCGGCATTGAGCAGGTTCATTTCAAAGTCCACTGACAAATGCATTCCCTTCTTCGATCTGATCCGAAAAGGGAAGCGAAACTTTGAATGGACCACGGAGTGTGAGGGCGCATTCCAAGCACTAGTTCAACATCTATCCACACCGCCAATACTGTCAAAGCCTATTGATCATGAGAAGTTGTATGCATACTTGGCGATATCAGGAAACGCTATCAGCACTGCCTTGGTTCGAGAAGAAGACGGGATACAGAAGCCAGTGTACTACGTCAGCAAACGATTGACTGGGGCTGAAAGGAACTATCCAAAGCTAGAAAAGTTGGCTTATTGCCTTGTAATCGCATCAAGAAAACTCCTACCATATTTCCAAGAACATCCCATAGTTGTTTACACGACCAGCCGTTACGACAGGTCCTTTCGCGGCCTGAGACGTCTGGTAGGCTACTCAAGTGGAACATCGAACTGAGTCAGTTTGATATTACTTACACTCCAAGATGAGCAATCCAAGGACAAGTCCTCGCCGATTTCATAGCTGAATTCACCGTTCCAGAGGACTTGCCCGAAACCAGTAAATCCCCCGAATATGTTTGGAAGCTGTATACTGATGGTGCATCGAACGACCGGTGTTCGGGCGCTGGTGTTGTGCTCAAAACCCCCGAAGGTCGATCTATATGCTACGCTTTGAAGTTTGACTTTCATGCAACCAATAATGAAGCTGAATACGAAACCCTCTTAGCTGGCTTGAAACTCGCCAGAGATATGAAAATCATCGCTGTGGAAGTTTATTGTGATTCACAATTGGTTGTGTGTCAAGTACGGGGGGAATATCAGGCAAGAGATCGAAGGTTGGCTGCTTACTTAGCCCAAGTTCAGGAAATATTGAATCAGTTCGATTACTACGCCATCTATTGTATACCTCGGGAGCGCGACCAAAAGGCCAATTCATTGGCAAAGCTAGCCAGTACAGGTGAAACTCAACAAATGGGACTCGTTCCCATAGAAACGCTATCTTCCCGAAGTATCGACCGGACATAAATAAATCGAGTATGCGAAACCGTTCCCGAAAAGGATTCATGGATGACCCCACTCAGAAATTACATTGAGCACGGAACCCTATCGGAGCGCAGGAGTGAAAAGAGACAAGTCCTTCGAAAGGCCTCAAGATTTATCATCCAGAATGGACTCATGTACAAAGGGGGTACTCAGTTCCCCTACTCCGGTGTATCGCTCACAATGAAATTAAACAAGTATTGTGCGATGTGCATGAGGGAGAATGTGGCGATCACACCGGGGGGCAAGCACTTGCCAAGAAAATACTTCGTTATGGATATTACTGGCCTACCGTGAATCGTAATGCGTTGGACTATGCGAAGAAATGTGATAGGTGCTAGAAATATGCCCGAATTCCTAGAGCTCCTCCTACTGAGATAACGCAAATGGTCAGCCCATGGCCGTTTGTAATGTGGGGCATCGACATCATCGGTGCTCTACCCCTGGCAAAAGGTCGTGCGAAGTACGCCATCGTCGCAGTTGATTACTTTACAAAGTGGGCTGAAGCCGAAGCTCTCGCTGCCATTACAACGAAGAAAGTAATCAACTTTGTGGTTCGTAACATCATCTGTCGATTTGGTCTCCCACACACCATTATTACGGACAACGAAACCCAATTCGACAGTGCTGAATTCAAAGATTTCTGCAAACGATTTCACATCCAAAAGAAATTCTCTGTAGTTGCACACCCTCAGGCAAACAGACAGGTCGAAGTAGTTAATAAAGTTATAAAATCCATCCTGAAAAAACGACTGGAAAAGGTCAGGGGCAAGTGGGTCGATGAACTTCCTATGGCTCTATGGGCTTACCGAACAACCCACAAGACTACGACCGGCCACACTCCATTCTCTCTTTCTTACGGTTCAGAGGCCGTTATTCCAGTCGAGCTAGAAGTACCTTCTCATCGTGTGACATACTATGATCCAAAGACAAATGCTATATTACTTGCTGAATCTCTCGATCTACTAGATGAGAAGCGTGAAGAAGCTAATTTGAGGGCAGCTGCGCGTCGAAGTCGAGTCGCCCGATTGTACAACACCAAGGTCCGTCCGCGAACCTTCGAACTAGGCGATCTCGTCTTAAAAAGAATCTAACTGGTTCCTTCGCATATGAAGCCGACATGGGAAGGACCGTATGTTATTGAACGAAGGCTCGGAGATGGCACATTCAAGTTATCGATGGTCTTACCCTGCCAAGAGCTTGGAATAGCGAGAGCCTTCGCCGCTATTACACCTGACAGGCTATTTTTATCCATTTAGTTTACTTTCCTTTTCTTCAATTTGTTTATGCATTTCGAAATTAGAACTTGTAATAAGGCAACTGACTTTGCCATACTTTCTTATTTCAGCAATAAAATGCAACCTCTTCGAGCCAGAGCTGTGATTTACTTGAAATACTTCATATGACCATCACTATGCATGGAGAGCTAAGTTTCACCATACGGTGGGATTTATTCAAATAGAGAGTGACTGCGATGCAACCAATCACTCGCTAAGTGAAACCCGAGCTCGGGGACAAGCCATCACATCAAAGTCAAAAAAGGATTGACACACGACAATCCTTCATCAACTCCGAGTTCCCAAAGTGCGAACCGGAGTATAAACATTAACTTCGTATTCCCAGAGTGCGAAGCGGAGTATAAACATCAACTCCGAGTTCCCAGAGTGCGAACCAGAGTATAAAGATCAACTCCGAACTCCCAGAGCGCGAGTCGGAGTATAAACATCAACTCCGAGTTCCCAGAGTGCGAACCGGAGTATAAACATCAACTCCGAACTCCCAGAGCGTGAGTCGGAGTATAAACATCAACTCCGAACTCCCAGAGCGCGAGTCAGAGTATAAACATCAACTCCATATTCCCAGAGTGCGAAGCGGAGTATAAACATCAACTCCGAACTCCCAGAGCGCGAGTCGGAGTATAAACATCAACTCCGTATTCCCAGAGTGCGAAGCGGAGTATAAACATCAACTTCGAGTTCCCAGAGTGCAAACCGGAGTATAAACATCGACTCCGAACTCCCATAGCGCGAGTCGGAGTATAAACATCAACTCCGTATTCCCAGAGTGCGAAGCGGAGTATAAACATCAATTCCGAGTTCCCAGAGTGCGAACCGAAGTAAAAACATCGACTCCAAACTCCCAGAGTGCAAAGCGGAGTATAAGCGTCGATTCTAAATTCCCAAAGCGCGAATTGGAGAATAAACGACAACTCCGAACTTCCAGAGCGCAAGTCGAAGCATAAACATCAACTCCGGGTTCCCAGAATGCGAAACGGAGCGTAAACACCAACTTCAAGTTCCCGAAGCATGAATCGAAGTATAATTATCAACTCCAAACTCCCGGAGCGCGAGTCGGAGTACAAATGCCAATTCCAAGTCCCCAGATAGCGGACATATGATTAAAACACAAGCCGGCATGACCAACCGCCAGTAAACGAATAAGGATCTCCGGAGTGCGGATATAATCATCAACTATCAAACAAGCATGAATGCATTACTCAATCTCCGCTTGCCTCAGACGTCCGTTCGATGACACTATACTCAACATGTTATAAGTAAAAAGCGATCATCGACTGATGATCTACAACTCAACCCCAAGACTAGGGGGCAGGACTTAAGCATCAACCATTGATTGAAGTGATGCGACGTCAGAATTCAACTCGCTTCCTGGTCGCAAGTCATGTCCACAGTTTCCAAACTTGGCAAACAAAAACAAACTTCATTCGGAGGCTAAAACTTCACAAGTGAATTTCAGATATTGAAACACTTAGGCAAATACACAATGATAGAAAAGAAGCCAAAAAAGAGAAGTTTCATTTCTATTCTTTATAAAAGAAGTTCGTGTACAAGTTTCCAAAAATTCCTACTAGCAGGGGTCGAACCCGCATCTATACACGGCCAACAAAATGAAAGTCAAAATACACCGGGGAAGCATGTTTAATCTTTCTTCTTCCTTGGCTTCCTCCTCGGTGTAGACCCACTGGAGCCACCGCTAATCTTCCTCTTCGAGCCTTTGCTTTTCGGCGGTTGGTCTTCAGGCGAGGGCATTATGTCAAGGTTCTCATCCGAACTCGTGTGAATAAGAATGCTCCCTGCGGGCGGAGTCGGAGGAACGGGATCAATTACAGAAGGTGGAAGGGGCACGCTGGTGAGGAAAACAGTACCACTAGGAGATATCATGTTAAGAGGAGCAGGTCCCGGTGCTGCCATCCCACCTCCGAAACTACCGCCATGAGCCGCTGCTGCCATTTCAGCGTCGATTTGAGCGAACATCTGCTCTTCAGTTACTGCTCGAGCCCCGCTGAGAGCATCAGCGGTCGGCATTGATGAACTTGCAGCAGGATCAGTTCCATTCATGACAGATGGCAGGTCAGCAAGAGGATCGCCGTGACGACGAAAGAGTTCATCCATTAGCTGCCCATCAAACATAATTGTACCTCCCTGCAGATCGTCAAGCGGGGCAGCTATACTCATGGTGATTGCTTTGGTCGCAATAGCCTCCTGCGTTTGATATGGCTCTTGAGTAGCAGGAGGCATGGCTGGTGCGGCATCCATCATTGGACAAAGAATGAGAAAACTGTTAGAACTTAACTCGATCGAAGATGTCGACTTAAGAAAGATATGTGGAATATTCAGAGTACCTTCCTCAGTTTGACTCGTAGGTGGCAGAGCGACATCAGTGACTTGCGCTGCAGCCGAAGACATCTGCGGTTGATCTGGATTATAAGAAGGGACGACCTGGGGATCATCCGTAGACGAGTATTCGGGCTGGGTTGACGTGGGAACTTCAAGACTTGCTTCATGGTGGTCAACTCCAGAACCCTCTCCCACTTCAAAGTGCTGGGCGCCAAGTTTTTCCTTCTCGCGCAGAATCATCGACTAATGGAGAATCCTCTTTTCATCATCAGTCAGAATGCGATTCTCGAGTTCGAATTCATCCACGGACTCGTCCTGATGCGCCTCTTTCTCTTCCTCAACTAGTCGGCTCCAAGCATTGTAGAGATGCGTCGAAAAATCATCGAGCCAGGCTAGACCCCTGTGCCTCAGCACATTAGCGTTGTAAACAACGAGAAGGTCTTCGATGTCAGCCTCTAGCCTGGACTCGGCCAATTTCACCCTCTCCTCGACCTCAGTCTCCACCTTCTGGACCTTAGCCACAGCTGCATCCCGTTCACCCTTGAGCAGAACAGCTTGTTCGCACGCCTCCTGGGCTGCGTTGTTCGCGTCATCTTTCTCCTTGGCCATATTAGCAAATTTGGCCTTGAGTTCATTAAGCTCCTTGACCGTCGCGTCCCGTCGGCAATGACTTTGGTGTTCCGGTGCCCCATCTCCTCCACCAGGGCAACGTGAGTCTGTCCCAACCTCTCCATCTCCGCCTTCGCTTCATCGGCCTTTTTAATAGCCTCAATCTCAGATTTCCAAGAAGACTCGTACTCAGTGGTGAGTACCTGAATAATCCGATCCCTTTTTGCGAGCTCGGTCTCCATCTTCTCGAGCGCTTTGGCTCGCTCAAAGGCCACTTTGGAAGCTTTCTTGGCAGCCTTTGCCCACTCTCGGTACTGGGTGTATATGTCGTGAACGAAGTCGTGCACCGTGTTTTCCACCCCTGATGGAATTCTCTTTAAGTGTGGTGGGAAGACATAACCGTCGAAGCAGATGTTCGGAAAGTCCTTCCTCATCTGAGCCAATTTGAGGGCCCCTTCTCCTGTGGGGTCAGTTGAGACCTGCTCTGTAATCATGGAGGCCGTGATCTCGACTCTCTGAAGATGAGTTTCGGACCTAGAAGCATGAGAAGACGGCCTGTGGCGAGGAGGCTCTAGTGGATTTGAAGTTTGAACAGGAGGAGGAGACGGAATTCTAGGAGGAGGAGAGCGTGATCTAGATCGATGTCTATATTCCCTGTCACGGCCGTACCTATCCTGGTTAGAGTATTCACAATCGCGAATCTCTATCTGAATCCCTCCTGCGGGAATCATAGTAACCAGAAGCTTTTCGGGCTGAACGGAGATTCCCGAGCATCGATCCCCTTCCAGACATTGTACCTAAAATGATAAACGAAGAAAGAGTTAGTAACTTCCTAAGTTGGACGAAGTACAATTGTGAATCATGTAGTGTAGTGAAGTGTATGCATGTGCAATCCCCCGACCAACCGGAAATGTCGGCCGCACTCGTAGCAAGCGACCCGCTCAGTTCAAAAGCACTATCAAGCCCCTCCGTCCCGGCGTCGTGTGGAGACGACACAAAATCCGGGATCAGAATATCAGCAAGCCCTGCAAAAGGACTCTCCACTTGCGGGGGAGGAGCCTCCAAAATTCTAATCCCCTGGAAAGGTAAAGACACGACCACAGATTTAAATCTCTTAGATTTAGGGCGTTTGTGACCAGCGGCCTTTCCTTGTCTTCTTCCTCCCGAATCCAGGACATCGGCAAAAGGCCCAGCTGGGAGCTCGGTATCGGTAGGCATTCTTTCCGGATCAACTTCTTCGGCGATCACGACTGCGGGCGCTTTGCGCTTCACCCATTTCTTCGAGACCACTCTATGTTTCCCTTCCAGATGAATGCTCTGTCTCCGTTCTATCAGCCCGACAGCCCTCAAATTCCTGTCGGTCAGGACTAAGTCTATGTGCCTCTCTTCGCTCGGAAATGCTTGAAGAATCCGAACAAGCTCTCTGAAGTATGCGCCATCGGGACGAGAGATTGCGGCTATAGGAAAGGAAAAGTATGTCAGTTTTGAAGTCAGTTACTAGTATCTCAATGGTTCGAGAGAGAAATGGCAACACTTACGTCTATCCAACCACCGCCCAGCAAATCCAGGGGGCACCGAACGTAGAACCATTCAGTTTTATAGTAACTTAGCCTTCCCCAGGAGCCCAGTACAATATGGCAGCTTCTGACCGCCTCCAGGAAGGTGAAAGAAGGGCTGTCTCCACGGCTCTTGACGTTGAATAAATATCTGATTTCGATCGGCTTCGGCGGTCGAAAGAGGATCTCCATAAACAGGACAAAAGTGCTGTTCAACAAGGCATACCCGTTGGGATGTAGCTGAGATGGAGCTATGCCATGAAACGATAACATCTCCCTTATATATTCATTGAAGGGAGGAAGTGTCCCCGCTATGCAAGCATGACGGTTGAAAGCAGTAAACCCCTCCGGGGGATTGTGTGGCCTGTCAGTTGGCCCAGGAAGTAGCACGTCGTCAAGCGACAAACCATGCCTTAAGCAAATCCGTCCTAGCATGTCTTCGGAGATACCCGATGGCACGAAATCTGTTGGATTGAGAATAAACCGAGCACCCGGACGCTCATCCGGAGCTGGCTCTATAACTTCGGCTTTAATAACCGGTATCTCTATGGTTGGAGGAATAGAACTTGGGAGTTCCGGCTGCTGAGAACTTGAAGGGTCCATGACTAGCTAGCTTATAAAAAATCATTGTTAAACTGACAAATAACACTCGTGCATCCCCCAGTGTAAAGTGTGTGAGTGTGTTGTGCAGTGCAGTACTGTATATTATTTGAGAAGATCAACCGGATTAAGGAAAGCATGTAAACGACGAGACTTCGGAATTCAGTTGGAAGGATCGTCATCGCTGACCGTCACAACCATGCCATCCAGTTATTAGCTATCAGTTCGAGTTAAAATGTGTTACTATTTTAGTAAGTTCCAGTTTCATCGACGAACTTCAATAGGCAATCAGGTGTGCGGTGAAACAATTAAGTCCAGTTAAGCAAATCTAAAGCTCGTTGGAGTTAAGTGGTCAAAGGCACTAGAATTTTCGGTATCGTCGAAATTAAATCAATGGTCAAACATCAAAAGTTCAAGTACAAGACAATCACTCCGGTTCAAGTTCAAATCATTCGCTAAGGCTCGAGTTCGAATCGATTGTTCGGGGTTGTGCAGTTCGACTCGATCCAAGACCACGTGTTTCGACTCGGTCCAAAGCCACGCGCTTCGACTCGCTTCGAAGCCTCTGCTTCGACTCGGTCCAAACCACGCGCTTCGACTTGATCCAAAGCCTCCGCTTCGACTCGATAAAAAACTACGCAGTTCGACTCGATCTCAAGGCACTCCACTTCGAACCGTTCCAAGACGTACTTTTCGACTCGGTCCAGGGCCATCGTTTTGAGTCCATCAGACACAACCCCTTCGTATTGATCCATAGATTCAAAGCATTCGACTCGATGCAAAGCTCCACCATCGATCGATACGAAGGCCTTCGCCTCATCATCTCGAAACCCCTACTCCAGATCGACACGAAGCTGAGGCGAAGGAATTTTCGATCGATCACGACTCTGATCGATTTGGTGTTAAGAATCGAGTCTCCTCGTTTACGTGATGGTTTCGCTCAATGGATTACCTAAAATTTGTCAATTGGTTCAAATAATCGAAGGTACGAAGCAGTTCGAAGGCAAGAGTGTTTTTCTCCTTTGTTTTCTCGAGTCTTAGAGCGATACGAAGGCAAGGCAGGAAGACGAAAAGTAAAAAGTGAAAAAACAGCTAAGTACGAAGTATTTATAAGGACTCGAAAGCAAAGGGAATAAACGCTTCGTATCCCGGTGGATTCGAACACACGTTTCGACTCCGTTTCCAGTACATCGATGCGAAGCTCCCCTTCGTATCGCTTGACTTCGACTCGCTCCATTTCGACTCGCTCAGTTCACAGCCATCAGGGAAATTTACTTCGACTCGCTCCACTTCGACTCATTCAGTTCGCGTCCATCATCGAGTCGAACAAGCACTTCGTATCCATCGAACCCTGCGTCTATCGATGAAAAATTCCTGTTCGTATCCATAATTTCCAACTCCTTCCCTAGAGCATCGATGCGAACAGTCAGTTCGAATCCATCAAATCATGGCTTCCAGAGGCCAACTCCATCAACTCGACATACTTACTTCGCATCCATAAATCCAATGAAAATCATCTTCGTTGTTTCAACCCTTCACATCGATTTAGGAGAGGATCGTTACGAAGGAACATTCAAAAAGAAACCATCGAGCGTTGTTGCAGCGAATTTCACATTGGTTCAGGGGAGGATCGATACGTAATTCAAAAGTAAAATAAACTGCCAACGACTCGTGGACGTACAAACGTCAACGAGAGTCAGGTTAACATATATGCATGAATGTCGGACTAATATTCAATATTCCAGATTTTCAGGAATCAGAAACCCATCCAATAATGATTACAACAACAAACGGGTAACCACTGGCATACAGCAATCAGTTGCAACAATGCAGGGTACACCAGTTGACGGTCAACAGTTTACATTATCGAGAAAAAACAGTCGAAGATTACAGCTTTCATCGGAAAGACGAAGACTATTCAGAATAAAGATTGCAGCCTTCAAAGCACATCATGTTTTCACAAGACGTACTTTGGGCAGCAAATGTTATCCCGTCTTTTGGCAAGGCCGTGACACCAAGGAATTGACTAGTAACCGACGACGGCCCGTCCTAGAGATCAGTTATGCACAGGCCTACTATGGATATCGACGAATTTTGTCCGAGTCCGGATCGAGCCAAAATTGGTAGGACATGACAAGCTAAGCCATGAGAGTCAACGTTCCAAATCTCAAGTCAATCCGAGTTCGTATGCTCAAGTTATGAACGATACAAAATTGGATGAAAACCAATCACCGGTTGACTCGCTTCGCTCAGATGCCTTCTTCGACTCGCTCCCTTCGACTCGCTCCACATCCCTCAGATGCCAACTTCGACTCGCTTCGCTCAGATGCCTTCTTCGACTCGCTCCATTTGAACCACTGATCGACTCCATCAACTTCGACTCCATTGGCAAAACCACTGCTCAAACCTCTCGGGACGCTCCATTTCGACTCGCTCGACCAGTGCATACTTCGACTCGCTCGATCTGGGCACACTTCGACTCGCTCAATCAATGAACATTTCGACTCGCTCGAAACAACATCAAGGGCAGAGTGAGATTCAAGCACCACGTCACCGAGTCGAATGGAAGCGAGTCGAAACAGAAGCGAGTCGAAGGAAACAGCCTACCGAAAACCTCATTTCGTATCGATCATATCTCCCAATCTACAAGTCCAAATGCTATGAAATTTTCCCAGAAGACTACGTGCATGCTAAAGAATGTCCACGCCAAATTTCGACTCCATTGGATGAAATCTTGATCGATACGAAATCTATTCGTGTCGATCACGAATCAGACCGAAACTTCACGGGCTTGGGCGTGCGGGCCTGGTCACGTGCCAGAGAGGGTCTCTCGAGATCTGAGTGAAATACCAGCCTCCTACACCTATAAATAGACCCCCAAAGCCAACAGAAAAGGGGTTCTTCTTCCTCTTTGAGATCTCCAACGCCCAGGCTCCGCCAAATCCAGATCTGAACTCCATTGCTGCTTCTACCAACGAATTTCACTATTGCAAATCATTGTAATTCGCTGTAAGTTGTTGAAATCAATTGTAAACATCAAAGGAAGATCAATAAAGCAAACTACTTCATAGTGGACGTAGGCAATACGCCGAACCACTCTAAATTCTTGTGTCTCCTTGCACTTTGATTATTCTCATTTCTGAAATTTGGAGTTTTTGTTAGATAATTCTTCTTTTTCATTTAATTTCTTCACTTTATCTCTTCAAAGACTTCCGAAGAGTGTTGTTCCCAATTTTGGTACAAACAACCACCTTGCATCAGATCACAAAATTAATATACAATAGTTAATAATTACAAATTATGTTATATACTGAGCTCATCAGCAGCTAAAAATGCATTAAAAACATAGTATGGTACAATACAATACAACACAATAATGAAAATTAATATATATTTAAAAATAATAATTCTCATGAAATAATCCGCTATTTACAAATAATAAGATCCTCCATGCAATAATCAAATTCCCAAATTAACTACTAAATGGAAATGTAATATATATTGCTTCTTCCTTTTTAAGAAGTGCCTTCACCTTAACAATAATTTTCGTACTTCTTAAAATGCCCAAAATTCTTCTTTATTTTGTTGTATTTTTCAGTTTGTAAATAAATTTTGAATTAGTTAAAGATTTATTTTATTGACCATCATTAAATACAATAAGAAACAATGGAACTTAACTTTGTAGTTATTTTTTTCTAAAAATAAGAGCCGTAGTGTTCCAAAAATACAACCATTTCTCTATTTTGTTTAGCTTGATCCCCTCTTAAGAATACATGTTCAAGATATAACCTACTCACATCATGATACCCTCTTTTGATGATTTCTTACCCCATCTTGGTACCTATAATTTTTAAGTGTACAATTAATGAAAATATTATGTATTTGTGTCTTTTATAGGCAGAGTCTTAGTGTAGATATTGAATCGGCAAATGTTGAATTCATATTCCAACGTTTTAAATAAGTGTATATGATTTTTTAGACGATATATAAAACATAAATGTCTATCATCCAGGCACTATAAAGAAACATTAGTTTCTATACATGAAACAAAGAAGCCAATGCATCCTATACCACTCAATCATTGCATATTGAATTATAACGGTTATTTTTAATTCAGCAACATTTGTTCTGATTTGTTATGAAATTAGGTAAACATAATTTAATTTCAATGTCCAATTTGAGCGGAAACTATTACCAAAAAAATTATAGATGACAATAAAAAATCAACAGTAATTTTTTAATGCAAAAAAGGTACATAACACTAACCACTTTGCAAAATGACTTTTTTTCTTGTAATATTCAACATTCTTGAGGCTAATACAATCATTGGTAGCATAAATCAATTTTTTATACTGCTGGGATTATCAGCAACTAAAACAACACTAGAAACATAGTATGGTACAATACAATAATGAAAATTAATATATTTTTAAAATCAATTATTCTCATGAAATAATCAGCGGTTACAAATAATAAGATCCTCCATGCAATATTAAATTCTCAAATTAACTACTAAACAGAAATGTAATATACATTGCTTCTTCCTTTTTATGAAGTGCCTTTACCTTAACTATAATCTTCATACTTCTCAAATGCCCAAAATTCTTCTTCATTTTATTGTATTTTTAGTTCGTAAATAAATGTTGAATTAGTTAAAGATTTATTTTATTGATCATCATTAAATATAGTTAGAAACAACAGATCTCAACTTTGTAATTATGTTTTTCTAAAAAGAAAGAGTCACAGTGTCCCAAAAATACAGCTTTTTATCTATTTCATTTAGCTTGATGCCCTCTTAAGAATACATATTAAAGATATCAACTGCTCATCTCATGGCACCCTCTTTTAATGATTGCTTGTACCATTCTGATACCTATATTTTTTAAGTGTACAGTTAATGGAAGTATTATGTGTTTGTGTCCGTTATATGCATAGTCTCGGTGTAGATATTGAATCGTTAAATGTTAAATTCATATTCAAACCTTGTAAATAAGCGTATATAATTTTTTAGATGATATATAAAAAATAAATGTCTACCATCGAGGCACTACAAAGAAACATTAGTTTCTATACATGAAACAAAGAAGTCTATGCATACTAAACCACTCAAACATTGCGTATTAAATTATAATAGTTATTTTAATTCAGCAACAATTGTTATGACTGGTTATGAAATTAGGTAAACATAATTTAATTTCAGTGTACAATTTGAGCGAAAACTATTACCAAAAATATTATAGATGCAATAATAAAATAATAGTATTTTTTTATGCAAAAAAGGTACATAACACTAACCACTTTGCAAAATGTCTTTCTTGCTTGTAATATTCAACATTCTTGAGGTTAATCCATACAATCATTGGTAGCACTAATCATTTTTTTATATTGCGCTGGAGCCAAACCCTGAGCAAGCAGAAATAAAAGCATAATATTAGTACTTCTCTATGGCTTTATTGTGCAAATTTGCATAATTAAATCATTCGATGATACATCGAGTATAACAAATAAAGTAGATGTCATTTATGCATTGTAATAAGCATATAAACATCTAATCATATCATAACCCTACAACTGCTTACACACATACTGAAGCAGAACATGGAGTGACAATAAATAAAAGAGTTACAAAGGAGGAAAATGAAGAAAAAGTGAAATGCTTAAGTTTATAACACTTTCTCTTTCTTTCATTAAAAGCACTTGTATCCAAATTAATCAAATCCATAAATTATATACTTATGCAAATTTGAATAAAGTAAGCACAACAATGCATAGCATAAGCAATCTTGGGTGACATGCAAATAGAACAAAATTAGAACCAGAATCATTGGAAGAAGGTTTCTCTCAGCCAAAAAAAAACATATTACTTTAAATCATTAAGAGACAATCTCATATGAATCAAAACCATTTAGGTATAGTATATTATTTGCCTTTATTAATATTACCTCAATTATTTGACCGTTCATTGGTTTGACCAATACTCTTAGCCATTTCATCAAACAATAGGAGTGCAAGTCTAAAACTTACAATCTGAAATATAGAGGCCTGTAGAATAATGTCAATCATAATAGAAAATAAACAAAGGTAGAAGTCTGCATCAAAACCAATCAACACCAATAAAAAATGAATACATGGCAAAGGAAAAGAAAACTATAAAGCTCACAGTAGTCGAAACATGTCAAATGTCTATTTCAGCAAAATGCTTCTTCATGTCTTCTTTGCTAGGATTCTAATCTAGATCTTAAATATTGGTCATCGTCTCAATCACCATTGTTCAACCGAATGGAAGAGGGATGGTTGAGGAAAGTGGAGGAAAAAATGAGAGTGAACTAATCATGCAAAATAGGAAACTGTTTTCACATGGGAAAGAAAAATGATAAAAGTATCCTTTCCTACATGCTACAATATGTAAGGTTATTTTAAAAAATGCCAAAAAGGCTTCACTTTGACCGGTTTGACCAAGTATTTCATTTATATAATATATATGTATGTGTGCGCGCGCACGTGTGTAATTAACGTATAATTATAACGTATAATTGCATGGTTAAATAGGTTATTAATTTTATTAAAATCCCTTTTAGGAAGGTAACTAATGTTAATGGCAAAATAAGAAAGATCTCTTATAAGGTCTTGATTTTGAAAACGGTGAGATGTATGATAATATATGTAGAGAGTGATATAGATTATGACTAGGTTATAGGGATGCGAGGTTAGTCAAAAACACATAGAAGTTTGTCAAACTAATCTGACTACCAGTAGTGTGACTTTGAGGCTGATGTGAGACACCGCTTATAATAAGTAACTACGATGATGCGAGATTAGTCCCAAATTCTATAGGGTAAATCTACCCAGTTAACCTGGCTACTAGCACCTATGATTAGTCAGGCTAATGTAAGACGTCACTGTGGGGTACGGGTCATAATACGAAGGACCTGCTTCAGAGATTGAAGGTAATAAGTGGTTGTTTGAGAGCCCGCCTCTTCTCTATGTAGGAAGTAGCAAATGGTCGGGATTACGGGTTAAGCGCCGTAGATGACATCTTGGGAAATGGCCCACTTCAATTGGAAGTATTAAGCGGTAGAAGGGATCTGTTCAATGCCAGCTAAATGGTTACTAGTGAGGAGTCCGCCTTGGGATTATAGGCAGTAAATGACGTAGACCTACCTTAAATAAGGTATTAAATGGTCGGAGTTTGCCTAGCTCCCATTAAAAGGTATTAAGTGACTTGAGTAGTACCTCTTACATTGATATGACATTCTGGACGATAGATATGGGTTGTTTTGTTGACAACAAGTTAGGTATGAGCTTATATTTGGAATGCCTTTTATTTAATTTTGAGAAAAGCCTTTGGGCTTATATTTGAAAGACTTATGATGTAGGTAGAAAATATACGATGTATTCCTGCTTGAATTATATTGGCCAAGTACTAATATAGTTGATAGAGTTATTGGTATGCCCTAGGGGTAATGATGTAATTTGTTATGTATATCTAACTCGTTGACCAATCTTGTTCGAAATAAAGGTATTTTCTTTCTATTATATACTTGATATAATGTGGTTATATTAATTAATCAATTTAATTAAGAGTATATTTAATAGAATATCCATAAATGGTATGTTTTGTGATAGTAGTTACAAAGTGTTGTAACCATGAGTAATTTATCACAATGAAATAAATATACCATTTTAAATGCTCCTAGTCAAGATACATCGAGACTGGATATCGATGTATCCATTGAGACTAGGTACGTAACACTCTTCAAATATTGGACAATGTATTACTCATGACTGCTAGGGTCACCTAGGGGGTTACGTACTGATAGTTATTAGATAACTATGGAACGACCCACTCGATAGTTTTCTGTTGGTTAATATAACTAAGGTCAAACAGAAAATATCGATGCGACTCATTTACACAGTTCTCTTGACTTGATGATACTGTTAATCTTCAATATGGAAACTCCACTTTGATTATAGTTAAATCATGGCACAGTGTCCATCGAATGACTACAGCTGGGTTGAGTGAAAGCATTGGATGTGAAACACTATTCAAGAGCCATCTTCTTAGTTATACGAGGTTAGTATCACAGTCAACTGATATCAACTCGAAGTCAAAGTCTCTGGCTAAAGCAGTTTGGTTAATAATAATCGTCTTTATTGGACCAAGGACTTTATGTTTGGACTATAAAGTTGAATGTGGACGATATTATAATTTTGACCATTACCAAATTCCAAAAGTCCTAATGTGATATAGTTTTGACGAAGAGAATTGGGGTAAATAATTGTCACTGTTGGGTACCACTTATAATAATTAAAATTAGATTTTACCAAAAGATGTGTAAGTAATGAATTTAGCCAAAATGTCACACCACCTGCTAAGTGACGTGTGAACGATAATATTTATATTGTTAGCTATTAATTGCTGACTGAATTTACACCTTTGAGTCATACAACCATAATAATGAATTCTCCGAAAAACCACATGATTTAATTAATTTATAAGAAGTTATAAATTAATTAAATTAGTTAGTATTTTAGAAATATTAATTATTCTTTATTTTATTTGATGTTTGGGAGTTATTTGTAATTATTTGAATTCATTTAATTTGTGGAAATTAGCCACAAGGGCCTCTTTAACAAGTGCAATTAATTTCTAGGACACACAACTGAAATAATTACTTTTAAGGACAAAATGCAAAATTATTAGTTTCTAAGGCCTAAAAACCTATGAAATTATGTCCTTGAAAGTAATTGTACTGCTGAATTTGTCCTTGAAATTAATTTCTATGAATGTGTGTCCTAGAAACTAATTAGACCGCAAAGTTTGTCCTTCTAGTGAAATGCCCCTTTATAAAAGTTATATTTTCATGAATTGATCTATGATATCAATGTAATTAAATAAAAGATAATTACATGCATTCATTTGTGGAATCATATGTCATTTGATGACACTTAATTTTTAGCCATACCATGTAAAGAAATAAGAGTTAAAAGAGAAAGTTAATCAAAATAATTAATTAGGGAAGTTTTAATTAAAGAATGGGAAATGTTTCCTTCTTTCAAATAAAACATATTCTCTAATTCATTATGTACGTACAATTGACTTTCTCATTTTTCATTCTTCTTTCTTTAACTTCTCTTGTTCTCTTCTTCTTCTCTAATGGCTGAAAATATAAGATCTTCCATGGTGATTCAATCATTCACAAAATCAAACACAAATAAAATCAATTATGAAAAGTGGTTTATTCCTCTTGATCCTTGTAACATCGGAGGCTGATTTTGAATCTAGGAGATTTGATTCATCGTTCAAGGTGTGATTTATTGGCTACATCTAATGGTGAATTCATTGCTTCGAGTTCTGATTCGAGGCTTCAGAATTAAGGTACGATCTTTTTATTCTAATGATTTTGATATAATGCTTCAATGAATGAAATTGAATATCATAATTTATATGCGTAGAATATTGTCTCATTTGATTTGAAAATGGTTTATGTAGTTTGAATTGTTTATTATATGAATTGATTGGAGTTTTATTTAGTTGTATCGAAACTAAAATTTGTATGTATAATTTTACAAAGCTTTAATCATAGATATATGTTTTAAACTTTCAAATCAAAGTGTAATTATTTAGATCTGAAAGTTTGTATGCTTATATTAATTGATTTGATTTCATTTTGATAAATCAAAACATTGATTTGTATATGATTAGTATAATGTTTTAATTGTAGATCTATATTTTGAGCACCTAAATTAAAGTATATATTTTAGATTTAAAGGTTTGTATATTCTTATTATTTGCATCTGTAATGTAATTAAAACTTACATATGATTAAAGAATGTTTTGATGACAAATTGATTACAATTATTTTCTAAATTATTTACCCTGTTTGATATATCAAATATCCTTCTTTAAATATTTAAAGGATTGTTAATATATTGTTTAATTTAGTATATTTCATTTTTGATTTAAAAAAAAGAGGAAAAGAAAATTTTATTCATATAGGTTGTATCTCTGGATTCAACTGTACATATATGTATTTCGTTAATTATTTAAGTATACATAAGTTCACAAATACATCTTAAATTTTTTACTATAATATGGAAGTTTATTTTAAATTAATTAATTAGTTCTGGTTTAATCTTTAAGTACACATGATTACATTTATATGTATGTGTACATATAACATTTAATGTTCATATTTCAAATTTTATAATTTAATTGCTTTACTTTTAACAAAAGATTAGAAATGAGACAATAGTATATGCCTATCAATTATTGTTGGTTGTTCTTATTCTTGTGTTATAATGATTTATTGATGATTAATTAAATGCTGCATATATTAAGTTTTCCAAAGAGGAAAGATGAATCAATCGTCTTTGTTATCTTTTATTTCTTTCCTCTTTGTCCCTTTTTTGATTGCCTTTAAATAGATTCCGATTCATTCATATATACCCAGTTATCAATTAACCATACTTGCCTATGTTTAACTATTATGTCACACAATCAAGGAATGAATATATTTGATATATTCATACATTTTTCATATCTTAGCACTGTTTATATATTCACACAAATGGATGTATTTGATGCATCCATTATAGCACTATAATGTTGTACATTCATAATTCACACTGGAATATATTTGGACACACTTAAATTTTATGCCATGTATTAATTTCTAATTAATGGCATTTAATGTATCAATTAATTCAACTAAAAGAAAGAGAAATGGAAGGTTTCTCTCTCCATATAAAGCATAGTATGTCTTTAATTAATTTTATAACTTTTAGAGAAAGAGATAGAAGTTTCCTTCTCTAACTCACATAAGTTTTGGAGAAAGAAACGAATAGTTTCTTACTCTTAATTTATAGCAATTGTTCGGTGTATTTGATCCACTGTTTTTTAAGTTTGAATTAATTAAATAGTTCTTTTAATCAATTTCAAATAAAATATGATTTTATTTAAAAAAACTTTATTAGATTGGATCTAATATATCTTTAGACTTCATAGGCCCAAAAGATCCAAAAGTGGTAATTTTTTTGAAATTTACCCATTTCTTTCGTTGTGAGCTGACTTAATTCCAACAATAGTAAGGCTTGAGATTATTATTCACCAGACATATGTTGTTCTGACTCCTTCCTCATTACAACACAGGTCAAGAAGGGCGATGCTGAAGGCGGAGACGATGATGAGACTTGTGGCAGTAGTCTGTTTATTTACTTATTATTTCTACAGTTTTGATGTACCCATGAGATAAAAACAATGTTGTAATTTTGGAATATTGTATCATGGATATGTTATGACTATTGTTGGGTTTTGGTACTATGGATATTTTGTTATGGTTTTGAATGAAAATTTGAAATTTAAATAAAATAGGTACTATTGTTATTTTTATATTTTATCCTTCCGCTGTGAGATTCTGAATGTGTAAATAAATAGCTTTATATTGTTCTTTTTACCAACCAATAGCCAGCTTTGAGATGGTTCTAAGTTTCGATGGGCCTTTTCTAGGTCGGTATTTAAGCCCATTTCAGGACAGGTTGTTACATTTAGTATCGAGCCTAGGTTACTCGATCAATGAGGATAACTATATGTATAAGAGACATACTTGTTATTTTTGAAAAGATTTTCAAAATCCCCTATTATTTATACTTTATTATAAACACATGCATATACACTAGGAAAATCTTTCTTTTCGCATATAATACTATCTTAGGAAATTATAACTAAAACTTTAACCTACAGATAGTAGAATATGACTGAAAATCCTTCTTCGTTTGAGACTGGAAACCCTACCAGAGGAGTGCCTACCATTCGAGGAATGCCCAAATGGTTTAAATAATACCTCAAGCACATAGGATAAGTCCCTATTCCCCAGCAGACCGCACCAGTTCCACCCTTTGTTGCGCCTACCAAGGCAGCACCTCGTCCTATCGATTTTCCCAAAATGTGTAAGGATTTTCTGAATATGGGAGGAAGAGTATATTCAGGTAAGGAAAGCTTCATGGAGACTAAGGCATGGATAAATGATCGTGAGATGATAGTTTGGGAGTTGGGTTGGGAGGATCAAGTGAAGAAGAGAATGGCAGTTTCATGATTTTAAATGCAACAGAAAATTTTAAGTAAGGGATTAACAGTGAAACTAAAATTTTTTGTTAAAAATCAACAACCTTAAATTCTAATTTGAATTACATGAATGTAATCATGATTGAAAATTGTGAATTTTGATATGCATTTCAAAAATTTTAAACTGTTAATTCTTGTGAATTCTCGAGTTGAACGTTCGAACTTATTTGGTTAAATTTCGGTGATCGGCGTGATCGAGTGGGATGATATTTGGGCTGAAGGTGGTCTGAAGCATGTAGATTGCAGGAAAAATACTGGTGGATTTTCTTGTTGGCCGAGGTGATCGGAAATTGGCGAACTAGGGTTTTAGGTTGAGTTTTGTTCGTCTGGTTTGTCGAAGCAGTTTCGACATGGGTGGAGCACCGGAGGTGATCGCGTGAGGGAATTTAGAAGCATGGCGATGTGGTGGTACTCTGGGATGAGTGTCGTGGTTCCAGTCGTCTTGATCGTCGGCGGCGAAGTAAGTTTTCATCGATGGGTTTGGGTTCCTTGGTGTCGAATGTCTCGATTTCGATCTGTTGTTAAATTCGTCGAATTGGGTGGTCAGAGCTTTCGATGAGATGGTCGTTGATTTGGGGAAGCTAGCGGCAATGATTGGAGAAGCTCTGATCATCTGCGCACGTGAACATGCACGTTATCGTGCATTTTTGTGCATATGAGATTTGAAGGTTTGGGAAGAAGCTGCTTGCTCGAGTTTGGTTCGAGAATATTTGGGTTTGTTTCGAAGTATTGAAGGTCGCGAGTGTATCGAGGTTTGATCGGGAAAGAATCGTGTTTGGCTCGGGTAATTTAAGTATACCAGGTTATAAAAGAAAGTACACAAGCTTTTCAAAAGTTTCAAAGTTTAAAAGCAAAGTAAAAACAAGTTTTCAAGTTACAGTTATATTCAAAGTAATTATAAAGGAATGTTTAAATTAGATTTTAAAATATATTTAAATGAATAAGTTTAAAAGATATGAAATTTGGGATTTCCAAAGTTAAATAATTGTTTTATTTAATTTAAATCAAACATGTTTGAAAGGATATTCAAAGATTTTAAGTGTATTAAAATTAAGTGTTTGAATTGTTTTGTTTAAAAGTAAAATCATATTTCAAAATTGATTTTTTAAATGGGTTTTAATAAAGTAAATAATTTGAGTTTAAGGATAAATAAATAAATAAATTAAAATAAAAGTTAATTACTTATTGTAATTAAGGATAATTACTTAATGAAGTAATTAGTGGATGGATAATTAAAGATTAAGGGATGATTTATTGATTAATTAATTAATGTAATTAATTTTAGGTTAATTAATTAGTCTAATTAATTAAAGATAATCACTTATAATTAATTAAGTGTAATCACTTAGTGAAGTAATTAATGAATAATTACTAAATGTAATTAAATTAAGAAGAATTACTTATGGAAGTAATTAGTGGATAATTACTAATGGAAGTAAATTAAATGGAAGTGATTAAGGGTTAATCACTTAATGTTATTAATTAAAGGATTATTAATAAAATTAATTAAAGAGTTAATTAATTAATTAAAGAGTAATTAATTAACTAGAGAGTTAAGGTTAATTAATAATGTGATTAATTATTTGCTAAGGTAATTAATTAAATGAGTAATTAATTAATTAAGAATTAATATAATTAATTAATTAAGGTAAGTAATTACGGGATGATTAATTACTATTATGATTAATTAAGGTTAATTAATGAATGTAGTTAATTAAAGATTAATTATTTAATTAACTAGAAGGTAATTAATTAATGAAGTAATTAGAGGATTATTAATTAATATAATTAATAAAATTAATCAAGTTTGATTAATAAAAGTGATTAATTAAAGTATGATTAATTAATTATAATTAATTGAAAATTAATGCAAATAATTATAGTTAATTAATTAATGGAAGCAAATGAAGGATCATTAATTATTGTAATTTAATGATAGTAATTAAAGGTTAATTACTGTAAATGGTTAAGGATAATTAATTTTTGAAATTAATTTAAAGGCTAATTACTTGAATGTAATTAAAGGATAATTAATCAAGGGAGATTAATTAAGGAAGATCATTAGGAGATGATTAATTAATTAATTTGTAATTAATTAATGATAGTAAGCAGGATTAAGGTAATCCAAGTAATTAAGGGATAGTAATTAATTTAATTAAAGGTTAATTAAATTGATTAAGAATTAATCAAACCTGCTTATGGATGATTGATTGATATTGGATGATTTGGATATGATATCTCTGATATGTGATATGTGCTGCTTTTTGAGATGATTGGTTGATATGAATTATCTATATGTGATATTGTGAATCATCTATCTGTTTATGTTATTCTGAATATAAGTTTAAATGTTTAAACCTTTAAACAACTTGGCCTTAAAAGATACGTTTTGGATTTCGATGAGACCGGGATCGGGTTTCCAGATTTGGATATCCGGAAACCACATCGATCCAAATTAACGATAGGCCGTGAATCTCAATTGAAGTGAAGACTCGAGGTGTAAGAAGTTTCTTTGTCAGTATAACTCTATGGGTGATTCCGTAATGAGTTGACGGAGATAGTACTTATAGGTTCGAGATGAAGATTCAGAGTGCAAGGGTTATTGTCGTTAACTCTGAGGGTGATTCCAAAATGAGTGTAATGAGATAATGCCTTCGGTTTCGTTCGAACCCGGAACGAACTTGTATGGATTGAATGCTTTCAGAACATCGTCAGGAGGGCGATGAGCATTCTAAGATAGATGTGTTCTATAAAGGTAATCGTAGCCTCAAGCCTCATCAACCGGGAATGGCTAAAACAGGGGAGGTGTAGCAAGGCTTCGTGGGTAGCGCCCACTGAGAGCAAGATATATCCCTGTCTACAGGTTCCTTTTTATTCGGCTTAGTGTGTGGTTGGTCGCGCCAACTACGGGGTTGTCTTGTTCGGAATTATCCTTAGATGGTTCCGGCTTTGTGTTATAGGGGATTGGGAGTAATCCTCGGTACGGTGATCTAGGCCCCGTACTGTGACGGGCGGTACCCCAGTAGCCCTGCCATTGTATGGAATCCAAACTCCAATAAGTGATCTCGGACTTGATTGTATACCTATGTATGTTGGAATTTAATAATGTAACAATTTCAGCTATTTCATATTTACTTGAAAACCCTAGACACTATTATAATATAACTGGATTTCCTATCAAATGTTTTGGTTAGCGTAAGGTAAAAACTTTTCCATGTTTATGTGTGGGAAGTCTTACGTGATACCTTTCTTTTCAAAGGTTTTCAAAGTTAAGTAATTTTAACCCGTTTACTCACACCAGACCCATGTCTGACCCAAGTGTTTATTTTCTGTTTTATTAAACTCTTGGGTACTCAATTTTGTATTGAGTAGTCGAGGGATTCAGGTTAGCTTTGACGAATTCTGGAGGAGATTTGGAGCAGGTGGCTTCAGCGTGTAGATATATTATGGTTCCGTTGTGTTAGTGTTGTGTCTGTGTTGTATTGATGTATTGGAGTTGTATGATAGACAGGTGTTTATAACTGTCTAATATGAAATGTATAAGTTGTGTAACTCTGATGTATATGATACTATGTAATATCATATGTGATATATTGTATTTCATTCGTTCCGCTGTGAGATTCTGATATTGTTGAGTTTCTTTCTTTTCTATCTTTTCTTCTTCTATCCCTTTCTTTCTTAAATCATGATGCGTCTTTCTGGGATAAGAAAGTCGGGTCGTGACAGTTGGTATCAGACGAAATAATGAATTTTAATTAGTGAATTTTATCTTTTAAAAATTAATAAAATGATTTCTATTTATAATGTATATATATGTGTGTATATATTGTAAATAGATAAGCTTTGGTTTGAAATTTAATAAATAAATAAAATCTTGTTTTTAAATTTCTAATATACATTTTTTTTAGTTTGGAAATTATGATTTATTTAATATTAAGATTTTCAAAGCTATTTAAACAAATAACTATATGGTTTTAAATAAGAGTAATAATAAGGTTTATTTTTATTTTCTTTTTAAATATTGCTTAATAAATATGATTTAAGAGTATGTATATATATATATATAAGTAAAATACAATTTACATATGATATGTTAATTCATTTAGTAATAGTAGTAATTACTGTAACGACCCGCCATTCATTCCACAGAATGACGCATCATTAATAAGAAAGAAAGAGATAGAAAAGAGAAAAGAAGAGAAGAGAGAAAGAAACAACATCAGAATCTCAACAGCGGAACGAATAAATTATATTAATAACATAAACTATTACATAGTATACAACACTTATCAGAGTTACATAGTATATACATCACATACTAGACAGTTATAAACAACTGTCTAGACATTACAACTCAATACAATACAAGACACTATCACAGAGATCAACACAGCGGAACTACTATATATCTATGAACGTTGAAGCCTCCTGCTCCATTGCTCCTCCAGAATTTTTACGAGTAGCCAAGGGATTCAGGTTAGCTTTGACGAATTCTGGAGGAGCAATGGAGCAGGAAGCTTCAACGTTCATAGCTATATAGTAGTTCCGCTGTGTTGATCTCTGTGATAGTGTCTTGTATTGTATTGAGTTGTAATGTCTAGACAGATGTTTATAACTGTCTAGTATGTGATGTATATACTGTGTAACTCTGATAAGTGTTGTATACTATGTAATAGTTTATGTTATTAATATAATTTATTCGTTCCGTTGTTAAGATTCTGATGTTGTTTCTTTCTCTCTTCTCTTCTTTTCTCTTTTCTATCTCTTTCTTTCTTATTAATGATGCGTCATTCTGTGGAATGAATGGCGGGTCGTTATAGTATTACAATTAATTAATTACTTTAATCACTTATTATTGATTAATTAGTTTTAATTAATCAATCCTTAATTACTTATTAATTTTCCTATTTTATTTATTCAAACCTTTTTAAAATATACTTTAATTATTTTAAATTTGTTAAAACATTATAAATTTTATAAACTTATTTATTTAAAATTAATTAACCCTTAATTAATGATCTTATAATCTTAATAAAAAACAGATTCAAGTTTAATTTGAATCTTAGTTTGGGAATAAATTAAGTTTTTAAATTCAAATTGTTTAAATAACTTAAAAGAGTTTAAGAAATTAAGTGTATTTAAAAGAATTTGAATTTAAAATGGAGTTTAAAAATGTAAAGAAAGGATTTAAATAAAGTCTTATAAATTTAAATGTTTAATAAGTTTAAATGTTAAGCACCTTAAGGGAGAAGCCTTAGATTTGTGGAATATGGCAGTTGAGGATGACGCTAGTAGGATTGTCACTTGGGATGAGTTCAAGAACTGATTTGAGACAATGTTTATATCAAGGGCAAAACTAAGCTTGCAACTAGAGAAATTTGTGAAGCTTAGGCAAGGAGACTCCACTCTAAAGGAATATATTAGTAAATTTACAGAACTAGCCAAGTTCGGAATGAGTTTGATTGATACACCCATGAGAAAGGCCACAAAGTTTGTCAAGGGCCTAAACTACCCGCTTAGGGAATGGTTGTTGACTCAGATACCCATTGGAGCTACCTACAAGATGCTTGTTGATATAGCTTTAATGCACGACTAATGCTAAGGAGAAATAGATAGAGAAGGAAAAGAGAAGGTAGGACCCGCACGGAATCAGGGAGGGGCCAAGAAAGGAAATTTTTATGAAAATAAGAAGTCAAAAGGGAAATTTAAGAATGAAAGTAAAGTGTGTAATGGATGCCAAAAGAAAGGACACCTTACAAAGGATTGTAGAGTGAATTTGTTGAAGGAAGCTTTTAAGGGAAATAGTTACACTTCCATAAGGAAAGGCATTTAAAAAATCAATGTTCGAAGATGGCGAAAAAAGGGCAGAGTGGAAAAGCCTACGCTATTGAGGCTGCCCCTACTTCGAGTAGACCACCCCTAGAGACCTAGGAAAGGCCGTTATGGAAGGTATAACTCTTATTTATGGGAATAAAGTACTCTATTCGACTTCGAAGCATTGCAGTTAATTTATATCTAGGAATGAGATTAACTCCTTAAATCTTCAAATCCAAACTGTCACCCACCCAATAGTAGTTTCAAATCATATTGGGGGAATGCCACATCTTTTCTCAACTGTAAAGACCTAGTGTTAGACATACGCGACATTGATTTCATATGCAATGCATACATTTTAAATTTCAAGGTAGTTGTCGCAGTACGAGGCAGTCTTAGACAACGATAAAAGGGTAGTATGGCTTAAGAGTTGTAGAGAGTGGGACCTGGACGTTCATTGTACATCCTAAAATTTAGTCGAGTTAAGTTATCTATACTCGGTGATTCTATCACAAATTGAACTTTCATCTGTACCCGTGATTCGAGATTCTCTGATGTCTTTGAAGAAGTTTTGAGGCTTCCACCTCAAAGAGAGATTGAGTTTAGGATTGATCTAGAGAAGGATGTTAGACCAGTTGCTGTGCCATTAAGACACATGGCCCCTAAGGAAAGGCCAGAATTGGATAAGCAGACTCGGAGCTACGGAAAAAAGGATTCATTCAACGAATTACCTCAGAATGAGGAGCCCCTATTGTCTTTGCTACGAAGGCAGACGGCTCATTGAAGCTTTGTGTTGATTATAGGGAACTCAGCAAGTTGACAAAGAAGAATAAGTATCCCTTACCTCGGATAGATGATTTGTTAGATTAACTTATGGGAGCTAAAGTCTTCTCCCAATTAGACATGGCAACTGGATTTCATCAGCTAAGGATCATTGAGGATAGTAAACAAAAGACCTCTTTTCGCACACAAAATGGACTCTATGAGTGGGAAGTAATGCCTTTTGGATCTACAAATTCCCCCGTATACTTTGTAGATTTGATGAGTAGAGTATTTAGGGGACAACTAAACAAATTTGTAATAGTTTTTGTGGATGACATCTTGGTATTTTCCAAAAGTGAAAGGAAGCATGAATGTCACTTAAGGGAGATATTAGGAACCTTGAGAATGCACCAAATTAAAGCCAAATTCTCAAAATTCCACTTTTGGAAGAGGGAAGTGAAATTTCTTGGGTATATTGTTTTGAAACATTGGATTAGCAGTGTAGCCCACAAAATTTGAAGCTATTCAAAATTGGAAGACTCGAAAGAATGCCATGGAGATTAGAAGTAGGGTTAGTAGGTTATTATAGGAAATTCATAAAGGATTTTGCAAAGATAGCAGTTTCTCTAACTCGTTTGATCAAAAAAAATTTAGTCTTTGCTTGGGATGAGAAATACAAGGAAGCGTTCAGGAAGCTATATGAGCTATTGACAATTGCACCAGTACTCGTCATTCCTGATGGAACAAAGCCTTTTACGGTTTATACAGACGCATGTGGCACAGGATTAAGAGAATTTCTTATGAAAGAAGGAAGAGTGATAGCTTATGCTAGCAGACAACTGAAGGACCATGAGAAGGTATACCCAGTGCATGACTTGAAGTAGGTAGCCATTATTTTCACCTTGAAAATGCAGAGGCCCTGTCTTTTGGGGGAAAGATTTGAGTTGGTTACTGAACATAAATCACTGAAATATCTATTTTCCCAGAAAGACTTAAATCTTAAGCAGTAGAGGTGGATGGTGTTTATAACATCATATGACTTTAGGATGCAGTATACCCCCGTAAAAGGGAATGTCTTCGCCAATGCCCTTAGCCGGAGGCATGCTACCTTGGGTGATATATATAAGTGGAGGTACTTGGAGTTTGAATTTCAATTTCCAACCGTCAATAGGAGCCACTCAAAACTATTTGGCAGCAATGGAGGTTAGGCCAGTACTTGGACCATATTAGACTTGAATAAAATAAAAATGAAGAGATAGTTGATATTTTGGATAGGCTAAGGAGAACAATTTCCCCATGACAGTAGATATGCAGTTGACGAGAAGGGATATTTAAGGAGAAATGGATGCCTTTGCATCCCAAGGGTTGATAGTTTATTAAAGGAAGTGCTTACAGAATGTCACCACTCATGAATGACTGTTCTCCTCGGAGGAGATAAAATCTATAGGGATATGAAATAGATTTTCTATTGGCCAGGGATGAAGGAGAAAGTAGTTGAATTTGTTTCTAGGTGTGTTGCGTGTCAAAGGATTAAAGCCGAGCAAGGGAAGCTCGAAGGATTGTTATTGCCATTAGAAATCCTGACTTGAAAATGGGAACACATATCAATGGACTTCATAGATGGGTTGCCTAGGAGCCAAAGAGGCAATGAAGCAATTTGGGTCATAGCGGATAAACTCGCAAAAAGCGCCAATTTTATTCCTATTAGAAGTAATAGGATCGCATCATCTCTAGCACAAATTTATATTAAGGAAGTGGTTTGACTTCATGGATTTCCAATTAGCATCGTTAGTGATAGAGACCCCTTATTTACTAGCGAGTTTTGAAGGAGTTTGAAAACCTCTTTAGGAACTTTGTTAAGTCTTAGTATCGCTTACCACCCACAGATAAATGGACAAAATAGAAAGCATAAATAGGATCTTGGAGGACTAGTTGAAAGCATGCATCGTGGAATTTGGAGGACATTGGGAGTAGTACCTACCTTTAGTGGAATTTTCTTATAATAATAGTTATCAATCGAAGATTGGTATGGCACCCTTTGAAGTGCTTTATGGGAAGCCTTGCAAATCGCCAAATTATTGGTGGGAAACCAACGAATTTTTTATACTCAGACCAGATTTGACTTATGAAACTTCAATGAAGGTAGAGTTGATTAGGCAACGAATGAAGGCAATGCAAGATCGCCAAAAATCCTACACAGATAAGAGAAGGAAAGAATTGGAGTTCGAGGTTGGAGATATGGTGTTTATCAAAGTCTCCCTTCTTAGGAATGTCGTGAGATTTGGAGAATCGTAAAAGTTCGCACCAAGATTCATTGGGCTTTTTTAGTTGTGGAAAGAATAGGAGGACTTTAACATCCCTCTACTTGGAGGCCCAAAACTAACGGCTCCGGATGTTGCAGTCATCCATAGTTATTAATCCTTGGTGACCAAATACGGCAACATTAGATCCATTGATACATAGAAATACAAGAATATGGAAAAAATCTAAACAACAAACAAATTCCACATTCCATTTCAAAATATTCCAAATTGATGATATAATTCCAGTTTACAGACCACGTTCAGAGTAAAAATATAATTATTACAAAATACGCCAAGAGCGACATATGAAGATGCCCCCTTGGTTGATCAGAGTATATAATAAGGCAAGAAAACGAGTTTGCCTTTACAATCAAAACACACAGCGGAAATAATAGAACTCTAATAAAAGGCTTGCCTCCTGCACGTCCTCGGAAGCTTTATTCGTTTAAATGAACACCAGGCAACCTTAACTCTCAACCTACTCAAAATCTATTGAGTACCCGAGAGTTTAAGGGGAAAACAAAAACTTCAAGTCAGACATAAAGCCTGGTATGAATAATAATTTACCATCTCAAACGATTTAGATATCTAGTGAGACCACGCCACTTAGCGGAACGGGTTTTCCCCTCACTAATATTCTAAAACATTTATAAAACCATATACAGTGCTCCTGCATCCACAATGGTTAAAAATAGTATTTCAATAACATTATGATGATATGCAAAATAAGTAAATCAAATTTGGATTACCCATCCCCATTCATTTTGACTGTCTGTCTCAAGTATAGTTTAAGGGTTACTATTAACCTATTAAATGATTATGGACTATATGTCTGATTTCATAGTTTTCCTGGGATTACTAAGAACCTACTGGTAACTCCAATATCTTTTCTCTTATCCTAGTTTTCATAGGATAACTAGGAACCTATATTTACTAACTGTCAATATCTTAATCCGAATATAGTTTTCATGGGCTAACTACAAACCTACTGGCCCCTCCTGTATCAAATCATAGTTTTCATGGGCTGACTATGAACCTATTGTACCCTGCTAATATATTTTGTTATACACAGTTTTCATGGGCTTATTGCGAACCTATTGACCCCTGCCAATATCTTTAATTAAATTTTTAATATTTCTTAAGTTATATTCACTACTGGGTCAACCTAACTGGTTATTCTGCCCTTCCCCAAAGTACTGTTATGGGTTAATTACAATGTGAATAAGTATATGAAGAAGTAAAACTTCTAAAAATTTTAGTTATGCCATGGTATTTCCTTTTTAAAAGGAGAGTGGGTCATTTGTTTTAAAAATTTAAAACATCACCTTCGAAACCTCTGGATAACCTCCTTCGAAAGCATAAACTTCTTTTCAAAGCATAATAAACATACCTTTCGAAGCCCTTGCTAAATATTCACTTTCGAAACCAATGGTACCTTTCAATGGTATCAAAAAATTCTTTAAAACATAGCTTCGAAACAAATAAAAGTACCTTGTCGAAAGCATTTGGTTTACTCTTTAAAAACATTCTTTGGGTCAAAATGATTGTATACGAAGTATCCTTTTTGAAACCAATTATAAAATTGTTTTGGGGGAAAAAGTTGATGGTGTCGGTACCATCTAGACGAACCAACAACCTTTTACATTAAAACATTGAAGGATAGAGTCGAAGCCGCCTTTAGACTCCATTGCCTTCGAAACCCCCAACCCCTCGAAAGCATTCGGGAAAAAGGCTTAGTTTTAAGTTGAAACAATGAGAACCCTTCGACAGCATAGATGGCTTCAATATAGTCGAAATGAGAAAATTTGCGGCTGGGTTTCGACTTGGTCGAAAACAGTCCTTTCGATAGCTCTTATTTAAGGAGAAAGGTACCCATTCGAATGCTAATACTTCAACATAATAAAGCAACCTTCCCCAAAAGCTATTTGTTTAAAACCTTTCGAAAGCATATGTTTCGACTATGTCGAAAGCTTTAAGTAAAACAAAGCAAATACTTAACGTTTGAAAAACTAAATTGGTTTCGACTCCTTCTGAAGCATTCCTTTCGACACCAAGGCTTCTGCCTTCTTTTCAATCCACTACGTACCATCTAAGTGATACCTTGTGTATTGGTTTCGACTATGTGGGTTTCAACTGGGATGGTTTCGACTGCAGCAGAGTCAATGGAGTCGAAAGGTACTACCGTTTTTTAGGCGGAACCTACTTTTCTGAATTAAAGGCTGAAATTTAGCTACTTTTAGTAATTTCTTTATAATCACTTGCTTATTTGTAAATCTTTGATTGATTGCCATAAAACTTTTCAAATACTTTTCAAAGATAACTGCCGCATTTAATCAGATCTAAATCAAAGGAATTATAACATTTAAGCCCTTTTATAAACAAAACCAGTATTTGCAAATAAGTCCTTCTCTTGAAATAATTTATTTTCTCTAGTAAATCAATTGGGAAAAATCCTCAAAAATCGCATAAATTCAACTTTATCATGTAATCAAATATATTAAAATTTCAGACCCAATTTCTTCCAGAAATACTTGAAATAAAATTTAAACCTAATTATATCACATTTCCCTTTAGAAATTTATAATAAATTTTCTATAACTCGGAAAATTCTGAAAATTTGAACCCATCTCCAAAATCATGTTTTTCTTAACATTAAAATTTTCCATGGCATTCTAAAATCTTAAACTCTCGGTTTTACATCAAAACCGTATAAATTCATATGTGAATGAATTAAAATAAATCAAACGTAATATTGTTCAAGCATATCATCATCCATATCATCAAAAAAATGAATTTAATCATAAATCCGAAAACACATATATAACCATATAATAAAATAGAGATGGTATGAAATCATTATTCGCCTTAGATATGATAAGGAATTTGAGATTTGTTGTTGATTAATCCTTCCTAGCTTTGGTCCTTAGCTTTAGATTATAATCTTCCTATTTTCCTCCTTGCTAATGGCCGGCTATATTTTTGTTTTGATTTGTGTTTGTGAAGGTGAGAAATGAAACGTGAATGGGCAAGGGTTAGAAATGTATAGCTGTGTGTGATAAGGAGGCTATTTTACTAATATGCCCAAGTGTAATTTAATTAGTTTAATAACCCAATTAAATCACATTTACTTTATTAATAAGCACGACCTTATATATGGTTTATTCAAATCTCAATCTCCTTATCATCATTATTCTATTTAATTTATCTAATTAAATTTCCTGAATAATGTTATCAAAATTAGGGATGTTACAGGCTCCCTCCTTAAAAAATTTCGTCCTCGAAATTCACTAAGGACTAAATACTAAACATAGCAATCATCTATAACAACTCCTAACAACCATACTAGTCTAACCGACTAGCAACTATCTATATAAATCTAATATGGACATACCCTCAAAGCAGATCATGATAAGTATCTCTAATCTTGTCCTTTGTCTTCCAAATACAGTCCTTCTCGTTGTCGCTCCATTGAACTTTCACCAACCCGACTGTCTTATTCCTTAATCTTTTCTCATCTCTAGTTACAACTCGAATTAGTTGTCTAACAAAAGTCAAATTAGGCTCTACTACTAAGTCTTCCAACCCCGTCAGAGGAATAGTAGTCTCTAGATCATGCACATACTTGCAAAGATGAGACGCATGAAATACATTATGGACACCCACCATACTGCTCGGCAACTCTATTCTGTATGCGAGCTTTCCAACCCTCTCTATAATCTAGAATGGACCTACATATCTTGGGGCTAACTTCCCTGACTTTCCAAATTGTATCACACCTTTCATTATGATACCTTGATGAAAACCTTATCTCCAACTGATAATTCTAAGTCCTTACGCCTCTTATCTGCATAACTCTTCTGTCTTGACCGAGCTTCCTTCATCCATCCTTGGATTAACTCAATCTTTTCCGATGCCTCTAACCAAATCTAGACCTAAGACTAATCTATCTCCAGTCTCCAACCAACATGCTGGTGATTTGCAGGGTCTTTCATACAAAGCCTCAAAAGGCGCCATTCCTATACTAGTTTGATAACTATTATTATAGGAAAACTCAACCAAATGTAGGTGATCTTCCTAAGATCCACCAAAGTCTAATACACAAGCTCTTAGTAGATCCTCGAGAACTTTGTTGACTCTTTCTGTCTTCCCATCTGTCTGAGGGTGATACGCAGTACTCATATTAAGCTTGGTACCCATCACTTCCTGTAGACTCTTCCAGAACTCACTAGTGAACAAAGCATCTCTGTCACTGACTATGCTACTAGGAACTCCATGCAGTCTAACTATGTTCTTCAGGAATAACTTAACTAAGACGGGTGCCGTTTTGGTTGACTTAACTGGAATGAAATGGGCACTCTTGGTCAATCTGTCCACTATAACCCATATAATTTCATTACCTCTATTTGACCTTTGCAACTCGTCTATAAAATCCATAGATATCGAATTCAGTTTCCAAACTGGAATCTCTAAAGGCTGAAGCAACCCACTCGGTTTCTGATGTTCAACTTTCACTTGTTGACAGTTTGCACACAGCCTAACCCACAAGCCAACATCCCTCTTCATGCCTTCCTAATAGAAGCTTCTCTTCATATCCTAATACATCTTGGTCCCTCCAGGATGAATCGTAAACTTGGACCAATGATATTCTCCAAGAACTTCTTTCCTCAAGTCCACATTCGGAACACACAATCGTCCCTTCATTCTCAACCATCCTCTCTGGTCAAGGCTAAAATCCTTTAGATCATCGATCTCAGTTCCAACCTCAAGCCTTCTGATTCTCTCAGCCAACACTGGATCCTCCTTCTGCTTAGAAGCAATTGTCTCAATCAATACTGGTTGAACTTCTAAACAAGACAACCTGGCGGAACTCTGACTAAAACTTGCAGTCGATCTTAAATGCACATCACAACAGACTAAAGCTTCTAAATCCTTCCACTCCGCCAACATAGCCAACACCACATTCTGATGTTTTCTGCTAAGAGCATCAGCCACCTTATTACCTTTTCCTGGTGTATACTCTATACCAAAATCATATGCAGCCAAAAACTACAGCCATCTCTGCTGCCTCATATTCAACTCCTTCTGAGAGAATAAATATCGTAAAGACTTATGATTGGTATAAAGCCCAAACCTCTCCCCCATGTGATAATGTCTCCAAATCTTTAATGCGAAGATCACAGCTGCCAACTCCAAATCATGAGTAGAATATCTTACTTCATGTGGTCTAAGCTTCCTAGATACGTAGGCAATGACTTTACCATTCTGCGTCAACACTGCTCCTAATCCAGTTCCACATGCATCAGTATACACCACCAATCCTTGGTTTCTGTCTGGAACTACTAACACAGATGCATTGACCAACAAATGCTTTAACTTAAGAAATGCTTCCTCACATTTGTCGGACCAAACAAATTTCACTTCCTTCCTAGTTAGCTTAGTCAAAGGTGCTTCTATCCGCGAGAAATCCTTAATGAATCTCCAGTAGTAGCCAACAAGTTCAAGAAAACTCCTGATCTCAGTCACCATCTCTGGCTCTTCAGATTATTAACAGCTTCGATCTTATCTGGATCGACTGACAATCCTTTCACAGAAACTACATGGCCGAGAAATTTTACCTCTTTCTTGACACTTGGTAAACTTCTCCTTTAGCTGATTCTGCCTCAGCGTCTCAAGTACCACTCTAAGATGAACTTCATGCTCTCTCTCATCCTTACAGTATACCAGAATGTCATCTATAAACACTAATACAAACCTATCTGAATGCTCTCGGAAAACTCGGTTCGTCAAATCCATAAAGGAAGCAGGTGCATTCGTTAAGCATCACCAACCACTCATATGAACCATACCTAGTACGAAATGCTATCAAAGGAATATTGTCCTCCGCCAGTCTTAACAAATGGAAACCTGTCACCAAGTCCAATTGGGAAAACACTCTTGCTCCACTCAACTAATCAAACATATCATCTATTATTGGCAAAGGATACTTATTCTTAATTATCCTTTCGTTTAACTTACGATAGTCAATGCATATCCTTAATGACCCATCCGGTTTCTTTACGAATACCGCGGTCTCTCCCCAAGGTGAACTGCTTGGTCTAATAAATTTTTTTCCTTCTAGATCCACTAGCTACACCTTCAATTCCTTCATCTCAGTTGGTGTCATCCTGGTAGGTGGCCTACTCACAGGTTCAGCTCCTGGCACAAGATCTATTCTAAACTTAACAACTCTTTTTGGTGGTAGTCTAGTGACTGGCTCAAAAACATTTGCAAATTCTCTTGCTACCCGAACCTGACTTAACTCATTTCCTACCTCCATAGCATTAAGCATAGCACTAATACTCTGGTCAGTATTCTCTACTGAGAATATCACTTGGTTATGACTATCAAGGTGTCTCAGTGATATTTCCCTATCATGGCAAAATATTCTAGCCTCATACCTGCCCAACCAATCCATACCCAAAATGATTCCAATATCTACGAAATCAATAGCATGAAAACTGCATGCAAACTAATGACCTAATAAGTCAAGCTCTAACTAGTCACATCTCAACCCTAGAGTTGCATACCCTCCTATTTGATTCGCAACCCTTAAGAAAGTAACAAGGTAGGTTGGTTCTAAACATAATCTATCAACTAAACACTGAGATGTAAATGAATGTGATGCACCAGTATCAAATAGTACTCTAACTAGAATACTCTGAATCAAAAGCATACCTTCCATCACAGTCATTCCTTCATCAGCTGCGGTAGGCCTAGTTGGTCCTATAGCAAAAAAATTTCCTTTGTCCTCCCTAACTGGCTTTGGACACTGATTCTTGTAATGCCAACTTGAACATAGTTGAAGCACTTCACATTCTTGTTACTTGCACCCTTCTTCCCATTTCCTGACCGGCATTCATTAGCAAAGTGACCCTTCTTGTCACACTTATAGCAAACTACCTCAGCCTTTGACTTTTTAGCAGTATATCCCTTCTGGGTTTCCTTCTTTTGAAAGAACTTCCTCTTTTTCTGCTGAGAACCCCGAGTTTCCACTGACTTCTCTTTAGCAAACTCAGCAAGTAACTTCTCATGGCGAATGGTCATCTCCACCACTATATTACAAGGATCACGGACATGTGTCATGGTATTCTAGCAAGCTCGGGCCTCAATCCCCGAATGAACCTCTCATTCCTTTTGGTGTCAGTATCTGTAAAAGCATATCCATATCGAGACAGCTCTTCAAACATAGTAGCATACTCGACTACTGACATCTCTCCTTGCACTAAATCCATAAACTTCCTCATCAGCTCAAACTTAGAAAACTCAGATACTGACTTCTGCTCAAATCTCGTTTTAAAATCAGCCCAAGTTAACCGCTCTTCCGGAACTCCAGCAGTGACACTATTCCACCAATGTAGTGCTGACCCCTGCAACTATCTAGAGGCCAACCTCCTCTTTTGCCCATCATTCAGACCCAAATCAGTAAATATACGCTTACAATGCAATAGCCAATTCTGAACCTCTATGGCACTCTCCGTTCTCAAGAATGGCTTTCCACCCAAACTGGTTTAATCTCTACTCAGCAAAGTATAATTATTCCCGACTAGAGCCATAGGATTAGCTCCTCCTGAATTTCCAGCAACACCAGTAGTAGCTTTAACTTGCATCAAACCAACAAAGAACTGATACACCGCCCCATATATACTGTGGATTTCCAACACTCACATTGGCATCGACATTTTGATTACTAGCATTAGCCTATCGACCAGGGTTCCTCCTGGTAGTGGGTCAAGCATTTCCATTGGTTGTAGTGCTTCCTCTACCGAGATTTCCTCTTCCGTTTCCTGATTCCATATCTCCTTTCTCGTAAATCTGCATATGAGCCTTAGTAAGATACAGAAGAACGGTCAAAGGGAGAGGGGAATATGTACTTATATATATAACTATATATATCAAATATATGAACGTTACTATAGCATTAACCCAAACTCCAAACCCTAAACTTATTATCTGATCATTGGATTATGTTTGGAAAATCTTATAGATTTAAGTTTCTTTTAAAGTTTCATAAACCTATGCTTTGATACCAACTTGTAACATCCCCCTACTTGGAGGCCCAAAACTAACGTTTGCGGATGCTACAGTCATCCATAGTTATTAATCCTCGGTGACCAAATATGGCGACATTAGATCCATTGATACACAGAAACACAAGAATATGAGAAAAAATTAAACAGCAAACAAATTCCACATTCCATTTCAAAATATTCCAAATTGATTACATAATCCCAGTTCGCAGACCACGTTCAAATAACATATAATTATTACAAAATACGCCAAGAGTGACATATGATGATGCCCCCTTGGTTGATCAGAGTATATAATATGGCGAGAAAACAAGTTTGCCTTTACAATCAAAACATACAGTGGAAATAAAAGAACGCTAATAACAAACTTGCCTCCTACATGTCCTCGGAAGCTTTATTCGTCTAAAAGAACACCTGGAAACCTTAATTCTCAACCTACTCAAAATCAATTGAGTACCCGAGAGTTTAAGGGGAAAACAAAAACTTCGGGTCAGACATAAAGCCTGATATGAATAATAATTTACCATCTCAAACCATTTAGATATCTAGTGAGACCACGCCGCTTAGCGGAACAGGTTTTCCCCTCACTAATATCCTAAAACATTGATAAAACCATATATTGTGCTCCTACATCCACAATGGTTAAAACATAGTATTTCAAAAACATTATAATGATACGCAAAACAAGTAAATCAAATCTGGATTATCCATCCCCGTTCATTTTGACAGTCTGTCTCAAGTATAGTTTAAGGGTTACTATTAACCTACTAAATGTTTATGGACTATCTATCTGATTTCATAGTTTTCCTGGGATCACTAAGAACCTATTGGTAACTCCAATATCTTTTCTCTTATCCTAGTTTTCATGAGATAACTAGGAACCTATTGACTAACTGTCAATATCTTAATCTGGATATAGTTTTCATGGGCTAACTACAAACCTACTGGCCTTTGCCAGTATCAAATCATAGTTTTCATGGGCTGACTATGAACCTATTGGGCCCTGCCAATATCTTTTGTTATACACAGATTTCATGGGCTTACTACATACTTATTGGCCCCTGCCAATATATTTAATTAAGATTTTAACATTTCTTAAGTTATATTCACTACTAGGCCAACCTAACTGGTTATTCTGCCCTTCCCCAAAATACTGTTATGGGTTAATTACAATGTGAATAAGTATATGAAGAAGTAATACTTCTAAAATCTTTAGTTATGCCATCGTATTTCCTTTTTAAAAGTGAGTGGGTTATTTGTTTTGAAACTATAAAACATCACCTTCGAAACCTCTGGATAACTTCCTTCGAAAGCATAAACTTCTTTTCAAAACATAATAAACATACCTTTCGAAGCCCTTGTTAAATATTCACTTTCGAAACTAATGGTACGTTTTGATGATATCAAAATATTCTTTAAAACATAGCTTTGAAACAAATAAAAGTATCCTGTCGAAAGCATTGTTTGCTCTTTAATAACATTCTTTGGGTCAAGATGATTATATACGAAAATATCCCTTTCAAAACCAACTAAAATTGTTTTGGGGGAAAATGTTGATGGTGTCGGAACCATCTAGTCAAAAGCAACAACCTTTTACATTAAAACATTAAAGGATAGAGGCTAAACCCCCTTTCAACTCCATTGCCTTCAAAACCCCCAACCCCTCGAAAGCATTCAGGAAAAAGGCTTAGTTTTAAGTTGAAACAAAGAGAACCCTTCGACAGCATAGATGGCTTCAATGCAGTCGAAAGGAGAAAATTTGCGGCTGGGTTTCGACTTGGTCGAAACCAGTCCTTTCAAAAGCTCTTAATTAAGGAGAAAGGTACTCCTTCTAAAGCTAATACTTCAACTTAATAAAGCAACCTTCCCCAAAAGCTATTTGTATATAAACTTTCGAAAGCATATGTTTCGACTATGTCGAAAGCTTTAAGTAAAATAAAGAAAATACTTAACGTTTGAAAAACTAAACAAAGTTTCGACCCCTTCGGAAGCATTCCTTTCGACACCAATGCTTCTGCCTTCTTTCCAATCCACTACATACCATCAAAGTGATACCTTGTGTATTGGTATTGACTATGTGGGTTTCGACTGGGATGGTTTTGACTAGAGCGTAGTCAATGGATTCGAAAGGTACTGCTGTTTTTTAGGTGGAACTTACTTTTCTAAATTAATGGCTGAAATTTAGTTACTTTTAGTAATTGCTTTATAATCACTTGCTTATTTGTAAATATTTGATTGGTTGCCATAAAACTTTTCAAATAATTTTCAAAGATAACTGCCGCATTTAATCAAATCTAAATCAAAAGAATTATAACGTTTAAGCCCTCTATTAACAAAACCAGTATTTGCAAATAAGTCCTTCTCTTGAAATAATTTATTTTCCATAGTAAATCAATTGGAAAAAATCCTCAAAAAACACATAAATTCAACTTTATCATGCAATCAAACATATTAAAATTTCAAACCCAATTTCTTCCTAAAATACTCGAAATAAATTTTAAACCCAATCATATCACATTTCCCTTTAAAAATTTATAATAAATTTTCTATAACTCGGAAAATTCTGAAAATTTGAACCAATCTCCAAAATCATGTTTTTCTTAACATAAATTTTTTCCATGGCATTCTAAAATCTTAAACTCTCGGTTTTACATCAAAACCATACAAATTCATATGTGAATGAATTAAAATAAATCAAACGTAATATCGTTCAAGCATATCATCATCTATATCATCATAAAAATGAATTTAATCATAACTCCACATATATAACCATAGAATAAAATAGAGAAGGTATGAAATTATTATTCACCTTAGATATGATAAGGAATTTGAGATTTGTTATTGATTAATCCATCCTAGCTTTGATCCTTAGCTTTAGATTATAATCTTCCTCTTTACCTTCTTGCTAATGGTCGGCTATATTGTTGTTTTTGATTTGTGTTTGTGAAGGTGAGAATGAAACGTGAATTGGCAAGGGTAAGAAATGCATAGCCATGTATGATAAGAAGGCTATTTTACTAATATGCCCATGTGTAATTTAATTAGTTTAATAACCCAATTAAAGCCCATTTACTTTATTAATAAACACGACCCTATATATGGTTTATTCAAATCTCAGTCCCCTTATCATCATTATTCTATTTAATTTATCTAATTAAATTTCCTGAATAATGTTATCAAAATTGGGGATGTTACAAGGATCGACTTACCGCTTGGATTAGCAGACGTCCACAATGTTTTTCACGTTTCACACTTGAGGAAATGCCTTCATGACACGACTATTGTGGTAGAGCCTGATCAATTGGGGGATATTGAGTCGGAGCCAATAGCATCCTGTGCCACTGCATATATTGTAAAACATGGAACAAGGAAGCTCCACAACAAAGAAATTAGGTTGGTTCGAGTACAATGGGGAAATAACCCGGTGGAAAGCACATGGGATATCGAAGAAAAGATGAGAATCTCTCATCCAGAGCTTTTCATTGGTAAACTTTTCTCTCTAAATTATATTTTTTTGTTGCATCGTGGTTGGTAGATTGGATGGTAGGAGACATTTGCTTCACTTTTCACCATCACTTTGCACTTATATAGAAAGCTTTTGCATGTTTAGGGTGTTTTTCATACATACTTATATGTTACAATCATACATTCTAGAATTGGGCTCACTTATAGTATGTCTGCAATACATAATCATATTGCACTTTTGGTTGAGTAGATGGATATGTAGATAACTTGGTTGTATAACATGAATGTTTAGTGCGCGTTACGCTATTTTCCCTTTGGAAAAGAATTCGAGGACGAAATTTCTTTTAAGGGGTGAAGAATGTAACACCCCATAAAATCAACCATAAATAAATTGGATAAATTAAATAAAATAAGTTAGGGATTCAACTATTAATTTTGCAAAAGTTAGAATTTGAACATGAAATTCTTATTGTTGCGTTCGTGGCGAAATTCTGATTAAATTCCATATATAATATATTGAAATTAGAGTTTAAATAGAAAAGTATGGACGTTTAAAGTTTTCGGATTTAAAATAATTTAAATATAATTCAAATTCAAATGAATAATTAATTTTAAAATTTGAAATTCAAAAGTTAACAATAATCAGATTAGGGGTTAAGTAAATGTTAAAATTAACGTTAATGTTAAAGTTTAATTAAGGAATATAATAAATAAACACAACGGCACCAAAAATCTTCCCAAAATAAACGTTACGGTCGATCTCTCCCTAGGATTGGTCATTCGCTAGCGGCCGACCGTTGCATGTGAAAATGCCGCTAGGGTTTGTGAATTTGAATGTTCTGGATTTATAATTTCCAACCAACCTTCATTCAACAGTTTCGGTGCATTCCAACCACTATAAATAAGACCCTATACCCCTCACTTTTATTTACACATATTTTGGGAACATTAGCGAAGCTCTGTTAGTTCGTCTTTTCGTAGTTTCAGAAAAACTCCATTAGGGTTTCAGATAAGAAATCCTATACATCTATCTTTGTTTATTGTTTATTTTCTCGATCTATTCTCTTCCAATCCCTTAATTACTAAATCTAGTCTATATGTACAAATCCCTTGTTGTATATATATCAAAAAGAGGAGATCCGATAAAGATCGCCAAAGGCATGTCAAAGCCAAAGGAAGCAAAGCTAAAGACATATTGTGAGTGGAAATATTAGAGTTTCTATTTTATTAATGATTAGTATAGTTTGGGTTTGAATATGCCTTGGGAAGTTTGGTTTGCGAAAACATCATATTATAAACTCCTAAAACTCCTTCAATGTGAACTGTCAATTCTATGTTGGAATCTCAATTGATTATGGCAAAATAATGGAAATAGTGTAGATTTGCATTTTTTGATAATATTTCCTTCTATTCCACTCCTTATTCGTTTTCTTTGAATTTGGTTGAAGAATTTTGATTAAGGAATAGTGTGTAAGGTACGAGTTTTATTCGTATTTTGTACTGCTTATTTCCATGAATCAAGTAGGAATTCCTTGGTTTATCTTTATGTGAAAAAGGAGTAGAATAGAGCATAAAAATTGGAATTATAAGTTTCTAGTATCAATATATTTCATTATTTTGGTGTAATAAGTTAAGTTTAAACTTTTATTACATACAAGTCTATTGATTGGAATTTTTGGATATGAATATTGGAATTTTGGTATTGTTGGTAATATGGGATAAGACCTGTATAATTGTTAAAAGAATTGACATTTAAACGCTAGTTTAGGGCATAAATTCTGCACGCTTAGAAATTACTAGGTGCGTGTGTGTTTATGTGTGTGTGTACATACATACATACATACATACATATACATACATACATACATACATGCATATATATATATACATATATATATATATATATATGTGTGTGTGTGTAATTAACATATGATTGCATAATAACCGAATGGATGACAAGACGAACAAATTTTCGTTTTCCAACTATAATGAGCATCGACAACTAAAACATGCCCATGAGTAGTACGAACAGATATCCTAAAGGGAAGAGGCTAATCTAGAGTTACTTCAATGAGAGCTTTCGCATACACAAGCTGGTTTCAAGCAATAGTATTAGCATCGAAACATCTGAGTTTACCAACAACACTCACTAACCTTTTTAACCCTATCATAGACTGCAACACAGAAGGAATATAAGAGAAATGAGCCCAAACTAGAATAGAGAGCATATGTTCCTTAGCCTTATCCACCGCCGAATGCCAAGGGGTAATAATGAAGGGTTGACCAGTAATAATGAAGCGATCCACCTCAAGCACTCAAAGCCTTTCTTCCTATCTAGAGAACTTGAAAAAGAACAAGCTATTATCAAAGTGCATTTGTAGTCTACCCTAATATTCCAACGTTGACGATAATGATCGAGGACTGCATGATACAAAGGATTAGAGTTTAGGAAAAACCCCACTAGATACTCCAACCAATAAGCAGCCTCTGCTTCCAAGACCTCCATCGGGGGTACCATGGCGTCATCCACCTCCTCAATATCAAAAGAATATGGAACATATTCTCCCATCTTCCTAGGCATCGCACTAAAAAGTGACGACCACCTGGAACCAGTCACAGGAGATGATCCCAAAACTTTATCAGGCAAAGTGGTTGCATTTACTGCACTTGAATTTTGATTGATAGAACTAGTAGCAGCAGATTTTAGCCGGTCACAATCGCAAGCAGTTTGCGTGCTTAAATTTCCACACAATTGTTCAGGCCCAATGTTTTCATTTACTCTAACATCCACAATAGCTCTACCTAATGCAACATTAATGTTGCTATTACCAATATCTACCCACTGGCCCAACGTAGATACAACACCCAACATAGGCTAGAGTGGACTTACCCCAACTACGGCAACAGTAGATGAAGTAGGCACACTAGAGATTGGAGTTCTTCTTGGGTCATAGATTTTCAAAGAGGAATCATGCAGCACGAAGGCATTTGACGAAGATACGGGCGGGTCAGAGCAACTAGGGTTGTAGAAATCACTCGAATGTGAGTTATTCAAAGTGGGAAATTCAGAGAACGAAGCAACTTTCTCAAGCAAGGTCGAAATAAGAGCAGATGGAGTGGATGAAACGTTGAAGGCATGGCCTGATCTGGTTATGGATGGAGGCGGAGTTATCGAGCTTTTGTAATAGCCATGAAGAAGATGGACAAGGTAGATCGGGATGAGTGGATTGAAAGAAACGTCGGAGGGATGCGAATGGAAGGGATGAGGCGAAAGTGAATGGAATTAGGGAACAGCAGTAGCCATTATCATGAATTTATATTTATTTATTTCGACAAATCAAAATCTCTTATTTTATTTAAATATATAAATTATATACAATTTTATTTAATTTATATTCAATTAAATATAAAGTACATATATGTATCATATACATAAATGTATGTGTGCGTGTAACATAATAATCCATACAAGGTATAACACGCCCATATATTTACATCACAATAGACATGTTAGCTCATCCTATATGTATTAAATGTTGTCCAAACATATATATGTATGTAAACTTGTTATCTATATAAATATTAAAAATTAGGTATATATATATATATATATGTATATGTATATATATGTATATGTATGTATGTATGTACATATGTATCTATATATGTATGTATATATGTATATACGTGTGTACATATATATATATGTATATGTATAACTCATATGTAAAAATATTAATGATTTATTTTTGTATACTATTGCATTAAATATTAAATAAATAAATATAGGTACATACGTAATATAATTTTTTAAATCATTTAACACATATGCATATATATATGTATGAATACAGTAACAAAATTGTTATTATATTTAAATATATATATATAAGTATTTAATAATATCTATACATGTATTTGCATATGTGTGTGTATATATAGTATATTAATTATGTATTTAATATATATATATATATATATATATATATATATATATTTGAACCTTTCCACATCAAATGCACAACACAAAAATATTTTTTTATATTTTATTGCATTAATATATATATATATATATTAATTGATTATTTGAAATACAATAAAATAATAATAATAAATATTCCTGTGTTACATTATTTAAATTTTGATTTTTTAGAAAATCAACCATGATATTCTAAAGTTATGAAAATTTTCTAGAATTTTTTCAGTTAAAATAATATTATTAATTAATTAATTGATTTCGGTTGGTTATTAAATTAATTTTTAAAAAATATAAAAAAGACTATTAATTTCTTATTTTTTGGCCAAGAGTTTATATAATGATAAAAAGAATGTATAAAATTTAAAATTTAATTTTATAAGTATATTTTATTTTATATGATATATTTAATTTGTATATTGATTTAAATAAAATTAAATAATAGTAAATAATATTAAAAATTAATTTGCAGTCACCGAAAATTATAATCTAGGTAGATTTGAATTTATAAAATATGAGTTCAACTATTAACATGAGACGATGATATAATTAAATACAAGTCATATAATTAAAATTCGGTAGTATATTAATACATACATACATATATATATATATATTAATTAATAAAATGATAATAATTAAAATAAAATATATTTGGCTGTGCACTTCGGATCTATATATAAAATTGTGTTTTTTTAAATAAATTAAAATATACATATAACCGATATAATATGTTATAATATTGATGATAAATATAAGAATCTCACATAATTAGCAATATAATAGTGATATATATATATAGGAATAATATAATGTTATCCAAAAAGTATAAATCATATAGTATAGTAAAAGAGCCGTCGAAAGCCGTCGCTCCTTGCTGTCGGAATAAAAGCCTTTTCTAGTAGTGATACCTAACACTAATGCCTTCGAGCATACCTTGTAACGATGAATTCTCTCTCCTTACAAATCTTCTCAATTCGGAAGATTGTTAATCCTTGAACCATAAACCTTTAGCTATCCAATAGTTATCGCATTTTGAATTGATTTGAGATGAATTTATTAGAGCTCCTTGTTGATGAGGTTAGCCAATAATGATGGGGAAATGGTAGCCAAAAGATCCTTTTTATATTAGGGTTAGGGGTCCTTTTATAGTAGAAGAAATAAAAAGAAATATGGATCACATCTTATACCATTTCTCATCAAATCTCAACCATCCATCTCCGAACCCCTCAAGCCTTTTTAGATGCCTCCTACAAGCCCTATTGCTGTCGAAATAACATCTTAATATCGTGGGCTAATAGCCCATTTAAACCCAAATAAATATTATTAATTATATCTAATTTAATAGCTTGTCGATATCGCATATCGATCTATATATTTATAACTATATAAATATATTCAATAATATTTATTCCTCAAATCATATTCAAAATATCATAGTTAACATTTCATAAATATTAATTAATTTATAATGGTTATTAACTAATTAAATTGTTTGGATTAAAGAGAATTTCTTATTATGGTTGTGTGACTCGTAAGGTGTAAATTCAGTCAGTAATTAACATTGAACTATTCGAATGTTAATGTTCACACGACATTTTGCAAGTGGTGTGACATTTGATCAAATTTATCGCTTACCTAGTTTCGATAAAATCCAATTTTATATTATTAAGCGTTACCCGGTTGTGACATCTATTTATACTAATTCTCTTCCTCAAAACTATATCACTTTGGACTTGTGGAATTTGGTAATGGTCAAAATTACAATGTCATCTATATTCAACTCTATACTCTAAACACAAAGTCCTTGGTTCAATAATAACAATTATTATTAACCAAAACGCTCTCCTTAGAGACTTTAATTTTTTATTGACTTGAGTTGACCGTGATACTAACCTCATACAACCAAGGAGACGAATTGTCTCTTGAATAGTGCTTCACTTCCAATACTTCCATTCGACCCAACTACAGTCACTCGATGTGTAATGATCCATAAATTAATCACTTTGTATTTGAATATTTAAATCAATTTTAAATATTGAAATAATGGACTTTAATAACCAAATAAACATCTTTTAAATAATAATTAACAATGTTAAAATCATTTTCAAAGTATGTTTAGTAAAATAGTTAGTTCAAATAAAAATAGAGAATATGACCGGAAAACATTTTCCGAAGTTTTGACTTTTCGGTATCGGAAAGTCGTTGGAAATGTCATGCACATTTGTATCAATATGCATACACATATACATGTCATATGGTAAGTTAATTAAGGTATTAGTAGAAATAAACCATGCTTACTTAAAATATAAACATGATGTGACGCATTATGTTTAAAAGAAAATGAAATAATAAAATATAAAATATGCTTTTATGTATGACCATACCTTAATGCACATTATGAAGCAAGGTATGTTCAAGCATGGGTGTGGGTCCCTAGGTAACGTGTAGAAGAGAGGGGAGGGGGACACGTGGCATCTTGTGAGTGGTGGAGAAGAGGCAAGGCTAATTTAGTCATTTTATGTGTTTCATGCCGATATATACCCATCCACTCTCCCATTTTCTAACTTCAAGATACCATTCTTTTTTTCTAAATCCTTCATCTCTTCATATATGAACATTCATGGCTTCTTAGGAGAATTCCTAAGTCAAAAAGTTATTCCATGCACTTTAAAACTAGTTTCTATATTCCTAAAACCAAGTTAAAACCATTCCACTTCACTTTACATTCAAAACAACACCCATAACTCCCCATTTTTCATCATGGTCATGCCCTATAGCCTCTAGGCCAAGCCCTAAAGCAACTTTAAGGCCCACTAAGTCAAGTCATTTGCATAGCAAAGCCTAGTTCTAGTGTTGTCCTAGAAGTTAGTGCAAATTCGGTAAAGTTAGTAAGTGTTTCGGTGAATAAAACTCTACCCTTATAACCAAATTTTTTAAACTAGTTTAATTCTCATATTATTGACCTATGAATGCATGTTATATATGTGTAGTGATGGTTTAGTGATTGGCTTGGTTCATGTTGCAAAAAGTTGTCGCATTTGGAAGTTAGTTTTCATGTAGTAAGCGTTATGAAAAGATAGTGGCTAAAGTTAATTATATTGTTAGCAAATGTTTGATATATGTTGTATTATTGTAAATCACAATGTATATATGTTCATACCCTTGTTATGTGATATTTGGTTTTATTGCAATGGCATATACTTGATTTCCGAACTGCCTGTATAGCGATAGTCGCTATATCAACACTTACGAAAAAGTTCACTTTTTATCGAAACCGTTTGGTTTCATCTTCGTGCTTGGAATTGTTTTACAAGTTAAGAAAGATTTTGATTAACAACGTTTTCAAAAGTAATTAACCATTTTAATTATGATTATTTAATTTAATTAATTATTTAATTGATAACGATTAAGGTTAACTAATTACTTAGTTAATGATGTGTTTTAAATTTAACTAATTACTTGGTTAATGAAGGTTTAATTTAATTAATATGATTATTTATTGATGTCTAAAGAAAATTAATCATTTAATAATGATGGATTACAGTTGATTTACCAATCAACTAATTATCTATGTAAATTAATTAATCTTTTTAATTAATGACTTTTAAAAGTTAATCAACTTGTTTTAACTTTGATTAATCTTTCTTTAAATGATGTTTTAAATTAATTTATCATTTTATTTAATGTTGTTTAAGGCTAATTAAACTTTTGATAATGATGGATTAAAATTAATCAATTAATGATGTTTTTAAATTAATTAACCTTTTTAATTAATGATTTTTAAAAGGAAATCAACTTATTTTAACTTTAATTAATCTTTCCTTAATGATGGTTTAAATTGATTAGTCATTTTAAATAATGATTTTTAATTAATTAATTATATTTAATTTTATTAGTTAATTGAATTAAAGATGTTTAAGGGAGATTAACTCCTTTTGAATCAAGGGCTATTGAAGTCAATCAATCAACTGAATTAATGGAGTTTTAAAGTTATTTAATCAATGTAATAAGGATAGTTTGAGTTATTAAATCATTTTTATAATGATATTTAAAGTTAGTGAACTCTTTTAATAATGTGTTTTAAAGCTAATACTTGTAATGTGAAGCCAAGCATGAATTCAAGTTTTTAAAAGAAAAGGTTTGATTCGTTTATGGAAAGGAAGTGATTTTCGTAAAGCGAATCACTTATATGGAAACGATTTATTTGTATAATTAGCACTAAACATCGAAGAAGTAGACTTGTCGCTATTTTGAAAGTTAAGAATAATCGTGAGACATGACTTTGAGGCAATACTACCTTGACTTGTCCGGTATTATTGTTAACCAAGAAATAGTACAAATTTGAATTCGATGAGTGGTGGTAAGTATAAAAGACTTAATTTCCATATATGATCATTTTATATCCTCGATAGTTGGTTTCTCGGCTATCGGTTTCTTTACCTTCTTTATTATCGTCATTCTAAGATGATTTATTGCTTCCTTGAGCATTATTATCTTTTATAGGAATTGACTAAACCCAAAGCGCAAAAGGGTATTATCACATTTCATCTAGTTTGGATTTGGTTGTGCACTTAGATGTGGAAATATTCGGATTCTACGAGCCTTTCAGAAGTATATTACTAGAGGTATACTTCAAGGGTGGTGCGCCTTCCTAGTCATTTGTTGGAAATTTTCCTATCCTTATTTGATTCGAACCATCGAATTATTTTTCTGTAATTGCAACGGGAAGAGTCAACCACTCTTCGCGATGTTTAATTATAGGTTTTGTCCATTCTATCAGGTTTGAACTGTTATCCTGTTTTATCCATTCTATTCAGTTTGGATTTTTTTCAGACTATTTTCATTCTTTCAAGTCTGGATCTTTATACTATTTTTGCCCATCATCTATGTTTGGATTTTTTTCTCATTGTTCTTTACCATTCTTATGTTTAGTTGCTATTTATTTGGGAGAAAACCTGTTCCGCGTTAACGGCGTGGTCCAACATATTATTGTTAAATACACTTCCTTTTTTTAGAGTTTTAATCATACCAGACATATTGTCTGACCCGAGTTGTTTACTTTCCCTAAAACTCTTGGGTACTGAATTATATTTGAGTATTCTGAAAATAGCTGGTTTTCTTTTTAGCTCTTTGAAGATGGTGATCGAGCAAGCGACTTCTTTGTTATCTAGTTATTTATTTTCGATGTATGATTATGTTGGTATATTTGGTACTTGAAAAATTTAAAGTCAAAATGTATAGCTACAAATCTTTTAGATGTAGTACTTTTGTTTAACGCTGATAGCTCTGTGTAAGGAGTAACCTTTTGTACTATATCATTTTGTATTATTTGTAACCATTCCATTGTGAGGTTTTTCTACTTTGTTCTTTATGTTATTTATTTTAACCCAAGATAACTTATCTTTCGGATGCTTGGGCAATGACACACGAATACCGAGGATGTATTAAGTGTTGTTCCCAGGGATAAGAAAGGTGGGTCATTGCAGATGATATCAGAGCTTTGGTTTAGCGAACCCCTAAGCCCTAATGGGGTAAACTCTCTAAGGATAGGATTAGTAATGTCCTAGGATAAGTCTGAGAGAGTGTGTGTGTGTGTGTATACTGAGTGCGTATTTGTTAGTGTTATAAAAATGTTTTATATTGTGTTGTTTGATGCGTTGAGTGGTATATGAATTCTGGTCGATGCGTCTGATCGACGTTATCAGTAGGGATTCCTAAACACTTGAACAGACCTACCGATACAGTATTGTTTTAAATTGGTAAATGAAATAATTTTACCTATGAATATATTTTATATATGCAAGAATGATTTTTAGAATTAATATAGTTTATTCATGAGTTGATTATTAGGCGATGATAATATTTTAGTATTATCATTTAGGATTTGTTTAGTTATGCTCATCCAGTTTGAGCATTAATTATTGTTGAATAGTCCATAAGAGATTTTCCTTAGTAAGGTATAGGTTAGGTAAATAGGAATTAGGGAACCTTGAGAACGAACCCCTTGTGAATTAAGTTTCACGGTTTGACTATAAGGTGTTTGATGAAAGGGCTAAGTTAAAAGTCATCTTTTAACAGTGTTAAGCCGAAAGTAAACTTTTAATAAAAAGTTGTTTATTATAATCTGAATGGTAGTATAATACATTTAGAGGATAAATATTTGAGAAAATTTAATTATAAGAAAGGATAATTATTTAAATGTGAGTTTAATTCACACCCAAATTTACTATGTCATATCTGTGATGCTATAAACTATTGTTGATTTCATGGTGATAGTTAAATTGTTTGATTAATAGTTTAATTGAACTAATCTGGATATTCCATTTAAATTGTTTATGTGCCATTATAGCAATTTTTGCTATACCGTCATTTATTGAATATCATCTCCTAAACCCTTGTATGTGTGTTTAAACTTGAGCTTGTGTTTTCACAAAAGTGGAAGTTTAAAATTCATTAATAATTATGACTAATGATATTTTAAATTAAATAATCATTTTAACTAATGATTTTGGAATTAATTAACCAATTTAATTAATGATGTTTAAAATTGGTTAATCTTTTGATTTAATGAGATTTGAACTTAATTAGATCAATTTAAGTAATGACTGTTTAAATTTAATTAATTGTTTGATGTTATTTCATAAAAGCAATATATGTCATATGCTTTCGAAAATGAGTTTTGAAATTTATAACTGGGTATAATCTTTAAGTTCCTTTAGTAGGGAATTTATTTAAAATAAAAAATAAAATAAGATAAGATAAAATAAAAATAAAAAGTATTTTTGGTAAAAGATTGTTTTGGATAAATGAATTTTACCCTTAGATAACATAAAGGATAAGCTAACACTGATTTAAATAGGTTAGATTGGATAGGAAGGTTTTTATAACATTGTTTTATCAAAACCATAAATATTATTTAAGCATCTATGCAGTGTAAACTAATTGGTGCTATTGGGCTAGTCCATAAACATCATTCATTATAACACTTTAAGATAAAAAGGTAGGAAGGTTTTAATAGACATTGTTTTATTAAAACCATAGCTTTTGTTTAGAACATATAAGTTGTAAAACTATTTGTTTTTTTAGGTCAACCCATAAACATTGTCCATTTTAACACTCTAAGTTAAAGAGGTCGAGAGGTTGACTCATTTTTAAAAGGCCTAAATTTTTATTAGATGTTCACCAAACTTGTGAAAAGCTAAATAAATTTTATGCTTTGTATATACTCTTAGGATTTAGAAGGGTATTATACAAGTAAATAAAGTGGAATAAGTTATTATTTAGTGTTTTATAAAGAAATGACTTTATAAATATTTTTTAACTTAGGTGAGAATTTACGAAATAATCCATAAATGATTTTGGTATTGAATAAAATACTAAATGAAAATTAAAGTTATTTAGAAATATTGGTATAATTAAGAAACAAATAATTTTAGAGAGTGACTTTCAATTTTGTCTGAAGGAGCATACGTAATCCTCTAAGCAATAACCAAAGGCCGATGAGCAGAATGGTATGTTTAGGAAATTATTTATATTCTTAGACAATCAAGAAAGTTTTGAACCTAAGTTAAGATTTTTTTGTTAGTCGTTTGACATTTTAAATAATGTTGAGTGTTAGATTTTCCTTAGCAGATTATGATTGGTTTGATTGATTGGGTGATCTTATATACCATAGTTTATAGAGTTAAAATTTATAAACTAAGGTTTTTGAATTGTTGTTTATTAGGACTAAATCCTGATGCTATTGGAAATACGATTTTGGAAATTTTTGGAAAAGAAATAATAATTGTTTGCTCTAGTTGGTGTATTAGGAGGAATCGAAATACCATTGGAAGCTCCATATTGTTTTGATTCTAGAGTTTAACATGTTTTATTAGGAGGACCCCCTCCTTGACATTTTTGATTTTGGTTTTTGATTTACTTCTCTTTTTGAGGAATTTGAAAATAAATTTTGGAAATATTTTGAATATAAAACCCGGCCATTCGGTTCTAAATTTTGGAAGTATTTTGAAAAATGTTGGATGCATAACATTTATTATAGAATATTCTCTTTATTTTGTTGCGTATGTTTGTTATATTACTTTTGGTTGCATCAGGTTATTTGATTGCATATGGTTGTTATAATATTTATATTGCATATGTTTACGGTAGGAAAAATATAATTAATCAGATTTACTAAAAGGCAAGTAAGTAAATTGATTTTTCTTAGGTAGGTTATTACTTCTTCCACTCAGTAATAATTTCGAGGACGAAATTCTTTTAATGGGGGAGAGTGCAATGATCAAAAAATTAATCAATTTGTATTTGAATATTTAAATCACTTTTAAATATTGAAATAATGGATTTTAATAACCAATAAACATCTTTTAAATAATAATTAATGATGTTAAAATCATTTTCAAAGTATGTTTACTAAAATAGTTAGTTCAAATAAAAATAGAAAATGTAACCGAAAAACATTTTCTGAAATTTCGACATTTCGGTATCGGAAACTCATTGGAAACGTCGTGCACATTTATATCAACATGCACACACATATACATGTCATATGGTAAGTTAATTAAGGTATTAGTAGTAATAAACCATGCTTACTTCAAATATAAACATGATGTGACACATTATGTTTAAAAGAAAAAGAAATAATAAAATATAAAATAAGCTTTCATGTATCACCATACCTCGAAACCATACCTTAGTGCACATTATGTAGCAAGGCATGTTCAAGCATGGGTGTGGGCCCTTAGGTAACATGTAGAAGAGAGTGGGAGGGGGACATGTGGCATCTTGTGAGTGGTGGAGAAGAGGCAAGGCTAGTTTAGTCATTTTATGTGTTTCATGCCTATATATACCCATCCACTCTCCACATTTTCTAACTTTAAGCTCAATTTCTAAATCCTTCATCTCTTCATATATGAACATTCATTGCTTCTTAGGAAAATTCCTAAGTCAAAAAGTTAGTCCATCCACCTTAAAACTAGTTTCTTTATTCCTAAAACAAAGTTCAAATTGTACCCTTCACTTTACATTCAAAAAAACACCCATAACTCCCCATCTTTCATCATGGTCATGCCCTATAGCATTTAGGCCGAGCCCTAAAGCACCTCCAAGGCCCACTAAGTCAAGTCATTTGCATAGCAAAGCCTAGTTTTAGTGTTGTTCGAGAAGTTAGTGCAAATTCGGTAAAGTTAGGAAGTGTTTTGTGAGTAAAACTCTACCCTTATTACCAAAGTTTTTAAACTATTTTAATGCTCATATTATTGACCTACAAATGATTGTTGTATATGTGTAGTGATGGTTTGATAGTTGGTTTGGTTCATGTTGCAAAAAGTTGTCCCATTTGAATGTTAGTTTGCATGTAATAAGCGATATGAAAAGTTAGTGGCTAAAATTAATTATATTGTTAGAAAATGTTTGATATATGTTGTATTATTGTAATTCACCATGTATATATGTTCATACCCTTGCTATGTGATGTTTGATTGTATTGCAATGACATATTCTTGGTTTTTGAACTACCCATATAGCGATAGTCGCTATATCGGCACTTACGAAAAAGTTCACTTTTTATCGAAACCGTTTCGTTTCATCTTCGTGCTTGAAATTGTTTACAAGTCAAGCGAGATTTTGATTAACAATGTTTTCAAAAGTAATTAACCATTTTAATAATGATTATTTAAGTTACTTAATTATTTAATTGATAAGGATTAAGGTTAACTAATTATTTAGTTAATTATGTGTTTTAAATTTAACTAATTACTTAGTTAATGAAGGTTAATTTAATTAATCATATTATTTATTGATGTCTAAAGAAAATTAATCATTTAATAATGATGGATTAGAGTTAATTTATCAATTAACTAATGATCTTTTTAAATTAATTAATCTTTTTAATTAATGACTTTTAAAAATTAATCGACTTGTTTTAACTTTGATTAATCTTTCTTTAAATGATGTTTTAAATTAGTTTATTATTTTATCTAATAATGTTTAAGGCTAATTAATCTTTTAATAATGATGGAATAAAATTATTAATCAATTAATTAATGATGTTTTTAAATTAATTAATCTTTTTAATTAATGACTTTTAAAAGGAAATCAACTTGTTTTAACTTTAATCAACCTTTCCTTAATGATGGTTTAAATTGATTAATATTTTAAATAACGATATTAAATTATTTATTTATTAATTTAATTAATTATATTTAATTTTATTAGTTAACTAAATTAATAATGTTTAAAGGTGATTAACTTCTTTTGAATTAAGGCCTATCGAAGTCAATCAATCAACTTAATTAATGGAGTTTTGAAGTTAATTAATCAATGTAATAGGAATGGTTTAAGTTATTAAATCCTTTTTATAATTATGTTTAAAGTTAGTGAACTCTTTTAACAAAGTTTTTTAAAGCTAATACTTGTAATGCGAAGCCAAGCATGAATTTGGGTTTTTAAAAGAAAAAGTTTGATTTGTTTATGGAAATGAATTGATTTTCATAAAGAGATTCACTTATATGGAAACGATTCATTTGTATAATTAGCACTAAACATCGAAGAAGTAAACCTATCACTATTTTGAAAGTTAAAAATAATCGTGAGACATGACTTTGAGGGAATACTACCTTGACTTGTCCGGTATTATTGTTACCCAAGAAATAGTACAAGTTTGAATTCAATGAGTGGTGGTAAGTATACAAGACTTAATTTCCATATATGATCTTTTATATCCTCGATAGTTGGTTTCTCGGCTATCGGTTACTTCAGCTTCTTTACTATCATTAGTTTAAGATGATTTATTGCTCCGTTGAGCATTGTTATCCTTTGTCGGAAATGACTAAATCCAAAGCGCGAAAGAAGGCCAAGCTATGTGGGGTTTCTCCCATTAAATGGGTATTTTTCCATCTTATCTAGTTTGGAATCGGTTATGCACTTAGATATGGAAATATTCGGATTCCTGGTTAGTTTTGGCGGGATCTAGGTTGGTATTTTCCAAGAAGTGTCATGGAGTGTATGAGCTTCTCAGACGTGTATTACTAGAGGTATACTTCAAGGGTGGTGCACCTTCCTAGTCATTTGTTGGAAATTTTTCTTTCCTTATTTGATTCAAACCTATGAATTGTTTTTCTGTAATTGCAACGGGAAGAGTCAACCACTCTTTGCGATGTTTAATTATAGGTTTATCCATCCTGTCAAGTTTGGCATATTATCTTGTTTTAGCCATTCTATCCAGTTTGGATTTTGTTCAGACTATTTCCATTCTTTCAAATTGGATCTTCATACTATTTTTTCCCATCATTTATGTTTGGATTTGTTTCCTATTGTTCTTTACCATGTTTGGTTGTTGTTTATATGGGAGAAAACCAGTTCTGCGTTAGCGATGTGGTCCCACATATTATTATTAAATACACTTCCTTTTGTTTTAGAGTTTTACTTATACTAGGCATTTTGACTGATCTGATTTGTTTACTTTCCCTAAAACTCCAGGGTACTTAATTATATTTGAGTAGTCTGAGAATAGCAGGTTTTCTTTGGAGCTCTTTGAAGATGATGATCGAGCAAGCGACTCCTTTGTTATCTAGTTATTTATTTCCACTGTATGATCATGTTGGTATATTTTATACCTGAAAAATGTAAAGTCAGAATGTATAGCTGCAAATCTATTAGATGTAGTACTTTTGTTTAACTTTGATAGCTCCATGTAAGGAGTAACCTTTTGTGCTATATCATTTTGTATTATATGTAACTATTCCGTTGTGAGGTTCTCTAATTTGTTCTTTCTGTTATTTATTTTAACTCAAGACAACTTATCTTTTGGATGCTTGGGTAATGGCACATGAATACCGAGAATGTATTAAGTGTCATTCCCAGGGATAAGAAAGGTAGGTCGATACACGATGGATGTCGTGCCATGATTTGACAATAATCAAAGTTGAGCTTTTATATTACAGATATATAGTATTCTCAAGTCAAGAGAACTGTGTAAATCAGTCACAATGATATTTTCTGTTTGACCTTTGTTATATTAACCAACCGAAAAATATCTAGTGAGTCGTTCCATAATTATCCAATAACTATTAGCACGTAACCACTTGGTGCCCCCAACAATCACGAGTAATACACTGCCCAACATTTGGAGAGTGTTACATATTCTAGTCTCAATAGATACATCGATATCCAGGATTCGATACATCTTGACTAGGAATATTTAAAATGGTATTTATTTTCATTGTGATAAATTACTCATGGTTACAACACTTTGCGGTACTATCACAAAACATACCATTTATGAATTTTCTATTAAATATACTTTTAATTAAATTAATTAATTAATATTACAAACTATACCAAGTATATAATCGAAAGAAAACACCTTTTATTTCGAAAAAGATTGATTGTCGAGTTAGATATATGTAATAAATTACATAATTGCCCCTAGGGCATACTCCTAACTCTATTACATATGTCAGCCTTGTTCAATAATTTGAGGTCAGTTATTCCAAAGCCACCTGATGTTTTGCTTTGAATTATTTTATGGAATGCTACATGAATCATCTTTTGGAGTATGTATCACCAAGCCAAAGAATATATTGATTGTGTTATTAATCATGCTGATTAATTTGGTTGGGAGAATATTGGGTTTCATCTAATAAGTTATCATTGCCATAATAATTGATTTTACTATGACTAGCCTACCTTCTTGGGTTAATTTTATGTTTAGCCATGTTGTAAGTTTCGCTATAATTTTTTCTAATAGAAGAAGACAATTGAAGGTGGTGGTTCTTGATTATGAGTGGGATTTTAAAATAATATGAGTTAGTGGGCATCTCTTATAGAGAGGAGTGTTCTATTATTTGAGTTTTACTTGTGAATCAAGACCAGCATTTAGTATTTGATATTCTAGGAGATTAATCTGAAGGCTGGTAAATAAGCAAAATTTATTCAAGATTTCTATTATTGCTTGAATATTTTGAAGGGTAGGCTTTCTGAAGATTACAAGGTCATCGACAAAGAGGAGATGAGTAATTTATGGATGTTTTCATTTAGGATGAAGCTGAAGCTTTATGGCAGATGCATACTCAAAGATCGGGATATTCAGTACCTCTATGACCATTATAAATAGATATGTAGATATATGGTCACCTTATCGTATTCCTGGCGTTCCTTTAAACAAGCCAATTAGGCTACCATTTCTATTGATGGTGTAGTGAGGACTTGATAAGTAGATGTAGAGCCATGCAAGAAATGGTTTAGGGTAGTTTATGATAGAGTTAGGAGTATGCCATAGGGGCAATTATGTAATTTGTACATATATCTAACTCGATAATCAATCTTGTTCGAAATAAAAGGTGTTTTATTTCTGTTATATATTTGATATAATGTATTGTACTAATTAATTAATTTAATTAAAAGTATATCTAATAGAAAATCCATAAATGGTGTGTTTGTGATAACAATTACAAATAGTTGTAACCATAATATTATAAAACACATCATTTTAATTTCTCCTAGTCAAGATGCACTAAGACTGGATATCAGTGTATATATTGAGACTCGAGTATGTAATGCTATCCAAATATTGGGTAGTGTATTACTCATAACTACTGGAGGCATCTAGTGTTACATATTGATAGTTATTGGAAAACCGTGGAATGACTCACTCGATAGTTTCTATTGGCTAATATGACTAAGGTCAAACATAAAATATCGAGGTGACTGATTTACACAGTTCTCTCGACTTGAGAATGTAGTCGATCATCAATATGAAGGCTCCACTTTGATTATAGTCAAGTCATGGCATGACATCCGTCGAGTAACTATAGTTGGGTCGAGCGAAAGTATTGGAAGTGAAGTATTATTCAAGAGAGGAATCGTCTCCTTAGTTATATGAGTTTAGTATCCCGGTCAACTCAAGTCAACTCAAAGTCAAAGTCTTTGGCCAGAGTATTTCGTTAATAATAATTGTTATTATTGAACCGAAGACTTTGTGTTTGGACTATGGAGTTGAATATGGACAATATTGGAATTTCGACCATTACCAAAATTCCATAAGTCCAAAGTGATATAGTTTTGATGAAGAGTATTGGTGTAAATAAAAGTCATAATTGGGTAATGCTTAATAAAGTAAAATTGGATTTTTTTCGAAACCAAGTAAGCGATAAATTTGGTCAAAATGTCACATCATCTACTAAGTAACGTGTGAACGTTAATATTCGAATAGTTCAATATTAATCATTGACCAAATTCACACCTGACGAGCCACACAGCCGAAATGATGAACTCTCCTTTGACTAAATGATTTAAATTAATTTATAATTGTTATAAATTAATTAATATTTATTAAATATTAATTATTAAATTTGATTATGATTTGATGAATAAATATTATTAAACCATCTATAATAGTTATAAATGTATCAACCGATATACTATATCGATAAGCGATTTAATTAGATTTAATTACATAATATTTTATTTGGGCTTAAATGGGTTTATGGCCCATTATAGGGCTGATAATTTCGGCAATAAGCAAAGCTATATGAGGCTCAAATTAGAATAGGAAAGGCTTGACTTTGGATGGCTGATACTAAAGGAGAATGAGTAAGAGATGAAATGCATACATCTCTCCTTTCCATATACTATATAAACATCTCTACCCTCATATGACTTTTGGATCCTCCATTCCAAGTCTTTGCTGGCCGAAAATTTCAGTCCCCTCTCCATCTTTCTAGAGCTCAAATCAAATCAAGTTAACTATTATCCGATAGCTAGTGGTCAACTGTAACACACCTAATTTTTATCAATATTATTTAGGAGATTATTTAGATGAATCAAATTAAATAATGTGCCGAGATAAGGAGAATGAGATTTGTAATTAAAATTGGTCGAGCCTTAAGTAATGAACTAATAAGATTGTTTAGAACTTGAATTAGAAGGAGGATTTACGCAAAGGATAAAATAGGAATAAGCCTCATTTCCTAAACATAAACTCTTCCTCTCTCGTTATCATCATTTACATTTCATTTCATACAAACATAAGTAAGATGAAGGCAAGCCATTGCTAAGAAAACTAAGGGGAAAAAAGCTTAAGAAACCAGAGGAGAGCTTAAGAGGATTATATCAACACATTTAATTTCAATCTCTTTATCCACTCAAGGTGAATAATAGTTATCCATCTCACATATGCTTGTTTGTTTCAGTTCTATGTATAAATCCAAATCATATGATGTTATTATGCCATGTTATGTTTGTTTGATGTATTATATGTTGCTTGGTAATTTATTGGATTAATTGTGGAATTATTTAATAGGTTATAATTGTAGAAATCTAGTATATGACATCCAAATGACTTGAAATTTGGATATGACGTTCAAAACATTATTTTGAAAGTAGGTTTTTAATTTCGTAATTTTCCAAGCATGTATGAATATTTTATGAATTTCTTAAGTAAAGAAAATGAATTAATTTCAGTTTTTAATTATTAAAAATAATTAAATTATATTTTTGTTCCTGAAATTTTTATATGTTAAATAATATAATAATTTTGATTTTCAGTGATTTTTGGGGATTTTTCCCGAGCATTTATAATTTTATATGATTTTATTAGGCTAGAAAGGCTTAATAATTATATTGAAATAATAAAATAGACTAAATGGTTTGCAAATTATTTTGGGAATGATAAATCAGATCTATTGCTATTTTTTTGAAAAGAATTTGATAAGATATATTTTAACCAATAGAAAATTTACAAGGATTGGTGGAAAATAATTTCTTTTAATAGAAATAAAACAGTTTTTATATTAATTACGATATTTCCATGATGCCAATATAAATGCCGAACCACAGGTAATGACCATCATTAATGTCGTCACTGTAGAATCTAACGTCAATTTGAATAGATGCATATGATATCAACTATATCGGTATGGAATGAATCTGTTCAGGTTGAAGTCATATAGTATAAAGTCTTTGGCATTAAATCAATGGCGTCATGATGATCTCGTAACACCTCAGAACTATTCCGACCTTCCTTGTTTTATTGTTTTGAAATCTATAACATACGGCATTGATGCCGCAAGTCTTCACTTAGGTTTTAAATAATGCCGCATACCATTATTTCTGATATCAATTATTTACGATATTAACTATACTAAGGCAATAATGTTGTATGCTTCCTATTTTGAAGCTATAGTTTAAGGCAATGATGCCACAAGTATTATTTATGACATAACTATTTATGGCAATGACACCGCTATATCATGGTTTCAATATCCCTTATATATGGCATAGTAGACGTCGTTGTAAAGCAACCGATATCAATAATTTTGTAATACTGATGTCGTATGTCATCAATGTAAGCATCCATATAATTTACGTGTAAAAGGCTATATTTAATAGGTTTGGCAACCTATATAATTCTATGTTACGATAAGAATGATTCTGACATTATAGCCCGTTGATTTTATAAATCATAATTCTTTATTAAAGATTTTATAAGAAGGAACGCGATATTGCATATCGGCCATAGTGATACCGTAAGTTATTGATCCAATGGTTTTATTTAAAAAAGGCTTGATTGCCTAAAGTTTTGCGGTTCGACAATCACTAATCGATTTCAAAATTGATGAAAGCTATTTCATAGAAGTATATATTTTGGCATAATTTCTTGATAAAGCAAAGGCTATATTTTCCTTGTTTTAAATATGATTATAAGGGTTAAATCATTTACAAAGAATTATGTTTTCAAGGAAATAAACAAGGTACTTAACTTAGGAATTTATATGAAATTTATCACTATTAGATAAATTGTGATAGGATATTTGACTCAAGGAATAGAGATTAGAAAATCGGATAATAGGACTGGTGTAGGGTAGCACCCTATGCTTCAACTGTTAGTCCCTAGTTGATATTACTCCATAATTCCAGTGCGTATGATTTTTTAAGGGTAAAAATAAAAGTAGGTTTATGCACAGAAAGGAACATAACTTAGATAGGTTGTTGGTTGGCCTACAAAACCATTATGTTCATAGCGAGCCTTGTAAAACTATGAGATAGATAGGTAGTCAGGTTAACACTAAGATGATTGCGTTTAGACGGACAGTCCAGCTTTCTCCTAACGGTAAGTTGTAGAATTTGGTATATCTGGTAGGCTCGAGTCAGCCATATAAGTTTGTAGTAACCTTGGGGAAAACTATGAAATAAAGACAGACAACCTATTGATTGAGACAAATTGGCCAGGTTTACCTATGTAGCATGCATGCATATAATTATTTTATGTTGGTTTATCTATTGTGATCGCAGGAGCATGATTTGATTAACATATTTACAGAAGATACTAGTGAGGGGACAATCCATTCCACCGGACGGCGTAGTCTCTCTAGATATATATTTATCGAGATGACATATAATTATTCACATCAGACTTTTTATTTGACCTGAAGTTTTTGTTTTTCCCCTTTAACTCTTATGTGCTCATTTGAGAGTTCGAGAGTAAGGTTTCCATGTTTTACATGTGATGAATATAGCTTCCGAAGACGTTCAGGAGGAAGAGTTAGCTATATAGGAGTCTATTTAATCTGATGTGTTGTTATGTTATTTTGTCTGAATGTATATAATGGTAGAATATGTATCCGTCTAATAGTAAACTCCGATCAACCAAATGGGCATCTTTAAATGTCGCTTTTGGAGTTTTTTGTAATAATTATGCAACGACCTACCTTTTTGGATGGTTTAAATCGATGATAAGCCATACACATCAGACTCAAACCATTCAAAAGGGCAGATTGTTTTGGGGTAAATAAGAAAAAATAGAGAAAGAGAGAAAACAAATACAGAATCTCGTAGCGGAATGATAAAATATAATAATCAAATAAACAGTTCACGAAGTTGTTTACAAATAACATTGATTAAACTTTTATAATACAGATCAGAGTTACATACAACAGGAATGAATGATAAAAAAATGCAGCGGAACAACATGATGTAGTGGAACAACATCATTTAGTCGTATTCTACTTAAAAATCAAGGATTTAAATATAAACTTCCACTTTACAAACCTGAAATTCAGAAAATAGTGTAGATAGTTTAAATTAGTTTTAAAAATAGTTTAAGATAGTTTAAAATAGATTAAAACAGATTAATATAGTTTAAAATAAGTTAAAATGGATTAATATTGTTTAAATAGACTAAATGGATTTAAAATAGATTAAATAGTTTTAAAATAGATTAAATAGATTTAAAATAGGTTAAAATATTTTAGATAGATTTAAAATAGATTAAATAGTTTTAAAATAGAATAAATAGATTTAAAATAGGTTAAAATACTTTAAATAGATTTAAAATAGATTAAAATAAATTAAAATGCTTTAAATAGATTTAAAATGGTTTAAAATAATTAGAATAGATAAATTTAGTTTAAAAGTTGAAAATCTTAATAATTTAAAATTTTAAAGAACATTTATAGTTTATATTAAGAAAATAAATTTGAAATTAACATCAATTTAACCATTTCTTCCATTTCAATCAATCTAGACCATATCCAAATTTCAATTAAACCCAATTTTACATCTTGAAATATCAATTTTAGCTATTCCAATTCTAATAGATTTCAAAGTTAAAAAATTTCAATGTTTCAATAAATCAATTTTGATAATTTCATTTATACTTCAAAATCAACTTTAAAATTTTAATGTAAATCCTTTAAATAATTACTTAAAACAATTCAATTTAAATAAATCAAATGCTATTTCAAACATCATTTAACTGGGTTCAAAAGATTTAAAATCATTTAATTTAACCAATCCGGTGTCTGTGTATAATTTTCTACCCTATGGTCAAGTGATACAGATATTAATCATTTCAATCCGCCAATATTTAAATTTACAGGTATATATCATTTCTACCCGCAATCCCAAATTCAATTAAAATCCATAAAATCACTCGAGTCTATCATTTCAACCCATAACGATTTTTCCTAATCTATAGATCGTTCGGGTATGTATCATTTCAACCCATAGGGAACTTGCAGTGTTATACAATATAAAATATAACATCCAGTCATCCAATATCAAAAATCAAACATCCATCACAATCATCATCCACATTAACCAATAAACATCAATAGATAACTGATTATCAATAACAAGTATTAAATTGACAATTAAATTTAATATTAAATTAAACGATGATTAAATGCAATAAAAGTCAAATTTAACTAGAATGATGATTTAACCATAGCAAACATCAATCAATTAATTTCTAATCACATCATAAATTTAATTTAACTAACATAAGATAATTTAGTAGTTGTGAGTGGTTTAAAACAGTTATCTTTGATTCCAAATCGATTTGAAATCCAAAATAAGGCCCAAAATTCAACAGCCTCAGAATTCATCCAAACCAGTTCCATAATGTCCGAAATTTCGATACGATCCCAACGGAAGAAACCGCGTTCAAATCCGAGTTTGCATGTGGAAGATAGTTAAGTTACAAGCAATATTATTAAATCGATAAACGTGTGCACATTTTATTAATAAAATAATCAATTATATAAACTCACGTTTCAAACACAAAGTAGATCTGAGATTGCATGCTTTGCTGATGGGATTGCGCGTTTGGGTAAGATGGAGATATGGTGGTGGAGCTGCTGCCTTGGTAGAGGCATGCGCATGGAAGTACAAAAAGTGCAACAAAAATTTGGAAAGGCAAAATAGCAACAGGCGAGGTAAGAAATGAATTAAAGAAAAGATGAGAAGCCATGTGAATGAAAAGAATGACATTACCTAAGCTTCAGGCAAATTATCAACAGAAATGAAGGGATATGCGAATGAACAAAAATGCGAAAGTTTTTTTTTTGAAGGGAAATGGCAGCAAGCTAAAAATGAGGAGCGCCTACATTAAACAATGCAGAAATGAACAGATCCGACCGACCATAATCAAAGCTAAACTCTTTGGGTTCAATTTCAACCGTCTACTCCACTCAATAATTCATTAGCCCCTATATGTTCAAATTTAGGCCGATTTAATTCTAGTATATATATATATATGTGTGTGTGTGTGTGTTTTCAAAAAAATAAAATAAAATTGAACACACCAAATAACGTAACGGAAACTGCTGCTACACAGCATAAAAGGTAAATCGGGACTCGATTACAAATGAATTGCAGCAGTGGATTGCGTTCGTCGAGAGCTTTCCAACGATATATAATATGACATGGTTTGGAGAGTTTGAATCTTGAAATTGATTTTAAAATTGGATTGAGGGTTTTGAGTTTGAATTGGTTTCCGCCATTGAAGAAAGGAATAAACAGAAGGAATTGTACGCACTGAAATGAGGGTATGAGGAACAATCAGGGTTTATAACGCCCTATATATAAGCAAAGCTAAAAATAGAAAGAAATGGACCAGATTGGATTGATAAAAACGACTACGCGACCCAAAAGTCCATTCCGACCCCGAAACGAAACTAGGTCATCCCATATATCAAAATAGATGTTTTCGATATTTCTAAATCCAATGGAACAGGTTTCAAGTCCAAATTCCATTGTAGGAAGAAGTTAGCTTTTAAAATCAGCTTATTTCAAATTGATTTCAATTAACTTGATTTCTACGCGTTTCGAGTTCGTACGATCAAATGACAAGTCCGATCGCTACGAAACTTGAAATCATACAATAATTCACTGTTATGAATCCGATGGAATTAGTTTCGTCGAAATCTGAGACAGTGGCAAAAATAGTTATTTTCACGGTAATTAAATGAAATATTATTAAATTGATTAAATCACTTTTAATAACTACCAATTTTTATCATTTTTGATTACATAGACATTTACAATAATTTAAAACAAATTTACATATCAATTCAGTGTTAAATATTACACTAATTATAGTGTTCAATTTCAACTGCAATTAAATCCAATTAATTATATTTTAATTCCAATAAATTGATTTAATTTGATTTTAATCTTTTTATTCAATCAATCATTACTTTATGGACCTAGTTAACATTGGTTTACATCATATTGCATTAATATACCACAATTACCATCTTTTACCATATTAGTTGCAATATTTCAATTATTAATTCAACATATTAAATAAATTGGTAACAAATGACAATCGTTACCTTATTCTTAATTTAATCACATTTATAAGTTTGTTATCTACACAAATTTTATCCAATTTCAATTTATTACATATTATTTCTTCAATCAATACAACATATAAATTATCAATTACTCTTTTAATCCAATTATCAATTAATACGTACACATTATTACAATCCATTTACATCTATAACCAATTTTAACCTTTTAATCATTTCAATTAATTGGAATCATATTTAAAGCGGTTGTCAATTACCTTAAATTAATACTATTACATTTCATTCCAGTTACATTCTTATTATTAAATCAAAAATTTCATTTCTCCCAACATTAAATCACAAAACCTTATTAAATCAACTATTTTTAGTTATCAAAAATTACAGGTCGTTACAAATTATATTTTATCTAAACTTGGGCAACGTTAGGGGACTGTATAATGAATATGAAAATTTATTATTGAAATGAGATTTGAATTTTTTTTCCATATTTCAGTGCTTCTGATTTTAATGATACTATTAACTGATCTCATTTTGGCAACGGAGAATAATACTATCGATGATTGCAACATCAGTATTGCTTATTTTTGGGCCTTAGAATAAGGGATGTTACAACTTGGTATCAAAGCATAGGTTCATGTAAAACTAAAAGAACTATGAAATTTAAAAGATTTTTGAAAACATAATCTAAATGAATCAAAGAATGAGATTGTGGTAAGGGATAATGTTGTGGTAACATACTTATGTTTGCTATATATAAGTATATATCTTATCGCTATTCTTCCCTCTCTCTTAGACCATTCTTCTGTATCTTACTAAGGTTCTAATGCAGATCTAAGGAAAGTAAGATATGGAGGCAGGAAATGAGAGAGTGAATATCGGTGGAGGAAGCATAACAACCAATGGAAATGTCAGGTCCAATGCTAGGAGGAATCCGGGTTGACAAACAGTTGCTAATTTATGTGCTGAAACACCATTAGTGGATATGGGAGATACGTATTAGTTCTTTATCAACATAATGCAAGTTGGAGTGGCAGTTGGATTAGTTGGTGTAAATGCTCTGAATGTTGGTAGAGAAAATCCTGAAGTTCCTGTTGTCAACAACTATGGTGCTAAGTCAGGATTATGCAAGACTCAAGGGAAAGCCATTTATTCGAACGGAAGATGCTATTGAATTTGAGAATTGGCTATTGCACCATGAAAGGATTTTTGCTGATTTAGGCTTTAACGATGAGAAGAAGAGGAGATTGACATTCAGACAATTGCAAGGAACTGCATTGTACTGGTGGGATAGTGTAATTGTGGGGGTAATACAGGAGAACTTGACTTGGGTAGAGTTCAGAAGAAGGTTTGAAGAGAGATTCATGTCTGAAATAGTGAAGTCAATCTTGCTTCGAAAGTTTGCTTAGTTGAAACATGGTGATATGCTAGTGCTTGAGTATGTGACCAGGTTTGAGGAGTTATCCATATATGGATATGCTACTGTGGATAGGGTAATCAAGTGGAACAAGCAGTTCATTAGAGGATTGAAACCAGAGCAACATTACCGCATCTTAGAGACACATGTGATGTAGAAGTGGAGATGGCATTGAGGAATGAGGAGATGCTTGCGATATTCAGTAATAACAGGCCGATGGAGACTTGGAGAGGTCCAAGCTAGATAAGGAAGTTCTTTCAAAAGAAGGGAGCTCAAAAGGGCGGATCTAACAAGAAGGGAAAGGGTGTTATTTGCTACAAGTGTGACAAGAAAGGACATTTTTGATAGAGTTAGGGGTATGCCCTAGGGAAATTATGTAATTTGTTACATATATCTAACTCGTTGACCAATCTTGTTCGAATTAAAGGTATTTTCTTTCTATTATATACTTGATATAAGTGGTTATAATAATTAATCAATTTAATTAAAACTATATTTAATAGAAAATCCATAAATGACATATTTTGTGATAGTAGTTACAAAGTGTTGCAACCGTGAGTAATTTATCACAATAAAACAAATATACCACTTTAAATGTTCATAGTCAAGATTCATCAAGACTGGATATCGATGTATCTATTGAGACTAGAGTATGTAATGCTTTCCAAATGTTGGGCAGTGTATTACTCATGACTGCTGGGGGGCACCTAAAGGTTACATACTGATAGTTATTGGATAACTATGGAACGACTCACTTGATAGTTTACTATTGGTTAATATAACTATGGTCAAACCGAAAATATCGATGTGACTGATTTACACAGTTCTCTCGACTTGAGAATACCTTGGATCTTCAATATGAAAGCTCCGCTTTGATTATAGTCAAATCATGGCATGGCGTTCCATCGAGTGACTATAGCTGGGTCGAGTGGAAGTATTGGAAGTGAAGCACTATTCAAGAGAGGATTTGTCTCCTAAGTTATATGGGGTTAGTATCATGGTCAACTCAAGTCAACTCAAAGTTGAAGTCTCTAGCCGAAGCATTTAGTTAATAATAATTGTTATTGTTGAACTAAGGTCTTTATGTTGGATTATAAAGTTGAATGTGGATGACATTGGAATTTTGACCATTACCAAATTCCATAAATCCAAAGTGATATAGTTTTGACGAAGAGAATTGGTGTAAATAATTGTCACTATCAGGTACCGCTTATAATAAGTAAAATAAGATTTTACCAAAAGATGTGTAAGCGATGAATTCAGCCAAAATGTCACACCACCTACTAAGTGACGTGTGAACGTTAATATTTGAATTGTTCAATATTAATCGCCGATTGAATTTACACCTTTGAGTCGCACAACCGTAATAATGAATTCTCCAAAAAACCACATGATTTAATTAATTTATAAGAAATTGTAAATTAACTAAATTAATTAGTATTTGAGAAATATAAATTATTATTTATTTTATTTGATGTTTGGGAGTTATTTGTAATTATTTGAATGCATTTATAAATGTTATATTTGCGCGTACTGATATATGATATCATTGTAATTAAATAAAAGATAATTACATGCGTTAATTTATGGAATTTTATGTCATTTGATGGCACGTAATTTTTAGCCATACCATGTAAAGAAATAGGAGTGAAAAGAGAAAGTTAATTAAGAGAATTAATTAGAGAAGTTTTAATTAAAGAATGGGAAAGGTTTCCTTCTTTTAAATAAAAAATATTCTCTAATTCATTCATATGATCAATCAACTTAATTAAAGATAGAGAAATGAAAGGTTTCTCTCTCCATAAAAATTTATGCCCATTATTAATTGAATAAGTTAAGGGGAAGGAAATAAAAAGTTTCCTTCTCTAAATAAATTTATGCCCGTCATTAATTGAATAATTTAAGAGATATGAAATGAAAAGTTTCCTTCTCTAAATAAATTTAATAAGTTACTGTTACACACAATTATGTACATAAGAGTATATTTGATTTACTCTAATCTACATACACATTAAATTAAAGTAAAACTTTATTTATAAAATTAAATAAAATATTGATTTTATTTAAAAGAAACTTAGAAAAGTTCTAAGTATATTTAGACTTCATAGGCCCATTAAAGATCCAAAATGGCAAAGTTTTTGAAATCTATCCATTTCTTCCACTGCGGGCTGGCCCAGTTACTTCAATGGTATCTGAGCCCAATAGCCTATGCTGTCTAAATTAGTCAAGTTAGGGCTAACTAATTAAGCTTGTGCACTTAGTACGGTGTCTAGAAAGGTGATGTCTATGATTGGAATTGGGTAATCAAGTACCCTATCCTACCTAGTTACATGCCTGGACTGAAAGGCGATGTGATCCCAAAGATTGCCCCTAATAGAAAAGGCCCAATTTCAATTGGGCCTTGGGCTAATTTTCAAAATAGTTTTGAAAATTAAGACATGATTTTAAATTTAAAGTTAAGTTTAAAATAGAAACATGTTTATTATAAAAGGTTATAATATAACATAAATTTTCAAAATGTTTGAAAACTTAATGAAAAAGTTCAAAATGTTTGAAACTATGTAAATATTAATTTTGAAATGTAAAATTATTAATAAGATTAATAATATAAATTAATTAAATGAGTTAATTAACTAATACTTATACACATGTATTATATATGTTGATATATATTATGTTATTTTAAAGTGTTTAAGATAACATAAGCATACATGTATGCATATAAGATAAAATTTTGAAATTAATATAATTTAATTAAAATTGTTTAATTAATTAATTAAAGGTTAATTAATTAATTAAAGGTTAATTAATTAACTAAAAACACACATATATAAGATATATGTGTTACACTATAAATGTTATAGTAGATATGTCCAATATAAAAGTTGTATTGGAATACTAATATAAAATTAATTAATTAAAAGTAATTAAATAAGATTTAATTAATGAAATATTATACATAAGACTATCATATAAGTAATATGAAATATAAAAGTTATTTAACAACAAAACTTATATGATATGAATGTATAAACTAAAAGTGGAACATCAAAGAAACCCAAATAGACTTAAGGAATAAATACATACGTAAATATACGTATATTATGATTTATGATGTGGCTGACACTTAAATTACGAGGGTATTTCATAAGAAATATATTATTCCATAAGTCGATATCACTCAATATAATATATTGAAGACAATGAATCTTCAATATAGTGTTGTCCTCTACCATATATATATTGATAAATTACTTGCATACTCCTTAGTTGTTGAGCAAACTCAAGCTGGGGATGTTATGTGTAGTATTATTAATATATTGAACAAATGGGGTAAGATAACTATATGTATTTGTTGAGCAAACTCAAGGTACATATACTATACTTAGGCCATCACGATATGGTAGATACAAGTGAATAATCTCTTTCGATTTATTAAGCAAACTCAAGGTCGAAATCAGACTAGGACAAGGAAAAATGTTTTAGGAGTTGTATGTGATACAACCGATAAGGAGTTATCCATCGTTTGTGGGGCTATGATTTGTTGAGCAAACTCAAGGTCAGAATACTAAGACAGACGAGTCCTAACACCCACTAATGAAGTCGAAAGACTTCTGTGTTTCATCTTAGGGTTTAGAGAAACATAAAAGACTATTGGGAGCCTTATTGGAAAAATGAAATGGTAACATTTAACCTTTCTAATATTGTAAGAATATATGCTAAATAATGTTATAATTATCTACAATGAAAAATTTGTGCATTTTATATGATTGATAAAATGTTTATCAATTAACATATACAAACGAACTGAATTGAAAGTTGAGAAATGGAAATATAATACCCACTATCAAATTCCAATTGCATGTTAATGTTTCAACACCCATGCAAGTGCCTAATTTTATAACTACTGAATACATTTGTGGTTTGGTCACTTGTGCATTTATTTCGTCAAGACCATGTATTGCATTCTATGAGTTTCAAACTCTAAAAGCAATACATGACTAGGGATATTTGATCCATATACAATTGCATATAAATGTTATATGACGAATGGTCAAAATTTGTAATGTACAATATTTCGATGAAATTAGTTCATCCGAAAAACCAAATAAACCTTAGTGTGAGATCGAGTATTCAATCTGATTGATTACAAAAGGGATCATATTGTGTTAATGTAACGCAAGACCAAAAACTACAAGATAGATATAAGAACTCGATCGCTGAAATGTCATTTTGATCGGTTTACATAAAGTGCAACATATTTTACGTTCTTAAATGTTAAGGATAATCGCATGTGCTTTTGTAAAGAGTTTATTATGATATTGTAGTATGGTTTTCTTTTGAATAGTTTGACCATTTGAAAGGAAAACGAAAGTATAAGAATAGATGTAATTTAAGGTATAGTTGGGATGAAAAGAATGAATGGTCCTTATGCTTCATAGAGAAACATTGGAAACGAGAATTATAATAATAATTTATACTTAATATTAGAATAAGAAATATTATTTCTATTTCAAAATGTATTTTCATATAGAAAATTGTTTTCTATGAGATTTATTTCTTTGAGCTTAAGATATTTGATCAACGAACTCTCCACAGTAAATGGTTGCAGTGTATGAAATAAACAAATTGTATTAAGTGAATGATGGACCGCCGTATTTAGTACGCTATTATAGTAATGGCTGAAATAGTGAGAGCATTCCATATAGCACTTATTAATTGCATCATAGTACAAAAATTGTTTTCGTAAAACTCACCATACATTATTTATGAAATAATGATTATTTTTCGGTATCGACGGAAAAAAATAGACATAGCTATATTTCAATATGAATATTCTTTGTGAAATAAAACTATAATGTGGTAATTTTTTTTATAACAAAAATTAATGCATTGGAAAATACAAAAGCATCTAATATTATTTATGGTTGTTTTGGAATTATAGCTTAAGCCGTAGTTTTGAGAAATAATTTTTTTGTATGATTTTGAATCATATGATACTTGTTATTTATATCTCAAACAATAAAGGGCTATGCACCCATTTAGTGGGAGTATCATAAGAGTTGATGAACTTTTTGGATTGATACATATAGATGTATGCAATCGTAATTCTATAAATACCAAAACTGTTCCATGTACTTCATCATATTCACCGATGAGTTATTGTCAATATGACATGTGTAATTGATACGCATGTAGCATGTCTATGGTAAACTTATAGGATATAAAACAGAAGTAAATGAAATAACATGAGATAGAAATGATTTGATTTGATCGAATGAGTGAGTATATTGGAAAATACTCTGAACGTACCTAAAATGAATAAAGATTCAATCTCAAAATTACTCCTCCATGTGATACATAATGATGCATCGATATGGAGTAATCGAACTTTGTTGGACAATGTACAATTAATTGTGAGTGAACTTGGGTTAGTTTCTTTCTATAAGATAATGTACTTAAGGATAGTACACAAGGTCAATATTATTTCATCTGAATAATAGTTTACAAAATTTTATAAGATAAGGGTTTATAAGAAACTCCAACATATCCTAGGCCAAGGAGTTGGTAGTTTGTGCGAGTCGAAAGATTGCACGTAATAATTGTTTATGGGGGATCTTGTATGAATCTTCTCAAAAGGATTCTGAAAAGGCTGTTAGTGGATGACATATTTATGTTTCTAACATAATTTTTGTAAACTAAAACCAAATCAGTTATATGAATAAGGAAATTCATAAAACGTTTATGAATACCTATTCTATTACGCTAAGAAACATTTCGAGAAATACCAACTTCATTGTGAAGGAATTTCCTTGAGAAATTATTGGTAGTAAAAAGGATTTGGATACGATCCAAAGATAGAACTGATTAGATGAGATGAAATAAAATTGACTAACCTAAACGAACACATTGCATTAGAATGTCTAATAAGTATTCTTGCTCATTGAAGAGAAACTATGAGTTTCTTGTCAATGTCGAAAATATATAATCCTAGATTTTTTAATTGAACCATTGAGAGTGTTGACTCAATATGGTAAGATGCACAAATCTGAAAGAATTCCAAGTACGCTATCAAAATATATATATTTTGGTGGTCGTAACTGAAGGGATATGATCCATCGACCTCGACCGTGTCTTTATAACAAAGGTTAATGCAATTGGAATCAAATGAGCAACGTTGATAAGAATAATATCGCAAATTTCAATTGTTGAAATTAACATAATAGATTCGTATTCAACATGTTCAAGTTAATTTTGATTACTCACAAAATTATCGCTTGATAAATGCTAGTGTTTTGGTATATATGTATTGAAACAGAAAATTCTAAATAACGATTTAGAGTAAGCTATTTACACATTAACTAAAAATGTCTCAAAGTCAGTGGGAGCGATATTGAGTTTGTGAGTCTTTGGATATGATTCAAGAAATGATGTGAAGGTATCATTTTATAAGCATCAAGATTGAATAAGTATTTTGATAAAAATATCAAATAGTTTGATTTTTAATCAAAATGCAGAGGAAGCGTGTGTTCATAAGAAAGAACGTTAAAAGGTACATTGATATTTCTAAACTATAAGTAAACGACACGTTGTTGATTTTAACGATGTCCTTGTGTTAAAATTAGCTTTATTTATTTTAATACTCAACATTTGATTAATAAATGATGTCTTTTATAGTAAGTATAAAAGATGTCGGGAATGTCCCAAATGATATGCAAGGACACCTTATTAAAATTTTTAATATGGAACATGTAAGATTGATTCATCTACATTGGCAAAAGGAATTATCATACATGTTGTGTTGTCTACGATATCATGATTTGTTTATGTATTTGATACATGAAGCAAATATCAAATCCAAATTGATATCACTAAATGGTTGTTTGAAGTGTTCTCGTGTATTTATGAAATACTAGAGAATTGTTTATAGAAACAAAAACTCCTTATAAAGGAGTGTTCGAACACAAACTTCATAAGTCATATTGAGTGTAGTATGTCAATTATAAATTCAAGTCAAGAATCTTAAAGTTGGAAATGTTCCAAATGAATTACTGTGGCTAATTCAATGAAAAGGCTAAGTACATCGTCTTGAATATTGCCGAAATAAAAATAATGTATACAAAAATATAAGTGCACAAATTTATAACTGAGCTGATTCCAAATGTTGAGAATCTCATAACATTGTTATATGATAACAATGTGGTGATATGGTTCATAGTAGAACTTAGAGCTCACTAGAGGTCGGGAGACATACTCCGAATTGTTCCACATGATAAAGCAGTCTATCACCGTCGGAGAGAGTTGATTGACAGAGTAGATAATTAAAACATAATAGCATACTTGTTCACCAAGGGACTGACCCAATTGGTTTTGAGAAAACCGATTGGATAAGTTGGAATAAGATTTCATAATTGACACCAAGTGCAAGTGGGAGATTGATAGAGTTAAGGGTATACCCTAGGGGCAATTATGTAATTTGTTTCGTTGACCGATCTTGTTCGAAATAAAGGTATTTTCTTTCTATTATATACTTGATATAATGTGGTTATATTAATTAATCAATTTAATTAAAAGTATATTTAATAGAAAATCCATAAATGGCATATTTTGTGATAGTAATTACAAAGTGTTGTAACCTTGAGTAATTTATCACAATAACACAAATATACCACTTTAAATGTTCCTAGTCAAGATTCATCGAGACTGGATATCGATGTATCCGTTGAGACTAAAGTATGTAATGCTCTCCAAATGTTGGGCAGTGTATTACTCATGGATGTTGGGGGAACTAGAGGGTACGTACTGATAGTTATTGGATAACTATGGAACGACTCACTTGATAGTTTTCTGTTAGTTAATATGACTAAGGTTAAACAGAAAATATCGATGTGACTGATTTACACAGTTCTCTCGACTTGAGAATACCGTGGATCTTCAATATGAAAGCTCTGCTTTGATTATAGTCAAATCATGGCATGGCTTTCCATCGAGTGACTATAGTTGGGTCGAGTGGAAGTATTGGAAGTGAAGCACTATCCAAGAGAGGATTCGTCTCCTCAGTTATATGGGGTTAGTATCATGGTCAACTCAAAGTTGAAGTCTCTGGCCAGAGCATTTTGGTTAATAATAATTGTTATTATTGAACTAAGGACTTTGTGTTGGACTATAAAGTTGAATGTGGATGACATTGGAATTTTGATCATTACCAAATTCCATAAATCCAAAGTGATATAGTTTTGACGAAGAGAATTGGTGTAAATAATTGTCACTATTAGGTACCTCTTATAATAAGTAAAATTGGATTTTACCAAAAGATGTGTAAGCGATGAATTCAGCCAAAATGTCACACCACCTGCTAAGTGACGTGTAAACGTTAATATTTGAATTGTTCAATAATAATCGCTGACCGAATTTACCCCTTTGAGTCGCACAACCGTAATAATGAATTCTCCAAAAAACCACATGATTTAATTAATTTATAAGAGGTTGTATGTAACGACCCGTAAATTTTAACCGTTTTAATAACGTAATTAATTGAAATTTTGTGAAATTTAAACGATAAAATTTTGAAATAAAAATTTAATATTTGAAATGCGTTTAGTCAAACATAGCAATCGGTAAATTTTCGTCCGAAAATATGAAAGTTTATTTCGCGCGTAAATTCACTTCAATTTAATCAGTTAAAAAGCGATGAAAATAAAATGTTTCCGAAACCTAAATATTTTTATAAAGAAGAATTCTAAACCATCTTCTGAGCAAGATGTCAGTTTGTCGTTTTTCCAAATTCGGACATCTTTGGCTCCGTCGATCTTGTTTTTCAGCGTTTTTCTTGCACTTTCCGCTAATAGAAAATTCGAAATTTTATAATTCAATCGTACCACCAATATCTTTATACCATTTTGATTGTCTCGTCGTACTGATCTCCATCGTATATTCGATTTCGTGTTTTGAAGTTCGGTAAACGGTGAAATCTGTGACATAGTCACCCGTATGGATACCGTTTTAAATATTTGAATTCATGTGTATATTCGTTTATCAACTGTGTAAATACCAACGGTCATTTGCATTTTCATTTCCTTGAATTCAGGAACGTTGGGCCTTTGAAATCCCCTACGTTTGAATATTCACTTGGTTCATTTCATAATTACGTTCGTTGGTGTTCCTCTGTCTTTTGAAACAACATTTAATAATTAACAAAGTTATATATATATATCTCGTTTTCACGTGCCGCTTTGCTATCCTACCGGCTGCCCATCATTTACTTCGAGGTTACGTTTAGTATTCTGTGAGATAGCATGGGTTTTGCTTGGAATCAAATACTGTTGCCTGGAAATTCTTTAATCTCTCTGTTTACAATTTTATGTAACGAAGCCTGTTCTTCTACCCCTCTCTCTTCTCCATCCATTCACGCAAGACAACAAGTTTTGCCACCACTATCATGTGCTCACCTCCACTTCACCGAACTACAAAACCCCATGGCATGCAACCCTATGGCCAAAAGCCTTCACGCAAGTCGCCTCCTCGTCACCACCCACGCCTGCATTTCCTCACGGCCAACAACCACCCTCAGTTCTGCCTTCCGCCTCTCCCATGTCGAACCACCACTGTTCTCAACCGTCTGGAAACCCAAAACCACCCGAGCTGCACTCTTCCTTGGCCGCATCCCTTCCAACTTCACCCGTACTCGTCAACATCCCCTCACCACCTGACGTCAACCATTCACGACCAGTCCAGCAGGTTCGCCTTCTTTCCTTGTTCATCATCTCGCAAGCACCGACGACCCAATCTCCTCCCCTCTTCCACTTTGTTGCCAAGACCTTCCATCACCTCCGAAGCTAGCACCACTTCCAGCCGACCTTCCTCCTCTGCCGTGTGTAGCTCACCACCATAGCCACGGCCTTCCTTTGCTTTGCTGTCTTCCTCCGCCTGTTTGACCTGCTAGCAGCCTACAAATATTAGTAGGTGTGTATATGTACATATGTTTTGTTATTCATATTATATATAGGTTGCTGCACACGTTATAGTATATATAAAGGTATATATCCAAGTTCTATTCAAGCTACATATTATAGTATATAGGATGTCAGTAGTCTGGTATATACATAATTATTAAAATATGCTTTGTCAACCTTTATATACTTACAGCTTGTCATACACATGCCCTGTTTAAAGTATTTTCATGGATAGATTTTTGTATACCAGTTCTGGTTTCACTTTATGTTAAAAAGCAGTACGTTATTAGTTGTATATATAGAAATGGTATTTGTCAGTTCTCATAGATATGTTTTAAACTGATTTTAAAATACAAATTACACATGAGTTATATATATTAGTGTATTAGTATATATATACTTAAGTTAGAAATCCTGTTACGGGTTTATAGCTCCATACTTTTCCCTTATTTCAGTGGGGTATATATACAGTTATGTTTAGTTATTTAATAGCCTACTCATGTATAAGTTGCATATATGATGATTGTTATACGCATTGATTTTAATACAAAATGTATATATATATCTTTGATATTTTAAGAACGGTGATTTTAATTATACATTATTTTGTTTTAAATTAAATATAGATTTTGTAGATATAATAATGATGTATATTTGCTGTTTCTATCAAATCGTTCTGATTGTTTCATCGGGTCCTTATTTATCAGCTTTACCCGTTGTACCGGGTTTATCCATCGAATTCGTGCCGATCTCTCTTTCCTATGAATTCGTAGCTCATTTCTGTGTCATATTCTTAGCCTCGGAAGGTGAGCACTCACTCACGATTAACGTTCTTTTATTTATTAAATTTGATTTCAATTGAAACGACAATTGAAATATGCTGCTGTTTGATATTTACATTGTTATTACCTGTATCAGTTCACCTGTGACATCTGACACCATTATCTGTTATATATGCAATGATAATCTAGTTTGGTTGTTAAATGATTGATTGTTTGATGTTTATATTGGACGTTAAATTGTTAATGATGTAAGTGATAAATAATGTGAAATTGAAATTGACGTAGGATAGTTAGATTTGATATGTGTTAAATTTGATTAAATGACATTGGTATAATATGACCCCTTTAACTGTTAAATTTACTGACACGTAGGATTTGTTTAATTACACTTTGAACCACTGAATGTATGTTGTTAAATTGATGATGTATGAAATTGTAAATAGATGACAAGTGAAAAACCGTAATGCAATAATCTTTAATCTACATGAAATGATAGTGTAGATTCTAGAAATAATTATATTAATTCGCACAAATAACAATGCGAATTAATACGGTTATTTCGGGATTATTTGAATTGATTATTGGATTGATATTGATTGTTGTTATTGCTTGTTTATTTACTTTGACACCATCCCGTTATCACACTGCAAGTTCCCTTTGCTATGCTTTGATTTTGAATTGAATTGGAATCAGGTTGAAATGATAAATACCCAAATTAAATCTTGACTTAGGGTAGAGAATTAAATAAAACCCGATTGGTCAATAATTTGATTTAAAAATAAAACGAAGATTTTATTTGAATAAATAATATGGTTTTGAAATGAAGTTGAAATTTGAATTTTTTAATGAAAGGAAAATGTTAATATTTAAAAATCCGAAACAAAATATTAAAAATGAAATTGATGAAAAGAACGATGTTTAATTTGAGAAATGATTGAATTAAGTTTGAATTGATTTAATAATTAAGTTTGAAATTAAAATTAAGTTTGAAATTATTAAACTTTGAAATTATTTAATAATTAAACTTTGAAATTATTTAATAATTAAGTTTTGAATTATTTAATAATTAAATAAGATTGAATTATTTAATGATTAAATTAAATTGAATTTTTGAATAAGTGAATTGTACTTCGTAAATAATTGAAATTGAGTTTTCTTTATTAATTAAGTTTTGGAAAATTATTTAAGTAAGTAAATAAGTGAAATTGAATTTCTTTAACGAGAAGTAAAATGTGATTTATTAAAATTAATGTAAGACTTGAAATTTAAAGAATTTGGTTTGATGGATTTAATTTAATTCAAATTGTAAGTTTTGAAATAAGGAAGTTGAATTTAAATAATGGATTTAATGAATTGGAAATTTAATAGAAATTGTTTTGAATGGAAAATTTACTTAATGAATATTGAATGAAATCGATACATGAATTTAAGTTTGATTTGTATGTTAAATTAAATTAATTTAAATGATTTCGGAATGAATCTTATATACGAATTTAAATTGATATTTGAATTGTTTTAAATAAAGATTGAAATTGAATTATAAGATTTTGAAATGATAATTTGGAAGTTTTGAAACGTAAATTATTGGAAATTGGTTTTGAAAGACAAATGAAATGTTTATTTACGAATTCTATTTGAAATTGAAATTGATTTGGTTTTTGAAATATATAAACGACCAATCGGTGTAATAATTACGAAAGTTATTAAAGAGACCGGGATCGGTAATGGATATACTCTCTATCTAAACCGAAACCACTTTAATAACTATACGCGGAGTGATGATCCAGAATGAAGTGGTTGGAATGATGTACGTGTTGACTGAAGAAAGTGAACGATGATGGATAGCCTTGACACTTGTGTCAAATTGGAAATGACTAAAACAGGAGCTGTGCCGGGCCAATGGAGGATTAGCTACCTCAAGTGGACACACTTCTTCGAACTACTTATACTTGTTGTCGATTGGTGCACCCTTGATTTTGGGAGTGTTGTTTCATGGTGTTGCGGGCGCTGCGGCGTTGCGTTCTCACCAGTCCGGATCAGGCGAACGGTAGTATCACTACCTTGGGTATTGCCTCATGTGCCTTGTCATACTTGTATTCCATTTATTCGCGACCACTACGAATTTGTTTTGTACCTTTAGTATATGGATTGCCCTCTGGTGACTTCCGGTTTTGGGGAAACTACGGTCTTGTATATGCTTTTGGGAATAAAAATGTGTTAAGGGTGGAATGGGCCATGACTTAACGCTATTTTGATATCTTATTATTACTGATAGACATTATCTACTTAGCGTACATTACTACATAGTAGATAGTTTAACGGATCCTTAAAGGATGGTTATTCCAAACATCCTTTGAGTTACTTGTATTTCAATTGCTATTTCACTTGAGTTGGATTTATTAATATAAGAATGTTAATCCTGACTCGAGTGTCTTGTGTTTTGCTTTACGCTCGGGTCAGACTGAGTGGTTCAGCTTTCGAGACTCACCTTTGAAGTTGGAGCTTGCTTGAAGATCCAGCCATCTATTCTGCTTTCAGTATTCGATGATTCCAGTGATGTATTCTGATTTGTATCTGATGTATCGTATTACTCTTCCGTTGTATCTGGTTTAACTCTGATGTATTTTATATATTTATATAATAGCTTCATGAACTACTATCTCTTTTATTTCCGCTGCACTTATTACTCTGTGTCTGTGATCTGTGATTATTTATTTACTGTATATGTTCAGTTTTGCCAATTTAAATTAACAACGCGGTATTTTGAGCAATTCAACTCCGGCATGAGTGTCTACCTATACACTTATAATGGATGCGAATGGTCCAAAATGTCGGGTCGTTATAGTTGGTATCAGAGCTTTGGTAGCTCTAGGCAAAACTCAACATATAGGGTAAATGTATTTACAGAGTCACTCTCATTCGAGTTTCAATCTCTTCCTTTGACTCAATTCCTTTGAATTTTGGAACGTTCCCCTCGGTTCTGAAATTCATTCGTGTCCCTCACTATTCGTCTTCTTTCAATTCTGGAGCATCCCATAACTCCACTTCGAATGATCTTTATAATGAGTCGGCGATCTCGCCAATCTCAAATTAATTTATAAAGGAGTGAAACTCCTTTACAATAGACATCGATTTACCGGAGATTTCTGTATCCTCGGTTTACGATGCTATCTATCTCCTGCTATACATGAATTCTATTTCTCGAGATCGAATGTCGATTTACCTCGGAATTCTACATTGATCTTATTCTTGAAGTCACGGTCGACCAGGTTAAGGTTGCCCGCGATTTATATAAACTTATTCATCTTCCTATTTTGTTATTTAATTATCTTATCTTCGTTTCAAACAAATCTTCGAATCAAAATTCTCTTTGATTTGAATCCATCAAATTTGAATCTCTATCCTTGCTTTGGAATCCATTCCTGTATCATCGAGCGAGGAAGTGTATTTGTAAATTAATATTTAAAATGTTTTATACCTTGTGTGTTTGAGTTGTTGATGTTGATTTGGGTTTTCGATCGATTCGTCTGATCAACGCTATCGATAGAATTTCCAAAACACTTGAACAGAACAAACTGACACAAGGTTGTTTTCAAATTTGGTAAACAAAATAGTTTTGGATTATTATATTATATATAAATATAAGTTTTCTGAAATTAAATTGTTAATAAATTGTTGTCAGAAATGATAATATTTGGTTTTCATTTATTGTTTTGAAAACCATTGACTATTGCATAATATAAATAAATGAATTTATGAAACTTGGTTATAATTTGATTTGAGATTTGAAAGGAATTTAAATAAAAATTTGAGAATTTATTAGTTTCTGGTGATTTCGAACTTTGGTTTTAAAATTTTAAAGTATATATTATTGAAAGTATTTTCGAACAGAAATCGTTTTCAAATAATTTTAAATGTTGAAATCAGTGCTCTTCTCTTTGTCGCTGGAAAATAATTTCGATGATGGCGGCCGCATCATCGACATTCAATTTTCGAGTTTCGAAGTGGAGAAACCATTCTGTAGCTTTGCTACGGCTTTGTTTTGAAAATATATTTTGATTTGAATTTTTCAGTATATTTTATTTACATATATATAAGTATCTTATTTTAAAATTTAATTTGATTTGATATAAATATATTATATATATCTCTAAGTTGTTTAAAGTTAATCGGAAATCTAATTCTTAAAGTTTTGTTAAAGGATGATTTTAATTACAAATAAAACCAAAATTTGGAATAAATAGTTAAACTTGAATAATTGAATTGGGAAAATTTTATTTGTATATTGTTCAACTGCATTCTAATACAACTTACCTAAATCATTCAGAAGTTGAATATGTAATTAGATAATATATAATATAAATTGAATTTATAAATAAAAATTGAGTGTTTATAATAAATGTTATACACTAAATTTTGATTATAAAAATGTTAGTAGCGTTAGATAGGATAATAAGTAAAACTCAGTTAATAATGAAATAAATTTGTTTTGAAAGAATTAATAAATTGAAATTTGATCAACATATGAAAATACCTTGAATTGAAGAGAAATTAATAGATGTAAATTAATTTAAATCGAAACTTTTATGTTTAGATTAATTTATATGGGTTAAATATATGTGAGTAGATATATTAAGTAGAATAAATTTAATAATAATTTGGAATAAAGAGGAATTTAAATTGCTGAAAAATATGATTATAATAAAAGACTATTCAAATTTATGGTTTTATAAATTGTAAATTGAAGAAAATGGGATAATAAGATAATGAATTTAGAAATAGTCGAGATTGATTTTAGTGAATTAAAATGGATTAAATCAATTATTGAATATCAATTAATTTAAATTTGAATTTATATGGTTTAAATTAATTGTTATTTTGTATTTCAAAATCTGTTTTTCTTTCTGGTTGTTTCTATTCTCCTACCTCGTTCCTTTTCGGGGACGAAAAGTTTTGAGTGGGGGAGAGTGTAACGACCCGTAAATTTTAACCGTTTTAATAACGTAATTAGTTGAAATTTTGTGAAATTTAAACGATAAAATTTTGAAATAAAAATTTAATATTTGAAATGCGTTTAGTCAAACATAGCAATCAGTAAATTTTCGTCCGAAAATATGAAAGTTTATTTCGCGCGTAAATTCACTTCAATTTAATCAGTTAAAAAGCGATGAAAATAAAATGTTTTCGAAACATAAATATTTTTATAAAGAAGAATTCTAAACCATCTTCTGAGCAAGATGTCAGTTTGTCGTTTTTCCAAATTCGGACATCTTTGGCTCCGTCGATCTTGTTTTTTAGCGTTTTTCTTGCACTTTCCGCTAATAGAAAATTCGAAATTTTATAATTCAATCGTACCACCAATATCTTTATACCATTTTGATCGTCTCGTCGTACTGATCTCCATCGTATATTCGATTTCGTGTTTTGAAGTTCGGTAAACGGCGAAATCTGTGACATAGTCACCCGTATGGATACCGTTTTAAATATTTGAATTCATGTGTATATTCGTTTATCAACTGTGTAAATACCAACGGTCATTTGCATTTTCATTTCCTTGAATTCAGGAACGTTGGGCCTTTGAAATCCCCTACGTTTGAATATTCACTTGGTTCATTTCATAATTACGTTCGTTGGTGTTCCTCTGTCTTTTGAAACAACATTTAATAATTAACAAAGTTATATATATATATCATTTTCACGTGCCACTTTGCTATCCTACCGGCTGCCCATCATTTACTTCGAGGTTACGTTTAGTATTCTGTGAGATAGCATGGGTTTTGCTTGGAATCAAATACTGTTGCCTGGAAAATCTTTTATCTCTCTGTTTACAATTTTATGTAACGAAGCCTGTTCTTCTACCCCTCTCTCTTCTCCATCCATTCACGCAAGACAACAAGTTTTGCCACCTCTATCATGTGCTCACCTCCACTTCACCGAGCTACAAAACCCCATGGCATGCAACCCTATGGCCAAAAGCCTTCACGCAAGTCGCCTCCTCGTCACCACCCACGCCTGCATTTCCTCACGGCCAACAACCACCCTCAATTCTGCCTTCCGCCTCTCCCATGTCGAACCACCACTGTTCTCAACTGTCTGGAAACCCAAAACCACCCGAGCTGCACTCTTCCTTGGCCGCATCCCTTCCAACTTCACCCGTACTCGTCAACATCCCCTCACCACCTGACGTCAACCATTCACGACCAGTCCAGCAGGTTCGCCTTCTTTCCTTGTTCATCATCTCGCAAGCACCGACGACCCAATCTCCTCCCCTCTTCCACTTTGTTGCCAAGACCTTCCATCACCTCCGAAGCTAGCACCACTTCCAGCCGACCTTCCTCCTCTGCCGTGTGTAGCTCACCACCATAGCCACGGCCTTCCTTTGCTTTGCTGTCTTCCTCCGCCTGTTTGACCTGCTAGCAGCCTACAAATATTAGTAGGTGTGTATATGTACATATGTTTTGTTATTCATATTATATATAGGTTGCTGCACACGTTATAGTATATATAAAGGTATATATCCAAGTTCTATTCAAGCTACATATTATAGTATATAGGATGTCAGTAGTCTGGTATATACATAATTATTAAAATATGCTTTGTCAACCTTTATATACTTACAGCTTGTCATACACATGCCCTGTTTAAAGTATTTTCATGGATAGATTTTTGTATACCAGTTCTGGTTTCACTTTATGTTAAAAAGCAGTACGTTATTAGTTGTATATATAGAAATGGTATTTGTCAGTTCTCATAGATATGTTTTAAACTGATTTTAAAATACAAATTACACATGAGTTATATATATTAGTGTATTAGTATATATATACTTAAGTTAGAAATCCTGTTACGGGTTTATAGCTCCATACTTTTCCCTTATTTCAGTGGGGTATATATACAGTTATGTTTAGTTATTTAATAGCCTACTCATGTATAAGTTGCATATATGATGATTGTTATACGCATTGATTTTAATACAAAATGTATATATATATATCTTTGATATTTTAAGAACGGTGATTTTAATTATACATTATTTTGTTTTAAATTAAATATTGATTTTGTAGATATAATAATGATGTATATTTGCTGTTTCTATCAAATCGTTCTGATTGTTTCATCGGGTCCTTATTTATCAGCTTTACCCGTTGTACCGGGTTTTCTCCATCGAATTCGTGCTGATCTCTCTTTGCTCTGAATTCGTAGCTCATTTCTGTGTCATATTCTTAGCCTTGGAAGGTGAGCACTCACTCACGATTAACGTTCTTTTATTTATTAAATTTGATTTCAATTGAAACGACAATTGAAATATGCTGCTGTTTGATATTTACATTGTTATTACCTGTATCAGTTCACCTGTGACATCTGACACCATTATCTGTTATATATGCAATGATAATCCAGTTTGGTTGTTAAATGATTGATTGTTTGATGTTTATATTGGACGTTAAATTGTTAATGATGTAAGTGATAAATAATGTGAAATTGAAATTGACGTAGGATAGTTAGATTTGATATGTGTTAAATTTGATTAAATGACATTGGTATAATATGACCCCTTTAACTGTTAAATTTACTGACACGTAGGATTTGTTTAATTACACTTTGAACCACTGAATGTATGTTGTTAAATTGATGATGTATGAAATTGTAAATAGATGACAAGTGAAAAACCGTAATGTAATAATCTTTAATCTACATGAAATGATAGTGTAGATTCTAGAAATAATTATATTAATTCGCACAAATAACAATGCGAATTAATACGGTTATTTCGGGATTATTTGAATTGATTATTGGATTGATATTGATTGTTGTTATTGCTTGTTTATTTACTTTGACACCATCCCGTTATCACACTGCAAGTTCCCTTTGCTATGCTTTGATTTTGAATTGAATTGGAATCGGGTTGAAATGATAAATACCCAAATTAAATCTTGACTTAGGGTAGAGAATTAAATAAAACCCGATTGGTCAATAATTTGATTTAAAAATAAAACGAAGATTTTATTTGAATAAATAATATGGTTTTGAAATGAAGTTGAAATTTGAATTTTTTAATGAAAGGAAAATGTTAATATTTAAAAATCTGAAACAAAATATTAAAAATGAAATTGATGAAAAGAACGATGTTTAATTTGAGAAATGATTGAATTAAGTTTGAAATGATTTAATAATTAAGTTTGAAATTAAAATTAAGTTTGAAATTATTAAACTTTGAAATTATTTAATAATTAAACTTTGAAATTATTTAATAATTAAGTTTTGAATTATTTAATAATTAAATAAGATTGAATTATTTAATGATTAAATTAAATTGAATTTTTGAATAAGTGAATTGTACTTCGTAAATAATTGAAATTGAGTTTTCTTTATTAATTAAGTTTTGGAAAATTATTTAAGTAAGTAAATAAGTGAAATTGAATTTCTTTAACGAGAAGTAAAATGTGATTTATTAAAATTAATGTAAGACTTGAAATTTAAAGAATTTGGTTTGATGGATTTAATTTAATTCAAATTGTAAGTTTTGAAATAAGGAAGTTGAATTTAAATAATGGATTTAATGAATTGGAAATTTAATAGAAATTGTTTTGAATGGAAAATTTACTTAATGAATATTGAATGAAATCGATAAATGAATTTAAGTTTGATTTGTATGTTAAATTAAATTAATTTAAATGATTTCGGAATGAATCTTATATACGAATTAAATTGATATTTGAATTGTTTTAAATAAAGATTGAAATTGAATTATAAGATTTTGAAATGATAATTTGGAAGTTTTGAAACGTAAATTATTGGAAATTGGTTTTGAAAGACAAATGAAATGTTTATTTACGAATTCTATTTGAAATTGAAATTGATTTGGTTTTTGAAATATATAAACGACCAATCGGTGTAATAATTACGAAAGTTATTAAAGAGACCGGGATCGGTAATGGATATACTCTCTATCTAAACCGAAACCACTTTAATAACTATACGCGGAGTGATGATCCAGAATGAAGTGGTTGGAATGATGTACGTGTTGACTGAAGAAAGTGAACGATGATGGATAGCCTTGACACTTGTGTCAAATTGGAAATGACTAAAACAGGAGCTGTGCCGGGCCAATGGAGGATTAGCTACCTCAAGTGGACACACTTCTTCGAACTACTTATACTTGTTGTCGATTGGTGCACCCTTGATTTTGGGAGTGTTGTTTCACGGTGTTGCGGGCGCTGCGGCATTGCATTCTCACCAGTCCGGATCAGGCGAACGGTAGTATCACTACCTTGGGTATTGCCTCATGTGCCTTGTCATACTTGTATTCCATTTATTCGCGACCACTACGAATTTGTTTTGTACCTTTAGTATATGGATTGCCCTCTGGTGACTTCCGGTTTTGGGGAAACTACGGTCTTGTATATGCTTTTGGGAATAAAAATGTGTTAAGGGTGGAATGGGCCATGACTTAACGCTATTTTGATATCTTATTATTACTGATAGACATTATCTACTTAGCGTACATTACTACATAGTAGATAGTTTAACGGATCCTTAAAGGATGGTTATTCCAAACATCCTTTGAGTTACTTGTATTTCAATTGCTATTTCACTTGAGTTGGATTTATTAATATAAGAATGTTAATCCTGACTCGAGTGTCTTGTGTTTTGCTTTACGCTCGGGTCAGACTGAGTGGTTCAGCTTTCGAGACTCACCTTTGAAGTTGGAGCTTGCTTGAAGATCCAGCCATCTATTCTGCTTTCAGTATTCGATGATTCTAGTGATGTATTCTGATTTGTATCTGATGTATCGTATTACTCTTCCGTTGTATCTGGTTTAACTCTGATGTATTTTATATATTTATATAGTAGCTTCATGATCTACTATCTCTTTTATTTCCGCTGCACTTATTACTCTGTGTCTGTGATCTGTGATTATTTATTTACTGTATATGTTCAGTTTTGCCAATTTAAATTAACAACGCGGTATTTTGAGCAATTCAACTCCGGCATGAGTGTCTACCTATACACTTATAATGGATGCGAATGGTCCAAAATGTCGGGTCGTTACATTGTAAATTAACTAAATTAATTAGTATTTGAGAAATATTAATTATTATCTATTTTATTTGATGTTTGGGAGTTATTTGTAATTATTTGAATGCATTTATAAAAGTTATATTTGCGCGCATTGATAAATGATATCATTGTAATTAAATAAAAGATAACTACATGCGTTAATTTATGGAATCTTATGTCATTTGATGCACGTAATTTTCAGCCATACCATGTAAAGGAATAGGAGTGAAAAGAGAAAGTTAATCAAGAGAATTAATTATAGAAGTTTTAATTAAAGAATGGGAAAGGTTCCCTTTTTTCAAATAAAATATATTCTCTAATTCATTCTGCACGTACAATTCATTCATATGATCAATCAACTTAATTAAAGAGAGAAAACGAAAGGTTTCTCTCTCCATAAAAATTTATGCCCATCATTATTTGAATAAGTTAAGGAGAAGGAAATAAAAAGTTTCCTTCTCTAAATAAATTTATGCCCGTCATTAATTGAATAATTTAAGAGATAAAAAGTGAAAAGTTTCCTACTCTAAATAAATTTAATAATTTACCGTTACACATAATTATGTACATAAGAGTATATTTGGTATACTCAAATTTACATACACATTAAATTAAAGTAAAACTTTATTTATAAAATTAAATAAAATATTGATTTTATTTAAAGGAAACTTAGAAAAGTTATAAGTATATTTAGACTTTATAGGCCCATTAAAGATCCAAAATGGCAAAATTTTTGAAATCCACCCTTTTTTCCACTGCGGGTTAGCCCAGTTACTTCAATTTTGCCAATCAGTGTCATTTTGGGGATGGAAAGAAGGTCATTGGGAAGAAGAACATCAGGTGTTTCAATTGTGACAAGATAGGGCATCACAAGAATCAGTGCAGAGAACCTGCTAATGTTGAGAAAGGAAAAGTGTTTTCTTTGGAACCATCCACCTCGAGACCAATAGTAGAGGAGAAGGGAAAGGTTGTGATGGGAGGTATGCTTTTGATTCATGGCATACATATTACAGTATTGTTTGATACTGGTGCATTACATTCTTTTATCTCTCATTGTTTGGTAGTTAAGCTTAGTTTAAAACCATGATACCTTGTTACTTCCTTAAGGGTTGCGAATTCGATAGGAGGTTATGCAACTCTTAGGATGAGATGTGACCAATTAGAGTTTGAGTTATTAGGTCATATATTTGCCTATAGTTTGTATGTGTTTGATTTTGCGGGCTTTGGAATTATATTGAGTATGGATTGTTTATGCAAATATGATTCTAGTATATTTTGCCAAGATAGGAAAATATCACTGAGACACCCTAATCGCGATCGAATTATATACTCAATAGAGAACTCAAATTTTGATGTTTGTGCTTTATTGGGTGCAATGGAGGGTGAAGATGAGTTGAATCGAGTTTTTGTCATCAAAGAGTTTGTAGATGTCTTTGAACTAGTTACAAGACTACCGTCGAAACAAGCTATTGAGTTTTGTATAGATCTCATACCTGGAGCTGAAATTGTTAGTAGACCATCTTGTAGGATAACACCTACATAGATGAAGGAGTTAAAGGTACAATTGGTGGACTTAGAAGGAAAAAGTTTTATTAGGCCAAATAGTTCGCCTTATGGAGCAGCGGTGATGTTCGTGAAGAAACCGGATTGGTCATTTAGGATGTGTATCGATTATCATAAGTTGAATGAAAAGACGATAAAGAATCGATATCCTTTACCGAAAATAGATGATTTGTTTGATCAGTTGAGCGGAGCTAAAGTATTTTCTCATTTAGATATGGCGATAGGGTTCCATCAACTTGGGTACCAGAGGACAGTATTCCTTTGACGGTGTTCCGAACAAGATATGGTTCATATGAGTGGTTATTAATGCCATGCGGATTAACCAATGTGCCTACTTTCTTCGTAGATTTGATGTACCAGACCTTCCGAGAGCATTTGGATAGATTCAATTTAGTATTTATAGATGACATCCTGATATATTCTAGTAACAAGCGAGACCATGAGACTCACTTTAGAATAGTGCTTGAGACGTTTAAGTAGCATCAACTAAAAGCAAAGTCAAAATGTCAATTTTGGAAGAATGAAGTGAAGTTCCTTGGTCATGTAGTCTCAAAAAAAGGGTGGCAGTGGATCCAACTAAGATTGGAGCTATTAATAATTGGAAGAAACCCAAGACGGTGATGGAGATAAAGAGTTTTCTTGGATTAGCTGGCTATTACCAAAAATTCATCGAGGATTTCTCTCGTATAGCAGCACCAATAACCAAACTAACAAGGAAGGACGTAAAGTATGTTGGACTGATAAATTTGAGGAGGCATTCCTGAAGCTGAAACATTTATTGACCAATGCGTCTATGTTAGTTTTTCTGGATGGGAATCAAGATTTGGTGGTGTATACTGATGCATGTAGAACATGATTAGGAGCTGTGTTAATGTAGGGTGGTAAAATGATTGCCTATGCTTCTTGACAGCTTAGAATGCATGACGTTTTATATCCGACTCATGATTTGGAGTTGGCAGCTGTAATCTTTTCCTTGAAGGTATGAAGACACTATCTTTTGGGAGAAAGATTCGAGTTGTTTACAGATCACAAGTCTTTGAGATATTTATTCTCTCTAAAGTAGTTATATATGAGACAACATAGATGGTTAGAATTCATAGTAGCTTATGTTTTCGGAATTGAGTACATATTGGGGAAAGGAAATAAAGTTGCAGATGCACTCAGCTGAAAATATCAAAATGCGATGTTAGCTATGTTAGCGGAATAGAAGGATTTAGAAGCGTTAACTACTTGTGGTATGCAGTTAATATCGACGGCTAGTTCTAGTCAAGAAACTGCTATGCTGTCTTGTTTAGAAGTTCGACTGACGATGATCGGAAGGATTGCTTCAAGATAGAAAGATGATCCATTATTAGCTGAACGAATCAGAAGACTCGAAGGTGGAATTGAGATTGATGATTTGAAAGATTTTTATCTTGACCAAAATGGATGGTCGAGAAAGAAGGGATGATTGTGTATTCCAGATGTGGGTGACCAAAGAAAGGAAGTTCTTAGAGAGTGTCGTCGATCGAAATTTACCATTTATCCTAGAGTGAATAAGATGTATTAGGATATGAAAAGGAGTTTCTTCTAGAAAGGTATGAAAAAGGATGTAGACTTACGGATAAAGCAATGCTTGAATTGCCAACAAATAAAAGTCCAGCATCAGAAGCCAAGTGGATTGCATTAGCCTTTGGATATACTGGTTTGGAAATGGGATTCGATATCTATGGATTACATTGATAGGTTGCTAAGGTCGAATATGGGGAAATGAGAATATTTGGGTTATGGTGGATAGATTAATCAAGAGTGCACATTTCATTCTCATTAAGTCAACAAGGACGGCACATGTTTTGGCTAAATTGTTAATGAAGAATATTGTTAGACTGCATGGGATTGCTAGTAGTATAGTCAGAGATATAGATTCTTTATTTATTAGCGAATTCTGGAAGAGTCTATAAGAGGTTTTAGGTACCAAGCTGAAGATGAGTACCGCTTATCATCTACAGACGGATGGGCAAATGGAAATAGTTAATAAAGTCTTGAAGGATTTATTAAGAGCTTGTGTACTAGACTTTGAAGGATCATTGGAAGATCACTTGCATTTGGTCGAATTTTCCTATAATAATAGTTATCAGACTAGTACAGGAATGACACATTTTGAAGCTATGTATGGAAGGCTATGAAAATCACCAGCATGTTGGTTAGAGACCGGAGGCAGATTGATTCTTAGTCCATATATGGTGAAATAAGCCATAGAAAAGGTTGAGTTAATCCAGACAAGGATGAAAAAGCTCAGTATAGGTAGAAAAGTTATGCAAATAAGAGATGAAAGGACTTAGAATTCTCTGTTGGAGAACATGTTTTTATTAAAGTATCACCGATGAAGGGTGTAGTCTGATTTATAAAGTCAAGGAAATTGGCACCTAGATTTGTTAGACCATTCCCTGTTATAGAAAGGATCGGGAAACTCGCATATATGATAGAGTTACCGAGTGGTTTGGTAGGAATCCATAATGTTTTTCATATTTCTCATCTTAGGAAGAATGTTCTAGATCTAGAGACTACTATAACACCTACTGCAATGGATGATTTAGTGGTGGAACCGAACATGACCACTGTTAGGTAGCCAATTCGTATTGTGGCAAGGGATGAGAAGAAGTTAAGGAACAAGACAATCAAATTGGAGAAGGTCTAGTGGAGCGACGACGAGAGAGGATGTACTTGGAAAATGAAGGACAGGATTAGAGACACTTAACCTAATTTGTTTTGATGGTATGTTTCATATCTGTGTTATATCTTTGTAGTGTACCTTATCGTAATATCGAGGATGAAATTCTTCAAGGAAGGGAGTCTGTAGCACCCCTAATTTTGATTAACATTATTTAACAGATTTAATTGGAGGAATTAAATTAAATGATGTGTTGAGATACGGAGAATGAGATTTGATAATTAAAACTGGTCGAACCTTAACTAATGAACTAATAAGATTGTTTATAACTTGAATAAGGAGGATTTATGAGAAGGGTAAAATAGGAATATGCCTCATTTCCTAAACATAAACTGTTCATCTCTCGTTATCCTCATTTACATTTCATTTCATACAAACAGAAGTAAGAGCAAGGCCGGCCATTGCTAAGAAAACTAAGGGGAGAAAAGCTTAGGAAACCAGAGGAGAGCTTAAGAGAATCAAATCAACACATTTAATCTCAATATCTTTATCCAATCAAGATGAATAATGGTTATCCATCTCACGTATGCTTGTTTGTTTCGGTTCTATGTCTAAATCCAAATCATACGATGTTATTATGCAATGTTATATTTGTTTGATGTATTATATGTTACTTGGTGATTTATTGGATGAATTATGGAATTATTTAATAGATTTTAAGTGTAGAAACCTATATGACATCCAAATGACTTGAAATTTGGATATGATGTTTAAAACATTATTTTGAAAGTGGATTTTTAATTTCATAATTTTCCAAGCATCTATGAATATTTTATGAATTTCTTAAGTAAGGAAAATGAATTATTTCGGGTTTTGATTATTAAAAATAATTAAATAATATTTCTGGTACCGAAATTTATATATGTTAAAAAATATATTAATTATGATTTTTAGTTATTTTTGGGGACTTTTCCCAAGCGTTTATTATTTTATATGAACTTATTAGGCTGGAAAGGCTTGAGTCAACCATTATATGAACTTATTAGGCTGGAAAGGCTTGAGTCAACCATTATATGTTAAAACATTATACGAACTTATTATATTGAAATAATAAAATAGATTAAATGGTTTGTAAATTATTTTAGGAATGATAATTCTAACCTATGGCAGTTTTTATGAAAAGAATTTGATAATTTGTGTTTTAACCAATATAAAATTTACAATGGTTAAGGGGTTGTGGAAAGTAATTGCTTTTAATAGAAATAAAACAGTTTTATATTAATTATGATATTGCCATGAAGCCAATATGAATACTGAACCCTATTTAATGATCGATATTAATGTCATTACTATAGAATCTGACATCAACGTAAATGGATGCATACAATATCAACTATGTTGGTATGTAATGAATCTGTTCAGGTTGAAGTCATATAGTATAAAGTCTTTGGCATTGAATCAATTGCATCATGATGATCTCGTAACACACTAGAACAATTCCGACCTCCCTTATTTCATCGTTTAAAATTTATAACATACGACGTTGATGCCGCAAGTCTTCATCCAGGTTTCAAATAATGTTGCATACCATTATTTCCGATATCTATTATTTACGATATCAACTATACCGAGGAAGTGATGCCACATGCTTCCTATTTTGACACTATAGTTTAAGGCAGTGTTGCCGCAAGTATTATTTATGACGTTAACTATTTTGTGGCTATGATGCCGCTATATCATGGTTTTAGTATCCCTTATATACGTCATAGTAGTTATTGTAAAGCAACCGATATCAGTAGTTTTGTAATATTGATGCTGTATGTCATCATGTCGGCGTTCATATATTTACATATAAAAGGCTATATTTAATAGGTTTGGCAACCTATATAATTCTATGTTACAATAACAATGATTCTGGCATTACAACCCATAAATTTTATAAATTAGAATTCTTATTAAAGATTTTGTATTAAGGGATGCGACATTGCATATCGGCCATAGTGATGCCATAAGTTGTTGACTCAATGGTTTTAACTAAAGAGGATTGATTGCCTAAGGATTTGAGGTGCGACAACCACCAATCGATTTCAAAATTAATGAAAGCTATTTCATAGAAGTATATATTTTGGCATAGTATCTTGATAAAGTAAAGGGCTATATATTCTCATTTTAAATATGATTTTAAGGGTAAATCATTTATAAAGAATTATGCTTTCAAGGAAATAAAGAGGGTATTTAGCCTAGGAATTTGGTATATAGTCAGGTTAAGACTAAGACGATTGAGTTTGAACGGACATTCCAGCTTCCGCCTAACGGTAAGTTGGAGAATTTGGTATATGGGGTAGGCTTGAGTCAACCATATAGGTTCATAGTAACCCTTGGGAAAACTATGAAATAGAGATAGATAGTCAATTGATTGAGGCTGATTATCGGGTTTTCCTATGTAGCATGCATGTATATGATTATTTTATGTTGGTTTAAATATTGTGATTGCAGGAGCATGATTTGATTAAACATATTTACATAAGATACTAGTGAGGGCAAAACCCGTTCTGCTCGGTGGCATGGTCTCACTACATATCTATTTATCGAAATAACATATTATTCTTCAAACCAAACTTTTTGTCTGATCTGAAGTTTTTGTTTTTCCCTTTTAACTCTTGGGTGTTCATTTGAGTAGTTTGAGAGTAAGGTTTCTAGGTTTTAGTGTGACGAATAAAGCTTTCGAAGACGTGCAGGAGGCAGAGCTAGGTATATATGAGTCTATTTACGTCTGCTGTATTGTTATGTTATTGTGTCTAAATGTATGTAATGGTAGAATATGTATCTGTCTAGTAGTAAACTCTGATCAATCAAGGGGGCATCTTCATATGTCTTGTGATAATTATATTTTATCTGAACTTAGGCAACGTTTGAAGGTCATGTAATAAATATGAAAATTTATTAATGAAACGTGTTTTTGAAAAAATTTCATATTCCAGTGCTTTTGATGTTATTGATACTATAAACTGGTCTCATTTTGTCACCAAAGAATAATACTATTGATGACTGCAGCATCGGTAGCACTTATTTCGGGCCTTAAAATAAGGAATGTTACATCAACGGTTCAAGGACTAGCACTCTGTTAAATGGAAAATAGTTTCAAGGGGTGGATATCACCATTTCAAGGTGTACTTTAGGACATTGGAAGTGAGGTATATTACTAATAATAATATAATTATTTATGCTAAATTATAATGTTTATTACATACATATATTACTTGTTGTTAGTGGTTACGATTCTGATATGTAAAAAATATTGCCACAAAATTGTATGGTTGTATGTATGTATGCATTAAAAAAATTATGATAAACAATTTAGGTCAGTACGGCTCTGTAATTAAAAAACATTTTTTTTATTCTATTGAATTAATATATATTATTTACATAGATATATATAGTTTATAATTAATTATAACATCTTACTTTAGTCAAATATGGTTATATAATTTTATACGTAAAGAATTAAGACAATGAAAATTTTCGGCAATGATAAACTTTTTTAGATATATTTTATTGCTATTTAAATATTATTTAAATCAATCTATTACATAAATTTATTATAAAAATTCAAATATATTATGAAAATTATATTTTATATTTTATGAAATAATATTACCAGTAAAGATACTGTTGGCAAAAATAAGAAAACAAATATTTTTATTTTTAAATTTACAGCCGAAAAAATAAAAATTATTTTAAAATTAATTTCATATCGAAAAATAATGTAAAAAAATTTTAAAGCATAAAATATCATTTACGATTTATTGAAAATTTAAAATTCATAATAAAATTTCGTAATTAATTTTTAATTAATATTTTAATAATTTTAGAATGAATTTTTAAATAAGATATACTTAAAATTAAAAAAGTTACAGTTACTGAGCCATGCAACGACCTGGTCTTTCATACTTATCAAAACATATTTTGAGTATTTTATTATAACACACAGGTATATATTTATATATATAATTTTATTATGTATATTTCTATGAATAAATATTTAAAAAACTTTTATTAATATACTTGTACACACACACACATATATATATTGCTTATGTTTTTAAAATAATCATATATTTTCTATATATATATATATAAATAATTTCTTTATAGTTAAATAAGTCCATTATATAATATGTATATTGAATATTAATATTTTATTTATATGATTACATATATATATATATATATATAATTACATATATAAAATTATATACTTATATAAAATTATTTTAACAAAATTATAAATATATATATAGTATGTATATATTTATAATATTTGCATATAAATAATAGTATATATATATACATACATATATTTGGATAATATATTTGCATATTGGATGAACTAATGTGTCTGTTGTGATGTAAATCCCAACATCTATATATGGGCATGTAACTGTGCAGTTAAAGTGCTCGGTAGATTCAATGCGGCGGAGGAGCAAAAAGTCATAGCGGGGATATGGCAAGGATATACCGGGATATAGTGGATGACTCTAAAATAGCATATAAAACTCATACTTAATGTTTTTACAAATATATAAATGGTAATTAAATGAAAAAATAACATTCAATTGAATTATAATTAATACATAAATAATTTTAAATAAAAACATGTACGAATATACTGTAAATAAACGTAAAACTGTTATATAACATAATTGAATTTAGTAGAATATCAGAGTATTTTCATTTCTAAAAATATATTAAAAATTCAATTAAATAAATTAATTTAATAATTTTTATAATGTATAAATGTCAATTTTCAATTCATTTGTTTTAATGAAGATATAGCGGAAATAGTGGAATATATCGGGAATAACGGGATATAGCGGAAATTGCGGGGCTTAAAGCGGAAAGGCTATATTTGGGGCTATATGAAAAAATCGTAGTGGTAGAAATCCACTATGAGATATAGCAAGGTTATAGTGGGGTAATAGCGGGACATTAACTGCACAGGCATGTAATACCTTGCACGGATTGATATATTACACATGCGCACACACATATATGTGTATATGATACACACACACACACACATATATATATCACTACATAAATTAAATAAAACTATATAATGTATAAATTTAAATAAAATAATTTTTTTTATTTAAATAAGATTTAAAAACTTTTTAAATAAATTAGACTTCATAGATCTAGTAGGGTAAAAAATTTTGAAATTAACCCATATCTTCCACTACGAGCTGGTGCAGTTCCAATAATGGTATTAGATCCTAATAGCCTATGCAGTCTAAGTTAATCATTTTAAAGTTAACTAATTAAGCTCACAGCCCAGTTAGTATGGTGTTTAGAAATGTAGTATCTAGGATTGGATTTGGATAATCTAGTACTCTGCCCTACCTGGCTACCGATCTCGCCCAAACAGATATGTGAGCCCAAAGGTTGTCCCTAATAGAAAAGGCCCAATTTGAATTGGGCCTTGGGTTAATTTTCAAAATCATTTGAAAAATAAAAATATAATATTTTCAATATAAAAGTTAAATTTAAATAAGATATACATATATCATAAAAGTTATAATAAAATAAAAAAATTCAAAATGTTTGGAAAAAATAGAAATAAATTTCAAAAATATAAGTTTATTTATAAGATTAATAAACTAAATTAATTACTTAAATAAGGTAATTAATATAAAATATATACATGTACTATATATTTTGATATATGTTATAAAATTTTAAAATGTTTAAAATATCGTAAGTATATATGTATGTATATAATATGATTTTTCAAAATTAATATAATTTAATCAAAATTGTTTAATTAAATAAATTAATTAAAGGTTAATAATTAGATAAATTAAATAAAGGTTAATTAACTAAATAAATGAAATAAAGGTTAATTAATTAAATAAAAAGTACACATATATGAGATATATGTGTTATACTATAAAGGTTATAGTATATAATAAATATTTAATATAAATGTTATATTAAGATACTATAAAATTAATTAAAATGTTAATTAATTAAGTGAGATTTAATTAATATAATATTATACATAAGACTATTATATAAGTAATATGACATATTAAAAGTTATATGATAATAAAACTTATATAATATGAATGTATAATTTAAATGTGGAACATCAAAGAAACCCAAATAGACTTGAGGGGTAAATACATACTTATTGTATGTATACCAAGATTCTAGATGTGTCCTACACTTGAATCATAGGGTATTTCATAAGAAAAACATTATTCCAAAAGTTGACATCACTCAATATTACATATTGAGGATTCTAAATCTTCAATATAATGTTGTCCTCTAACACACACACATATATAAATTACTTGCATACTCCTTGATTGCTGAGCAAACTCAAACTAGGAATGATATGTGTAGTATTATTAATATATTGAATAGACAAGGTAAAATAACTATATGTATTTTGTAACTTCCCCTATCTTGAGGCCCGAAGCTAAGCGCGCTACAGATGCTGCAGTCATCTATAGTATTAACTTCAGGTGACAAAATGCGGTAACGTTAATGGTATCCATAATATCAGAAGCACATGAATATGAAATAAAGTTATAGATTCCAAAAACAACTATTCTGATTACGTTTCAAATCCATATTTCATATTCAATTACATAATCCCAAACGATTCTCAGGTTTTGATCAAATATAATTATTACAATTTACGCCAAGAATGACATATGAAGATGCCCCCTTAAATGATCAGAGTACTAGATAAACATGTTTGTCTTATGTACAACACATCAGATATAAAACTAAATAGCCCCTACATAGCTATCTTTTCCTCCTGCACATCTTCTGAAGCTTATTCATCCAACCTACTAAACCTCCTTAACTCTCAATCTAGTCAGATTAATTTTGAGCACCCGAGAGTTTAAGGGGAAAACATAAACTTCGAGTCAGACATAAAGCCTAGTGTGAGTAATATTATTACATCTCGGTTTTTGGATATTAAGTGAGACCACGCTGCTTAGCGGAACGAGTTTCTCCTCACTAATATCCCTTCTAAAAACATATCTTTTGCAAATCAGAATCATGCAATCAAACTGGTTAAAATAATAATAGCAAGTATATATATGCATAAAAATCAGGAAATCGATGGACTATCTTTCCATACTATAGTTTTACCTGGCTGACTATTACCACTGACACGGGCCTACCAAACATAACCATAATATCTAATTTCTGTTAGGCACAATCCTGGGCTGACTGCCCTTAACTTTCTAATATTGGGCTGACTGCCCTTAATTTGCCTTTTCTTTTCTAGGAGCAACTGACCTATTGATTTTGTGGGCTCACCAATAACCTATCTTTACTCTGTATATTCCTTTTGCTGTGTAACCTCAATTTAGTCCTATCTGTGACAATCCCTACACATTGGAATTTTGGACTTATTTTAGCTAAAGGCTAATAGCTAAAGTATAGGGCACGACCCTACACCAGTCATGTCTGGTCTTCTAATATACGAGTCATAAACTTAGGATTAACTACCCTTTTCATATTTTATTTCCTATCTTAGGGTTAACTACCCTGTCAAAACTTTATTTCCTTGTAAACATCCTTTACAAATGATCTACCCTTGAAATCATACTTTTTTATAAAATAAGGAAATCATATACTTTTCTTTTCTCAAAACACTTAAGCCATGATATATATACTTTACACAAAACAATGTTGATGAAATCTAATGGGATTATCTATCCCTCCAAAGTATGTTAAAAACCTTTTTAACTTAAATGATCTTGGGCTACGCAACCAAGGGAAACCATTCGAAACATTTGTTTAAAACTTTAAATAACCCCTTTCGAAACCATTGAAAGTAACCCTTTCAAAATAAGTTAACTTCTTTACCTTGAAACACTAGGCCGAACGGTCAAAACATACCTTTCGAAACCTTTAAAAATAGACCTTTCGAAATCATTGAGAATAACCCTACGAAAGCTTTATTAAAATGTCAGACATCCTCTTTTCAAAACCCTTTAAACTTGCCTTTCGAAAGCATTGGAAACCTTCCACTTAACTACTCAAAGTAAACCTTTCGAAAACATTGGGGTACCTCCCCTTTGAATCCTACATTAAATACCTTTCAAAAGCATTAAAATTCCTCACTTAAAACATACCTTTCAAAAGTATTGGGTTCAAGTAAAAGTTTGTGGAATATAGCTTCGAAACTATTTAAAACCATTCCTTTCGAAACGCTTGGGTTTAACTTTCAATATACCTAAGGGTGTTGAAAGAACTGGGGCTAAAGTAATGCTTTCAAAAGCATTATTCCTAAGTAAAAGAAAGTGGATGGTTTCTAAACCACCCATTTCGAAAGCATGGAGAAGCGGCTTCAAAGTTTGAAAGCAAAAGCACCCTTTCAAAAGCATTGATTCGAAGGGTTGAATACGGCAGCATGGGTTTCGAACCCCTTCCAAAGCTTCATTTTAAAATAAAAAGGCAACAACCCCTTTCAAAAGCCCTTTTTCTAAAACAAAGGCATATTTGACTAAGTCGGAAGCTAATTTAACTCCTTTGAAAACCTCATTTTTAACTAAAATAGTTCCAAGTTTATAAGGGTTACTTCCATCCCTTCGAAAGCGTTGTTTTGACTTGGTTAGGGGCAGAAGTATTGGTTCGAAAGGTAGGTGATGGAAGTGGTGAAGCAGTAAATTCTTGCAAAACTGATAATTAGCTTTTTAAAGTAATTTCTTTCCAACCAACTTGCCTTATTTGTCAACATATAATTGGTTGCCCATTCTTTTTCAAAATCTTTTTCTAAAAGTGCTGCCGAATTTAGAAATTAACAATTTAAAACATTTAGCAAATTGGCCATTCTCCTTTTCGAAACATATAAAACATTTAAGTCCTATACCTTAAATAATTTTATATCCATAATAAAATATTAGGAAAATTCTACAAAAATTCCCATAAATCACCTTTAATATGTTTTCTAACATATTTAAATTTCAGACCCCAAAGCTAACATATTACAACCGAAATAATTTAAACCTAATTTTTAACCATTTTTCTTTCTAGAAAATTCATAATAAATCCACAAAACCTTGAAAATTATGAAACTTGAAACCTATCTCTAAAATAATGTTTTTGACCATATATCAAAAATGCAAGTCATATGGATGTCGTTTAATAGGTTTTCCAAATCAAAACTTATCATAATCTATATGAAGCATCATAATTCATCAACAAGCATATATATATTCATCTAAACAAACAAATCTTGGCATATAATTTGCAAAATCAATTTGGATCTTAACTAGAAACCGAAAACAATAAAAATGAGATGTAAGAATTATTATTCATTTTAGCTTGTTGTTAAGGAGGTTGAGATTTGCTCTTGGATTAATTTGCTTAAGCTTCCCACTTGCTTCCTTGCTTATCTTCCTTTTAATTCCTTCTAATGGTGGCCGCCCAAGCTCTATGTTTAGTTTTGTTTATGATCGTTGTAAATGAAAATGGGATGAGGGTTTAGGGTATAAGAACTTAACCTATTCCTATTTTCCCTTATCTTATTACCCCTTCTTACTTCATTTTAAATTTTCATTTGTTTCTACATTACTTAAGGCACGGCTACCTTATAATTTCACAAATCTTAATCTCTTAACCACTTTAATCTTTACATTATTCTATTTAATTTATCTAATTAAATCTCCTGAATAATGTTATTAAAATTAGGGGTGTTACATATTTCTTGAGCAAACTCAAGATACATATACTATACTTAGGCCATCGCGATATGGTAGGTACGAGTGAATGATTTCATTTCAATTTGTTTAGCAAACTCAATGTCGAATTGAAATTTGGACAATGTACCAAGGGTTAGAAGTTTTATATGATACAATTGATAAGGAACTATTCATCATTCGTGGAGCTATGACTTATTAAGCAAACAAAAAGTCAGAATTCTAAGGTGGATGAGTCCTAACAACCACTAGTGAAGTCGAAAGACTTCTATGTTTTGAGTTTGGGTTTAGTGAAACATAAAAGATTAGTGGGAGCCTTATTATAAAAATGAAATGATAACATTTAACCTTTCCAATATTATAAGAGCATATGATATATAATGTTATAATAATCTACATTGATAAATTTATGCATTTGATATGATTGATAAAACGTTTATCAATTAAGATATACAAATGAAATCAATTGAAGATTGACAAATGGAAATATAGCATATACTTACTGATAAATGTTTCTTGCATGTTAATATTTTCTATATCCATGTAAGTGCCAAATTTTACAACTACTAAATTAATTCGCGATTGGTTGCTTACGTGTTTATTTAGTCGAGACCATGTATTACATTATATGAGTTTTGAATCCTAAAAGCAATACAAGCCTATGGATATTTGATCCATATGCTATCACATATAAATGTTATATGCAGAACGGTTACATTTTGTGATGTATGATACTTTGATGAAATTAGTTCATTCGAAATAAGTCAATAAACAATATTGTGAGATCGAGCATTCAATTTGATTGATTACAAAAAGAGAACATTGTGTTAAAAGTAACATAAGACCAAAACTACAATATAGATCTGAAAACTCAACCAACGAAACGTCAAATTGATCGGTTTACGTAAAGTGCATCATATTTGATGTCCTTAAATGTTAAGGATGATTGAGTGCTCTTTTGTACATAGTTCATTGTGATGTTGTAGTAAGGATTATTTTTGAATGGTTCGACCATTTAAAAAGAATAGCGAATGTACAAGAGTAGATGTGATTTAAGATATAGTGGAATGAAGATAGTGAATAGTCAATTTTGCTTCATAAAGAAGCATCGTAAACGAGAATTATAATAATAATAATTAATATTTAACTTTGGAATGAGAAATATAATTTCTATTCCGAAATGTATTTTCATACAATTTTTTTTATATGAGAATTATTTCTTTGAGTTCAAGATATTTGATCAGAGAACTCTCCATTGTAAACTAGTTGCAATATATGAAATAAATAATCTATATTAAGTGAATAATGGACATTCAAATTTAATATGCTATTATAGAAATGGCGGAAACAGTGGGAGCATGACACATAGCACCATTGATTGCATCAAGCTATGAAAATCGTTTCCGTTAAACATATCGAACATTATTTATGAATAATGACTATTTTTTGTTGTTGATTGAAAAATAAACATAGTTTTATTTCAATATGAATATTATGAATATTAAATATGAAATAAAACTATAATGTTGTATGTTTTTCACAATAAAAGTGATGCAAGTGAAAACACCAAAGTATCTAAAATCGTTTACAATTATTTTGGAATTATAGACTAAGTCGTAGTTTTGAGAAATAATTATGATATGATTATGAATCATATGATACTGGTAATTATATATGAAACAATTAAGGGCTATGCACTCATTTAGTAGGAGGATCATAAGAGTTTATGAACTCTTTGGATCGATACATATTAATATATGCAATCGCAAGTCTATTAATACCAAAACAGTTATATTCACCGATGAGTTATCACCGACATGGACACGTGTATTTGAACACATGTAGTATGTCTTCGGTAAACTCATAGAGTATAAATTGGAAGTAAATAAAATAATGTGCACTAAAATAAAAATGGAAGTAAAATAAAAATGATAATGAAATTCGTCTGCTCAAACAGTTAAGAGGCGATCTCTGCTCTTATGCATTGTCTGATTATTTCTAAAAGAACGGGAGTTGGGTTTACCAGAACTATTGATTTGGTTTTGGAGCAACCGGTAAGTAGGGGAGTGTACTTATATGAGATGACTCAAAACCATAATCACTCCAAAACCGTGTATGTGTTCAATGCTTTGGAAGAGGTTCGAGGTGATGGAATCGAAGATGAAGTTCTTTGAAGTGTAAGGGTACTTGCTACTAATCCTGAGAGTGATTCCAAAATGGATGTTGTAGAAGTAGTGCCTTCGGTTTGTTCATATCATGAACAACTTGTATAGATGAATTCTAGCATTGCATTATTGCCTAGAGGGCAATGTTAGCATTCCAAGTGGGATTTGCAAAGAGAGGAAAAAGGTAATTGTGACCTCATAAGCCTCGTAACCCCGAATCACTAAACAGGGGATATGTAGCAAAGCTATGTTGTGAGCTACCATTAGGAGCATTATTCCTCATCTAGAATCGATATCTATAGATTTGGTGTGTGCATGGGGCGACTGTCGGGCAATGTTTGCACCCAATGCCCGAGGGATGATGTAATCCAGTTTGTTATTTTAAAGGGGCAAGTTGGATCTATTTTGGAAAGGAGCCCATGTGAGGCCCTCGGTACATTGTTTATAGATGTACTGTGGCAGGTGGTACCTCAATAGCCTTGTCATTGATGGAATCCAATCTCCAATACATGCCTTTATGGACTTAGTTGTGCGCAACCACTGGAATGTGAGATAAAAGCATTTCAGGTATGTTATATATTTATTTTAAACCATAGACACTGTTATAATATCATAAGGTTTCCTATAAAATGGTTTGGTTATCTAAGGTAAAAACCCGTCCGTGTTTATGTGCGTTGTGGTCTTACAAGATACATTTATTTTTAAAGATTTTTAAAATATTAAAAATTCATTTAATTTTGTTTCTCACGTTGATTTACCAGACTAATCTGGGCGTTATTTCGTATAATGCTCATGTCAATCCAAGCATATATTCTAGATTTAACTGGTCGGTTTGGAGCTTCAGGAGACGAGTTAGATCCTCCAAGACATATTCCCATATTTTATCTTCCGTTGTTCATTCTTGTCTTTATTTATTAGAAATTGTAAGGACGGGTTATTATAAATGTCCAGACTAATGATATGTTAGTTTTTCTCTGATGATAGTATGTACATTAAAGTTCTTTTCTTTTTGTAAAGACCTGTTGTATATTGTATATTATTCGTCACATTGTGAGATTCTGTTCTGTTTTTTCTTTCTTTCACCCAACAATCTATCTTTCCAACACTTGGATGTTCGACACGTGAATACCGTGGCTGTATTAGTGTCATATTCCAAGGATAAAAAAGATGGGTTATTACAATTGGTATCGGAGCTAAAGGTTAAGTGAAAACCTTGGCCTTGGTGGGGTAAACTCATTAGAGATGAGGTTAGTAACACCCTAGAATGAGTTTGAATGTGTGTATATAAGAGCGTGTATTTGTTATTTTTGTAAAAAGGTTTTACATTGTAATGATTGTCTGTTAAGTGGTTTATGGATTTTGGTCAATACGAGTAGCTAATAGATTGATAGGGATCTCTAAAAACTTGAATAAGGCCAACAGACACAATATTGTTTTTAAATCGAGAAATGACCTAGGAGTATATTTTATATATAAAATGATAATTTTCAAAATTGATATAGTTATTTTTGATGTGTTTGTTTGTCAGGTAATGATAATATTCAATTATTAACATTTTCTATTTAATTCGTCATGCTCGCCTAGTTTTGAGCATTGACTATTGTTTGTTGATTATCTGCCGTTCTCCCTTTAAAAGCAAGGGTTTGGTAGACAGATGTTGTGAGAATATTTGAACAAACACCTTGTGAATTAAGTTTTAAAGTTTGACTATAAGGCGTTTGTTGATAATGTTAATTTAAAATTAGGTTTTAATAGAAGAGGTTTATTAAAAGAAAGCTGGAATATTTTAGAATAAATATTTGAGAAATGATTTTATAGAATAAGTTGACTTTAGAATTGATTTATTAGAATGTTGCTTTTAATTAAAAAGATTTAAAGTAGAAAATTTTAGGACTTAAATCCCAGAGCTTTTGTAAAATGATTTTGAAGGTTTTGGAAAAAATAATAATGGTACTATTTGAAAGTATTTATGAATAGAAATATATCTAAAGGATTTTAAAGGAGATAGAAAGCACCGAACCCACTTCTGTTGCTGGAAAATAATTTCGATGATGACTGCAGTATCATCGTTCATTTTCGAGTTTCTAAGTGGGGAAATGCTACCTTAGAAATTTGTTATAGAATTGTTTGATAAAGGAGATTTTGATTTGATCCCAAAAGCATAATTTGATATGCAAAAGGAAATATTTATATTATTATTTCAAATGATTTTTAGAAATAGTAGTAATAGTATACTTGAAATTATTATTTTAAGTATAAATGTTTGGAAAGAAAAAATTTAAAGTTAGGTATATTTTTTGGATTGGTTTAGAGAAATGAGTCTCGATTTATTTTGTGATAATCTGAATAATCTTCTAAGCGAGGATCAGATGTTTGCCTAGAAGAACGTTGTAGCGCACTTAGTAAATTATCCTCTTTATCATTGTACGATCGAAACAAGTTCAAATCCGAACAAAACCCAAAGCAAGTTGGCTATTGATATTTTGTTAAAACTGTTTGTGTGGGAAATATATAGAATTGTTTCAAAAGGGAATTTTGAAAAGAAGGAAAGTATTTTTAAGTTAACTAGTTCAAGTGGCCCAAAAATAACTAAAAATGTGAAAGAGATTTGTTAAGATGGTAAGCACTTCTCTTATGTATTATCCTTCTTGGTAAGAGAATGTATGATACTATTTAGTAGTACCTAGTACCTTAGTATCATTTTGGGGTTACTCAGGTTATATGTATATTTTATATGGTTAAAATATATAGTATTATTTCGAAAAAGGTTTTGAAATGAAAACCGGGTATTCAGATCTTGAGTTTACTCAAGGGAAATAAATTCAAAATGAAAAGGGATTAAAACAGATAGTTTTATATACCCTCATGATGTAGTAGGGAATTATAGCAGTTTGTGAACTTAAGTTGGGTTTTATGAAAACGTTTTCCTACATAGTTATGGGAAGTAAAGTGTTAACTGGTTTCCTTCTTTAATTGTCTAAGATGAAATTTCGGGGTCGAAATTCTTTTTAAAGGGGGAAGAATGTAACGACTCAGAATTTTATCACTTTGATTTTGGGAATGTTTAATTTATTTTAAATATTCAACTTTTGGTTTTAAATATAGAGAAAATCAATTTGGTAATAAAATGGATTTATAAGATTTATCCATAATTTTAAGTTAGAAATTATTTAAATTATCGTTTGCGTATTTTACGGTAGACGTTGGTATGTTTGAAATTTAACATAATTTGATAATCATTGTATTTTATAATAGTTTTTTGATCGTGTCACATTATTGTGCGTGATTGTATTTTTATTTCTTTCGTTCACGGTCTATATGTAAATGGGATATTATGCAGTAGAGTATCACAAATCTTATTTTCAAAACTTTTCCCCAAATCAAATCAAAATATAAATTTTTAACAAGTCATTTACGTGATTTGAGTGATGAGATGGGTGGCTTGAATTGTGAATTTTGGTTAACATGTGATGTTTGGTAATATAAGATGGAAGTCATGTTTTGGGTTTTAATTATAAGTATACATCAACATATCATCACTTCACCACACTCTCATTTACACTTCACCTCCTTTTCTTATGTCTCTTTATATTCCTTCTTCCTTTTGTTTTTCACTTCCTAGTAACAATCAAAGATAGTTATAGACATAGATGTGAGATAAAAATCTCACCTTTAAACCCAAAAATGATGAAGGAGAAGCTTGAAAGCAAAGGAAGAAGAAAAACAAAGCCCTCTTCTATTCAGAAATCCATATCCCTCAAACCAATCAAAATTAGCCAAAGTGTTCAACATCAAAGTTGTTCATTTCCATCCATAGTTTTTATAAAAACGGTTGCTCATTGTTTCGTCAAGCGGAGTGGCAGATATCGACAAAAACAGTGGATGTCAAGAAGTGTTGGAATTTCGACGAACTTGAAATGGAGATCAGAGGGGGTGATGGTGTTCGTATCAATGAATAGAGATTTTTAGGGTTGATCATAGTATTTTTAAGGCCTAGGTTGGTCATGGTGGAGAGATGTTCTTTTATATATCATCTTAAATTTTCTAGCGATTAGATGGTCGATGGGGTCAACAGTGATGTCTGGAGGAGGCTTGGGCGATGACGGAGCCGTGGGTGGGGTCGCATGGAGTATAGTGGTCGGAGATGGACTAGTCAGCCCTATCTTGGGTTTTATGATCGGTTATGTTGGATTCGCATGTTTCGATCACTCCTAGCGATCAAGTGCATCGAGCTGGCTGAGGGGTTGGTCGGAAGTGCGTAGGGGAGCGACAGAGCTTGTGGCAGAGGGGGCGGTGGCTATCAGTGGCTGAGGCGGTGGGAAAAGGATGGCGACGTGCGTATTCCAAATCTGGAATGCAAATTTCAGATTTTGGGGTTTCAGTCGGAATTGGCTAGGGGAGGCTAGAGTTGGTGAGGTTGGGTGCAATTGTGTAATGACCCATGATTTTAAATATTTTAAATTATTAAATCTCATATAAATATTGAATTAAAATGGTTAGAAATAAAATTTAATGATTTATTACTATAATTAAATGGATATAAACTTAAATAAAATTTTAAATAACAAAATTTGATATGAGAAGAAAAAAAATGATTAACTAATTTTAAATATTGAAATATTAATTTTTATCAGTCGAATAATAAATTTCTGATATTTGAAATATATGTATATATATATATTCTAGAGGCTTTGATTTAAAAGTTTAAAACCTAATTTTTGAAAATAATTAAATAAACTTCACATTTCAAATATAGGATAAAATATATATGTATGTATATACAAAGGTATGATATAAAATAAAAATAAAATATTAATAATAAAGAGATAAATACTTGTAAGTAGCTATTTATGTTTGTATGTTAAGTATAGTGTTTATGAAATAATTTATACAAAGAAGTACAAACTTTAGCATGTTAAATTATGTAAATAGACAAAAACATATACATATGGTCAAAGAGTTATAGGAAATATATATATATATATATATATATATATATATATATGAAGTATGTATATACCTGGGGCTGTCAACGGATACTTTCGGATACAGATAGTGCCATATCCGTATCCGTATCTGAAATCATTTTCGGATATCGGATATCCGTATCAACATAATTTTCGGATATCGGATATCCGTATCCGCTTAATTTTTGAATACGGATGGATATCGGATATTTATCCGCTCCGTTGATAATCAATAAATTTAAAAGTATAAATGAAAAGGCTTGGATCAACATAAAATAGTTTTTATACTAATGTTCATAAAAAAACCAAGGAATAAAAAATGTGATGATAAAACATTGTTTTATACTAATATCCGTATGCTATCCAATAATATTCAAAAATTAAACATGAAAACTGTCTGGTTTCACTAAACATGAGCAAAAAACCATATCGTAATAACATCCAATGGTTAGGAAATAGTTGGAAAATTATATATTAATTAAATACAATTTTTACTATATATATATGCATTAGTTAATCGGACGGATATTTTTTGGATATGGATACCACAATAACCATATCCGTATCTGAAAAGCTTTTCGGATATCGGATATCCGTATTCGCTTTTCGGATAACGGATATTTTTCATATTTTCGGATACGGATTCGGACGGATATCAGATTTTTGGGGTACCCATTGACAACCCTATATATACCTAAGGGAACATCATGATGATAAATATCAACTCGAGCATAAAATAAATCAAATCACTTAAAATTTCAAATCAACTAGGAAAATCAAGTCAATCAATTTATCAAATCAAGTCAACTTATTTTCAAATCAAAATAAAGAGAAATAAAAAGAAAAAGGTGAAGACCTATTTATGAACAAAGGCTTCAACCTTCTTGTGCCCACTCTCTCCATCTATAAATACCTCTATGTTGGGTGATTCACGTTTACCATTCAACACATATATAAAAAAACACTGCCATTTAACACCTTAGAGAGACTAAGCACTTAAAGCTCCAAGAAGGAAGGACAAAAACAAAACAACAGTGTTTCATTTTTTCAAAAGAGCTTGTGAGTAAAACTAAATCTTTACTTACTGGAAAACTATGTATGCTTCTATATGCTTGAAAAGTTGAATGAACCCTTTTATTTTGTCAAGTATTCATGAGATAACAAGTTTCTATGTTGTATATATGTGTGGTTAGACATGTTGAACACCCTGTAACTCAAAGAGGCATGAATAACACCTCTGTTCTTTTGAAAAAGTTAATATCTTGTAACTTTAAAAATCATTATCTCTTAATCCAGTTAGTTTGAGTCCATGATTCCTAAAGGAAAATTGGTTGTTTTCGAGTGTAGTTCATTCTAAAATTAGTTTCGTTTGATATTATGTAGCATAGAGGAAGAAAAGCTTATTTTATAGTAAGCAACCTAAAATGAATGAAATTCGAATATCCTAATTTAATCTTTTGATTACATAAATGTGTTTTTTATCGAAAATGATGATTTTTGGAAGTGAATTGGAAATGTTTAGTTGTGCATTGGGTGAGATAAAGGGAGATGACCGAAAATGGGTTTTGGGTCGATTTAAGGTGGCCGAGGCGATGGGTTGGCTTGTCGTTGGTTGTGGAGGTGGCTTGGGTGATGGTGGAACTAGGAAAAATGGTGTGACATATTATAGAGGTGTGTGGTGTTGGGTCGAAGTAAATTTAGGGTTTAGGTATGTTTTGTTTGTGGGTTCGGTTTCGAGCAAAGGGCGACGACAAGAGGCAACTAAAGGAGTGCAGTATGGGGGGAATGGAAGAGGTGGATGTTGCGAACGTTTTGGCAAGGTTTGGTTGTGAACGGAGGTGTACGGTGGCATGGCAAGGGGTTGGAGTGGCGATGTGTTGTCGTTCCAGTTAGATCAGATGTTCGATTTTTCGAACCATGGTGGTTCGTGCTTTCTCCTTGCGTGGTCGTGATGGGGAAGTCGTGGGGAATGGAGAGAGATGGTCGGCAGCAAGGTTACAGTCGTTGGCGATGTATGTACGTGCACGGTGATGTGCACGCACATGGATTAGAAAAAGAAAAAAAGAAAGAAGAGGAGTAGAGGGGAGCAGGTAAAAGAAAGAAGAGGGAGGAAGGATTTGGTCTGGGTTATCTTCTTGGGCCGTGTTGGGCTGGGCATTTGAAAAAAAAAAGAAAAAAAAAATTGAATAAGTTTTGATGTTAATAATCTTTCAAACTTTAAAAACTTAGTTCTCCTTCATCTGAAATCCAATCGATGTGGGAATTTTTGCATTGTGATCTTATCACCTAGTTTTATAATCTTAATTAATTTGATTAATTTTCTGTAATATAAAATTTAATTATTTATAATAATTGAAGTGGATAAATAATTAAATAATTAAATTCTTAATTGATTAAATCTTATGTTAATTAATAAATTAGTTATTAAATAGATTGTTTAATAGTTAATTAATTAATAATAAATCGTTTTTATAATTTCTTTAATTGATAAGTAATTTGGATTCATAATATAAATGGATTCAGTTAATTTAAACTAATTAAATCCTTATTTGTGAATTGTTTTAATATTAATTATTAATTGTTAATTTAGTTAATGATCTATGCTTTGGTCATGATAAAGTAAACATATGGAATGAATGTCCATATATAAATATTAACACCCTGATTGTAGAATTGTTTATTTTAAACAACTTGGCCTTTTCAAATTTACCGTTTTGAGTTCGAAGAGACCGGGATCGGATATCAACATTATCCGAAACCACTTCAACCCAATAACCACCACGAACCTTAACGCTTTGATTGTAGAGCCTAGTATACTGGGTTTTAATTAAGGTAACAATTTCGGTTATCTTAATAAGTATTTATAGTTAGACACTACTATAATATCAATGGATTTTCTATAAAAATGTTTTGTTTATCCTAAGGGAACCCGTCGTGTTTATGTGTGACGCGGTCTTATGAGATACCTTTGTCTTTGAAGGATTTTGATAACTTAAGTAATTCAAATTAAGTATGTTTACTCATGCTGGTTTCCAGCCTGACTCGGGTGTTACTTTATTGTAATGCTCGAGTCAGACCTAGTATTATAGATTCAGGTTAGGATGCTTTGAAGATCAGGAGATGAGCTGGATGGCAGAGACGTATTACGTGTACTTGATTATATTCCGCTATGTATTGTAGGCTGTATTCAGCAGTTTTGAGGACAAATTATTATAACTGTCCAGATTTCAATGTTGATGGTTGTACTCTGATAATTTGTATGTATATTAATAGTTACAGTTTTTCTTGTATAAAAATCTATTATTGTATATTATATTTTGTTCCGCTGCGATTGTGAGATTCTGTGTTGTTGTTTATATTTCTTCTTCCATCGTTTTCTTCTTAAACCATAATGATCTGGTATTTCCGACACTCGATTACTCGGCATTCTATACAGTGAACGTATTATATCGATTTTCGAGGGTCGAAAACCCCAGGTTGTTACATGTGGTATCAGAGCTGAAGGTTAAGCGAAAACCTTGGCTTTGGTGGGGATTAACTCCTTAGAGATAGGGTTAGTAGTACCATAGAATGAGTTAAGAGTCGACAACGTATTTGTATTATATATATACTAGTATTTTGTAAACTTATTATAATTTAAAACTCTTGAAAAAAAATTATAGAAGAGTTGAGTATATTATAGGCCTGATCTGTTAAATTTAGGAACCATTAGATTTTAAGGAATATCCTATTGGAATACCTCGTCCACTTATAGGTTGGCAAAATCTGAAGAGCAGAAAGCAGCACGTCGAGCACGAGGAGCACTTACCCGTAAGGAATGGGAAGAAGCAATAGAGGAACAAGAGAGGCTGTATAGGAAAAGGGCAGAACCAGGACCTTATGATAATATCATTTGTTATAGGTTTCAAGAAAAGGGACATTTTGTAACCATGTGCGGGAAGAGAGATAAGGGAAAGAAAAATGAAGGCAAGCGTTATCGATTCGAGATATTTTGTTTTAAATGTCGTGAGAAGGGACATTTTCCAAATCACTGCCTGAAGGTGAAGAAAAAAGAAACCTTCACTCACAAATTCAGTCGACCAATCAACCATTTGCTTCCACTACAGGCGGGCTGGACACATAGCCAGAAATTGTTTCGAGAAACAATGTGGAAGGCAAGCACTATTGCGCCCAGGTCGAGCTGCATACCCCAAGTTCATATGGGAATATGGAAGTACGGTGTACTTTTATAAGAAATGCAATCGTTGGGTTCACATTGATGTAGAGTGCACCGGGTCTGTTGAAGCACCACCCGGAAGGATAAATATCGAAGCATTATTCTCAAAGTAATATGGAGAAGTGGGAGAAACCGTGTAGGACTCCTTATTTCTTAACTTCTAGCTAGTTGTGTCTAGGTCAAGGCTTTCTTTTGGTGCAACCTTGTGTATGGGATATAGGATCCTATTGTATTCTTAGTTTTTGAGTAGTTGATGCGCCAAGGTTAATGACATGTATATTTAAATTCTTAATTTTTTTTCATATGATAAAGGTTTAGGAATATCCTTAAGCAAAGAAGAAATCGAAAATAGAAAACATTTAGTACGTATTAAAATCTTTCGGTAAAATGTTGGAGGCAAATCTATCTATAACGATATGTTGAATGAATACCATTTATTAATTAGAGATTATACTAATGTGGGAAATTTTTTTAAAGTAATATACGCTATGTAATTTATCTAAGAAAATATGTACAATTATGAAATGATTTTATATTAGAAAATGACCTATATAAATAATGGTTTTGACTAGAAATTTTTTTTTGAATATGAGAATTTGAGGATTGGAATTCCGATGGTTGAAATTGTCCGCTAAGTTGTTGGAAAATAATAATAACAGTTGTAACTCTTAAGTCAAATGATGATATAATTAAAACAAGTTTTAAACTATTAAGTATTTTGGTAAGTAAAATGAATAAGTTTATTTTGTATTATACAAATATAAAATCTAGTTTTAAAAAGTTTATAATGAAATTGTTGAGAAATGTTTATGAAAAAAATTATAATTTATAATAATAAAATAAAATAAATAAATTTTTTTAAGGTCATTTATATATAAAAGATTTTTTTGTAAAGTATTTGATTTTGGAAAGAAATTGTTGTTTTAAAACATAGTTACTTACAAAGTGATTTTAGAAAGGAAGTTGATTTTATATAGATATGACTCTGAAATATGAAATTGAAATAAAAGTTTGAAACTATTGATTTGAAATTATGAAACTTTGAATTTGAATGATATCCGATTTGAGGAAAATGATTGTTGAAATCATAAATGAATTTGAAGCTGAACCGATATTTGAAGGTGATTGATTTCGAGAACTTTGACTATATAAAAATGTTGATTTGGAAGTTTTCGAACTTATATAAAATGAATTGTATAAGTATGAAGTTATTTCGAAAACTATTGATTTTGAAAGGTACACGATTTGAAAGGCCAAGATTTATATATTACGGAATTATATAAGAATGATATATTCGAAATTGATGATTTGAAAAGGTACTATGTATAGTATGATATACATTTTGAAATTGAAGATATGGGAAGTACCTTATGCTTGATTATCCGCTTTGTGGCTACATTGTGGATACATTCTATTGATTTTATTGATTGATTCGGGTCGTCCGGAAATAAACTCATGAGTTCCTTCGAATTCTATAGCGTAACCTATGGTCTTATGACTTGGCTGCATAGCGAAATTCGTAGGGCTATGAAGGCTTACGGTTACGGATGTTACCTAAGGGACCCAGGCGAAACCATTGTGTAGCTGCGATCTATGGACGTTTTCGGCGTAATCCACCTGGGTAGAGCAATTGCCCTGAGGTACGGATGTTTCCTGGGGGAACCAGGCGAAATCATTGTGTATCTGCGGTCCACATGGCGTAATTCGAGGGGCCAAATAATTGCCTTGAGTCTATGGGTGATAGCGACGTAACCACCAGTGTTACTATTAGGTGACTACGATCCATGTGAGTGTTTTGCATAGCGTAATTCATAGAGCAGTGATTGCTCATAGGTACAGATGTTTCCCGGGGGACCCAAGAGAAACCATTGTGTATTTACGATCTATGGTTGTTTTGGATGTCATAGCGTAAGACGTGGGGCAATGGCTGCCTAAAGTCGCCAGAGGTTGCGTCGCTCTGTCCTCTCAACTTAGCGAGAGAGCGACCTTAGGGACTACATACCATAACGATCCCGTTCGTTTTGATTTCGGTGATTGGATTGTACTTACTAAATCTGTTTTAAAAGTTTTCCAAGTATTTTCACTGGATGTTGAAATAGGTTTACTAAGTACTTAGAGATTTCTAGTCTTGCGCCTGATCAACGTATTACTAGATTCTGTAAGAACAAGGATAAACTTGTGGAAACATCGAGTTACCAAAAGTATTTTCGATATAAAAGTTTTTCGTTATAAATGAATTTTTAACAAAGAAATTTTTTCAAGCATTTAAAATTTGAATATAAAAACCACTCGAATTATCTATTGGTGTAATTAAGAAACCATAGAATAATACGTAAGTTGTATATAGATCATTCTAATTACATCTACAGTTTTAATTCAGATTTGGATACACGATTTTAAGGTAATTTATACCAGTTCGATTTAGGATTGTTCACTCGATTCTCGACGACGAACACCGATACAGATTTTTGATACGAATCTGAACTTCACTATCATAGTTATTACTATATAAGGAGGATGGAAGTTTCTAATGAAGAAATCGGATTAGAGTCCGTACTAGAGTAGTCGGGTTACCAATACTAGTTCGGAAAATAAAATTGTGCATTCAAATAAGAGATCGAAATTATTATACGTACGAATGGTATATATATCATACAGATTCTAATAAAACGATTGTATGCTATGGTTGCTAGCTATGATTATATTTTTTTGCTTACGATTGCTATGATGTTTGGTTGCATGTAGTTTGACATCATCCCTATTAGTTACATTACATTTATGAGTTGCACATAGTTGTATTAATGATTCTTATGTTTTATAAGTTGATTATTGTGAGTAAAATATATCGTATGTTAAATTTCTTACTTCGTTCCTTTTCGAGGATGAAAAGTTTTGAGTGAGGGAGATTATAACGACTCGTGATTTTAACTACGTTAAATTATTAAATCTAATATAATTTTTGAATTAAAATGGTTAGAAATAAAATTAATGATTTATTACTGTAATTTATTGGATATGAACTTAGATAAAATTTTAAATAACAAAATTTGATATGAGAAAGAAAAAAATGATTAACTAATTTTAAATATTGAAATATTACTTTTTATTAGTCGAATAATAAATTTTTGATATATGATATATATATATATATATATATTGTAGAGGCTTTGATTTAAAAGTTTAAAATCTAATTTCTGAAAATAATTAAATAAGCTTCACATTTCAAATATTGGATAATATGTATGTATGTATGTATGTATGTATATACAAAGGTATGATGTAAAATAAAAATAAAATATTAATGATAAAGAGATAAATACTTGTAAGTAGCTATTTATGTTTGTATGTTAAGTATAGTGTTTAAGAAATAATTTATACAAAGAAGTACAAACTTTAGCATGTTAAATTATGTAAATAGGCAATAACATATACATATGGTCAAAGAGTAATAGGAAATATATATATATATATATATATATGAAGTATGTATATACATAAGGGAACATCATGATGATAAATATCAACTCGAGCATAAAATAAACCAAATCAGTCAAATTTTCAAATCAACTAGGAAAATCAAGTCAATCAATTTATCAAATCAAGTCAACTTATTTTCAAATCAAATAAAGAGAAATAAAAAGAAAAAGGTGAAGGCATGTTTATGAACAAAGGCTTCAGCCTTCTTGTGCCCACTCTCTCCATCTATAAATACCTCTGTGTTGGGTGATACACATTTACCATTCAACACATATAAAAGAAACACTGCCATTTAACACCTCAGAGAGACTAAGCACTTAAAGCTTCAGGAAGGAAGGACAAAACAAAACAACAGTGTTTCATTTTTTTCAAAAGAGCTTGTGAGTAAAACTAAACCTTTACTTACTAGAAAACTATGTATGCTTCTATATGCTTTAAAAGTGGAATGAACACTTTTATTTTGTCAAGTATTCATGAGTTAACAAGTTTCTATGTTGTATATATGTGTGGTTAGACATGTTGAACACTCTGTAACTCAAAGAGGCATGAATAACACCTCTGTTCTTTTGAAAAAGTTAATATCTTGTAACTTTAAAAATCATTATCTCTTAATCCAGTTAGTTTTAGTCCATGATTCCAAAAGGAAAATTGGTTGTTTTCGAGTGTCATTCATTCTAAAATTAGTTTCGTTTGATATTATGTAGCATAGAGGAAGAAAATTTTATTTTATAGTAAGCAACTTAAAAATGAACGAAATTCGAATATCCTAATTTAATCTTTTGATTATTCGAATGTGTTTGTAATCGAAAATGATGATTTTTAGAAGTGAATTGGAAATTTTTAGTTGTGTATTAGGTGAGATAAAGGGAGATGACCGAAAATGGGTTTTGGGTCGATTTCCTGTGGCCGAGGCGATGGGTTGTCTTGTCGTTGGTTGTGGAGGTGGCTTGGGTGATGGTGGAGCTAGGAAAAATGGTGCGACATTTTATAGAGGTGTGTGGCATAGGGTCGAAGCAAATTTACGGTTTGGGCATGTTTTGTTTATGGGTTTAGTCTCGAGCAAAGGGCGGCAACGAGAGGCAACTGGAGGAGTGCAGTATGGGGGGAAAAGGAAGAGGTGGATGTGGTGAGCGTTTTGGCAAGGTTTGGTGGTGAACGGAGGTGCACGGTGGCGCAGCAAGAAGTTTGAGTGGCGATGTGTTGTCGTTCCAGTTGGATCAGATGTTTGATTTTTCGAATCATGGTGGTTCGTGCTTTCTCCTTGCGTGGTAGTGATGGGGAAGTCATGGGGAATAGGGAGAGATGGTCGGCGGCAAGGTTACAGTCATCGGCGACGTGTGTACGTGCACGGTGATGTGCACGCGCATGGGTTAGAAAAAGAAAAAAAGAAAGAAGAAGAGTAGAGAGGAGCGGGTAAAAGAAAGAAGAGGGAGGAAGGATTTGGTCTGGGTTATCTTCTTGGGCCGTGTTGGGCTGGGCATTTGAAAAAAAAATTGAATAAGATTTTATGTTAATAATCTTTCAAACCTTAAAAATTTATTTCTCGTTTATCTAAAATCCAATCGATGTGATAATTTTTGCATTGTGATCCTATCACCTAGTTTTATAATCTTAATTAATTTTGTTAATTTTTTGTAATATAAAATTTAATTATTTATAATAATTAAAGTGGATAAATAATTAAATTCTTAATTGATTAAATCTTTTGTTAATTAATGAATTAGTTATTAAATAGATTGTTTAATTTTTAATTAACTAATAATAAATTGTTTTTATAATCTCTTTAATTTATAAGTAATTTGGATTAATAATATAAATGGATTCAGTTAATTTAAACTAATTAAATCCTGATTTGTGAATTGTTTTAATATTAGTTATTAATCGTTAATTTAGTTAATGATCTATGCTTTGGTCATGATAAAGTAAACATATGGAATGAATGTCCATATATAAATATTAACACCCTGATTGTAGAGTTGTTTATTTTAAACAACTTGGCCTTTTCAAATTTACCGTTCTGAGTTCGAAGAGACTGGGATCGGATATCACCATTATCTGGAACCACTTCGACCCAATAACCACCACGAACCTTAACGGTTTGATTGTAGAGCCTTGTATACTGGGTTTTAATTAAGGTAACAATTTCGGTTATCTTAATAAGTATTTATAGTTAGACACAATTATAATATCACTGGATTTTCTATAAAAATGTTTTGGTTATCATAAGGGAAAAACACGTCGTGTTTATGTGTGACGCGGTCTTATGAGATACCTTTGTCTTCGAAGGATTTTGATAACTTAAGTAATTCAAATTAAGTATGTTTACTCATGCTGGTTTCCAGCCTGACTCAGGTGTTACTTTATTGATTGCTTGGGTCAGACTGAGTATTACATATTCAGGTTAGGATGCTTTGGAGCTCAGAAGACGAGCTGGATGGCAGAGACGTATTACGTGTACTTGATTTTATTCCGCTGTGTATTGTAGGCTGTATATTCAGCACTTTTGATGACAAGTTATTATAACTGTCCATATTTCTTTGTTGATGGTTGTACTCTGATAATTTGTATGTATATTAACAGTTACAATTTTTCTTGTATAAAAATCTATTATTGTACATTATATTTTGTTCTGTTTGCGATTGTGAGATTCTGTGTTGTTGTTTCTGTTTCTTCTTCTATCCTTTTCTTCTTAAACCATAATGATCTGGTATTTCTGGCACTCGATTGCTCGACATTCTATACAGTGAACATATTATGTCGATTTTCGAGGGTCGAAAACCCCAAGTCGTTACAAGTTGGATGAGCGTGACTAGGCAAGTTTGTGGGTGTGCGTGGATTTGGCGATGGGTGGTCGGAACGCCATGTCGCTTGCATGCATGCACATTATGCACGTACATGAAATGACGTAGTTGGATTTTGGGATTGGGATGGAGAAGCTACTGTTTGGGTGTAGGTTGTGGGTTGTTGGGCCTTGTGCCAATGAATTTGGGAGAGAAACTATTTAAATATGGTTTAATTATATTATTAACTTTAGTGTGAACTTTGAAATGCCATAACTCATCCATTTTAAATCCTTTTAACCCACGGATTTTTGCATTAGACTCGCATTGACGAATACAACGCTTTGATAAAAATAGTTGGTAGTTTTGTTGAAGTATAAATTAATGTTAAACTAATACTAATTTGATATAATTATGCTGTTCTAAATAATAGCATAGTTAAATTAATTACACCTCGTTGATGATATCTATTAGCAGAATAAAACACCGTTCTGCTACATTTATATTGACTAGATTATTTTGGACATTTAGTTAGCAGAATAAAACACCGTTCTGCTATACGTAAATTAAATTGATTATTATGGACATCTAGCAAAATTAATCGTCGTTCTGCGATTGTATAAATTTGGTCATTTATTCATATGCTAGTTGATTAATATGTGGACTAATTGATATTGGATAAATGATGGGTTAGATATTGATTATTAATTGTTGATTTTATTTACATATATGCGTGGTTATGTAAATCCTAGTAAATTGACTTTGAGAGTGGAATTAAAGTAAATGGTAGCTTGTTAAGTACCATTGTGGTCGCTAAGTCGCTTTTTGAATTTGAAAGGTTAAGGATTTACATTAGCTTCAATTTTTTAACAATTTAAAGTAAAGTGTTTATTTATTTTATCAATGTTGTTTAAAGTTATTTAATTAATTATTTACTAATAATGATTAAAAGTTTATTAATTAATCTTATTAATGATGTATTTAAGTTTATTAATTGATTTTAGTAATGATGTATTTAAGCTTATTATTGTATCTTAATTATGATGTTTTAGGTTAATTAATTATTTTATTAATGATGTTTTAAAGTTAATTAATTATTTATTATAATATTTAAAGATAATTAATCAATTTAATAAAGGTTTTTGTAAATAATAAATTGTTTTATATAAGGAACTTTACTTAATAAAAAGGTTTTATTTAAATGGGGATTTACAAATGATATTTTGTAAAGGAGTTTTATAAATGATATTTGTGAGAGAGATTTAAAAATGGTAATTTATAAATAAAAGAATGGATTTATTAGCAATATTTTAAAAATAATGAAGATTTGTGTTAAATATATAAGATTTATAAAAATGGGTTTAGGATTTATAAAAAGATTTTTATACAGGATTTTATAAAAGATTTTTATTAAGGAGTTTATATAGGGAGATTTATAAAAGAGTTTTATAAATAGAAAAGAGTTTTATTAATAGAAGAGAGTTTTATAAATAGAAAAGTGTTTTATTAATAGAAAAGAGTTTTATAAATAGAAAGGAATTTTATGAATAATTTTATAAGTTTATAAAAGAAGTTTTATAAATTAATTTAGAGATTTATAAAAGGATTTCTAAATATGGAATGAGTTTATAAAAATGGAATTGAATAAAAGGAATGTGATTTGATTTTGATAAATAATCCTTCTTAATTATAGTGGTGTGGAAGCATTCTTTCCATACTTAAAACCGAAGGATAAGTGGTGGGCTTATAGTGAGCAATATTTTAAATGACATTTGTTTTGACCCATTTAATATGATTTTCGAAATTAGGAAATATTTCTAAATTTTTTGGGAATATTCTTATACCGGTGAGATAAGTATATGAATGTATTCTTAAGTACTGAAAGAAGTATAAGGGTTTGTGAATATATTGTTTATGAAGAAATTTTGAATCAAGTAATTGAAAAGAGATTTAAGTAATGAAAGATTAACTAATAAAGGCTTAGTGGATCCCATATGCAATTAAATCAATGTTTGATTATTTGTTTATTTGACGGTTAAATGACCGACTACCAAATCTTGGCCAAATATAACCTTGGAAATATTTAGGAGAAACATGGGGTTTATATGTCATAGTTATCTTCGATGAGGCTATACTGTGCGTATAAATCTCATTTTGTTATCTTAGGACAAATGATTAGGAAATCCATCTATTTAAACAGTTAGGAGGTGATCCCCGCTCTTATGTATTATATAGTTATTTCCAAAAGAACCGGAGTTGAGTTTACCGGAACTATCGATTTGGTTTTGGAGCGACTGGTAAGTGGGGGAGTGTACCTATATGAAATGACTTGAAACTGTAACCACTCCAAAACCATATATGCGTTCGAAGATTTGGAAGAGGTTTGAGATTGGATCGAGATGATGGAATCGAAGATAGAGTTCTTTGAAGTGCAAGAGCTACTTGCTACTAATCTTGATGGTGATTCCAAAATGAATATAGTAGAAGAAGTGCCTTCGGTTTGTTCATATCCTGAAAAAATTGTATGGATGAATGTTAGCATTGCATTATTGCTTGGAGGGCAGTGTTAGCATTCCAAGTAGGATTTTCTAAGAGAGGAAAAAGGCAATCGTGACCACACAAGCCTCAGAACCCAGAATGAATAAAATAAAGGATATGCAGCAGAGCTATGTGGTGGGCTACCATTAGAAGCTTCATTCCTCAATCTAGAATCAATGTTTATAGATTTGTTGTGCGCGCGAGGCGACGGTGGGGAAATGTTTGTAGCCCGGTGCCCAAGGGATGAAATATTCCAGTTTGTCATTTTAAAAGGCCAGGCCGGCTCTGTGTTGGTAGGAGGTCCATGTGAGGCCCTAGGTACATTGTCAAGAGATGTACTGTGGTAGGTGGTACCCCAGTAGCCTTGTCATTGATGGAATCCAAATCTCTAATACGTGCCTTTACAGACTTAGTTGTGTCCGACTACTGGAATGTGAGATGCAAGCATTTCATCTATTTTACATATTTATTTTAAACACTAGACATTATTATAATATCACAAGATTTCCTATAAAACGGTTAGGTTATCATAAGGTACAAACCCGTCCGTGTTTATGTGAAGTGTGGTCTTATGGGATACCTTTATTTTGAAAGGTTTTTTAAACATTAATAATCCATTTGATTGCGTTTCTCATACTGGTTTACCAGACTGATACATGCATTTTTTCTTAAAATGCTCAGGTCAGCTCGAGCATATTTTTCAGATTTAGCTGAACACTTTGGAGCTTCAGAAGATGAGTTGGATCCTCCAAGACATATTTTTGTATTTTATCAACCGCTATTTGTTCTTATCTGTATTTATCAAAAATTGTAAGGACATGTTGTTATAAATTTTCAAGCTGATGATAGGTTAGTTTTGCTTCGATGATAGTATATATATATTAAAGTTCTTTTCTTTTGTAAAGACTCGTTGTATATTATATATCACTCGTCATGTTGTGAGATTCTATTCCATCTTTTCTTTCTTTCACCCCACAATCTATCTTTCCAGCACTTAGATGTTCAGCATGTGAATACCGTTGATGTATTAGTGTCGACTTCTGAGGATATAAAAGGCGGGTTGTTACAAAAATATTGGTTTTCACCTATCGAATTCAAATAATTTTAATTAATTTTATTTATTTATAGGGCGTAGAAAGCATGGTTGTTACGAACTTCCAACCTTAAGAAAATTACATCCTCGCAATTTCTGATAGGGAAACGTCATACACAACTCAACCCTAAACTTTCATCGTATTCTACAACTTCTAATAGCTTAAACAATCCTCTATGTGACTCCCTCAAACTTATATTATCGTATGTTATATATTCATCTAACAACTTTCTACTTTTGCATACAAAAGATTTTGTGAAAATATCATCAATGTTAGATTTTTCAGAATTTTTTTAGATAGGTCTCCTTTGTACGGAAAGCGTTCCGAAAAAATAAAAACATAATATATCATATAAATATACATTCTAATCAATGAGGCATCCCGAAACATGGGAAAACAATATAATATCACATGGTATACCAATATATCGTAAAAATGTCACTTTTAATTAGCATTTTAAGCAAATTTGCTTATTATTAAGCAAGCAAAAGCATGTCATCGTCACAAAGTAAGCCAAATAAGCTTCTTGAGTATCTACACCTAACTCAAATTTAAATATTAGTTTCATATGATGAATTATAGTAAGTATGCATTCATGTAAACCAAAAGAAACATAGCATTCATTTTTAATCTACAATCCGACAAAATTTCAAGTGTCGAAACCACCAAATTAAATAACAGTTTCTAAGAGTAGGTATAGGAGATTTTTAATATGTACACAGGCCTACTTCAAGAACATGCACATTTAGGCTAGAAAACAATAAAATTTTGCAAAACGCTTAAAACAAAAGTTGTCTCTTAGGTTCTTAGCTTTCTGGAGTGAGTAAAATCGTCGAAATCGGATCAATGGTTTAAGATTTATGGTCAAAACAAATCACTACTCAAACTTAGAAATTTTTAATATAATGTTTAAAATCTTTTTTCTACTCAAATCCTTTTTCATAATACTAAACTGTAAATCTAATTTGTAAAATCTCAAAAGCTCAAAATTTTATTTATAACACTTCTTATTAAAGAATGACCCCCTTTTTCCTTGATATTTCATGTGACGCCCCACCTCTATACCCATGCTAACCAAGAACACTACGGTGTAGTGCTGTCAATTAGCACGGAGAATAAGGCTGTTGAGGAGCGACCATCCATGTAACTTCTTTGTGCGAGCTCCGATATGTCAGATAGAATAGAATGCATATCTTTTAAGGAGGAAATCTGACATACCGATACAAACACAAAGCTATCACACGGTGGCTATATATAATCTTCGGAAACAAATATAGAAATAAACATAACACAAATCAGTCACAGACAATTCATATCACAAAGGCGGAATAAGATATGAATATTACGCATAAAAGTGTATATCAGAGTAGTGGTCAAACAAGATCCACAATAACAAAAAGAAATGATACAAGTACTAGGCAACAGAATAATTATACATCAACGAGTCCATATCTCAAATGTATAATATCAAAAACTACTAATCTAAAGTAGTTAGCCAAAAGAGTCAGAAGATGGCTCCAGATAGGAAGTCATGAGGAAGCACCTGTAAAATCTCAGTCTGACCCGAGTATTATTTAAGAAGAAAATAATAAACGGATCAGTCTAGCTATAAATATCAGATAAAGTGATATAGAATAAGAGATATGGCAAAAACGTATCATAACCATAATACCGTACTGTGATAAGTACGTAATTGAAAATCAACAAGAGACTAATCAATACCACAAGAATCTTCTCAAAGATTAAAAAGAATGTCATATTATTTATTTAATTCACCAAGCCACAATAAATGACACACATATTAATGCCAATTGTAAAAGTTGGTGAAACATTAAATTCAGAAATCAACACACGAAATCTAGAAATCACAAAAAGGGGGAAGTCCGAGCACACGGACGAGAAGCTATCTCATGGAAGCTATCCATTTAATTTTCCGAACACACGGATGAGAAGCTATCTATTTAATTTTCCGAACACACGGATGACCCGAAGGCAAGTCCGAACACACGGACGAGAAAGGCAAGTCCGAACACACGGACGAGAAAGGCAAGTCCGAACACACGGACGAGAGACATTGCACATTGCTAGTCTAAATCATAAAAATGATCGTCATCGATCATAAAGAAGTGTCGATTACACTAAGCTAGTAAATATAAGAGTTTAGCTTCATGTCCCATAACCACTTGCTTAACTCAAATATTTACGAACAGATTGTAGATCTGCACTAGGAAATTGTCATAAGAGTTTCAATATGTGTGAATCAAAATCACACCAATGAGGTATAGACTAACCTTGAAGATAAAGAGATATGTGTGAATTGAAATCACACAAATGGTGTCTAGTCTAACCTCGCAAATAAAGAGACATCGCTCAATCGCTAGTCTAAATCACAAGAATGATCGTCATGATCATAAGGAAGTGTCAATTACACTAAGCTAGTGAATATAAGAGTTTAGCTTCATGTCCCATAACCACTTGCTTAACTCAAATATTTACGAACAAACTGTAGATTTCCACTAGAAAATTGTCACAAGAGAGTTTCAATCGAACAAGTCCAAAAATTAACCGACGAAGTAAACGCAAGTGTTTCATACCACTTGTTTTGCTAAGCCGTTTAATTATATTTTCTCATACGAATGAGGTAAAGGTTTGTATATACTAGTAGATTGGAAAACAGTTTTATAAACGAGTTTGATATTGAAAATAGAGTTGAAATCGTTTTGATGAAAGAGTTTTGATATTTACTACTAGTATAGAAAACCCTTATATTTTAAAGTGACAAATCATAGAAATGATTGTAGAAACAATCAAGCATTAAAATTCACATTCGAAGACGTGAATAAAATCCAAGAAATCAATTCCTAAAACCATCAAATGAGGTCTAACGACCTAAGGGAGATAGGGTCAAGCGACCTAACGAGGTACCATCCCTAAAGAGGAGTCATCAAAGTCTTAAGAAATGATAACAACAAATAGGAGACCACACGAATCGATTAAAGTTGGAAATTCAAATAAATAAGCAATATAGGAAAAACTGGCAAATAGGAGCAGGTCGGTCAACCGGACTCCCTGAGTCGGTTGACCGGACCAGAGACAGAAGTGCTCGGGTAGCAGGTCGGTCGACCGGACCCTGAGGTCGGTCGGCCGAAGCCTGTAACCTGCACTTCCAAACAGAGGCAGGGAGATGCTAGAGTAGCAGGTCGGTCGACCGGACTCTGAGGTCGGTCGACCGGAGCCTGTTTCCAGCACTCCCATGCCAATCAAATGAATGCCAAACACTTCCGAAATGCAATCGATCGAGCAACGGCGCTAAGGGTTTACGCCTATCGACTACCCGACCTTATAAGCTCTTCAATGCATCACAAAAATCATGATCAAAGATCAAAGTTTGGATTTTTAAAGAATTGAACTCAAAACACTAAAAATTGGAATATCACCAAATCAATCCAAACCAAAAGCAATTGCACAAGAATAAATGTTAGGAATTCATACCTAACAATCGAAGATAAATATAGTTTAAGATGTGAGATAAAAATCTCACCTTTGAACCCAAACAAATGTAGAAGAAGCTTTTAAAACAAGCTAAGATCAACTCCTCTTCAACACAACCCAAATGAGCTTGAATCTATGCTCAAAAAGAAGAACATTTCTAAAGTTAGGTTTAGGAATTTCTGAAATTGAAAGGAGAACGGGTTGGAGAAGATGAAGGAGATGCTTACCAATGGGTTCTCTTTGAATTTGGAGCTAGAACTTGATTTGAAGATGAAACTAGGGTTTGGGAGTTTTAATTTCCCATCTCTCCCACCATTGTTGCTCTAAAACTGAAAAGAGGAGGAAGTGAGGGTGAATGGGGAGGGATGGTTCAGTTTGGGGTTTAAGTTGGCAAAGGGGCTGAACCCAAAAACCAAACCCAAAGTGCAAATGGTCAAATTTTTGACTAGCTCCAAACATATCGAAGCTTACACTCAAAAAGATCGCAAACGACGTTTTGAACTCAATGGAGGTGGTCTTGAGTCCTAATTCGACTGTTTGCAAAAAGTAGCTTTTCGGACTTCAATCCGACGGACGATAAAATATTTAAATAAAATATTTAAATATAAAATCGATAAATATGCGGGTTGTTACATTTCATTTTCTTCTTCTCGTTATTTACAATTTTTTTTTAAAACAAGACAATACTCTTCTTGAAAACATGCGTATTAAAAAACATTCCTAAAAAATCCTATAATATTTAATATAGTTATTCCTTTAAATTTTATTTAGATCTTTTGTGACTCATGAACATATCAAAGATATCAATCAACAAAACATATATGTATAATATGCTACACACTAAATATAAGAAATAACCAAATTGTACAATATGAAATCTTCTTTCCGGAAAACTAAGAATTGCAGTAATGATTTAAATTTATAGAGTTCAAAATAAATTTTCTTTTTCATACTTATCCTTTGTTTCAAAAACAAATTAATATATATTTTTTACATTGAATTTTGTTTCTTATGAAATGATTTAAAAACATTTTTGCATAATATTTTCCCAAAACATGCTTTTAAAATACATAACATTCTTATTTTTTCGACACAAAATTTGTGTTCAACTCAAACAAATCGATTATATATCCAAAGATATATTACATTAGAAAATTCTTTTAATTCGATCTTATACAAATATATATTTCTCTATATACCATAATTTATAAACTAATTTTTATTAAAATATACAACATTGTCGCGCCATAAATTTTAGTGATTCATTTCGTCAATTGGCGCAATGTTGACTGCCTAGGATAATATATCAACACCGCCTCGCCATTGATCTCAACTTCACACTAATATCCAATGGTTGCATTCGTTGTTCAGAATACATACAAATCTAGAACTCGAAATAATATATTATTCTACAAAACAATATATGTAATTTTGAATAAAATTGTTCTTATATCATTCTAAAATATTGTGTTAGTTTTGCCTCGTTTAAGTGTTTAGAAATCTCTATCGAATACGTGTGCACCTGCATCGACCAGAATTTTTAAAGCACTCGACAAACAAATTAACACCAAAACAAACTACTAAAATATTTCCAATCACTTTATAAAATCAAACTCATATTTTACCAAGTCATTTGGTTGTTTAAATAAATATTTATTTTTGAAATTCATATATACGTCCAATTTGTCAACTACTAACAACAATAAAAAGCATCACATAACATCCAACGATAAAATCAAACAAGCATTAATACAACAATAAGTACTTATCAAACAAACAAACAAACACCTTTTGTAGAAAGCTATCAATCAATTTTCACTGCGCAACTTTGGTCGCTACTTGATATTATTACTCAACTGCATCATCACAATTAGGAATTGTGAAGTATTTAATAGGAGATACAAATCAGGGTCTTTTGTAGCTTCACTAATCTAACTGCTTCATTCACATTCAAAGCCGCATAAAGGTCTAACATTCATCATCCATGCCGATACTACAGGTTGAACTAGCTACTTCTACCACTTCAACCTTCATCAATTTCTCTGCATCTCATACAGAGACTTACACTTTGGAAAAGGTAGAAGAAATATATTATATGATAAGAAAAATACAAATACATCCCTGGATGATTACCCTAGTAATCATCGTATTCTCCTACTATTACTTAAGTATATACGATAATCTACCGCACACCCACGAGGATAGGGACTCTAGATCCCTCTAAAGTAAGACTCGTGTCTCTTATACTCTATATTGTTCTGAACCCACTATGATTCCAACTATAACACCCCACTTGTATACCCATATTATCAAAAAGTATTACTAGATAATACAATCTAATAATGCGGACAATGAGGCGATATTAAGCTATCACACAAGAATATTCCCTTGGGCTAACACTAGTACCTATTTCAAAAATTATGAACAATTCATATATAAATACTCAGTATTAGCATAAAGCAATAAACATGTGTGTTTCCAGGATTGAACAATAGACAATGTAAAATAAATCTCAGTGAACACAGAGTCAACAACGCGGTAGTAACAAATAATTTAAAATATGCACAAGTCAAATTGGTATATAAAAATAGTTAATTTCCCATTATCATCAAAAATACACAATGTAGAAATTTAATATACACATATCTCAACATCATCAATAAACATGAGGCTACAATAATAAATAATGATATACTAGTCAATTAGTAAACTAGCCTTTGTCTACGCCCAACATTCACAATCTAGTCCCTTCTTCCCTGAACCTATAATGTCTCGGACTGACCTGAGTATTATACAAATAACACACGGGGAAGACTGTATCTAGAATGTATGTGTCAAATTATAGCAACAACTGTATACCTCAATATGGCATGTATACAACTCAAGATATGTATGATCCCATACCACATATTATACATATCATTACCTAATTACTAAATAATCAAATAACACATCAAGAAATATAATGTCAAAATGGGTGAAATATCAAACAAATCCAACTATCAACAATACATAGAATTATCAAGTATTATATGGGCAAAAGCACAGCTATGCCGAAGATTATCTCTCGGATAATTGTAAAGTAGACATACCCGGGGTTCATCTTACTCAATATATATAAAACACATAACAATCACTCAAATCGAACATACACGAAATATAAATATAGCATACCCTCGGTAGCCAGGGTCATCTCTCAAATAACCATATAATAGAAGGGTATGGGGTCCAATACCATGCTCTCTACATCTCTAGCTATCCTCGATAACAGTATTGTTATCCCGCCTTTTGGCAAGGCCGTGATACCAAGGACTTAACTAGAAAACAGTTACAGATCGTCTTGGAAGTCGGTTACACGTAGGATCGCTACGGAAATCGATGAATTTTGCCCGTGTCCGGATCGGGCTATAACAGATAAGACACGTCAAGCAAAGCAGTAGGAACCAACGTTCCAAATTTCGAAGCAATCCGAGTTCGTATGCTCGAGTTATCGCCGTTGGAAAAACAATGGAGACATGCTTCAGTTCGAGTCTATCAACATGCAATGGTTCGGACCCATCAAAGTGCAATAGTTCGACTCCATCAATATGCTTTGGTTCGAATCCTTCTATAATTCGAATCCATCAAAAGTTGATTGCTTCGAATCCATCGGCCCAGAGCCTCACCACGAATCCATCCTCACATAGCTTAAGTTCGAATCGATTGTTCGTTCGAATCCATGAAACCCCCTCTTACTTCGAATCCATCAAAAGAGAACCCTTCGAATCGATCGAATGAGGAAGCTCAAACTCCACCTCCTGCTCATCTTCGAATCCATAAAGGGAGTGTTCTTCGAGTCCAGATGGTTGAGAGAGTTTCGAATCGATTCATAGCATCTAAGCAATGATCGATTCGAACGACGAGCCGATTCCATCGGTTTGAAAGAACTACTCTTCGAATCAACCAGTCTTCGAATCCACCAAGCAACTTAGCTAAAACCCGGAGGAAAATAAGAATCGACTCGAAGCACACGCATGCAAAGAAAATCGATTCGAACAAATCGATGCGAACAGATTAATTCGAACGAATCGATAAGGACAGATCGATTCGAACAGGTCCAGGAGGCGAAAATCCCAAACTTGAATCGATCATATCTCGAGATTTACAAGTCCAAATGCTCTGAAATTTTCACAGAAGCTCAACCACATGATGAAGAATGTGCACACCAAATTTCAGCTCAATAGGACGATTTCTTGATCGATTCGAACCAAGGGTCGAATCGATCCCAAAGTGGGCCCGGGTCTCCAGGTTTCGGCCATGTGGGCCCCCTGACGTACCAGAACTGGTCTCCCCACATTTTAGGCGAAATACCAGCCTCCTACACCTATAAATAGACCCCCCGGTCATTCAGAAAAGGGGTCGGAGAATTCTAAGTACTGAAGAGCGCCCAGATTCTGCCAGATTTACTCCAGAACACCGCCGCTGCTTTGGATTGACACTTAGCATTTGAATTCAGTTGTATTACATTATCAACTACTGTAATCTTCAAGTAATCGAGCAATAAAATCATCAAACTTCATAGTGGACGTAGGCAAAACGCCGAACCACTCTAAATCGCTTGTCTTTGCAATTTATTTTCTGTTATTTGGAGTTTTTGTTAGATAATCCACAGTTTTAATTTTCATTCTTCACTTTTATCTCTTCAAAAACTTCCGAAGAGTGTTGTGCCCATTTTTGGTACAAACACTTTGGTGCTTTCACTGAGAGAAAACCAGCTTTTTTCTCCCGCTCCTTGGATCTACCATCGATACCGGATTGCACAAACCCAAGAGGAAGATCCAGATCTTCGATTCACAGTCCTTCCATTCTACTCAGATTTGCATAAAATCTAGGAAAAGGATTCATCGTTCAAAATGGTTAGCACGAGAACCACTTCTGCAGCTCCAGGACAAGAAGGTAGGGATGGACAAAATCCTGCTCAACAGCAGCCACCCAACCAAGACAACACTGCCCACTCAGATCCGTCTGGGGCAGTCACTAGACAAGAATTTCAGATGTTACTCCAAGAGTTGACTCAGAGTCGGCAACAGTTAGCCGAACAGTTGCGAGCTAATATTGAGTTGACAAATCAACTGAATCGCCAGGCCCGTAGGAGGTCCAGGAGGGATGATGTTTCCCGCTCGCCCACTGAAAGTTCTGCCTCATCTGACTATCATCGTAGATCTACCCGTCCCCGATTAGACGGAGATTATGCTCAGACTACGGGATATCAGCCCGCCCTGACTGTCGGGCAATTGAGGGTAGGACCATCAACCAGCTTCCAGGCTGGGCCATCAGCACGGGGTGGCCGCACTCCACAATATACTACGGACAATCATGTCACAGCTGCAACAGCAGAAACAAGGGTCGATACCCGATATCTTCCAGATTCGGGTAATCAACAACAAGGACGTACTTCTGAACCATACGTCCCGGAAGACGCTGAGCCGAGGAGGCGAAACTTGGACCGTCGACAGCGCCCGGTCCAAACTCGCATTGTGGAACCCGACCACACCTTAGCTCAGCATGCTCAAAATGTAGCAATGCCGGACATCCCGACTATGATACGTCAGATGATCCGTGAAAGCCAAGGGCTTACCAATGACGATTGGGGAATTTCTCGAAGCCATACTCCTTTCACGGATGAGATACTATACGCTGAACCTCCTCGGCGATTCAGAATGCCAACTCTCCCTATGTACGAAGGAAGTTCTGATCCCAATCAGCACATACTGAAATACGAATGGTCAATGAGCGCCGCAAGGGCCGACGATGCAGTAAAATGCCGCAGCTTCCCCATTTCACTGGGAGGAATTGCGACAATGTGGTTTACAAGACTACCTCCAAGATCTATTTCGTCATTCGACCAGTTGGCTAAGAAATTTGTTGAACAGTTCCGTATGCATGTTGCCAGACCCAAAGATGTTAACACCCTGTCCAATGTTACCCAGGCTCGTGGGGAAACATTAAGGCGTTACTTGGAGAGATTCCATGCGGCATGCGTGGAAATTAGTAATCCCAACGACAACTCAATTCTAATGGCATTGACAAAGGGAATTGATCCCGATTCTGAATTTGGAAACTGGTTAGCCGGAAAACCCCCCGCATCGTTGGACCGTTTCTACTCCAAAGCCGCTCAATTCTTACGGCAAGAGGACGCGAAACAGTCTAGGAAGCAGGACGATGCAAAACCCGGAAGTGAGGGAATACAAAGCAATGTCGCAGTTAAACAGTCCGGTGACAATTCCGGAAAAGTCCAGTTAAGCATACAGAACAAACAAACTCAGCCAAGAGGTGGCAATGGTCAGAATAAGAAGAGAGATCCGAATCCAGGCCCACGGCGTAGGGCTCCGATGTTCGAAAGTTATACACCGTTAAACACATCACTGGAGAATGTGTATCTGCAAACTTGCAACACAGAACAGTATAAGAAACCCGCTCCGAAGCGGTCGTCAGAAAGGCAGATTCAGACGGGAAAGTTTTGTAGGTTTCATGAGAGCTATGGCCACAATACTAATGACTGTCGCCATTTGCAAGATCTCATAGAAAAGTTGATCAGGGAGAGGAAGTTAGATCAATTCGTGCGGGCGCCGCAGTCTGGTGGTGCGGGCCCATCGAATCCAAACCGTGCGCAAGACCAGGATAGGCAAGAGGAACCCGCTCGTACAGGCGGGAGGCTAGTTATCAATACCATAAGTGGTGGTCCTCATCCAGCGGACAGGAGCTGGAGGGAAATGGAGTCGTATGCTAGCTCTATCAGGCATGCGAGCTTCGAATGCTGCAGTAATTGTGAGGATGGAACCCCGGCTAAGCAACAAAAAACGATGTCTGACGATATCATATTCAGAAGCAGAGATGCTGACAAAATCGAAGCTCCAACGATTGATCCACTGGTCATATCTGCCCAGGTTGGTCCTGCTTGGATGAAGAGGATCCTGGTTGACAGTGGGAGTTCTGTAAACATTCTATTCAAGCGAGCTTACGATTTAATGAAGATGGAAGCAAAAGACCTAAAACCCTGCCAATCCCGGGTTCATGGCTTCAATGGCAGTGCAACGATACCTACTGGGATAGTGGAACTACCAGTGGAACTGGGGATCGGAGAGCGCAGGAGAGTCCGACTGCTGCAATTCATTGTTCTTGACATTGCTTCACCGTACAATGCATTCCTGGGTCGACCAGCTCTTGCTGAATTCAGGGCAGCCATTGCCCCATGGTGTTTGACTTTAAAATTCCCGACCGATCATGGCATAGGAATCGTTCAAGGAGATCAGGCAGCAGGAAGAGCCTGTTATGTTGCTGAATTGCGAGAAGCACAGAAGAAGGAGAAAGGAAAGGGCGTAGAGGAATCTCTCTGCGTCCGTTTTTCTGATAATTGACAGCTAACGCCTGGGCCCCGGCCCGGGCACCACTACCAATTCCTTAGAGATCTTGACCCTAGAGATAGCGAAGATAAAGATGAAGTAGAAGAGAATCAAGCGTCTCCAGCCGAACTGACTGTGGACGTCCCGGTCAGTGAGGATGACGACTCGAAAGTACTGAAAGTTGGATCTCAACTGGGAAAACAGATACAACAGGAATTGGTTGAATTTCTTCAGGCGAATCTTGATGTCTTTGCCTGGACGCACTCCGACATGTGCGGAATCTCACCGAACATTGCAAGTCACTCTTTAAATATTGATCCGCGACATGTTCCGGTCAAGCAAAAGAGGCGTGGTATGGATCCAGAGAGATCTGCCGCCCTTAAAGAAGAAATTGACAAATTACATTCGAATGGTTTCATCCGAGATGCTCTATACCCAGAGTGGGTGTCAAATCCGGTAATGGTTCGGAAACCGAACGGGAAATGGAGAACTTGTGTCGATTACTCTGATTTAAACAAAGCCTGTCCAAAAGATAGTTTTCCACTTCCCCGAATTGACCAACTCGTTGACTCAACTGCAGGTCACGAATTGTTATCCTTTATGGATGCTTATTCAGGTTATAATCAGATACCCATGCATCTACCCGATCAAGAACATACTAGTTTCGTAACCGATCTGGGACTCTACTGCTACAGAGTCATGCCCTTTGGTTTAAAGAATGCCGGAGCAACTTACCAACGCTTGGTTAATCGAATGTTCGCTGATCAGATCGGGAAGACCATGGAAGTCTATGTGGATGACATGTTAGTTAAGTCCCGATTTTCCACAGATCACGTCAAGGATTTAAATTCAATGTTCTGTGTCTTGCGTGAGTATGGAATGAAGCTTAACCCGCTAAAATGCCACTTCGGCGTCGCATCCGGAAAGTTTCTAGGGTTCATTGTTAACGCTCGTGGGATAGAGGCAAACCCCGAGAAGATCTGGGCAATAAGGAATTTGCAAACTCCAAAGACCATCAAGCAAGTCCAGAGTCTCAACGGGAAGGTAGCAGCGCTAAGCAGGTTCATCTCGAAATCCACTGATAAATGTATTCCTTTCTTTGATCTAATCCGGAAAGGGAAACGAAACTTTGAATGGACCACGGAATGTGAAGGCGCATTCCGATCGCTGGTTCAACATCTCTCTACGCCACCGATTTTGTCGAAACCAATTGATCACGAACAATTATACCTTTATCTGGCGGTATCAGAGCATGCGATCAGTGCTGCTTTGGTCCGGGAAGAAGATCGTGTGCAGAAACCGGTCTATTATGTCAGTAAACGATTGACCGGAGCTGAGAGAAATTACCCCAGGTTGGAGAAGCTGGCTTATTGCTTGGTCATTGCCTCGAGGAAGCTTCGTCCTTATTTCCAAGCACATCCGCTTACTGTGTATACCGATCAGCCGTTACGACAGGTCCTCACGCGGCCTGAGACGTCTGGAAGGTTACTCAAGTGGAATATTGAACTGAGCCAATTTGACATTACTTATGCTCCGCGGAGAGCCATTCAAGGGCAAGTCCTAGCTGACTTCATAGCTGAATTTACTGTTCCTGACGAATTACCTGAAACCAGCGAGTCTCCTGAATATATATGGAAACTTTATACAGATGGTGCATCAAACGATCGATGTTCGGGCGCCGGAGTTGTACTAGAAACCCCCGAAGGTCGATCCATATGCTATGCTCTGAAGTTTGATTTTCACGCAACCAACAACGAGGCCGAGTATGAAGCCCTGTTGGCTGGGTTAAAGCTTGCCAGAGATCTGAAAATTATCGCTATAGAAGTTTATTGTGATTCACAGTTGGTTGTGTGTCAAGTACGAGGAGAATATCAAGCGAGAGATCGAAGGTTAGCTGCTTATCTAGCCCGAGTTCAGGAAGCGCTGGATCAGTTTGATTATTATGCTATTTACTACATACCACGAGATCGCAATCAAAAGGCCGATTCATTGGCAAAGTTGGCCAGCACAGGTGAAGCACAGCAAATGGGACTCGTCCCAGTCGAAACTTTGCCTTTCCCGAGCATCGATCAAATCAAAACAACTGATGTGTTAGAGACCTTTCCCAGCAGAGAATCATGGATGACTCCATATCGAAATTATATTGAGAATGGGATATTGCCTGAACACCGAAATGAGAAAAGACAAATTCTGCGAAAAGCTTCGCGGTTCATCATTCAGGACGGGATCATGTATAGAAAAGGTTATTCTGTTCCACTCCTCCGGTGTATCGCTCACGACGAAGTCAAACGAGTGTTACATGATGTACACGAGGGAGAATGCGGCGATCACACCGGTGGACAAGCGCTTGCTAAGAAGATACTCCGATATGGATATTACTGGCCAACAGTAAATCGAGATGCGGCCAATTACGCCAGAAAGTGCGACAAGTGCCAAAAACACGCTCGAATTCCAAGAGCCCCGCCTACCGAGTTAACTCAAATGGTCAGTCCCTGGCCGTTTGCTATGTGGGGTATCGATATCATTAGCGCTCTGCCTCTGGCAAAAGGTGGTGCGAAGTATGCCATCGTTGCAGTTGATTACTTCACGAAATGGGCTGAAGCCGAAGCTCTCGCAACGATTACGTCAAAGAAAGTGATAAACTTTGTGGTCTGCAATATCATTTGCCAATTTGGACTCCCGCACACCATCATCACCGATAACGGGACCCAATTCGAAAGTTTAGAGTTCAAGAGTTTCTGCCAACGATTTCATATTCATAAAAAGTTCTCTGCAGTCGCACATCCACAAGCAAATGGTCAGGTCGAAGCCGTTAACAAAGTTATCAAATCCATCTTAAAGAAACGACTGGAAAAGGCCGGGGGCAAATGGGTCGATGAACTTCCTATGGCATTATGGGCTTATCGAACAACTCACAAGACCGCGACTGGACACACCCCATTTTCCTTATCCTATGGCTCGGAGGCCGTCATTCCAGTGGAGACAGAAGTATTTTCTCACCGCGTAACTTATTACGATCCGAAAACAAATGCTATATTACTCGCTGAGTCTTTGGATCTGTTGGACGAGAAACGAGAAGAAGCTGATTTAAGAGCGGCCGCTTACCGAAGTCGGGTCGCCCGATTATATAACACCAAAGTTCGCCCCCGAACCTTTGATCTTGGTGATCTGGTCCTCAAGAGAGTATACCCGGTTCCTTCGCACATGAAACCAAATTGGGAAGGACCGTACGTGATTACGCAACGACTTGGAGATGGCACATTCAAACTATCAACCGTGGACGGTCTAGTTTTACCAAGAGCCTGGAACAGCGAGAGTCTCCGCCGCTATTACATATGACAGGCTTTATTTATTTCATTATATTTTTTATTCAGCAATTTACTTTTGCATTTCGAAATTAGAATTTGTAATAAGGCAACTGATTTGCCATATTTTCTTATTTCAGCAATAAAATGCCATCTCTTCGAGCCAGAGCTGTGATTCATTAAATACAATGTACAACATCACGATGCACGAAGAGCTAAGTTCCATCACACAGTGGAATTTATTCAAGTAGGGAGTGGCTGTGAAGCAATCAACCACTCGCTAAATGAAACCCGAGCTCGGGGGCAAGCCATCACGTCAGGCCACGACAATGGGTTGATACACGACAACCCTTCATTCAACTCCGTACTCCCAGAGTGCGAGGCGGAGTATAAACATTTTACTAAACTCCGTGCTCCCAGAGTGCGAGGCGGAGTATAAACGTTTTACTGAACTCCGTGCTCCCAGAGCGCGAGGCGGAGTATAAACTCACATCTAACTCCGTACTCCCAGAGTGCGAGGTGGAGTATAAACATTCTTTGAACTCCGTGCTCCCGGAGCGCGAGACGGAGTATAAACATTCTTCCAACTCCGTACTCCCAGAGTGCGAGGCGGAGTATAAACATTTTACTAAACTCCGTACTCCCAGAGTGCGAGGCGGAGTATAAACGTTTTCCCTAAAAACCCAGAGTACTCCGAGAGCGCGAGCTGGGTACAAGCTTTTTACTTAACTCCGTGCTCCCAGAGCGCGAGGCGGAGTATAAACATCCTTCGAACTCCGTACTCCCAGAGTGCGAGGCGGGGTATAAACATTCTCCTAAAAACCCCAGAGTACTCCGAGAGCGCGAGCTGGGTATAAACACTAACAAATTCCAGCTTCCGAGAGCGCGAACTGGAGTATAAACATTAACGAACTCCAGCTTCCGAGAACGCGAACTGGAGTGCAAACATTAACTAACTCCGTGCTTCCAGTACGCAAGGCAGAGTATAAACATACGTCAACTCCACACTTCTCCCCAATACAGGGGGCAGAACCATAACACATAACAAGTTGAAGACAGAAAGGGAATAGATTTTCATTTCCATTATCAACAAAAAGAATCTGATTACAAAGTGTTTATGGAAAATTCTGCTAGTGGGAGCCGAATCCACATCTATACACGGCTATAGAAAAATCAACAAAATGCTACCCTACGCAACAAAGATTTGGGGAAAGAAGTTCATTCTTTCTTCTTCCTTATCTTCTTCTTTGGGGTAGCTCCACCTGATCCGCTGCCCGACTTCTTCCTCAATCGCTTGCTCTTTTCAGGCTTGCCCTCCGGCAGCGATATGATGTCGACATCTTCCTCAGAGCTGGAGGCGACAGAAGTTCTTCTAGGAGGACGAGCTGGGGGCATAGGAGTAGTAGCAGGAGGAGGGACAGGAGCGGTCTCGATCAACACAGTACCACCCGGCGAAATCACCATTAACGGGGCAGGCCCGGGTGGACTAGAACCTACATTCCCTGACGCCATCTCGGCAGCAATCTCAGCTAAAACGTCGTCCTCACGAGATGCTTGGGCCGCATCAGATGTGCCAATAGCTGGCATAGGTAAACTAACGGCCGGAGCAGCCTCACTCACAGCATCGGACGGATTGGCAGAGGGATCGATGGGTTCGTTGAGAAGCTCCTCAATCATCTGAGCGCTGAAAGAAAACATATTTGCATCTCCCTCCTCGCCAATCAAAGTAGAAGTCGTGATGGCTTCAGAAAAAACTACCCCTTGTGTTTGATGAGGAACTGATAAAGCAAGGGGCGCAGAAACTATAACTTCGGTCACTGAAATGCGACAAAACGGAGATTGTTAGACAAGTGTGTTGCTTAAGGTCCTTCACAACTAAACTACGAGAAGCGTTCAAGTACCTTCCTTAGTCTGGACCGAAGCATGGGTGGAATCATCGGCGGAAGATAATAACGGTTGATCAGGATTATATGCAGGAACAGATTGGGGGTCTGCCGCACCAGTGGTTTCGGGCAATGTTGGGAGTACAGCTCCAACACTTGCCTCGTGATGCGTGGTCCCCGAACCTTCGCCTGTCTCTAGAGATGGAACACCAAGCTTTTCTTTCGCCATAGAGATTACCACCTCATGAAGGGTCTTCCTCTCATCCTCAGTAAGCAGACGCATCTCCAGTTCGAAATCGTCAAGTGCTCCATCTGGGTGCGCTGCTCTCTTCTCATTCACCAGCCGGGTCCAGGCATTATACAAGATCATGGAGTCATCTCCCAGCCACGCTAGATTTCTGTGTTCCAGCACATTAGCGTTATACGTGACTAAGAGATCGTCAAACTCAGCATCTAGCCTAGACCTCTCCTCCAAGACTTTTTCCTGAATCTCCGCTTCCACAGACTTAGCCTTGACCGCCGCCGCAGCAAGTTCGGCCCTGAGGGATACTGCTTGGTCGCAAGCCTCTTGAGCAGTAGCGTTCGCATCGTCCTTCTCCTTCACCATTTCAGCGAATTTGGCCTTGAGCTCGTTCAGCTCTTTAACGGCTAAATCTCGCTCAGCTGCAACGGTGGTATTGCGATGGCCCATCTCTTCCACTGTGGCACAGTGTTCTTGCTGCATCCTCGCTAATTTGGCCACGACACCTTCGTGTTTCTTAAGTGTTTCAAGCTCTGACTTTCGGGACGTTTCCACTTCGGATTGAAGAACTTGAATGATGCGTTTTTGCTTCGCGATATCAACATCACGTTCGGCAATGACCTTTGCCCTGTCGAAAGCTACTCTAGAAGCCTTCACGGCTGCCTTATACCACTCCTTGTACTGAGCATAGAAGTCGTGGATGTAGTTATGAGCAGTGGTCTCAGCTTCCGGAGGGATTCTTTTGAAGTTAGGAGGGAAGATATAGCCATCCATGCAAATTTCCGGGTAGTCGTTTTTCATTTGGGCGAGTTTAGCAGCTCCCTCGCTTGTCAACTCAGCCGGAACTTGTTCAATTATAGCGGCTGCCGTTGGTTCCACTCTTGGCCGTTGAGCGTCAGGCCGAGAAGATTGAGAAGGCAACTGTTGCTGATGAGATGGCCCTGGGAGGTCTACTAGAGCCCTGGGAGGTGGAGGAGAACGAGATCGGGGTCGATGCTGGTATCCCCGGTCTCTATCAGAGTAATCATAACCAGAACGGTTACGCGAGTAATCCCTGTCTCTGTCATAACGTTCTTGACTCGAGTAGCCTCGCCCATGGTCCCTATCTGTCTCTCTCCTACGGGAGTCATAAAATGGAGAAGATTGGCGCACATTCCGAAGCCTATCTAAAGTGGAGCCACGCCCTGACATCTCACCTGCGATAAGAAAGAATTATGGATTAAAATCCCATAAAGCAATGCTTACTATGCAGAAGTCATGAAGTGCCGTGGAAGTGTGTGTAAATGTGTAAACCCCCAAACCGACCGGAAGTGTTGACCGCACTTAAAGGAAAGGGCTCGTTCATATTTAAGACATCTTGTAAATCCTCCAACCCAGGATTATGAGAGATTGATATATAATCTGGGATAGGAATATCGTCAAGCCCTTTGAGAGAATCTCTCGAATGAGAAGGGGCGGCCTCAGAAATCATAACTCCGGAAGCGGGAAGAAACACATCTACAGATTTTCCCCCTTTTGACTTAAGTTTTTTGGAAACGGCGGCCTTGCCTTTCCGTTTTTCTCCCGATTCCTCCAAGTTTCCCGAAAGGTCAGCCATTGGCTCTGAATCCGTCTGAGTTCTTTCTTCGTCACTCGCCTCGATTATTCTGATCCCGAGTGACCTCTTCACTTTTCTCTTCTTGGGTTTCTTCTTACTTTCCTTCTTGGAGACGGACTTTGAAAATCCCTCAACAACTATGCTTTGATTAATGTCGATCAAACCCAGAACTCTTAAGTTGTAGTCGTTCAGCACCGAGTCAATATGCCTCAGCTCGCTCGGAACTTCTTGAAGACTCCGGACGGTACCTTTGAAACGCCCTCCATCGGGCCTAGAGATAATAGCTGAAAAAGGAATGAAATGTCAATTTTAACACCGAAGAGTTATTGGTCAAAGAAACAGGTTAAGGCGCTTACGTCTAGACAACCATCGCCTAGCGAAACCCGAAGGACATCGAACGTAGAACCATTCGTTCTTGAAATAGCTCAGGCGCGTCCAAGCTCCAACTACAACTTGGCAATTTCTAACTGCCTCCAAGAATGTAAACGACGGGCTATCACCCCTGCTCTTGAAGTTAAATATGTGTCTGATCTCGGAGGGCCTAGGCGGGCGGAAGAGACAGTCCATAAATATTACGAAGACACTACTCAGCAGCGCGTGCCCGTTGGGATGAAGTTGTGAAGGAGCGATCCCTAAATATGATAGCATCCTTCGGATATATTGATTGAAGGGAGGAAGAGTTCCAGCCGCACAAGCATGACGGTAGAATGCTGTATATCCTTCAGGCGGATTGTGCGGTCTATCGGTGGCGCTGGGCAATAATACGTCACCCAGAGATATGTTATGCTTTAAGCATATTCGTCCCAACAAGGATTCAGATATGTTGGACTGAACCGAATCAACAGGGTCCTTAATAAATATCGCCTCCGGCAATTCATCTGGAGCCGGATCGATTACGTCGGCAGGGATGTCAGGAATCTCAAGCACAGGAGGAGTCGAGCTCTGCACCTCTTGTTGTTGGGAGCTCGAAGATTCCATAATTAGCTAACTCATCAGAAAGCAACGTTAAGTTCATAACCAGCCCGTGCATGCCCCAGTATAGTGTGTGTGTGAACGTGTCGTGCAGTACAAGTAATATGCATCACTTAAGCAAATTTAACAGAATAAAACAAGATGTTCGTACAGCATATCTTGGGAATTTGAGAATGAAAATGACCGTCATCGCTGACCGTCACTTCCGCAACATCCAAACGCTACGAACCAACCTCGTATATAAGTCAGTTATGTTGTTGGTTAAGTCACAGTTCCATCGACGAGCTTCAAAAAGGAGGTCAAATCTTTCGGTCAAGTTCGACTATGCAAGGCCGAAGCTCGTCGGAGTCAAGTATGCTAAAGTTCATTATGTTCGTCGAAATTCAACGTGAAACTGGTCGTAGTTCAGATGTTGGAGAAAATCAGAAGAGCAGAAGTTTCAAAAGTCAGGACGTTCGAATCGATTGACTCGAATCGATATGAGTCGAGTCAATAAAGTTCGAATCCATTGGCTCGAATCGATGTGAATCGATTCGATAAAGCTCAAGTCCAAATACTTCGAATCCATATGGTACGACTCGATGAAAACTGGAGAAGGGAAAATGCTTCGAATCCATGAGCATGACACAGCTTCGAATCGATCAGAATTTTATGTCTTCGAATCGATCAGGGCAACATTGCTTCGAATCGATCGTTTTGATCTATTTTTTCTTTCATGATCATCGATTCGAAGCCTGACACTTAAGACTGATTCGAATTGCACGTTCCCGGATCGATGCAGAGCAGTAAAGAGGAACGATGTCCATCCATAACAGGTTTCTTTCCCTAGATTCATCGATTCGACCCATCCCAGATCTACTGATCCTTCATGATTTTCAGAAGAAAAAATGGAATCGCTGCCAAGAATTCCAAGTTTTAATGTTCTACACTCGAATCGGTTCCATGTTTACCTGATTGTATTCGACTATAGTCAAAAGCTTGGGAAAATTTGATCGATTCGTACGAAGACACGAAGGTTTCCTGCTCTGAAGGATCGAGTCGAAGAGATAGCTACAGTGGACAGTAAAAGGTAAAAAAGGAAAGTGACACCGGCCTCGCGTATTTATATGGACTTCACAAAGAAAATGGGACGATTCGCCTCCCGGTTAACATTGACCGATACTTACCGGTCAACTGCTGATCGATTCGAACGTCCACGTTCGAATCCATCGACTCTTCGAATCCATCAAAACAACATTTCCACGAGGCTCATCGATACGAAGCTGCACCGATTCGAACTACTATCGATACGAAGGAGCTAGCAAAAACAGAATTGAAGCCGTCATGTACCTATCGATTCGGAGTGCCAACCTCGTATCCCTCGACTCGCAGCGGTTCGAAGGTCATCGATTTGAATGGGCACTTCGAATCCATCAAAACCATCTATAAAAATGAACACATCGCTCCGACATGAAAAGATTACTGGATTACCTTTTTACCTCGATTCAGGAGAGGATCGATACAAGAAGATAATCATAGGCAATCATAAAGGCAGTGTTTTAACTCAAATCTCAAATCAGTCCAGGAGAGGACCGATGCAGGTTTCGATAGTAAACCGAACTGACAACGACTTGTGATCACGCAACGTTAATCAAAGTCAAGATAATACACGTATGCACGTATTTCTGACTAATGTTTGATCTTTATCATTTACAGGGACATTCATGTTCATCTCGTCAAGACTCAAAAAACTGACAGCCAGTCACTATTGTATGACGGTCGATTACAGCGATACAGAATGCAACTTTCGGCAAAGCATGTCATAGCTGTCCAGTGAGAGACTGCAACTTTTCAAAGCACGTCATGTTTACACAAGACGTACTTTGGGGGGCAAATGTTATCCCGCCTTTTGGCAAGGCCGTGATACCAAGGACTTAACTAGAAAACAGTTACAGATCGTCTTGGAAGTCGGTTACACGTAGGATCGCTATGGAAATCGATGAATTTTGCCCGTGTCCGGATCGGGCTATAACAGATAAGACACGTCAAGCAAAGCAGTAGGAACCAACGTTCCAAATTTCGAAGCAATCCGAGTTCGTATGCTCGAGTTATCGCCGTTGGAAAAACAATGGAGACATGCTTCAGTTCGAGTCTATCAACATGCAATGGTTCGGACCCATCAAAGTGCAATAGTTCGACTCCATCAATATGCTTTGGTTCGAATCCTTCTATAATTCGAATCCATCAAAAGTTGATTGCTTCGAATCCATCGGCCCAGAGCCTCACCACGAATCCATCCTCACATAGCTTAAGTTCGAATCGATTGTTCGTTCGAATCCATGAAACCCCCTCTTACTTCGAATCCATCAAAAGAGAACCCTTCGAATCGATCGAATGAGGAAGCTCAAACTCCACCTCCTGCTCATCTTCGAATCCATAAAGGGAGTGTTCTTCGAGTCCAGATGGTTGAGAGAGTTTCGAATCGATTCATAGCATCTAAGCAATGATCGATTCGAACGACGAGCCGATTCCATCGGTTTGAAAGAACTACTCTTCGAATCAACCAGTCTTCGAATCCACCAAGCAACTTAGCTAAAACCCGGAGGAAAATAAGAATCGACTCGAAGCACACGCATGCAAAGAAAATCGATTCGAACAAATCGATGCGAACAGATTAATTCGAACGAATCGATAAGGACAGATCGATTCGAACAGGTCCAGGAGGCGAAAATCCCAAACTTGAATCGATCATATCTCGAGATTTACAAGTCCAAATGCTCTGAAATTTTCACAGAAGCTCAACCACATGATGAAGAATGTGCACACCAAATTTCAGCTCAATAGGACGATTTCTTGATCGATTCGAACCAAGGGTCGAATCGATCCCAAAGTGGGCCCGGGTCTCCAGGTTTCGGCCATGTGGGCCCCCTGACGTACCAGAACTGGTCTCCCCACATTTTAGGCGAAATACCAGCCTCCTACACCTATAAATAGACCCCCCGGTCATTCAGAAAAGGGGTCGGAGAATTCTAAGTACTGAAGAGCGCCCAGATTCTGCCAGATTTACTCCAGAACACCGCCGCTGCTTTGGATTGACACTTAGCATTTGAATTCAGTTGTATTACATTATCAACTACTGTAATCTTCAAGTAATCGAGCAATAAAATCATCAAACTTCATAGTGGACGTAGGCAAAACGCCGAACCACTCTAAATCGCTTGTCTTTGCAATTTATTTTCTGTTATTTGGAGTTTTTGTTAGATAATCCACAGTTTTAATTTTCATTCTTCACTTTTATCTCTTCAAAAACTTCCGAAGAGTGTTGTGCCCATTTTTGGTACAAACAAGTATCATCGATGTATATGGGGTTATATAACTTAGTAGACTCTCAGTCTCATAAATAGTCTAGAAGATCGATAATCACATAATAATCATACATACTTTCAACCTCATAGTAATCGACTTAGCACTCAGCCAATGAAATAAACGTATGGTCTCACGGACCCCTAATGATCCATTATACTCTCAATAACATGGATAATCATTCGGACTCTCAGTCTTATGTGCTTTCAGCATCATAACCAACTATATCAGCATCACCCTTAAAAAATGATCTAAATGGCTCCCAACCGCATCTATAGCGATCTCATATAGGTGAACAAGTAGTATTTGTATCAGTAATAAACAGACTGGAGATTGATAGCTCTTAGCTTGCTTCAGGAGCCTTCCTAACATGCTCTCGACGCAACTCCTATAGTCATCGGTTACATCGACAGCCATCGGGACCCAATATCCATCAAGTGCAAGACTACGCTATGCGTTGGTCATGACCCTACAAGTACCATGGGGCAATGGCTCTCATCCATGGCTCTTAGTCATATACACAAAGACTGTGTCATGGATTCGGGGAGCGACCCCGCAATTAGGCCGCTAGGATGGATACTAGAAAATATGGTTTACTCCACATCGTATAATAGGAGTTTACACGCAATAGATAGACAAACTTATGGCTCTCAGTCAACTCATTCTCAGTGCGCATCACCATAAATATATTACTCCATAGACATGGCCTTTTCAAGTATCTGCTTTCAAAGAGTAATCGAACAAGTATCAACTCGGACATCCCATACCACTCGGTGTTATTCGCCCATTTAATTAATGCTCGTAACTTACACTCATCATCACACAATTATTCTATAAAACAAGTCCAAAGAATAACCAGATAAATATTAACGAAAGTCCCATACCATTGGTTCTATAACTCTGTTTATTTAAATTTCTCATTACATAAAATAAAAACAACCACGACATGCATATTTGTTTAGAAAGAAATATATTTATTTGTAAAATGTATTATTATTAATAAAACCCTCTATATATTTTAAATAGTTAAAAATTTTATTTCCCAATCTATTATAAATCAAATTAAGGATTTTTAACGCTCACAAATAACTTTTGACAATTATTTCTTTTTTTAATCTTAAAGTTATCTTGTAAAACTATTTATTAATAATAAAATCATTTATTAATTTTCTACAATCAAATATGATTTTAAAAAAAAATTGATAACTCTAAATCAATTCCAAACCAAACTATATATATATATATAAAGTGCATACATTCCAAAACTCTAAAATATAAAAATTTTATAATCAAAAATCTCTTTTTAAAATTATCTGTAAATCCTTTTTCTTAAATATTCATTTTACAAAGGATGTTTCCACTCGAAAATATTATTAAAGTCCTTCATTTATTAAATATACGCTTTACAAAATAAATTCCTTTTCAAAAATATTATTAAAACCCTTCAATTATTTTTCAAAAAATTCCATACATTCTAATACTATTAAAATTCTCTATTTTTATTTTTAAAACCACTTTTTATTTCCGAATCAATTTTCAACAATGATTTTATTTCTCAACCACTTTTATTTATTTCTAAATATACTTCAAATAAATTTTAAAACCCCATGAACAATTTTTCAAAGCTTTCAAAAAATATTTTTTAAATGAGAAAATCAATAAAACGCCCAAAATAAAAATCATGAAGTTAAATTCTCCAAACTCACCAACGAATCAATATAAATTTTATAATTTGGCCCGAATCTAATTACATCGAATTCCAATCATCCATATAATGTACACACATATAAAATAAACTACACATTGAAATGCAATTGGACATCATCTTCTTGGCATTCTAGACAATCCAACATGCAAAATCAACACCTCAAATCCAAATTCATATCCAATATCACAATTAACCAAAAATCCCTAAGCGAACAACTCAACCAAGCAATGCAACCTAATTATCGGGATAAACAAATATGTATATGGTGTGAAGGAAATTTGATATAGATGTGAGTACAAACGTCACTGAAATGATGCTTGCTCACCAAACAGGCGACCACATCGCTGCCAGCAACAGGTCGAAGCTGTTTCCATCGTCATTAGCTACCATCCATGCCTCTAACCTTTTCCCAACATGCACGCAAGACCTCCAATCACCCGCGTCTTCAAAGTCGTTGCCATTTCATCATTGCCAGCACCAAACGCCACCAACCCAGCCACCATCGCTTGAAGCTACCATGGATTCCACCTCTGTGTTGCATCATCGCCTGGCTATACGATAACACACACGTCTACCATCACTGCCAAGACCGAGATCGACATCGTCATTGAAGCCCTCATGAATGAACGTGCATTGTAGGCCGTGATGCCCCCATCGTGGTTCTCCTCTGGACGTCGTCATTACCCTCTCGAGCTTTGTCAATGCCTTTTCCTACCACGATTCCATGGAGCGCGAATTCTTTTTTCCTTCTTTAATCAATTGAGTTTTGATTTTGGGCTTCTAGGTCAGAATTTTGATAAAGGGTGGTTCGGGTTTAGGTAGTGAAGAGGCGAGGAGAGACTTCTAGACACAAGGAGAAAATTGAATGGACTTGGGCTTGGTTAGCCTTAGGCTAGTTTTAATTATTTCCATTTCTTTTCTTTTTCTTTTATTAAACTCTTTTGATTTATTTGTAATTAAATTTCAATCCCGTTTAAATTAATTTACATTTCATTCTACAAATTGTATTTCGATAAATGGACAATTTTTCAATTCATTGCCGACTTATTTTATATTTAATCAAAACATTTCATTATTACAAAATACATTTATATTTCAATTACTTCAGTCATCTAAAAATTATTTACATTACAAATTATTTTATGTTGATTAAAACATGAAATTTAATTTCAATATATTATTCGAAAAGAATTTATTAAGGTAATTCAAGTTATTAAATCAAAATCTTTTATTAAATAGAATTTAATCAACTAAAAATTTATTTTTAAAATTTTAATTTTCACATATCGAATTCAAACAATTTTATTTTAATTAAATTTATTTATTTATACAGCATAGAAAGCAGGGTTGTTACATTGGGAGACATAATCCTAATTGTTCCGCATGATAAAATAGTTTATCAGCACTGGGGAGAGTTAATTCATAGAGTAGATAATTGAAGCACAATAGCACACCCGTTCACTGAGAGACTAGCCCGATTGGTTTTTGAGGAAATCGATTAAAGAAGTTGGAATAAGATTCCATAATTGACCTAAAGTGCAAGTGGGAGACTGATAGAGTTAAGGATATTCCCTAAGGGTAATTATGTAATTGGTAACATATATCTAACTCAATAACCAATCTTATTCGAAATAAAAGATGTTTTCCTTCTATTATATACTTGATATAATGTGTTATATTAATTAATTAAAAGTATATCTAATAGAAAATCCATAAATGATGTTGTTACCCGGTTGTTTAGCCCGGCTACAAGGTGACATTTGCATAATGAATAATTGGGTTCGATCGTAACTCGAGCCAAGAAAGGGTTGAACCTATGAAGGTTTGGTTCCACTAAGTGGTTCGACAAGATAACGTGGATCGGTAGGATGGCATAAGTGTCGGTCGGCATCATTTGATGGATCAGCTTCTGAATGTGGGTCGATATTTCATTTGTGGCTCGGCATTAAGTTGTCACTCGGTAATTTCTGGATCGGACATTCATGGCTCGACATGTGTGGCCCATTAGACTTCAAAGAAGTAGCAAGTTGTTGGGCATTAGAGGAAAACCCTTTGACGCTTTAGCTCGTGTCGCTCCTCACTTCGAGTCAGTTAGGGGATTGCTCCGAGCCATCTACGAAGAAGGGTTGGCCCGTTATTGGTGGTTCGGCAAATTTGGGACGGTGCACGTCGGTTCGGCTATGCTGGTATGGTCGTAATCATTCGGTGCTCCTGGGTCGGCATTCCTTATTCGGCATTCCTCGTTCAGCATTCCTCATTCGGCCAACGTCGCTCGACTACCCTTATTCAGCAAGCATCGTTCGGCATTCCTCGTTCGGCTAACATCGCTCGGCTACCCTCATTCAGCAAGCATCGTTCGACATTCCACGTTCGGCCAACGTCGCTAGGCTACCTTCATTCAGCAAGCACCGTTCGGCATTCCTCGTTCGGCTAACATCGCTCGACCCTCATTCAGCAAGCATCGTTCGGCATTCCTCGTTCGGCATTTCCCGCTCGGCAAGAATCGTTTGGCAAGCATCGCCCGGCACCCTTCGGTCGGCAAAGCATCGCTCGGCAGCCTTCGTTCGAATAGTGTCGCCTGGCATTTCTCGCCCGGCATTGGTCGTTCGGTATGCTTGGCTCGGTGCGCAGAAGTCACTTACTATGGGCCGAAGTACCTTGCTCCTGGCCCACGGAGGAAGTACAACTTGTCTTCGTCTATAAATAGAGGGGCATGGGTGCAGTGAAAAGGGGACCTTTTTTCGAGAACTCCGGGGAGACTCTGCCATTTGGAAGACTCATCTATTTTCGATCCAAACTTGTAACCAAGTCGTTAGTGCACGGATTGTATCTGTATTCAATAATTTGATGAAGCAATAAAGATTAAACTCAAAGTGGACGTAGGCAGTTACGCCAAACCACTATAATTCTGGTGTTCTTGTTTCTGTAGTTAATTCTACATACATTCCTCTATTTTAATTTTCTATCTTCATTAATCTCTCTACACAAATCCTTTCTTGGGTGTTAGTGACCAATTTTGGTGCTAACATTTTGGTGCTTTCACTGAGAAACGCATTCTCAGGCTGTTAAGATCTCCTTTGTTGCTACTGGATTGAGGAAATCCCCCGGAGAAGATCCGAGTTCATTCACAAGAAGTCCATTGATTCTACTCAGAGTTCCAACTGATAACTCTACAATGGGAAGACCACGTACTAGATCAGCCTCCCACAATGCAGATGTCAACGAAACAGCTAGCGTCCAACAAGTAGGACCCAACAATCAAGCTAATCCGGGCACAGGGACCATCACCGCCCAAAACCAAATGAAAGCTGTCACCAGGACAGAGTTCAACAAGCTGATGAGAGAACTCATGGAAAGAAGGAGACAGCTTAACGAGCAAATTCAAGCTAACGCCAACCTCATGACTTAGCTTAATCAACAACAACATCAGAATGCTGGAGAAAGTCCCGCTTCCTACTCCTCGTCCGACAGTTCTGCTCATTTGATGAACCTCCCAGGCGTAGGCGCCACAGAACTGAAACAACGCAAACAGGTACAGTGCACCAGGAAAATCACGCTCGAGCTGAAACAGTAAACTTAGGATTAGGAGCACGGATGGAAGTTGGACGATTGGCTCACCAAGGTCATGATGAAGCAGGTCCCCAGGATACAGGTTTGTTAGATCGCCAACAGAGGAGGAACCAACGGGAACGGTCCCGCAGGACGGATTCCAACTTGCCATCTTCCATACAAACCCCAGACCTATCAGCCATGGTCAAACAGCTGATGAGGGAAAATCAAGGTTTAACTAATGATGATTGGGGCGTATCTAGGAGTCATACTCCGTTCACAGATGCTATCCTACAAGCCGAGTACCCCAGGAAGTTTAATATGCCGACTATCCCGGCCTACGAGGGGAAGACTGATCCCCGACAGCATGTAATGAGGTATGGGTGGATGATGGATTCAGCTAGGGCGAATGATGCAACTAAAGATGTTTCCCAATAACTTTGTCTAGAATCGCTACCATGTGGTTTACCCGACTTCCTCCACGGTCTATCTCCAATTTTGATGAGTTAGCGACGAAATTTGTGGAGCAGTTCAGGATTCATGCCACTCGTCCCAAGGATGTTATGTCCTTGTCTAGTGTAATTCAGGCCCCAGGGGGATCGTTAAAGGAGTACTTACAAAGATTCCACGTTGCTGCTACTGAAGTTAGCAACCCAAATGACCATGCCATTTTAATGGCCAAAATGCAAGGTGTAGATCCGGATTCAGAGTTTGGTGACTGGCTGGTAGGAAAGCCTCCGGCGACGCTCGAACGTTTTTACTCAAAGGCGCACCAATTTATAAGAAGGGAGGAAGCTAGGTGGACGAGGCGAGATAATGCACCAGGACCCGGCAAGGAGACTGTGCAAAGCAACATTGCTGTAAAAAAATCCGGTGACAACTCTGGAAAAGTCCAGGTCAATGTCCAAAACAAGCCTGAGCAGCCAAAGGGATCCGGAGGAGGAAATCCCGGAAAGAAAAGGGAAGCCGGAAAGTGGAAACCAAGGATCCCAACTTACAATGAATATACTCCTCTGAATGCATCTTTGGAAAATATTTACCTATCGACCTGTAATACTTTCCAATATCGAAAGCCACGCCCAAAAGAGTCCACCGAAGAATAAAAGCGGACTGGGAAGTATTGCCGCTTCCATGAGACCTACGGGCACAATACCGAGGAGTGTAGGCACCTCCATGATGCTATTGAAAAGCTAATTCGACAGAAAAAGTTACAAGAGTTTGTGAAGAACCCTCAGGAAGGCGGACAAGGGACATCCGACCCCAATCGCGGACATCCCCCACGACGGTCTGAGGAACCCGTTCGGACTGGAGGTAGATTAGTCATAAACACGATAGTCGGTGGGCCTCACCCTGTAGACAAGAATTGGAAAGAAATGGAGCGCTATGCTAGTTCCTTAAAACATGCAGATTTTGAATGTTGTTCAAATACAGAAGATGGAACTCCGGCTAAGCAACAGCGAATGATGACAGATGATATAGTGTTCAGAAGTAGAGATGCCGATCAGGTGGAGGCACCTACCATTGACCCGATGGTCATCTTGACCACTATTGGGACAACGTTTGTGAGAAGAATACTGATTGACTGTGGAAGTTCTGTTAACATCATCTTCAAAAAAGCATACGACCAGATGAAGATGGAGACAAAGGACTTAAAACCATCTAAAGCCCGCATTCATGGCTTTAATGGTGCGGGTACTGATACAGTGGGTTTTGTTGAATTGCCAGTCGAACTTGGAGAAGGTGAACGTAGGAGGGTGCAGATCCTACCGTTCATCGTTTTGGATGTCGATTCTCCATATAATGTGTTTCTGGTTCGACCGGCCCTGGCAGAGTTTAGGGAGCTTTGGCCCCGTGGTGTTTAACCTTGAAATTTCCGACGGATAAAGGAGTTGGTGTTGTGCATGGCAATCAGGCGACTGGTCGTGCGTGTTATGTGGCTGAGCTGAGAGAGGCCCAGCGAAGAGAGAAATGAAAGGTTGTGGACAACTCCGTCCGCATCCGAGTCACTGAAGATTGACAAGTAATGCCCGAGCCTTGGCTCGGGAAACATGATCAGATCTATAGAGACATAGATCCGAGGGACGATGATGAGGAACCCAAGGAGGCAAAAGAAGCACCGACTGAACTAACGATTGACATTCCCGTCAGCCACGATGACCCATCGCGGTACTTAAGATTGGATCACAACTCAACCCCTCGATGATCGAGGATCTTACTGATTTGCTCCGAGCGATTCTGGATGTCTTCGCTTGGAAGCATTCTGATATGTGCGGGATTTCTCCTGCCATTGCGAGTCATATTTTGAACATAGACCCGAAATACGTGCCGGTGAAGCAAAAAAGGAGAGGTATGGACCCAGAGAGGTCCGTTGCTCTCAGAGAGGAGGTGGACAAACTCAAAGCCAATGGGTTCGTCCGCGACGCCCTCTACCCAGATGGGTCTCTAACCCTGTACTAGTGAGGAAAGCGAATGAACAATGAAGGACCTGCGTGGATTACTCAGATCTGAAAAAAGCATGCCCTAAGGATAGTTTCCCTCTACCTACAATTGATCAGCTGGTCGACTCAACAGCAGGGCACGAGTTATTGTCATTTATGGATGCGTACTCAGGATATAATCAAATCCCGATACACATTCCAGATCAGGAACATACTAGTTTTGTCATAGACGTTGGACTATACTGTTATGTAGTAATGCCTTTCGGATTGAAAAATGCAAGAGCAACTTATCAACGTCTGGTGAATCGGATGTTTAAAGACTAAATCGGTACGACGATGGAAGTCTATGTGGATGACATGCTCGTGAAGTCACGACAGTCAAACGACCACATTCGAGACTTGGCGGAAATGTTTGATATACTCATGTATTACGGAATGAAAATCAATCCTTTGAAGTGTTCCTTTGGCATTGCGTCAGGAAAGTTCCTAGGTTTCATTGTTAACGCACAAGGAATTGAAGCTAACCCAGAAAAGATTCAGGCTATTCGAGACATTCAAGTGCCCAAAACTATAAAGCAAGTACAAAGCCTGAACGAAAAAGTGGTCGCGCTGAGTAGATTCATATCCAGAGCGACAGACATGTGTATTCCTTTCTTCGATATAATAAAGAAAGGAAAGACAAATTTTGAATGGACACCCAATTGTGAGGATGCATTCCGAGCTTTGGTAAGACATTTGGAAAGTCCCCCGGTGATGTCGAAGCCTATAGATCATGAAGTGTTGTATGTATACTTGGCCGTGTCTCGACATGCCATCAGTACAGCTTTGGTTCGCGAGGAGGACCGAGTTCAAAAGCCGGTGTACTATGTTAGTAAACGTTTAACGGGAGCAGAAAGAAATTATCCTAAAATTGAGAAGCTAGCCTACTGCTTGGTGATTGCATCACGCAAGCTTCATCCATATTTTCAGGCACATCCGATCAGTGTTTATACCGATCAATCTTTGCGACAGGTACTCCAATGACCAAAGACCTCAGGAAGGTTACTGAAATACAATATTGAGTTGAGTCAATTCGATATCACCTACCTGCCACGGAGGGCTATCCAAGGGCAGGTGCTAGCAGACTTCATCGCAGAATTCACCATATTAGACGAACCAAACAATGATGATGTTATTCCCTCCATTCGATGGAAACTATACACCGATGGGGCATCCAATGACCATTGCTCTGAGGCTGGAGTCATTCTTGTAACCCCAGAAAACCGATCAAAATTTTTTATGCCTTGAAACTTAATTTCCCAGCTACAAATAACGAAGATGAGTATGAAGCATTGTTTGCTGGCTTAAAGCTTATCAGAGAACTCGGAATAAGATCGGTTGAGATCTTTTGTGACTCGCAATTGGTGGTATGCCAAGTATGAGGAGATTATCAAGCAAAGGGGCAGAGGCTCGCTCCATACCTCGCTCAGGTTCAAGAACTGTTGGCAGACCTTGAATATTATGGTATTTCACACGTCCCGCATGAACAAAACAGGGAAGCCGATTCATTAGCAAAATTCGCAAGTACTGGCGATGCACAGCAGATGGGCTTGGTTCCCGTCGAAGTTTTGCAAATTCTGAGTATAAACGAGAGGGAAGTAGATTTTGTGCTAGAAATAGAAATTGAAAGGGAGTCATGGATAACCCTATTCAAACAATACTTACTATATGGGACTCTGCCCAATAGAAAGAACGAAAGACGACAAGTCATTCGCAAAGCTTCACGATATATAATGCAGGGCGGAATAATGTATCGGAGGGGATTCTCAGTTCCCTTGCTTCGGTGCATCGCCCACGACGAGATAAAACGAGTCTTGAGGGAAGTTCACGAAGGAGAATGTAGTGACCATACTGGGGGGCAGACCCTAGCAAAAAAGATCCTCCGCTATGGGTACTATTGGCCGACTGTGAATCGGGATGCTGGGGACTACGTAAGAAAATGCGACAAATGCTAAAAGTTTGCAAAAATCCCGAGAGCTTCGCCAATGGAACTCACACAAATGGTTAGTCCCTGGCCATTTGCGATTTGGGGGATCGATATAATCGGTTCCTTACCAATTTCCAGAGGTGGGGCAAAATATGCAATTGTTGTGGGTGATTACTTTACCAAGTGGGCAGAAGCAGAGCCTTTAGCTACGATCACCACCAAAAAAGTAATTAATTTCATTGTACAAAACATTATATTCCTTTTCGGCCTCCCACGAACTATCATTACGGACAACGGAACTCAATTTGAAAGTAGGGAGTTCAAAGAATTCTGCCCAAAGTATCACATTGAGAAAAGGTTTTCAGCGGTCGCTCACCCTAAAGCGAATGGACAAGTTGAAGCTGTAAATAAAATAATCAAGTCAATATTAAAGAAACGTTTGGATAAGGCTAGAGGAAAGTAGGTGGATGAGCTTCCGACAGCGCTCTGGGCTTATAGAACCACCCACAAGCCCGTGACTGGCCATACTCCATTCACCTTGGCATACGGCACTGAAGCTGTGATACCCATGGAACTTGAAGTTCCCTCTCATCGGGTAACCTATTATGACCCCAAGGCGAATTAGAATCTCCTATTGGAATCGCTGGACTTTGTTAACGAAAAACGTGAAGAAGCTGATTTAAGAGTGGCTGCACATAGGCACCGAGTTGCTCGATATTATAATGAAAAAGTTCGATCGAGAATTTTCAATGTGTGTGATCTCGTTTTGAAGCGAGTTTTTCCGACCCCATCACATCTGAATCCCACATGGGAAGGTCCGTATGTCATCGAACGGAGGCTTGGAGAAGGAACTTTAAAGCTAGCGACCGTAGATGGCATGGCACTTCCTCGCACATGGAATAGCGAGCATTTGCGTCGTTATTACACCTAGTCTATTTCTTTTGCATTTTAGTTGCAATTATTTCCATTGTATGTTCATTTTGTTGTTTTTAGTTTTTGGCATGTAATAAGACATTCTAGTTTGTTCCCATTTATTATAATCAATTAAGGCTTGAAGCCGTCTCTTTCGTTAACTATTGTTGTTTCTGTATGTTACAATTCCATAACAAAAATTAAGTTACATTAATCTGTCTGGCGTATGAACACACACACGACTTGAAAAAATCTCTAAGTCCCCGTAGTGCGGACTAGAGTACTCTGAGTCCCCTGAGTGCGTACTAGAGTATAAACGACTCAAAAATCTCTAAGTCCCCAGAGTGCAGACTAGAGTACTCTGAGTCCCCGTAGTGCAAACTAAAGTATAAACGACCGGAATAAATCTCTAAGCCTCGGAGTGCGGACTAGAGTACTCTGTGCCCCCAGAGTGTGGACTAGAGTATAAACGACTCAAAAATCTCTAAGTCCCCAGAGTGCGGACTAGAGTACTCTGAGTCCTCGGAGTTCAGACTAGAGTATAAACAACTTGAAAAAATCTCTAAGTCCCCGGAGTGCAGACTAGAATACTCTGAGTCCCCAAAGTGCGGACTAAAGTATAAACGACTCAAATATCTCTAAGTCCCCAGAGTGCGGACGAGTACTCTGAGTCCCCGGAGTGCGGACTAGAGTATAAATGACTTGAATAAATCTCTAAGTCCCCGGAGTGCGGACTAGAGTACTCTGAGTCCCTAGAGTGGGGACTAGTGTATAAACGACTTAAAAATCTCTAAGTCCCCAAAGTGCGGACTAGAGTACTCTGAGTCCCCGGAGTGCGGACTAGAGTATAAACGACTTGAAAAAATATCTAAGTCCCCGGAGTGCGGACTAGAGTACTCTGAGTCCCCAGAGTGCGGACTAGAGTATAAACGACTCAAAAATTTCTAAGTCCCCAGAGTGCGGACTATAGTATTCCGAGTCCCCAAAATGCGGACTAGAGTATAAACAATTCAAGCTAATAACTCAGCCTCAGGAGCACAGGCTAAAATATAAGCAATTTAGAAATCTCCGAGTCATGCGGAAATAAACGAGAGTTCAAGTGACCCACACAACCTTGGATTTCAAATACGAGATGGGTGGTGAAGCTAAGTAGCAAAGATCATCAAAAAACAAAATTTTATTTACTAATCGAAAGTTTAGTTTCACTACAACTTCTCGTAAACCCGGAGCAAAAAATCTATTTACAACGACTACGAGAATAAATAGAGATAATTACATAATCCAGGCTTATTCGCATTGAGTGAGGCATGATAGCTACTTTTTTGACTTCTTCTCTTTCTTTGGTTTATCTAAAGACTCCTCCTCCGAGCGTTTTTACCTAGACGCCTTGCTTGCAAGGGAAATGGTGCCTGGGAAGGAAGAGGGACTTCCTGTGGTGAGGTTCCACCAAGCAGTATAACCTTCAAGGGCCTGTTTAATGGATCATCAGGTTCCACCACCTGAGGCTCAATCTTAATCTCAGCTTCTTTTCTCCTATGATTTGCTCCGCCATGCTCGATTTTGAAGTGTGTTCAGAGGCGCCAGTAATCTCAACCTCATCATGTTCCTCCACGGGCGATAAATTTTTGGATTTGTCTTCATCGAGCGCCCCGATCACTTGTGCTTCGGGTCCGGGGGTCTCTCTAGTCTGAGTTGCCTCTCCCGTTTTCCCCTCCTTTTCCGCGGTAGCATCGCCCCTTGGAGTTGGCTCGGGGTCAGAATGGCCTGCACGAAATCATAAGAGACAAATGTTAGGATGCATTTATTATTCGTCAAAAGCAACGGCCCTTTGAACTCTAAAAAAAGGGCTATGTACCAGTTTCTGGCTGACTCTCAACGGTTCGGGGAGTTTCACCTTTCGGAATAGGAGATAGAGCGTGAATATCAAGTCTAGGCCTCTCTGGGTCATAGCCAATATGCTGCTCGAAGGGATCGAGTGGTGAGCGACCAGTCGGCTGAATAGAGGAGGAACTGAGGACTCGGTTCCGGATGGACCGGCAGTATCATTTTTTCCTTTTGATGAGGAAGAGTCCCTTCCGTAAAGGGCCTTTGCCGCAGATAGGTCAGTGCGCTCATTCTTGCGAAATATTTCCTTTACAAGAGAGTCCTCGTCTACCTCTTCAGTTCCCAGTTCAACCTTTTTAATTTTTATCAAAGTGTCCGATGCTTCGGCCAATAATTCGAGGTAACCCTCGCCAAGAAAAGTTAGGTCACGATGCATGAGAACTCGAGCATTGTACTCGGCTATGAGTGGATCAAACATGCACTTAATTTCCTCCCTACCAGCTTCAGTGGCCGCCTCGAGGCGAGAGTCGATTTTCGAGAGCGCCATTCTTTTGCCCTCTTCACGTGCCGCATCCTTCAGCGCCTCAACTTTGGAAATCTCCTCATCAAGCTTTGCTTTTAAGAGTCGTGTGGAGACAATCTCATCACAATATCGTTGTGACTCTTCTTGGGCTGCAGTTTTTTCTTCTTTTTCTTTAAGGAGTAGCTCCTCCAATTCTTTAACTCGCTGAGCAAGAGTATTCTTTTCTTTTTGGATGGAATCTTTCTCTAAGGCTAAAGCGCCACAGCGTTGAACCGCCTCATCAATTTCCTTTTTGTGTGCGGCTTCCAGACAATCAACTACTTTGGACGTGTCTTTAGCGGTTTTTTGAGCAACTTCAAGCTGATATTTATACGAGGAAAGCTCTTCGTCTTGTGCTTTGATAATGTCTTTGTCGTGGATAGCTTCGAGTTACAAGCGATCGATTTCATGCTGGCGTTCCACCGAAACTTCAGAAACTTTTTCCACCAAATGAACGAATGCGTCGTGATGGACGTAGACATCATCAGTACAAGCAATGGCACTTTGTTTAACGTGCCCCGGAACAGGATGGATCGCCGGAAGAAACTTTAGTCCATCAAAACATATTTTTGGAAATGTGGCTTTAAGCTCAGCTAGCTTTTTTTGCTATCGATGGATCATGTGCAGGACTGGAGGATGTTTGTTTAGTCGAAATAACAGATTTCTTGTGAAGCTCACGGGACTGCCTAGTGCATGATGAACCGGAATATTGATCACGAGGAGCTTCAGATTGAGACCCCCTTTGAGCATATTTATCCCTGCTATGCTTTGGTTGAGGAGGAGGATCGTTGGAGTAGGAAGAGTGGCTATAAGTTTTCCTTTGAGATGATGAATCTCGAAGATGAAAGTCTCTATCGCTATTGTCATCCCTATCTCGGCGTTTTCCGGGCCCTGAGCCTCGGTTGGAGTGATGAAAGATAGAGGAACCGCGAAGGCGGTCGAAGCCATGTGAACGTCCCATGTCACCTGCACATAAATCAAGTGAAAACGAGTTAGAAATGAACATATGATGGCTAAAACTTAAGTGTGGGGGTGGAGAGTGAGTGTTAGTGTGTGTCCTAGTGTTTCCCCCGAACGGAACGGTTTCTTTAGCTTTACTTATCGTAGTTTTTCTTGGTGATGAGCTTAAACGCCTTCGTCACCTCTCGCGGGCGAGTGAAGTTTTAGGGCTTCTGAGTCGTCGAAGCCATAATTGAGCAAGTCATCGGGAATGGTGAGATCTGATAAGCCTTTCAATGAACCCTCTAAGTGTTGTGGAGACAGCTCTTTCTCCATCGGAGTTATTGTAACTTTCGAAGTTCTGCCCACTATCTTCTTCCTCAGCTTCTAAGCTAGTTTCTTTTTTCCCTTTGAAGGGGGAGTGGTTCATCAGTGCCATGTGCTTCAACCACCGGTTCCGGAGTAGGACTTACATTCTCACCTAGTGCTTCTAACACCCTAGTTTCTCTAACCTCACCCTCCTCGGATGTGTCGGTGGAACCACTTGTAGGAGGCACTGAAGGTCCGGCATGTCCTTTACCCTTCTTTGACGCGGGTCCAATTATAGTGACATCGGGTGGAAGAGTCGTTCGGCGAGCTTCCTCCAACAACCCGAACTTTGAGAGCGACTCATTGGAAATGACCAGTTTGATCTCCCGGTCTTCTACGGGAGTAGCGCGAATGGCCTCAACGGCCTTAGAGTACCCGGTGCCTTCGGGACGTGGGCTGATACCTGTAAAAATCGGAAGAAATTTAGAAACAATCCACTTTATGCTTTAGACAAGTATTGATCCGGAAATGGAACTTACTCCCTTCCATCCATCTTCTCGCAAAGCCTGGGGGACAGCGTACATAGAACCATTCCTGCATGTATTGGGTGAATTTACTCCACGCCCCTGTCAGAATCTGACACTGAGAATGCGGCTCAAGGAATATGAAAGATGGACTGTCAGATCGTCGCTTGAATCGATAGATGTAGCGGATGTCACCAGGAGTGAGGAGCCTGAATAGGATGCTCCTAAAGAGAATACAATTGCTGTGGATGAACGCATGGCTATTGGGATGTAGCTGTGACGGGGCGATCCCGATATACTATAGCACTTCACGGAGAAAGGAGTTAAATGGTGGCACGCTACCAACCCAGCACATGAATTTGTTGCAAGCTGTATATCCAACTAGGGGCAGGTGAGGACGATCTCATCTCGATGGAACTAATAAGTCATCGAAAGGGATTCCATGAATCGAGCATAGTCGGCGAAGAGCGGTTTCATTGATTTTGGAAGCTTAGGAATCATTAGGATTATCTAGAATAACAGCTCCGTCTATCGCATCAGGGGCCGGGTCAATAGTTGCCGCCGAAGGGTTTGGGATATCCTACGTAGGAGTTGTCGATGGATTCGAAGTTCCCACTACTTCCTGCTGAGAACTCGGCTCCGGTTTGTCTGAAACTGTGGCGGAGCTCGACTTTTTAGACATCCTCAACGAGCGTCGAATTTGGGCAAACAACTGTTTGAACTTTACTTAAAAGACAATCAATATTAGATATAACGACAGAAATATTCCCCCCGTGTGGTGTGTACTAGTGCAATCATTCGAACATAAGAGTGAAAGAGTTAAAGACTTAAAGAGTTGTGAAGTGTGATTGAGCATTAAAGTGTCATCTTTGAAGACCGTCATCGCTGACCGTCTCCGAGAATTTTCCCTACGATGGTTTGGGTCTTGAACTCGGGCATTGACAATATATGTTGAAGGCTATTATTTGCTTTTATCGAGTTGAACTTAGGCTTATAGTTGTTGAAACTGAGGAGTTATCTGTCAAAATCAGTTCGATATGCTTATATGCCTAAGTTGTTGTCATTGTTCAATGTTCTGTGATAAGGCGTGGAAGTAAGTAGTTTTGGTATGTGTTGTGCTTAAAGCGGATGCAGTCATAATTATTAACGTCGGCCCTAGGACCTGAAGCCGAACGACCCACTAGGCCAACGTCATCGAATCACTCACTCCCTCTCCCCAACACTCTCTCTTCACCAAACGGCATGCGGGAGGCTATACCGAGCCGCACTTGATCGGTATGCCGAACCCGCCTCGTGGTCTCTAACCGGGCCGCAATTCTACACTCAAGTGGTTAAACCACACTCTCTTCCTTACACCGAACGATACCAGGCCACTATCCCTGGCTCCAGAAACCATCCATACCGACTGACCCACACACACTTCCTATCTCTCCCTAACAACCAAACGGCCCCACTCTAACTTCGAACGATCCACTCCCTCTCCTCAAGAACACTCTCTCGTCACCGAACGGCATGCGGAGGCTATACCGAGCCACACTTGCTTGGTATACCAAACCCTCTTTCTGGTCTCTAACTGGGCCATAACACCACACCTAAATGGTTAAACCGCACTCTCTCCCTCAACACCGAGCGACTTCCTCATTCAACACACCGACCCTTATCCCCAACAAGGGTTTACCGACCTAGCCCTACTCCGAAGACTTGTCGTCTCATCTCCCTAATCCTCCGCATCATCGACCTCAAGGATAATGCTACCCAACTTTTCTTGGTAATCCTTAAATGAGCTCTGGTCCTAAAACACGACCTCCACTATGGTTTACTCCTCTTCGCCATCTCCTACCGAACCTGTGAACTCGAACTTAGAATGAGATTCTAGACCTAGAGGAATGGACTGAACGAAAAACTCATACCTATGTGAGAAGCTTGAAACTCGTGATGGTTGTGGGGCTAAGAGATGGATATTGTTCAAATTAGTCGACTACTGAAGTTTCGATGTTGGAGGTATAGGTTTGGAAAAGGGTAGGATGGATTAATTGGTAGACGGTGATTGGAAGGGAAAAGGTTGGCTGGCTTGTGAGAGAAGAACGAAAGTAGGAAAAAGAAAAAGGAGCGATGGCCCGGGTTTTTTATATGATGAGTGGGGAAGGCGAATAGACCTTAACCGGTAGAACTGGTCAACTCATCTGAATAGGTCAAAGAAGGAGAGCGTGGTTCGAACGAACACGTGGTTCGGTATCGATATGCCGAACCACATTTTGTCTTGAAAAAATAATGAACCAATGAAGATACTCTTATACTTATATATGTATACACATGCTTATAGATACGCATGATGTTCCCAAAGTACTTCAAAATCCAGTCTTCTAGAAGTTGGATTCACCCGGTTTTTGAAAAATTAAAAATGAGACTTAGATGTATACCATACCAGATGATTGCTATTCCGGACAAGCTAACACTTGAGAGCAACGACTGACTACAAATTCAAATCGCATCATGTTGGTTCAAACAATGCACTTTGGGGGGCAAATGTTACCCAGTTGTTTAGCCCGGCTACAAGGTGATAGTTGCATAATGGATAATTGGGTTCGATCGTAACTCGAGCCAAGAAAGGGTTGAACCTATGAAGGTTTGGTTCCACTAAGTGGTTCGGCAAGACTACGTGGATCGATAGGATGGCATAAGTGTCGGTCGGCATCATTTGATGGATCGGCTTGTGTGTGTGGGTCGATATTTCATTTGTGGCTTGGCATTAAGTTGTCGCTCGGTAATTTCTGGATCGGACATTCATGGCTCGACATGTGTGGCCCATTAGACTTCAGAGAGATAGCAAGTTGTTGGGCATTGGAGGACAAACCCTTTGACGCTTTAGCTCGTGTCGCTCCTCACTTCGAGTCAGTTAGGGTATTGCTCCGAGTCATCTACGAAGAAGGGTTGGCCCGCTATTGGTGGTTCGGCAAATATGGGACGGTGCACGTCGGTTCGGCTATGCTGGTATGGTGGTAATCGTTCGGTGCTCCTGGGTCGGCATTCCTCGTTCGACATTCCTCGTTTGGCATTCCTCGTTCGGCCAACATCGCTCGACTACCCTCAATCAGCAAGCATCATTCGACATTCCTCGTTCGGCCAACGTTGCTCGGCTACCCTCATTAAGCAAGCATCGTTCGACATTCCTTGTTCGGCCAATGTCGCTCGGCTACCCTCATTCAGCAAGCATCGTTCGGCATTCCTCGTTCGGCCAACGTCGCTCGACTACCCTCATTCAACAAGCATCTTTCGGCATTCCTTGTTCGGCATTTCCCGCTCGGCAGGAATCTTTTGGCAAGCATCGCCCGGCTCCCTTCGGTCGGCATAGCATCGCTCGGCAGCCTTCGTTCGAATAGTGTCGACTGGCATTTCTCGCTCGGCATTGGTCGTTCGGCATGCTTGGCTCGGTGCGCAAAAGTCACTTACTATGGGCCAAATTACCTTGCTCCTGGGCCCACGGAGGAAGTCCAGCTAGTCTTCGTCTATAAATAGAGAGGCAGGGGTGCAGTGAAAAGGGGACCATTTTTCGAGAACTCTGGGGAGACTCTGCCATTTGGAAGACTCATCTATTTTGATCCAAACTTGTAATCAAGTCGTTAGTCAACGGATTGTATCTGTATTCAATAATTTGAAGAAGCAATAAAGATTAAACTCAAAGTGGACGTAGGCAGTTACGCCGAACCACTATAATTCTGGTGTTCTTGTTTCTGTAGTTAATTCTACAAACATTCCTCTATTTTAATTTTCTATCTTCATTAATCTCTCTACAAAAATCCTTTCCTGGGTCTTAGTGACCAATTTTGGTGCTAACAGATGTGTTTGTGATAGTAATTACAAATAGTTGTAATCATGAGTATTGTATCACAATATTATAAAATACATCGTTTTAAATGCTCCTAGTCAAGATGCATTGAGATTGGATATCAATGTATCCGTTGAGACTAGAGTACGTAATGCTTTCCAAATGTCGGGCAATGTATTACTCATGACTGCTGGGGGAACCTAGGGGTCATATACTGATAGTCATTGGATAACGATGAAATGACTCGCTCGATAGTTTTCTGGTTGTTAATATAACTAAGGTCAAATAGAAAATATCAATGTGATTGATTTACGCCGTTCTCTCGACTTAAGATTAATGTCGATCTTCAATCTGAAAGCTTTACTTTAATCATAGTCAAATCATGACATGATGTCCATCGAGGGACTATAGTTGGATCAAGTGGAAGGATTGGAAGTGAAGCACTATTCAAGAGAGTATTTGTCTTCTCGGTTATATGAAGTTAGTATCATGGTGAACTCAAGTCAACTCAAAGTCAAAGTCCCTGGCCAGAGCATTTTGGTTAATAATAATTGTTATTATTCAACCAATGACTTTGTGTTTGGAATATAAAGTTGAATATAGATGATATTGGAATTTTTGCCTTTACCAAATTTCATAAGTCCAATGTGATATGTTTTTGAAAAATTGAATTAGTGTAAATAAAAGTCACAACCGACTAACGGTTAAAGTAAAATTGGATTTTTTTTGAAACCAAGTAGGCAATAAATTTGGCCAAAATGTCACACTACCTGCTAAGTGATGTGTGAACGTTAACATTCAAATAGTTCGTTATTAATCACTGACCAAATTTACACCTGACCTGACGAGTCACACAACCGAAACGATGAATTCTCCTCTGACCAAATGATTTTAAATTAGTTTAAAATTATTATAAATTAATTAATATTTATGAAATATTAATTATAAAATTTGATAATGATTTGATGAATGAATATTATTAAATAGAGGTTTTTAGGCTTAGGGAAAAAGTTGGAGAAAAATTTAGTTCCAGGGACAAGAAGTTTGCTTTTTAGTCTTAAGGACACTTTTTAGTGTAAATCACAAAATGATAGTTGTAACTATCATTTTCTGTTTACACTAAAAAGTGTCCTTCAGACTAAAAAGCAAATTTGTTGTCCTTGAGAATAATATTTTTTACAACTTCTTCCCTGTGCCTATTTTCCTGTATTAAATATATATTTATAATAGCTATAAATATATCAATCGATATATGATATCGATAAGCGATTAAATTGGATTTAATTTCATTATATTTTATTAGGTTTTAAATAGGTATAAGGCCCATTATAGGGCTGCTAATTTCGACGACAAGTAAGGGTATAAGCGGTTCAAATTTGAGTTGGAAAGGCGTGACTTTGGATGGTTGAGATAAAAGGAGAATTAGAAAGAGATGAGACCCATACTTCTTTCCTTTCCATCCACTATATAAGCATCTCTACCCACATATGATTGAAAACTTTCGGAGCCACCATTCACAGTCTTTGCTGGTGGAAAATTTCAATCCCCTCTCCATTTTTCTAAATCTCAAATCAAATCAAGTTAACTGCTTTCTAATAGTTGTTGGTCAAATGTTCAAGGACTAGCACTCTTTTAAATCGAAAATAGTTTCAAAAGGCAGATATCATTATTTCAAGGAGTACTTCAAAGTATTATAAGTGACATATATTACTAATCATAATATGATTATTTATGCTAAATTATAAGTTTTATTATATACATATATATTATGAGTTGTTAGTTAGGTGATAATTATGATATTCAAATAATATTGTCACAAAATTGTTTGGTTATATGTATGTATATATTAAAAATAATTATCATATACTATTTAGGTCGGTACGGCTTCGTAATTCAAAAAATCATTTTTTATTTTATTGAATTAATATATATTATTTAAATAGATAAACATTGTTTATAATTAATTATAACTTCATCCTTTATTCAAATATGATCACATAATTTTATATGTAAATAACTAAGACTATGACAATTTTCAATAATGATCAAAAAATTATTTTATTTTATAATTATTTAAGTTAATTTTATAAATAAATTAATTATATTAATTCAAATATATTATGAAATTATATTTTATATTTTATAAAATAATAATATTATTAAAGTCACTCCTAGAAAAAACAAAAAACATTTGTTTACTTTTATATTAATTTTAAATTTGTAGTCGAAAATAGAAAAAATATTTTTAAATTATTTTTATATCGAAAAATTGTGTAAAAAATTTCAAGCATAAATATCATTTATGATTTACTGAAATTTTAAAATTTCGTAATTATTTTTTTAATATTTTAATAATTTTTGAATGGATATTTAAATAAGTATACTTTAAATTTGTAAAAATAAAATAAATTACATTTACTGATCGTGCACATGACCTGGTCTTTCATACTTTTCAAATAATATTTTGAGTATTTTATTAACAACACGCAGACACACACACAGATATATATATATATATATATATATATATATATATATTATTTTAGTATGCATATATTTGTGTATATAAATATTTAAAAAAACATTTATTAATATAATTTTACACACACAGAGATATATATATGTATGTATGTATGTATTTATGTATGTATGTATGTATATGTGCGTGTGTGTGTATATATGTATGTGTGTGTGTGTATATATATGTACATGCATATGTATTGCTTATGTTTAAAAACATTATATATTTTATAAATATTTATAATCATTTATTTATATTTAAATAAGTCTACTATATAATATGTATATTTTATATTAATATTTTATTCATACGATTATATATATGTGTGTGTACTTATATACTTATATAAAATTATTTAAACAAAACTATAATATATATATATAATATTTGTATATAAATAGTAGTATATATACATTATATATTTGGATAATATATTTGCATATTGGATGAGCTAACGTGTCCGTTGCGATATAAATTCTAACATCTATACACAGACATGTTATACCTTACACGGATTGATATGTTACACATGCACACACACAGATATATATATATATGTGTGTGTGTGTGTGTGTGTGTGTATGATACACACATACATGGACACATATACATACACACACAAAGATATATATATATATATCTGTGTGTGTGTATGTAGATCATAACATAAATTAAATAAAACTATATAATATATAAATTTAAATAAAATAAAAGATTTTATTTTAATGAAATTAGAAATGTTCTAAATAAATTAAACTTCATAGGTCCAATAAAGATATAGTAGGGTAAACAAATTTGAAATCCACCCATAACTTCCGCTGTGGGTTGGTACAATTCCAATAGTTCATTCAAGATATTATGGCTATAATGGCCGCCCGGGAATTGGAGTCAAAAGCGTTCTTAATGTCTAGCTTCAACATGAATCTAGGAGATATATTACCCTATCATAGCTTCTTAGTAACTCTTAAGTGAGCACGATATTATTGCTAATTGATCTATTTGGCAAAAAAACTACTTGTTGGTGGATATGATGTAGGGAAATGAAGGCTGAAGTGTTTGTGCAATGATTTTTTAGATCACTTTATAGGTTATGTTATAATAGGCAATTTGATGAAATCAAAGACTGCACTAGCATTTTCTTTTTTAGTGCAAGGGCTATTGCATTCACTCCAACATGAAGCCTGTTAGAGGAGAAGAAGTGCTGAATTGCTTTAGTCATGTCAGGCCCAATGTTTGGCCGTTATTTTCTAAATAGAGTGGCATTGAAGCTATCAGGGCATCCACATTTATTAGGATTTAGGGATTTGACAATTGCATAGATTTCTTTAGGAGTGATCTCTATAAGAAGGGTTGCATCTTGGAAGGAGGTTAGACATGGGAGTATGAGGTGGTATAGAGGAGATAGGTCAAGACAGTAAGGGGTGGGATAGGCTAGGTTTGAGGAGATGTAGGATATAAAGGCATTGCTAATATCATCTTCAATGCATTGAGTGTTACCCGATGCATCAATGATAGAGTGAATTTTGGATTTAGCTTGTTGAATTTTCAATGTATTGTGGAAGTGCTTAGAGTTCCTATCATCATGTTTTTTACTGGAAAAGATTAATTAGCTAGCTATGTAAACCTCAATCTGCAAGGTGTTAGTTTACGGAAGACGGACTTAAAGCTAATTTAACACTAGAAGGGGGTGAATAGTGTTTACTTAATTTTGTGAATCTTTTTAAATTCTTTTAAGATTATAATTATACAATGCAGAATCTACAATCATCAATGCGAACACAAGCGGATATAAATGCAGTAAAAGTAAAAAAGTAAAGAGTTGGAAAGATCACCCTAGGAATTTTTATACTAGTTCAGAGTTACCTTACATCCAGTCCCGTACAATTTCTTATACATAATTATTTTCAAATATCAAATTCAATACAATCTCGATTTCAAGGCTAGGAGACACACCCTCCGGATTTTCCGAGCTTTGAATACACTCACTGGATTCGGATGGGACACCAGCACACCCACTTGGATTTTTAGGACACCAAGCACACCCACTAGATTCAAATGAGACACAAGTATACCCACTTGGATTTCAGGGATACCAAGCACACCATAAAGTTTAAAAGTATGATTAGATAGATTTTACAAACTCAGTTTCTTGATCTTGAGTACAAATGATCCTATAACCACTTGAATAGCATTTTGATCATGATTTGAGTGAGAGATATGATAGAGATCAGAGATTAATCAATAGAGAATCAAATCAATGGAGTTTGGATTTGATTCTGATTGAATATGAGAAGAGTTTGAGTATAATTTTTTTAGAAAAAAAGAGAGTAAAAAGGAGAGAATTATAAGAAAGTAGCTAATCAAATTTCGTTGGTTTAACCCCTATTTATAAAGAACTAATGGTCATGTTCATTCACGAACATATATGATGAAAAGAAACTTCCATTCAAATTTTGAATTTTGAAACAATCGGTCTATATGTCAAAATTTCAAATTATGATGAAAAGGTTTATATGTCGATATATCCCAACTGTAACGACCCAAAATTTAACCATATCGAAATATAATATTTATAGTGATTTTAAATATAAAATATAAAAGGTTTTATGATTTAAATAATATTAGATAGGATTTGGAAATAGAAATATACATAAAAATAGTAACATTTGCTTATATCGACAAAAGTGACAAAATCCTAATTTCAGAAAAGTAAGTTTAAATGGTTTAATTAATTATTTTAATTTATTTATGAGTGTTTATATTTTTAAATAATATTATACAAATTTATTTTTAAATTTGGTATACATAAATAAATAGTTTAACTAAAACGTCAAAATGTGACCGTAAAACATTTTGTCAAAAATCAACGTTTTGTCGATTTAAAGTTGTTGCAACGTTGTTGCACCTTTATGTACACAATTTAATAAATATGTTAACATATAAAGGTAGTTAACAATTAACTAAACAAGGTAACTTTTAATAATCACACCTATAAAATTCTAGAAAGTAATTAGCAAAAGTAAACTAAAAAAGGCAAAACACATGTCACATCACATGTGACATAAAATAAAATAATCATTCTTATTCTTTACTTAACTCTTAAGTGTTTGAATTTTAAAAGTGTGATGTGATGTGGATGGTAAGTGTTGAATTAAATAAGTTTACTTAATTCTTAAGGAATGTTATTTAAGTAAAAACACAAATCTATATTTTAATCTTAAATATTTTCTATAAATACCTATCCTCCTCTTCTTCACTTTGACACCATTTCTTCTCTACTTTCTTAAGCTCTCTTACATCCATTAATAGCTATTCACCTTAACAAAGTTATGCCAAAATATTCCCAAAAATAAAACAAAGAAAAATATCAACAAAACTCCGTCTGAACCACTTCAAAACTCCTCCTCCCCCCTCTTATTGCTCACGCCCTCTTCCTCCATTTAGCCAAGCACATCTTCCCCTTCAAGCTTGGTCGTGGCCTCCTAAGGCAAGTACGAGGAAGTTTAGCAAGTTCTAAGAGCTTAAGGCAAAGTTTAGCAAAGTTGGAAAAGTTTAAAACTAGTTTGAAAGCAACAAAAGGTGAGAACTCTAAATTGTTAAGTAGGAAATGTTTATATGGTGTTTTTCAAGTTATAAATGTTGTTTGGATGTTAATATTGATGTTTGATAAGTGTTTGAAAAAGAAAGCAACCACCTTTAAGTCATTTGCAAAAGTTAGTTAGCAAATATGTACATAAATGACAATCATGTGACATTGTAATAAACATAGTTGTTAAATTGATTTGCAAGTTCATATGACATATTAGGGTATGTTAAAATGGTTATAAACCTTGAAGTCATGGATTTACATGACATATAATCACATGGAAATCACTTTCCAAAAGAAATGAAAAATGATATGGAATCATTTATACCTTTGAAAAATGTTTGAATATGCTTTAAAAATGATTCCTAAGTGTTTAAACTTGTCTCGGCAAAGTTCGGATATGAATATCAAAATACGCCAAAAATTTGGCGCGTCACGTAACGGTAGTTCGTGTTTTCGCGTCAAAAGTTCAAATGAACATACGAAGTGGTATATAGTTCGGAATTCTTCGAAGTAAGAATTTTCCGAATCCTTAAATCCATATCTTTCATATAAAAAAATAAAATCAAGATTTCATCTTGTATATTTTGAAATATGGCAAAATCAATTTTCAAGAAAAATCCAGTTTTTGCACTAAATGACCAAAGTTGGAAATTGATAAAATAATCATTTTAAAAATATAAAATAAATTCTAAAAATCTTTTAAAATGTTTTAAAAGTGATTTAAGTTGAAAAGATGGTTTTCTAAATGATATAAAAGTCGTTTTGAAGAATATAGCTTTTAAAGCACTTTTCGCAACACTTTTTGCAACACTTTTTCGCAACGCTTTTTAATAACTTTTGAAATATTGATTGGAACTAAACAATTCTTTCCCAAGTCTTATGTAAACATTTTTAAGTAAATAATAAATCATTTTAAAATAAATTTGAAAATTTTAACATTATTTAAAAGATAGTTAAACAAATAGTTAAGTGATTTAAAAAGGGAAAATGAGTATGCGGAAACGACTAGTACATTTGTCCCGCCTGTGAGATCTAAAAGTGAAAACAAGGTGTGTAACTAAGGTTAGGGATGAAGCAACCCGTGCCCTAAACTTACCTAGCCTCAGTTTCTCTTTGAGGCGAGGGGTGGAACATATCGAAGGGAAAGCCCTGATACTCAACATGGATTTTATAGAAATAATCTTCTTATACTCATTATTAAAATACGAAGAGGGAACTTGTCCTATTCGTGGAATTTAAAAGGTGGTCTTACCGTTATTCCGCCCGTAGCACTCGTTGAATACGGAGGTTGATATTGTATAAAATTAGAGTGATTTCTATAATCCTATTTTCTCAAAGATACTCTTTAAAAATGATTTGAGAAATATTCAAAGAGAGGTTTAAATGATTCCGTATTCACTAGAAGAATATTTTGAAAAAATATATCTCTCTCGAAGGTATTTTGGTAAAGAAAAATGATTGAATCAAAAAACAATCACCTAATTACATCATTTTGATCGATGATTGGATTTCGAAGGAACCGGGGTCGAATTTGGATGATTCCTATCCGAAAACCACTTCGAACCAATTTACGTGTTCGAAGATTGAAGATGTTTGAAGACAGAGATATTGAGACGAATAATAACAAGGAACTACTTGTTGATTAATTGGGGATAAACTCCCAATTCACTATATTGTAGCAGTGGTCTCTTTGTTATGAAAAATCTCAGAACCACAAGGACTTCTCGCCTAGTAATGGCCGAGGAAAGTACCTTCGGTTTTGTTCGGTCCCAGAACGAACTTGTATGGAAGAATGTCTAACCTTGCATTCCAAATCACAATGAGTGATCTCTATAAAAGTATATCGGTCGGTGGCGGAGAAGACACCATCTCTTAGCTTAACACCCTTTCCTGAGACATATGAGCTCAGGAAGTTACACGTTTGTAGAAATCAGTCGTGTGAATGTGGAATGGTAATGTGGCATCCAAAGTGAAAGAAAATGTGCTATGTGAAAAGGTAATCGTTGCCTCGAGCCTCATCAACCGGAAATGACTGAAACAGGGTTAGATGCAGCAAGGCTAAGTGGGTCATTCCCAATTAGGGTATGATCATTCCCTTCTAGATATATTTCTTCCCGCTATGACGTTCGGGATGTAAATTAATGTGGATGTATGCGAGGAGAGCTCTCGGATAAAGGTCGGTAACGACCGGGGGATGACATATTCGGTACTACCTAGTTAAAGAGGTAGGTCGGTCTTGTGTTGGTAAAGGGCATATGTTCAGTGCCTTGGGACATCCATCTAGAGGTGTACCCATCGGAAGGTAGTCCCTTCACCTGATCATTTGTATGGAAATCCATTCTCCAATAAGAACCTGCGGTTTTGTTTGTATTGGCATAATGAATAGCCCCGAAATGCTATATAGGTAATCATTTCGGCTAAGATTAATAAGTTTATTTGCAAATGTTTTCAAAGAAAGTCATTAAAAATAATAACCCTAAATTTTACGTAATAAAGAGCTTTGGTTATCCTAAGGTAAAAACACGTTCCGTGTTTATGTGCGGCGTGGTCTTATGAGATACCTTTTCGTTTTCAAAACATCGTACTCTGAGTTCTCACACCAGTCCCATGACTGACTCGGAGTTTTTTTTTCCTTTAAACTCTGGGTGCCCTATTTTTCGGGCAGCCGTGTAGTCAGGATACCTTAGGAGAATTTTGGATCATGTTGGGGAGCATTTTGGAGAAGTCTTTTGGAGCTATGAAGCTGGAGTACCTTATGTAGATATTTACCCATTTTCCGTTGTGTTATGTAGTATGTATTTCCCAACATATGTATGGATTGACAGTTATAACTATCCCGCTGGATTTGAATTTGACTCTGATCATTTATGTATAGTTAAAATGTTAAATATGATGTGAGATTCTATTATTGTGTTATCTTCTATCTTTATTTTCTTTTGCACCCCTGATAATCTGCCTCCCCGACACTTGGATTTACGGCATGTGAATACCGTGGATGTCCTAGTGTCGATTTCTGAGGGTCGAGGAGACGGTTCGTCACACCAACTATGTATATCAACATATCCTGGCTATTTTTGAAAAACACTTTATAAAATTTGTTTTGAAAATATTAGGCTTTTTAAAATATTTTGATACTTTGTAAAATCATTTAAACATAGTTTATACATATTTTAATCATAATAAAACTTAAGGAAACTTTATAAAAATTATTTTGAAATATTTTAAATATATAAAGTATTCAAGTATGAATTTCTTTTGAAAATAATATATATGAAGTATAAGCGAACATACAAAAAGCAAAGTCATAACAAATGTTATAATATACTTATAAATATTTAGAAAGCGTAAAACTAAAACTATAACGAAGTATAATAGATTTAAAAGTATATTAAGATATAAAATACTTAATAGCTTAATTAGTCAGTATATAATTATAAAATCAAAAAGTAAGAAATCATTTGACAGCTATTTTGAAAATAAAAATTATTTTAAAATCATTTTTGAAATTCAAAATATTTAGAAACAGAAAATAGATTTTAAAACCTTTAAGAAATGAGAAGAGGGATCAAAGAAGTGCTATCAGGGTTTTAACAAAATAATCTATGACTCTATAACTTGTTTTGATATCTCGAATCTTCAATTCTCATGAGTCTTCAATCTCTAACTCTTGAATCTGTATATCAGCCTCTTGAATCCACTCCTGATACTATATAGTCTTCTTAATCAACACCTGTCTAATATCCTGTACTATATACTATATATAACTTGATAAAAACATTAGTATCTATATTTCATATAATATCATATCGATATTGTCATCAAAACCAATGCTTAAGGTACTAACAATCTCCCATTTTTGATGATGACAACCATGTATATAAAATATGTTATAACTCTCCTTGAGTTACGAAACTCCTCCTTAATTTATGCCTAAAACTCTCCCTTAATCTATGCTTAGATTTTATATATTTCTCCCTCTTTGTCATCAACAGAAGTCTAACTAAAAACTCCCCCGACTAATGGTACTAAATGATATATATATATAAGCGATAAGAATGATATATAAGAATAATAAGTGATAACACAAATCATTTTTATTAATCACACAAATCCTTTACATACATTCAAACTAAAATCAGACCAAACCAAAAGACAATTAATTCAAATCCTACTATAGATCTATACACACCAATTCAAAGAAAAAATCAATCCAAATAAAATCATACATGTCAAACAACAATTCACACAAAATTAAAACCAAATTCGAATCCTAACAAATCATACTAAAATGTGCTAATCCTATGTTCTAAGGTTTCTTCTTAATAATGGGAGACTTATGGATGGGACAGAAGGGATAGTGAAGATAGAAATTTCCTTTTTGCTCGATCAAATTTCCATCATGTTCAAAGCACTCTTCACTGACACACCAGACTTCATCATTATCGACTTCCTTTTCCTCCTCCTTCTCTTCCTCTTCCTCCTCCTCCTCTTCTTTACTACCATTTAAAGGATCATGAATGGCCAAATTTACAGCATCATCCTCAATGACTAGTGGATTTGGAGGGTTATCCAATAAATACTTCTGTATATTTCTAAGAATTCTGCCTTTTTTCTCTTGTTCATTCTTCATTCTCATTTGAATTACTTCCATTTTAGAAAGCATATTTAGAGTATGCTTCAGATCACTATCAATTCTTGTCACTTTGCTAAAGTAGAGTTTTGGAGAGGGCTCGAAGTGGGAGAATTGAAGGAAACTGATGTAGATTCATGCCATGGACGTTTGGAACGGTTAAGATCCATTGATTTTATTTTATTTGAGTTTTTCTAAAAGAATAAGACTATAGAATGGGTTTGATTTTGAAATAGAATGAATATATATAGCAGTTTTAAGTTTTGACTTAAGGAGGGAAATTTGAAATCAAAAAATAACTGCATATGTCGACATACATATAATGGATATGTCAACATATCTAGTATAATTTTGTTGGTTTGTTTTTCTTTTGAATTTTTTTAATTTATATGTTATTATATTTATTTTTCTGAGAAGGAATATATTCCTAACTCTTTTCTTAGCTTTATAAATAATGTTTGATTTAACGGTTTTGTTAATATAGCTACTTGATTTTCAGTATTTATAAATTCGATGATATTATTTCTTTATTAACATTATCTTTTTAAAAGCGATGCCGTACATCTATATGTTTAGTTCTTGCATGATGAGTTGGATTTTTAGATAAATTAATTGCACTAGTATTAGCAGTATATTGATGATTTAGTAAAATTTAAACCAAAATCTTTTAATGTTTGGTTCATATAAATAAACTGAGAACAGGCTAGTGCTTCTGAAATATATTATGCTTCTGTTATCAACATAGATACAGAATTTTGCTTTTTGTTAAACCAGGAAACTAGAGAGTGTCCTAAAAAGGGACAATTTCCACTTGTACTTTTTCGGTCTGATTTGCAACTAGCATAATTAGCATTACTATAGAAATTAAATCAAAGGAAACTTCTATTGGATAAAAAAAGTCCATAGTCTAATGTGTTATTTACGTATCTTAATGTTCGTTTTACAGATTTTAGATGTGTTTCCTTAGGTTGAGATTGATATCTTGCATAGAGACATACACTATGCATTATATCAGGTCTACTAGTAGTTATATAGAGCAGTGATCCAATCATACCTCTATTTAATTTTTTGTTTATATCTTTTGAATTTTCTAACTTATTTAATTTTTCATTTGTTGCCATGGAAGTTGGCTTACCACTGTAATTTGATATATCAAATTTCTTAACTAAATCTTTAGCGTATTTTTCTTGACTTATGAAAATACCATTACTTAATTATTTTATTTGTAATCCTAAAAAGTAATTTAGTTCTCATATATGACTCATTTCAAATTCCTTAGTCATTATACATAAAAAAAAATTATTTAATTGTTCATTGGTTGAACCAAAAATAATATCGTTCATATATATTTGTATTAGTTGAATTTCATTGTTATTTCTTTTAATAACTAGAGTACTATCTACTTTACCAATTTCAAAATTTGATTGTAATAAGTAGGATTTAAGTCTGTCATACAATGCTCTAGGTGCTTCATTAATTTATACATGTGATTATGTACTTTTTCATCTTCAAAAAGAGGGAGTTGTTCTATATAGACATCTTCTTTAATAAAACCATTTAAAAAAGAGCTTTTAACATCCATTTGAAATAATTTAAAGTTATTATGATTTGTAAAAGCGAGTAAGATCTTATTACTTCTAATTTGGCTATGGGTGCAAAGGTTTCATCAAAATCTATACCTTCTTCCTGATAATAACCTTGAGCGACTAAACGTACTTTATTCCTTACAACTTCTCCTTGTTCATTCGTTTTATTTCTATATACCCATTTTAGTTCCTATTATAGATCTATCCTTTGGCCTTAGGACTAATTGCCAAACATCATTTCTTGTGAACTGATTCAATTCCTCTTGTATAGCAAGAATCCCTGAATCATCTGTTGATGCTTCCTTTGGATTTTTAGGTTCAATAGTTGAAATAAAAGTGACACTACTCATTTTGTTTAATTGATTCCTTGTTTTAACAATAGATTCTATATTCCCTAGAATATTTTCTATAGGATGATCTTTTAAATATATTTTTTCTCTTATTTGGATGTAAACTTTCGGAATTATTATTATTTTCATCATTAGTAATTTCATTATTAGTAATTTAATTTGTTTTATCAACATTTTTGTTAGCGCCAAAATTGGTCACTAACATCCAAATGCCGTTGAAAGCACCAATTCACAATCATAGATAACAGGTAGAGTGTATGTAAAGAGTTTGAATATGAAGAACAATCAAAATTAAACAGAAAGCAGTAATAATAGAGGATTTATAGTGGTTCGGCTGACTTTGGCCTACGTCCACTCCATAAATTTTCATTTTATTGATATCAGAATCAATTAAAGTTATAATCTGGAGATTTTAAAACAATAATAGCGGAGTAGCCTTAGTGGAGAAGATGAAGGGAAACAGAATGAAGCCCCCATTTCTGAAGCCCTACCTGCTGTATTTATTGGTAAAACCAAAGTTACTTGGCTTCTTGAGTGGTCCAGGCCCATCAAGACCTTTGCCGACCCTGAATCCATCATTACGACCGACCTTGAGTTCTGGATATGCCGACCTGAATTTTCCTAGGTAATGACCCGAATAGTCTTATGCTTGACTCGAAGTAAACTAGGCTGGAACTCGAAGCAATATATGCACCAACCTCTAAGCTTTGTGTCGATCCCATTCATCTTTTATAGTCGACCCCTACTTGAAACCTAAGCACCGACCCGAAGCATTGGGCGAGACGACCCAGAGCAAACACAAATGTCGACCCCCTGAAACGACGACCCGATTCCAACATGCCGATCTGAGTATTGTTGAGCACCGACTCGAAGCCTGTCTCCAATGTCGATCCTTGCTTCACGCCGATCCTATCCATGTGCCGACCCAGAGTTTTGAGGATGCCGACCTAGAGTTTGGAGGATACCGACTCGATCCAGTTCCTTCCTAGCACTAACCCGGGTTATTTTCCTATGTTGATCCCATGGCTTGCCAATCCAAGAACGAAAGGCTAACCCCTGACTCGGAGTTGCAAGTGTGCCGACCCAGAGTAGACCAAAGATGCTGATCCCAGAGAACCGCCGACCCCAAGCAACATGCCTGAAAACTCGAAGCAAACCCAAGTATGGCTCGAAGTAAACTCCAGGCAACCCGCGACAACTCAACTTTTGTCGAAACTCATATTTCAAGTATCCCGTGCCTTTTGCCCATCGACTATGCCAAATCCTGGCTTCATAATCATGTTTATCATCCGTGGTTGATCGTCTATCCATCCAGTCGAGTCGAACCCATAGTATTCCAACCTCGACAACCATGCAGTCGATTGGGTTAAATCCGCCTGTGCGCTGCCTTACCAAAATGCGGGTTAACACTTTGCCCCCCAAAACATGCCTTGCGATCGGAAGGCGTGTTTTGAATGGCTTCAAATCAGATATCCAAAGTCCGCGACTTTTCCGAGTTGTTATCTATTTCAAAATCTATTAATCGAATCCACGATCTCTCTGGACCGTTTCATTCAAGTCCGAGACCTATCTAGGTCCTATAATCCAAATTTGGGACCTCTCCATGTCCAAATCCGAAGCCGGGACCTCTCTAGGTCCTAAAATCTACATCCGGGGCCTCGCCGGGTCCATATCCAAAACCGGGACTTCTCCAGGTCCTTAGCCAAATCCGTAGCTGTTCGACGCCGCTATTCGAATCCACATCATATCTTGGAATCCGGTGATCAAATCCTATGATCTCTCCGGATCTTTGACGGCCTCTTCGGACCCATGTTAAGCTCAATCCAAACTTGACGATTGAATAGGTAAATCCTATCGCGCTCTAGCAAAGCTACCTATCCCTTGCACTCCGGTTTAGTGTCCCTGAACATTAAGCGATGTCCTGATCCTCCTGGACCGATATCAACCTCTCTGGGCTCTTACTGGATCCCATCCTATCACTCTCTAGTAAAGGGGAAAAAGCGTTGAGCAAGCCGATCCTGTCGCTCTCCGGCGAAGCGGCGTCGCTCCCTGCACTCTGGTTCAGTATCCCTGAACATTAAGCGATGCCATGGCCTAAGTCCTAGACCAATTATAGCCTCTCCGGGCTCATGCTTGATCCCATCCTGTCACTCTCTGGCAAAGGGGAAGCAACGTCGAGCAAGCCGATCCTATCACTCTCCGGCGAAGTGGTGTCGCTCCCTGCACTCCGGTTCAGTGTCCTTGAACATAACGCGATTAATTTCTAACTGAATTCCAATATCCATCTCGTAACTCTCCGGTTAGGGATTTGTTTCATAAAATCCAAATCAATTTATTAACTCCAAGTTCTAAATGTCCAATAAGAAAAATATAACAAACTAAATGCTGCCTCTTCGGGCGGAGCGGCCTATTACCATCTCAGAGCATGCCTGGGAATTGCTCCGGTTCCCTTACATGTGTAAGTGGCATAGTTGCTGTTTATTTTTTAAAACAAAATCAAAAAATATTATTTGATGACCAGAGTCCAAATCCTGAGCTCGGCCCTTACCATCACGATCAGTGAATGATGAGTCGTGACCCCAATCTAGGGTCGTTCCTATTTGATCCAGGCGGTAGTTGCTCGTGTTCTACCGTTCTCGCTCGTTCCCTCACATACTGTGGAAATCTGCCACTTCTAACATGCTCCTCCACCACGTCCTTCAAGTGGGGGAAATCATCTGTGGCGTGCCCTTCCAGCTTATGGAATAGGCAGCACTTCCTGCGCCTGCGTTCCCGTTCTATGGGATCCCTCTTGGGTGGTTTCTGGTAGGGGAGCTGCCCCCTAGTGTCCAAGTAAATCCGTTCCAGATTATCTGTCAAGTCCACGTACATCGCGAATTTGGGTTCCCGATCCGTTTGTCTGAACCACCATATCCATCGTCCAGCTTGCGATTTCCTTTGTCCATTCCTCGTCCTTCATCAGATGTTCCTTCGCCGTGCACGGCATTTATCTCCTGCCTTTCGGTGCCTGAATCCTCTAACCGAATGAATCTTTCCACCTCATGACAGAACTCTCCAAGATCCTGTGGTGGATCCCGTGTCAATGAATCCTTAAACTCCGTGCCTTTCGCAATCCCTGCTACCTCTGCCATCAAAATCATTGATGGATCTAGGTGATCTACCAAAGCCATAGCTGCATTAAATCTCGTTAGAAAACCTCTCACGGACTCTCGTGTCCTCTGCTTCATCGATGCCAGTGTCATTACATTCTTGGGTCATGTCACGTGGACCCTGAACTATCTCATGAAGCATTCCACTAGCTTGCCCCATGTCCTGATCGATCCATTCTCTAGCTGCCTGAACCAAAACGCAGCCAAATCCGTCTAGTATAAAGGGAAACATCTTGCCATCACCTCCTCAGATGCTCCTAGCACTTTCATATGTCTGATGTATCTAGTTACATGCATAGTTGGATCAGATTTTCCATCATAGGCCTCCAGTGTTGACAGTTTGAATTCTGGAGGGTTCCTTACATTTCTAATATTCAGAGTGAACGGACTCCGACTGACTTCCTCCAAGCTTCTGCTCGGTAGTCCTCCTCTCATAATCCTTCTTATTAATCCAGCCATCCGCTCGTCTCCATCCAAGGGTGGTCCCCTGTTTGCATCTCCATCTTGCCCCCCATGTCCTGGAGGGTACTCTGGGTAGTACTCTTCATGTTGGTCATTCACGTTCATGTTTGTCCCTGCTCGTTGAGCTTCATTCACAGCTTCCAGTATCCAATCCTGGGGGTCTGCCCCTAGGCCTTTGCTGATTTCCTTCAATCTCTCCAGCCTAGTTCTGGTTTTGACCTCCAGAAAATTCTACAGCTCTGGTTCCTTGTCCTGCATTGCTAGCAGCCACAGTTGGTCCATTCCGTTGACTTTGTGCTCCAACTTGTCCAATCTGCTGAAGTAGGCTCTGTATCATTTCCTCCTGCCTTTTCAGCATTGTTCCCATCTCGTCCCTAGTAATGTAGATTGGGGCTTGATTAGCTCCAGAGGAAGCCTTCTGACTTCCCTCTTGCTGACTCCTCTCCGTCCTCTATCTCCTCGTTGATTACTTTGCCATAATCTCCAGAATCTAAGTCCCTAAGTCTTTAAATCCAAAATCCAAAATCCAAGCTTTCGAATCTCTAAGTGCAAGCTTTCTCGGTGAAAGTACCAAAATGTTAAAATTTCACAATCATAATACATAAAATTTCTCGGTGTTATTACTGCTTTCTTTTTAATTTTGATTGTTCTTCATATTTAAACTCTCTACATACATTCTATCTGTGATCAGTGACTGCGATTTGTTGCTTTCAACGGCGTTTGGGTGTTAGTGACCAATTTTGGCGCTAACAATTTTCTTCTTCATCGACACTAGTATTATTAATTTTAGAATTTTCATTAAATTAGACATGTAACGTCTCTCCAATAATATTAGTTCCAGTATTAAAAACTCTATAAGCTTTACTTCTATTTGAATATCCAATGAAAATACCTTTATCTGATTTAGCATCAACTTTATCTAAATTTTCTTTAGTATTTGATATAAAACATTTACTACCAAAAACTCTAAAGTATGATACTTTAGGCTTTTTATTATAAAATAATTCGTATGATGTCTTTTTAGTCAAAGATCTTATTAATATTCTATTTAATATATAACATGCTGTAGCAACTGCTTCAGCCCAAAAGTTTTTAGGTAAATTCTATCATTTAACATAGTTCTAGCACACTCTTGAATCGTTCTATTTTTACGTTCAACTACTTCATTTTGTTGAGGTGTTCTTGAAAATGAAAAATTATGGGTACTGCCTTTTTTATTATAAAAAAATTCAATTTTTTTTAAATTCTCCACCGTGATCACTTCAAATTGTTTTGATTTTAATAGATTTGATTTTGAATTCTTTTAACAAAGATTTTAAACATTTCAAATGCATCACCTTTAAATTTTAGGAAAATTGTCCATGTAAACCTAGAAAAATCATCTATGATTACAGATACATATCTATTATGATTTATAGATTGTATTTGCGAAGGACTGAAAAGGTCTAAATAAAGAAGTTCAAGGGGTTGAGATGTAGAAATTGTATCTTTTGTAAAGGAACTTTTTCTAAGTTTTCCCAACTGACATGCATCACAAAGATTGTTAACATCCAAATTTATTTTAGGAAGACCCCTAACTAGATCATTTTTGGCAATTTTAGATAGGTGTTTGTAATTCAAATGACCAAATCTTGTGTGCCATATTCAAGGATCAGTTGATTCAGCTAAAAGACATAAATATCATTTGACACTTTCATACTTAATATATAGATATTTCTTTTCTAATGCCTTCAAAGATGATGTTTGACTCATTATCTTCAATGTGGCACTTATCTTTTTCAAATTTAATTTTAAAGCCCTTGTCACACAATTGATTAATACTTAGCAGATTATGTTTAAATTACTAACTAAGAAAACATTAGAAATAGTAGAAGTTTTAGAATTATCAACATTGCCGATGCCAATCACATATCCTTTAGAGTTATCTCCAAAATTGACTGATCCACCATCTTTGTAAACGATATCTTTTAAGATTTCCGAATTTCCAGTCATGTGCCTTGAGCATCCACTATTCAATATCCATATATCCTTTTTGATTTGTAAAGTTTGGTTATCAAGTGTATGTTCATCAAAAGCCATGTAACACATCTGTTTCTGCAATTTACACCTTTTCAAAAGATCAAGTCGCTTTTCTTAATGAATGGATGCAAATTTATGAAACAACATCATGTTGATTTAGCAAAATTGCTTTCCCAAAATAGTGTTAAAAATATTACCAATAACTTTTGCCATTAAGAATTTTTAAAAATTAAATACTGAATTTTGAAAACCAAAGCTTCGATACCAAATGTTAGTTTGCGGAAGATGGATCTTAAGGCTAATTTAACACTAGAGGGAGGGGAGGATGAATAGTGTTTACTGATTTTTGTGAATCTTTTTAAATTCTTTTAAGATTATAATTAAACGATGCGGAATCAAAAATAACAGCTGCAAACACAGACATATATAAATGCAGTAAAAGTAAAAAGTAAAGAGTTAGAGAGTACACATTAGAAATTTTTATACTGGTTCGGAGTTACCCTACATCCAGTCCCGTACAATTTCTTATATAGATTTCTTTTCAAACATCAAAGTCGGTACAATCTCGATTTCAAGGCACGAGACACACCCTCCAGTTTTTCCAAGCTCTGGGTACACTCATTGGATTCGAACGAGACACCAACACAACCACTTGGATTTTCGGAAAACCAAGCACACCCATTTGGATTTCAGGGACATTAAGCACACCACAAAGTATAAGAGTATGATTTGATATATTTTACAGACTTAGTTTCTTGATCTTGAGTACAAATGATCCTATAACCTCTTGAATAGCACTTTGATCGTGATTTGAGTGAGAGAGATGATAAAGATCAGAGAGTAATAAATAGAGAATCAAATCAATGGAGTTTGGATTTGATTCTTATTGAATTTGAGAAGAGTTTGAGTATAATTTCTTTTAGAAAACAAGAGAGTATAAAGAGGAGAGTAATATAATAAAGTATTTAATTAAATTTCATTGGTTTATCCCTTATTTATAGAGAAACAATGATCATGTCCATTAGCGAAGAGATACGACAAAAAGACACTTCCATTCAAATTTTGAATTTTGAAAAAATCGGTCTATATGTCGAAATATCCCAACTATGTATGTCGACATATCATTGCTATTTTTGAAAAACATTTTATAAATTTTGTTTTGAAAGTATTAGGCTTTGCAAATTATTTTGATACTTTGTAAAATCATTTAAACATAGTTTATGTATATTAATCATAATAAAACATCAAAAAACTTTGTAAAATTATTTTGAAATATTTTAAATATATAAAGGATTTAAATATGAATTTCTTTTGAAAATAATATATATGAAGTATAAGTAGATATAAAAAACAAAGTCATAATAAATGTTATAATATACTTATAAATATTTAAAAAGCATAAAAACCCGACTATAACAAATTATAGTAGATTTAAAAGATATAAAATACTTGAAAACTGAATTACTCAATATATAATTATAAATCAAAAAGTAAGAAATCATTTGAAAGCCATTTTGAAAATAGGAATTCTTTTGAAATCATTTTTGAATTTCAAAATATTTAAAAGCAGAAAGTAAATTTTAAAACCTTTAAGAAAAATGAGAAGAGAAATCAAAGAAGTGTTATCATTGTTTTAAAATAATAATCTATGACGCTATAACTTATTTAGATATCTTGAATCTTCAATACTCAATGATTCTTCAATCTCTAACTCTTGAATCTATATATGAGCCACTAGAATCCGCTCTTGATACTGTACAGTCTTCTTAACAAACGCCTATCTAATATCCTGCATTATTTACTATATAACTTGATAAAAATGTCAATATCCATATTTTATATAATGTTGTATGGTTGTTGTCATCAATACCAATGCCAAAGGTATTAACACAAGGCTCGTTGGAGGTTGGTACAGAGGTTATGCTCTTGAAAAGCAAGGGCTATGTTGAGTGGATCTGCATGTAGAACTTATTAAGCAAGAATGAGCTGCTCCCTAATTGTATCTGTGTTTGATGCCTTTATCATCTGTTTCGACTGACTAGGTCTTGAGTTCCTTAAGCTTAGATATAAATTGGTGCATTGGATTTCCTATCTGCTTGGAGTTCCATTCTTGTAATAAAAGACTATTAAAAGATGAATGCTTAGTCCAATGATTGAAAAATTTAAACGTGGAAGGTATGCAGCTTTCTTCTTCTCCCCAAGAATGGAGTAGTGGGCCATGGTCAAATATGGTATGAGGTAGGGTGATGCAGTAGAGGGTAGGCTAGGGTGATAGGGCTTGGACGTTTTGAAAAGAGCAGTCTAATTTACAGTACGTTAGGGTTCCAAATCTGCTCTTGTTGTCCCAGATGTGGATGGATCCTATATTTTGTATTGGACTTATGGAGGAATATATTAAGGCTTGGGAAACGAGTGAGATGTCTTTAATAAATATAGGAATGCCACTTAGTTTCTTTTGGGAGTTGCGCATGCAGTTAAAGTCTCATATTGCAAGTCATGGATCTGCATTCAGGTTGAGGCTGGGTAGAGTGCTAAGGAAGACCTGTCTTGAGATGAAATGGTTTTGAGCATAAATAAATGTGATATGGAAGGTTGTGTTTGTAAAGAGGTGTGTGGCTTGATAGTGTATGTATTGATCAGAGGAAGAGGTTTTGCATAACGAGTAGTCAACATTTCACAGAATTAGAAGTCTACTAATGGGTGCACATTTAAGGTTGTTGTCGAATTTCCAGTTAAGAGCTATCTGTTTGCATTCTTAAAGAGAGAGCTTGAGATTAAGTTTTGTTTTAGTTATTTATAAGAGTTTCAGCCTGCTTCCTTTGATAAGTTTCTTTGCTTTTCAAATTAAAATTATTAGGTATAATATTTTCCCCTCGGAAAAAAAATCTTAATACTTTAGTGTAAAGGAATTTTTTACTATTATTAGTGTTTGCGCCAAAATTGGTCACAAACCCCAAGTGTTGTGAAAGCACCAGTGTATGAATATAAATCAGCAATATTCAAACACAAATATCAGATCTAAGCAAGCAACAAACAGCAATCCAGAAATAATGAACAGTGACACACGGTTTATAGTGGTTCGGCTATCTCCGGCCTACGTCCACTCCAAGGTTTTTATGATTTTATTACTCGATGCTTGAAGATTACAATTTCTTATTGCGTAGTACAACAGAATTTGTGAGCTTAGTATGAATCTAAGGCAGCAATGGTGATCTGGAGTAAATCTGGCAGAGTCTGGGCGCTCTCTAGCTCTCAAAATTGTCCGACCCCCTTTCTGAATGACCAGGGGCTCTATTTATAGGTGTAGGAGGCTGATATTTCGCCTAAATTGAAGGGAGACCAGTTCTGGCATGTGAGGGGGCCCACATGCCCGCTTTTTGGAAATCCGGGCCCACTTTGGGATCGATTCGAAGCTATGTTCGAATCGACCAAGAAATTGTCCAATCGAGCTGAAATTTGGTGTGAACATTCTTCAACATGTGCTCAAGCTACTGTGAAAATTTCATGGCATTTGGACTTGCAAAACTCGAGTTATTATCGATTCGAGATCATGTTTCTGGTTGATAAGCTTCCTTCGAATCGATGGCGTCGCGTGCCCAAGTGATGACGTGGTGCGCGTTTCCCGGGTCAACCCGCTCTTTGCTCCGAATCGACTGGGTCGACTCCACGTTTTCCGCTGCTTCGACTTGGCAGATTCGAGGGAACGGATTCGAGGCAAGGTGCGTTCGCATCGACCGTGGCCTATATCAGTTGATCGACTCGAAGTCGTCTAAACCGGATGGATTCGAAGCCAGGCATAGGATGGATTCGAAGTATACCTTATCCTAATGGATACGAACGATGTCCATCTGTTGATGCAAAACTATCGGGTTGAGCCCAAGCCAATTGACGCGAACAGTATGGATTCGAAGTAATGTGCTTTGTCTTGATGGATTCGAACCTATCCATTTTGGGTCCATTGCCATCGAGTCGAAACCCACTCATCCTTCCTACCTGATCGATACGAATATGTCATCCCAGAGAAAACGACTGAATCCATCTTCATCGATACGAACCGTATCGATATGGAGCGCGGCGAACTTCGATCGATGCGAACCATCATCGATTCGAACCAATACCATCAATTCTAAATGCATCGATACGAACCGTGCCCTGTGCATTTCAATCCATCCATATCTTATGCATACGACCTCCGATTGACCTAAAAATCGAAACGTAGTTCCTCCTAACCTTGATCATCATTCCCAGCTGATTCCGTCTTGACCAGAGCTTGGCCAAATTTGACGATATCCATCGTAGCCTTGTTTCCAATCGACTTCCAATCCGGATACCCATCCTTTCTTGTCAATTTGTTTGATATTCCGGCTTTGACCAAAAAGCGGGATAACATTTGCCCCCCAAAACATGCCTTGTGATAAGAAGGCGTGTTTTGAATAGTTTCGTATCCGATATCCAAAGTCCATAGCCAATTCCATGCCCATCCGAACTCAATGACTGAGTTAATAGTCCATTCTTGTCCAACAACCGAATCCAAGACCTCTCTGGGTCGATATCCAAATCCACAACCTCTCTGGGCTCTTGCCAAGCGCAATCCACACCTGACGACCGTGGTCCAGTGTCCCTGGACGTTGAGCTAACCTCTCCGGGTTCTTGCCAAGCGCAATCCACACCTGACGACCGTGGTCCAGTGTCCCTGGACGCGTAAGTAATGCCGTGGCTTAAGTCCTAAGCCGAATCCTGGTCTCTCGGGACCCTTGTTGAGCATAGTCCATACTCAACGATCTGAAACAATAATCGATAATAGGGGGCCTAAGTCCTTGGCCGAATTCTGGTCACTCCGAACCCTTGTCGAGCATAGTCCATACTCGATGACCTGAATGAGTCAATTTACCACGTTCGGGCAAAAAGACTCACCCCTTGCCAGGCATAATCCATACCCGACGACCGTTTATTAAAAACAAAAAAGAATCCAATCAAAATCCAATCCAAAATCCAAATAAAATCTGAAAATCAGAAATCCAAACCAACATCCAAAACAGAAAACCCAAAACAGAAACCAGTCATCCGAACGAAAATCCAAAACAGAAAGCAAACAAAACCAGAAGTTCAATCCAAACTCCAAAACCAAACCAGAAAACCAAGTGTCCAATCCAAAAACAAAAGACAGATTTCGCAAACCATGGCTTTGCGGTTTATTATCATTCAGAGCATGCCTAGGGGCTATCTCCGTCCCCATACATGTGTAAATGACTTGGTCGCTCGCCAATGGTTCGTTACTTATTTCATATTATCCTGGTCAATGGATAATCAATCGACCATCATTCCTGGGTCTCATGCCATCATGGCTTGTGGTGGGCGGTGGTTGCTCCTGCTCCACCGCTGCATTCCGAGCCCCAACATACTGCCTCAATTGTCCATTCCTCACATGCTCATCAATTATGTCCTTTAGGTGCCTGCAGTTGTTGGTATCATGCCCGTCCAAATCGTGGAAGAGACAATGCTTTCCTGATGCCCTTTCTCGTTCAGAAGGTTCTCTCCTAGCTGGCCTTCGGTAAGGAAGGCGATTCCGGGTTTCCATGTATATCCGCTCCAGCGTCTCGTTTAATTCTGTGTATGTGGAAAACTTTGGATCCTTCCATCGCTTCGTGGCTTTTCATGAATCGTCGTCCAGCTTCCTTTTTCCTTTATCTTTATCCGGGCTTCCGTTGGATGGTCCTCCACCCTCAGTCACATTCACCTCCTTTAACTTTAAGTCCATACATGCGCCTTCTTGTCGAAGGAATCTTTCTGCTTCGTGAAAGAATTCCCCGAGGTCCAGTGGTGGGTCTCGTACTAAAGATACCTTAAAATCTGAATCCTCTCTGACTCTCGACACTACCGCCATCAAACCATTGAAGGATCCGGCCGATCCACCGAAGCTACTGACGCATTGAACCGAGTTAGAAAAGCCCTAAGCGATTCATCCATCCTTTGCTTTACCGATGTTAACGTCATCACGTTCTTAGGTCTTTTGATATGAACCCGAAAATATCTCAAAAACCTATCCACCAATTCCTTCCAAGTCCTGATAGAACCTTCTTCCAACTGCCTAAACCACATTGCAGCTAGATCTGTCAAATACAACGGGAAACATCTGGCCATCACTTCCTCCGATGCCCCCAGCACTTCCATGTGTCTAGTGTATCTCATCAAGTGATCAGTCGGGTCAGCCTTGCCATTATATACTTCCACGCTAGGTAACCTGAACTTAGGTGGATTCTGAGCTATCCTGATTTTCCGAGCGAACGGACTCCTGTTCACTCCTTCCAAGTCTCTATTGGTCGAACCTCCACGCATAGTCTTCCTAATGATTTCCATTAATCCAGCGTTGTTTGTCAGGGGTTTCCCCCCGTGATCCTGAGGGAACTCCGGCACATATTCTTCATGTGGCTCACTAGCAGCAACATTGGCCCAAACCTGTTGAACTCCCTCCAAAGGTCCTCCTGCATTGGATCCTGCGGGCCTGCCCCCAAGCCCTTGTTGATTGCCCTCTGGCTCTGTATTCTGTTCTTTGTTGGGTTCCGCAACCCTTGTTCCTTGTTCCACATTTGTAGTCGTTGTAGTTGGTCCAAGGTTCTGTATCCCTGCAGCTCTCATCTGCTCGAAGAAAGTCTACATCATATCCTGTTGACTCTTCAGCAACCTCTCTTGCAATGAATTTGTCATAGCTTCCATTTCGTCTCTAGTAATATAAATCGAAGCTTGTCTTTCTCCAGCTCCGGAGGATGCCTCTTGACTTCCTCCTTGTTGGCTTCTCTCAGCTCTTTGTCTTCTACTTGTTTGTCGAGTCATTTTCTTTCAAATCTAAACTCTTCACGCATTCCAAATCTGAACTTCAATTCGATGTAGTGGGTGCTAGTCCTTCTCAGTGGAAGCACCAAAGTGTTTGCGCCAAAATTGGTCACAAACCCCAAGTGTTGTGAAAGCACCAGTGTATGAATATAAATCTGCAATATTCAAACACAAATATCAGATCTAAGCAAGCAACAAACAGCAATCCAGAAATAATGAACAGTGACACACAGTTTATAGTGGTTCGGCTATCTCCGGCCTACGTCCACTTCAAGGTTTTTATGATTTTATTACTCGATGCTTGAAGATTACAATTTCTTATTGCGTAGTACAACAGATTTTGTTAGCTTAGTATGAATCTAAGGCAGCAATGGTGATCTGGAGTAAATCTGGCAGAGTCTGGGCGCTCTCTAGCTCTCAAAATTGTCCGACCCCCTTTCTGAATGATCAGGGGCTCTATTTATAGGTGTAGGAGGCTGATATTTTGCCTAAATTGAAGGGAGACCAGTTCTGGCACGTGAGGGGGCCCACATGCCCACTTTCTGAAAATCCGGGCCCACTTTGGGATCGATTCGAAGCTATGTTCGAATCGACCAAGAAATTGTCCAATCAAGCTGAAATTTGGTGTGAACATTCTTCAACATGTGCTCAAGCTACTGTGAAAATTTCATGGCATTTGGACTTGCAAAACTCGAGTTATTATCGATTCGAGATCATGTTTCTGGTTGATAAGCTCCCTTCGAATCGATCTTCCTTTGAATCGATGGCGTCGCGTGCCCAAGTGATGAAGTGGTGCGCGTTTCCCGGGTCAACCCGCTCTTTGCTCCGAATCGACTGGGTCGACTCCACGTTTTCCGCTGCTTCGACTTGGCGGATTCGAGGGAACGGATTCGAGGCAAGGTGCGTTCACATCGACCGTGGCCTATATCAGTTGATCGACTCGAAGTTGTCTAAACCGGATGGATTCGAAGCCAGGCATAGGATGGATTCGAAGTATACCTTATCCTAATGGATACGAACGATGTCCATCTGTTGATGCAAAACTATCGGGTTGAGCCCAAGCCAATTGACGCGAACAGTATGGATTCGAAGTAATGTGCTTTGTCTTGATGGATTCGAACCTATCCATTTTGGGTCCATTGCCATCGAGTCAAAACCCACTCATCCTTCCTACCTGATCGATACGAATATGTCATCCCAGAGCAAACAACTGAATCCATCTTCATCGATACGAACCGTATCGATATGGAGCGCGGCGAACTTCGATCGATGCGAACCATCATCGATTCGAACCAATACCATCAATTCTAAATGCATCGATACGAACCGTGCCCTGTGCATTTCAATCCATCCATATCTTATGCATACGACCTTCGATTGACCTAAAAATCGAAACGTAGTTCCTCCTAACCTTGATCATCATTCCCAGCTGATTCCGTCTTGACCAGAGCTTGGCCAAATTTGACGATATCCATCGCAGCCTTGTTTCCAATCGACTTCCAATCCGGATACCCATCCTTTCTTGTCAATTTGTTTGATATTCCGGCTTTGACCAAAAAGTGGGATAACAATTAGTTTATACATATCATTCCCAGTTTTTAATGTTATTATCAAATTTTCCGCTTATACAGTTTTTAGATAAACTCTTGATATTCCTTCAGATATGTTATCTCCCATCGGATCGCTTCGTCCCTACATCAACGGTTCTACTTTCAACACTACTTACCTATAAAAATACTCGTCTTCTTCTCAAACTCGTCTTTCCTCATCATCATTTCTTAAATTTGAATAAATCATTCCTATTAAATTAAGAGATTCATGGTTCATTCAACTTAACTCTATTCAGTGCAATTACTCGTTCATTTACTTAGTTTATTTTATTTTTTTATCCTTTATTCATTATTAAGTTAACCAATTAAGCATGAATTTGGGATAATTTATCTAATATTCTAATTCGTAAGATTTTATTTGCTTTAGCTTAATCGATTGCACTTTCAAACCCTGTTGAAAAGATAAGAAAATTTGTTGCTTTCTAATATAAACCTAATTTTAATCTTCAGATCTGTTGTTTACCTTGTAAATTATTTGTGGGCTTTTCAATCTACTTTGATCCACAGACCTTTTTAGGGAAATATGTTGCCATCAGTATTCATAATGGTTTCAAATTCGATACCCTTACTGTAATAATGAACTCTTTTACAACGTCGACATCTTTGCCTTACCAAATCGATAATTTTAAATTACAAATTCAATAATTATAAACTCGATAGCTTTAACTTACAAAATTGATTACTTTACTTAATACTTTACAGGTTTGCTATAGTGACAAACTCGATATATTTACTTTGTACTTTGCAAGTTCGATCACTACAAACTTGATAGCTTTACTTTATACATTAATCGTCGATTGAATTCATGCCTCTACACCACACATCGTATTCGTGAATTCTCTAAAATACCACAAGATCTAATCAATTTATAAAATGTTATAAATTGATTAAATTAATTAATATTTAAGAAATATTAATTATTGATATATTTGATGTTTGAGGTGTACTTAGTAAATATAGTACCTCCTAGAAATGTTTTGATTGGTACTAGTTATTAGTTAGGTGCGTATATAAAAGTTATATGTGTGCATATCGATATAGAATATCGATATACATTTAGATACGATTTAAATGCAATTAATTAAAACATGGGCTTTGAGGTATTTTAGGTCCATTAGGGACCTATAATGGTTGGCCATAAAGGTTAGTGGAAGTGGTCTGGGATTATGACTTGGCAAAGAGGGAGGCGTGGGAGATATTTTTCACGTATCTCTCTCTATAAGGAAATCAAATCATGCCTTTTGTTGGTTCTTCCTTCCTCCATCGTTTGGACACAAACACCCCCCACCCTCGCATTCATAGCCAACTATATCTGCACTAATATAACCTCAAATTCTTACAAATTCTGATGGTGATACCAACTTTCAATCTGATGGTGATAACACCTAAGATTTGGCCGGCTAAAGTTCATTGAATGCTAGTTCATAGCTGAATCTTGGTGAATATTCTATTCAAACAAGTATTTGATCAAATGAAATTGAATAAAGTATTTGTTGCCATGTAACTCTCGCTTATAGGGTTTCAATTCTCTAATACATTGTCTTAATTTAATAGTGCAATTAGAGATAAGACCTAGAAGGCCGTGCGAGTTAAGAAGTTAATCATGCTAGATGGATACTCTGTATACAATGCATTTTCGGTCGATTGTCCCTAGCAGAATTAAAGATCTCTCTAGCTCCATGATGATTGATAATGAATTTCCCCATGGATTTTGGAGTTGGAGTTGTCAAAGGAAACTAGAGTAGTGGGAGAGAATGCTAATCATCTTTATGACCGGAGTGCTTACCATTTATTCTTTTTCTCCTAATCATCTCTATGACATAAGGGTGCTCGACAAATAAAAAAGTACATTAGATACTCTAGACTCATCATTTCAAGATAACCTAAGGGTAATTTTGTAATCCTTGAGGGTGCTTAACAAGGATACAAAATATTCTTACTAATCCATGGACAATATAAACATCACTATTTATCTGTGAGGGTGCTCAACCACCATATGTATGTGTAATACACTATTTATATTATAGGTGATGGAGAGTAACTTTATTTTGGATTCATAATTTAAAATAATATTAGCTGAGTATTATCGACATTTTAAGGGAGATGAGTATATTCTCCTGACATCTTGTGTCTCTATATTTTTTGTATACTTCCTTATGTCTATTTGAGTTTTAGTACTTAAATCTTCCTTTTGCTTTGTATGTAATACACACACACAAAATTTTATAAAATTTATAATTCACTAAGTTATATCAATATATAAGGCCAAGGATCGCTATACCTCATTCTTGCTACACCTCAATTCCCCTCTAATTTTAATCACATGCTTTGAATTAAATAATATAATGAAGTGAGAAGAAAGAAATTTATATTATTTAATTTGGAGTATGTAGTTGAAATCAAGGGGCAATTGAGGTTTAACAAGAATGAGATGTAGTTGATCCTTGCCCTACATATATATATATATATGGGGAATTTTATTTGGACATAAAATGGAACACAAGAGATCTTGACCATTAGATCTCCCCTTGAATTCCACCTGTAACACCCCGTAAAAATTAATAAGAAATATTAAATTAAATTAATTAAATAAGATAAGGCTAAGAATGAAGATTTTGTAAAAGTCGGAATTTGGGCACGGATGTTATACCACTGCGTTCATGGCCATTTTTTGATCAATTTATATATATAATGTTTTGAAAACGGGGATCAAGTGGAAAAATTATGGACGTTTAAAGTTTTCGGATTTAAAATAATTAAAAATAATTCAAATTCAAACTAATAATTAATTTAAAATTCTAAAATTTTAAAATTAACAATAATTGGAATTAGGGATTAAGTAAATGTTAAAAATAACGTTAATGTTAAAAGATTAAATGAGGAATTAAATAAAACTCAATGGTACACAATCAAAACATTCCCAAAATAGGAACATCGGTCAACCGCCTACATGGATCGGTCGACCGCCAGCGGTTGACCGGTAGTGTAGCACCCCTAATTCCAATTATAGGGTTTGATGCAAATGAACGTACCAGATTTTATTATTTTTAACCGATTTAAATCTAACGGTTCTGGTGCATTTCAACCACTATAAATAAAAGCCTAGCCCGCTCACTTTTATTCACAAACTATTTTGGGAACCAAGCGAAACTCTGTCGGTCTCTCTCCTCGAAGATAAAGAAAAATACTATAGGGTTTCAGGTAAGAATTTTACATGTTTAATTCTTCAGTTTCTAGTCATTTTCTCCTCCAATCCCTGAATTTCTGAATCTAAATTGTATACAATACCCTTGCTGTATATTTCTAAAAGGAGAAATTTGTAAGACGTTAAAGCATGCGTATCAAATCCAAAGGGAGAAGAGCAAAGGATTGATTATGAGTGGAAATCTTAGTTTTTCCTATTTTAGTAATTGTATAGTATAACTTGGATCTGATATATACCTTTGGAGAATTTTGTTTACGCAAACATTACACTAAAACCCCAAAATTCCCTTAAAACGTAAATTCTTAAGTTTGAATCTCAATATTTTATATTAAAATAATGGAATTGTGTAAGTATTACGATTTAATGTTTTACATTCTATTCCACTTCTTATTGGTTTCTTTAAATTTAATTAAGGGTTTTGAAAAGAATAAATTAGGAAATGGTATGTAAGGTACGGGCTCTTTTGTTCGTAGTTTGCACCGTCTATTTCCGCAATTTAGATAGAAATTCCCTTTTTTTCATTTTATACAAAAAAGTTGAATAGAGCGTAAAAGTATTTAAATTGTAAGTTTTTATTAATGATTGATTCCACTATTTTGGTATAAAATACGTTATTTATGGACTCTATTTTATGCAAGTCTGTTGATTGAATTGTGATATTGGATATATGGTATATGTGTTGACATGGAATTAAACTTGTATAAATTTGAAGTTTTGACATATAAACGTTAATTTAGGGTGCAATCTTCGCATGCTTATGTTAAGCGCATATATATATATACATATATACATATATACATACATATATACATATATACATATATATATACATATATACATACATATATGTATATATATACATATATATATACATATATACATACATATATGTATATATATACATATATATATATATACATATATACATATATATATGTATATATACATATATATATACATATATACATATATACATATATATATATATATATATGTATCTGTGTGTGTGCGCGCGCGCACGTAAATAACGTACAATTTTAACTTATTAATTATGTAGAAAATATAATATTAATTATCATTAAATCCCCTTTAGGGAAGTAATTAATTGTAAAGGAGAAATAAAAATAATTTCTTATAAAGCCTTGATATGAAATGTAGTGAGACGTGGGATAATATGTTAAAGAGTATTTTAGATTATGACTAAGTTATATGAATGTGAGGTCAGTCAAAAGCACACAAAATTCTTTCCAGCTTATATGGCTACAAATAGTGTGACTTTGGAGTTGATGTGAGGCATGTGACGACCCGGAATTTTTGAGCATTTGAAATTGAAATATTTAATTAATTTAAAATATTCAGAGGTTAATTATAAACTTAAATTTCAAATATTGCTGTTATTGAGTAATTTAATAATTAAATTAAATTTATTTGAAGTCGGATAAAATAGTAAATCTGGTATTCTAAGCTAATTTAAATTATTTTGGAAGATCGAGAAATTAATATTAATGATGCTGAAGACAATAGAACTTTTAAAATGGAATTTCAAAGAGTTTTGTTCAGTTTTAAAAATATATCGTTTAAATTGAATTTAAAAATAGCCTTCCGAGGCACAGTCTCGGAATTCGACGAAACCAGTTCCATTGGGTCCGTAATATTGAATTATTATCGGATTTCAAATTTCGTATTATTCGGAGTTGTTATGTGAGCACACGGTGAGTTAACGCGTTGAAAATTTATATCGAAAACAAATTTAATTTAAATAAGAAAAAGGGGGGGGGGCTTATCATCAGCATGTTGCCTCCCTAAAATCACGCCAACAATCACGGGAAGAAGTCGTGCAAAGCATGCCTCGTTTCCGTTTTAATATCTCGTTCCCCTCCTTCATTAAAAATCGTATAGCCGAAGCCTCTTCTCAGAGAAAATATCTCGTTCAAAATCAAAGTTGTAATGGCGCTCCCCTCCTTTCCCAAATCGAGTATACGAATTCGTTCGATATTAATAAATCACCAAACTCATCGCAATAACTATTTTCCCTCATCTCAGTTTGAAATCGATCTACATAAATAAATGGCGACTTCGTTTCCAAATCGAGATGGCCGCTGGGGCTCCTTCAATTCGAAGCCGATCTCTATTCGTTCCAGTTCGAAACCGAGTCGAGTGACCTAGATCGATGCGTGCTCGACGATGCGTAGCTTCATGGCGGAGGCGAGGCAACGAGTGTGCCAGTGCTCGAGCAAGCGGCGGCAACTCATTGGCGTGGGCTTCGGCAGTGTCTGAGTTTGGTATCGACAAGGAGTTGGGTTGATTGAGGGAGGGTCGCGTACGATCTTAGGTGAACTCGCGATTGCGTGGACTTTGGGTATGGAGTCGATTTCGTGGTGGATAAGGGCTGCGGAGTGGGTTCGTTCTCAGGTCGATGGAGGCTCGCGAACGCGTGGACTAGGGCAGTAGGCGATTGCCTGGGATTCGTGAAGCGGGATGTCGATCGTTGTGAGGTCATTGGAGTTGAGTTTTGGGCAAGCAGTAGCTATGCTCGATCTAGACCTTAGTTTGAGTAGCAGGTAATTTCTGTTCTACTTGAATATGTTAAACTGTTTTACTTAAAAAAAATGTGTATACATCCAGATCAACAGATAAATAGGCTGCAGTAGGATATAAAACAATTTATTTATCTTTATTAAAGATTTATATGAATATATATATATATATATATATATATAAATTGTAAAACAGAGAATAGTTTATATATGGATATGATTTAGAAGGTAGTGTTAAATGAAATAGATAAATATATACACAGATATTTTAATCCACGAGTTATTGTAAAATAAATTATGAAGGTGATTTATTTGTAAGTTAATCTATTTAATTATTTTGAAACTTAAATTGTATTTGTAAAGGAAATTAGTTTGAAAATTACCTTATTAAGTAAAATGAAATTTTTAGGTAGAAATTGATTTGTCCAAATTGATCGAATATTAATGAAATCATAAAATATGTATTCAAGGTCGGGCATCGTGGAGAAAACTACTGGTTTGGGTTGAATTGCAGAAAAAGGGGAAAAGGTGAGTTAATCTCACTCAGTTAAATTTAAATTTAAATGGTTAAATTTAAATAATTTATTGGATGATTGATTTGATTTGATGTGATATATATAGTAGTATATACCAATATATACATATTGGCATATGTATATATTTGAGTTGTTGATATTCCCGCACTTATATAGCGGATGAGACCCTATGCGCCGCATAATAGCGGATGATTTTATATAAATCCCATATACCGCGATATTCCACTTTGAATTGGAATTGGTATTGTGCTAACATCTGTGGATGCAGGGAAACAGGTTGGAGGGATCCAACTGGATTCTTCAAAATATTTAATTTTGTTTAAATATTCTGTGATATGATTTTTGATATCCTGTGATGATTTATATTGGATAATCTGGTTGGATTGAATTTCCCAGTATAATGAGTTATCAAAAGCAATTGAATTGAATTTTGGAAAGAAATAAAAGAGTAAAATTTAAGTTAAATAATTCTAGTGAATTCGAATAAATTAAATAAGGAATTGTAAAAGAAATAAAGAAATTTCTTAATTCGAACAAATATGGGAAAAGAGGATTTTGAATTTAATAGTGAAGAAATAAATCTTTAACTAAAGTGATATTATTTAAAAATATAAAAGAATTGGTTTTATTGAAATTTAAAGATTTAATTTAATTAAAATATTAATTGAAGAAGTTTGGAAATCCGAAATTGGTATTTTAGTTAAAAAGGGTTTTCACTCATAATAAAGAAATAAAAGATGAAAGTTAATGTATTTGAAATAATTGAAGTAAATAGGGAAATTTATTTCAAAGTAAAGTAAAATGGAAATCAATTGGAAATTGATTTAAGTGTTTAAAAAACTTGGATTTTTAAAAGAGAAATGAGATTTTGGAGATATAAACGGGGTTTATAAAGTAAAATAAATATCATTGGATATTTGAAAATATAAATTCAAGGTAGGAATTTATAAAAGAATATGGATTGGTTTAAAAATAAATGTTGGTTTATTTTTAAAAGATGGAAATGAGAAATGTATTTCTCTGGATTGCCAAGTACGTTTTTCCAAGGCAGTTTTAAATATAAGTCAAAGGTTTTAATATGTTTTAAAAAGCATGTTTTAGAAAATTGATTATTTTTAAATGTTAAATTTTTAAAGTAAGTATTTTCAAAAATCTATTATTGTAGTAATTATATTAAAGTGATTTGATATTGTGTTTTTAAAGGAGAAAGTTAGTTAATATTTATAAAGTGCTTTTAAATTATATTTAAATCTAAAGTATTTTGTACTTGGTGTTTCAGAGGAAATAAATATTGGGAATGTATTCCGTAAGCGGGAATTGATTTCAAATGAGCTTTGAAATTTGGAAATATATCTTGGAAAGATATTTGGGCAAATAAATAATGTGGGAAATTATTTATTGTGTGATGGTTGCTTGTGGATGTTAATTGATAGTTAAATAATCGACTATCAATATTGGCCAAATGCGCTGATCGTTTCGAAGAGACCGGGATCGAGTTTCCGTATACCGGGATTCTAGGTCTGGAGACTCGAATACCACTTCGATTCGGTTTGTACGTTTCGTGTAACGTGTTCGAAGTCGAAGATGGAGCAGTGAAGTGCAAGGGCTAGTCGCTACTAATCCTGAGGATATTTCCAAAATGGATGTAGTAGGAATAGTGCCTTCGGTTCCGTTCGAACCCGGGACGGACTTGTATGGACGAATGCTTTCGTGACATCGTCAGGTGGACGATGGGCATTCTAAGGGATATGTGCTATAAAGGTATCGTTTAGCCTCAAGCATCATCAACCGGGAATGACTGAAAATCAGGGGTTATGCAGCAAGGCTTCCTGGGTAGCTCCCACTGGAGGGTAAGGTCATCCCTGTCTAGATGTCCCTTTTTATTTCGGCTTAGTGGTGCGGTTGCTGATCCCAACCGTGGGGTGATTTTATTCGGGATCATCCAGTAAGGGATGGTTCCGGCTTTGTGTTGCAGGGGAGCGGGCGTACACCTCGGTACTGTGATCTAGGCCACGTACTGTGACAGGTGGTACCCCAGTGCCTAGTCATTCGTTGGAAATCCATTCTCCCTACGTGCCTTGTACGAGTTTTGTTTGTATTACCCACTTTTGTGGCTAGTATGCTGGAATTTAATAATGTAACAATTTCAGCTATTTTAATAAGTATTTGTATATAGACACTATTATAATATCAGAGGAATTTGATAAAAAGTGTTTTAGCTATCGTAAGGTAAAAACCCGACATGTTTATTTGTGGCGTGGTCTTACGAGTTGCTTTTGTTCCAAAGGATTTTGAAACTTTAAAAATCAATTGAGTGTGATTTTCTCACGCCGGTATTCCAGACTGACTCGGGTATTGTTTTATATGATGCTCGGGTCAGACCGAGTATTATAGGTTACAGGACATGATGCTGTGGAGCTCAGAAGATGAGCTGGATGGCGAGACGTATCTCCCGTACTTGTTTATATATATATATTCCGCTGTGTTGATTGTTGTACTCTGTTGTATTGAGGACATGATATGGTTATTGTCCAGTTGTATGTTATGTGTTCTCTGGTGTATACTCTGATGATATATTATATAAAACTGATATAGTTTTGATTTGTGTAAAGATCTGTTAATATATATTATATTTTGTTCCGCTGCGATGGTTAGATTCTGATGTTGTTTTCTATTTTTCTTCTTCTACCTCTTCTTCTTTTAGCACAAATGGTTCGATTTTCCGGGTCTGGAAAGTCGGGTCGTTACAGTGGTATCAGAGCTTAGGTTGGCGATAACCTTGGCTCTGGTGGGAATTTTGAGAGTACTAATAGATATGAGCGCGTATTTGTTAGTAAATATAAAATGGTTTTATATTGTGTTGGTTGGTTTATTGAGTAGTTTATGGATTCTGGTCAATACGAGTAATTAACGTCATTGATAGGGATCTCTAAACACTTAAGTAGAACAATTCGACACAGTATTGTTTTAAATAGGGTGAATGAAATAATTTTGCCCAAATTATTTTTGTATATAAAGGAATAACTTTTGTAAATATATATATTCGGTTGCTTGGTTGTTAGGAAGTGATAATATTAAATTATTATCATTTAAGTGTAAATTGAATAAAAAAAATTGAAAGTTTATAACCAAGTTGAAAAATAAATTGATATAACAAATGGAAATCGGAGAATATCGGTTATAAATGAATTGAATGAACTTCATATACAAATGTGATTTATAATTGGAAATAGGATTCCAGAGAAATGTTGAAAATAAATCGGAATGGAGTTCAAGTTTGGAATTTTGGGAAAAATTCAAATTCCTGGGATTTGGAAATGGTTTTCAAAGATTTTGGAGAACTAATAGTATTATTTCAGGAATATTTTTGAGTTGAATTTGAAATTTTGTGAGATTTGGAAATTAAAAGTATTTGAAATGTTTTTAAAGAGATGAAAGCATTAAATTCTCTTTCGGTCGCTGGAAAATAACTTCGATGATGACTGCAGCATCATCGATGTTCATTTTCGAGTCTCCAAAGAAAAATTGCTACCAAACTGTTTTAAATTGGAATTGTTTGTGAACTAGGTTTGGTTTTGAAATTCCAAAGGGAAATGGAAATTGTCAAGGGTTTTGGATGAAGTTGATTTCAAAAGTGATTTTGAAATTTTGGAGAATTGTTTAAACTCTGGAATCATATTTAAAATGTTTATATGGAATAATAAATATGCCAAACTAAATAAAATATAAATCCTGTAGTAAAGTATTAAAATGTGAATGAAATCGATTGTAAATGAATAAAATATAGATATAAATAAAATTTGGGAGTAAAATAAATAAGCCAAATAAAACTGTTTGTAATAGTAAGGAATATAATCCAGAAATTTAAATTATAAAATAGATTGAACACTTGAAAATAGTAAAGTGTTTTTGAAATAAAAAATCAAATATTAGAAATAAGTAGATTGGAAACGGGTAGTGGATCTAGAACTCGAGTTATAAATTAAAAGTTAACATGAAGTGTTAACAAATTAATTATAATTGAAATTGTATCATATAAAAATGAAATTGGGTTAAAATAGAAATTGTATGAATTGCAAATAGAATCCAACTAAGTGGAAATAAATTTTAATCGAACTAAATTTAGGTGAGTTACAGATAACATTTAATTGGAATGCGTCGAGCTAAATAATTGTTGTGAATGAATTAAGATAAAAAGGAAATCCACTTGGTAATGAAGATGAACCTAAGTAGTTAAAGGGTTCGAATTCAAAATGCAATGAAAATGAGATTGTATAAATCTATTGAGTTAATATAAACAATAAAATTTGTTTTGAATCAATTGTAATGATATGGGTTTGTTTGGACTTAAAAATAAATTGAAGTTAAGAAAGGAAGTTGTAAAATCATTTAAATTGAATGGGATGGTTTAAATGTTGTTGGGAAACAATTAAAATTAGTGTTGGAACATTTCATACGTGTTTATGGAAGTATATAACATGCATTGTAATCCATATTTTAGCTATTTAAATATAAGTGAAATGCTATGAACTTCCTATATTTGTCACTTACACTTTTAAATTGAGTTAGTACAGGTTCAGGGAAGCCGTATAGCTGATTTTGGGTTGCATTAATTGCTAAATAATAAGCCGCTTGCTTTAAAAATGCTAAAATAGAGGTACGCCTACGCAAAAGAATTTAATAGGAGATATGAACTGCATATATTGATATATATTGTGATTTCCGGCCTGAGGCCGATGTATATATATATTTGTGCATCCTGCGATATCGCAGAAGTCCCTCCGTACAAAGGAGACTCTGCCAAAATTTTCTAAAAATTTTGAGAGTTAGAAAATTTTTGGAAATTTTCACTGACAACAAATGATTTAAAATTTGTTAAACAAATAAGGTTGAAACTGAGTATTGAAATCTTTTTAAAATGTGAAAGTAAAGTAAGTGAAATCGAAGGAACTAACGAAAGTAAAGCTTGCAAACAAACTTTTAATTGAGATTTAAATTAATTAGTAAGTGCAACTAATTCAATATTCAAAGTGGAAGATAAATTGAATTCAAGTGGAAATGTAAAGGCAAAAGTGGATAGAAATGGATAGGAACTTCAATAGTGAAGTGAAAATATGTATAAGCAGTATGTAAAATGTTTATCTTAAACTTAAGAAATGAATAGTGAATCCTTAAGAAAATGTGGTACTGAAAGTATGCTAAGTGAATAATTGAATTAAGGTGAGACTGTAAATTGTGAAATGAGATAGTTGGGAATAAGGGGATAACAATAAAAAAGGGAATGTGAATAAAAGAGAATTGATATGACTGATAATCAATTGGAATTTATACGTAAGATGTACGTATATTATTTTATTCGCATAGCTATTGGGTCCAGATGTCGAACACAGAATTTCGAGATAGTTTTATCGATCCGAATCAGGATTTTTCACTCGATTTTCGACGGCGAACCTGGATATGGATTGTTGATTGATTCTGGATATTCTCTATCATAGTTGGTGACTATGCAAGGAGAATGACGGTTTCTGATCAAGGAACCAGATCTGAGTCCGCACTAGGAAGTCGGGTGGACGATACTAGTTCGGAAGTGAAATTGTGTGATCGAGTGAGCGATCGAATGTGATATTGCGTACGGATGATATATGTGCATCGTACGAGCATAAGTAAAACAAATATTGAAAATTTGTTAAGAAAAGTATAAAATGACTTTGGAATTGTGATTGAATATTATTGCTTAGTAGGATATACAGGTGTATAAAAGCAATGGATAAATTGGGATTTTTGATTTTAGAAGATAAAATTTAATGGCCCGACAAAAAGGTATGTATTTGAATTTCTATATGAAATTTGATTGGGTTTTTGACCCAGCCACTTGGCTTTTTGTTTCTTTTTGAGATTGGGAGGCCGTAGAGCCATTTTGTAGTAGTACCGAGCTAGCCGCGCAAAGGAGACGCTGGTGAAATTTTTCGGAAATTTAGGGAGTTAGAAAAATTTTGAGAAAATTTTGATAATTCAAAATTGAATTCAAATTTAAATTTGAATTGATAAGTAGGTGATATGGGTTGAACTTATGAATAAGTTTGGAAAGTTAAAAGATGATTAGTGTATCATTAATAAAAGATTGTTTGGGTATTGTTAAAACTGTTTGATTTGGAAAATAGTAAACGGGAATTGAATCATTCTTCCTAACCGGTAATTTCGGGGACGAAATTCTTTTAAGGGGGGAGGAATGTGACGACCCGGAATTTTTGAGCATTTGAAATTGAAATATTTAATTAATTTAAAATATTCAGAGGTTAATTATAAACTTAAATTTCAAATATTGCTATTATTGAGTAATTTAATAATTAAATTAAATTTATTTGAAGTCGGATAAAATAGTAAATCTGGTATTCTAAGCTAATTTAAATTATTATGGAAGATCGAGAAATTAATATTAATGATGCTGAAGACAATAGAACTTTTAAAATGGAATTTCAAAGAGTTTTGTTCAGTTTTAAAAATATATCGTTTAAATTGAATTTAAAAATAGCCTTCCGAGGCACAATCTCGGAATTCGACGAAACCAGTTCCATTGGGTCCGTAATATTGAATTATTATCGGATTTCAAATTTCGTATTATTCGGAGTTGTTATGTGAGCACACGGTGAGTTAACGCGTTGAAAATTTATATCGAAAACAAATTTAATTTAAATAAGAAAAAGGGGGGGGGGCTTATCATCAGCACGTTGCCTCCCTAAAATCACACCAACAATCACGGGAAGAAGTCGTGCAAAGCATGCCTCGTTTCCGTTTTAATATCTCGTTCCCCTCCTTCATTAAAAATCGTATAGCCGAAGCCTCTTCTCAGAGAAAATATCTCGTTCAAAATCAAAGTTGTAATGGCGCTCCCCTCCTTTCCCAAATCGAGTATACGAATTCGTTCGATATTAATAAATCACCAAACTCATCGCAATAACTATTTTCCCTCATCTCAGTTTGAAATCGATCTACATAAATAAATGGCGACTTCGTTTCCAAATCGAGATGGCCGCTGGGGCTCCTTCAATTCGAAGCCGATCTCTATTCGTTCCAGTTCGAAACCGAGTCGAGTGACCTAGATCGATGCGTGCTCGACGATGCGTAGCTTCATGGCGGAGGCGAGGCAACGAGTGTGCCAGTGCTCGAGCAAGCGGCGGCAACTCATTGGCGTGGGCTTCGGCAGTGTCTGAGTTTGGTATCGACAAGGAGTTGGGTTGATTGAGGGAGGGTCGCGTACGATCTTAGGTGAACTCGCGATTGCGTGGACTTTGGGTATGGAGTCGATTTCGTAGTGGATAAGGGCTGCGGAGTGGGTTCGTTCTCAGGTCGATGGAGGCTCGCGAACGCGTGGACTAGGGCAGTAGGCGATTGCCTGGGATTCGTGAAGCGGGATGTCGATCGTTGTGAGGTCATTGGAGTTGAGTTTTGGGCAAGCAGTAGCTATGCTCGATCTAGACCTTAGTTTGAGTAGCAGGTAATTTCTGTTCTACTTGAATATGTTAAACTGTTTTACTTAAAAAAAAATGTGTATACATCCAGATCAACAGATAAATAGGCTGCAGTAGGATATAAAACAATTTATTTATCTTTATTAAAGATTTATATGAATATATATATATATATATAAATTGTAAAACAGAGAATAGTTTATATATGGATATGATTTAGAAGGTAGTGTTAAATGAAATAGATAAATATATACACAGATATTTTAATCCACGAGTTATTGTAAAATAAATTATGAAGGTGATTTATTTGTAAGTTAATCTATTTAATTATTTTGAAACTTAAATTGTATTTGTAAAGGAAATTAGTTTGAAAATTACCTTATTAAGTAAAATGAAATTTTTAGGTAGAAATTGATTTGTCCAAATTGATCGAATATTAATGAAATCATAAAATATGTATTCAAGGTCGGGCATCGTGGAGAAAACTACTGGTTTGGGTTGAATTGCAAAAAAAGGGGAAAAGGTGAGTTAATCTCACTCAGTTAAATTTAAATTTAAATGGTTAAATTTAAATAATTTATTGGATGATTGATTTGATTTGATGTGATATATATAGTAGTATATACCAATATATACATATTGGCATATGTATATATTTGAGTTGTTGATATTCCCGCACTTATATAGCGGATGAGACCCTATGCGCCGCATAATAGCGGATGATTTTATATAAATCCCATATACCGCGATATTCCACTTTGAATTGGAATTGGTATTGTGCTAACATCTGTGGATGCAGGGAAACAGGTTGGAGGGATCCAACTGGATTCCTCAAAATATTTAATTTTGTTTAAATATTATGTGATATGATTTTTGATATCCTGTGATGATTTATATTGGATAATCTGGTTGGATTGAATTTCCCAGTATAATGAGTTATCAAAAGCAATTGAATTGAATTTTGGAAAGAAATAAAAGAGTAAAATTTAAGTTAAATAATTCTAGTGAATTCGAATAAATTAAATAAGGAATTGTAAAAGAAATAAAGAAATTTCTTAATTCGAACAAATATGGGAAAAGAGGATTTTGAATTTAATAGTGAAGAAATAAATCTTTAACTAAAGTGATATTATTTAAAAATATAAAAGAATTGGTTTTATTGAAATTTAAAGATTTAATTTAATTAAAATATTAATTGAAGAAGTTTGGAAATCCGAAATTGGTATTTTAGTTAAAAAGGGTTTTCACTCATAATAAAGAAATAAAAGATGAAAGTTAATGTATTTGAAATAATTGAAGTAAATAGGGAAATTTATTTCAAAGTAAAGTAAAATGGAAATCAATTGGAAATTGATTTAAGTGTTTAAAAAACTTGGATTTTTAAAAGAGAAATGAGATTTTGGAGATATAAACTGGGTTTATAAAGTAAAATAAATATCATTGGATATTTGAAAATATAAATTCAAGGTAGGAATTTATAAAAGAATATGGATTGGTTTAAAAATAAATGTTGGTTTATTTTTAAAAGATGGAAATGAGAAATGTATTTCTCTGGATTGCCAAGTACGTTTTTCCAAGGCAGTTTTAAATATAAGTCAAAGGTTTTAATATGTTTTAAAAAGCATGTTTTAGAAAATTGATTATTTTTAAATGTTAAATTTTTAAAGTAAGTATTTTCGAAAATCTATTATTGTAGTAATTATATTAAAGTGATTTGATATTGTGTTTTTAAAGGAGAAAGTTAGTTTATATTTATAAAGTGCTTTTAAATTATTTTTAAATCTAAAGTATTTTGTACTTGGTGTTTCAGAGGAAATAAATATTGGGAATGTATTCCGTAAGCGGGAATTGATTTCAAATGAGCTTTGAAATTTGGAAATATATCTTGGAAAGATATTTGGGCAAATAAATAATGTGGGAAATTATTTATTGTGTGATGGTTGCTTGTGGATGTTAATTGATAGTTAAATAACCGACTATCAATATTGGCCAAATGCGCTGATCGTTTCGAAGAGACCGGGATCGAGTTTCCGTATACCGGGATTCTAGGTCTGGAGACTCGAATACCACTTCGATTCGGTTTGTACGTTTCGTGTAACGTGTTCGAAGTCGAAGATGGAGCAGTGAAGTGCAAGGGCTAGTCGCTACTAATCCTGAGGATATTTCCAAAATGGATGTAGTAGGAATAGTGCCTTCGGTTCCGTTCGAACCCGGGACGGACTTGTATGGACGAATGCTTTCGTGACATCGTCAGGTGGACGATGGGCATTCTAAGGGATATGTGCTATAAAGGTATCGTTTAGCCTCAAGCCTCATCAACCGGGAATGACTGAAAATCAGGGGTTATGCAGCAAGGCTTCGTGGGTAGCTCCCACTGGAGGGTAAGGTCATCCCTGTCTAGATGTCCCTTTTTATTTCGGCTTAGTGGTGCGGTTGCTGATCCCAACCGTGGGGTGATTTTATTCGGGATCATCCAGTAAGGGATGGTTCCGGCTTTGTGTTGCAGGGGAGCGGGCGTACTCCTCGGTACTGTGATCTAGGCCACGTACTGTGACAGGTGGTACCCCAGTGCCTAGTCATTCGTTGGAAATCCATTCTCCCTACGTGCCTTGTACGAGTTTTGTTTGTATTACCCACTTTTGTGGCTAGTATGCTGGAATTTAATAATGTAACAATTTCAGCTATTTTAATAAGTATTTGTATATAGACACTATTATAATATCATAGGAATTTGATAAAAAGTGTTTTAGCTATCGTAAGGTAAAAACCCGACATGTTTATTTGTGGCGTGGTCTTACGAGATGCTTTTGTTCCAAAGGATTTTGAAACTTTAAAAATCAATTGAGTGTGATTTTCTCACGCTGGTATTCCAGACTGACTCGGGTATTGTTTTATATGATGCTCGGGTCAGACCGAGTATTATAGGTTACAGGACATGATGCTGTGGAGCTCAGAAGATGAGCTGGATGGCGAGACGTATCTCCCGTACTTGTTTATATATATATATTCCGCTGTGTTGATTGTTGTACTCTGTTGTATTGAGGACATGATATGGTTATTGTCCAGTTGTATGTTATGTGTTCTCTGGTGTATACTCTGATGATATATTATATAAAACTGATATAGTTTTGATTTGTGTAAAGATCTGTTAATATATATTATATTTTGTTCCGCTGCGATGGTTAGATTCTGATGTTGTTTTCTATTTTTCTTCTTCTACCTCTTCTTCTTTTAGCACAAATGGTTCGATTTTCCGGGTCTGGAAAGTCGGGTCGTTACAAGGCATCTCCTATAATAAGTAACTACAGAGGACATGAGGTTAGTCCCAATTTTATAGGATAAACCTACCCGGTTAATCTGGCTACCGGTATCTACAAATAGTCGGACTAATGTGAGATGTCATGGTTAGGTTATCACTACAAGAAAATGGGGTCTTTACCTACCAATTGTAAGTGTAGGTAAAACTATCCTAATGATGTGTAATATGTTTTAGCTACCAATATTGAATTGGTAGACACTGGTAGGTAAAGGTTGGTAGGGAAAGAGTCTTTACCTACACTTATTAATACTGGTAGGTAAAAGAATCCATGGACCCCACTAAATTGTGAATCAAATGATGAGTCATCGGCTGATGTGTTTAATGATGTGTCATCCTATGTGGCTGCATACATGGTTGCCACAGTAGTATATACGTAGCATACATCAATGTCGCCACTTGGCATCTTGTTGTTGGTCCATGTATCAAACAACAATTTATCCACGTGTCATCATTTGATTAGTACATATGCCATCATTTTTCTTAGATCACGTGGCATCATTTGATTAGTCCATGTGGCATTATCTGATTTTCCATGTGGCATCATTTTATTGGTCTATGTTGCATAATATTATTAGACCATGTGGTGTTATTTTATTAGCCCACATGGCATCATTTTATTGGTCTGTTACATAATTCATATTTGGTTCAAATTTAATGGTTATGTGTAGGTAAAAGAAGATAACAGTTATTTATAAATGTTCTATATTAGAAATAAACTAGGAAAAACATACATTATTATTATCTACAAAGCTAATATATCAAACAACCCAAATAACCAAATCAAAGCAGTTGTAGTCATTGTGATATTCAATCAATTGTATACGTAGTGTAAATAAAATTCGCACTTATATATGTACAAACAACGGATGCCCATGTATATATAATTTACAGAAAATAACTTGAAAAAATTAGATGTCTCTCCTATACAATGGACATGAAACATGCCTGATGAGCCAGCTATCGATACACTGCACGTGAAAAACATGTTTACATTAGTAGACTCCTCGTGCTTTCTTCGATTTCAAAATCAAGCAAAAAATAATGAATACTTCATTAATCATCAATTATTAATAGGCTTAACATATCAAGACAATATTTTGCAATAGAAGTCATACCTGAAGGCAAACTGAGCAGCATACTAACTCTAATGCATAAGAACTATTCTCCATTGATATCTTAATTGTTTCAATTTTATCAATTGTATCTTATGACATGCCTTTTGTGCCTTCCATATCGAATATGTTGAGGAATTTGATTATTGGGGTGTCTACTGCGTTCGTCTATAAAGAACATATATATAATGTGAACATCAATTCCAGTTTTATGAAATATCAGTCTATAATATAATGATTTGACTGTATGTTATCTGACTTTGTACTGTAGGTCCTATCTTCTCTCTAATGAGTCTTTCGCTCAAAAGACTAGTAAGGACATCGATCAGTGGTCAATTGTAGAATGATTGTAAGAATGTTAGGTCTTCAAATTGAATGTATAACTTGTTTTTACTTGATTCATTTTTGATTTCCCTGAAATAACCACATGAAAACTTGTCTTAGGAAGATAGATATTTCATTAAAAAAAGTGTTGTGGGCTAATGAATTGTATTTCTAGTGGAGAAGTTATAAGTTTATACAGTGACTTTGTTTGTAAAACAAACACTCTTATATGTTTATGCTAAGCTCTGGCCAAAATTGAAGATTCCTTTTTCTATTAGCCTAGGACCATGTAGCAAAGATTTTGTTATGGATAAAACATTTTTGATAATAAATTTTTTTGAGTAGCATTTTTTTACTTATTTAGTAATAACCTAGCTTTATGTGATGTTATATGATATATGAGAATTTGCTTTATTTTTGGACAAACTTGAAGTTATGTTTGAAAACATTAATAGAGAAAAAGAGTAGAAGTTCTTATTTTTAAAACATGATTTAAACAAAGGTAGATTAGTAAACAAATAGTGAATGAGTGATTGTAATGCGTTAAGTACGTTGCTTCATGATTATTGAAACAAATACAAAAATATAGTTGCAAGTAGCTTATAATCTAAGAATACCATATACCTTTCTCTATAGCTCACACACTTCTAATATTTCTAACTTACACATGTTTAAGTTGATTCTTAAAGAATCTCATACTATAATTTCAAATATATCAAACTTTAGAATATGGTAAGAAAAGTAAATGAAGGTAAAATTTATTAAATTCATTGATTAGTAATGAAAGGCTACCAAAATCTAAAGGGTGAAAAAAACAATTTTAAATCTAAAATTAAGGAAACATTAATAGAATAATAGGATACATAGGTTCCTTGTGGGAAAAGACAACAAATTAAGCAGTAAGAAAATAACCGAAGAGAGTAGGTTCTCAAGATCAAGTTGTAGACCATTATGTACTCACCTCTTTAAAGACATGCACTACTCTTAATTTCAAGAACTACGTAAAACTTTAGAAGTGTAACAAAGAATTAGTGGCTAATAAATTGAAAAGATAAACACATAAAGCAAAGTGATAGAATATAAATGAATTTTCTTTTTTGAGGCACTGCCTTTATTTTTTAAAGAGAGGTTGTTTTTTTAAAAGACATCATCTCTATAGATTATTCAAGCCTCACATAACATATAATTGCCACATAAACAAAGATATTTGCAATACAATCTTGAGAAATAGAAAGAAACCATTGATTGGTAACTACCTTAAGGGAGATCGATATTAATATGGAAACAAAATTATTAGTAGGAATAACATCAGATACCTCTATATTCTTGATTATTATTAGTATTACATTCTTAATATTGTTTTAAAAAACAAAATAAATAAAGAAGTGATGCTAGACTGGGATGGAAGCAAGCTTGAATGAAAAAAATTCATAATGATGATAAACTGTAAGAGTAAATGTCCATAACATTAACATAATAAAGGAAACAAATTTTAAGCCTAAAAAATGAAACACGTAATTGAAATATGTTGGAAAACTTATGTAACATACCAAACTCTAATTCATTCAAATCTTTTCTTAAAAACCGACTTTCACATGGAAGTGGACAACATTAGAATAATTTCAAACGGATAATGAAAAATATGATTCCAATGTACAAAAGCAATTTTAGGGGCAATAGAATGAAATACAACCAAAAAAGGAAATATTTCTAGCCAAAAGGTAAACCTCAAAGAAATAATTATCAATTTAATTTGATATAGTTAAATTAGATTCCAATACTGAGTACCATATTTAAAAACCAAAAATAAATCCAAATCGGGCGAAGGTTGGTCGAAGTGATTGAAAATTAAAAAATAAACTCCATGCATTACCAAATAATGGGCTAGCAAATCTTAAAGCTTGAGGAAAATCAGTTTTTAATGCTAAATAGAAGGAAATGCAAATATAATTGCAAGATATGAAGGTTTCTTGTGAGAAATAGTTAGGAATTAATAACTAATAAATTGAATGGTTTCATTTGAATTTAGTAAGGAATTAATGACTAACAAAAATAGTACCAAAATATAAATCAACTTTCCTTTTTGAGGCAACGATGATAAGAAAATGAGAGGTTGCATTTATTTTTAAAAATGTCATCTTTCAGGTAATTCAAGACCTACATAACTTAAAATGGATAGACAATTAAATTCTTAATTGTTTCATTATATAAAATTGATACTTAAATGACATGATTAATATTTCATTTTTTATTATAATCAAGGATGTTGCAAGTCATTTAAAAAATAATTTTATATAATGAACACAATTAAGCATTTAATTATCTATCCATTCATGGAAGGCCATAATAAAATAAACCTTACCAAACGAGTGAATCAATAATGAAATTGGTAAGTAATAATTTTGATGAAAAATCAAATCCAAAATACTAACAAACACAGAATAAAAATATTCATATTTATTGTCTACAGATTGTTGCATTTAATATTACAATTACTAAGGGTGCATCATTTAGTCAAGCATTTTGATAATATGTAGCCAATTTAGCATTTTACTATCGATGTATTGAAGGAAATCAATGCTCTATTACATAACTTTACTGTGACACCCCGCACCTCTAGGCACCCCGAAAATCGGACATGACTAGAAGCACGGGTGGTCGGGTGAAATAAAAATCCATAACATAGCACAAAGACTAAGGAAACAGTACAAAATGATTAAAATATTACAGCGGAAGAAAACTTTCACTAATTATAAATTAATAGCAAAACAACTTCATTAAAAACAACATTATCCCAAATTTATTTCTGAAACCAAAAATACCAAGTAGTCTCCACCAAAACATAAAACATAACAAAGTTCATAATATAGGTCCCAATATATAGAGTAAAGTACGAAAAAGGGAAACGAAGTACATGAAACAAAAGAAACAAAAGCTGAAGATAACAACTACTCCAATGACCCTCCAAGCTGCAAAGAACTGCAACCTAGACCTGCCCTCCTGTGATTTGGGGAAAATAGGAAAAATAGGAATGTGTCAGACATAAAGTCTGGTGAATGAGAAATAAAATGAAGCAGAAAGAATAAAACAATTTAATTCCAGGGATATCGCAGAGGGAGAATAATATAATGTAGTGAATCCTTCTTAAATACAGTTCCTAGGAAGCCAAAGTCCATGGTCACTCTAGGGAAGTCAACCATGTAGTAATACTAAACGTCAATCGGCCTGTCGGACCTGTTGTCCTTACCTATCCACGTGCTACAGCATGAAAGTCATGCTCTTCACCCGTGCACTATGACTAAATGCCTCTTACGTCTGACCGATGCTGACTGAAACAGCATCGCAGGACCCCGAAGTTGCGCTCAGGCTCCGCCAAACTGGAATCCGATCCTCCTGTCTCCTCGATCAACAACATGGACTTGCCCCTATCCAAAGTGTCGGTCCTCCGAAAGAGCGCCCGTAGCTGGGTTGGCTGCGCATAATCCTCCAACGATCTGCCTAAAGAAGCCTACATCGGAGCACATTTGTCCTCTACCGTCCGCGTCGATCTGCCTGAAGAAGCCTAAGATTGCGGATGCTATCTACCCTACGTACTAGAAACCTATGAAAGATAACAAACATCCTTGCGAACCTACTTGCCTGCTCCTAGTACGACTAGCCAAAACTATATTTTGGTCTTAACTGCATGAAACACCTATCCAGACCTTTACAAGGTCTGTCTACCAAATCGCTTCCAAATTAATTAATTTTACCGTTACAGTTTACATACTATTTATTTCCATTAATCTATTTTAGGCAATTTTTACATCTGATTTGGTTATTTCACAATTTCCCTTTTTCTTACATAAATGGTATTTCAATTTCACGTCTGTTCAGTCCGTATGGTTTGTCTGTAATTTTTTTTCCATTTTGTTACAGATTTACACTAGCATTTAGGGTCCATTTAATTTACATTTTTTTCCACCCTAATTTACATTCTCCTTTTAGAGATTTAATCCGTACAAAAATTTTATCAAATAGCCATAAACCATTTAATTACGCAAAATTCCACTTTTATATTTTTAGGCTACATATGAAATAAACAATTATGCCAATTAGACTTCCCAATTTTGTTCCAAAACCAAATTCAAAATTATGTAATTATATCAATCAAAACCATAATTTTATTCAAGTAACATATTCTGAATTTATTCAACTAACCTGTTCTACCATTAGAAATTGAATAACAATTCTAATTCAATTTAATTAAACTAATCTTATTTACTCCATGAAACGTGAATAACAATTTGTTTGTTCCAAATTTCAACCCAAACATGAATTAGAATTGAGAAGTGGAAGAAGAAGAAGATATAATAATTTACATAAATTTTTAATCTTATTTATGCCATAAAACGTGAATAGACAATTTATATGTCCCATATTTTAAACCAAACATGAATTAGATTTGAGAAGTGGAATAAGAAGAAGAAGTTGCAATAATTTACATCTATTCTCAATTAATAATAGAAATCAATTCATATTAACGTGCCAGAAAAGAACTGAAATTGAACTACTTTATGTTTCTATTTCATATTAATTCTCAATCACCAGGCACTTGAGTTTGCATAAATTTGAAAAAAAAGCTTTGCTTTAATCTTTCTCCCTTTGATTCTTCTAAATTCCCCAAATTTCTTAAATATATATAGATAATTTAATTTGGTAGAGATTTGTTTATTTAGTAGAGAAAATGAGGAAGAATAATACACACTAATTTTACTATAGAATATGGTGATGGCTGAATAAGAGATTAGGTTTAGGTTAGATGGTTTATTTATAGATTGTTTGAGTGAATATAATCCATTAGATTATTTTAGATTAAATTTGGTTCTTTCTGTAACAACCCGACATTTCGTACCCATTTAATTATCGCCTCTTGACGATCTAATCTAGTTGCTAATAAGCTATTGGCATTTTGATCGAATTGAAATTCAATTATAAGATTTTTGTTAAAAGGATTTTTGGGCTTTATAAAAATCGTGACCCATATGTGTTTGGGGCCGTGAAAATTTTCAAGACAAATATCGATCCCCCTCTCAATTTTCGTTCATTCAATAACTCGTTCCCTCCCTCTTTTTATTTTCATTTTCACGAACCCTAAATCACAAATGAAAAGAATGGCGGCCACAATCCTTTTCATTCGTTCTTGCGTGTCCTCCTGAATCAAGTTAAGGCATCGGAATCGAAGGCAACGGCCGCAAGGGGTTCGAACTTCGCTCGTCTTCCCTCGATTGCTACAGCTTCGACTCGTTTCTGGACTTCGTGTAGCATCACTCGAGACTGTTCCAAATTGTGGCTAAGGTGAGTGGCTTTCCACTCACATCTAATTCAAGTCGTCTTGATTCATTTATTGTTTTGAAAACTACGTTTATGATGATATTTACTTCGGTTTTGACTTCGAAGTTGTCTTCTTGTCCTTGATGCATTGTTTCTCAGCTGCTCTTGATTCCGAGTCATTGAGTAGTCTTGCTACTGTGATTTCTTTTGTGAGTCGCCCAATTGAAATGATTTCTGTAGTTCATTCGAATTAGTATATTTCGTAGTTATTAGCTTTATAGTTATTGTTTCGTGAATTTTGGGGACTTTGGCATGTCTATCTCCATATATGCATTTATCTTTGCACTGACCAGTTGTATGGTTGCATATATGTTGTATCATTGTGAAGTTTGGTTTACTGGTGGGTTTTCTTGGCACTGTTCCACTTGGATTACGAGGGTCTTTGTAGTTTGTTTCTTTCAGGTTGCCAGTTTGCATTTCTTGATCTTTACTTCCCTGTTGCCAGTCTTGGTTGCACTGGTCATTTCCAGTGCTTGATCATTTGTATATACTTCTTGCCTGCAGTGATAATTTTGCTTTCTTGACTTGGGCTTGAGTTTTGTCGATTGAACATCACTGAGTTGATTTTCAGCTTGAGTCTGATACAGTGCATTGATGCATTGTATTATTTGCATTTGGTTCACTTTGTAATTTCGACTTGTCTTTCCTATTCCACTGGTTACTGTCACTTTGAATTCACTTGCTGACAGCCTTGTACCTGCATCCATGTTGATGTTGTCATTTTGTTCCAGTGTGGTTTGCACATGTCATTCTGAACTTGTTATAATTTTTTCTCGTGAGTTTGGAGTTGGTTTCTCTGGCACTTGTGAGCTTTGTTCTCTGGCCATCTTTACTGCGCATGTAGTTGCTTATGTTGTTTGTGTCAGTTGCTTCATTTGCTTAGTGCATTGCTCCCTGGCATTCATATTCAGATTGCTTATCATATAGTTTGCATCCACACTGGGTTGACATCTTTTGTATAGTCTGTGCTGGCTTTTGATCTGTTATGTCTACTGTCCAGTAGCCTTCATGACTTCACTTGATTTCAGTTGCATATGTTAGCTCTTTGGTTCGACTACTGCATATATGTGTCAGTTGAAATGTTGGGTCTGTGGTTCAAGTTGTATATCATATTGAACTGGTTCATCTTTGTTGTATTTCACTGATTTGTACTGGTGCTGCAGTGTCATCTCTGTAGCTTACTTGGTGCATCCAAGTGTATTGGTTCAGATTTCATTTATGTTGGTTTGTGTTTGTTCTTTTTCTTGAGTCTAACTTGGAGCATTCTGTTGCTTCATTCTTTGGTTCCTGTACGTCGACTATTTTAGAACTGCTTCGGCCAGATCATTTAACATCACCTGTATATATTGTTGCTTGATATAATCTTGAGTCTGCATAATACTTGGTCACTGTTGTCTTTGTTGTGGCCTTTGAATTTGTGTACTGGTACACATTCTGGTCATTGTTGCCATCTTAGCCTGGCATTTGTTTCAGTTTGGTTTGGTAACTTGTGCAGTTTACTGGTCTTTGATTTGGTTGTTGCATCACTATAGCTTTGCAGTTGCAGTTTTACATTTATTCAGTAGCCATTGTAGCTCTGTGCTTTGTTGCAGTTGAGCCACTGATTCACTGCATCATCTTCTACCTGTTGCACTTGCAATGATGTTCCTCATTTCATGTTCGAATTCATACTTGTCTGCACTCGCCTTCAGTTTGCTATTTCTCTGTGCCTTGCTTTGCGACATGTTGATCTTGTTTCACTTGTTGCCTCTTTCACTGGATACACTGTTTCATTTCACTGATGCAGCCTTGCCCTTAAATACAAGTGGTGGCTGCATTTTCGTAGCAGTTTTTCCCTTGTCCCTTGTGGTGACTTTATATTCTGTTGTGGCGAGGCAGTGCACGCGTGCGTGCACTGCAGCCACACCGAATTGACAGATTTTAATCGATATCTCTTTTATTCTTAATTCATCGACCTGTTGCGTAATTCGTAGGCTGTATTGGCGAGGCAGTACACGTTAGCGTGTACTGCAGCCAATTAGCATTGATATCATTAAATTGACATTTCAATTGCTTAAACTGCTTTGGATTTCTGTTTTGTGGAGTAACACTGTTTAGTGTTATATCTGTCGTTATCCAATTCTCGTATCGAGAGTTGGATATACGAGATTTCTGTGACTGTCATCTATATTGAGATTGATTATTATTGCTTCTATGCTCTAATAACTGATTTTGAATTAGACTGATCCGAGTATTATTTTCTTTTGAATGTAATACTCGGGTCAGACCGAGTATTTACAGGTTGTAGATTTCTAGCTTTGGGTTGCTGCTAGAGCTATGAAGACTTTTTATATCATTTGAAGTGGTCTTCGTCTTGTTGTAGTAGTCAGTGTGTCTGTTTTAAGATGATAATGTATTCATGTATATTAGTCGATAATGTACTTGTATATATAACTTCTCGAGTCGACAGTTGTAGTTGTATCATTTGTATTGTGTCAAATGTATTGTAACTGATATCAGTTATTATATATATGAGACTTTTCGTTCCATCTTTATTCCGCATTTATGTTATCTGTGTTATTTTTATATCTATTGTCCTAAACTATTATAGCCACTGTGTAGTAGCTTTGAGTTTATATCGGTATGTCGGGTATCCTCTAAAAAATGAAATGCAATGTTTTATTATCTGACATATCGGTGCTCGCACAAAGCAATTACATAGATGGTCGCTCCTCAACAGCCTTATTCTCCGTGCTAGTTGACAGCACTACACCGTAGTGTTCTTGGCTAGCGTGGGTATAGAGGTGGGGCGTTACAGCTTGGTATCAGAGCCTGGGGTTTAGGACAATTATAAAACATAACTTAGATGGAACATGTGTTACAACTATTTGTCGATGTTTTATCTCTCATCTTTACATATGACTATTTTTGACTGTTAGGTATGAATTCCTAACGCTTATTCTTGTGTTTTCGGCTTTGAATTGATTTAGCCGATGTTGATTTTGTTTTAATTTGGCAAATTAAAGCCATTTTGACTTTTGGACTTTGTTCCACTTTTGTTCTATGCTATGAGTGTCATTGTGTACCTGTTACACTGTGATGAAAAATAGCTGGACCAGTTGCAAATTGAGTGATTTTGATTTCTCATTCACATCTAGTTTGAATCTCAGCGATTTTGAACTTGATATTTTGTGTTTTCCTCATCTGGATTTCCCTTCGACTTCGGTCACTTTGTTTTTGAGAAATTGCTGATTTCTTGATTTTCAAGACTCTGATTTTGTTTGCCGTTGGTTTCTTTGATAACGATGATTGATTCATTTTGTACTCGACTGCGGCTATTAATTGTTGGCTTCGACATTAACTTGATTCTTACTTTTGTTGAAGTCATTTATGCATTTCTGCTCGATTTGCTTTGTTTTTCCAGTTGATAATCGATTCTTCTTCTCTTATTAGTTGTTATCACCTTTATTGATTTTGATAACTTCTATTTCTGGAATTTTTGGTATTCCTACTTTGATGAATTTGGAATCGAATTCTTTGGATTCTATTCACATCTTCGTATGTGAATTCTTGTGATTGATTGTTTCTACAATCATTTTTGTGATTTGTCACTTTAAAAATATAAAGGTTTTCTATACTAGTAGTAAATATAAAAATCCTTTTTCTCCAAACGATTTCAAAACTATTTTACTACAAAGCTCTTTTTCTTAAACCGTTTTCCAATCTATTAGTATATACAAGCCTTTATTTCACTCGTATGAGAAATTGAATTAAACGGCCTAGTAAAACAAATGGTATGAAACGCTTGCGTTTACTTCGTCGGTTAACTCCTGGACTTGTTCGATTGAACCTTTTGTGACAATTTTCTAGTGTAGATTTACAGTTTGTTCGTAATATTTAAGTTAAGCAAGTGGTTATGGGACATGAAGCTAAACTTTTATATTTACTAGCTTAGTGTAATTGACACTTCTCGTTGATCATGACGATCATTTTATGATTAGACTAGCCATTGTGCGATGTCTTTTTGTTTGCGAGGTTAGACTAGACACCACTTGTGTGATTCCATTCACACATACCTTTTTGCTTTTTGGTTAGTCTAGACCTTAATTTGTGTGATTCCGACTCACACATATCTTTTTGTTTGCAAGACTAGACTAGACACCACTTGTGTGATTCCATTCACACATACCTTTTTGCTTTTTGGTTAGTCTAGACCTTAATTGTGTGATTCCACTCACACATATCTTTTTCTCTGCGAGGTTAGCCTAGACCTCAATCTGTGTGATTCCGACTCACACGCGTGGGATAGCGACCCACGGTCTTCGGACCATTCCTGTGTGAAAATTTAATGGATGGCTTCCATGAGATAGCGTCTCATCTTGTGATACCGGTATTTTGGAGTTTTCATGCTCCCATTTTGTGATAGGCATTTCCCTTTCCCTTTTTATGGTTTAGACTAGCAAATGTGCGATGTCTCTTTCTCTGCGAGGTTAGCCTAGACCTCAATCTGTGTGATTCCGACTCACACGCGTGGGATAGCGACCCACGGTCTTCGGACCATTCCTGTGTGAAACTTTAATGGTTAGCCACCATGAGATAGCGTCTCGTCTTGTGAAACCGGTGTTTTGGAGTTTTCATACTCCCGTTTTCTGATAGGCTCTTTTCCCCCTCTTTTTGTGATTTCTGGATTTCTTGTGATGATTTCTAGAATTTGTGCTTCACCAATTTTCGTGATTTCTATTGACAAGTTTTGTCAATTTTTGTGTATTGGTGAATTCATGTGTTATTGACTTGTTATGAATACAAGTTGAGGGTATGATATCCCTTTCTATCTTTGAGAAGATTCTTGTGACATTTTTGATGAATGAAAATTCATTTGGCATTATATTTTGATGCCAGTTATTTTGATGAGATTTTGACGTGTTAACTTTAGTACTCGTCAATTTTGAAATGGATTTACAAGCGGTTCTCCCGCAATACTGATATTGCTAATTTAATCACGTGTTTTCAAAATTCTTTATTTAAAAAAAAAAAAATTTACAGTTTACATTTTCAAAAGAACGAGGAAGCGATTTAAACGTTTCAGAAAAATCGAGGACTATGACCCCTTTCTTTTACTAATTCGCTTAATTCCGGACTTGTTCGTTTGAGAATGTGAAATGTTATTTTTAAAACACACAATTCTGCACTTTCAAGGAAATGATAAAGAGATTTAAATGATTTAGCAAAAGTACGGAGTATGAAACCATACTTTTACTACTTCGATTAATTCCGGACTCGTTAATTGAATATTTATGACTACTGATTATCGTTTTTGATAATCAGATGTTTGTGAAATTTGATTATCGTTTGAGATAATTAAATATTTTTCGATTTGATAATCGAATCTTTGTGATTTCTGATTATCGTTTTTGATAATCAGATATTTGTGAAATTTGATTATCGTTTGAGATAATTAAATATTTTTCGATTTGATAATCGAATCTTTGTGATTTCTGATTATCGTTTTTGATAATCAAGTATTTGTGAAATTTGATTATCGTTTGAGATAATTAAATATTTTTCGATTTGATAATCGAATCTTTGTGATTTCTGATTATCGTTTTTGATAATCAGATATTTGTGAAATTTGATTATCGTTTGAGATAATTAAATATTTTTCGATTTGATAATCGAATCTTTGTGATTTCTGCTTATCGTTTTTGATAATCAGATATTTGTGAAAATTCGATTATCGTTTTAGATGATTGAATATTTGCGATTTTGAGATTCGAGCTTCGTCTTTTTCTCTGACGATTCAGGTGAGTAATTTGATTTACTCACATTCAATTCGTGCAGTACGTGATTTCTGCTCTGATTCCTTTTCTTTCAATTGCTAGAACTCGATTGATTCTTGCTTCTGATAGTCGTCTGATTTTGATTCCTTGATCCCCTCGATGTTGATTCTTTTGATTTTAAGCAATCGAACCTTTTGATTTTTATCTGATACTTCCATAATTCTAATGCTTCCCTGTGGCATTTACTTTGCTTATTCATTCAACATTGCCATGCTCTTATGGTTGTTACCTTTGTCCATTTATTCCTTATGATTGCGAGGACGCAATTTCTTTAAGGAAGGGAGTCTGTAACAACCTGACATTTCGTACCCATTTAATTATCGCCTCTTGACGATCTAATCTAGTTGCTAATAAGCTATTGGCATTTTGATCGAATTGAAATTCAATTATAAGATTTTTGTTAAAAGGATTTTTGGGCTTTATAAAAATCGTGACCCATATGTGTTTGGGGCCGTGAAAATTTTCAAGACAAATATCGATCCCCCTCTCAATTTTCGTTCATTCAATAACTCGTTTCCTCCCTCTTTTTATTTTCATTTTCACGAACCCTAAATCACAAATGAAAAGAATGGCGGCCACAATCCTTTTCGTTCGTTCTCGCGTGTCCCCCTGAATCAAGTTAGGGCATCGGAATCGAAGGCAACGGCCGCAAGGGGTTCGAACTTCGCTCGTCTTCCCTCGATTGCTACAGCTTCGACTCGTTTCTGGACTTCGTGTAGCATCACTCGAGACTGTTCCAAATTGTGGCAAAGGTGAGTGGCTTTCCACTCACATCTAATTCAAGTCGTCTTGATTCATTTATTGTTTTGAAAACTACGTTTATGATGATATTTACTTCGGTTTTGACTTCGAAGTTGTCTTCTTGTCCTTGATGCATTGTTTCTCAGCTGCTCTTGATTCCGAGTCATTGAGTAGTCTTACTACTGTGATTTCTTTTGTGAGTCGCCCAATTGAAATGATTTCTGTAGTTCATTCGAATTAGTATATTTCGTAGTTATTAGCTTTATAGTTATTGTTTCGTGAATTTTGGGGACTTTGGCATGTCTATCTCCATATATGCATTTATCTTTGCACTGACCAGTTGTATGGTTGCATATATGTTGTATCATTGTGAAGTTTGGTTTACTGGTGGGTTTTCTTGGCACTGTTCCACTTGGATTACGAGGGTCTTTGTAGTTTGTTTCTTTTAGGTTGCCAGTTTGCATTTCTTGATCTTTACTTCCCTGTTGCCAGTCTTGGTTGCACTGGTCATTTCCAGTGCTTGATCATTTGTATATACTTCTTGCCTGCAGTGATAATTTTGCTTTCTTGACCTGGGCTTGAGTTTTGTCAATTGAACATCACTGAGTTGATTTTTAGCTTGAGTCTGATACAGTGCATTGATGCATTGTATTATTTGCATTTGGTTCACTTTGTAATTTCGACTTGTCTTTTCTATTCCACTGGTTACTGTCACTTTGAATTCACTTGCTGACAGCCTTGTACCTGCATCCATGTTGATGTTGTCATTTTGTTCCAGTGTGGTTTGCACATGTCATTCTGAACTTGTTATAATTTTTTCTCGTGAGTTTGGAGTTGGTTTCTCTAGCACTTGTGAGCTTTGTTCTCTGGCCATCCTTACTGCGCATGTAGTTGCTTATGTTGTTTGTGTCAGTTGCTTCATTTGCTTAGTGCATTGCTCCCTGGCATTCATATTCAGATTGCTTATCATATAGTTTGCATCCACACTGGGTTGACATCTTTTGTATAGTCTGTGCTGGCTTTTGATCTGTTATGTCTACTGTCCAGTAGCCTTCATGACTTCACTTGATTTCAGTTGCATATGTTAGCTCTTTGGTTCGACTACTGCATATATGTGTCAGTTGAAATGTTGGGTCTGTGGTTCAAGTTGTATATCATATTGAACTGGTTCATCTTTGTTGTATTTCACTGATTTGTACTGGTGCTGCAGTGTCATCTTTGTAGCTTACTTGGTGCATCCAAGTGTATTGGTTCAGATTTCATTTATGTTGGTTTGTATTTGTTCTTTTTCTTGAGTCTAACTTGGAGCATTCTGTTGCTTCATTCTTTGGTTCCTGTACGTCGACTATTTTAGAACTGCTTCGGCCAGATCATTTAACATCACCTGTATATATTGTTGCTTGATATAATCTTGAGTCTGCATAATACTTGGTCACTGTTGTCTTTGTTGTGGCCTTTGAATTTGTGTACTGGTACACATTCTGGTCATTGTTGCCATCTTAGCCTGGCATTTGTTTCAGTTTGGTTTGGTAACTTGTGCAGTTTACTGGTCTTTGATTTGGTTGTTGCATCACTATAGCTTTGCAGTTGCAGTTTTACATTTATTCAGTAGCCATTGTAGCTCTGTGCTTTGTTGCAGTTGAGCCACTGATTCACTGCATCATCTTCTACCTGTTGCACTTGCAATGATGTTCCTCATTTCATGTTCGAATTCATACTTGTGTGCACTCGCCTTCAGTTTGCTATTTCTCTGTGCCTTGCTTTGCGACATGTTGATCTTGTTTCACTTGTTGCCTCTTTCACTGGATACACTGTTTCATTTCACTGATGCAGCCTTACCCTTAAATACAAGTGGTGGCTGCATTTTCATAGCAGTTTTTCCCTTGTCCCTTGTGGTGACTTTATATTCTGTTGTGGCGAGGCAGTGCACGCGTGCGTGCACTGCAGCCACACCGAATTGACAGATTTTAATCGATATCTCTTTTATTCTTAATTCATCGACCTGTTGCGTAATTCGTAGGCTGTATTGGCGAGGCAGTACACGTTAGCGTGTACTGCAGCCAATTAGCATTGATATTTTTAAATTGAAATTTCAATTGCTTAAACTGCTTTGGATTTCTGTTTTGTGGAGTAACACTGTTTAGTGTTATATCTGCCGTTATCCAATTCTCGTATCGAGAGTTGGATATACGAGATTTCTGTGACTGTCATCTATATTGAGATTGATTATTATTGCTTCTATGCACTAATAACTGATTTTGAATTAGACTGATCCGAGTATTATTTTCTTTTGAATGTAATACTCGGGTCAGACCGAGTATTTACAGGTTGTAGATTTCTAGCTTTGGGTTGCTGCTAGAGCTATGAAGACTTTTTATATCATTTGAAGTGGTCTTCGTCTTGTTGTAGTAGTCAGTGTGTCTGTTTTAAGATGATAATGTATTCATGTATATTAGTCGATAATGTACTTGTATATATAACTTCTCGAGTCGACAGTTGTAGTTGTATCATTTGTATTGTGTCAAATGTATTGTAACTGATATCAGTTATTATATATATGAGACTTTTCGTTCCATCTTTATTCCGCATTTATGTTATCTGTGTTATTTTTATATCTATTGTCCTAAACTATTATAGCCACTGTGTAGTAGCTTTGAGTTTGTATCGGTATGTCGGGTATCCTCTAAAAAATGAAATGCAATGTTTTATTATCTGACATATCGGTGCTCGCACAAAGCAATTACATAGATGGTCGCTCCTCAACAGCCTTATTCTCCGTGCTAGTTGACAGCACTACACCGTAGTGTTCTTGGCTAGCGTGGGTATAGAGGTGGGGCGTTACACTTTCATACACTTAATGATTATCCATTCTAGCCTATACACATCACTCAACCAATAAAATTTAGCCATCGCATTCTATTACATCACTGGAGCGAATGGGAAGCCGCCACATGTCAGAAACAACGCTGAAATACGTAGGAAAATCACTGGAAACGAACCAGCTAAAAAAACATTGCTCCAGATTTTGGGCGACAACGGGACTTGATCCCTAATCACTAAGGAAGTCAACATGTGCTTTTACTACTGTACCAAATGCGCTTAATTTCTTTTTAATTATATTTCCCATAAAATATCGGGGTGTTACATTCTCCCCCTTTAAAGGATTTCGTCCTTGAAATCTCCAAAGATGGAAGAACGTAATTCACAACCAGCATCCATGAACTACATCCATCTACTGAACCATCATCCATTTCTACCATTGTCCTTATTTTTAACTAATGCAATTTATGATTTATGCAAAGTGAAATGCATACGAACTTACCTAATGCAAAAAGGTAGTCGGTTTACGGATTCAGTTGACCTCCTGTAATGCAAGTATGCTTATGCCATGCAACCAAATGTATGCAATTACCATAGTATAATTGATAATTTTATATGTATGTTTCAATCATTCACCCAAATGCACCATCTATATGCAACATCCATTTACACACACACACACACATATATATACACACACACACATACATACACACAACCATGTGCAAATGCAATAGATAACAGGCACACATATGCATGTGTGTGTACCTAGTTGGCCGATTATCGTAATAAATATCTATCTAGTGCATGCAATACATCCATTTGCAAACATTGGCATCCACTTGCAATCATTTTCATCCATCAAACATAACATGCCCTAATGACATGTTTACAACCAAGCTACCATCCATAGGTTTCACATAAAGATTATCAAAAAGACCCAAACTAAGGAAAGATCAAAGATCAAAGATAGGATATTTGAAGTGTACCTTCAAATAGAAAAGGGTAGAAGTTTGAATTCTCTCCTAAGATTCCCATGCGCACTCCTTGGGGTCATCTCACCACTGAACCTTCACTAGACGAACTTCCCTGTTGTGTAATCTCCTAACGCCGTATTCCAATATAAGGGTGGGTGTACGATGCACAAGTGATTCACGCTCTACCTCCACTTCACTTAGCTGATCGGGTTCTACTACTACTGCGGAATCATATAGACACTTCCTCAGAAGCGAAACATGAAAAACATCGTAAGCTCCTGCCAACTTATATGGAAGATCAACTCTGTATGCCAATTTTCCAATCCGTGCGGTAATAGGAAAGGGTCCTACAAATCTCGGTGCCAACTTACCCACCGAGCCAAATCTCATAACGTTTCTCAGAGGAGAAACCTTGACAAAAACAATATCTCCAACCTTAAACTCCAAATCTGAACGTCTTCTGTCGGCATATGACTTTTGTCTATCTTGTGCAGTTTTCAACCTCTTCTGAATCAAATCCGCCTTCTCGAAAGTTTCCCTCACCAAGTCTGGTCCAAGAAAGATCCTATCGGTGGTATCCTACCAATAGGCTGGTGATCTACATGGTATTCCATAGAGGGCCTCGAGCGGTGCCATCCTAATGCTTGTTTGATAACTATTATTATATGCGAACTCCACCAAAGGTAGGTGGTCTTCCTAAGAGCCTCCGAAGTCAATGATGCACAATCTGAGCAAATCTTCCAAAACCATATTTACCCTCTCAGTTTGTCCATCTGTCTGAGGGTGATATGCCATGCTCAGATTCAATTCCGCTCCCAAGGCTTGCTGAAGACTCCTCCAAAACTCGCTGGTAAATAATGGATCTCTGTCGCTCATAATGCTGGCGAGAACTCCATGAAGCCTAACTATCTCCCTTACATAAAGAGTCACCAAAGAAGCCGCCATCCTATTACCCTTAATGGGTATAAAATGAGTGCTCTTCGTCAGTCTATCCACAATGACCCAAATGCTCGTGTTCCCTCTCCATGATCTTGGTAATCCATCCACGAAGTCCATAGAGATGCTCTCCCATGTCCATAATGGAATATCAATTGGCTGCAACAGTCCTCCGGGCTTCTTCTGTTCCGCCTTTACCCTTTGGCAAGTGATGCACTTTGATACATACTCCGCCACCCTCTTCTTCATTCTGGGCCAATAGAATACCCTCTTCATATTCTGGTATATCTTATCACCACCGGGGTGCACTTCATCCTAGAATGATGTGACTCGGACAACACCGCATCTACTAAATCCTCACTACGGGGAACACAAAGTCTATCGTCCCCTCTAAGCCATCCCCTAGTGTACATGGTATAGCACCTAAGATTTGGTGATGACTCTCCTCTACCAGGATTATCTAAAATGTCCTCCAACTCTTCGTCCTCACCTTGCCTTGCTCCAATCTACTCCATCAAAGTAGGCTGGACGCCGAGGGCTGCTAACAATCCCGGAGCTAAATCCGATGGAGGTCTAAAATCAAAGGTAGTAATGTACTCCAAATGCTTCCATTCCAAAAACAGAGGACTTAAAACCACTTTGCGTCTACTCAACGCATCTACCACTACATTGCCCTTGCCAGTGGTATAGGAAATCTCAAAGTCATAAGAGGCTAAAAAATCCATCCATCTTTGCTGTCTCAAATTCAAGTATTTCTGAGAGAATAGATACTTCAAAGACTTATGATCCGTGAAAAGCTCAAATCTTTCTCCTAAGAGATAGTGCCTCCAAGACTTGACAACAGAAACTATAGCTGCCAACTCAAGATCACGCGTCGGGTAGTTCTTCTCATGTGTTTTCAACTATCTAGTCGCATAGCACACTACCCGACCCTCTTGCACTAGTACCGCCCCTAGCCCCGCACCACAAACATCCATATAAACTGAGAAAGGCTTGGTTCCATCCGGTAATACCAATATTGGCGTGGTAGTCAAAGCTTCCTTCAATCGACCAAAGGCATCCTCACACTTGGCATCCCAAACAAAAGCTGAGTTCCTCTTGGTAAGGCGGGTAAGTGGAACTGATATCCTAGCGAAGTCCTTAATGAACTTCCTATAGTAGCCCGCAAGACCAAGGAAACTCCTTATGTTCGTAGCATTCTTAGGGGTCTGCCAATCTTGTACTGCTGCCACTTTCGCCAAATCTACTGCAAGTTCATCCTTTGAAACGATGTGCCCCAAAAAGCGAACCTCATCCCTCCAAAAGTGGCACTTGGAGAACTTTGCCTTTAACTTATGTGCTCGTAGGGTCCTAAGCACTTCTTCCAAGTGAACAGTATGATCCTCCTTGCTTCGCGAATAAACCAAAATGTCGTAGACGAACACCACCCCAAACTTGTTCAACGATTCGCGAAATACTCGACTCATCAGGTCCACAAAATATGCCGGAGCATTGGTTAGCCCAAATGGCATGACTAACCACACAAATAAACCATCTGAGTCCTTAGTGCAGTCTTCTTGATGCTATCCTCCGCCACACACAACTGATGAAATCCCGTGGCCAAATCGAGCTGCGAAAATACCTTGGATCCTACTAGTTGGTCGAAGAGATCGTCTATACGGGGAAGAGGATAACGATTCTTCTTCATCAGCTTATTAAGCTCCTTATAATCCATGCAAAGCCTAAGAGAGCCATCCGCCTTTGTGGCAAAGACGACGGGTGCGCCCTACTCAGAAATGCTCCTACGATTGAAGCCCTCCTCAAAAAGCTCTCCAATCTGCTTCCTCAACCCACGACGTTCCTTAGGAGCCATATGCCTTACCGATAAAGCAACCAGTTTGGCATTATCGACAAGATAAATCTTGAACTTGATCTCTCTTCGAGGTGGAAGGCCAGCAACCTCCTCGAACACATCTGGAAAGTCTCTAACAACAGGTACTGAACTCAAACTATCGGGCGATAAGTCAAGAGAATAAAGGTAGCTCAACATAACCGATCCTCTAGGATCACAAGATACCTCCAAGCTACGTCCATCCAAGTGAATAACCTCACTACCCTCTTATCGCAATCAAGAATATCAACATACATGGATAGCCAATCCATACCAAGAATCAACCCAAACCCGGAAAATCCCAATACAAAGGCACTACAGTCAAACTCAACCCCTAAAATAAACAATTTCAAATCCCGACATAACATGGACCAATAGGCCGATCCTCCTACGAGATTTGATACTACTACCGGGTCGGTCACTAAGCAAGCATTAAGCCCAAGACCCTCTACCAGAGTACTAGATATAAAAGTGCGAAGCTTCAGAATCAAATAGAGTACGAACAGGAAAATTAGAGATAGATAACACACCTTCGCCGATCACCTTCTTTCCTTGCCAACAACCGGACGAGTACTAGAGGAAGGAGCTGCCTCTAAAGCATAAGTCTGAGCAGGCTGTGAAGGTGTCTGTGAACTGTCCTTGGACTTCGATGGACAGTTCTTTTTCATATGCCCCACTTGATCGCAAAGATAGCACCTCGGTCTCGGTCGCTCTCCTGCCCCTCTACAATCCTTAGCAAGATGACCTGGTTTCCCACAAGTATTGCACTTCCAGTCCTTCCTTGGAACTTTCCCTTTTCCACTTGACCCTCCTCCTCCCCTCTTTCCTTTCCACTGCTTCTTCCCATCACTCTTCTGCGCCATGTCTCCTTTCTTCTCAGTATCAGCAAGAAAAGCCATCTCTACCAATCCTTCAAAAGTGGCTCCCATCGGAATGTGGCTCATCGCCAAACTCTGTAGTGGCTGACTCAAACCCTTTGCGAACTTCAGTGCCTTCTTGTGAGGAGTATTGATCAGGTCTAGTACAAATGTGGCAAGCTCATTGAATTGATTAACATATTCTTTAACTGTCATATCCCCTTGCTGAGCTGTATAAATTTCTCTAGCTGCACTCCCTCTTCAGCCTACGATAAAAATTTCCTCTCGAACCTAGTACGAAAATCCTCCCTAGTCAAATTATCAGCATCGGCCTCCACAATCTCCCACCAACAAAGCGCCTCTCCCTGCAACTGCCATGAAGCCAACTACCTCCGAGCCAAGTCCTCAAATCCCATAAGTCCAAATATCCGCTCACAACTACGGATCTAAGCTCTCGCCTCAGTATATGACTCGGTGCCAAGAAACGACTTGCCTCCTAAGCTGGTGTAGTCCTTGCATAACTTGGGAAAATCGAGAATGCCTGGCAGACGGGCTGGAGCTCCTTCCGCCGGAGCAGCATCCCTAGGTGGTGGCTCTGCTCATGCAGTAGCCTGCAAATAACGTCTGAACCAAGCATGCATATTAAGGCTCGGAACTTCGGGGATATCTTGTGGTTCAAACATTTCTATCTATGGATATTAAAAAGATGGGATTAGGTACTCCACAAATAGTTCAATAGATAAGGAGGAAGAGATATGAGGGACCCATTTCTAAATTTTCTTTTTTTTCCAAAATATATACATATACTTTTAAAAGTATTATTTGGAATATCCTTTAAAAATTATTTGAAAACCTTTATATTTTTTAAAATATTTTTAGGATTACCAAAACCTTAGCTCTGATACCAACTGTGACACCGCATACCTCTAGGCACCCCGAAAATCAGACATAACTAGAAGCACGGGTGGTCGGGTGAAATAAAAATTCATAACATAGCACAAAGACTAAGGCAACAACATAAAACAATTAAAATATTACAGCGGAAGAAAACTTTCACTAATTATAAATTAATAGCAAAACAGCTTCATTAACAACATTATCCCAAATTTATTTCTGAAACCAAAAGTACCAAGTAGTCTCCACCAAAACATAACAAAGTTCACAATATAGGTCTCCATATATAGAGTAAAGTATGGAAAAGGGAAACGAAGTACATGAAACAAAAGAAACAAAAGCTAAAGATAACAACTGCTCCAATGACCCTCCAAGCTGCAAAGAACTGCAACCTAGATCTGCCCTCCTGTGATTTGGGGAAAATAGGAAAAATAGGAATGGATCGGACATAAAGTCTGGTAAATGAGAAATAAAATGAAGTAGAAAGAATAAAACAGTTCAATTCTAGGGATATCGCAGAGGGTGAATAATATAATGTAGTGAATCCTTCTTAGATACAGTTCCCAGGAAGCCAAAGTCCATGGTCACTCTAGGGAAGTCAACCATGTAGCAATACTAAACGTCAATCGGCCTATCAGATCTGCTGTTCTTACCTATCCACGTGCTACAGCGTGAAAGTCATGCTCTTCACCCGTGCACTATAGGTAAATGCCTCTTACGTCTGACCGGTGCCGAATCAAATAACCTTGCAAAACCCCGAAGTTGCGCTCAGGCTCTGCCAAACTGGACTCCTATCCTCCTGTCTCCTCGGTCACCAACGTTGACTTGTCCCTATCCAAAGTGTCGGTCCTCCAAAAGAGCACCCCCAGCTGGGTCGGCTGCGCAAAATCCTCCAACGATCTGCCTAAAGAAGCATACGTCGGAGCACACTTGTCATGTTCTGTCCGTGTGGATATGCCTGAAGAACCCTATGATTGTGGATGCTATCTATCCTACGTACTAGCGACCTATGAAAGGTAACAAGCATCCTTGCGAACCTACTTGCCCGCTCCTAGTACATACAGCCAAAACTATATTTTGGTCTTAACTGCATGAAACAACTATCTAGACCTTTACAAGGTTTGCCTACCAAATCGCTTCCAGATTAATTAATTTTACCGTTACAGTCTACATACTGTTTATTTCCATTAATCTACTTTAGGCCATTTTTACATCCGATTTGGTTATTTCACAATTTCTCTTTTTCTTACATAAACGGTATTTCAATTTCATGTCCGTTCAGTCCGAAAGGTCTGTCTGTAGTTTTTATGTCATTTTGTTACAGATTTACACTAGCCTTTAGGGTCCATTTAATTTACATTTTTTTCCACCCTAATTTACGTTCTCCTTTTAGAGATTTAATCTGTACAAAATTTTTATCCAATAGCCACAAACCATTTAATTACACAAAATTCCACTTTTACATTTTTAGGCCACATATGAAACAAACAATTATGCCAATTAGACTCCCCAATTTTGTTCCAAAACCAAATTCAAAATTATGTAATTATTTCAATCAAAACCATAATTTTATTCAAGTAACATATTCTGAATTTATTCAACTAACCTGTTCTACCATTAGAAATTGAATAACAATTCTAATTCAATTTAATTAAACCAATCTTATTTACGCCATGAAACGTGAATAACAATTTGTTTGTTCCAAATTTCAAACCAAACATGAATTAGAATTGAGAAGTGGAAGAAGAAGAAGATACAATAATTTACATAAATTTCAATCTTATTTATGCCATAAAATGTGAATAGACAATTTATATGTCCCATATTTTAAACCAAACATGAATTAGATTTGAGAAGTGGAAGAAGAAGAAGTTGCAATAATTTACATCTATTTTCAATTAGTAACATAAATTAATTCATATTAACGTTCCAGAAAAGAACTGAAATTGAACTACTTTAGTTTTATATTTCATATTAATTCCCACTCACATGGCACTTGAGCTTGCGTATATTTGAAAAAAGCTTTGCTTTAATCTTTCTCCCTTTGATTCTTCTAAATTCCACTAATTGCTTGAATATATATAGAATAATTTAATTTGGTAGAGATTTGTTTATTTAGTAGAGAAAAGGAGGAAGAATAATACACACTAATTTTAATGTAGAATTATGGCGACGGCTGAATAAGATATTACGTTTAGGTTAGATGGTTTATTTATAGATTGTTTGAGTGAATATAATCCATTAGATTATTTTAGATTAAATCGGGTTCTTTCATACACTTAATGGTTATCCATTCTAGCCCATACACATCACTCAACCAATAAAATTTAGCCATCTCATCCTATTACATCACTGGAGCGAATGGGAAGCCGCCACATGTTAGAAACTACGCTGAAATACATAGGAAAATCGTTGGAAACAGACTAGCTAAAAAAACATCTCTCCAGATTTTGGGCGACAACGGGACTTGATCCCTGGCCACTATGGAAGTCAACATGCACCTTTACCACTGTACTAAATGCGCTTTTAATTTCTTTGTAATTATATTTCCTATAAAATATCGGGGTGTTACATTTTTACTGCCTTACCAAATAAGTGAATCAATAACAATATCATCAAAAATGTTATAAAATCCATAAAAAATTTGAAATAAAGAAAAAATCAAGATTGCTATAATTTCTTAGGGTATTATTTTTAAGAACTTCATGTGCTAATACTTGTAGAGGAAAAATAAAATATTTAAAAAAGTTTATAATGCATTCGAATAAGTGCATGTTTTACCACAATATTAATCAATGCAGCGGCATAAGATGATGATCCAGAATTTGGTTTTAGTCTAAATAACATTCTCCAGATGGCCCTTTTAAATATGTCATCTTCCATTCTCATAAAACTACATAATGCAATTTACAAAGAAAATTAATGATGAAGCATAATTTAGTGAAAAATTAAGAGGAAACATAAATCAAAAAATAAACAAAAAGGTTACCTTTTGACGGAACAGAAAACTAATTTCATTATTGAATCAAAAAGGAGAGAAGGGGAGTAAAACTTGTTTGATTAACAATTTTTCTTGTAGTGCCTCTTTCTGCCATGGTGAAATTAACAAATTTATTTGAGTAATTTGGGAATTAGGGTTTGGGAAGATGAGATGATTGGGGATCTGAATAGCACTTTGTAGAATGGAGATGTGGGGTATTCAAAGGTGGATAGTGGTTCCTGTTGGTTTCTAGTGTGGCCAATCAAAAAGAAATACACGGATTGAGATTTGTATCGTTAGATTTTATTTAAAATAAACGATTAGATCTGTAGTTGGAGGATATGGTATGGATTGTGTTTCTCTAATAAATTAGGGATAATATGTTTTATCCATTTTGGATGATGACATATTGGTATGAAATTGTGAAACTTTTTAGAAAAATTACAATACTTACATTTTAATAGTCCGTTGTTTGAATAAAAATGGCAATATATGAAAAGTTATTAATAAATGATTAGTTATTAATAAATGATTATTGAATATTTAATAATAATTATTTAAAATTTAATTACTGTTTATTAATTATTAATTGCTAATTATTTCATATTTCAAAATAAATATTAATAATTAATACATAAGTGATTTTACAAGGAACATTGCTAGGATAAACGAAATCTTCATTCCAAAAATGAAGTTGCTAGGATAAGGTTTTTTGACACATTATCACACAACTCAGCGTTATTTTTACTGAAAAGTTAAAATGATAGGTGGGAAATATATATGCTAATTGCAAAAAACTTTCCAGACAGTATATGCGTAGGTAATACTTTTTACTTACTCATATTTATTGGTAGATAAATTCTTCCAAAATGTTATAATATTGGCAATATTTACCTACAAATAAATCTTACCATTAAATATTGGTAGATAAAGGTTATCTTTACCTACCCATATATATTGTTAGGTAAAATATTGGTAGGTAAAGGTCAGATTTCTTGTAGTGTATGGGTTATAATACGAAGGATCTACTTCGAAGATTGAAGGTAGTAAGTGGCTGGTTAAAAGGGCCCGCCTCATCCATATATATGAAGTATTAAACGGTTAGGATTAATGGTTGGGGACGATAGAGGATATAACATAGAGGGTCCGCTTCAAGGTTGAAGAAGTAAGTGGCTTGAAGAGATTCCATGCAATGTAAGCTAGATAGAATCGAAGAGGAGTCCTTCTTGGGATAGGTAGTAAATGACGGAGGCATACCTTAAATAAGGTATTAAATAGTCAAAGTCTGCCTAGTTCCCATTAAAAAGGTATTAAGTGGCTTGGATGCTATCTCTTACATTGTTATGACATTGTTGATGATGCATATGGGTTATTGGGTTGGACTGCGAAAGATTTAGGGCTTATTGTTGAAACTTATAATATGGTTAAGATACATAAGACATATTCTTATTTAAATTATACTGCCTAAGTACTATTATAGAAAGACTTGAGATTTTATTTACCGGACATTATTGTTCCGACTCCCTTCTCATTACAACATATGTTAGAGATGTTGATGTGGAGTTCTAGAGGTGGTGGAGGAGACGCAGAGTGGTGGTAGTTGTTTAGCTATTTATGTTATTTTTCTATTTCAGATGTACTCATTGAAACATGATGTATTTTCAGATATTTGCGTTGTTGTTGTTGTTGTTGTTTTGACAGTTGAACTTTTAAATAAAATGGGCACCATTTTATTATTATATTTTATCTTTCTGCATTGATTTTCTAAATGTGTAAACAAATAGCTCTGTGTTTTTTTTCTTTATACCAACCAATAGCCAGCATTGGAATGAGTCCATGTTTCGATGGGCTATTTCTGAATCAGAATTTAGGCCTATTTCGAGGAAGGTTGTTACATCTGGTATCAGAGTTGGTTGAAGCATGATAGGGGGTTCTTGCATTGTAAACTATGGTAAAGCTTTATCTCTTACCCCTACATGTCTAGGATGGGTTGGTCAGGTAGTCAGAGGAGTGGCCTAGAAGTCAAGAGGTTGGCCGTAAAACCAGTTGCTATTTGTAGCCACCACCATTTAAGGTGACTGTTACATTTGCTACCAGAGCATAGATTACCTAATCAACGGGGATAGGTATACTATGAGTGGCATACTTGTTATTTTTGAAAGTATTTTTCAAAAGTGAAAAATAGGCACAAGGACAAACTTTGAAAAAATTTAGGCTGAAAGACAACAAGTTTCGATTTTAGGTTGAAGGACAAACTTTGAAAAAAATTAGGCTGAAAGACAATGCTAAATATAACTAGCATTTTGTACAGTGTAAAACCGAATATAATACTAGTTATAACTAGCTTTTTATATAGTGTAAAAACTGAATATAATGCTAGTTATAACTAGCATTGTCCTTCGGTCTAATTTCCTTCCAAGGTTTGTCCTTCAGTCCAAAAATGGAACTTGGTGTCCTTCAACCTAAATTTTTTTCAAAATTTTTCCTTATGCCTAATTCCCTCTTTTCAAAAATCCTACTATATATAAATATATATACTTATTTTAAACATACGTAAAAACATTAGGCAAATCTTTACTTTAGCATATAGTACTATCTTAGGAAATGTAGACTGAAAAGATGGTAACTTCAAAATTAATAGGGCAATAAATGTGCAATAAATAGGGAGTTACAAGAATTTAAAAAGGATATAAATGGATTAATGAGACTAATTAAAGAGATTATTATAGTAATTATGGAAAGATAAGGAAGGCATAATAGGTAAAATTTGAATGAATAAATAAATATCTTTAAAAATTGTACGTTAAAAATAATCATTTATTATGGATAATTGACATTTATAGAAATATCAAATAAACATGTTAGATAGTAATTAAATATTATAAGGAAGTGTAAACATCATTATGGTAAATTATATAGCCTTAATTATATAGATAAAGATTAGTGGGCCTAGCCTAATACATAAAAATAAATGGGAGGAACCTATGTGTTGTAAACATCCGAATGTAAGGAATGATCAGAGTAAATCAAGATGTAGTGGAGCAAGTTCCTGCAAGTAGGTGTGCATTAATCACCGCAAGCAGATAATCAAATTTTTATAAAGATTGAATAAGAAGAAAAAAAGTTCAAAAGAAAGGACAGTTAAAGTCAATTTCTAAATCCAACCCCGGAGAAAGAATTTGTTATCCGGCATTTTGACCCGGCTATATCCGAAATGACTGGACAAGTTAGACTCGACTGTCATTAAGGCCAGTAGCCCAGAGTGATGATTGTGGGATCCAAAAATCAAGCATAGATGATAATATGAGACAGAAGCATGAAAGCTCACTACTCCCTGAAGATGAATCAGGTACGATCCATATTCAACACTATGGATCATGTCGTATCGATTCCACGACTCAATTTTGCAACGATGATCGGTCAGTAACTCAAAATCTACACATGTTATCAACATGAAACATAGAGTACAAGCTTACTACAACATGTGGAACACCACCTAGGTATCTCATTCCAATTGGAGGAAGTTAGAGGGATCGACATAACTCCCTTTGGAGGGATCGACGGAAATCAGAATTCAAGCAACACTACTTCACGGAAATGCGATATCTCACAAACCGTACGTCGAAATTACATGAAATATGGGGAGCAAGCAGCTAACATCATGTGGCATCCTTCATAGAGATCGCAACCCATTTTGATGCACTAATAGGCTTCGGTACCGATCCATATTATGGACCCCAGTGGGCATGCAAATTTTTGGGTACCCTCGCCTTGGTCTCCCGAACCTTCTGCCAAAATTTAAGTCTGATCTGTGCATGTCTTCTCCTATAAATATAGTAGGCATGGCGTCAAAAAAGGATCCTGCTTTTTTTGTAGAGGCTCTGCCATTTTTAGTCTTCACTTTTGTACTAACGGATCCTAGCTGATCCAAACATTCTTATAATCATAATCAAGTGGAAGATCAATAAAAATATGAAGCAAACGAAGGCCACAATTGCCAAACCACTATAAAAATATGCGTGTTCCTTTATGATTTTTGCTTTGTTTTAATTTCATTCTTCATTTAATCTCTACTAGATTCTATTAAGTGTTGATGCCCATTTTTAGTGTCAACAAAATTTGATAAATGTTTTTTGAAAAATTCTTTGAAATGTTTTGAATAAGTTTTTCAAAGGATTTATTGGGAAGTTGTTGTTTTGAAAAAGTAAGGAAATTTGAAAACCCATAATTTAAAAACTTTGTTGAGTCAAAAGTTTCTGATTAAAAAGTTTTTTGTAAAAAATATTTTTCATTTTTAACATTCTAGTTTAAAATTGGTTGAGTTAAAATGTTTTCAATTTTCAAAGAAAAGTGTTCTTTATTTTTAAAATGAATGTAAAATAGAGTGTAGGTTGGACTTGATGATTTTTCTTCTATTTCATAAATTTGAAAGTTCCTTCTTGTTTAATTCTTTCTAAAAAGAAGAATAAATGAAGATGGAACTTAATTAAATTAAGGAATAGAGAATATAAGGATAAGAATAACTAGGATATGAGGAACATTTTCGTATAAGGAAAATACAGAGAATAACAGCTGAAGTTGGAGCCAATTAGTTAGGAGAAATATAAATAGAGGCAATATTGAGAGATTTTGATAGAAATAGCATTAGGAATTTATATAAAACAGAATCGGTAATCTAGTTAGAAAATAATATGATAGAAGTTATCCTTGTCTACTCCACTTTTCATTGTTTAAGGTTATAAAAGATATTTTTGAAAAAAATATTACACTTGGAAGGAATTAAATGATAATAATTAATAAATGAGTTGGGATAATTTTGTGAATGTTATAAGGAAAAGCATTTATGTGAGGATGAGAATTTTATATATACATTTTTCTATTTAGAATTTTTTGAATAAGAATAAAATATTATTGAATTTAAAATGGTAATGAAAGAGAAATAAATTAGGATTGATAAGAAAAGGATTGCGAAGGATTATAGGAGTTTAACAAAGTCATAAAAAGTATTTAGTTAAGTGACAGTATATTTTGAGTAATAAAGCAATAGATGATTGATGTATATCTTTGGGATAATATAACAACTTGAAATTAGAAATTTGGCATGCATGTGAATATATTGTGGTTTGAAGTCTACTAAAATAATTGTCTTGTAACTAGAAATATCTTTGAAATAGTAAATGTCTAATAAAGTAAAATGTGTTATTTTGAAATGCTATTGAAGTTATAGTCTTTTTATTAAATTTAAAAGGAATTAAAATTGGAAAATAATAATAATAATAATAATATATCCTTAAAATGGTATTCAATGTTTTCATAAGTATAAGCCATGATTTCATAAATTAATGGATAATAAATGTTGATTTTGAATTTAATGTAAAAGGTTTATTTGTATGAAAACAATTTATTAAAAATTATTTTGTATGCAGTTGAAATTTTAATTTTATAAAGAAGGTGAAAACCAATAAAACTTTATGGAGTAGTTACGGATCACTACCTAGGTAAGACAGAGTACAAGTATTAGGATATGAATAAAATAGGAATAATATATACAACCTGATCTGGAAATTTTAAATTGGTCCTAGATATTTAATTGTAGAATATTGGTAAAGTTGTGAAGATTTTCCAAAGTTATAATTGGGTTGTAAGTTAGGTTGCCATAGTTGACTTGGAATGTAAATTTCTATGTTTTGATTTATTTGGAGCGGGTTCCGTGTAAATTCCATAAATTATCCAACTCCAAAATAGGTATAAAAGTGTGATGTTTGAATTAACAGGGATATACCAAAAGGGGAAAGAGATGTGTAAGAGATATATATGCTTTTTTCATAGTTTATAATATCTACTTCAATAAAAGAAAAGAAATAATTCCTTTTAATTTCGAACGAAAAAAAGATCTCACTTTGGTTAATTTATGGAAAATTATAATGGTAACCCTTTTTAGAAGGATAGCTTTGATAAATTAAAATGTGAAAAGGAATTTTCTAGTTTAAAAATTAATGATTAGAAATAAGAAATATACACACACGTATAACCGTGCTTAACGTATAAAGGTAGAAATATATAAATAGCATAATTTACAATGGTATTCATATTAGTTATTATAGGACTATGATTTATGGACATTAACTACAGATTTAATGGACAATAAATTTCTAACTAATAGATAATTAAAAGAATTTTAATATGGTATTTATGGAGGAATTGAATCGGCATAATAGATGGAGTTTGAACTGGTAAAAAGATTAAAGGGATTTAAATGAGGATTGATTAGAGATTGTCCAACTTTAGCATTAATGATCAATTATTACGGATATATTAACTAAAGTAATGGATGGACCGCATTTATTAAAAACCAAGAAGGAGAATTAAGAAAGATGGAGAATTAAGTGGAAGGACATTTAAGAATGTTCATCTTAATTTAGTAAGGAGTATTAGGGCCCCAACATCATTAACACTAGTTGATGATAAATGATAACTTCTAGCAAAATTTTCTTTTAGAGTTCTTGGGATTGTTGTCACTAGTTGTCTCCCTTAGGTTATTGGAAAAGTATATGATATGATATAAGATATGTTCCTGTTTCATCATTGAGTTAATTTTATGAATGGGATTAGAATGCCATATACATATATATATACATACCTACATACATACATACATACATATATATACATATATATATAGAGGAACAACGTAAATAAGGAAATTTACTAGCGATAAACTATAGGTAAGACTGGAAGTTAATGAGGAAATCAAGTTAGCAGCTTATCAAAGCTTCCTCTCTTAGAAAGGTCCTGAGATTTGGAAAATTGGGAAAGTTGGCACCAAATTTTTTTGGGCCTTTTCTAATTTTAGAAAGAATAGGAAGACTAGCTTATCATGTGGAGCTACCGAATAAATTGACAGGAGTCCATGACGATTTTCATGTTTTGCACTTAAAGAAATGCCTTCATAGCACAACCACTGTGGAGCCTGATCAATTGAGAGACATTGAGACGGAGCCAATAGTATCCAGTGCCACTGCACGCGTATGGAGCATGGAATTAGGGAGCTCCATAAAAAAATTAGGCTGGTTTGGATATAATGGAGGGAAAATCCTTCGGAAAGCATGAGAACTTCTCATCCTAAGCTTTTCACCGGCAAACTTTTCTCTTCAAAATTTAAGTTTTGGTTACACTGTGGTAGCAAGAATGGATGGTAGAAGATGGTTGCTACAATATTCACTATTACATTTTGTACTCAAATAGAAATTTTATGCATGTTCAGGATGTTTTGCATACATACCTGTAACGACCCGATATTTTGGACCATTCGTATCCGCACATGTCGGACTTGAATAATTCAAAATACCGCGTTGTTAATTTAAATTTGGCAAAACTGAACATATACAGTAAATAAATAATCACAGATCACAGACACAGAGTAATAAATGCAGCGGAAATAAAAGAGATAGTAGTTCATGAAGCTACTATATAAATATATAAATTACATCAGAGTTAAACCAGATACAACGGAAGAGTAACACGATACATCAGATACAAATCAGAATACATCACTGGAATCATCGAATACTGAAAGCAGAATAGATGGCTGGATCTTCAAGCAAAGCTCCAACTTCAAAGGTGAGTTTCGAATACGGGTACACTCAGTCTGACCCAAGCATAAAGCAAAACACAAAACACTCGAGTCAGGATTAACATTCTTATATTAATAAATCCAACTCAAGTGAAATAGCAATTGAAATACAAGTAACTCAAAGGATGTTTGGAATAACCATCCTTTAAGGATCCGTTAAACTATCTACTATGTAGTAGTGTACGATAAGTAGATAATGTCTATCAGTAATATAAAGATATCACAATAGTGTTAAGGCGTTACCATTATCCCCCTTAACACATTTTTATAAGCGTTATAGTCTATACAGCACTGTAAACTCCACCGTAAACTAGTGGGCTATCAGGGAGTACTCCATAGGTATAACACAAAACAAATCGTAGTGGTCGCATATAAAGGGATACAAGTATGATAAGGCACATGAGGCAATACCCAAGGTAGTGAAACTACCGTTTGCCTGATCCGGACTGGTGAAAACACATCGCCGCAGCGATCGCAACACCGCGAAACAACACTCCCAAAATCAAGGGTGCACCAATCGACAACAAGTAATGAGTAGTTTTCGAAGAAGTGTGTTCGCTCGAGGTAGCTAACCCCCATTTGGCCCGGCACGGCTCCTGTTTTAGTCATTTCCAATTTGACACAAGTGTCAAGGCTATCCATTATCGTTCTCTTTCTTCAGTCATCACGTACATCATTCCAACCACTTCATTCTGGATCACACTCCGCGTATAGTTATTAAAGTGGTTTTCGGTTTAGACAGAGAGTATGTCCCTAACCGATTCCGGTCTCTTTAATAACTTTCGTAATTATTACACCGATTGGTCGTTTATATATTTCAAAACCAAATCAATTACAATTTCAATTAGAATTTGTAAACCAACATTTCATTCCTCTTTCTAAATCAATTTCCATAATTTACGTTCCAAAACTTCCAAATTACCATTTCAAAACTCCATAATTCAATTTCTATTTCTATTTAAACAATTCAAATATTGATTCAAGTTCGTATATAAGATTCATTCCGAAATCATTTAAATTAATTTAATTTAACATTCAAATCAATTTGAATCCATTGATCAATTTTATTCAATGTTCATTAGGTAAATTTATCATTCAAAACAATTTCTATTTAATTTCCAATTCATTAAATCAATTACTTAAGTTCAACTTCATTATATCAAAACTTCAAATTTAATTAAATTAGCTTCGACAAATCAACCCTTTAAATTACAAGTCTTACATTAATTTCAAAAATCACATTTGCATTTCTTGATAAAGAAATTCAATTTCACATATTCATTTACTTAGTTACAATTTCAAAACTCACTTAATAAAGAACTAAATTTCACTAATTAAAAAGTTCAATTTTAATTATCAAAGGATTCAATTTTATTTAATTATTAAATAATTCAATCTCATTAAATTATTAAATAATTTCAAAACTTAATTCAATCATTTCTTAAATTAAACAACGTTCTTCCATCAATTACATTGTTAATATTTTGTTTCAGATTATTAAATATTAACATTTTCCTTTCATTAAAAATTCAAATTTCAACTTCATTTCAAAACCATATTATTTATTCAAATAAAATCTTCATTTTATTTTTAAATCAAATTATTGACCAATCGGTTTTTATTTAATTCTCTATCCTAGGTCCAAGTTTTAATTTGGGTATTTATCATTTCAACCCGATTCCAATTCAATTCAAAATCAAAGCATATCAAAGGGAACTTGCAGTGTGATAACTGGGATGGTGTCAAAGTAAATAAACAAGTAATAACAACAATCAATATCAATCCAATAATCAATTCAAATAATCCCAAAATAATCGTATTAATTCACATTGTTATTTGTGTAAATTAATATAATTATTTCTAGAATCTACACTATCATTTCATGTAGATTAAAGATTATTACACTAATATTAATACGGTTCTTCACTTGATATCTACTATCAAATTTCATACTACATCGATTTAAACAACATACATTTAAATGGTTCAAGGTGTATTTTACCAAATTTTTACGTATTAATTAATTCAACATTTAAAGGGTCATACTATGCAAATTTAACTAATCAAATTTAACTTTTAACTATCCTATATCAAATTCAATTGCATACTATTTATCACTTAACATTAACAATTTAACGTCAATATAAACATCAACAATCAATCAATTATCAGCCAAACTGTATTATCATTTCATAAATAATTAACAGATAATGGTGTCAGATGTCACAGGTGAACTGATATAGGTAACAACATAAAAATAGTGTAAATAACTATAGCAGCATATTTCAATTGTCGTTTCAATTGAAATCAAATTTAATAAATAAAAGAACGTTAATCGTGAGTGATTGCTCACCTTTCGAGGCTAGAGAGATTGAACAATGAAATTGTGTTACGAAATGCAAGCACAACTTCCAAAACAAAGCTTGATTGGCATGAATCGGACGCACAGAGCTGATAAATAGAGATCGATGAAAGTAGATTAGAAACTGTTCGATGTAGACCGAATCCAAATATATATTATTCTAATATATTATTTTCTTAACAAATATAAAATTTGAAACTTATTAAAATTATATACATTACGTTTCAAAAATCATAGTTTTAAACTAAAACACATATATAATCAACATATATACACTATTATAACTTCCCAACCAAAACTGTATAAACTTATGTATAATATATGTGAACAACTCATAGTTATATCAATATATATAAACCATAGGTATAACAGAAGCTACAGGTCTTCTTAAAATATGCGAAAACTTCTTTTACATATATATTCCTTAGTATACGATATATAACAACATTATAAAATAATCTAAAGTCGCAAAAGGAGGGAGACAGTTCCAAACTAAGTTTCGAAGTATAAATATAAACACACTTTGTAACTTCCATAACAATAGCTCAGATATATATATTGATAGTACACCAACTTATATAAATTTTCATATATTGACTAGTCTTAAAAATATATATATACTTTATAACATTTATCCACGCAGAATTTTCTTTTTCTCTAAAACACATTTATAAAATAAAAGTATATGTAAAACTATTACAACTATATACGTATGCATATTAATAATATACAAACAGACTTTAACATAAACAAACTATATGTACTATACAACAAATCCCAATTTCAGTTTATATAATGACCTATGTATTGGTAACTATTACCTAACAGATTGTATGCCGATTTGAAACCATAAAATAATAAATACATAAATATGCATGCGACTAAACTATGTAGAATATAAACAAATGTAAGTATGCGGAAATAATCATATGCAGACCGATATATAACACATATCACACATCTTATTATTATCATATATCCCGTGACCCAATATAAAATATGACTAATATATACACACCAACATACCAGCGAGTTATAAAACATGAGGGTTGCGAGCAGAGGCTGTTGCAAGCGGCAGGCCGAGCATGAAGTATGGTGGCACGGCTGGCTTGCGTGATGAAGTCTCGGCAAAGAGCAAGGGTGGATGAGTTTAGATTTGAGAGAGGCGGATGAAGTAAGAGAGGCTATGCGAGAGGGCAGCTGGGCAAGACCTGACGTGCGAAGACCTGACACCCATATATATATAGTATATATATGGGTGCACCCTTGATTTTGGGAGTGTTGTTTCGCTGTGTTGCGATCGCTGCGACGATGCGTTTTCACCAGTCCGGATCAGGCAAACGGTAGTTTCACTACCTTGGGTATTGCCTCATGTGCCTTGTCATACTTGTATCCCTTTATACGCGACCACTACGATTTGTTTTGTGTTATACCTATGGAGTACTCCCTGATAGCCCACTAGTTTACGGTGGAGTTTACAGTGCTGTATAGACTATAACGCTTATAAAAATGTGTTAAGGGGGATAATGGTAACGCCTTAACACTATTTTGGTATCTTTATATTACTGATAGACATTATCTACTTATCGTACACTACTACATAGTAGATAGTTTAATGGATCCTTAAAGGATGGTTATTCCAAACATCCTTTGAGTTACTTGTATTTCAATTGCTATTTCACTTGAGTTGGATTTATTAATATAAGAATGTTAATCCTGACTCGAGTGTTTTGTGTTTTGCTTTACGCTCGGGTCAGACTGAGTGTACCCGTATTTGAGACTCACCTTTGAAGTTGGAGCTTTGCTTGAAGATCCAGCCATCTATTCTGCTTTCAGTATTCGATGATTCCAGTGATGTATTCTGATTTGTATCTGATGTATCGTGTTACTCTTCCGTTGTATCTGGTTTAACTCTGATGTAATTTATATATTTATATAGTAGCTTCATGAACTACTATCTCTTTTATTTCCGCTGCATTTATTACTCTGTGTCTGTGATCTGTGATTATTTATTTACTGTATATGTTCGGTTTTGCCAAATTTAAATTAACAACGCGGTATTTTTAATTATTCAAGTTCGACATGTGCGGATGCGAATGGTCCAAAATATCGGGTCGTTACAGTTGGTATCGGAGCTTTGGTAGCTCTAGGCAAAACTTAGCATATAGGGTAAATGTATTTACAGAATCACTCTCATTCGAGTTTCAATCTCTTCCTTTCCTTTGAATTTTGGAACATTCCCCGCGGTTCCAAAATTCATTCGTGTCCCTCACCATTCGTCTTCTTTCAATTCTGGAGCATCCCATAACTCCACTTCGAATGACTCCTATAATGAATTGGCGGTCTCGCCAAACTTTGAATGATTTGTAAAGGGGTGAAACTCCTTTACAGTAGGCATCGATTTACCGGAGATTTCTGTATCCTCGATTTACGGTGCTATCTATCTCCTGCTACACCTGAATTCTATTTCTTGAGATCTAATGTTGATTTGCCTCGAAATTCTGCATCGACCCTATTCTTGAAGTCACGGTCGACCGGTTAAGGTTGCCCGCGATTTATATAAACTTATCCATCTTCCTATTTCGTTATTTAATCATCTTATCTTTGTTTCGAACCTATCTTCGAATCAAAATTCTCTTTGATTTGAATCCATCAAATTTGAATCTATATACTTGCTTTAAAATCCATTCTTGTACCGTCGAGCGAGGAAGTGTATTTGTAAATAAATATTAAAAATGTTTTAATATATATTGTGTTGTTTGAGTTGTTGATGTTGATTTGGGTTTCCGATCGATTCGTCTGATCAACGCTATCGATAGGATTTCCAAAACACTTGAGCAGAGCAAACTGACACAAGATCGTTTTCAAATTTGGTAAATAAGATAAAGTTTTGTATGATTACATTATGAAACTAAATTGTTAATAAATTGTTGTTTGAAATAATAATATTTGATTTTCATTTATTATTTTGTAAACCATTGACTATTGTATAATATAAATAAATGAATTTATAAACTTGGTTATAAATTGATTGAAATTTGAAATGAAATTAAATTAAGAATTTGAGAATTTAATTTCCAATGATTTCGAAATATGGTTTAAAGGTTTAAAATGCACATTATTTAAAGGTATTTTGACTATAATTTGTTTCCAAAGAATTTTAATGTATATTATTTAAAGTATTTTCAAATATGAACCGTTTCAAAGAATTTTAAAATGTTGAAATCAGTGCTCTTCTCTTTGTCGTTGGAAAATAATTTCGGTGATGGCGGCCGCATCATCGACATTCTTTTTCGAGTTTCAAAGTGGAGAAACCATTCTGTAGCTTTGCTTCGGTTTTGTTTGGAAAAATATTTTAATTTGAATTTCTTAAGTATGATTTGATTTATATATATGGGTATATTATTTTAAATTTAATTTGATTTGATATATATATAGTATATGGAATTAGGAAGCTCCATAAAAAAAATTAGGCTGGTTTGGGTATAATGGAGGGAAAATCCTTCGGAAAGCATGAGAACTTCTCATCCTAAGATTTTCACCGGCAAACTTTTCTCTTCAAAATTTAAGTTTTGGTTACACTGTGGTAGCAAGAATGGATGGTAGAAGATGGTTGCTACAATCTTCACTATTACATTTTGTACTCAAATAGAAATTTTATGCATGTTCAGGATGTTTTGCATACATACCTACATGTCATGATCATGCATTCACGCTAGGATTAAGCTCACATATATTATGTCTGCACACATAATCACATTGCACTTTTGGTCAAGTAGATAAATGTGTAGATAATTTGATTGTATAACATGGATGCTTAGTGCGCGTTACGCTGTCCACCCTTTGAAGGATTTTGAGGATGAAATATTCGAGGACGAAATCCTTTTTAAGGGGGGAGAATGTAACACCCCGTAGAAATTAATAAGAAATAATGAATTAAATTAATTAATTAAATAAGATAAGGCAAAAAATGAAAATTTTGTAAAATTCGAAATTTGGCCACGGAAGTTTTACCATTGCGTTCGTGGCTATTTTCTGATCAATTTCCATATGTAACAGTTTGAAAACGGGGCTTAAACGGAAAGTTATGGACGTTTGAAGTTTTTGGATTTAAAATAACTAAAATAGAATTCAAATTAAAATTAATAATTAATTCCAAAATTTGAAATTTTAAAATTAACAATAATTGGACTTGGGGATTAAATAAATGTTAAAAATAATGCTAACTTAAAAGATTAAATGATAAATTAAATAAAACTCAATGGTACACAATCGAAGTGTTCCCAAAATTGGACTATTGGTCGACCGCCTACGTGGGCCGGTCGACTGCTAGCGATCGACCGGTAGTGTAGGGATGGTCGACCGGTCCCTATGTATGCGGCTAGGGTTTTATGTAAATGAACGCACCGGATTTTATTATTTTTAACCGACTTAAATCTAACGGTCTGGTGTGTTCCAACCACTATAAATAAGAGTCTAGCCTTCTCACTTTTATTCATAAATTATTTTGGGAACCAAGAGAAGTTCTATCAGTCTCTCTCCTCGAAGATTCAAAAAAAAAAGTTTAGGGTTTCGAGTAAGAATTTTAGAAGTTTAATTATTCAATTTCTAATCCTTTTCTCCTCCAATCCCTAAATTTCTGAATCTAATTCATATACAATATCCTTGTTATATGTTTCTAAAAGGAGATATCTGTAAGAGGTTAAAACGAGCATATGAAATCCAAAAGGGGAAGAGCTAAGGATTGATTGTGAGTGAAAACTTAGTTTTTCCTATTTTAGTAATCGTGTGGTATAACTTGGATCTGATATATTCCTTTGGTGAATTTTGTTTATGTAAACATCAAACTAAAACCCCAAAATTCTCCTAAAATGAAATGTCACTTCTTAAGTTTGAATCTTAATATTTCACATTAAAAAATAGAATTGTGTAAATATTACAATTTAATGTTTTACATTCTATTCCACTTCTTATTTTTTTCTTTGGATCTGATTAAGGGTTTTGAAAAGAATTAATTAGGAAATCGTGTGTAAGATATAGACTCTTTTGTTCGTAGTTTGTAGCGCCTATTTCCGCAATTTAGATAAATATTTCTTTTTTCAGTTTTATACAAAGAAGTTGAATAAAGCATAAAAGTATTTGAATTGTAAGTTTTTATTAATGATTGATTTCACTATTTTGATATAAAACACATTAGTTATGTATTCTATTTTATACAAGTCTATTGATTGAATTATGATATTGGATATATGGTATATATGTTGATATGGAATTGAACTTGTATAAATTTGAAGTTTGACATTTAAATGTTAGTTTAGGACGCAATCTTTGCACGCTTATGTTATGCGTGTGCGCATATATATATATATATATATATATATATATATATATATGTGTGTGTGTGTGTGTGTGTGTGTGTGTGTGTGTGTGTGTGTGTGTTTGTGTGTGTGTGTGTGTGACATACAATTATAAAGTATTAATCACGTAGTTAATATAATATTAATTATCGTCAAATCTCAGTTAGGAAAGTAATTAATTGTAAAGGAAAAATAAGAATTTTTCTTATAAGACATTGATATGAAATGCGGTGAGATATGAGATAATATATTAAGAGAGTGTTTTAGATTATGACTAAGTTATAGGGATGTGAAGTTAGTCAAAAACACATAGAAGTCTGCCCAGCTAATCTAGCTACCAGCAGTGTGACTTTGGGGTTGATGTAAGACATCTCTTATAATAAATAACCATGGAGGAAACGAGGTTAGTCCCAATTCAGTATGGTAAACTTGCCCAGTTTATCTGGTTACCAGTACATATGAATAGTCGGACTAATTTGAGATGTCACGGTTGGGTTACGAGTCATAATACGATGGACACGCTTCGGGGATTGAAGGTAGTAAGTGGCTGGATGAGGGCCTTCCTCATCCTTATATATGAAGTACTAAATGAACATGATTAATGGTTGGGAATGATAGATGATATCTCAGGGAGGGTCCGCTTCAGGGTTGAAATAGTAAGTGGCCTAAATAGATTCCGTGCAATGTCAGCTAGATAGAACTGGAGAGGGGTCGGCCTTAAGATAGTTAGTAAATGATGAGGGCCTGCCTTAAATAAGGTATTGAATGGTCAGAGTCTACTAGTTCCCATTAAAAAGGTATTAAGTGATTTGGATGCTATCTTTTACATTGTTATGACATTATTGACGATGGATATGGTTTATTGGGTTGAACTAGGAAATCCTTAGGGCTTATTGTCAAAAACTTATAATATGGTTTAGATACGTAAAACATATTTTTATTTAAATTATACTGCCCAAGAACTATTACAGAAATGCTTAAGATTTTATTTACTAGACATTGTTGTTCCGACTCCCTCCTCATTACAACACATGTTAGAGATGTTGATGTAGATTTTCAGAGGAAATGACGGAAATGTAGAATTGTGGTAGTTGTTTAGTCATTTATGTTATTTTTCTATTTCAGATGTACCCATTGAAACATGATGTATTTTCAGATATTGTACCATGGATATTTGGGTTATTGTTGTTGTTGTTTTGACAGTTTGAACTTTTAAATAAAATGGGTATTGTTTTGTTATTATATTTTATCATCTCCCTGTGAGTTTCTGAATGTGTAGACAAATAGCTATGTGTTTTGTTCTTTATATTAACCAACAGTCATCTTTGGAATGAGTCTAAGTTTCGATGGGGTCTTTTTTGGGTCAGAATTTAGCCTCGTTTCGAGGCGGGTTGTTACCTCATCTCTCATGTAAAGACAAAAGGATTCATTGTCAATATTTATTGTGTCTAAGTTTATATTGTATTTTATGTCTCGCTAGCCGCTCCTTATATACATATTTATATTTACATAAAATTTAATATAATTTTAAATTTTCATTTTATAACTCTTTGTAAAATTTGTAATATTTTATTTAAATTCAAATAAATTAATTTTAATTTATAATATTCAAGTATGTATATTTGAATCAAACCTAAGGTGTAAAACACTTTTAAGCCTTTCACTAGGGTATACTCTTGAAACGAACCACTTCGATGTGCTAGTAAAGGTCAGGAGGAGGGAGGCATTCATTAACTAGAGTAACTTTCTCCTTAGTTAAATATTTTTTTTCCTTAGACGTCCATCTAACTGGATTTTTTTCAAGTGATCGCCCTATGTGTTAGCTAATTATCACGTGAACACAATGCAAGTTCTGATACCTTTTTTGCATCAGGTGCATTGGTAGTGGGCTAAAAGGGGGAATTTTAAAAAAATTCCTTTTACTATTTTCACTAGATCTTATTTTGTGTTTACATGAAAAATATATTTATATTAATCATATTTAGTGATTATTAATAAAAGAGTTTGTTATTATAATTGAGTTTTGATTGGTTTTATGTTAAAACTTTATGTACATGTATAGATATATGTATTATACATTATTCTAGTTCAATTTTGATTTTAATTTTTTATATTTAATTTATTAAATATTCATATTCATAATGCGAACATTATGAATATATTAAAATACTATAAACTGACTTAGGACATATAAATGAAAATATGAAATGTGTGTAAATAATCATTATGATTCATGGTTATATGTAAGGGAACAATATCAAGGGTTTAAATATAACGATGGTTATAAATGATGACATACATACATACATACATATATATATATATTTATTTAGCCATTATGAAACGAATATACACATATATTAATATATTATTATATATTTATTTATTCAACAGTTACATAAAAGAAAATAGAAATGTTTTTTAATTTAATATATATATATATAAAGGCTGAGATATATACATATGTTTATTTATATTATAAGTATATTTTATTGCGTGTGTGTGTATTTGAAGCAAAATATAAAATGTTTTTTTATGTTAAACTGAGAATTTTTTATTTCAAACTCAAGAGAAAAGGTTTTTTTGTACAAACCAAAACATAACTTTTTTATTATACACACATACAGATACTTTGGCCGTGAGCATTTATACATGGAAAAAATATTTTTTAGCTATAAATCTATAAATATTTGTATAATAAATTTATGTGCAATATAAACTAATATTTAATATATGTATGTTTATTATTTTATTTTCGAAAGTGATTTTTTATTTGGCCGAAAATAAACATGTATGAAAAAATATGTACAAATTTATATCATTTAAAATGGATGTGTATCTTTTTTTGATTTGTCAGTTATCGACATGACGGTGCTAGTTGTTTCCTCTTCAGATCCCTTGTTCCTTGTCCTCGAATTTGTTATGCAAATTCGTGCTTCAAGGCTCCATCAATTTATAATGGAGGCTAGGGTTTTTATGATTCTTTGTGTCATTTGAATGGGAAAGCTGAGGCTATTTATCGCCACCAATAGAACAATTATCTTCCACCTTTCGCTCTAATTTATATTTAGATCCCATCTAACTCGTTTACCAAGTCAAATGCTCCCCTATTCTCCTAATTATGCGAGACACACCTATATAGGACTTGCATGGTTTCGGGCCTAATTAGTGTATAGTACATTAATTATTTAAGCTTATATTATAAGTAAATCAATATATAACTATTATATATAATTTCAGTTAATTTTAAGGCTTCGTATAAATAAGTAAAATGACATTTGTATTACTTTTATTACTAATTTGAAAATTAGTTTTCAATTAGTTAAATTTGGAAATTAGTTAACAACACGGTTGTACTAACTCTCTAATGTGAACTCGATCATCGGTCAGTATTTAAACAAATTTAATACTGAAGCCTGTATGAAATTTGCTGAAGTACAATATTAGGCATAAATTTAGTTGCTTATAGATCATTCAGGAGAAATCTAATTTCTGATCTTTATAAACATATATCTTGTAACGATATTTTGTGCACGTTTTCTTTTAGTCGGCATTGTATCACTAAGGTATATAGCATTTGGCCAATGGTGAACAACTATAATTATATTCATAGTCAATTACGTAGACCACTTGTAACAACCCGTATATTTTACGATTATATATTTAAATGTTTTATTTAAATATAACATCGATAATTTAATTAAAGTTCGAAATGTCACTTTCTGTAAATAGTCGAATCCGGACTCGAGACCACTTTCATCGAGTTCAAATCGACATTTACAGCTTGTTTAAGTATAAACATTGTTGTGTTTGGAGTTGATTAGGATTTTAGTATTTAAATTTGGGCTTTGGGTTGTATTCTAGCCCATTAACCCAACAAGATAACCCAAACCCTTCTACCAAATACCCCTAACTCCTCTTCCCTTCCATCATTCCTTTCATAATTTCCTAATACTCTCAGACTAAAGGAAAAATGGTGGAAAGAGGAAATTAAAATTCCTAAGCCCTAGATTCTTAGGAAATTCAAATTCAAGTTATAAAATCAAAGAGAAGCTAGGTAAGCATCCTCTTCATCTTCTCCATCCCAATCTTTCTCCAATTTTCAGAAATTCCTATGACCTAATCTAGGAAATCTTTGCATGTGATACTAGATTGGAGATTATAGAGGTGTAGTTGAGGAGTAATTGATCTTAGCTTGTCTTGGAGCTTATTTTTTCTATTTTTGAGTTTAAAGGTGTGTTCTTGGACTCACATCTATGTCTATAGCTTTGATTGTTGTTAGGTATGAATTCCTAACATCTATTTCTTATTCAATTGCTTTTGAATTGAATTGGTTTGGTGAATTTTCCTAATTTTGGTATTTTGAAGTCAAAATTTATGAAAACCCTAGTATGGGTGTTTAGACATGTTGTTTTGGGTGAATTGAAGAGCCTTTAGGGCTGGGTTGTCGCTTGGCATAAATCCCTAGTCGTAGTTGCTCATTCAATCGCTTCCGAATCCGAGAAGTTGTGTAGATTTGCCCATTTAAGGGCTTTGCAAATTCTATCCCGCTACAAGCGACAGAAGACTGTGGATTATCCATAAACGTCTGTGACCTCAGGGTTACAATTTCCCGAAACAGGGAACAGATGCCTGTGGATTTCCCACAGACGTCTGTGGCTGTTAAATTCTGGGATTTGGCTTATTTTATGTGGATTTCCGATATATCGATTTTTGATTATCCTAATAGTTATTATCATTCAATATCAACTTTGATGATCTCTTTTCTGGATTTTTGGTGTTTCCATTCGATGGATTTGATATCGATTTCCATGGTTTTAATTCACGTCATTGAAATGTGGATTGTTATGATAAATTGTTTTTACAATCGTTTCGGTGATTTGTAACCTTTAAATACAAAGGTTTTATACTGGTAGTAATACTAAAACTCTTTAACAAAAATGATTTCAACACTACTTTTAATACAAAGCTCAATTTTAAAACTGTTTTCCAATCTACTAGTATATACAAACCTTTACCTCTTTTGTATGAGAAATCCAATTAAACGACTTAGCAAAACAAGTGGTATGAAATGCTTGCGTTTACTTTGTCGGTTAATTCTTGGACATGTTCGACTGAAATCTTGTGACAATTTTCGAGTGGGAATCTACAATTTGTTAGTAAATATTTAAGTTAAGCCAGTGGTTAAGGGACATGAAGCTAAACTCATTTATTTACTAGCTTAGTGTAATTTACACTTATTGATCAATGATGATCATTTTGTAATTTAGACCTGCGATGTCCAATGTCTCTTTGTCCGCGTATTTTTATACTTGTGATTTAGACTTACGATGATCATTTTGTGATTTAGACTTGCGATGTGCGATTTAGACTTGTGATTTAGACTACCTTAGCTCATTATTTCGCTAGGAGGGACTATACCTTATTCTGTGGAGCTTCGACTTATTTTTATGGGTTAGCGACCCATAGGATAGCGTCCCGTTTATGATACACGTGTTGGTGAGTTTTCATGCTCTCGTTTGTGATAGGCCTCCCTCTTTGTGCTTTCTGGATTTCTAAATATTGATTTCTGGAATTTGTGTTTCACCCATTTTTTTGATTTGCATTAATGAGATTTATCAATATTTGTAATTTGGTGAATAAAATTAAAGAATATGATATTCTTTTTGGGTGTTTGAGAAAACTTGAGATATTGTATGATTTTTATTGTTATCATATATATTTGTCATATCTCTTATCTTATCTCATCTTACATGATAATTATAGCTAGACCGATCCGTTTATTATTTTTCTTCTTAAATAATACTCGGGTCAGACCGAGGTGTTTCAGGTGCTTCCACTTGACTTCTTAGCAGGGACTAGCTTCTGACTTTTGGCTAACTACTTTAGCTTAGTAGTTTTATCTTTCATGTATACGAGATAGAGATTCTTTGATGTATACATATTCTTTTGTGTAGTACATGTACCTATTCTTTTGTGATGTAGTGGGTCTTGTATGACCACTACTATAATGTTCACTTCGGTGTATTATATTCATATCTGTTTCCGCCTTAGTGATATGAATATTTGTGCCTGATTTTATGTTATGGTTATTTTATATTGTTTCTGAAGGGAATTTAGCCATTGTGTAGTAGCTTTGAGTTTGTATTGAATATGTCAGATTTCCTCTTGAAATGAAATGCATGATATACTATCCGACATATCGGTACTCGCTCAAAGCAATTATACAGTTGGTCGCTCCTCAACAGCCTTATTCTTTGCGCTAATCGATGGCATTACCCAGTAGTGTCCTTAGTTAGTGAGAGTATAGAGGCGGGGCGTCACAACATGGTATCAGAGCCAAACTTTGGAACAATATAAGATATTATGACGAGGATCATTGTCCTAAGTCTCTCTTAGAAATCGTGCCTTAGGATTTAGTTCGAGTCTTATCTTATTTTATGATGCCTTGTTTTATCAATCATGCTTATTTGAATTCATTCTGAAAATAACCTTTTTCCTCTTCTTTCTTTTTGTTTAAGAAGAGAAATGGTTAGAGCAGGCCGTCCCAGCACTGGTCAATCCAGTGGTTCTCCTCAGGATGGCGTATTCATGTCTGCTCAACAGCTTTTGGATCTTGTAAAGAATGCCAAAGCTGTCGATTCCATTCCTGAGCCTACTCATCCTAAATCTAGGTTTGCACGCTTGTGCAATGAGCCCTTATCTTGGTCAAGGTATTTCTCATTCTGTCCTTGATGGCATTATTATGTTTTGTGATCATCCTATTCGAATTCTTTTTGATACGGGTGCATCTCACTCTTTTATATCAAAAGAACTTGTGGATACTTTGTATTTAAATGTTACAGGCCTGATGACTTCACTGAAAATTGCGAGTCCGGTTGGTGGATCCATAACACTCGGTTTATTTTGTAAGGATGTTGAGATTATTTTATGTGATTATGCTTTCCATGCCGATTTGCATGTTATGCGTTATTTAGGTTTCAGAATAATATTGGGAATGGATTAGCTTAATCGTCATGAAGCCCGCATCCTATGTCTCGAGAGGACTATCCATCTTCGACATCCCCAATCGATTAAGCAGATTTCTATCATTCTTAATGATTCTGATTCCAATTCGGTGGCATCCTTATATTCTCTAAACCCACATGATGACGACAATAATGATGAGGAAGATGTCATTTCCCTTATTCACGTTGTTCGTGAATTTTCCGACATCTTTGAGCCTGTTATAGGATTACCACCTAAGCGAGCAATTGAGTTCGGAATTAATCTAATCCCTGGAGCTCTACTTATCACTCGTCCTCTTTATCGTATGTCCAATAAGGAAAATAAGGAGATGCGTAAACAATTATCCGAATTGGAAGCAAAACAGTTCATTCGATCTAGTTCCTCTCCTTGGGGAGCTTCAGCTATCTTTGTGAAGAAATCCGATGGTACACTTAGGCTTTGCATTGACTACTGCAAGCTTAATGATCTTACCATTAAGAATAAATATCCCTTACCTCGGATTAATGATCTATTCGATCAACTTTGCGGTGCTAGAGTCTTTTCACAGTTAGATTTAGCAACCGGTTTCCATCATCTTCGAATTGCAGAGGATAGTATTCCTTTGACATCATCCCGTACTCGTTATGGATCTTATGAATGGCTTGTTATGCCATTTGGTTTAACGAATGCTCCAGCTTATTTTTTGACCTTATGAATCGAGTTTTCAAAGACTTCCTCGATCGATTTGTTCTCATCTTTATTGATGATATTCTTATTTATTCTAAAACCAAGGAAGAGCATGAAAAACATCTTCGAATTGTGCTGGAAACTCTTAGGAGTAATCATTTGAAAGCAAAATTTTCTAAGTGCCATTTTTGGCAATCTCATGTGAAATTTTTAGGACATAATATTTATGAATCCGTGGATCCTTCAAAGATTGAGGCGATTCAAAATTGGAAGAGACCGGAGAGTGTAACAGAAATTCGTAGTTTTCTTGGGTTGGCAGGCTATTACCGTCGATTCATAAAAGTCTTTTCTAAAATTTCCTTACCTCTTACTAGTTTGACAAAGAAGGGAGTAAAGTATATTTGGTCAGACAAATGTGAAGCTGCTTTTCAGAAATTAAAAGAACTCCTTTCCGATGCTCCTATTCTTGTGATTCCCAAAGGGAACCATGACTTAATTGTTTATACCAATGCTAGTCATATTGGTTTGGGAATCGTTCTCATGCAAAGGGAACGTGTTATCGCTTATGCTTCTAGGCAATTAAAGCCTGCCGAGACTAGATATGCCACTCATGATTAAAAGCTTGCGGTCATTGTTTTCGCTTTTAGAATTTGGCGTCATTATCTTTTGGGAGAGAAATTTGTTCTCTACACCAATCATAAATCTTTAAAGTATTTATTCTCTCAAAAGGAACTTAATTTGCGTCAACAATGTTGGCTCGAATCCTTGCATCTTATGATCTGAATATTCTTTATACTTCCGAAAAGGGAAATCATGTTGTTGATGCCCTTAGTCATAAGCAACAAGCGGTTGTTTCCATGATGATATCTGAATGGAATGATCTCGAGACTTTATCCACTTGTGAGATTCGAGATCGTGAATCCGATTTATGTTCATCTCTTGTTTTATGTAGCCTTGAGGCTTATCCTTCTCTTTTAGATTGCATCTTTGAAGCTCAAAAACACGACTCCGAATTGGCTCATCTTAGCCAAAGTTGTAGAGATAACAATAATATTGATGGTTTGAAAGACTTTGAAATTAATGCTCGTGGAGGCGTTTGAAAATTTGGTAGAATTATTGTGCCAAATATTAGTTGTCTCCGTAAAGACATTTTAGAAGATTGTCGTCGTTCTAAATTTACCATTTATCCCGGTAGTAGTAAAATGTACGCGGACATTAAGCGATTTTATTATTGGGATGGAATGAAATCTGATATTGCTAACTTTATTAAGCGTTACATGACTTGCCAACTCGTAATGGCCGAGCATCAGAGGCCCGGTGGGTTATTGCAACCTCTAGACATTCCCGTTTGGAAGTGGGATCAAGTTTCCATGGACTTTATCGATGGTCTTCCCCGTTCTCATTTAGATCATGACAGTTTATGGGTGATTGTAGATAGACTTACAAAATCCACCCATTTTCTTCCCGTTCGGTCCAATCGGACCGTATCTCTTTTGGTTAAACTCTATGTTAAAGAAATTGTTATATTGCATGAAGTTCCTACTTCTATTGCTAGCAATCGTGATCCATTATTTACTAGTGGATTTTGGAAAGGTCTTCAAAAATCTTTGGGAACGAAGCTTAATTTTAGCACCGCTTATCACCCTCAGTCCGATGGACAAACAGAGCGTGTGAATCAAACTCTTGAAGATCTCCTTCGTGCATGTGTTCTTGATTTTGGTGGAATTTGGGAAGATCATATTTCTCTTATTGAGTTTTTGTATAATAATAGCTTCCAATCAAGTATTAGTATGGCACCTTTCGAGGCACTCTACGGAAGGCCATGCCGATCTCCTTCGTGTTTGCTTGGAACCAGTGAGAAGCTGGTTTTAGGTCCAGATTTTATTCGTGATGCCACAGAAAAGATTGACCTTATTCGTAATAGGATGAAAGAAGCTCAGAGTAGACAAAAATCCTATGCCGATAATCGAAGAAGGAATTTGGAATTTTCTGTAGGAGATTTGGTATTCATTTGTGCTTCACCTATGAAGGGTGTAGTGCGTTTCAGTCGATCGGGAAAATTAGCACCTAGATATATTGGCCCGTTTCCCATCATCGACACATTGGTTTCGTGGCTTATCGCCATTCGTTACCGGCTCAATTTTCCGCTATTCATGACGTATTTCACGTTTCTCAACTATGGAAATTCCTTAGAGATTCTGATTCTATTCTTGAGCCTAGTGCTATTGAAGAAATTGAGGTTTCACCTAATTTGACTTATGAGCAACATCCTATTCGCATTATTGCTACGGAGGTTAAATGCCTTCGTAATAAAGACGTTTCGCTTGTGAAATTTCAATGGTCCGCAAATCCTAAGGATTGTTCTTGGGAATCCAGAGGATTCATCGAGGGAATACATCCTGATTTACTCTCTCATGCTTCTTAAGGTGAACTTCTCATTTCAATCTTCTTCTTTTTGTGTTGTTTCACAGAATGGTTGTTACTTTTGATTTCCTTCTTAAATATTACGAGGACGCAATTTCTTTAAGGAGGGGAGTCTGTAACAACCCGTATATTTTACGATTATATATTTAAATATTTTATTTAAATATAACATCAACAATTTAATTAAAGTTCGAAATGTGAATTTTTGTAAATAGTCGAATCCGGACTTGAGACCGCTTTCATTGAGTTCAAATCGACGTTTACAACTTGTTTAAGTATAAACATTGTTGTGTTTGGAGTTGATTAGGAGTTTGGGATTTTCATTTGGGCTTTGGGTTGTGTTCTAGCCCATTAACCCAACAAGATAACCCAAACCCTTCTAACAAATGCCCCCAACTCATTTTCGCTTCCTTTATTCCTTTCATAATTTCCTAATACTCTCAAGCTAATGGAAAAATGGTGGAAAGAGGAAATTAAAATTCCTAAGCCCTATATTCTTAGGAAATTCAAATTCAAGTTATAACATCAAAGAGAAGCTAGGTAAGCATCCTCTTTATGTTCTCCATCTCAATCTTTCTCCAATTTTCAGAAATTCCTATGACCTAATCTAGGAAATCTTTGCATGTGATACTATATTGGAGATTCTAGAGGTGTAGTTGAGGAGGAATTGATCTTAGCTTGTTTTGGAGCTTATCTTTTCTATTTTTGATTTTAAAGGTGAGTTCTTGAACTCACATCTATGTCTATAACTTTGATTATTGTTAGGTATGAATTCCTAACATCTATTTCTTATTCAATTTCTTTTGAATTGAATTGGTTTGGTGAATTTTCCTAATTTTGGTATTTTGAAGTCAAAATTTATGATAACCCTAGTATGGGTGTTTAGACATGTTGTTTTGGGTGAATTAAAGAGCCTTTAGAGCTGGGTTGTCGCTTGGCATAAATCCCTAGTCGCAGTTGCTCATTCAATCGCTTCTGAATCTGAGAAGTAGTGTAGATTTGCCCATTTAAGGGCTTTGCAAATTCTGTCCCGCTACAGGCGACAGACGTCTGTGGATTATCCACAAACGTCTGTGACCTCAGAGTTACAATTTCTTGAAACAGGGGACAGACGTCTGTGGCTGTTAAATTCTGAAATTTGGCTTATTTTTATGTGGATTTCCGATATATCGATTTTTGATCCAAATAGTTATTGTCATTCAATATCAACTTTGATGATCTCTTTTCGGGATTTTTGGTATTTCCATTCGATGGATTTGATATCGATTTCCATGGTTTTAATTCACGTCATTGAAATGTAGATTGTTGTGATATATTGTTTTTACAATCGTTTCTGTGATTTGTCACCGTTAAATACAAAGGTTTTATACTAGTAGTAAATACTAAAACTCTTTCACAAAAATGATTTCAACGCTACTTTTAATACAAAGCTCGATTTTAAAACTATTTTCCAATCTACTAGTATATACAAACCTTTACCTCAGTCGTATGAGAAATCCAATTAAACGACTTAGCAAAACAAGTGGTATGAAACGCTTGCATTTAATTTGTCGATTAATTCTTGGACTTGTTCGATTGAAATCTTGTGACAATTTTCGAGTGGGAATTTACAATTTGTTTGTAAATATTTAAGTTAAGCCAGTGGTTATGGGACATGAAGCTAAACTCATTTATCTACTAGCTTAGTGTAATTTACACTTATTGATCAATGATGATCATTTTGTTATTTAGACTTGCAATGTGCAATGTCTCTTTGTCCGCGTGGGGGACTATACCCCGTTCTATGGAGCTTCGGATCAATTTGGTGGGGGGAGCAACCCATGGTCTTCTAACTGTTTATGGAGCTTCGACTCATTTGTCCGCAAGGGGGGACTATACCCTGTTCTGTGGAGCTTCGGCTTATTTTTATGGGTTAGTGACCCATGGGATAGCGTTCCGTTTGTGATACATGTGTTGGTGAGTTTTCGTGCTCCTGTTTGTGATAGTCCTCCCCCTTTGTGCTTTCTGGATTTCTAAATATTGATTTCTGGAATTTGTGTTTCACCACTTTTTTGATTTGCATTGATAATCTTTATCAATATTTGTAATTTGGTGAATAAAACTGAAGAATATGATATTCTTTTTGGGTGTTTGAGAAAACTTGAGATATTGTACGATTTTTATTGTTATCATATATATTTGTAATATCTCTTATCCTATCTCATCTTACATGATAATTATAGCTAGATTGATCTGTTTATTATATTTCTTCTTAAATAATACTCGGGCCAGACCGAGGTGTTTCAGGTGCTTCCACTTGACTTCTTAGCAGGGACTAGCTTTTGACTTTTGGCTAACTACTTTAGCTTAGTATTTTTATCTTTCATGTATACGAGATAGAGACTCTTTGATGTATATATATATATTCTTTTGTGTAGTACATGTACTATTCTTTTATGATGTAGCGGGTCTTGTATGACCACTACTATGATGTTCACTTCTATATATTATATTCATATCTGTTTCCGCCTTAGTGATATGAATATTTGTGCCTGATTTTATGTTATGATTATTTAATATTGTTTCCGAAGGGCATTTAGCCATTGTGTAGTAGCTTTGAGTTTGTATTGAATATGCCAGATTTCCTGTTGAAATGAAATGCGTGATATACTATCCGACATATCGGTACTCGCTTAAAGCAATTATATAGTTGGTCGCTCCTCAACAGCCTTATTCTTCGCGCTAATCGACGTCATTACCTAGTAGTGTCATTGGTTAGTGAGATTATAGAGGTGGGGCATCACACCACTTTAAAGTCTTTGGTTGAATTTGGTGACATTTATCGATTAACAATTTTACACTACTTAGAGATTTTGATTTTGAGTTGATTACTGTGATACTAACGTTCTACACCGAAAGAGACGAATCCTTTCTTGAGTAGTGCTCCACTTCAAATAGTGAAATATGTACCCAACTATGATCGTAACATTATCGCAATGTCTTGTGGTTGACCATAATCAAAGTACAATATAGTTACTTAAGATCAACAATACTCTCGAGACTGAAGACTACTGCTCATTGTTAGATGAAATCTTCTATTTTAACTTAGTTGTATTAACCTATGGAAGAATCTCGTTGGATTCTTGTATGATTGTTTCAAACAACCACAAGTACGTAATCTCTTAGTATCCCTGTCGTCATGGGTAATTCATCGTTCAACGATGGGGAGTATTACGTACTAGTCTCAATGGATGTATTGATATTCTTCTCTCAATACATCATGACTAGGCAAAATTTAAGGATATGTATTTATTAAACATGATTCGATACTCATGGTTGAGAGCTATTAGCATATGCAATTGATTAAATACTTCTTCTAAGAATTTTTTAGTTATATATATTTAATGTATACAAAAAATTACTTATATCCAATATAACAACACAGATAATAGAAAACTAAAACCAGAAGCATGCTTCATTTTGAACAAGATCCTCTTTAAGAGTTATGTTATATAATCAAATTAGATAATTTTCCTTGGGTACACCTTAACTTCATCACTTATCTCCGAGGTTAATCACATGTGTGATTAAACGAAATACAAAAATAGCTTTATACATGCGTCTATCAATCTTTTGAACCAGTTTACATTGATTTTGTTTCCAGATATTACTGTTCTTGTAGTTTGGTGGACAAGTAATAGCTCAAAGAATGCCTTTTCCTTCAAAGAGATGCATGACACCATTTCAGACCTGTTGACAAGTCTATTGAATGCGACCTTGCTTCAACAATTAGATTTGTCAATTGATACTCCAAAAATCTGAAATATATCTACGTTTGTATCCAAAAATGGATATGATTGTGAATGTGATGGTATTTGTATCAAAAAATTATTCATTCAATTATATTCGAATAACAGTTTATATTATGTGTATTTAGCATATAGTCATCAATATTTACTATTTGTATTAGTATATACTAGGTGTATATGAATGAATATTTGTTTCTCCTAACTTTTTTATCACCATATTTTTTTGATTTATCGATTTCTCGTACATACATATCCGTTAGTACTAAATATTAGTGTTGAACCCAAAGTTTCTATTTAGTTTCTAAATTTATTAATTGTGAGCGAATTCACAATAATCTAATATCGATCTACGCAAATATGAATATCAGATATTTGAAAAAAAAAGTCGGGCGTGGATTTGGATATAGCATAATCCATATTTGTATTTGAACATTGACATAACTATTTACAATCTCAAAACATAAACATAATCGTCGTTGTTTGTCATTCTTTGCCCAATGCACGAGACTTCCGTTTGAGAAAGAGTTGGAAGAGTCAAGTTGCATGCAACCTTACCTTATTACAGTAGTGATTTTTTGAAATTTGATAATTAAATCAAATGCACATATAGACCTATCAAAATATGACCCAACCCATTTACCCAACTTATAAATGGGTTGGGTCAACCCATTTATGGATATTATTAAATGGGTTATGGGTTGGGTTGACCCGTTTTTAAAAAGTTTATAAATAGGTAACCCATTTATTAAAAACATTAAATTTTGATATAAAAAATAAGAATTTTGAACATACATTGTAGTTTTTCATGGAGACTGACAGTTGTACTAAGAAAATAACATGCTACCGCATCCCCATATTTGAATTCTGCCTAGTGCAGAAGCCGCTATTTGTTTTGTTCGGACTGCAATAACTCCTTCGTTCTAACTCGGAATCAGGCGAGACTTCGACCGATGAACTTCCACCTAAATTACGGACAGTATGGAACACTCGGATACTTCACCGTGTGAACGCACACTATAGTTCTCCAAGGGGACTGACAGTTGTACTTAGAAAATAACATGCTACCACATCCCCATATTTGAACTCCGCCTAGTGCAGAAGCCACTATTTTTTTTGTTCGGACTACAATAACTTCTTCGTTCTAACTCGGAATCAGGCGGGACTTCGACCAATTAACTCCCACCTAAATTACGGACAGTATGGAACACTCGGATACTTCACCGTGTGAACGCACACTGTAGTTCTCCAAGGGGACTGACAGTTGTACTTAGAAAATAACAGGCTACCACATCCCCATATTTGAATTCCACCTAGTGTAGAAGCTGCTATTTTTTTTGTTCGGACTGCAATAACTCCTTCGTTCTAACTCGGAATCAGGCGGGACTTCGACCAATTAACTCCCACCTAAATTACGGACAGTATGGAACACTTGGATACTTCATCGTGTGAACGCACATGGTAGTTCTCCAAGGGGACTGACAGTTGTACTTAGAAAATAACAGGCTACCACATCCCCATATTTGAACTCTGCCTAGTGTAGAAGCCGCTATTTTTTTTGTTCGGACTACAATAACTCCTTCGTTCTAACTCGGAATCAGGCGGGACTTCGACCGATTAACTCTTACCTAAATTAGGGACAGTATGGAACAATCGGATACTTCACCGTGTGAACGCACACTGTAATTCTCCAAGGGGACTGACAGTTGTACTTAGAAAATAACAGGCTACCACATCCCCATATTTGAACTCCGCCTAGTGCAGAAGCCGCTGTTTTTTTGTTCGGACTGCAATAACTCCTTCGTTCTAACTCGGAATCAGGCGGGACTTCGACCGATTAACTCCTACCAAAATTACGGACAGTATGGAACACTCGGATACTTCACCGTGTGAACGCACACTGTAATTCTCCAAGGGGACTGACAGTTGTACTTAGAAAATAACAGGCTACCACATCCCCATATTTGAACTCCGCCTAGTGTAGAAGCTGTTAGTCCATGAGATGATGGTTTTGATGACAACAACCTTAGAATAGATTATAAAATATAAATACTAACATTACAAGTTTAGATATATATGTATATGCACGATCTAACCATGCAGGTATCAAGAATGAAGACTGTACAGTATAGAGATTCAAGATATCGAAGATTGAAGACTCATGAGTATCAAGAGTTCTAGATTTCAAGAATAAGTATTTTTATTAGGAATTTTGTTAAAACTCATAGAAAAGCACTGGTATCTTAAAATCCAATTTATTCGTGGAATGGAATCCACTTCGAGCCCGTTAAAGGGATGGAACCCTTAGTAGGATGGAACCTACGAAAAGTCTAGTGGAACATTGTTTTGTATCGCTAATCTTTATTCAAATGATTTTACAGAATTATCTTGTTTTCAAAATCATTTCAAAACTTTCCTTTAAAAAGATTCAAAAACCTCTATCCTGATTTTAAATAATTTTAGCCTCAAAATCCTCTTTAATTTCAAAGTCAAATTACTCCTAATTTTAAACTATCTTTTAAAATAATATATTTAAAACTTTTAAATATTTATACTTAGATTTAAATATAAAAGTATAGTAAAATTTTATATATACAAAAATATTATTCTCTACATTTATTTATATATTTTAACTATATTTAAATATATTTATAAAAGTTTAAAATAGTTTTAATATAAAATAGAAGTTATTTTCAAAGAAAAACAAATCACCAAAATTTCCTTTGGGATGTTGACATGCCCAACTTACCCATGTCAACATAGTATAACAAATCACCAAAAATCCCTTTGGGATATCGACATGCCCAAGTACCCCATGTCGACATAGTGTCAGTTAGTTTCAAAATTCAAATTTCAAAAGAAGTGTCTATTCGCCATAACTCTTCATGAATGGTCATGGCTGTTGTTCTTCTATAAATAAGGGTCAGTTTCAACGAATTTTTAATCACTTTTTCTAGTTTTCACTTCTCTTCTTCTTCCACATTTCTTAATACATATTCATACCATTACTCTGCCGAAATCAACATTAAATCATACTCGATTACTTCTAGTTTGATTCTCTATCACTATCTCTATAAGGTTCTCAATGCTATTCAGAGTTATAGACTTCTTTGTAATCTATTAAGCGAGAAAAGGTGTGATTGTAGCCTTGGAAATCAATCAAAAGGGAGAAGGTGTGATTGTAGCCCTGGAAATCAATTGGGTGAACTTGTTGCCCCGAAAATCAAGTATCTCTACCCAGAGGATTGTAATTCTGGAGGGTGTACCTCGTAGCCTTGAAACCGAGGGTTGTAATTGTTGAATTGATTTTGAAAGGAAATCTGTACTTAGTTGTGCGGGATTGGATGTAGGGTAACTCCGAACCAGTATAAAGTCCGGTGTGTTCTTTCCTTTACTGCTTTTACTTTATATTTGCATCTGTGTTTGATTCTGTGTTCATATCTGTGTTTGATTAGTGTATACATTGTTAACAAAGTAAGATAAACTCAAAAAGATTAACAAATTTCTTAAAACACTATTCATCCCCCTAGTGTTAATTCTAGCCTTAAGATCCTTAATCTGCATTTCTCACATTTGGTATCAAAGAAAGGTTTTCAAAGTTTTCATAATCTGAATTTTGAAAAAGTTTTTAAAATGGCTATGTTTTCATTAAAACTATTTTCATATGAATATGACACGGAATCATCATGATATTTTTGTTTAAAACTATATTTAGTTATTTTGAAAAGTCACTTGATTCTTTAAAAGGTTATGTTGTTTTGTAGGAGAAGAATTATGTCTAATGGTTGTTGGTTAAAAGATACCAGATAATCATTCATCGATCAAGAAGAACAAATGGGTATACAATGGAAATCGACAAAGAAATGGGTACCAGATCAATACAAAACTTTTAGTTCTCATCTACAACTTGATTTGATATTGTACTTCTCTCCATCTGCTTCGCAATACCATTGGTTTCGTGTGAATCCGTCAAGAAATGGCCAAGTTATGATCAAATGAAGTTTTGGTGAACAAAGAGAAAACGAAGGCAAAACTTTCAAAGGTATTCTTCAAATTGCATCCAGGGATTTGAGTATTTTGTTCCCACTCCTTTCCAGATTGTAGTTCTTGTTTTCGCGGTCGTTTGATGGGTGGATCATCAAATTCCGATCAAAATTGAGTGAGATATGACAGTTTGAAGTTGGTTATTCAAAACTGAAAAATTGTGTACGGGATCTTCTACATTTCTTCTATTGTTAGGCATGTTGAATCAAAATACCGTTCAAATTCGACACCAAACTATTACTAGATAGTAGCCCTTGCCTTCCTCTTCGATTTGCCGCTGGTTTCATCCAATTCCGTTAAGAAACGAAGAAGATACGCCCTCTAGAAGTTTGATAGTATATAGAAAAACGGGAAGAAGAAGAAGAGGAATTTTTATGAAAAGTGGTGACCGTTGGGCCTATTTATAATGGTTGAAGTGTCCATTCATTCAAAATTCGAATTCAAAGTTTTGGCGCCAAGTTAGTCGATCTACTAAATCATCTGTAACTTTCTCATATGGTCTTCAAATTCAGCAAATGAATATACTACGCTGATCAGAAAAACGAGCCCGTCGCAATAGAACAGATTTCGTCGTCAAATTCGAAAAGATATAAATGTGAGGATCACGACAATGGAGGAACGACAAAGTTAGAAAGATGGACTGCAAAAATTGGTACGCTTTACTATTATTGTTGCATTTAGAAATATATATCTATGCATTTAGTTAGGTATAGAAATTTATCACTTTTATAAGTTTTGATATTTTGGTCCATATATCAACACACCATAGTATAAATATCAACATACAAGTCTAATGTTTTAAAAGTCTTTTAAAATGTGTTTTCTTTCGAATAAAATCTTACAACTATATTAAGAAAGAAAGCATACCTTCATTCGTAGTTTTAACTTATCTAATGTTGTTTTTATTTCTCGTACTATATTTCTTTTAAGATACTAATTTTATATTTTTAAGAAATTAATAAAAGGAATTTAGAATGTTAGAATAAGGCTTTATTTATATATTTCTTCAATTAATAAGATTGCATCACATCACATGATACTTATCATATAAGTAGATAGTGACATACATTTTAATAAAAGCATTTTTCATGCATAATGCCAAGTATCTTTACACATGTATTCTCATTTTTTTTGTACTTTAATTATATTAACTACTATAAAAATTGGGTCAAAAATCACCATTTTTGCCCAGAACTTTAGATAGCATTTCTGAAATGCTGTCTTTGCTTTTTTTACGCTGCAAATACGTTTTTATAGCATTTTTGTGCTTTGAAACGCTGTAGTTTCTGAAACTTTTCACAGCATTTGGTAAATACCGCAGTTTCTGTTTTATAATGCTTTGTATATATATTTTAATACAAAAACTTTTTATAGCATTCTGTAAATGCTGTCTTTTCTACTTAAAACTTTAAATTATAAAATAACGATATTTAAACTAAGTATTTTTCTCTATTCTTTTCAGAAATTATTTTCTAACTTATATTAGAATAATTAAAATTAATGTTTAGATATTCTTTAGTAATTAATTAAAATTTAAATGAAAGAGGCCTTAATATAACACATGTTTATTTTAGTTTTTTAATCTTTGTTATTTTTAATATTTCATTATGATATTTTTTTTAAAAAGATGTTTAAACATGTTTCTAAATATTTTAGTCAATAAAAATTTAATATAAAGGTTTTAATTAGTAAGTTAAGTATTTTATAAACATGGAAGTTTGGATTCTTAAAAATAAAAATAAAATAAAAACAACCAAGTTAAAATAATTATTTAAGCAGGCTATTAATTTTTTATATTTGATTATATATATATATATATATATATAGTTTAGGTCCATATTTCTTAGCAATTTAATTTTGATATTGAGTTTGATTACTACCTTTCATGAATATGTTATAGTTTTAATACCATTTATTACCTTTAAACTCTTACTTTACAACTCTTTCTGTCCCATTCATTAGTTTCCTTAACTTAGGTTTAGTAATTGGTGTGTTTTACCTTTGTTTGGTTGAAGTATAATAAATAGTTTCATATATGTATACATACATATATAGACACACACACACACAGATATATATATATATATATATGCTTGCCAATTAGATATTATTTATCACTCATGTTTACCTTATAGTCTGAATATCTCTTACCATAGTTTGAATATCTCTTACCATAGTATATATATCATCATATCATTCTGCAAATTATTTTACTTCATTATCATTTTATTACATATCATTATGCATCATATTTCATATCACATTTCATTGCATATTACATCATAAATTACAATGCATATCATAATCATTTGCATCACAAGTTGCACTTCATTTTGCATATTATCTCATGCTACATTGCATATGTTATACATTTCATACTGCATTACAAACTACATATTGCATACATGTATACGTAACGAGTGTATTTTATTTAGGGGGAGTTTGTAGTATTGTCTTATAATATAGGATTATTAGTTTTTGATTTGTTTGGTATGTTTTGATTGACTTATTTTACTTGTTTGACTTGTTTGAATTGATTGACTTGATTAACTTGTTTGAGTTGATTGATTTGTTTGGATTGTCTGACATGATTGGTTTTGATGAGTGTGTTGAAATATACTTAATAAATAATTTATGTTCTTATTTTTGATTTTTAACTATTATAAGTATTATCATAGATTCTTAGTTAGGATAGTTAGTAATTTAGGATTAAGTTTTAGTTTTTAGAGTTAAGTGTTGATTATTTATGATAACGCTATCATTATAATCACATGTCATATAGTATTAGATTAAGGGGGAGTCATATAGTTTGGAATTAGTTTTTGTTGATGACAAAGGGGGAGAAATATAAAATAGGGTAGTTAGCCATAGATTAAGGGGGAGTTGTTAGTTTTAGGGGGAGTTATTAGGATAGAAGGAATATTTTATAAACAAAGGTTGTCGTCATCAAAAAGGGGGAGATTATTAGTCTATGAGATGATGGTTTTGATGACAACAACCTTAGAATAGATTATAAAATATAAATACTAACATTACAAGTTTAGATATATATGTATATGCAGGATCTAACCATGCAGTTATCAAGAATGAAGACTGTACAGTATAGAGATTCAAGATATCGAAGATTGAAGACTCATGAGTATCAAGAGTTCAAGATTTCAAGAATAAGTATTTTTATTAGGAATTTTGTTAAAACTCCTAGAAAAGCACTGGCATCTTAAAATCCAATTTATTCGTGGAATGGAATCCAGTTCGAGCCCGTTAAAGGGATGGAACCCTTAGTAGGATGGAACCTACGAAAAATCTAGTGGAACATTGTTTTGTATCCGCTAATCTTTATTCAAATGATTTTACAGAATTATCTTGTTTTCAAAATCATTTCAAAACTTTCCTTTAAAAAGATTCAAAAACCTCTATCCTAATTTTAAATAATTTTAGCCTCAAAATCCTCTTTAATTTCAAAGTCAAATTACTCCTAATTTTAAACTATCTTTTAAAATAATATATTTAAAACTTTTAAATATTTATACTTAGATTTAAATATAAAAGTATAGTAAAATTTTATATATACAAAAATATTATTCTCTACATTTATTTATATATTTTAACTATATTTAAATATATTTATAAAAGTTTAAAATAGTTTTAATATAAAATAGAAGTTATTTTCAAAGAAAAACAAATCACCAAAATTTCCTTTGGGATGTTGACATGCCCAACTTACCCATGTCAACATAGTATAACAAATCACCAAAAATCCCTTTGGGATGTCGACATGCCCAAGTACCCCATGTCGACATAGTGTCAGTTAGTTTCAAATTTCAAAAGAAGTGTCTATTCGCCATAACTCTTCATGAATGGTCATGGCTGTTGTTCTTCTATAAATAGGGGTCAGTTTCAACGAATTTTTAATCACTTTTTCTGGTTTTCACTTCTCTTTTTCTTCCACATTTCTTAATACATATTCATACCATTACTCTGCCAAAATCAACATTGAATCATACTCGATTACTTCTAGTTTGATTCTCTATCACTATGTCTACAAGGTTCTCAGTGCTATTAAGAGCTATAGACTTCTTTGTAATCTATTAAGCGAGAAAAGGTGTGATTGTAGCCTTGGAAATCAATCAAAAGAGAGAAGGTGTGATTGTAGCCCTGGAAATCAATTGGGTGAACTTGTTGCCCCGAAAATCAAGTATCTCTACCTAGAGGATTGTGATTCTAGAGGGTGTACCTCGTAGCCTTGAAATCGAGGGTTGTAATTGTTGAATTGGTTTTGAAAGGAAATCTGCACTTAGTTGTGCGGGACTGGATGTAGGGTAACTCCGAACCAGTATAAAGTCTGGTGTGTTCTTTCCTTTACTGCTTTTACTTTATATTTGCATATGTGTTTGATTTTGTGTTCATATCTGTGTTTGATTAGTGTATACATTGTTAACAAAGTAAGGTAAACTCAAAAGGATTAACAAATTTCTTAAAACAGTATTCACCCCCCCCCCTCTAGTGTTAATTCTAGCCTTAAGATCCTTAATCCGCATTTCTCACAGAAGCCGCTATTTTTTTTGTTCGGACTGCAATAACTTCTTCGTTCTAACTCAGAATCAGGCGAGACTTCGACCGATTAACCCCACCTAAATTACGGACAGTATGGAACACTCGGATACTTCATCGTGTGAACGCACAGTGTAGTTCTCCAAGGGACTGATAGTTGTACTTAGAAAATAATAAGCTATCCCCATATTTGAATTTTGATGAAAATTGGAATTTTAAATTTTTATCGGAACTCAAAACATAAAAATTAGAATTAGAATTATTTTATATTTATTTGTTTTTTATTAGTCAAATTAAATTTAAATCTTTAAATTGGTTAAATGGGTAACCTGCTTATTAAGTGGGTTGGGTCATAAATGAGTAAAAAAGATTGGACCATAAATAGGTTGAGTCAAACTCGACCCAACCCATTTTGAGCCAACCCAACCCGTTTGACAGACCTACGTCCATAGTAACCAAATAAAATACTATGAATAAAAATCATAATAGACTAACGAATTTAAAGAAATTGTAGTGTATCAAGATTATACTACATACCCAACGCTTAATTAATCAATATATATTAACATCAACCACGCACGCAATAAATAGATAAAACAAGAGAAATTATAATATGGTAAGTTTGTACTGCGAAACACGCTGCAACATGGAGGAGCGTAAACTAGTTAAGGTAGTAGAAATGGTTAAATTTTTAAATTTGGACTAGTTTTAAAAACTAATTATAATTTTAAACGTGTTTAATAACTTATTACAAAAATAGACCACTTTGACCACATCAACGCCACACGTACTGGAGGCATCTCAAATGCAAGTACAAACTTTTTCTTTAAAGATAGTTGGCGGCATTTCAAATGCCGCACAGTGACATTTCAAATGCCTCCAGTGTGCGGCATTTGAAATGCCGTCCAGATTTTTTTTTTTAAAATAGGCCGCGGCATTAATGCCGCGAACTATTTAAAGAAGAAAAAAAATGAACTGGCGGCATTTGAAATGCCGCCAGTACACGCGGCGCTGATGTGTCATAGAGTGGTTTATTTTTGTAATAAGTTATAAAACTAGTCTGAATGTGTAATTGGTTTTTAAAAGTGGCTTAAATTAAAAATTTATCCAGTAGAAAATCTTGGGAGATTGTACTAACTGCTGGGACAAAGACATAATTTGTAGGTTATAAGTTCTTGCGTGCACCAGCACCACAGCCTCTGCTTTACGAGGTACAAACTCTTCTTTCATGCAATCTAAACCACCCTATAGCATTATGTCATGTATGTATAACTGGATTTTTAATCAAAGTTTTTACACTTGTCCTTACGTTTTATTAATGTATCATATACGTCTCTACAATGAGCAAATGAAAAGTGTAAGTTAGGTTATGGTATTGCGCTGGCGATGTTGACTTTGCAAAAGTTTAGCTGATTCAGGACGATCATGTTGGCACAAATTAGGGGATACGCTACAATTAACAATTAACAAGCTGCGAGTGAATAAATCAATGATTGATTACACACACTAAAAGTCTCACAGTTGCTTCAGAATCTCACAAGGCAGCGGGATTGAGAACGATCGATTACATTTCAATACTGCCCATTTGACTAGTTTAACAATGTAAACAATTAAATTTGCTAGTTATAATTACAGATCATTGGATATGCACAAATCTGCTTCATTTGTTCAAGTAAAAATGTCCCCTAGAAATATTAACGGAATTAATATCATCAAGTTACTCTTCTGATCTATTTACCGAATTGAGCAACTCTGTCTTACTTTGAGATAATATGACCTGTTTCATTTCTTTATACGTTTTAAGTTCTTGCAGTGCATCAGATGTCTTCCTGGACAAGAAATAACTGGAACTGGCCGCTTCACTATTTACATCAGACCTTGAATGTTGCGATGAGAATGACTGATCTTGGCGCAGAGGAGGTGCCGTTCGTAACATATGTACAAGAGCGCCAACCGCTGCTTCCTGTGACTTGTGTGATGAACTATTTGACTGAAAAGAATCCACTGCTTCCTTTCCATATGCTTTCCTGTTAAAATAAAACACACATAGTTAGAGGATATATACGTAAAACCAGTCAATAACATGTACAATGGTAGTCAAATGAAAAGGAAATGAGAGGTAATCCATCTCCGTAACACAGTTTACATAAAATGTGGTTATATATATCTCAATAACTGAATTTAACAGCGTAAAATGACACCATCTACAAACCTTTGAATACCATTTAAGCTTACAAATTGGATGACAAAAACACTCGTTCTATAGAAAAATACAGAAAATTTTCAGTAAAATCCCAAGAAACAAGAAGCTACAATTGAACGGCCCAGCCTACGGGTGATTGTAACTTGAGGCAAGTAGAAAATGAAAGAAGAGACAACACTCTTGCAAGAAAGCAAACAAAATTTCATAGGTCTTCTTACAATACACAGCTAAAGATGCAACAAGTTCAGATTTCACATAACCTAAAACATTTTTCAACATTAAAGCAACAGAATTTATTTGTAACAAGGAATAACTACTGATATCATAGTACAATATCAGAAATAGCAATCATAAAAATCAAAAACCAATGTGGGGGTGTTCTGTATTTAAGCTAAACATAGATTACTAACTATGTCAGTATAACGTAAGCAGCAGCAGCTTAAACCAAATTTACCAAAGGAAATATAAGTTACCTAGACTGGGTATAAGATGCTTCTGGCGTATCAACATCATCTACTGCAAAAGGAAATTCAATGTCATCATCAAGATCATCCTGGACTGACATCCTGCTGGAGCTTCTGGAGAATCCCAATCTAGGGGACCCAGTACTAGAATATGCACCAGAAAACCTTCCTGAATCATCCCTACCGTCCTTAAGTCCCTGCTAATATAATATTCACAGATTCGAAGTCCTTAAGAATATATAACGACCATCATACATTATTAAGTACATCATCAATAGGAAAGCGCAATCAGAAAACAAAATGCGAATTTCCTGGACTCCCGTAAAAGTAATAGTTAAATGAAAGGAGAAATGTATTCGGTTATAGATATCTTACACAATAGTGTAATTTCAAAATTTAGCTTCATGATATGGGATTCACAGGAATCAGCTACCAATATGTATATTATAAAGCAGTAATAAAGAGAGCTTATAAAAGGGTTGCCAAATGGCCCATGTTATAGCTCATCTTCACGATAACTTGAGAGTTTTGGTAAAAGTAAAGGTAGCAGCATTTTAGAATACATATGTTTGAAGGATGCACATGACCAAAAAAAACGTTTTTTTAGGCGAAGCCATATGTAACAGTAGTGGTGTGTTCTCGGACAGGACTTTAGCAAAATCTTGAGTTTGTTAAATTGACGTTCTCGAACAACATTTCAACTAGAGTTCGGGTCGAGTAAAGTTTGGATGTAAGGTAACTGTGCGTTACTGATATGTGGATAATTATTGATATGTGGATGCCAACACCTATATTTGCGGTTGGGGGAAAGAAATTAACCATGTAGGACACTGTAAATTGGTCCAACACACAAAAAACAAAAACAACAAAACCAAAAAAAGAAGAAGAAGAAGAAGAAGAAGAAAAAGAAGAAAAAATAAAGAGCACCTCCAGTTCATTTACCCACACCAAATGTCGACACTTTTGCTGCTGTAGACATGCTTACATGGCATGGTCATGGATACATGGCACCATCAACTCTCCCAATGAGACAAGTTTTTTATATAAGTTTATAAAGACCTTCATTCAATTTCATCCTCGGCACATTAAGGGAATTAGACGATTAGAAATTCAATAACAGAACTGGGTTTCATTGGGGTCATCAAATGGCGCAGGTCTTAATCTATTAGAACAGAATTTACTACAGAAAAGTTAAATGCAGCCATCTGGCTATGTTATAACTAATTAATAAGTTAGTATGTCTATCAACTACTGACTATTAAATCAAGTTAAGTATATTAGTCAACAATTAAATCTAGTCTCTAATCGAGTAAAAAAGAAGAGTTTTTTTATAACAAGAGTGATACTTAATTTTAAAGCAGAGCACTCATTTTGATGTGTCGTGGGTTTGAACTCAAGATATTTAGAACCATAATCTAAAGATCCTATCACTTGAGCTAATGGACAATGACGGTAAAAAGAACAATATTAATTCGACTAAGAATGATAAAAAAGAAATCAACATAAGATGTTCCATATCAAAAACAGTTTCAGTATTGAAGTTTGATTCCACGTGTTACACTTTATAACAAGAAATTTCATTTCACTAACACCATTTAGGTAACGTTTGCTTGTTAATACAAGCAGTTCGTAATAAAAATTATGTTACAGTTGTAAAATATCTGTAGCACTGAAGTGCCATTGGATAAGTTACCATGTCATTAAAAAGTTCCATTTGACCATAGGGTCATAAATAATGGAAAGTTAATGCTTGATAAAAGCCGGCCATGACAGAAATGAAGTAAATGTACCAGTACCAACAGTTACTTTTAGACTTGTATGCCATGCCTAGAATATATTAAGCATATCAACAAAACCCAAGTAGACATACAAGTTGTTTCCACAATGAGTAATTAAATCACATCATACCTTCTGAGCCATATGCATATGCAAATTAGAATAGACATCTCCTAGTTTCACAGCTTCTAGCTTCTTGAACATCCCAACATCCAATGACCGAGACTCGTGCGAAGAGTGCTCCATCCTTGTGCTCCTAGGAGATGGTGGAGGCAAAAAGGTCCTAGTTGGGTCAGAATGGTTCGGAGTCCTAAAAGTTTGATGCTTTCCTGCAAATCCTGAGACTGGTATACTAACAGGAGCAGTATCCATCTTCGACCTTGAATGCATAAAATTACTGTGGTTATTCCCACTACTTCCATACACGGGTGGAGATGGAGTTGGTGAATCAGACAACAACGTCGGAGACAACCCTGAATACCTTCGACTCAGACCACGGTTACTACCATAAACATCAATGGGCTGTGATCTTGCATCCGACCAACTATGTGGGCGATCATAACTATTTGTAACATGTACTGTCCTTCCCCTAGTTGGAAATGAAATTGGTCTAGAACCAGAAGGAGACATCCCATACCTAAAATAATCATCTTTATTACTATTACTGCGTTCAAAACGAGCAGGAAAAGCCCGCATTGGATCAGCAGCAGGACTGCCTACATAATCCGTTATAATATTGGCTGGTTCAATTACGGATGAAAACAAATCAAACTCGAAATTTGTAAGACTAGTCCGATAAGTAACAGACAATGACAAATTACCAAACTGCGTCTCAACAGGTGCAAAAGTGTAAGTATCAAACCCACTCTCTTCTTCTCTCGAGAATGGAGCAGCAAAGGAAGATATTCTATAACTGATACCGTAATCATATGAACTAATTGAGGAATTCAACAGTTTGAATATCTTAAAACAAGGCAACAGACGCAAAAGAGAGTACAAAGACCGAATCAACAAAATACATTTCTTATAGGTTTTAGAAATGGATACCGAAGGCGAAGAAAGACCAGGAGAGTCGCAGGATATAGTCCAACGCTCGAGGATGACGTCAGCAGGGGATAGGACGACGTCGATTATAGTCGGATCCGTCAATCCGCCGCCATTTTTTGCCACTGCGTTGTCGAACGCAGAGGAGAGACTGGGAAGAGAGAGGTTAAACCATCGGTCGCGTTTTCGGGTTGGGTTAGGGTTGGGGTTTGGATCCGATAGGTGGGGGATCCGAGAAGCGATGATGGTGTGGAGGGTTTTGATTTGGAACTGGATTACGATCTGCTCGGTGGTGCGAAACGAGTCGGAGGTAGACATGATCGGATCCGGGTCGGATAGCGAAGCAAGTAGGATCCGTCGTCGTTTAGTTTGACCGTGGGAATGATTTAATATTTGTTTAAGTCCATTATTAACTGTTAATTACAATGATAAAGAAATGAAACCAAAGAGTAAAGAAAGTAGAGAAAGTGAGAAAGGATGCAGGATGATTACGCGAGCTTGTGGTATGGTATGGTTTGGTTTGCTTATGTACGTAACCTAGAAAGTGTTGTGAAAAGATTAAATTACCATATTTTTATTTATTTTTTTAAACTAAGATCTAACGTGTGTTGCATTCAAACGGTATAAGTAAATTTGTGGACATAACTATTAAAATTTGTCAAAAGGTACGTTAACTTGCGTCTAAGAACCTAATTCATAGGGTGTAACTACACAAACAACAATGTGTTCTTGTCATGCTTTATAAGAGATTCAGAATGCAAAAATAAAGATCAAGTCGAACAACAGATATACAATAACACTATTAATAAAAAATCAAATGATTCTAACATAAAAAATTCGAGCCTTTAATAGATACAAGCATGGCGGTTAGAGTTTCACTCCGCTCTAAATCAATTTTTCTTTTATTTTTCATCTTATTATTTTCCTCCCTAACATCATTAAGGAAATCATTTTTTTTAGTGTTTGTCCATGAATAACGACAAGGGCAAGGCCCCTGTGGAATCGGGCATGGTAGATTTAGGGGAGCCAAGTGGTAGTAAGACGAGGGATGAATCGAAGGGGGGAGAATGGCAGATAGTTATGAGTCAAAAACAGTGCAGGCTTTATATTGTCGTAGTGAAAAATGGAGCATCTGTGTCAGGAGCCAGGAAGAGTCTTAAAATTGTATGGCTACAAGGACGGATGGACGACAGTTATCGAAGTGTAAGAAGATGTGTGGCGGATGAAAATATACTTATCGCTCCTTTGCACTAGGCACACGCTTCGCATTTAATGCGCAGACTTTGCATCAAATGCACCTTTAATGTTGTTGGTACGTCACATCAGTTTCGCCCAGCTAGGGTTCAGATATGTGAATGGACAGCTTGTCGTTTACTTGAGTGCTTACGTGACAAGTCTTGCTGAACCAGTCGACCGACTGCCAATGATATGAAAGTAACTAGGAATCTTACTACGGACCGTGCTGGGAAGATGGTGCACGACCGGGTGAAGGCGACCAGGAGGGCTTCCAGGGCCCGATCTGAGGCGGCTGTACCGAAGCCGGGCCAAGGATGGGCTATACTTGAGCCTAACGTGTGCAACAACCAGCACTCCAATGGACTTGAATTTTCGCTAAATCGAAAATGCAAGTCCACCAAAATATAGATCATTGGTTTGGTATCCTGTATATAAAATAAATGAATGCATATCAGAGCACTAACGATATAACTCACAGCGGAATAATAAAATATAATAAGTCACATAATTACCGACCAAGATTGACACTTCAAATGTCTAGTGTCCTTCTCAGTGTCGAGCATGCCAAAGGAACCTGTCCGTCTAAGCTATCCTGTAGGTTGTAATAAGGAGGGGGTCAGAACAACGTTCTAGTGACCGGTAATTATACATTTTTACACAATACTAGTTTATGTTGATTGTCTTCTATCACATGTTATGTCTTTTATTTTTGATAAATCGTCTCGACTCTACGTATGTGCACACTACGTCGCATCTACCCTATGTGTGTGTGTGTAAGTACCACGGTCCTCCATTGAACCCAAACACTAACCCTGCTCGTATCCCTTATCCCAACACCCCGTCAGGATCCATCACCCTCGCCGTATCACGTTCTCGTCACCGTGCATACCGAGGAACTCGTGCAATGTCTAATAACGGCTTCTCAATAATTTAGCCGTACTCTAACTTGCATTTTTAGGATTTTCGACTTGTCTGCTGCCTGATTTGTAGACTCGGATCTACGAACTATAAGTATGGTGGACTCAGTTCCATAGACTACCCCCTGCATTTGAAAGGCTTCCTTAATGGTGTTAGCTAGTCTTGCCTTCTAATAAACAAACTAGCAAACAAATGTGTGACGATACATAACCTAACATTGACCGTACACCGGTAGGGAGAGTAGCCCATTAGGTGTAACCCCAGTCTTTCCCGTTGACCGTTAAGGATTGATGATGTTGTCGACCTATGTGCAACCCCTACTCCTTAATTTGGTACCGCCATATACTGTTATAGCGCCATTCTTCGCTCACCATCCGATTTAGATTTCCTATTGCAATCAAGGGAATACCTCCTTTTTCTATTTTTGAAGTGGACTCCACTTTCTATTGGGACATTCCTTTATCTATACGCAAGCGTATACTCTCCATTGGTCCTACCGTTGAATATGTCTCACATAAGTATAATGTATACATAACTGCTGGTAGACCCTTGAGATGGGCATATGTGATGCCCCACCCTGAGACCCACACTAGAAAAGGATATTATAGAGTAATATCGTCTGCTGGTGCATAGAATACGGTTGATCAAAATGACAAGTTGTAGAAATTTTGTTTATAAAAATAATTGCAGTAAAACGACAATATCTTTTGACTCTTGTGTCCGATAGTATTGATTCTTTTTGGATTTGAAAGAGCTTTCAGCAATGAACCACTTTTGTGTAGACCATTTTATCAAATTCTGTTGTTTTCATGAGCTAAACATTGTTTCAAACATAACCATAAATTTTGGTTGGTTATAAAATTCCTAAGTTAAAACATCATATTGTTTTGATCATGACTTTTGAACGGTAAATCCGATTTCAATAATTTTTTCCATTCCGGAAAGCTAAGAGTGTAAGCTATAACTTTTGTTTTAAGTGTTCCGCAAAATTTTGAAGTTTACTAGGTTAAAAACGTGCATTTTATGGTCAAGTCTGCGTTTATGTTCCAAAATCTGAGTTGGTTACCTTTATAAAATCCTCTATAACTTGAGTTGTACTTCATGTTTTTGTAATCCAAAAGATGTTTTGTAACAACAAATTCTTTGGAATCATACTTAATTTAGTCGTTACCCTTAAAATTTAGTTAGAAAGTGGTTAAAATAAATTAGTGATGTTGTTTCTATTTCTAAATAAATGCATATTTATGTATCTCTATCTACATGTGACTAACATGCAATTTTGAGATGAGAATAGAAGCGTAAGAGGACGAGCTGTGCTATGTAGTGACTTTAGCTTGCCTTCGCTCGCAAATTTGTAAGGTAAATTGCTTATAAATGCTAAAACAAAAGGTACGCTTATCGTTTAATATATTTAATGCTAAAAATATTGAGATATATTGTGTTTCTGACCATGTGGTCGATGTATATCATTTATATTATAATTGTGAAAATGCAAACGGTTCTCCGTACAAAGGAGACTCTTCCGAAAATTTTCGAATTTCTTGACACTTAGAATATTTTAATAAATTCTACACGTTTTGAAGTTATAGAAATTTTTCTTAAAAAGAACTATTGGAAGCTAAAGTAAATGCATTGCTACACTTATAATATTATACATTGCACTTGAATGTAATGTAACGTTACTCGTGTGTGGTCGCGCTAACAAAATAAATTTTACAAGTGAGTATTATTTTATGTAAGTATCCAGGTAGGGCAGCGAAAATGCAGCGATATTGATATGTATGTTATATTTTGAATGTTATTGATTAAATCAATTATGGCATAGTGCTCATTAGGGGTGAGTTTTTTGTTTAAATTATCTTTGTCCATAACATAATTATCCTTTGAAAGATGTATAGCTTGGGAGTTGTTTACGACTTTCATTTATAGAGAATTGATGGGATATAATTTTCATAAAGGGTGAGTCTGTAATAACCTTGGTTTAGATTACCTGAAATTAAATTAAAACATAATTTAATATGGCGATAATTAAATAATTAGGAGTTTTGGGGATTTTAATTTCTAAATTAAAATGGAATTTGGAATAATACGGAAGGAGCACATATAATTGATATTCTAGTGGAAAATGAAGGTTTGGGAATTTTAAGTGTAATAATAATATTTCTATGTGGTTTAATTCTTTTACTTTATAATAAAAGAAAATAGGAAATTTAATTTGTAGAATAAGGTTATTAGATTATTTTAATTACAAGTGGGATTTTATGATTTATTTTATCACTAGTAAGATCATTGTAGTAGTTTGATGGATATATATTAAATACAAAGTAATTATGATTTCTTGTCTAAATGGAGATTTATTACTTAATGGGCCAATTGTTTCGAATTAATTGAGAATAATAAGAATGGTTTTATTATTGAAGGTTGAGTATAAATTTATTTCAATTATTGAAAATTTTTGATGTAAGGAATGGACTAGTGTGGGTTTATAAAAAAACAAAGTTAATTTGTAGAATCAATCCATATTATGTATGAAGAGCAATTTCTTTTGTATTTATAAATAATACAAGATTTCATTTCTTTAGTTAGGTCAAATTAAACCCTTGGCCTAAATAGAATTAAGAAAACTAAGTTAATAGTTGAGAGATATAACCTGTACATTCAGTGTCTTCTACTTCTCATTTTGACGGTAACCAGAAAGTTTACAGTAATCACTATCTCCTTCCTCTTTCTCGAAAAACCCAGCCTCCTAAAATCAAAATAAATGAAATAAAATATCAAAAGATTCCCAAATTCAAATCATAGCTTCCCATCAACTCTCTCCACCTTATAGTCCCAAAAAGGAGGAGTTTTAGCCATGGTTGGAGGTTGGAGTTGGTTGAATAGCCAGGAGAAAGGGTAAAAATCTGAAGCTGAAAGCATCTGCCACTAGAAAATTCATAACTAATTCTGGAAAAATATAAAATTTTGGTATGTTGTTCTTGACTCATATATGCACCGTTTATTAAAATTTTGTGGAAAAATATTTAGATTTGCTATGTTATATTCGCACAGCACTGGGGACGAAATTCAGGCTTGTTTTAGTTGATTTGGCTTAAGGTTGATGCATGTAACTTTGAAGCTTTTGGATATTAAGGTGAGTAATCTCACAATTTATAGTTATAATTCACTACATGTGGGTAAGTGATTAAATGGTTGGGAAAAATAGTTGATTTTGATCTCAGTTCTGTGTTTAAACAGTGGTTTGATTCTCTAATGTCATTGTCCACTATTTTCATCAATGATATCTTTGCCGAAATTGCTATAGATTGTTTGCATATGAGTATATGAGTACTGCATGCAAGTAGGTAAATGTTTTTAGTCATATTGTTTCGTCAAAATTGAGAAATCTTGCCGGAATGATCGCTAGTTGCAGTCGGAGACGTGACGTGGAGCCTAACAACTATAGGAATTTGCGTTCAGTCGACTGAACTCTCTATTCAGTCGACTGAACCAGCAAACCTAGAACGTATAGCTCCAGGTAATGGACTGAACTATGGTTCACTCAACTGAACCAACTAGTCTGGAGCATATAGTTTTAGGCAGTCGACTAAACCACTCTGCTAAGTCGACTGAATCTGAGCGGCCTGGAAGCCTTCTTGTTTTGAGAGTTTTAATGATTTCAATTGCTTTTGATTTTTAGTGATTTAATTTGTATTTTATGATATGAATTTTGGGATAAATTGGTTTTTAATAAATATCAATTATATATATATATAAAAGATTTCAAAAGTTTTCAGAAAGGATTTTTAAAGTAATTCAGTTATATTTCAACTCGATTTCTAAATCATATTTTAATAAAACATTTTATACTATTTATATATAGAGGGAATTAGGGAAAAGGACAAACTTTGAAAAAAAAATTAGGCTGAAGGACATGAAGTTTTACTTTTAGGCCGAAGGACAAATGCTAGTTATAACTAGCATTATATTCAACTTTTACACTGTATAAAATGCTAGTTTTATCTAGCATTATATTCAGTTTTACACTATACAAAATGCTAGTTATAACTAGCATTGTCCTTCAGCCTAAAAAACAAACTTGTTGTCCTTCAGCTTAATTTTTTTTTCAAAGTTTGTCTTTGTGCCTATTTTCCTATTATATATATATAGAAATCTCATTTTATAGATTTTCAACTCTATTTTCTAAAGCAAACGTTTTAGAAAAGAATTTCCAAAGTTAGTATTAATTTATAAACTATTATTTCATTCGGATGAGGAATTCAATTAAACGATTTAGTAAAACAAGTGGTATGGAACGCTTGCGTTTACTTTGTTGGTTAATTACCGGACTTATTTAATTGAAACCCTATTTTTCTCTTGAGTGGTGTTTACTAACTTATAGTAAATATTCGAATAAACAAGTGCGGTATGGAAGGTACGAGCGTTATTTGACTAGTTACTGTTTGAAAGTAGATAACACTTACTAAAATGAGTTTAATGACTTGCCTTTTGTGTTTATCCGTGTAAAGGCGGATCCATGGAGTCTTATGCTCATCTATGGAGCTTTACGCCCATCCATGAAACTATAAGCTTTATGCTTATCCATGGAGCTTTATGCTCATCTGTAAAGCCTTATGCTCATTTGTGTTTTATGGGTTTCATATCCATCAGTGGGTCCTCTGGACTATTTGTGTATACACCAATATTCGGTGAATTTCATATGTTCACCAATCTATGATAGGCGCCTCCCCCCTTTGTGTTTTCTGGATTTAAATTTGATTTATGTATTTTTATGAGATTTGTGTTTCACCAAATAATTGTGGAAATTTCTTTTACAAGCTAATATTGGTTTTGAGATTTGGTGAATAAGATTTAAGAATGTCGATATTCTTTCGTGTTTGAGTCTATATGGTTTTGTGTTCTTATGAAACCCATTTACCTTTATCACTCTTATCTCACATTTACTTGAATTATAAATAGACTGACCCATTTATTATTTTTACATGATACTCGGGTCAGATCGAGATGATTCAGGTACTTCAGCATGAGGACTTTAGGGTTGGACTAGCTTGGTGACATTTTGCTTACTATAGTAGTCTAGTAGTTTATAGTCTGTCATGTATTCGAGATAGAGACTCATTTTTTTTGTATATATTCTTTTGGGTTGTCTTTGTATCACTTATGTATATCATGGTTCTCTTATGACCACCATTTTGTTGTCCACTCTATGTATTGTATATATATGTCTCCATCCGCTTAGGAGATATGTACATTTCTCTATGTATTCTGTGATTCTATGATCTGTAAAATTCTATATTATTCTAAATTATATTAAGCTACTGTATTGTTGTTTTGCGCCTAAATCACATACGTTGAATCCTTTTTTGAAAAAATTATATTCACCCAATTCGACGTATTGATACTCGCCCAAAGTAATAATACGGATGTTCGCTCCTAACCAACCATATTCTCTATACTAGCAGACGATATTACTCCGCAATATCCTTTATTAGTGTGGGTCTCAGGGCGGAGCATCACAACAAAGTTCTGTTGTGTAACTCTACTGACCTCGTATTCCAACCCATTTTAATGACCATGTCATTCTATTCATTTAATTATCAATTAACTTTAATAATTCAAAAACCTCCTAAACGCATACTTGAGGCTATTTATATATATACATACATATATTCACATATATACACATACATATATATATATATGTATATGTATGTATATATGTATGTGTGTATGTATATTCATTTATTCTTGCTAAATTACTCGGCCTTTACATTTTAGTGTTAACAATATTTCTTTACTTTTTTTATGCGTTAATATCTTATTTGATTTAAGACTATTTACTACTTCCTCTTTAACAGATTTACAATGTCTTAAGTTATTTAGTTATTTACCTTTTCCCCATTTTCTATTTCTATTCCCATTTTAACCTTTAATTTATTCTTGCCTACTCTTTATTTTATTTCCGTCTTTGTACGTATTCCGTATCTGTTCTTTTTAGAATGTTCTTATTATATTTCTAATCCTTTATTTAACACTTGAGGATTCCCTACATTTTAATACATTGGAATTACATCTCTTCCAATGGTAAGGTTATCATTGGAAATTTCTATATCTTACCGAAAAGGAAGAATTGTGTTGCATTTGGAATTATAAGGAATTTTCTTTTCACAGTTATTGATATAGACATTACAAAATACGGTAAACATACCTATTTTATACATCTCTTTCTTTTCGGGTGTATTCCTTGTCATTTCAAATGACACGTTTTTTTTTAAGTTTTAAATTTGATATTCTATAGAAATTCACATTGCAACGTCTTTTATTCCAACGAATTAAAATACTATTTAAATCCCTATAATTTATCGTGAAACTTAGTTTACACTTTTATTTTCAATAATCATTCGATTTACAAATCTGGAATTATTACATCATTTACAGGTTCATGGTCTACTATTATTCAATAATAAATTTAGGGATTGCTAATACCCAAATCCTTTCCAGATTTACATGCATTTAACATACATGTATATCAAGTTAACAATTACATAATATATAGGCGGAGTTTATAATTTCATTGCCCGTGTATAGGTTTAGCCTACAACTCCAACATTTCAGGCATTTAGGAATAGATCTACAATGGTATAAATCTAATATTATACAAAAGTATATAATTTTTACCACTCATCTTTTTAGCTTTCCAAATCTCCAAATTTAATCCCTTTTACTCTATTTTGACTCCTTTTTCTCCCTATTTGGATTTATACACTCCATGTGTATATAGATTTATCAAAGATCTAGATTAGTAATGAGATTTGGAATTTGATTTGTACTTTAGAGTCGGATTTGCAATTTACCTTGGCTTTGGCGATTTGATTTGAACCTATATTCTTCCTCAATCATCTTCTACGATTCTCCAATTGTATAAACATATAAACTAGTACTATTTCTAAGAATTTAGAATTTTGGGGGAGAAGAGATAATGGCAGAGTTCCGGCGTCGCTTCGAAATACGAGTTTAGAAGTGATAGTCTAGATCTATATTTATAGGAGTTCAAATCAATGCCAGCCATTCTATAAAACTGCATTAAATCTGGGCCGTTTAGGCCATTCATTACTATAGATTTTACTCTGGCAACAGTTGACCACTCTTGATCTAAGGTCGACCGCTACCGGTCGACCTGGGTGCATCATTGGTCGACCCGCCATTTGTTTAAGCATTAATTAATTACCGTTGGTGATTTTTTTAATTTTATTGCTAGTTTTGGACAATTGTATTTGTTTCATTCCTTTTAAATCTGATTGCAATAATTTGTTTCCACTTATATATATATATATATAGTTATCCAGCCTTTTGGCTCGGCTACGTTCAGATTAATTTGGCAAGGCAGAGAGTCCAGAGGTCGAGCATCGATGGCAATATGAAGTAACGATCAACCAAAACCAAGAGATGGGTTATATAGAACATTCTAAGTATGAACAAGTGTCTCGCCTAAGCAGGCATGATCCCTCTCCCTAGGCAAGGGATCAGATCGTATTAATCTAACAGTTCAACTTAATGGAAATCGATTGATATCTCAAAATCCAGAAGGCGAATATGCACATAATTTTGGGAACAAGAAGCTAACAAGCAAGTGGACCCACCAGAGGGCTTGTAGAGTGCCGCATACCCTCTAGAGTCTGCTGCTGAAGTTTCAGGAAGATATTTATTCATCTACACCTATAAATACAGGGATGATTGTTCATTTTAAGGAGCTTTTTTTACGTTGTTGTTTCCTTGGGACTCCATTGTAATCTCGGACATCAATATGACCCCTCTTGTACTTAGAATTCAAAGTGATTAATAAAGCTATTTCATCAAAGTGGACGTAGGCAATCAACGCTGAACCACTATAAATCGCTGTGTCTCTGTTTTTTACTTATTTGCTATTAGTTTATTGCTATTTTCCTCTATTTTCATTTAATTTTCTTTATTTATTTCTCTACAAATTCTCTATTGGGCATTTTTGCTAATTTTCGATGTAAACATTTTAGTACTTTCACTGAGAGCCTTGATTCTCAACTTGATTGGATCCCTATTCTATCGTTGGATTGCCCAATTCCGAGGAAGAGATCCAAATTCATCTTCAAAAAGTTTTTTATTCTACTCAGATTTGAATGAAATCTAAAGGAAGCTAATAGCCAAGGTTAGAGGAACTAAGTCTACTTCCCGTGAGTTGAAGCAAATGATGATGCTAGTGTCCAACATGGAGAGTAGAATGTTCAACCTGTGGCTACTAATGCCCAAAATCTAGCTAATACCCAGAATCCCGCTGATGACATTACCAGAGCTGATTTTGAAGCCCATATAAAGGAGTTGATGGATAGCCGTCAGCGGCTTAACTAGCAAATCCAGGCCAATATCGACCTGATGAACCGGTTGAAGGATCAACACCGTGGAAAAACAAGGAGGGAGCCTACTCCGTATTTAGGATCAGAGGATTCTTCTTCATCCGACGACTATCATGGAACTAGACACCGTAAAACTAAAGCATACAGCACCGGAACATCGAGACAACAGCTAGACATCAATCGCAACCGATCACCTCCGATCCATTGAGAGGGATCGGCGTTGATCGGTCTTCCATAGGAGGAAATTGACAAACAACTGAAGGGGTGTAAGTTGGAGATGCTATGGTCGATCTGGATGCTGGAGTTCAGGCAAATGCCAATTAGTTAGCACCTAGGAACGATGGCGGAGCAACTGCTCAGGATGGACATCAGGGGAACGCTGAGCCAAGGTAACATGGAGCGGCCCGAAGATATCATCGGACTATTCACATGAGAGGAAACACGACCACCACTTGGCATCAACCCTTCAGACGCCAAATTTGATGGCTATGGTCAGACAACTGGTCAAGGAAAGCCATGGCTTGACCAATGATGATTAGGGACTCTCTAGGAGTCATACTCCGTCCACTAACAACATCCTACATGCAGAGTACCCGCGAAGATTTAATATGCCCATAATGCCTATCTATAAGGGAAAAACCGACCCCAGGCAGCATATTATGTGATACGAATGGTTATGGACTCAGCGCGAGCCAATGGTGTGGTCAAGCGTAGATGTTTTCTCATCTCTCTAGGCGGGATTGCAACCATGTGGTTTACTAGGCTGCCATCGCGATCAATATCCACATTCAATGAGTTAGCAAAGAAATTCATGGAGCAGTTCCGGATGCATACTGCTCGCCCTAAAGATGTTATGTCCCTCTCTAGTGTGATTCAGGCTCCAGGGTAGTTGCTGAAGGATTATTTGGAAAGATTCAATACGGCTATCACAGAAGTCAGTAATCTAGATGATAACACGATACTAATGGCACTGACCAAAGAGATTGACCCTGATTATGATTTTGGAGATTAGTTGGCTGGAAAATCCTCTACTACGTTGGACTGCTTTTACGCAAAAGCTGCTCAATACTTGAGGAAAGAAGAGGCAAAGTGATCCAGAAAGAGAGATGTACTGGTCAAAATGTTGAAGGAGTTCAAAGTAACATAGCAGTGAAGCAGTCCGGAGGTTGTTCCAGAAAAGTAGTAGTCAATGTGCAGAACAAACCTCATGAGAAGAAAAAGGACGGTGACAGAAACCACGATCGAAGATGGGATTCTAGGAGAGGAAAGCTGTGAATTCCTATGTTTGAGACTTGCACACCATTGAACACGTCGTCGGAGAATATCTATCTATCGACTTGCAATACTATGCAATACAGGAAACCACCTCCAAAAGAATCAACGAAGAAACAGAAGCAGACTGGGAAGTATTGTACATTCCATGAGTGATATGACCATAATACGAACGAATGTTGACACCTCCAAGATGTTATTGAGAAGTTAATTCGCAAGAGAAAGTTACAGCAGTTTGTTAAGGTCCCGCATGATGGCGGGCATGGGACATCCAACCCCAATCGAGGACAAGTTCCGCCTAGTGCCAAGGAACCTAGGCGAACTGGTAGAAGATGCTTATCAACACCATAGTTGGAGGACCATATCCGTAAGACAGAAGTTGGCATGAAATGAAGTGTTTCCTGGAGATTTGACCAGGCAACCAGTGCTCGGCATCAGGTAGCACTCGGCGTCAGAGAGTGCTCGACATCTAGGAGTGTTCGGCGAAGTACCCGGCTTCCTAGTGGAACTCAGCGTCATAGAATGTCCGACATCTAGGAGTGCTCGGCGAAGTACTCATCATCCATATTGCTCGGCGTCAGACAGTACTCGGCATACAAGACTGCTCGGCATACAAGACTGCTCGGCATCAGACAGTACTCGGCATACAAGACTGCTCGGCATACAAGACTGCTCGGCGTCAGCTAGCGCTCGGCATCAATAGAACTCGGCAACAGGAGTGTTTGGCGTAACAGGAGTATTCGGCAACGGGAGCACTCGGCATCCGAGAAACGAGAGTACCCGGCATCCAACAGGGGTACTCGGCAACGGAAGTACTCGGCATCCGGGAGACGCTCGGTGTACCTAATCATTCAACATGACACTATCGTTCGGTCAGGGAGCATTGTTCGGTCAAGAGCTTCAAACAGGGTTACGTTCGGCTCCAACTGCAACCATCTTGCACTCTCCACACATCAGACATACCATTCGGCATAGAAAGGACCGTTCGGTATAGGGAGGACCGTTCGGCATTATGACATTCGGCATGCCTGGTTCGGCAAGCAGCGAACACTACACCTGGGCTAGAGCGATCGGCTACCAAGCCCACTTGGGAAGTCCAGCCCATCTTTGTCTATAAATAGAGGGGCAGGGTCACAGTGAAGAGGATCTTTTTTGGAGAGAGAACACTGGGGAGACTCTGCCATTTTTGAGACTCATCTTCTCTACTTAACAACTTCATTCAAGCATTTGATTCACGAATTGTATTTGTAATCAACAAGAAGAAAGATCAATAAAGTTTAATCTCAAAGTGGACGTAGGCAATTACGCTGAACCACTATAAATTTGGTGTTCTTACTTTCTGCATTTAAATTAGCATTATCTTCTCTGTTTAATTTATCTTCATCACTTATATCTCTACACAATCTTTCTCTACGAGGTTAGTGACCAATTTTGGTGCTAACACTTTGGTGCTTTCACTGAGAGTTGAATTCTCAGACCTCAAGGATCTGCTTTGAAGCTACTAGATTGAACAAATCCCCCAAAGAAGATCCGACTCATTGATAGGACATCCGTTGATTCTACTCAGAGTTCATACCGATAACTCTACAATGGCAAGACCACGTACCAGGTCAGCTTCTCATAATGCGGATGCCCACGAAACTGCTAGCGTGCAACAAGCAGGACCTAGCAATCAACCAGCGATTCCGAGTGCAGGAATTGCCGCTCAAGAACAGACTCCAGTTGTCACCAGAATAGAGTTCAATGACTTGATGAGAGAACTCAGGGAAAGCAGGAGACAACTAGGAGAGCAGATGCAAGCTAACGCCAACCTGATGGCACAACTCACTCAATAGCAGCAACAGAATGCTGGGGGCAATCCCGCTCCTTACTCTTCATCTGACAGCTCAACTTCCTCTGATGAACCTCCCAGGCGTAGACGACGTAAGACTGAAGCTGCACGAGCAGAAGCTGATGTTCAAACAGCTGGAGACCGTAACCAAGCAAGAGCTGGAAACTTCAGGACCGGAGTGCAAACGGAGGATGGAGGCCTAGGCCATCAAAACGCTAACGATGTCGAACCCCAAGACGCACGACTGTCAGATCACCAGGAGAGAAGGCATCAGCATGGACAGGCACGTAGAACAGACCTTAACCTCCCGCCTTCCATACAGACACCAGATCTGACAGCCATGATCAGGCAATTGATGAAAGAAAATCAGGGCTTATCGAATGATGACTGGGGAGTGTCAAGAAGTCATACTCCATTCGCGGATGTTGTGTTGCAGGCGGCGTACCCCAGGAAGTTTAGTATGCCTACTATCCCTGCGTATGAAGGGAGGACTGACCCCAGACAGCATGTCATGAGGTACGAATGGATGATGGATTCAGCTAGAGCAAATGATGCCACCAAATGTAGATGCTTTCCAATTACTCTCTCTGGGATCGCTACTATGTGGTTCACCCGACTTCCTCCGCGGTCCGTATCGAATTTCGAAGGGTTGGCAAGGAAGTTTATTGAGCAGTTCAGAATACACACTACACGCCCAAAAGACGTAATGTCTCTGTCAAGTGTAATCCAAAATCCCGGGGAGTCGTTGAAGGAATATTTACAGAGATTCCATGTTGCGGCAACTGAAGTCAGTAATCCCAATGACCATGCAATTCTGATGGCTGTAATGAGAGGTGTGGATCCAGATTCTAAGTTTGGAGACTGGTTGGCAGGAAAACCCCCGACTACGCTAGAGCGTTTCTACTCAAAGGCACACCAGTTCATAAGAAGAGAGGAAGCTAGGTGGGTACGACGAGATAAGGCACCGGGACCCGTCCAAGAATCTATGAAGAGCAACATTGCTGTGAAGCAGTCCGGAGACAGCTCGGGAAAGGTCCAAGTCAATGTCCAGAATAAGCCTGGGCAGTCTAAGGAGTCCGGAGGAAGGAATCAAGGGAAGAAGAGAGAAGCGGGGAAGTGGAAATCGAGAATTCCAAGCTACAGCGAGTATACTCCGCTGAACGCACCACTTGAGAACATTTACCTATCCACCTGCAATACTTTTCAGTACAGAAAGCCACGTCCGAAAGAATCAACCGAGGAACAGAAGCGGACCGGGAAGTATTGTCGCTTCCATGAGACTTATGGGCACAATACGGAAGAGTGCAGACACCTGCACGACGCTATCGAGAAGTTGATCAGGCAAAAGAAGTTGCAGGAATGTGTGAAGGATCCACAGGAAGGAGTACAGGGAACGTCCAACCCAGGTCGTGCACCAGCTCCGCGTCATCCTGAGGAGCCTGCCCGAACCGTAGGTAGACTAGTCATAAATACAATTATCGGCGGACCTCACCCCGCAGATAAGAATTGGCAGGAGATGGAGCGATATGCAAGTTCCCTGAAGCATGCCGATTTTGAGTGTTGTTCGAACGCGGAGGACGGGACCCCTGCTAAGCAGCAGCACGTAATGACAGACGATATTGTGTTCAGAAACAGAGACGCCGATCAGGTAGAGGCTCCGACCAACGACCCGATGGTCATATCTGCAATGATCGGACCAGCTTATGTAAAGAGAATTCTGATTGATTGCGGAAGTTCAGTCAACATCATCTTCAAGAAGGCTTATGACCAAATGAAACTGGAAACAAAAGACCTGAAACCGTCCAAGGCTCGTATACACGGCTTTAACGGCGTAGCGACCGACGCCGTGGGGCATGTTGAGTTACCAGTTGAACTGGGACAAGGTGAGCGTCGGAGGGTGCGAATTCTACCCTTCGTAGTTTTGGATGTGGATTCTCCATATAACGTTTTCTTGGGCCGGCCGGCCCTGGCTGAGTTTAGGGCAGCGTTAGCCCCGTGGTGTTTAACTTTGAAGTTCCCAACGGACAAAGGAGTAGGTATTGTTCATGGCGACCAAGCAGCTGGTCGTTCCTGTTATGTGGCTGAGCTCCGAGAGGCCCATCGGAGGGAGAAGCGAAAGGTTGCGGCCAATCCCGTCCGCATCCTTAATGCGAATAATTGACAAGTAGTGCCCGAGCCCTGGCTCGGGCATAGTTCTCGGATCTTCGGAGATATAGATCCGAGAGACGACGATGAGAAACCCAGGGAAGAGAAGGCGGCACCGGCTGAATTAACAATTGACATTTCAGTTAGCCGTGACGACCCTTCGCGAATACTAAAGATCGGATCACAGCTTGGCCCCGAGATGACTGAAGACCTTAGCGACTTCCTCCGGGCGAATCTTGATGTTTTCGCCTGGACGCATTCTGATATGTGTGGGATTTCCCCCGCCATCATGAGTCATATGTTGAATATAGACCCGAAATACGTTCCAGTTAAACAAAAAAGGAGAGGAATGGATCCGGAGAGGTCCGCCGCTCTCTGAGAGGAGGTGGACAAACTCAAAGCCAATGGGTTCGTCCGCGACGCCCTATACCCTGAATGGGTATCCAACCCCGTGCTGGTAAAAAAGGCGAATGGGAAATGGAGGACTTGCGTAGATTATTCCGACTTGAACAAAGCATGCCCTAAGGACAGTTTCCCGTTGCCTAGGATCGATCAGTTGGTCGACTCCACCGCGGGACACGAGCTGCTGTCATTCATGGATGCGTACTCAGGGTACAACCAAATCCCGATGCATATTCCGAACCAAGAACACACCAGCTTCGTTACAAATGTCGGACTGTATTGCTATGTAGTGATGCCCTTTGGATTGAAGAATGTAGGAGCAACTTACCAGCGTTTAGTGAATCGAATGTTCAAGGACCAGCTGGGTAGAACGATGGAAGTCTATGTGGATGACATGCTCGTGAAGTCACGACAGTCAAACGACCACATTCGAGACTTGGCTGAAATGTTCGACATACTCAGGTATTACGGGATGAAGATCAACCCTCTGAAGTGTTCCTTCGGTGTTGCGTCGGGGAAGTTTTTGGGATTCATCGTCAATGCTAGGGGAATTGAAGCCAACCCAGAAAAGATCCAAGCTATTCGAGATGTGCAAGCGCCCAGGACTATAAAACAAGTACAGAGCTTGAATGGAAAAGTAGCTGCGCTAAGTCGATTTATATCCAGGGCAACTGACAAGTGCATCCCATTCTTCGATATAATAAAGAAAGGGAAGAGGAATTTTGAATGGACGACTAGTTGTGAGGAAGCATTCCAGAATCTGGTGAGGCATCTGGAGAGCCCACCAATGCTTTCAAAACCAGTTGACCACGAAATGTTATATGTATACTTAGCTGTATCCCCACATGCGATAAGTGCGGCTTTGGTTCGTGAGGAGGATCGAGTCCAGAAGCCGGTGTACTATGTTAGCAAGCGTTTAACGGGGGCAGAGAGGAATTACCCTAAAATTGAGAAATTGGCTTATTGCTTGGTGATTGCATCACGCAAGCTACGCCCATACTTTCAAGCACATTCAATCGGTGTTTATACCGATCAACCCCTGAGGCAGGTACTCCAACGGCCGGAAACTTCTGGAAGATTGCTAAAATGGAACATCGAGTTAAGCCAATTCGATATCGCCTACTTACCACGGAGAGCCATCCGAGGGCAAGCATTAGCAGATTTCATCGCTGAGTTTACCATACCCGTCAAACCGGATGATCACGACATCATCCCCCCCGTTTGATGGAAATTATACACTGACGGTGCATCAAACGACCGTTGCTCCAGCGCGGGCATAGTTCTTATAACTCCGGAAAATCGATCAATCTGTTATGCCATGAAGCTTGATTTCCCGGCTACAAATAACGAAGCAGAATATGAAGCACTGATCGCTGGCTTGAAGCTCATCAGGGAACTCGGGATCGAATCAGTCGAAATCTTTTATGACTCACAGTTGGTAGTTTACCAAGTACGAGGAGACTACCAAGCAAAGGGACGAAAGCTCGCTCCATACCTTGTTCAGGTCCAAGAACTACTCTCGAGTCTTGAGCGTTATGACATTTCACATGTCCCGCGCGAACAGAACAAAGAAGCCGACTTATTGGCTAAGTTTGCGAGTACCGGCGATGCGCAGCAAATGGGATTGTATCCCGTTGAAGTCTTGCATGCCCCGAGCATAGACGAGATGAGAGTCGATCGCGTGTTGGAAACGGAAATCGAGAAGGAATCGTGGATAACCCCATTCAAACTGTACCTGACGACCGAGGCTTTACCAGAAAAAAGGAGTGAAAGACGGCAGGTCCTTCGAAAGGCTGCGCGATACGTAATGCAGGATGGGTCAATGTATCAAAAAGGATTCTCAGTCCCATTATTACGATGCATCGCTCATGATGAGACAAAGCGGGTCTTAAGAGAGGTTCACGAAGGGGAATGTGGCGACCATACTGGGGGGCAAACGCTAGTAAAGAAGATCCTCCGCTATGGATATTACTGGCCCACCGTAAACCGGGATGCCGCGGACTATGCAAGAAAATGCGACAAGTGTCAAAGATATGCGAAAATCCCGAGGGCTCCATCAACGGAACTCACACAAATGATTAGTCCCTGGCCATTTGCGATCTAGGGAATCGACATATCGGCTCTTTGCCTATATCCAAAGGTGGCGCGAAATATGCGATAGTTGTAGTCGACTATTTCACAAAATGGGCTGAGGCAGAACCTTTGGCCACAATCACCTCTAAGAAGGTCATTAACTTCGTTGTACGAAACATTATATGCCGCTTTGGCCTTCCACGCACCATCATTACGGACAACGGGACACAATTTGAAAGCAGAGAGTTCAAAGAGTTCTGTTTAAAGTATGGCATCGAGAAGAAGTTCGCCGCCGTGGCACACCCGAAAGCTAACGGGCAAGTCGAGGCCGTCAACAAAATAATCAAGTCCATACTGAAGAAGCGTCTGGAGAAGGTTGGAGGCAAGTGGGTAGATGAACTCCCGACAGCATTATGGGCATATAGAACTACCCACAAGTCCGCGACCGGCCACACTCCATTCGCCTTGGCATACGGCTCCGAAGCCGTTATACCCGTGGAACTTGAAGTTCCATCACACCGAGTGACATACTATGATCCCAAGACAAACCAGAATCTCTTGTTGGAATCACTGGACTGCATCGATGAAAAGCATGAAGAAGCCGAATTAAGGGCGGCAGCGCATAGGCACCGAGTCAAGCGCTACTACGACGACAGAGTCCGCCCAAGGATCTTTGATGTGGGTGATCTCGTTCTGAAATGAGTTTTCCCGGTACCATCACGTATGAATCCCAGCTGGGAAGGTCCGTACGCCATTGGACGGAAGCTTGGAGAGGGAACATTCAAGCTAGCGACCGTTGATGGCACGACACTCCCCCGAGCATGGAACAGTGAACATCTGCGGCACTATTACATTTAGCATGTTTCCTTTCTTGTTTTAGGCACTGTTATTTCCTACATCTTTCCATTCAGTAATAACTTAGTTTCTTTTTAAAAGTTGTAATCGAGCAATTTAGTTGATTTTCATTAATAAAGGCTTGAAGCCATACCTTCCATGAATCACTAACGTTTCTATATCTCGTAATTGAATGACGAACTACATTATCTTGTGCGACGTACAGACTCGTATAAATGATTTCAAATATCCGAATCCCCAGAGTGCGGAGCGGAGTACTCTAAGTCCCCAGAGCGCGGACTAGAGTATAAACGATTTCAAATCTCCGAATCCCCAGAGTGCGGAGCGGAGTACTCTAAGTCCCCAGAGCGCGGACTAGAGTATAAACGATTTCAAATCTCCGAATCCCCAGAGTGCGGAGCGGAGTACTCTAAGTCCCCGGAGCGCGGACTAGAGTATAAACGATTTCAAATCTCCGAATCCCCAGAGTGCGGAGCGGAGTACTCTAAGTCCCCAGAGCGCGGACTAGAGTATAAACGATTTCAAATCTCCGAATCCCCAGAGTGCGGAGCGGAGTACTCTAAGTCCCCGGAGCGCGGACTAGAGTATAAACGATTTCAAATCTCCGAATCCCCAGAGTGCGGAGCGGAGTACTCTAAGTCCCCGAAGCGCGGACTAGATTATAAATGATTTCAAATCTCCGAATCCCCAGAGTGCGGAGCGGAGTACTCTAAGTCCCTGGAGCGCGGACTAGAGTATAAACGATTTCAAATCTCTGAATCCCCAGAGTGCGGAGCGGAGTACTCTAAGTCCCCGGAGCGCGGACTAGAGTATAAACGATTTCAAATCTCCGAATCCCCAGAGTGCGGAGCGGAGTACTCTAAGTCCCAGAGCACGGACTAGAGTATAAACGATTTCAGATCTCTGAATCCCCAGAGTGCGGAGCGGAGTACTCTAAGTCCCCAGAGCGCGGACTAGAGTATAAACGAATACGAACCTCTGAATCCCCAGAGTGCGGAGCGGAGTGCTCTAAGTCCCCAGAGCGCGGACTAGAGTATAAACGAATACGAACCTCTGAATCCCCAGAGTGCGGAGCGGAGTGCTCTAAGTCCCCGGACCGCGGACTAGAGTATAAACGAATGCGAATCTCCGAATCCCCAGAGTGCGGAGCGGAGTACTCTAAGTCCCCAGAGCGCGGACTAGAGTATTAACGATTTCAAGTCTCCAAGTCCCCGGAGCACAGAGTCAGCAAAAAGTCCAAGTACTCGAGAGATGTGGGACGAGAGGTACGCCATGTCCAGAAATGTTTGAACAACACGAGAATGGACCGGGAGATAATGCAACTCATAAGAACTTGAGTTATGGCTACAATTAGTCAGCAAACCAAAGAAAGACAAGAGAATCATTCAAACAAAAAGAAACTAAACTTTATTCGATAAGTTCAAAATGGGATTACATGATCACTCCTACAAAACTCAGACCCGACTATACAAACTACAAGCTACGAAAGATAAAAGCAGCTACAAGACTTAAACAAAAAGCTCGTTGAACGAGTATATCGATTATTTCTTCGATTTCTTCTTCTTGTCTTTCTTTGTCTTGTCCGATGACTCCTCTCCCTCATGCTTTTTCTTGGATTTCTTGCTTGCTAAAGAAGCGGAGTCAGGAGTAGGAGACGGAACATCTAGTGGTTTGGACCTGCCCGGGAGAATGATTTTCAAAGGTCTGTTCCACGGGTCGGTAAGTTCCAGGATTCCAAGTTCAACTTTGACCTCGGCCTTTTTCTTCTCCTCTGCGGCGAGGCGGTCCTTCATGCTCATATGTGAGGTATGCTTCGAGGCGCCAGTGATTTCAATTTCATCACTACCTTCGGCAGGAGATGAAGTGTCAAGCTTATCGTCATCTAGCGCCCCAATCACTTGAGCATCAGGACCAGGAATCACTCCCGCGTGGACAGCATCGCTAGTTTTCTCTGCCTCCTCCTTGGCGTCATCGCTCCTCGGAGTTGGCTCGGCGTCAGAACAACCTACATGAAAACATAAAGGATGGGCGTTAGAACGAGTAACCACCGCTGAAAAATGACGGGATCTTTCAACTTTTAGAGAAAGGAGAATTTCCTACCAGGTTTCGGTTGGCTATCGGTGGCGCGTGGGGTTTCACCCTCCAGGATAGGGGATAGCACATGAGCACCAAGCCCGGCATCTTCGGGGTCATAACCAGCATGCTGCTCGAATGGATCAAGTGTCGGCCGACCGACCGATTGAGCAGCGGGAGGAGCAGCAATATGAGGAGCAGAAGTATTGACCCCGGACGGGCCGGCTTCATCATTTTTCTCTTGTGGAAGGGGAGAGCCTTTGCTGTAAAGTGCCAATGCGGCGGATAAATCCGATGGCTCATTCCCCCTAAGGAACTCCTTCACCAAGGCCTCCTCATCGACCTCTTCGGAGCCCGACTCGATCTTCCTGATCCTTATCAAAGTTTCCCAGGCCTCAGCTAGGGATTCGAGATAGCCGTCGCCCAAGAACGTTAAGTCGCGATGCATGAGGACGCGGGCTCCGTATTCAGCAATCAACGGGTCAAACATGCATTTGACCTCTTCCCTGCCAGCTTTTGCGGCCGCCTCGAGGCGAGAACCAATCTCCTCCGCAGCCACTCTTTTGCCTTCCTCACGGGCCTCATCCTTCATTTTCTCAACCCCAGCAAGTTCGTCATCGAGCTTCGTTTTCAGGAGACGAGTAGCGACGATTTCATCACAGTATCGCTGCGATTCTTCTTGAGCAGCTACCTTGTCCTCCTTCTCCTTGGAGAGTAATTCTTTTAGCTCTCTGACTTGCACGACGAGCGCATCCCTCTCTTTTTCGACAGAGTCTTTCTCTAGGGCAAGGGCACCGCTGCGCTGGACTGTTTCGTCAAGCTCTTTTTTGTGAGCCGCCTCTAAACGAGTAACTGCCTCAGCAGTATCTTTTGCGCTTTGTTCAGCGGCTTCCAGCTTCGACTTATACAAGGCGAGCTCTACGTCTTGGTGCTCGATGATGTTTTTGTCGCAGCCAGCCTCCAGTTTCAGGCGATCAATCTCATGTTGACGCTCAACGGATACCTCTGAGATCTTCTCCACAAAGTGCACAAATGCGTCATGTTGAACATAGACGTCGTTATTGCAGGCAATGGCACTCTGCTTCACATGCCCGAGAATATGATGAATGGCCGGGAGGAACTTCAGACCGTCGAAGCAAATTTTTGGAAACTTGGCCTTAAGATCGACCATCTTTTCCGCAACAGTTGGGTCCACCGCAGGAGTAGGAGGAGGAGGCTTTGAAAGTTCCGCTCTTTTTCGTTGCTCTCGAACTTGCCTTGTACTCGATGAACTGGAGTGTTGTTCTCGAGGAGCATCAGAGTGGTAACCCTTCTGTGAAGTTTTCTCTTTATCCGGCACAGTTGGAGGAAGAGGATCACGGGACTGCGAAGATTGAGAATATGCCTTCTTGCGGTGAGACGACTCACGGGGACGATTGTCTCTATCTTCATAATCGTCTCTGCCCCTGCGTCTGCCTGAACCAGAGTCCTGTCCAGAGTGATGAAATATGGAAGAGCCATGAAGGCGATCGAGTCCGTGTGAACGCCCCATATCACCTGCAAAGAATGGAAATAGCAACGAATTAAGAAAAATCCATGAGATAGGAAAAAACTTGAAGTGTATGATAGGATGCGTATGTGCGTGTGTGTCCCAGTGTCTCCCCCGATGGACCAGTTCTTTTGTCTTTGCTAATTGGAGTATTGTCTCCTTGGATCGGGAGTTGAACTCCCGCGTTGCCTTTAGCAGGCAAAGAAAAATTGAGGGCTTCAGGATCGTCAAACCCGTAATTAAGAATATCATCGGGAATAGACAGGTTCGACAGGCCCCTCAGGGAACTTTCCAGGTGCTGCGAGGAAGCCTCTTTCTCAGGCGGGATTGGCATGACTTTCGAAGTGCCATCGATTTTCTCCTTTTGCACTTTATATTTTAACTTCTTCTTTCCCTTCGAAGGGGAGGATGACGTCTCAATATCTTGAACTTCGATTGCCGGATTCCAGGCGGGACCCACATTCACGCCTTGAGTCTCAAGAGCTTCGTCTTCTTTGCGCTCACCCTCTTCATGTGTATCGGGAGTGCGGCGCGACGACGATCCGGCCTGTTTTTTCCCTTTATCGGACGGAGGTTTGGGAATGGTGGCACCTTCTGGAAGGCTGATCCGACGACCAGGGGATAGCAAGCCAAACCCCGACAGTGATTCATTTGAAATGATAGTCCGGATGTCTCGTTCCTCGGCAGGAAGAGCTCTAATGGCTTCAACGGCCTCAGAATATCCTCGGCCTTCCGGACGTGGGTTGATACCTGAAAAGACGAAACGAAGAGATAGGAAAAGCATGACTCCGGTTAAATGCGAATAGTGACTCGGTAGAGAGACTTACTGCCTTCAACCCATCTCCTCGCGAAACCAGGAGGGCAGCGCACATAGAACCATTCCTGTTTGTACAGGGCAAATTTACTGCATGCCCCTGTCAAGATTTGGCATTTGTGGTACGGCTCGAGGAACATAAAGGAAGGACTGTCTTTCCGTCTCTTGATCATATAGATGTATCTGATATCGCCAGCGGTTGGAGGTCTGGAGAAGACGACCATGAAAAGTAAGTAGGTCCCGTATAGAAACGCATGGTCGTTCGGGTGCAGCTGCGATGGAGCTATGTCAACATACTGCAATACATCCCGGAGAAATAAATTGAACGGAGGCACGCTACCCATCCAACACATGAACTTGTTACAGGCAGTATACCCGACTGGTGGCAGATGAGGGCGATCGTGTCGCGAAGGGACCAACACATCGGCGAAAGGGATCCCATGAATGGAGCATATCCGTCGGAGAGCGGCTTCGTTGATCTTCGAAGCTTGTGAATCGATCGGATTGTCTAGAAGAATTGCTGCCTCCAGGGCATCAGGTGCTAAATTAGGAGCAGGAGAAGTCGACGGATTAGAAGTATCAGCGGCTTCTCGCGTTGATGACGGCCCAGGCCTGTCGGATATAGTAGCGGAGCTAGACTTTCTTGACATCCTCAATAAATAACGAACTTGGCTAAGTGCTTGAGAAAACTATACTTAAAAAACGTTGGACGTTAGAATTAACAACACGAGTTTCCCCCACATGTGGTGTGTGAACTAGTGCAAGCAATTGTGTACAAGCAATAAGAATCTAAAGGTTTCAGAGATAAAGAATGAGCTTCGAATCATCACCTTCGAAGACCGTCATTGCTGACCGTCTCAAAGAGCCCGCCTGGTGGTGACTACAGTTCCAGATTCAGAAAACATATAATTTATAAAGTGACCGACCTAAGTGTAGTTTGACATTTATGCTGTACGGCATTTAAGCTTTGTTCGGCAATTGTATTGTTCGGCCTAAGTACAGGTCAACATGTATGTTTGTTCGGCATGTCAAGTGTTCAGCTAAAAGCCTCGTTCGGCTAAGTCATTGTCCAGTTAAAAAGCTTTGTTCGGCATGTCAAGTGTTCGGCTAAAAGCCTCGTTCGGCTAAGACATTGTCCAGTTAGAAACTTTGTTCGGCAATTGTATTGTTCGGCCTAAGTACAGGTCAAAATGTATGTTTGTTCGGCATGTCAAGTGTTCGGCTAAAAGCCTCGTTCGGCTGAGTCATGGTCCAGTTAAAAAGCTTTGTTCGACTAAGTCATTGTTCGGCTAAAGGCATTGTTCGGCTAAGTCATTGTCCAGTTAAAAGCTTTGTTCGGCTAAGTCATTGTTCGGCTAAAGGCATTGTTCGGCTAAGACACTGTCCAGTTAGAAACTATGTTCGGCTAAGTCATTGTTCGGCTAAAAGCTTCGTTCGGCTGAAGTCATTGTTCGGCCAAGGGAGTATTCGGCAGCCTTCCATTCCTCCATCCGGTGCATGATGACATACGCCGGAGCAGCGCTACGCCAAACAACACCCTTACCTCCTCCATCACCTTCATTCTTTCCTCTTCCCTTTAGCCACAGTTCGACACGAAGAAACTAAGACCATAGGTGGACATACTCCTAATCACTCCCCCTCACCTCATCGTTCGGCAATAAAGACGCGATAGAGACAACCTACTCAAAGGCCTTCTACGTGACACACTCGGCCATCTCGTTTGAAATTTACTACTATCGTACGAGAAAAGGTACCTAGTTTGCAGAATGGAGATTGTGATGGAGTAGTTAAGCTTTAAATCCGGACGACTGAATAGAATTGAAAATCTTCAAGGAACGACAGAAGTAAAAAAGTAAAGGGGGAAGAAGGAAAAGGCCTGGTTTTATAGAGAAGGGAGGTGGAAGTCGAAGGGGCTATACCCGGTAGAACCGGTCAGTGCCAGAGTGTTCGGCATCAGAGCAAAGTGACGTTCGGCACATGAGGATTGTTCGGCTTCGAACGTATAGTTCGGCATCTAGGCCACGCTCGTCACACACCTCCGTCACGGGCATTCTCGAGAAAGCATTACCAAGGAAAGTTGAACTAGATTCAAAGTGCATCACGTTCGGCCACGCGATACACTTTGGGGGGCAAGTGTTTCCTGGAGATTTGACCAGGCAACTAGTGCTCGGCATCAGGTAGCACTCGGCGTCAGAGAGTGCTCGGCATCTAGGAGTGTTCGGCGAAGTACCCGGCTTCCTAGTGGAACTCAGCGTCATAGAATGTCCGGCATCTAGGAGTGCTCGGCGAAGTACTCATCATCCATATTGCTCGGCGTCAGACAGTACTCGGCATACAAGATTGCTCGGCGTCAGACAGTACTCGGCATACAAGACTGCTCGGCGTCAGCTAGCGCCCGGCATCAATAGAACTCGGCAACAGGAGTGTTCGGCGTAACAGGAGTACTCGGCAACAGGAGCACTCGGCATCCGAGAAACGAGAGCACCCGACATCCAACAGGAGTACTCGACAACGGAAGTACTCGGCATCCGAGAGATGCTCGGTGTACCTAATCATTCAACATGACACTATCGTTCGGTCAGGGAGCATTGTTCGGTCAAGAGCTTCAAACAGGGTTACGTTCGGCTCCAACTGCAACCATCTTGCACTCTCCACACATCAGACATACCATTCGGCATAGAAAGGACCGTTCGGCATTATGACGTTCGGCATGCCTGGTTCGGCAAGCAGCGAACACTACACCTGGGCTAGAGCGATCGGCTACCAAGCCCACTTGGGAAGTCCAGCCCATATTTGTCTATAAATAGAGGGGCAGGGTCACAGTGAAGAGGATCTTTTTTGGAGAGAGAACACCGTGGAGACTCTGCCATTTTTGAGACTCATCTTCTCTACTTAACAACTTCATTCAAGCATTTGATTCACGAATTGTATTTGTAATCAACAAGAAGAAAGATCAATAAAGTTTAATCTCAAAGTGGACGTAGGCAATTACGCTGAACCACTATAAATTTGGTGTTCTTACTTTCTGCATTTAAATTAGCATTATCTTCTCTGTTTAATTTATCTTCATCACTTATATCTCTACACGATCTTTCTCTACGAGGTTAGTGACCAATTTTGGTGCTAACATGAAGCATTATGAAAATGCAATCAAACATGTTAATTTTGAATGGTGTTCGAATACGAAGGATGGAGCTCTGCAAAAAACTAGCATACTATGGTAGACGACATAGTATTCTAGAGTTGAGATGCTGATAAGGTGGAGGCCCCTACAATTGATCTGATGGTTATCCCGAACATGAACGGCCCCGTCTTAGTGAGGAAGATTCTGATCGAATGTGGCAGTTCTTTAAACATAATTTTCAAGAAGGCTTATGGCCAGATGAGGATGGAAGCCAAGGATCTGAAACCATGTAAATCTCGCATTCATGGCTTTAACTGTGTTGCAATGGAAGCGGTAGGCTATGTCGAGCTACCGGTGGAGTTAGGAGAAGGCGACCACAGGAGAGTACATATGTTGCCGTTTGTTGTGTTGGATGTGGACTCTCCACATAATGTTTTTCTAGGCCTACCGGCCCTTACTGAATTCCGGAAAGCCATTGCCCCTTAGCATCTTACCTTAAAACTCCCAACGAATAATGACGTGGGAGTTACACGTGAAGATCAGGTGATTGGACGTGTCTGTTATGTGGCTGAGTTGAGAGATGCTCAGTGAAAAGAGAAGGGAAAGGGTATGGAGAAGCCTCTCTGCATCCAAACCAATGAAGATTAGCAACTAGCATCCGGGCCTTGGCTCGGGCACCACAGTCGGTTCTATAAAGATATAGATCTGCGATATGAAGAAGAGGAACCCAAGGAATTCAAGACTGCACCTGCTGAGCTGACAATTGACATCACGGTTAGTCACAACGACCCATCATGGGTCTTAAAGATCGGATCACAGCTCAACGCAACGATGGTGAAAGAATTAACTGGTTTTCTCCGAGAAAAACTTGATATGTTCGCTAGGACTCATTCTGATATATGTGGGATTTCGCCAACCATCGCGAGCCATGCATTAAATATCGACCCGAGGCTTGTCCCGGTGAAGCAAAAATGACGCGGCATGGATCCGGAGAGATTTGTTGTGCTTAAAGAGGAGGTGGATAAACTCAAAAGCAATGGGTTTATCTATGATTCCCTCTACCCAAAATGGGTCTTCAATCCTATACTTGTGAGAAAGGCAGATGGAAAGTGGTGGGCATGTGTTGACTACTCAGATCTGAACAAGGCATTCCCAAAGGACAACTTCCACTTCCAAGAATCGACCAGTTGGTGGACTCGACCGTTGGACATGAATTACTTTAATTTATGGATGCATACACTGGATAAAATCAAATCCCGATGCATGTCTCTGACTAGGAGCACACCAACTTCATAACCAATCTAGGATTATATTGCTATGTTGTGATGTTGTTTGGACTAAAGAACGCTGGAGCTACTTATCAAAGACTGGTCAACCAGATGTTCAAAGACCAGATCGGGCGATCGATGGAATTATATGTGGATGATATGCTCATGAAGTCATGACAATCAAATGACCACATCGATGACTTAGCGGAGATGTTCTATGTTCTCCAAAAATGTGGAATGAAACTCAATCCCTTGAAATGCTCTTTCAGCGTTGCATCAAGGAAATTTCTGGATTTCATCGTCAACTCTCACGGAATTGAAGCCGATCCTAAGAAGATTCAAGCAATTCGGAACATCCAAGCATAAAAAACAATCAAGTAGGTATAAAGCTAAAATGGGAAGGTCACCATCCTAAGCCGATTCATCCACCGAAAAATGAATTCCTTTCTTCGATTTGATTCAGAGAGGGAAGAGAAACTTTGAATGGACATGAGACTGCGTCGATGCATTTTAAGCTCTGGTTGACCACTTAGAAAGACCTCCCATCTTATCCAAGCCACTGGACCATGAAGATTTATATATTTATTTAGTAGTATTGGTACACGCCATAAGTGATGCACTGTTGTGCGAAGAGAATCAGATCCAGAGGCCGACGTATTATGTAAGCAAGCAATTGACAAGAGCCGAGAGAAATTACCCAAAGCTAGAAAAGCTTGCATACTGCTTGTTGATTGCATCTCGAAAGCTCCTCCCTTATTTCCAGGCTCACCCTATCAACGTCTACACCGACCAGCCATTACAATAGGTTCTACATCGACTTGAGACGTTTGGAAGGTTACTCAAATGGAATATCGAATTGAGCCAATTTGACATCACTTATCTCCCATGGAGAGCCATCCAGGGACAAGCATTGGCAGACTTTATAGCCGAGTTCACTGCCCAAGATGACTCTTTGGAGAGCAATGAAGAGCCGACCATCTAATGGAAGATGTATACAGACAGAGCATCCAATGATCGGTGTTTTTGCGCTAGAATTGTGTTAGTGACTCTTGAGGAATGATCGATTTGCTACGCTCTAAAACTCGACTTCCATGAAATGAATAATGAAGCTGAATATGAAGCCTTGATTGTCGGGCTTAAACTTGCCAAAGAACTGGGAGTGAAATCCTTGCAAATCTTTTGTGACTCCCTATTTTTTGTATGCTAAGTCAGGGGGGTTATCAGGCTAAGGGGCGGTGGCTTGCTCCTTATCTCGACCGAGTCCAAGAGTTGCTGATCGATTTCGAATATTATACCATCACACACATTCCCAAAGAGCAAAACAAGAAAGCTGACTCGCTAGCCAAGCTGGCCAATTCCGGGGATGCACAGCGAATGGACTTGGTCCCGGTTGAAGTACTTAATGCTCCAAGTATCGACCAGATGAAGATTGATTGGGTCTTGGAAATGGAGCTGGAAGAGGAGTCATGGATGACTCCTATCAAAGACTATCTACAATGAGGGGTCTTTCTCGAATGGAGAAATGAAAAACGACAGGTCCTCCGCAATGTTTCGCACTACATCATCCAAGAAGGAGTCATGTATAGAAAGGTTTTCTCTATTCCCCTTCTTCGTTGTATCGCCCATGACGAAATTCGGCGAGTACCGAGAGAAGTCCATGATGGAGAATGCAGCGATCACAGTAGGAGCCAAACTCTAGCAAAAAAGATACTTCGCTATAGGTATTACTGGTTGATTGTCAATTGAGATGCAGCTGATTACTCTAAACAATGTGACAAATGCCAAATGTTTGTGAAAATTCCGGGAGCCCCTCCGATGGAAATCATATAAATGGTCAGTCTGTGGCTATTTGCCACTTGAGGCATTGACATCATCGGCTCCTTGCTGATATCCAAAGGTGGTGTAAAGTACGCCATCGTAGCAGTTGATTACTTCATTAAATGGCCGAAGCCGAACCTCTAGCAATGATCATAATGAAAAAGTAATGAACTTTATAGTTTGAAACATCATCTGTCGTCTTGGTCTTCCCCGAACAATTTTGACCTACAACGGGACCCAATTCGATAGTGCTGAATTTAAAGACTTCTGCCTTTGGCATAACATTGAGAAAAGATTTTCAGTAGTTTCTCACCCTCAAGCTAATGGACAGGTTGAAGCTGTTAACAAAATCATAAAATCCATTCTGAAGAAGCGTTTGGAAAAGGCTAGAGGCAAGTGGGTTGATGAACTCCCTACATCATTGTAGGCCTATAGAACCACCCACAAGTCTGCGACTGGCCATACTCCATTCGCCCTTGCGTACGGCATGGAAGCCATCATTCTAATAGAACTTGAAGTCCCTTTTCATCGAGTGACTCGTTACAACCCCAGAACAAATAGAGATCTCCTTTTAGAATCTCTAGACATGGTTGATGAGAATCACGAAGAAGCTGACTTGAGGGCAGCTACACACCAACACCGAGTCGCCCAATGCTACAACACCAAAGTCCGACCCAAGACCTTTGAAATTAGCGACCTTGTCTTAAAGCAGATCTTTCTTATCGCTGCACACATGGGTTCAACATGGGAAGGACCATATGTCATTGAACAGAAGCTTGGAGATGGAACTTTCAAGCTAGCTACTGTTGATGGCATCACACTCCCGTGAGCATGGAATAACGAGCATTTGCGATGCTATTTCACTTAGTTTATTTTTTTTCATTCAATAGTATTTATTTTTTAAGTTTGCTTTTGCATTTGAATTTCAAGTTATGTACTAAGACAGATTCTATCGTTTCTTTTCAATTGGCAATAAAACTTGAGGTTTCTTCCATATTTGTGAATTGCCAGTGCATTATATAATTGTTATGATATACGACCAACTTACAATAACATGTACAAGCAGGTACTCAGGGTTTGGTGCCGACCAAATACTCAAGTTCATGATCGAAGTAAGCAAAATGAATGCAATACGACCATCCATCCATCCATCAACCAACTCATTCCCACTTGCTGATGGGACAAACATGAATTAAATGTGATTGTGATACGATTGACCACTCATCAAATCTAACTCCACACTTAGGGGCAAAACAATTAACTAAGAAAAATGTGGTTCAATGATTTTTCGAAATAACTCTAAGTCCCTACAGCATGGACTGGAGTATAAACATTAAAGGGATGCGATAGAGCACCCGCCAACTAACTCTGATCCCTAGAGTGCGGATGTGATTATAAACAAATAAAGGAGTGCAATTTGACCACTCAACGACTAATTCTGATCTAGATTCAACATGTGGGATATAAACTCATTAAGGATGGAATCCGACCATCCACTAATTAACTCTGCTAACCCGAGATTGGGGGCAGGAGTATAATCGCTTAACCACTGGAATTCGACAGCGTAACACTAAGACTCAGACTCAATGTTTGGTATGACTCGAGGCCGAGACTGTTTGGAGGCATTGAGGTGGATCTATCAGATCAACACCCGAATCGATAGGTGGCCGAATCACATTACAATTCATATAACAAGGGGTAAAACTACAAGTTCACTGAGTGGAAAACGTAGTAGCTCAAACACTTAAACAAATTCACACAGCTGTGAAGTCGAAGCAAAAAGGTTTTTATTCACACTAAACTTCGAAGTCAAAGTACAAGTTTACTTAAAAGAAAGAGACCAAAAGAAGGGGCCATACCCACACAAACACGGCCAACAAAAAATAGTGACCTGAGCTATTTACAACCTAAGCCGATATAACGATTATTTCTTCCTATCCCTCCTAGGCTTCTTGTGGGTGATTTCTCCAGAGCCTTCCCCTTTGTTTTTCCACTTTGACTTTCCACTGCCCTTGCCACCTTTGAGAGGAGTGCTTTTAGATGCTGGAGGGAGTTCTTCTTCAGGAATTGACCCGCTGGGTGGAATAACTTGTAATGAAGCAAGGTCAACGTTAGTGACTTCCACACCAGCAGGCTCCGTCTTAACCTTTTTCTTTAGCAACTCCTCCTTCTCGATACGTTCCTTCGGGCTAAGCTCATTAGTGTACTTGGAGGTACATGCAATTACAATGTCATCAGATTCGTCATAAGCTATCTGATCCTTGGCCTTTTCATCGGTAAGGGCCCCAATCATTTGTGCATTTGGTACCGGAGTCTCAGTTGAAGGAGCATCTATAACCACCTGTGATGTGTTGACCACTGCAGAACCGGTGATCGACGGCCACTGCCCCAATGAAACATCATCACCTGGGGTTTGAGCAAGAATAGATAGGCCTGCGGTTTTACCAGAACCAGCAAATAAGCCGAGAACTATCAGGCGTAGAGTATAAACCTTCTCAAGCACTGGAGAAGTAAGTGATATACCTTCTTTCCGATTGGCTTTCAGTTTTAGCTGGAGTGTGCCTTCTTGAATTAGAGTTAGCACAGTGGACATGAAGCCGGGTTGCTCTGGATCATAGTCCATGTCCTTTCCTGGACCAAGAGAGATTGAGTCACCAGGTTGGCGGAATCGTAGTAGGATCTTTGTGGCCGAATCCCAAAGCTTCAACATCATCTTTCCATTTATCGGCGGTTGCCGAGACATCAAGAAAACTAAGCCTAGTAGCGGTGAGATCTAAAGGTTCTTAATAATGTAGATTCTCTTGCATGAGCTGCTTCTCATCCACATCAGCACCGTCAAGAGCTCTCCTCTTCATGTCAACAATATAGTCCTAGGCCTCAACCAAAGGTTCTGGATAGCCTTCTTCGAGGAAGCGAAGGTTGCAGTTGATGAGGACCTTTGCATTGTACTCTAATATCAAAGGATCAAATTGGTCCTTGATCTCATTCCTACCGGCTTCCTTTGCCTCCTCCTTAAGGTCTTTAATCTGTCCTCTGATCTCATTCCTCCCGGCTTCCTTTGCCTATCCCTTAAGGGCTTCGATCTGAGCAAGCTCCTTATCAGCCTTAATCTTCGCCTCACGGGCATCAACAATCTCTTCGCAATATCTAAGACTCCATTTGAGCCTCAAGCTTTTCATCCTTTTCCTTCTGGAGTTGTTCCTCGAGCTACTTAACACAAAGGGATAAAGCATCTTTGTCTTTCTGGAGGGCATCTTTCTCCAAAGAAAGCGCACTACTGAGGTAAACGGTAGCATCCAGTTCTTTCTTATGGCCACTTCCAAGCGGTCGACAGCTTCAGAAGCCTCTTCAGTCCTCTTTTCTGCCTCGGTTGCTCTTGTAGTTAGTCCTTTGACATCTTCGTCCAGATGTTTGATTATATCCTTGTCGTGAATCGCATCAAGTTTTAGGCGATCAATATCATGCTGTCTTTCCTTCGACACCTTAGAAATTTTCTCAACCAATGTTGAAATGCCTCATAATGAATATAAACGTCATTGACGCAAGCTAGCGAGTTTTCTTTAGCATCTCTTGAAATCGGGTGAATAGGAGGAACAAACTTTAACCTGTCAAAGCATATCTTCGGGAACTTTGCTCTGATTTCGGCCATCTTTTTTTATTGTGATAGCATCACGAGCTATGAAGATTGTGGAAGGATCAGGAGCGACAAAAGAATTCTTGCTTCATCGACATTCAAAAGATTGTCGAGAATCGAAAGAGCCTGAGCAGTGCTCAGGCAGAACAGCTGAGGTAGGAGCGTGGGATGGCTCCTTGCCACCACTATATATGGTAGGGTGGGTACGATCATCCTGGTGATGAGACGATTGGGATTTTGACTTATTTTTGAACAATGAACCTCCCGAGTGAGAGCTTTTTTTCCCAATCATCGCGCATATCGGAGTGCCTACCGGAATCCAAGCCACGGCAGGGCCCATAATAAGGAGCATGGGGGTGTTGATGAACCTCTCAAGCAATTGAATGCGTAGGAGCATACCATGGCACCTGCAAATCAAACAAAGGTGTATCAGTAAAACTTTAGTAGAAAATCGACAAATGTCAAGCAGTGAAGTGCACATGAATGTGAGTGTCCTAGTGTTCCCCCCGACGGACCAGTTGCTGGAGCTTTGCTCACTGGAGTAATTTTTGTCCTACTAGTAGGAGGAATATCAGCATCGACTATAACAGGAGATTGTAATCCCTCAAGATTAATATTGGGAAAATCATAAGTCTCGACATCTGTTGGTATCAAAGTGTTCGACAATCCCTCAAGTATGTCTTTTTTAGGCAAGAAGCTAGATTGATCATCGGTAACAATGGTTGACTTGGGCTTCTTGGAGACCTGCCCATTGCAAAGATTAACACCAAGTCTCTTCTTCTCTTATTCTCTAAGGTAATGAGCTGTGGGCCTTAGGAGGATCCTGCCGTAGGTTCATGACTTGAATTCACATCATCCTGACCAGGGTCATCAGCATCAACCCTTATTTTACCCTCCTCAATGCCGTCCCGAGCCTCCTCGACTAAGGGCACAACAAGATTAATATAAAATGGGGGGTCAACTAGGTTAACTCCCAACTCGGCATTCACCGATAACCCAGTGCTTAGCCCTTTCTCTAGCAGGCCAAAAGCGAAAAGGCACTCGTCGGTGAGAAGAGATTTGATATCCCTATCCCCCACTGGTATATCTCTAAGCACTGAAACCGCTGCTGAGTGACGGTTTTTGTTGGGCCTGGGAAAGATACCTACAAGTTTCAAAATACGGCTTAGTCCAAAGTACGATTTGGATTGAAGCACTTAAAGTTGAGGAAAACAAAACTCATGTTCTTCCAACCATCGTCTCGTGAAGCCAGGCGGTCAGCGCACGTAAAACCACTCAATTTTGAAAGCACTGAGCTTATTTCTAGCGCCCGTTACGATTGGTAATTGAGGGATGCTTCAACGAAATGTAGGAGAGGCCCTCTTTCCATCGTTTAAAAGTATATACGAATCTGACATCATCTGGAGTTAACCCACAAGATAAAAACCGAAGAAATAGCATGTATGTACATTGCAAAAGCGCATAGCCACTCAGATGTAATTGGGTTGGTGCTATTCTCAAGTAATTCAACATTTTTCGAATGAACGATTTGAAGGGCGGTATGGCTCTTACCTAGAACATAAATTTGTTACATGCAGTATATCCCTTCAGGGGCATGTGAGCTCTGTCATGACGAGTTGGGACTCGACATCCTCAAACGAGAGCCCATCTTTGACACAAAGCTTGCGGAGAGAGGCCTCCTCGACCTCCGAAGCTAAGGAATCTTCCGGGTCATTCAAAAATATGGCATCTTCTAGAGTGTCAGATGCCGGCTCTATGATTTCTTCTTCCGGGTTTACGAGAACTTCTGGAACTTATTGAGAAGTTCCGGGCTATTCTAAATGATGGCTCGGGGTATGTCTACCAGAAATTGTAGCAGAGCTCATGTAACATCCCCTATCTAAAGACCCAAAGCTAAGCGTTACAGATGCTGCGGTCATCTATAGTATTAACTTCCGGCGATAAAATATGGCTATGTTAATGGTATCCATAATATCAGAAGCACATGAATATGAAACAAAATCATAGATTTCAAAAACAACATTTCTAATTACATTTCAAAACATATTTCATATCCGGATACATAATCCCATAACGTTTCCCAGATTCAGATCAAATATAATTATTACAAAATACGCCAATAACGACATATGAAGATGCCCCATTGGTTGACCAGAGTACTAAATTGTAACGACCTGCCTTTTGGACGTTTCAAGCAGACACACACGTCAGAGTCAAACCATTCAAAAGGGCTGATTGTTATAGGGTAAATAAGAAAATGCGGAGAAAGAAAAAAACAAATACAGAACCTCGCAGTGGAATGACAAAATATAATAATCAAATAAACAGTTCATGAAGCTGTTTACAAATACATTGATTATACTTTTATAATACAAATCAGAGTTACATACAACAAGAATAAATAATAAATAAATGCAGCGGAACAACATGATGTAGTGGAATAAATATAATAAATAATACTCGTACAAAATCTTCGTCTTCATCCTCCAAAAAGTAGTCTTCGATAAACTGAAAAGCTCAAACTAACCCGAGCGAATTGAAAAGACCAAACACTCGAGTCAGAACTAAAAGATCTTATGTAAGTTAAATCAAAAGTAAATAATTATGAGTGTAACAGCGTCAGAGATGTTTACGGGGTTTGACATCTCCCATCCAGTGTCTAACGTGAGTGTAATAACTTAACAGATGTTCGGGATTTCCATCTCCTAAGGATCCATTAAACTATCTACTATGTATTACAATACGCTATCATAATAGTGTTTACAGTAAAGTATTAAAATCGCATTAAGGCGTTACCCATATCCCCCTTAACACATTTTTATATATTCCCATAGTCTATATAGTACCGTAATTCCTCCGTAAACTGGAAGGCTATCAGAGGGTACTCCATAGGTATGGTACAAACCAAACTCGTAAAAGGCGCGCTAGGGCATGTGAACACGGCACTCGAGGCAATGCTAGGGTAGATATACCAATTGCGGATCCGGGCTGGAGGTAACACATTACAGCTACTACCGCCCACCTCGGAACACATTCCCATAATCAAAATCAAGGGGTGGCCACCAAATCATCACAAAGTCATAATATGGTATCGAAGAAGCATGTCCGATAGCAGGAATGACCTCACTTGGTCCGGCGTGGCTCCTGTTTTAGTCACATCTAAGCTGACTCATGGGAGTCAGGGTCACGTAAATACCTCATACAGAATCGTTCGCCAAACCATCCTACTTCATTTCTGGAATCTCCACCATGTACACAGTTGTCAAAGTGGTTTTCGGTATTGGAAGAGAGTATGACAATATCCGATCCCGGTCTCTTTAACAACCAAAGCTTATTTCACACCGGATGGTTCTTTTACATTTCAAAAGTCAATTCACAATTGATATCAAAATATCATATTCTCAAAACCATATCACTTTCGAAATCATATTCACTTTCAAAACCATATTCACTTCAAAATAATATTCTCAAAATAGGTTAAACCCTCATTTCAAATCATCATATTTACTCAAGATATGTTATTTCACAAAAAGGTATCAATTTCAAATTCCAACTTAGGTTGTAAATCATCATCAAGGATTTAAATATAAATACTTCAACTTTACACTGTCTGAAATTTTAGAAAATAGTTTAGGTAGTCATAATTAGTTTTAATAGTTTAAATATAATTTAAAATAGATTGAAATAGTTTAAATAGTAAAAATAGTTTAAATAGATTTAAATTTGATTTAATTTGATTTAAAATGATTTATATAAATTTAAAATAGATTAAATGCATTTAAATTATATTAAATAGATTTTAAATAGATTAAATAAATTTAAAATAGATTTAAATTACATTAAATATATTTAAAATAGATTAAATAAATTTTGTTAGTTTAAAATTGGTAAAAATAGATTTAAATGGGATTGAATAGGTTATAATAGATTAATATAAATTAAAATAGTTTTAAATTGATTTAAACTAGTTAATTTACTTAAAATAGTTTGAATTAGTTTAAAATAGATTTCAAAGTTATATCCAATATTTCAATAACTCAATTCTGATAATTTCATTTATATTTGACACCTCAACTTTGAAATTCAAATTTAAATCCTTTTAACAATTCATTAATCAATTCCAATTTCAACATTTATGCTTGTACTTTCGAAAATAATTCAGTTATATAAATCAAATTTCTATTTTAAAATACCAGTTAACTGAATTCAAAATTTTAAAGATTCAAAAATCATTTAGCTTAACCAATCCGGTGTCCGTATATAATTTTCTACCCTAGGGTCAAGTGATACGGATATTTATCATTCCAATCCACAATTTAAAATTTTACGGTTATATATCATTTCAAACTGTAATCCCGAATTAAATAAAATCCATAAATCGCTCGAGTCTATCATTTCAACCCATAACGATTTTTCCCTAAGCTATAGATCGTTCGGGTATGTATCATTTCAACCCATAGGGAACTTGCAGTTTATAACAATATAAAATACAATCATCCAGTCATCCAATATCAACAATCAAACATCCATCACAATCATCATCCAAATTGATCAATTAACATCAACAGATAACTGATAATCAATAACAGGTATTAAATTGACAATTTAAATTCAATATTAAATTAAACAATGATTAAATGCAATAAAAGTCAAATTTAACTAGAATGACAATTTAAATATACCAAACATCAATCAATTAATTTCTAATCATATCATAAATTTAATTTAACTAACATAAGATAGTTTAGTAATTGTGAGTGGGTTAAAACACTCACCTTTGAATTCAAATCGATTTGAAATTCAAAATAAGGCCCAAAATTCAACAGTCTCAGAATTCATCCAAACCAATTCCATAATGCTCGGAATTTCGATACGATCTCAACGAAACAAACCGCGCATGAATCGAATCTCGTATGTAAAAGTTATGATGATTAGAAGATTTGAATTCAACATATTTTATAATTTAAAATAATAATTAGAATTAACACATCACCTTCGTAGCCGAAACCCTAGCCTCACCCACATGCTCGATCGCACGCAAGAACAACAGAAGCCGCCATTCAACCTGCCATTTGACCACGAATACACTCGCCTACGCAGAGATTCGACCAGATCTGAAGACACCACCACGCTCGCCTAGGACAGGCGCACCCACGGCCGTGACCATGTGCCCTCCGGTCATCCAAGTTTACTCCGCCGCCGTCCCCTTTTGTTCGCCAATTCTGGCGAATCAAACAACCTATGATGTGAATGAATGTCATGGATCGAACCTGCTCGACACTAGCTTCCCAATGCTGCCTCTCGATCGTCGATCGGACGACGATCCACCAATGGATCGTCAAAACCCAATATGGACGGTCGGAATTGATTCGCGAATTCTAGACAAACGGTGAATCCGATTGAAAAACCAATTGCACCAGTGAATGACGCATGTCGAGAGCTTCATATCAGTATATAATTCGATATAGTTTGGAGGAGTTTGATTTTTGATTTGAATTTTGAAATAGGATTGTAGGGTTTGTAATTGGACATTTGTTTCTGCCATTGGAAGAAAGGAATAGGCAGAAAGAATTGTACATACAGTAATGAGAAATAAAAGGCTACTAAGGTTTATAACAAGCTATTTATAAGTATAGCTGAAATAGAAAAGAATGGACCAGATCGATTTGGGTTGGAACGATAAACAACCCGAAAAACCCGTTTCATTCCCGAAACGAAATGGGTAATTCCATATATCAAAATAGATGTTTTCGATATTTTCAAACTCAATGGAACAGGTTTCAAGTCCTAGTTCCATCGTATGAAGCAGTTAGCTTAAAATCAGCTTATTTCAAATTGATTTCCATAGAATTTAATTAAATTGATTTCTACGCGTTTCGAGTCCGTACGATCAAACGACAAGTTCGATCGCTATAAAACTTGAAACCTTACAATAATTCACCGTTACAGATCCGATGAAACTGGTTTCATCAAAATCCGAGACAGTGGCCAAAATGGCTATTTTTACATTAATAAAATAAATAAATATTAAATTAATTTATCACCCTTTAATTCAATATTTATAAACTAACAGATTTTCATCATTTTAGATTACTTAGACATTTATAATAATTTAAAATAAGTTTACATAAAATTTCAGTGTTGGTTATTACACTAATTACAGTGTTCAATTTCAACTGTAATTAAATCCAATTACTTATAATTAATTCCAATAAATTGATTAAATTTTGATTTCAATCTTTTTATTCAGTCAATTATTACTCTATAGACATAGTTAACATTTGTTTATATCTTATCACATAAATATTCTACAATTATCGTCTTTTACCATATTAGTTACAGCATTCCAACCATATTGAACCTTTGTTGATTTTGACACTAATTATAATTTAAAATCCCACCTTCATTTTTCTTGTTTTCATTATTATTATTAAATCAATTTATTGTCTTATGAGTGTAATTGACATTCCTGTACATTTTATTACATTCCTTAATTTGCAGTTATTGTATTAACTCACATTAATGTAACATTTATTGTAATTGATTAATTAAATTGGTAACAAATAACAATTGTCACCATTTCTACATTTAATCACGTTTTTATGTTTGTTATCTACACACAATGTTATAGTTGTTTACACAACACTTATTTAATTCAATTACACTTTATTACTTACCATTTCATTCATTAATGAAACATTTAAATTATCAGTTACTCCTTTAATCCACATATCAATTAATACACACATTATTACAATTAATTTACCATCTATATCCAATTATAACTTTTTAATCATTTCAATCAATTGGGATTTCATTTAAAGCAGTTATCGATTACCTTAAATTAATGTTATTTCATTTTATCCCAGTTATATTCTTATTATTAATCACAACTTTTCATTTCTTCCAACATTAAAACACAAAACCTTATTAAATTAACAATTTTTAATTAGCGAAAATTTCGGGTCATTACATAAATAGTCATAACTGACTTGATACAACACAGCGGAATAAAACAAAATAAAACAGCAACTCCTAAATAGCTATCTGTCAGCCTCCTGTTCTTCTCCGAAAGCTTTATTCGCCATCCTACTAAAAACCTATAAACCTCAACCCTCAGTCTACTCAAATTAATTTTGAGCACCCAAGAGTTTAAGGGAAAAAACATAAACTTCGAGTCAAAGGTAAAGCCTGGTGTGAATAATACTATTACATCTCGGTTTACTAATATTAAGTGAGACTACGCCGCTTAGCGGAACGGGTTTCCCCTCACTAATATCCCTTTAAAACACATCTTTTTGCAAATCATAATCCTGCAACCAAACTGGTTAATCAAACTGATTGTATTAAAATAGCAAATATCATATATACCCGAAACAGGTAATAAATGGACCAGCTGTCCGAACAAAATGTAGTTTTGTTTGGCTAACTACTAACCATTGGCTGACTCGGGCCTACAAGACAAACTAAAAAAATTATCTAACAACTGTTAGGCATACTTCTGGACAGTCTGTCCTTAACTTACTTCTCCAAAGGTGACGCAGCAGATAAATCAAAACGATCTTCGATCGGTGAATGTAGTAATCGGTGGATTGGAAGATACTGAAATGCCCGAATTCGTTGATCCAAAGATGCCGAATTCTAGCTATCCCGAACCTGTTGATCGCGCACGATACCGGGTCCAAAGATCTTCAATTCTTCGAGCGTTGATCTAGCGCACTAGATTCCGCGAATCGGCTTCTACAATCGTTGAATCGAGCGCACTCGATTAACCGAAAGAGGAGATAGGAGATTACACTCAACTACCAATTTGAATGAAAGCACAAAGCAATCAAAAGAGAATTTTATTCAAAAATCAACAACCTTTTACAAATGACCATACATGCCTATTTATAGGCTACAACTCATTACAACAGAAAACTTCAAAAATATTACAAGTACTTAGGTCGTGAGCGACCTACGACCTATAATGGAGCGACCTAAAGTACACGACTTATCCAAGCATACGACATACGACTTATAAAAGTTGCGACCTAAAAACAGATATGTAACGACTTACAAAATACAACACATTCGTACATTGCGACTTAACAATGCTACGCAACAGCATCTGTCTGCGACTTAAGAATCCACGGCTTAGATTAACTCGGTATAAGAATCTATGGCATCCAGTCTTCAGCGACTTAAAACATGCGGCGACTTAAAGAAACCAATGGTGGCGATTAACTCGGTAGAAAATCCAACGGCATTCAGGCTTCCGCGACTTAAGAATATGCGCATCAGAAACTTCGCGACCTAAGCTTTAGGTCGGTAACGACCTAAAAAGACATGTAGCGACTTAAGGACTTCACGCCTTAACTCCTTGCGACCTAGCTCCTTGCGACCTAACTTAGGTCGTTCCATTTTAGCTCGTAGTACCTTTAACTCGTTGAGTCGTTCCAGCGTTCTACCTTCCAACTCGTTAGGTCGTAGACATCCTTCCATAAGTCGTGAGCGACCTAAAAACCCATTAGGTCGTGAGCGACTTAAAACTTCAGCTTTCAACAAATTAGGTCGTAACTCGTCTCCGACTTATCCCTTGGCTCGTTAAGTCGTTTACGACTTAAGTCTCCCCTCTTGTTAAGTCGGTCACGACTTATACCTTTAGTTCTGTTAACTCGTAAGTATCTACTGAGTCGTTCCAACGACTTAAAACTTTGTTAGGTCGGAGCTCTTTTCCCACAGCTTGGTTAAGTCGTAACCTCCTGGAATTAAGTCGTGGCTTCCCTTCATATGATTCTATAAGTCGTGGACGACCTATAGTCCCTTCCATAAGTCGCGTACGACTTATGCCTTCATCCCTGGCCTGAGCTACATCACGGTAGGTCGCTGGAATCATGTAGCTAGGTCGTAACGCGCCTGAGTGACTTTCTAACTCGTTTTCTTGCATTTTCATCTCCTTAACTCGTTCATTCTTCCTCCTATTAAGTCGGACGCGAATTAGACTTAGCTTGTGATCATGGTTAGGTCGTAGGTCGTTTGAGCGACCTATAGTATCATGAAGCTGGCCTGCATCATCTTCCCCTGGTTGGGAGAAATTCATCCTCGAATTTAAAAGCTTTCTTCTTCGAGATGCTGTCTTCCATTCATTATCTGGTTTGACACGGCTCTGGTGATAACCATTCTTGAGATTAAACTTGTTTGTTACTTTGGATGTTATGGTTCGAGCTAAATAATACATGGAATAGAACAGACGTGGCATTAGGCAGGCGGCATAAGAATGTGACCTGAGGGATATGGCATGTGGAAAAGTACGTACTAAACTCAGCACTAGATGCCAGATCCACTTCAGATAGCATAGAACTTCATAAGAATAGTGTCGTATTCCAAATTGTTTGTGCCAATAGGAAGATGTGATATAGAACCAAAACATGTCTAAAATGTGTGAAGATATAAGGAAATTTACAATCATGGAATGACTTGGGAAACCTCGACCGAAAAATTGTGCTGACTCATGCTCAGATTCTTGTCTTTCCTTATCCCGTTCAGATGTATCATCATCTTGAATCATCCCTTGACGTGTTGCATCAAATTCCCCTGTCTAAAATGAACTCCCCCTTGCTTCTCCTTCAACATATTTAGGTTCATAATATGGTTCCAAGCAATCGACACTGGCAATGTTAGTAGCGTGGACATCATTAGTCAACTTCAACTGACAATCATTCACTTCTTCCTGTCGTATCAACTCTTCTTGTTCTTTCAGACACATAAGATCATACGATCCTGGCAGTAAAATAACATCTGGTACGAGTTCAGTGTGTGGTTGGATGTCCTGTAGAGATGGTAACTCTTCGGAAAACTCCTCAGAGTATTCGACTTCAGACTCATCGAATTCTGATCCAACTTCCTCATAAACAACAAAATCTTCACTCGTTCCTTGCCCGGATAATACAAACAAGTCAGTATTAATTTCCACCTTTTCGTCAGGCTCTTCCAAGCATACAAGATTAGATTCTTCAAGCAGTTCCTCAGACATCTCATCTTCACATTCTTCAAATTCTTCATCTTCTTCAGGATTCTCAAAATCAGAATTTTCTCCAGGTTCAATCATCATTGATAACTCATCATCATCTTCCATTTTATTGATGAACTCTTTCAAAAATAACAAACTATCTGATTCTGCCTTCTCTTCTGTTTCACTCTCACTTTGTTCATGCTCCTCGGAAACTAAAGAATTTATACATGGCTGACTCTCATCCATAAGCTCAGGTGCTAAATAAGAATCCTCCATTGTTAAATGAATTTCCTCCATCCCGAACACAGCTTCTTCTTCCATACTATCAACATCAAACTGTGGCAATGAAGAGTAATCAACTTCTACCTCCACATACTTTGACTCAACTTCTTCTTCATCGTCAAATTTCGACGGTTCATAAAAGTCAATTTCAACAGTCCCCCACAACAAGTTACCTCCTTTCTCTATTGACAAAACTTCTACTCTCCCTGATAAAGATTCCTCAAATCCTGGCAAAAATTCTTCTTCGTTGTCAAATTGTGGTGGTTGATAAAAGTTAACTTCATCAATCAAATTACATTCTTTGTTCTCCAACTCAACCTCTTCGTCTTCGTTGTCAAACTTTAGTGGTAAGGTTGCGAATGATTCTGTATGTCCAACCACTTCAAATTCTTCTAACATTGGTTTAACCTCCTCGAGAGTTTTAAGCTCTTCACTTGCCTCATACCTAACCAAGGTTTCAGCACTACCTTCCGATTCTTCAGCACTTTCGTCGAAAGGTAATGGACTTGTTGGTTCCTCTTCCCCTTCTGTCTCGCTTTTAGAAGAATCATCCACATCCTCACTTTCACATTCTTCTATAACAAAGGGTTTCTTCTGGGACTTCGTACATTCAAAACTTCGATGGTCAGACTCCTGATAATAATAGCGCTTAATTTGGTCATCAACATTTGTCTTAGTGATTCCTCGTACAACTGGTCCGTTGACTCTCCTAGAAATATTCATACTGCAATTAACACCTTTAGTTTGATTGCTGGAGTTTGTAACCACCCCCTTTCCTCGACTCCCTTGACTCAACTTCCGCAATTGTTGATCAAGACGAGCTTGATAATTGTAGGGTAAGAAATTTGCCTTCATCATCCTTTTCATCTTATCCCACTTGACAACTTTAGACTTCTTCATCCTCTCTCTGGTTGACTTGGTTTGTTGCCACCAGTCCATGGCTTTTCCTTTCAAACTTGCAGCAACTAGCTTCACTTGACGATCCTCAGGAACGTAGTTGAGCTCAAAACATTTTCAATCGTGGATAACCAGTCCAAGAATTCCTCTGCTTGTAGTCCACCTCGGAATTCTGGAATCTCCGTATCCTTTCTTGATTTCCAGGTATAACCATCCTCTTTAATATTCTTGTATCGATTTTGCCCTTGACCAGAATATCGAAAATGAACACGATCACCATAACTTTCCTCTTCAAAATTAGTTGAACTTCGTCGTCGATTCTGAACATCGACTCTTCTATGCCCATGCACGTCCTCTCTACTTCTTTCCTCATAATTATAACGTGACGGCACTCTCCGTTGATTTCGATTCATGTCAAACTTCATTCTCTCTACTTTCTCGAAATCCTTATTGAATCTTTCATCACTACGTTGCTTCTTCTGTTCAGGATCTTCTCTCTCATATAAATCTGCAACACTATGATGACGGTTAACATATCTCGGAGGCATGATCAAGCCTTCTAACTTTGACTTTCGGCTCCACTCCAAATTTTAAACACCTTTCGAACTTAGATCCAAAATGAAACGGATCGAAAACTTCCACTTTGTAGCAAATCGCGATGAACACGATGGACAAAGTTTCGGTTTCCAATACAAATTCGATCAATCAACTTCGATCAATGATGAACACTTCACTCTCGATCACAATTCTCGGCTAGACAATGCAATGATGCTCGGTCTACACTCTTCTTAGCTCGGCTTCCTCACTTCAAGCTCGGCTAACACTTGATGCTTCAAACTTCAAACAAATCGGCTCCAAGACTCGATTTAGCTATGATTGGCTAAAACAAGCTCTGATACCAAAACTGACGCAGCGGATAAATCAAAACGATCTTCGATCGGTGAATGTAGTAATCGGTGGATTGGAAGATACTGAAATGCCCAAATTCGTTGATCCGAAGATGCCGAATTCTAGCTATCCCAAACCTGTTGATCACGCACGATACCGGGTCCAAAGATCTTCAATTCTTCGAGCGTTGATCTAGCGCACTAGATTCCGCGAATCGGCTTCTACAATCGTTGAATCGAGCGCACTCGATTAACCGAAAGAGGAGATAGGAGATTACACTCAACTACCAATTTGAATGAAAGCACAAAGCAATCAAAAGAGAATTTTATTCAAAAATCAACAACCTTTTACAAATGACCATACATGCCTATTTATAGGCTACAACTCATTACAACAGAAAACTTCAAAAATATTACAAGTACTTAGGTCGTGAGCGACCTACGACCTATAATGGAGCGACCTAAAGTACACGACTTATCCAAGCATACGACATACGACTTATAAAAGTTGCGACCTAAAAACAGATATGTAACGACTTACAAAATACAACACATTCGTACATTGCGACTTAACAATGCTACACAACAGCATCTGTCTGCGACTTAAGAATCCACGGCTTAGATTAACTCGGTATAAGAATCTATGGCATCCAGTCTTCAGCGACTTAAAACATGCGGCGACTTAAAGAAACCAATGGTGGCGATTAACTCGGCAGAAAATCCAACGGCATTCAGGCTTCCGCGACTTAAGAATATGCGCATCAGAAACTTCGCGACCTAAGCTTTAGGTCGGTAACGACCTAAAAAGACATGTAGCGACTTAAGGACTTCACGCCTTAACTCCTTGCGACCTAGCTCCTTGCGACCTAACTTAGGTCGTTCCATTTTAGCTCGTAGTACCTTTAACTCGTTGAGTCGTTCCAGCGTTCTACCTTCCAACTCGTTAGGTCGTAGACATCCTTCCATAAGTCATGAGCGACCTAAAAACCCATTAGGTCATGAGCGACTTAAAACTTCAGCTTTCAACAAATTAGGTCGTAACTCGTCTCCGACTTATCCCTTGGCTCGTTAAGTCGTTTACGACTTAAGTCTCCCCTCTTGTTAAGTCGGTCACGACTTATACCTTTAGTTCTGTTAACTCGTAAGTATCTACTGAGTCGTTCCAACGACTTAAAACTTTGTTAGGTCGGAGCTCTTTTCCCACAGCTTGGTTAAGTCGTAACCTCCTGGAATTAAGTCGTGGCTTCCCTTCATATGATTCTATAAGTCGTGGACGACCTATAGTCCCTTCCATAAGTCGCGTACGACTTATGCCTTCATCCCTGGCCTGAGCTACATCACGGTAGGTCGCTGGAATCATGTAGCTAGGTCGTAACGCGCCTGAGTGACTTTCTAACTCGTTTTCTTGCATTTTCATCTCCTTAACTCGTTCATTCTTCCTCCTATTAAGTCGGACGCGAATTAGACTTAGCTTGTGATCATGGTTAGGTCGTAGGTCGTTTGAGCGACCTATAGTATCATGAAGCTGGCCTGCATCAAAAGGTCACCTGATCCAAATGGTTTTGTGGGCTCACCAATAACCTATCTCTGTACATATATATTCCTTTCTGTGTGTAACCATCATTTAAGTCTTACTTGTGACTAAGCCCTACACACTGGAATTATGGACAAAATTAGCTAGTAGCTAATAGCTAATGTATAGGGCGCGGCCCTATACCAGTCCCATCTGGTATACAAATATCCGAGTCATTTTACTTAGGGTTAACTACCCTTTAAATTTTCCTTGAAAACTTTTCCAAATGATTTAACCCTTTAAATCATACTTATACAAGGAAAATAAGCTATTTGCTTTACTCAAATCTCTTTGCCATGATATATGCTTTACTCAAAATATTGTCGATGGAAACATTCAAAACCTTTATTTAAAACCTTTAAACAATCTCATTCGAAACCATTGAAAGTACCCTTTTCGTAACCATTGAAAGTACCCCTTTCGATATAAGTAAACTACTTTACTTTATAACCTTAGGCCTAAAGGCCAAACATACCTTTTGAAACCATTGAAAACATCTTCTTCGAAAAATTTATAAACCTTAGACATCCTCTTTTTAAATACCTTAAATATGCCTTTCGAAACTATTGGAACCTTCCTTTTAAACACTAAGTAAACCTTTAAAAAACGCTGAGGGATCACCCCTTCGAAACCTTTTATACATATACCTTTCGAAAATACTGGGAACCTTTCCTTCGAAATCTTTACTTATTACATTTCGAAAGCACTAAAGTATACTACTTAAAACAAACCTTTTGAAAGCATTGGGTTCAAGTTAAAACATGTGGAAAACCTTTCGAAACCATTCCTTTCGAAACCATTCCTTTCGAAACCTTCGGGTTTAACCTTCAAAATATAAAAGGGCCTTAAAACAACCAAGTCGAATGCAACTCTTTCGAAAGCAATTTCCTAAGTAAAGAAGTGGATGGTTCGAAACCCATCCCTTCGAAGGCATTAGAGAGGCGGCTTTAATTTTGAAAACAAAGGGACCCTTTCGAAACCAAACTCAGTCGAAAGGTAAAAGGCGACAGTTAAGGGTTTCGACCCCTTCGAAAGAATTTACTTAAAACAAAGGCATAACCTCATTCGAAAGCATTTTTCTTTAAAACAGTCGAAAGCCATCTTATTGGAAACCATTCCTTTCGAAGGCAAAGCAAGCGCATTTTCTTTAGAAAGTAAAGCAAAGGCTTCGACCCCATCGGAACCCCTTATTTCGACCCAGTACCTTTCGCCTATATCCAATTCACTCTGTACCAGGTCTTTGATACTATGTGCATTAGTTTCGATAGTGATGGAGGCGGAAGTACTATGTCGAAACCTGGGTGCCGAATGTGGTGAAACATGAAAAAAAACATGTATAAACTGATTTTTAACCTTTTAATTGACCTGCCTTGTTTGTCAAAATATGATTGGTTGCTAATTTTTTTTTCTAAAAGTATTGCCGAAATTTTAGAAATAAACAAATTAAATTATTTACAAAATGCCCCTTATCCTTTTATAAATATATAAAACATTTAAGTCCCATACCTGAAATAATTTTATATATCTATTAAAACACTTATGGAAATTCTATAAAAATCACATAAATCTCTTTTACTATGTTTTCTAACATATTTAAATTTCTGACCCAAAACATATATATAATTGCCGAAATTAATTTTAAACCCAAATAACCATTTTTTGCACTAGAAAATTAATATTGATTCCACAAAAATTCAGAAATTTATGAAACTTGGAACCCATTCCCAAAATATCATTTCTGACCTTATATAAAATTCACAAGACATTTGGAAGTCATCTAATAGGTTTTTCAATCCATAACATATCATAAATTCAATATAGATACGCATAATTCATCAACGAGCGCACACACACACATATGTATATTTAAACATCATTCAAAACATGGTGCTATACTTGTAAAAGGATCTGATTCAAGAAATGAAATCATCAAAATATGAGATGTAACATATTACTCACCTTTAGCTTTGTTGTTAAGGTGTTGAGATTTGATTCTTGAATTGAATTTGATTAGCTTTTACTCTTGATTTAGCTTTTCTTCCCCTTACTCTTCTTTAATGGTGGTCGGCCTCTAGATTTAGTGCTTTAGATTGTGAACGTGAAAATGAAGGTGGGTTAAAGGTCTAGGCATGACTACCCCTTTATTATACAAATCTCAATCCCTTAACCATTTAATCTTCACATTATTCTATTTAATTTAGCTAATTAAATATCCTAAATAATGTTATCTAAAATTAGGGGTGTTACAGACTCCCCTCCTTAAAGAATTTCATCCTCGAAATTACGATAAGGTGCATATCAAATCAATCAAAAAGGTAAAACATACCATGAAACAAGTCAGGATAAGTATCTCGAATCCTGTACTCAGTTTCCCAAGTACAGTCTCTCTTGTCATCACTCCACTGGACTCTGACTATCTTGTTCCTTAACTTCTTTTCATCTCTCGCGACTATACCAACTAGTTTTCTAACTATAGTCAAATTCGGCTCCACTACTAAGTCATCTAACACAGTCGGTGCTATGACAGTCTCTGGATTTCGAATACACTTCCTTAGATGAGAAACATGAAAAACATCGTGGACCCCGGCCAAACCATTCAGTAACTCTACTCTATATCTGAGTTTCCCGATCCTTTTTACAATAGGAAATGGTCCAACGAACCTCGGTGCCAACTTCCCTGATTTCCCAAACCTGATCACTCCTTTCATCGGTGATACCTTGATGAAAATATGATTTCCAACTATGAACTCTAAGTCTTTCCATCTTCTATCGGCATAGCTCTTCTGCTTAGATTGAGCTTCCTTCATCCTAGCTCGAATGACCTTAATCTTTTCTGCAGCCTCTCTAACTAAATCCGGACCAAGAACCAACTTATCCTCCGTCTCTAACCAACAAACTGGAGATTTGCATGGCCTTCCATACAAAGCTTCAAACGGTTCCATCCCTATACTAGCTTGATAATTGTTGTTATACGAAAATTCAACTAAGTGCAGATGGCCTTCCCATGATCCTCCAAAATCTAGAACACAAGCTCGTAACAAATCTTCCAAGACTTTGTTAACTCTTTCTGTTTGCCCATATATCTACGGATGGTAAACGGTACTCATCTTGGGCTTGGTACCTAAAATCTCATGTAGACTCTTCCAGAATTTGCTAGTGAATACGGAATCTCTATCACTTACTATACTACTAGAAATCCCATGCAGTCTAACTACATTCTTCACAACTTCGCTAAAACAGGTGCCGTCCTGGTTGACTTAACTAGAATAAAATGGGCACTTTTGGTCAACCTGTCCACTATATCCCATATGCTCTCATTTCCTCTATTTTACCTTGGCAACCCGTCTATAAAATCCATAGAAATAGAATCCCACTTCCAAACTGGAAAATCTAAAGGCTGAAGTAACCCACTTGGTTTCTGGTGTTCAAGTTTTACCTATTGACAGTTCAAACACTGCTTCACCCATAAGCCTACATCCCTCATCATACCTTCCTAGAAGAAACTCCTCTTCATGTCCGATGCATCTTTGTTCCTCCTAGATGAATAGTGAACTTCGAACGATGGCATTCCTCTAGGAATTCTTTCCTAATGCTTCCTACATTCGGAACACACAATCTCCCTTTCTTCCTTAACCGCCTATTCTGGTCAAGACTGAAATCTTTCAAGTCACCGCTCTATGTTCCATCCCTTAATTTTCTGATCCGTTCAACTAACACCGGATACTCATTCTGTTTAAAAGGAATCCTTTCGATCATTACCAGTTGTGACGACCCAGATTTCTACGCCATCTAATATTGAGTGATTAACCGATGTGATTATTGGAATATTAGTTTTAATTAGTCAAATAAATAAATTTCTGATAAATAAATTTTGGACGTGTAAATGGCTTGAAAACTATAATAAACACTGGCTTATAAATCTCTGGATATGATATAGGAAGAAAGATAAGGGATATATATATATATATATATAAATTGCACTATCTAAATTAAGATTTAATGTCCATAAATATATATAGGTAAATACATGCAAGATTTATGATATATATATAAGTATATACATATATGAGTATATGTAGGCTCATACGAAATAATTTACATGAAAGTTTGCATAAATATGGGTATATACACATATAAAGACAAATATACACAAGTTAAGATGTATGTGTAAATATGAGAAAATATATATAAATATATGTAAAGATAAAATATGCCTAAGCATACGCATATAGAAATATACATGTAAAAGTTTCATATACATAATCAAAAATGTATGTGGTATGTGTAAATATGGAGATGTATAAACATATATGTAGTGAAATGTATGTTAATAGATATGAAGTATGTATATATGCTTAGGTAGGCATACAATTAAACACCATCATAACATATTTTAAAATCAAACCCAAATATAAAATCAAAGTCAAGTAAAACTAGCCTATACATAAACAAGGTAGCAGCCTTCTTGTACCCTCAATCTCTCCATTTTAAATACCCTTGCCATCTCCATTCCATTTATATATATATGTGGCCGAGTATATGTGTTCAGGTTCATAGGAAATAATATACATCAAACCAAATAAAAGTATGTAAACAAAAAGGGGAACAACATTAAATTCAAGGCTTACAAAACCTTAAATCAGTCAATTCAAGCATACAATATATCATATCAGCCCCAAAACTTTAAATCAACTTTTATTTGATTAAATCAAATTTTCATGTGCTCAAATCGAAATAAACAAAAGGGAAATAAAATAAGAGTGTAAAGCATATAGCCTGTGTAAATGCCTAGCTTCTTCTGCACACTTCTATTATATATATATATATATATACACACACATATGCCCTCACTGTCTTGTTCCCATTTCATTGCATTCAAACAAGGTAAAAGACGAAAATATAATAATACAAACATTACTGCATTCCAACTTAAAGCAAAATAAAAACAACAAGGCAGAGAAGATCAAAATCATAGCAACTCATCTTCAACAGAGCAAGGCAGCAGTTCTTCCATTCCTTTAATAACTGTGAGTAAACTACTTTTATAAAAGTTTAAATCTGTTTTTAACCTGATAAATTGTAGATGTAATGATGTGAAATGCTTTGCATGATTGTTTAAGTAGGATTTCAGGTATATATGTTGATGTTTATATGTGCATGTCTGTGTATATGCGAGTATATATTTCTCTGTTGGAATACAGGTTCAAATCCACTAAATAAATTCAATTTCTCTTTATACAATCAATTTGAAGTTACGATCTCTAAGTGAAAAATGATTGTAACAATGTAATATCAATTTTAAAAATGGTTTCAAGTATTTATGTTGAGTATTCATTTCAAAAATGATAAATTACAGTGATGATCTAAAAATAAGTCAGAAATCGATCGTCTGGATTTTAAGTTTTGATCATACAAACTGATGTGCATTAGAAAGGGATGAATTTTCGAGTTGAACGGGTTTTGGTTTGGGGATGTTGAGAAATTTCGAGTTGAACGGGTTTTGGTTTTTTGTCGATTTCTGACGATCCATGCGGAGATGGTCATCGAAATTTGAGCTGCGGGTAGCTGGATGTATGGCTATCAATGGAAAAATAGTCGGAAACCTTATAATCACTCGTGATGGCCGAGGAAAGATGATTTAGGGTTTAGCTGAGTTTTGGGTCGTGGATGGATTCGAGGCAATTGTGGCGGCAATAGTGCGTCGAGTTGAATCGGAGTTGCGGGAAAAGTAAGACGAAGGACAGGCGAACATTCAAGAGGAAGGTCGGGGCCTCCGGTGATCGAAAATGATGAGGCAAGGTGGATCTTGGCGACAGGTTTGGTGATTGCTGTTGCTCTTTGCTCGATTTTGAATTGGCGTATAGTTCATCGATCTGGGTGGTGGGTCGACTCAGGGGATGATAGCTGACATGTCGATGGTCGGAGCGTGGTTCGAAGCCGGCCAGAGATCATGTGCATGTGCACGTGATACTCCGATATGCCTGGGGTATAGCCTTGTTATAGAAGAAGGAAGAAGAAGGTTGTGAATCGGGATGTGTTCGAAGTTTTCTCAGGGTTGTCTCGAAGCAGAGGAGTTCGTGTTTTTGTACGTGAAGTTTGGTCCCTAGCTCGAGTTTCTTTAACCTGTAATAAATCTTATATGCAAGATAAAAGTTAAGAATAGATAAGGTGATTGGGATTAGGAACAAAGAAAATATACAGTTTTATTAAGAAGAATGTTTAAGCAACCTCAAGTTTTAAAGGTTATTAAAGTAGTTATATATTTTAATTAAGTAATTGATTCCAAAATGTTTTTCAAATGAAGTTTGATAAGTAATTAATAAAGATAAGGACTTTATCATTAATTAAATAAGAATGTGGTTAAGTGGATAGCTAAGGGAGATTGTATTGAACCTTAAAGATTCAATGTGATTTTGTATAAATTAATTTTCAAACGTGTGGATTAAATAAGTTTTAAGTGTTGATTAAGTAATTAAATTAAGATAATTATTTATCTTTATAATTAAGGTCTTGAGTAATTAAGTGTTATTAATTAACTTAAGTGATTTGAGATTAATTAATGTAAGTAAATAAAGATAACTGACTAAGGTGGATAATTAAGGGATGAATAATTAAAAGTTAATTAATCAGTGAGATTAATTAAGGTTAGTTAATTAATGTAATTAATTAAGTAAGGATAACTAGGTAATAAGAAATGATGGAAAAGATAATGAAAGAATTTTAAGTGGGTTGATTAATCGATGTTAAGTATGCTGGGATAAGAAATAAATCCATAAGTAATTAATTTAATTGGTTAGATTAAATTAATTGTAAGTTTGTGATTAATTAATCTGGTTTATGGATAATTGAATTTTATTAAATGATTGGAGTAATATCTAGTCTGATCATTTGAGTTATTTTGTGAAATGAGGTGTTTGAGATTGAAATGTGATGACTGAAGTTATCTATTAATGGAAAATTTCTTTGTAATTGGGATACCTTGTATTTAAGATTTAATCGTATTCCCTTAAATCACTTGAATTAATGATGGCATTGAATCGAAGAGACCGGGGTCGGGTATCAGTAAATATCTGAAATCACTTCGATTTGTAATCTAAATCCTTTGTAAATGGGATATGTGAAATTAAATCAGGCTGGAATGAAATAAGTTAAGTAACCTAGACATTCAATCCGGAGAACTATTGTGTGTGATAAATGATTGACTATTATAAGTAAGAACTCGTAAAAGGTACGAGTTACCCTGGTTTGCAAATAAATTTTATAACTTATTTTTTCATATCATATGGGTTTACTCACGCTGGTTTCGAGCCTGACCCGGGTGTTACTTTGATGTAATGCTCGGGTCAGACCGAGTATTACAGATTTTCAGGTAAGGACGTTCTGGAGCTCAGGAGACGAGCTGGATGGCAGGAACGTATGGAGTGTTTCCGCTGTGATATTAATTCTGTTTATCTGAGACATGCGATTTGTATATGTCCAGTGTTTGTGTATGAGTAAAACTTTGATGTAAAAATATAATTGACAGATACAGGTATTCTTTTGTGAACTGTTATTATTTGATATTATATTTTGATCCGCTGCGATTTGTGAGAATCAGTGTTGTGTTTCTGTTTCTTCTTCTTCTATCTCTTTCTTCTTTTCCTAACTATTTGGAATTTTCGCGATCAAAAATTTCGGGTTGTCACACCAGTCGAACTTCTAAACAAGGCAACATATAAGTTTCTGTACTAGATCCACTTTGAGATCTCCACTGTACTCTACAGGTCGTCAACGCTTCTAAATCTTTCCACTCAGCTATCATGCCAACACTGCATTCTGATGTTTCCTACTAAGTGCATATGCAACCATGTTGCCTTTCCCTGGTGTGTACTCAATACCAAAATTATAAGTGACTATAAACTCTAACCACATCTACTGCCTCATATTCAACTCCTTCCGAGAGAATAAATACTTCAGCGACTTATAATTCGTATACAACTCTTCCCAAAAGATAACATCTCCACACCTTCAATGCAAAAATTACCATGGTAATTCCAAATCATGCGTTGGATATCTAACCTCATGCGGTCTAAGCTGTCGAGATGCATAGGCAATCACTTTACCCCTTTACATTAACGCAGCTCCTAATCCAGTTCACATGCATTTGTATAAACTACCAAATCCTGATTCCCTTTGGAACTACCAACACAGGTGCATTAGTCAATAAGTGTTTCAATCTCTGGAATGCTTCCTCACACTTATCGGTCCAAATAAACTTCACATCCTTTCGAGTTAGCTTGGTCATCGTTGCTGCTGTTTGCGAAAAATCCTTTATGAACCTCCGATAATACCCAGCTAATCCAAGGAAATTCTTTATCTCAGTCACTGTCTCGGGTCTCTTCCAATTATTCACCGCTTCAATCTTAGTCGGATGTAGAGACAACCCTTCCCTTGAGACCACATGACCAAGAAACTTCACTTCCTTCTTCAAGAAATAACACTTCGAAAATTTTGCTTTTAGTTGATGCCGCCTCAACGTCTCAAGCACCACTCTAAGATGAACTTCATGCTCTCTTTTATCCTTAGAGTATATCAAAATATCATCTATGAAAACCAACACAAACCTATCCAATTGCTCTCGGAAAATTTGGTTCATCAAATCCACAAAGAATGCTGGCGCATTAGTTAGTCCGAACGGCATCACTAACCATTCGTACGATCCATATCTAGTTCTAAACGACGTCAAAGGAATACTATCCTCTGCTACTCTAAGCTGATGGAAACATGTTGCTAAATCCAACTGAGAAAATACCTTGGCTCCACTCAACTGGTCGAACAAATCATCAATTCTAGATAACGGATATCGATTCTTTATCGTTTTCTCATTCAACTTATGATAATCGATACATAACCTTAACAATCTATCTGGCTTCTTAGCAAACACTGCGGCTTCTCCCCAAGGCAAACTGCTTGGTCTAATTAAATTTTTGCCTTCCAAATCCACCAACTTCACCTTCAACTCCCTCATCTCAGTAGGTGTCATTCTGCTTGGTGGTCTACTCACTGGTTCTATTCCCGACACCAAATCTATCCGAAATTCAATAGCTCATTTCGGTGGCAATCCTACTACCGGTTCAAAGACATCTACGAATTCTCTAACCATGAAAACTCGATTCAACTCATCTTCTACCTTCACAACACCCATCAAAGCATTCACCTCACATCTAACGGAATATATAATCCGATCACTACAGTCAGGGTGTCTAAGCGATATTTTCCTATGATGGCAAAATATCCTAGCATCGTATTTACTTAACCAATCCATACCCAAAATAATTCTGAACCCTACGAACTCAAACACATGCAAACTGCAAACAAAGGTATGACCTAACAAATTAAACTTTAGGTGGTCACACTTCATGCCAAGTGTCGCATATCCTCCTATCGGATTTGCAACCCTTAAGGAAGTAACTAGGTATGAGGGTTCTAAGTTAAGCTTATCTACCAAACAATGAGATATAAAAGAATGCGATGCACAAATATCAAACAGAACTCTAACTGACATACCATGAATCAAAAGCATACCTCCCAACACTGCTTTTCCTTTCTCCTGCGCTGTTGGTCTCGAAGTAGCTTGTTCTAATGCAAACACTTTGCCTTTCCCATCCTTGGCAGGCTCCTTGCACTGGTTCTTATAGTGCCCAACTTGATCGCAGTTGAAACTCCTCACTTCTTTCTTCTTCACAGCTTTCTTCCCTTTGCCTGTCCACCACTCATGGGTATAGTGTCCCTTCTTATCACACTTGTAACAGACCACTTCTGCTTTCCCTTTCTTAGCAGCTCCACCATTCTGAGCTCATTTCTTGTGGAAAAACTTTCTCTTCCGACTCTTCCCTCCTTGAGCTTCTTTGGCCTTATTTCTTTCAATAAAAGCCTGCATCTCTTCATTCCTCAAGGCCATCTCAACAACAACATCACTTGGATCCCTAATATGTGGTAGCATGGCCTTAGCAAGCTCAACCTTCTACCCACGAATGAACTTTTCATTCCTCTTAATCACAGTGTCAATAGAAGTGTGTCTATACCTTGCTAGCTCCTTGAACCTCGTCACATACTCCAACACTGTCATGCCTCCCTGCTCCAGCTCAGCAAACTTCCTAAGCAAGAAAGACTTAGCAATCTCAGACATAAACCTCTCCTCGAATCTTCTTCTGAACTCAGCCCATGTCATATTCTCTTCATTAACTCCAACAGTGACACTGTTCCACCAATACAGTGTCGCTCCCTGTAGCTATCTCAAAGCGAACCTTCTCTTCTGCACATCATTGAGCCCTAGATCAACAAAAATCCTTTCGCAATGAAACAACCAATTCTCTACTTCGATTCCGTCCTTAGTACAAATGAACGACTTTCCTCCTAGCTGGGCATAGTCTCTACTCAGAATAGCATAATTATTCACCACTGGAGCTTCTTGGTTTCCTTCTCCAGCATTACCTCCAATTAATCCAGCATCAATTCCCGCTTGCATCATATTCATGAAAAACCGATACATAGCTCCCATGTCTACTTGCGGGACTCCAGCACCCACATTTTCAGCTTGTGCTTGACCTTGGTTCCTCCTCATATTTGGTCTGGCGTTTCCATTTTTTGTGGTGCTTTCCCCTCCATGGTTAACTCTTCCTCTTCTAGCATCCATATCTACATTTAAGCCTCGTAAGATACTGAAGAATAGCCTACGAGAGATAGGAGAATAGAAATATAACGTATACTTATATATAGCATATACAAGTACGATACTATAGTGTTATCCCATACCCCAATCTTATCTCTAATTCCTTAGGATTATGTTTTCAAAACATCATTTTAGTTTAAAGTTTTTCATAAACCTATACCCTAATACCAAGTTGTAACACCCCCTATCTTAAGGCCCAAAGCTAAGCGTTATAGATGTTGTAGTCATCTATAGTATTAACTTCCGACGACAAAATACGGCTATGTTAATGGTATCCATAATATCCGAAGCACATGAATATGAAACAAAATCACAGATTTGAAAAACAACATTTCTAATTACATTTCAAAACTTCATATCCGAATACATAATCCCATATCATTTCCTAGGTTCAGATCAAATATAATTATTAAAAAATGTGCTAAGATAGACATATGAAGATGCCCCCCTTAGTTGACCAGAGTACTAAATAGTCATAACTGACTTAATACAACATATGGGAATAAAAAAAACAACAACTCCTAAATAGTTATCCATCAGCCTCCTGTTCATCTTCGGAAGCTTTATTCATCAACCTACTAAAAACTTGTAAACCTCAACCCTCGGTCTACTCAAATCAATTTTGAACACTTGAGAGTTTAAGGGGAAAAACATTGTTAACAAGAAATCTTACCAACAAACCCAATGTGGAATAAAAGGATAAGGTTGGTCTTTTTGGGGTTTCTTTATATAAATGGAGAAGAATGGGAGGTGAATGTCCTTTTTAGTTTCCCTTTTGAATAGGTTGTTACAGTGGAAAGTTTTTCAAGTTGACCTTTCGATCCAGTCGAAACAACTAATTCCTTTACTTAACAGCCTTTCGACTTAGCTGGGATAGAGTGGTTTTTCCTTCGAAAGCATTCCTTTCGACTCAGTTGAAATACCTTGGATAAGGTTTATCTTGAAGGTTTTGACCCAGTCGAAGACTTTAGTTGTTGGGTGGTTAGGCTTCTATCCAAGAACTTAAGGCAAAGGTTTCAACCCTTGTGGAAGGTTTAGGTTTCAAAAGGTTTAAGTGGATTGAAGATAGGCTTCGACCTTGTCGAAAGTAGGAGCCCAAAAGATGTTAACCAGAGGTTATAACTGAAGTTACTTGAATATGTTAGGTTTCGATTGAGTCGAAAGAGACCTTTCGATACAGTCGGTACCTGTAACACAAGGTTAAACTAGGTAAAAGCCTGAAAATCAATTATGTAATCTGAAATATTGAAGACTTCCCATTTTTAGCTCAAAGAAGACTTTATTACTCAAAATCCCCAATTCAATTTAGAAATTAGGGTTTTACAGCTTTTGAATTAAGAAAGTATAAGTTTGGAATGAATGAATTCGGATCCCCAAAACCAGACCCCTTGGGTCTTATTTATAAATGTGGTTCAGAACCTTTCGACCCCATGCTTTCGAACTGGTCGAAAGGTGGCTGCTATATTGACACTAGTATGCTTCCGCCTTTGTCGAAAGGAGCGGTTGCGCTTTCCTTCTCTATGCTGCTTTGCAAGTGCTTTTGACTTTATCGATTGGATTTATCCATTGGTTTCGAAGATGTTGAGTTATTTATGGTTTCGATGCCGTTGGCTTCTTCCAAACTCTTACCTGTGACTTGATGCGCAACCTCCGTGGACAATAATGGTTTCGACCGGTTCGAAAGGCTTGGTTTAGCTTTCAAAAGGGTTGTTCAGACCAGTGTATGCTTTCGAGTTGTTTGTGTGAAGGCAAAACCTTTGGTTTCGAAAGGTTTGGCGCGTATTTGAAGAATTGCCCTTCATTGTGTTCGAAGGTGTTGCTTCAACTCATTCGGAAGGTCTTTAATCATGTGGAATCACCAGCTTCGAAAGGTGGTCATTGAAGGCGGAAGGGTGCTTTCGACTCCTTCGAAAGGCTCTGAAGCTTTTGGACTTCGACTGTAGCATCCCTTCGACTCCTTCGAAAGGTCCAATCGGAGCCTTTTCCTCTTGTTCTCCTTTGCCTTCTGCTCAATCTGGTTTCGACTAAGTCGAAAGGAATTTTAGGTAGTAATATTTTCCCCTCTGCGAAGGGATGCTCTTGACTTTCCAAGTCAACTATGTTGGAACCTAGGAACTTCCCGCCTTTTGGCATTCATGCGCGAATCTAGATCGTTCATTTAATTCTGATCCAACGGCCTACCGCCTTCTTCGACTTTTCTTATAAAGTACACTTTCTTCCTTCTTCTTCACTTTTCTGCAATAAAATTTCAAGCGCAAGTAAAAGAATTCTAAATCTTCAAATTTTCTTTCTGCTTCCTCAAATCAAAGTAGAAAACATATCTAATCGTAAGTTAAAATTATGTTTGTTCTTCTAATCTATCCTTCTTTTGTTTAACGAGGAATCTCAAAATTTTTATTTTACGAATCTCACAAACAAGATTCCAATTTTTTTATTTCAATTTTCCTGGAACTTTTTCGAGTTTTCATTTAACTAGAAGTATGTTAATTTGATTTCAGAGTTCGATTATTACTACTCTCTTTTCTGTTAGTTTTCATTTTAAACCCAATTCCAAATTTTTATGATTACTGCTACCTTTTTAGAGAACCTGAATTCTCGTTTTATAGATTCTAAAGTTTAAAAGGTTAATCCCAGTTTAAGTTTGTTGATTTAATGGGTTTAATTGATTTGTTTATCAAATTTTAGATTTCTGGGTTTGAAATCGGGTTTGGGGAAGAAAGGGGTTTCTGTTTTCTTCGCCCATAAGCTTTGAAATGTACGGATAAAAAAACCGGCGCCATAAATTTACTTTTCTACCCCTTCAAAAGGGTTTAAGGCGGTAACTTTCATTTTGCTTTCTTAACCCCTTTCGATGGGGTCGAAAGGTGTTGCGGCGCTAATTTAACTGACTTTGGCGAAAGCTATATAGTGAAGTGGCATGTAGTTAACTCCCTCGAAAGCAAAATGTTTCAACCTAGACGAAACCTTTTCTGTTGATTGTAATCTTTCCTTTTTTGTATGCTTTCGAAACCATAATTTCCTTTTGACCCTATCGACACCTCCTGTAACTAATGAGTCGAAACCTTTTTATAATCACCTCTCTCCAGCATTGTCGGAACGTTCTAAGTTCACATGTTTTTAACTTAGGACCTTTCGACTCAATGAGTATATAAGGTTTCGACGACATTCATATATCCCCTAGAAAACTCAAGTCATAGGTTTCGACAGTGTCGAAGGGTCTTATTATCTTGTTTATGGAATACTAGTTGTATATACTTTGCTCAAGTTTTTAAGTTAGCTTTAACTATTTTCTTTTAACAACCTGGTTCTTTATTGAGCTTTCGGCATTGTTGAAGGGTGTCGATAGGATATATACTACAACCCTCCCTTTCGACCTTGTCGTAAGCTCAATAGATGTTCATATGTAAGCTTTTGACATTGTTGAGAGGTGTCTATTAAAGGTTAATTATCCTTCCCTTTCGACTTAGTCGAAAGTTCTATGTTTTGATTTCTAAATCTAACTCACTCCCAAGAATTTGAAGTTTCATGTTTGATTTTATGTTTAAGTTTCCATAGTAGGTTTTTTCCCAAGTCTTGAAAGAATATTTAGTTTACAATAAACTATAAATTTTAACCGAAACGTTTTCACCTGGCAGAACCATGAGCTCTCCAAAGAAGGTCTAAACCACTTCCAAGCATTCACTCATATCTACTCAAGACAAGGTAGATGCCATCCTTAGTGACTACGACATTACTGATGTGGAAGCAATTCCTCCTAGGCAAATAGATACCATCAACAACCCTCCCGATGGGTTCTTTGCTTATACTGCGATCTATATATGGCATGAAGGATTTCTCCCTTTCCTAGTATTCTTGTCCAAGTTTCTTTCTTATCTCGGGATCGTTCCAATCCAACTGTCCGCGAATGTTACACCTCCCTCATGTCTCTAGAGATGATGGCATTGGAGTCTGGCTTCCCTTCTCTAAATGTTGAAGTTTTGAAACACTTGATCCGAATGGTCAAGCTTAGCAATCTCAATAGCCAAATATTCAGAGCAAACCACCAGAAGAACCTAATATCAGAAGGGTTAACAAGTTTAGAGACTAGGAGAACTAGTTCTTCTTCATTAGGTGCTTCCCAAATATCAATGGGACTTTCTCTACCCCTTGTAAGTACGGATTTTCATTATTTTCCTTCTATTTAGTGGTTTTTCTTGTCTAATTTGCTTTTGTCAGGTGTCCCTGCTAAAGAGCTCAATTAAGAAGATAAGAAAACAATTGAGTCTCTGATTGCGGCCTCAAGCCAAATTGGGAGTAGATTGACGCTGTTAACTCCAACAAATTTATGAAAGCACTCTCTTTTGCCGGCAGGTCAAAGGATCCTCAGCAATCCTCCTTCTGTCCAACATACCTCCCGAAGCAAACACTTCCTTTCTCTAGGATACCCATAAAATTTCTCTCCTATGTCACCCATCTGTGCTAACCACTCTGGTATGTGATAAACACTGCACTTGTTATGAATTGCTGTGTTGTTTTTTTCAAATTATTCCGCTGATTTATAATCTGCTTGAATTCTTTTCAGTTGCTCCTCAAGTTAAAAAGCATGTTAGTGGTCTAGCCCCTCCTCTTACTACTTCTCGTGCTCCCTCCATTGCTCAATCTCTTACCAGAACTAAAATAGCAATCAAGAGGAAGTTGGAACAATCAACTGAAGTGGAACCACCTTTGAAGATAGCTAAAGTAGTTAACGTTCTAGATTCAGAAGAGGAGGAATCGTTATCTCTTGATAAAGCACCGAAGGGCCCGACCGTTGAAGCTTCTAAGGATAAATCCGAGCAGACTCCTTCCGCAATTGATCTTCTTTCACGTATCACAGTCTTGAGTTCTCCAGCTGCTCTCGAACAGATGCAACAAGCTTTGGAGGTAACCCCACTCAAAAGCGCATTCCTCCGAAGCCGTCATCTTCTTCTCCTTCCATTAATTTTGAAGAGATAACCCAGTCTATCTTAAATTATGGGTCCTTTTCCTCCATCCACCCACCTTCCACCGTTTGTGATTTGGCAGGTCATTACCGTTCTCTGATAGAGCAACAATTCTTGGTAAGTTTTTCTTTACTTTGACTTTATCATTACTGTTCTTCTCTAAATTTCTAACTTGTGCTACATTTCTTCTTTTAGATTTCTAAGAGTTGGTTAACTTTACACGAGCAGGCGTTTAAATCTATGACGCCCCACCTCGAGACCTACATTAACAAAGAGCATTACGGAGTAATACCATCTATTAATGAAAAGAATAGGGCTAGTTAGGAGCGACCATCCGTAAGCTTTGTCTTAAACATTTATTGAATACGTCGACTGGGTGCTCTAATTTTTTTTCCTTTATCTTTCTCGAGTGGATGACATACTCAATAAATGTTTAATACAAAACTATGGTGGCTAACGGATCTATCGGAACAAAATATAACAATAATAAATACAACAGATCATAGAGCAGCAGTCACATACACACATATATATATATACATATAAACATATACATCATAGTACACTACATAGTGATACAACAGTAGTGGTACATATACTACAATATATACATCGAGTAAAAATGAATGGATACATACCAGAGTTTACAAAGCACTACAAAGCTAAACAAAAGATGACTAGTAGAAAGCCATAGCGGAGGCAACAAAGCAAAAATCAACCGCAGGTGACTAACCTGAAATAACTCAGTCTGACCGAAGTACATAAAATACACGGGTCAGTCAAGCTTAAATAAACTGATTAGTATGAGATAAGTGAAATATAGGGATAAGTGATAACATCTCTTCTCAAAAGAAAAGAAGCGACATCTAACATAAGTCAACTACTAAGTGGGATAAATATCACTAAAATACTTCATATAGAAGTTTCTCGAAAGAGGCAAGTTCAACAACAATATCAATTAATCATAAATATTCACCTCATATCATCGGCACGTATAATAGCCAATATAATGGCTTTCATCAACCATAACTCCTAAATAGGAAATCACAAGTCTCAAAAATACGCCAAAGAATGGCAATCACAAATAACTCTTAAAATAGGAAATCACATATCTCAAAAATACGCCAAAGGATGGAAACCACAAATCCCAATGTGTAGGACTCAATTAAGAGTTTAAAACTCCAAAATGTAATCACCATCTAATAATTTCTCAAATGGCTCAGGCCAAATAATCTCGAAATGACGAAAACATTTGGAAATCACAAATAAATCATGAAATATCACAAAAGATTGCACGTGCTTAATAAAATGGCTGAAGCCCGCAAAGTACTGTATCTCAAATAAGGCGCCAAGTATGTCCCGAAGGACAAACATCTCGAAGGACAAACATCCCAAAGGACAACATCTCGAAGGACAAACAGCTATAAAAGCCCAAATGACCCGAAGGTCCAGTACTGGCAATCAACTCGAAGGTCCAAAATAAAGTGTCACCAACTTCCAGATAGTAACCAAATCAGTGACAACAATGCGTCCCGTACCACACGTTCTCACTTAACTATTTACGATAAGGTAGTTAATTTCACTCTTGTGTATAACCTCAATGGAACAAGTCCGGAATTAACCGAAGAAGTAAACGCATGTGTCCCATAACACATGTTTTACTAAATCATTTAAATCGCTTCCTCATTCGCTTGAAGAGTGCAAAAACGTGTACTTTATATAGAAAATAATTTGCTTTGAGAAAACTAGTTTTTAAAACAATTTTTGAAATCGTTTGGAAATTTTGGCTTTGAAATTCTCTTTGTTATAGAGAATACATAATTTTAATAGCTTTAAAAAATAATTATAAATATTGTAAAATATTCATTTCAAAAGTTATTTGATTATAAAAATTATTTCAAAACCATTTTAGAAAACACGTGCTCGAAAACAGTAGAAATCATCGAAAACACTGAAAATCAGCATATGAAATCATCTCGAAAACACGTCAATCCGGAGTACGGATCAACAAAATGTTGGCTTACCGATTGATAGGTTAAAGCCCTTCAAAACAGTCTAAAATATCGCAAGAATTGATCACAATATTCGCCGGAATGAGCAGGAGAACACAAGACAGTGCACGGAACAAAAAAAAACAGGCTGGAAAAATGAACAAGCTCAGGTCGACCCATAGGTCAACCTTTGTATTGCCTAGGTCGACACTAAGGTCGACCTATGCATTGTCATGGTCGACCCTAAGGTCGACCCCTAATAGTTTTCGGTCGACCTGATGGTCGCGATTTATACATGCATTTTTGCCTACTTCGACCAGTTTTTGAGCAATGATTTCAAGAACTTCCAGGATGATTTAGACTGTAAAATTTGACATGCGCAAACTACTACACATGGACAACAACCCAGAAAAATTTCGGCATGGATTCATGACAAGAACAGAGATTTATAAGCACAGGAAGAAGGACTCTAGCACAGTTTCTTACTGTAAACTTTCAAGCAGCGGATATAGTTTTACAGTAAGCAAAATTTAGCAGTTTCCAGCATACAGACTTGCTTTAAACTAGATTTGTGAGTTATAAACTCACCTTAGCATGATTTTGAGCGATTTTAACTTGAAAGCTAGGATCTTTTTGGTCCAAAGAAGCTTTAAGAACTTGTAGACAAAAGATAGAAGACATGTAACCAAGAAGAAATGAAGTTACAGACAACTCAACTCTCAAAATTGAAATAGATGAATTAATTTGTGATTTTGGTTTTGATTACCTAGTATTCTCTTTAATTTGCTAATTTTTCCTTTTGATTTTGCTAAAATTTGAAGCTATATTTGAGTTTGAGAGATGGCAACCATTTTTTTCCTTTTCTGATTTGTTCAGAGGAAGCTAGAACCGAGAAAGGAGAAAATGAACATATAGTTCATTTCCAACCTCTCCTGCTCATTCTAGAAATGGGTTTGGGCTTGAACCCATTACCCAATATGCATATATGTTTATACTTAGTTAAAATCTAACTAAGTTATTCTATGTTAATAACATATTTCACCATTTTATGCACATTCTCATTATTTAATCAAATAATTTATCATAACTTCATGCGTTTATGTTTATAAAAATGTTTTATCAACATATAAAAGATATTTTAGCCATTAAAAATTAATTTTCAAAATTAAATTCTTTTTTTACTTAAATACTTTATTTTACACTATTATTTACATAAAACACCATTTTATTTAAATAAATCATCATTTTAACAACCAAAATTACATAAAATCATTTCTTTTGTTTAATTAAATGTAACAAACCTTATTAACATTATTTTTACATCTAAATATTATTTTTGAGCAAAACTCCACCTTTTTATTTACATTATTTTTCATATTAAACTTTAATACTTCATTAAAATTTACAAAACTCAACATTTGGCAATATTTCCAAAATATTGCATTTTATCAAATTAAAACCATATAATACTCATTTTTATTACTAACTAACATAATAAAGTTTTTAAAACTTTATTTTCAACATTTTATTTTTATTTCAACAAATTAATGTTGAATTAAATTCTTTTATCTTTATTTAATTAATTTATTAACCACCAAATCAACATATTTCTTTTATTCACAATTTATTACCTACCAAACTAGCTTAATTCTATTTTATTTCACCAAAATCCATTGTTTATTTAAAATAAATAATTTTAACAAATTTTATTCTCCAATTTATTTTATTCCTTTATTATTGAATTATAACCACCGTTATAATTTAATTTCACAAGTAGTCAACAAAACCAGGGTTGTTAAAGACTCCCCTCTTATAAAAATTGTATCCTTGCAATTTCTAAAGAAGAGCTGTATTCAACATGATTTATTTCATCTAGCAAAGGAAAATAGATAAGCTTGAGTTTAAAATTCTCACCCTCAACACAAGAAGATAGAAAACCAAGATAAGATCACTCGATAAATTCTATGGTTTCCCAAGTGTAGTCATTGGGATTAGCGGACCATTGAATCTTTACGAGCGGTACATCCCTATTTCGAAGGCGTTTCACCTTTGAAGCAAGAACACAGACAGAATGTTGCACAATAGATAAGTTAGGTGAGATCGATCCTTCGGTAGCTTCACGAATAGAGTCGGGACTTAACACAACTTTACCCCGGACTCCAACCAACGAGATATTGATCGACATGACCTTCCATATAAAGCTACGAAAGGAGCCATACCTATATTAGATTGACAACCATTGTGGTAAGAAAACTCAACAAGAGGTAGGTGGTCTCTTCAAATACCACCAAAATCATACGACTGCATAAATGCAAGTCACTAAATAATTGCACACTAGGGCAACTCAAACACAAGGAATGGATTTCATATTTCCTTTTACTAATCCAATGTTCTCAGAGTTTTCAAATCCATTATCTTCATAAACAAATTCTCAAATTTCAACACTTGAAAGATTTCAAAGCTTCTTACTTAAATTTTAATTTAATCTCATTACTCTTAACTTAAAGAAAAAAAAATTAAGTTGTTACATCCTCCTATTCCACCATAAACATACTACAGTTTGTAACACATTTTTCCACACTAATAATCAATTAGTTTACATTCATAAAATAAGAAGAATTACATTTGACTAGTAAGGGAAACAAATCATTTTATTCTACTTCAGACCTGTTGTAAAGAACTCAGGTTTTGACATAGCAAGCATCAAAATCTGAGAACACTTATAAAATGAAAGTTATTCTACTAAGTCTAAGCTTTCCAGCAATATAATGATCATCAAAATTGGAATCATGGTTTGAAAGTTATGCTAATTTTACTTTCAGCTTAAATCTTAGAAAATTTATAATAGGATAGAGATGTCCATCCACTTTCAAACTCATTTTAAACTGAATAAAATGCAAAATCTTCCAAAGTGGTAAAAATAAGATTTATAGCTTACTGAAAGCACTTTCATTTACGAAAAGATTGAGCTCATTCGAAGTTATAATTCTCAAGTTATCGCTATTTTAGTACAGCACTTTTCCAAATGAAATTTCAGCTTTTAAAATCAATTAAAAAAATTCCCAAACCATTCTAATTCCAAACTACATTTTCTAAACAATCTTTTTATTCTAAATCATTTATTACATGGTCCTCTTTTCCGAAAAGCTAAGACATTCAAAATTATAATTCACTTTATGTAATCATCTTTTTAAAAGAAACAATTCACTAATTAGAAACACTCTTAACACTTTACACAATCAAGTTTTTCAAACAGTTAACTTTGAAGACTTATTTTGAAAGAGATAACTAATCTCTTCCATCGTCAAGAGATAATTATTCATTCAAAATAAATTTGGATTTACATATTAATTTTTAAATTGTTCTCACAATTTAAAATGATTGTATCTCATGCCTTATTTACTTATTATACCTTGCACTTCTTAATAAAGCATCTTATAATAAATGAACTATTCAAATTCATATTTCCTCTTGTCACAAAATTAAATTTTCATCTTATTATCAACATAAAACTAGCTAAGGTTGATAATTAACTTAAACTTGTTTTCAAAAGAATTTTACAAATTCATTCCAATAAATTTTTAATACTATCAGAATTTAAAACAAAAGCTTGCTCACAAATTCATGCTAAAAGTCTAAAATTAGCATTTCTTTATTTTCTTTAAGATAGAGTTTTATACCATACCATTTATTATTATCCAAACAACCAAGTGTTAAAACAAATTTTCATAGTCATTATTTATAACTTTGTACTAAAATATTTAATTGATGTTTTAATTTTCTAACCATTGTATTTTCTTATCTTGAATACATCATTTTATTAATCAATGCATCACATGATATTTTCTTCCAATTAAGACATCTCCTTAATTAGAATTATTTACTCTACTTACTAAAATTACCATATGATATCATTATTTAGATTCCTATAGGTTATACTTACATAACCAATTGAAAGCATAACCATATCCAATTTTTACAAATTTCAAATAATATAATGGCATTGCCTCACCATTGATTTATAGTAATGACACCATCAACTGGCTGCAGAGTTGACCAAATGATCAAAACTACCTCGCCACTGCTCCAACAGTCACTATGGTTCATTGGTTGCATTTGTCTTCTAAAATAAAATTAATACTCAAACTCATATTAATTTATTTTCAAACTTATACGTATCACAACTCAATTTACCGTATCTGACTGTCTCAAGATAGTGTTTAGGAAATTCCTATCGATAACGTTGATCAGGCGCATCGACCAGAATTCTCAAAGCACTCAATGGATAATTTGACACAAAATCATTTTCTATATGATAAACATGACTCTTATATAATTTGACAAAATATTCCTTGCTTGTCTTAATAAACAGAATCCAATTATACTTATAAGTATATCTTCTATTAGAAAGATTTGCAATTTAAACTGTTGCTTTCACTCATCATTAATGAATACAAGGACGAACTCATCGAGATATTCCTATAATACTCGATTCATAAGATCGATGAAATAAGCTGGAGCATTCGTTAAACCGATCGGCATAACGAGTCACTCATAAGAACCATATCGAGCGCGGAATGCAGTAAGAGGAATGCTATCCTCCGCAACTCGTTGCTAATGAAAACCGGTGGCAAGGTCAAGCTGAGGAAAGACCCTAGCACCACTCAATTGATCGAATATGTCATCGATCCTAGGCAATGGATACTTATTCTTAATGGTTAACGCGTTAAGCTTGCGGTAATCGATGCAAAGCCTAAGAGTACTATCAGATTTCTTAACAAAGACGATCGTGGCACCCCACGGTGAAGAATTAGACTGAATGAATTGCATGACTTCAAGCTCCAACAATTGCTTTTTGAGTTCCTCATTTTCCTTAATGGACATCCTCGTGGGAGGATGACTAACAGGCTGAGCACCAGGAATGAGGTCAATACGGAACTCAATTGCCCGCTTGGGTGGCAAACCCGAAACAGACTCAAATACATTAGCAAATCACAAACGACTGGAATTTGAGATACATCATCATCATCTCGAGACTCAAGAGCAAATAAAGATGCTTTGGAATCACCATCAACATTCCGAAGAACAAGAGATAACTAATCAACCTAATCAGGATGCCTAAGATATAGGATCCTTTCAGAACATAGAATTTGGGCTTGATAACAAGCAAGCCAATCCATCCCCAAAATCATATCAAATCCAAGATGGTGAATAACGTGCAGACTCTCATGGAAAGAAAAAACCACAAAGAATAATCTCAATATTTTCACACAACATGTTAAGGGTAGTGGATCCCCCGATAGGATTCACAATCCTCAATGAAGTAACAAAGCAAGAAACATCTAGTGGTATAGCATCAACAAGTTCCTTCGATACGAATGAGTGTGAAGCACCCGTATCGAAGAGAACTCGAATAGAACGATCACGATAAAGATTACTCATAGGGTAAGATATCATTAGTTCGATTATGGAATACTATGGAATTAAAATGCATTCCTAGACGTTATATCTATCCCAAGGACACAAAAAGATTAAGGACACGATGATTAAGGAATATGTTATCACTTATACAGTACTCTGATGTATTGTAATATATGTTCCGTTCAGTGTTTATCATATTTTATTCTGAACTCAGCTCTGATACCAAGCTGTGATGCCCCACCCCGAGACCTACATTAACAAAGAGCATTATGGAGTAATAATGTCTGTTAATGCAGAGAATAGGGCTGGTTAAGAGCGACCATCTGTAAGATTTGTCTTAAACATGTATTGAATACGTCGATTGGGTGCTCTAATTTTTTTTCCTTTATCTTTCTCAAGTGGATCGACATATTCAATAAATGTTTAATACAAAACTACGGTAGCTAACAAATCTATTAAAATAGAATATAACAATAATAAATATAATAGATCACAGAACAGCAGTCATATATATATATACATATAAACAGATACATCATAGTACACTACATAGTGATACAACAGTGGTGGTACATAAACTACAATATATACATCGAGTCAAAATGAATGGATACATATCAAAATTTACAAAACACTACAAAGCTAAACAAAAGATGACTAGCGGAAGTCATAGCGGAAGCAACAAAGCAGAAATCTACGGCAGGTGACTAACCTGAAATAACTCGGTCTGACCCGAGTACATAAATTACATGGGTCAGTCAAGCTTAAATAAACTGATTAGTATGAGATAAGTGAAATATAGGGATAGGTGATAACATCTCTTCTCAAAAGAGAAGAAGCAACATCTAACATAAGTCAACTACTAAATAGGAGACGATATCACTAAAATACTTCATATAGAAGTTTCTCGAAAGAAGCAAGTTCAACAACAATATCTATTAATCACAAATATTCGTCTCATATCATCGGCACGTATAATAACCAACATAATGGCTATCATCAACCATAACTCCTAAATAGGAAATCACAAGTCTAAAAAATATGCCAAAGAATGGCGATCATAAATAACTCCTAAAATAGGAAATCGCAAATCTCAAAAATACTCCAAAGGATGGCAACCACAAATCCCAATGTGTAGGACTCAATTAAGAGTTTAAAACTCCAAAATGTAATCACCATATAATAATTTCTCAAATGGCTCAAAACGCCAAATAATCTCAAAATGGCAAAAACATTTGGAAATCACAAATAAATCATGAAATATCGCAAAAGATTGCACATGCTTAATTAAATGGCCGAAGCCCGCCAAGTACCGTGTCTCAAATAAGGCGCCAAATACGTCCTGAAGGACAAACATCCCGAAGGACAAACATCCCAAAAGACAAACATCCCATAGGACAACATCCCGAAGGACAACATCTCGAAGGACAAACAGCTATAAAAGCCCAAAGGACCCGAAGGTCCAGTACTGGCAATCAACCCGAAGGTCCAAAATAAAGTGTCACCAACTTCCAGATAGTAACCAAATCATTGACAACAGTGCATCCCATACCACACATTCTCACTTAACTATTTACTATAAGGTAGTTAATTTCACTCTTGTGTATAACCTCAATGGAACAAGTCCGGAATTAACTGAAGAAGTAAACGCATGTGTCCCATACCACATGTTTTACTAAATCATTTAAATCACTTCCTCCTTCGCTTGAAGAGTGCAAAAACGCATATTTTATATTGAAAATAATTTGCTTTGAGAAAACTAGTTTTTAAAACAATTTCTGAAACCGTTTGGAAATTTTGGCTTTGAAATTCTCTTTTTGTTATAGGGAATACATTATTTTAATAGCTTTAAAAAATAATTATAAATATTGTAAAATTTTATTACAAAAGCTATATGATTATAAAATCATTTCAAAATCATTTTAGAAAACATGTGCTCGAAAACAGCAGAAATCATCGAAAACACTGAAAATTGGCATATGAAATCGTCTTGAAAACACGTCAATCCAGAGTACAGATCAACAAAATGTTGGCTTACCTATTGATAGGTTAAATCCCTTCAAAACAGTCTAAAATATTGCAAGAATCGATCATAATATTCGCTGGAATGAGCAGGAGAACACAAAACAGTGCACAGAACAAAAAAAACAGGCTGGAAAAATGAACAAGCTCAGGTCGACCCATAGGTCGACCATTGTATTGCCTAGGTCGACACAAAGGTCGACCTATGGATTGTCTTGCTCAACTCTAAGGTTGAGCTCTGATAGTTTATGGTCGACCTGAAGGTCGCGATTTCTACAGTCATTTTTGCCTGCTTCGATCCAGTTTTTGAGCAATGTTTTCAAGCACTTCCAAGATGATTTTGACTGTAAAATTCACATGCACAAACTACTACACATGGACAACAATTCAAAAAAATTCCGGCATGGATTCATGACAAGAACAGAGATTTATAAGCACAAAAAGAAGGACTCTAGCACAGTTTCTTACTATAAACTTTCAAGCAGCAGATATAATTTTACCGTAAGCAAAATTTAGCAGTTTCCAGCATACAGACTTGCTTTAAACTAGATTTGTGGGTTATAAACTCACCTTAGCATGATTTTGAGCGATTTTAACTTGCAAGCTAGGATCTTTTTGGTCCAAAGAAGCTTTAAGAACCTGTAGACAAAAGATAGAAGGCATGCAATCAAGAAGAAATGAAGTTACAGACAACTCAACTCTCAAAATTGAAATAGATGAATTAATTTGTGATTTTGGTTTTGATTACCTGTTATTCTCTTTAATTTGCTAATTTTCCTTTTGATTTTGCTAAAATTTGAAGCTAGATTTGAGTTTGAGAGATGGTAGCCATTTTTTTCTTTCCTGGTTTGTTCAGGGATAGCTAGAAATGAGAAAGGAGAAAATGAACGTACAGTTCATTTCCAACCTCTCCTGCTCATTCTAGAAATGGGTTTGGGCTTGAACCCATTACCCAATATGCATATATGTTTATACTTAGTTAAAATCTAACTAAGTTATTCTATGTTAACACCATATTTCACCATTTTATGCACATTCTCATTATTTAATCAAATAATTTATCATAACTTCATGTGTTTATGTTTACAAAAATGTTCTATCAACGTATAAAAGATATTTTAGCCATTAAAAATTAATTACAAACAATAAACTCTTATTTTTACCTAAATACTTTATTTTACACTATTATTTACATAAAACACCATTTTATTTAAATAAATCATCATTTTAACAACCAATATTACATAAAATCATTTCTTTTGTTTAATTGAATGTAATAATCCTTATTAACATTATTTTTACATCTAAATATTATTTTTGAGCAAAACTCCACCTTTTTATTTACATTATTTTTCATATTAAACTTTAATACTTCATTAAAATTTACAAAACTCAACATTTGGCAATAATTTCCAAAATTATTGCATTTTATCAAATTACAACCATATAATACTCATTTTTGTCACTAACTAATATAATAAAGTTTTAAAAACTTTATTTTCAACATTTTATTTTTATCTCAACAAATTAATGTTGAATTAAATTCTTTTTCCTTTATTTAATTAACTTATTAACCACCGAATCAATATATTTCTTTTATTCACAATTTATTACCTACCAAACTATCTTAATTCTATTTTATTTCACCAAATCCATTGTTTATTTAAAATAAATAATTTTAACAAATTTTATATCTCCAATTTATTTTATTCCTTTATTATTGAATTATAACCACCGTTATAGTTTAATTTCATAGGTAATCACCAAATCCAGGGTTGTTACAAAATCTCTTGTTGAGTCCTCCAAGTTTCAGGAGGAAATTTCCGCTCTAAAGAATCAAGTGCCTTCCCTTTCTATGGCAAAAGATGAAGCAACCTCTGAACTGGAGCGATTGAGAACTTCTCTCGCCCAGTCAAAATCTGCTACTTTAGAGGAACGAAAGGCTCGTCAACTCCTTGCCAATGAGAACTTCGCAATGCAACTAACCGTCAAAGAATTCGACGAGGAGATGGCCCGTATGGCCATGGAAAATGCATCTCTGAAAGAGAAGTTGAGGAGAAAGAAGGCTTCCCTCAAACTTGCTATCGATACCATTTCAGATGCCAAACAGTGAGTATCTCAGTTTCTCGACAAAACACTTGAAGATGTTAAGCTCCTTTGAAGATTCTTTGATGCTTGCCTATGCAGATAATATCGGTAAATGCCCTGAGCTTAGTTTTCCCTCATTCGACTCCAGCCTCATAGATAGAGTTATGGGAAAAATAAACCAGTTGAAATAGGGAACCAAGGCTGTTGAAAAGGAAGAAATTGATGCCTCTCAGATTCTCTCTTTTGAAGTCCCCTCTTTTGAAGTCGAATCTGACTCAGAAGATGAAGGCGACAAAGATGACGCTGCCGAAGAAGAGAGCGACAATAATGATGATGACAACGATGATAATAATGATGATGACAACAATGATGGACAAGGCCTAGGTGGCGACAGAGGGGACCGTACTGAGACTTCTGACAAGAATGGAGATGATAATATTAGAGCCTCAGAAAAAGATCCATCTCCCCAAAAAGAAGTCCCGCTGAATCTGTCGGGCCCTCTACTCCTCAAGTAGAAGAGCTTGCTTCTATTAATGTTGAAGAACCAAGAGGAAAAGAGAAGGTCTCTCAAACTTCTATCCCGATATCTTAGGTATGGGATTTTCTGTTTAAACATCTTTTGCTTTGAAGATATTAATAGTGTAAATCATTCATTTTAGATAAGGAAGAAATCCGTCCTCCCCTATAATACCAAACTTGAGAGAAAACAAGAAGAGATATACAGATTATATAGGGAGTTAGACAAGCAAATAAGGGAGCACAATGTACTTTCTGATGAATATCATAAGCTTAATAGAAGTGCATCAGTGGTGGCGTCTTTTAAGCATCAAAAAGCTGCCCCCTATTAAAGAGAGCGCGCCTTCGCTACGATGCTCTCTTAAAAGAAAACCGGGAGTTAATCACCTTATTTTGGATGCTGATTGAAGAGAGGGATATTTTAGTCAACTTCTTATATAAGGCCTACTGTAGACACTCAATTCTTGACTTTTCATATTTAGGCGAACTTAGTGGGGGTCTACTTAGGCGCTTTCATGTAACGACCCAGAATTTGACCGCTTTAAAATATACTATTTAGAGTGGTTTTAAATATAAAATATAAAGAGTTTTATGATTTAAATAATATTCAATAGGGTTTGGAAGTAGAAATATACATAAAAATAGTAACATTTGCCTATATCGACAGAAGTGACAAAATGCTGATTTTAGGAAAGTAAGTTTCAATGGTTAAATAAATTATTTTAATTAATTTATGAGTGTTTATATTTTTAAATAACATTATACAAATTTATTTTTAAATTTGGTTTACATAAATAAATGTTTTAACCAAAACGTCAAAATGTGACCGTAAAACATTTTGTCGAAAATCAACGTTTTTTCGATTAAAAGTTGTCGCAACGTCGTCACACCTTTATTTTGTTATATAGGAATATATATTCAAATAGTATAAATATTAATTAATTCACTAATCAAGTTTACTTTTACTAAACCTACTTAGAAAATTCTAGAATATAATTAAGAAAAAGTAAGCACAAAAAGATAAAATGTCATTTCAAAGCAAAAAGTAAAACATCAAATCAAAGAAACATAATTATTACTTTCTTTACTTAATACTTAAGTGAAAATGACATGTAATGATTTGAAATATGATGTTAAGTGTTGAAAAAAATAAGATTACTTTATAAGTAAGTAAGGGTATTTTGGTCTTTTTACAAAATATTATTTTAATCCAAAACTTTTCTATAAATAAGACCACCATTCTTCCACTTTTTTTTACACATTTCTACCCTCTTCTTCTTCCTCCTTGAAGCTCTCTTTAATGGCTTCCTCTTCTTCTTATTCCATTTCCTTACTAACTTTTTCAAAACCATATCAAATCAACTCCAAACATAACCAAACTTTGCCAAAGACCTAAGAATACCATTAGAACATGATTTAGCATCTAAGAAGTCAAGAAATGATGGAGGAAGGAGTGGAATAAGGCATGGCCGAACCTATCAAGGAAGAGGAGCAAGTTTGTGAAGCTCCGTAGCGAGAAAAAGAGAAGGAGGTGATGGCCGAGCACTAGAAAGTGAGGAGAAGTTGTTTATGTGATGGTTTGGTATAGTTAAGAAGATGTAGTGAAGTGTTGGAAAATGAATGTTGGTAGGAAGTTAATCGGTTTTGTTAAAAGTGAGAAACTCTATTTAACATCTCTATTTTTATATATACATGTTTGATGATGTGTTATGATTGCTATGGATTCTTATATATGATTTGATCATCAAGTATTGATTGCTTGATATGATTGTTAAATTGTTTTACCAAGTCACGTTAATATACGTCGATAAGCATAAAGGGAATCACTTTCCTTTTGAAAATGAAAGGGTGTATATGGAATGCTTAAACCTTTTGGAAATAGTTTTAAAATGAGTTAGAAATGTTTTATAAACATTTAAATATGTTTAAAGAAATAAAGAAAGAAAATTAAAATTTCATCAAGTAGATTTTGAAATATGTCCCAAATAATTTTCTAAAAACATCGCGGTTTTGCAGTTCGAAATCCAAAAAGGGATTTTTTATAAATGATACTTTTAAATGTTTTAAAAATATGAAATAAATTTGATAAATCAATTAAAATGGTTTAAAAGATATTTTGAATGGAAAATATGAATTTTCAAATATTAAAAGGTTGTTTAAATCAAATAAGCTTATATAGCACTTTCTGCAGCACTTTTATGCTGCAAATTCTATAACCTTTTGAATGTAGTTTTAAACTTAACAATTCTTTCCTAAATCTTTTGTGAATGATTTTAAAAGAATAATTAAGTGTTTTAAATGATGATTTGGAAGTTTAATAAATCATTTCTAAAATGAAGATTAATAATTGAGTATGCGGAAACAATTAGTACATTTGTCATGCCTGTGAGATCCTGGAAGATAAAACAAGGTGTTTAACTAAGTTTAGGGATGGAGCAACCAGTGCCCTGAACTTACCTGGCCTATGTTTTCTCTTTTTAGGCGAGGGGTGGAATAGATCGAAAGGAAAGCCCGGATGCTCTAAAGAGATCATATTTAAGTTTTTCCAAAATAAAAGAAAAGAAACAGATTCTTTGAATTTTATTTAACCACTTAACATTTTTTTATTCGATGATTTTTACGAAGGAATCGGGATCGGATTTGGGTGATTCCTGTTCGAAAAACCGGGACCAGATTTGGGTGATTCCTATCTGAAAACCCTGTCAAACTAATTTTCAAAATAAAACATATTGAAGACAAAGATCGTTAAAGACAAAGATATTCATGATGTAAGATTACTTGCCATTAGTCCCTGGAGGTGAAACTTGCCATTAGCCCCTGGAGGTGAAATTTACCATATTTAAGATGGCAGTAGTGCTCTGTTATGAAAATATTTGATTTGCAAGAATATGATTTGAAGTTAAGAAAGAAATCTTTGATTAAGATTTAAAAGAATGATTTGGAAAGGTTTTCCTAAGTAAAAGAGAAGATGATTTGGAATTATTCCAAGATTTAAGAAAGAGTTTAAATAAATGGTTATTATAACACTTAAACAATATAATAGAAATCATTTTCTTGAATGTAATAACAAACTGAGTATGCGAAAACGACTAGTACACGGGTTTCGTCTGTGAGACCCAAGGAGACTTGGGTGAGGGACGGAACATGTCGAAGGGAAAGCCCGGATGCTCCAAAACAAATATCAAACTGTTTTAACCCAAGTTAAAATAAAGTGTTATAAATATTTGATAGAATGAAGCATTGATTTATCATTTATTGTTGAGTTTATTTTGTTAATAGATTGTTTGGATTTCACTCGACCAGTTTATGAGCGTTGATTACTATTTATTGATTTTTGACTTTGCTCGACCAGTTTATAAGCAACTAATTATCCATATGCATGGGCTGGGTAGAAAATAATTGTAGGCTAACACCTTGTGATTATTTCATGATTTGACTATATGGTGTTTAGCAGTAGATTTTGGTACACTTCAAGTTAATGAATTGTTTTGAAAATTGATTTTCAAATGGAAATGTTATGAAATCTTTTCCCTTTAAAAGAAATAGAAATGTTTGGTAATGGATATTTTGACGTTATATTATATAAAAGTGATTTATATAAGAACGGTTTTATAAAAATGTTTTATAAAACGGAAAGAATTTCGAGGACTAAACCCGATGATTTTAAGATGATTTTTGAAAGGACTTAGAAATGAAAATTATTATAGATTTGAAAGTACTTGTAAATATTAGTGTGAAATGATTTATCGCTTCGGGATATGAAATGGTTTGTTATGATTCGGGTAACCCGTAACTAAAAAGTGGGCATGTGTTTTTGTTATAGTCCGCTCTTGGAATAGAGGGATATACTTATTTATCGATTGTATTAAGGCTGGGACCCAGTTGCCTTGTTATTGGGAGAAACCTTCCGATCTGGTGGTTTGATATGTTTTTATTACAGTATTTGGGATTTCCAAATAAGCTTTTCAAAAGTGATTTGATTTAAGATCCCGAAGTAAAGTATAATTTGAATATTAAAGATATATATATATATTTCAAAAGTTTTGAAATAAGAATTTGAGAATAAAGTCCAAAGAGATAATTTCCGTAAAGGTAATTAGATTTGAAAATCTAAAATTTAAGATTAAGCCTAAGCGGGTAGTTTTGGGAATTGCATATTGTTTGTTGCATCGTAGGCTCCATGAGTCCTATTTGCGATAGGAGAACTACGTTGGCTTGATCCTATATCTAATTGGGTACCCAATTAGATAGGGGTACGTAGGCAGTCACAAGTGGTAGTGATGCAGCCCCTAAAATAATATAACCCTTTCATGTTTATCTGTTATTGGTTGTTGTTTATCTTGTGTTATTATATCTTTCCTGCTTACTATTTTATTCCGCATTTACATTGTTTATTGAGTTCACAGGTAAGGATAGTGTTGTCTCTCTCATTAGAGTTGTGCAGTGGTAGATTTATAGTCATTGTATTTGGTATGTATTAAAACACACTTTGTAGAATTAATAAATAAATAAATTACTCTGATAAGTTGTATAATTGAAATTATATCCTATACATTTAGTAACATTGAATATTTATCAAATATGGTGTATTAAGTTGGTAGTTTTCATTAGTAGTTTTAGAACGGACGAATTTTTGGCAATTTTAACTGGTCCGAAAATCCAGGTCGTCACATTTCATAAGAGATACTTGGATGAATTCGGATCCGACCCGCACCCTGGAGCTTGTTGGAACTTACCACAGGTCAGATCCATTCCCCTAGCTCTTCCTCCCGAAAAGTTTAAGTATTATAAAGAAAATTTATCTCTGAATTATTTTCTAAGTCTATTTTGTTTGAACCAGATGAGTAATTCTAAACATGCAATAATATATTGATTCTATAAACATTTGTTTTAGTCTTGCTTTTTATGCTTAGTTTCATTTTATTATATTATCACAGAGTGACTGTTCATCAGGTCAACTTGTTTCTAGAGACCATGTAAGCCAATATGTTAAATTGATAAGATTTTATCTTGAAAAGGCATCAATTTTAAAGTCTTCAAAATTAGCAAGATACCGTTTTCTTAGAGATTTACAAAAACTCTACCTGGAACATCCTTGTCTCCGCTTTGATTCCCTTGGTGATGAGAAAGAAAAGCTTCTTAAGGAGATTAGAACATTTCATACTAAGTTAATTTGTGGCCGCGATAGTCCTCCGGTTGGGAAGTGGGACTATAGAAATGTCCACTAGTTATTACTCCCGAAGGAGTCAACATTCCTTTTGATTCGTCGGTTACTCTCTCCGCTAATTCATTGAATAAAGTTAGAAATGCAGTTTCCCAACTTTAGATATAAAACTATTGTCTATTGTATCTTTTAGTTTCGTTGTTATTTGAGTTGTAATCTGTTATCATAATAATAAAAAGATTTTCCATTCTGATTTTGACTCCATTTTGTTTCTTTTTCTATTTAAATAGGAGTTAAAATTATCAGCAGCTCCTCTCTCAATTGATTCAGCATCGCGCTTTACTACTCTTAGAGGTAAGCTGTTGACAGAATTTGAAAGGAGCAAACTTCTTGATGATACTATACTCGAACGCTTTCATGGTAACGCTGAAGCCTTAAGGTTGGCACAAGAGATACTTACTTTAGAAAACTACTGTAAGCAACCTTAAGGGTCAAGTTGCCAGTTTGGAGGCTGATATCAAAAGCAAAGGTGAAATGATTTCTGCACTAAAGCGACAAGTAAAGTCAAACCCTTCAATCCACTTTGATCAGAAAATGTCGAAACTCCTTCAACAAATAAGTGATTTAAAGATAAAATTGAGGGATAACCAAGCTCAATGCGAATCGTTGGAATATATCATAGGGGATAATGTTCAGAGTATCGCTTTACCGGCTCCCCGCGCTACTCCTTCTATGACTAGACCTACAAGGTCTACTTCCCTCGTCGCTCAAAAATTCCCCACAATGACTAATCCCTCTCCTGGCTTAGACGAGGGGATAATGGGTGAATGGTGTAGGAAAGTCAAATTTGAAATGGCAAAGTATTTTGACGAACAACAAATGACTAAATATTCGCAATGTATAAATGAGTATGCCGCCAGAGTTCAGGAACTTGAACGTGGAAACTACTTCCTTCAGAAGCGAATAGTAGTATTAGAAAGGAAAAATAAAACCCTTAGGGGTGCAAACAGAGCTTTCAATCACGCTCTAAAGACCAACATCGATGCAATCGACGATGCAGATAGGATAAGAAAGAAAGAAAGAAAAGAAACTCAAGGAAGTCCTCTGCATCGCAATTTGTCACATAGTAGATCCCTCAATTGCTGAGAATCTGAATAAGGCTACTCAAGACTTATAATAGATCTGTATTCATGAAATGTATATACTTATCCTGTGTATTTGTAAATAGTTTCATAAATTATGTAAATCATAAAACTTTGTAAATATCACCTGATTTGTGATTCCTTCCCATATTGTCATTTCTGAAATACCTGTTTGACAGCTCATGCTATTATTTTTATATCTTCTGAATCTTTCATTCTTCTTTGCTGTTTTGATTTCCTTGGAAAGTATGAAGCAAACAATATTTCCAATTGTTAGTTTGAAATTGCCATATAAATCTATGTATGCCATTCGTGTAGATTAAAAAATCACTATGTTAATCGCATGAAAAGTAATTTATATCAAATGTCTAAATCCCATCTAACCATGATGAGAAATAATTAAGAATTTAACTTTAACCATCTTGCTGGAATGTCTGAAGTCTGTTGATAGAAAACCCTGCCCTAAAGTAGGGATATAAATGTGAGAGATTCATTCTCTAAAGAGCTAAATATGGAAAATCCCAGAAATCATTATCTGAATATTTGTAATATAAACCCCATGACCCGTTCTCAAGTATTTATGAAACTTGGAAACTTAGAAATCCAAAACCCGGATTCAGGTATTAATAGAAACTTATAATAATGATCTTCTTGAGAATAATCTTTGACCCAGATTTGGGCATTTGTGATAGAAATCCATAATAGAAATTCATAATAGAAACTTCAAGCCCGAATTTGGGCATTAATAAGTAATAGTCCCGAAACCCAGATTCGGGTGTTAATAGATGAAATTCAAAAATGAGAGTCCCGAAACCCAGATTCGGGTATTAATAGATGAAATTCAGAAATGAGAGTCCCAAAACCCAGATTCGGGTATTAATAGACGGAGTCTTGCTTTACTCCTCAGCTTCTGTCTTCTTTGACATGTATAAACCCTTTATGCCTTGTTCAATAGTAATCTGATTGGCTGCTTCTCAAGCTTAGACGTTTTAGTCCATAATCTGATGTGCCACTTCTTGGGCCTGTACATCTTAGTCCATTAGAGATATTCCGCTTCTCAGGTTCAGACATCTTAGTCCATTATTTACTGAGCCTCTTCTCGGGCTTGGATATCTTAGTCTATTGTTTAACGAGCCTCCTCTTGGGCTTGGACATCTTAGTCCATCATTTCATGAGCCTCTTCTTGGGCTTGGAAATCTTAGTCCATTGTTGTCCGGTGTTCTTGGTTAGCTCATCTTAGAGGATGGAACCAAGGACTTACCCGACCTCCCTCTAGGAGGCGCCCTGCCCTGGCCATAGCATGGCGCAGACATGGGCTTGTTCGGTGCTTTAACCTTGCCATATATGGCGCGGATAAAGGCTTACTCCATCCTCCCTCCAGGAGGTGCCCTACCGTGGTCATGGCGTGGCGCGGATAGGGGCTTGTTCAGTGCTTTACCGTGGCCATAGTATGGCGCGGATAAAGGCTTACTCCATCCTCCCTCCAGGAGGTGCCTTGACCTAACCAGAGGCACGACCAAGGGCTTGTACGGTGCTTTAACCTGGCCATACCGTGGCGCGGTTAAAGGCTTACTCCACCCTCCCTCCAGGAGGTGCTCTGCCCTGGCCATCTTGGCACGGACAAAGGCTTTCTACCATCTTCGGTAGACTACCATCTTAGGTAGTATCCAAATTCAAGGAGTATTTCACTCCGTACCATGTAGATCTTTCTTAGAAAAGTAACTCTTCATTGATTTTTCTCATGTTCTCTTTACAAATTCTTTAATCTTTCCTTGATGAAAGAAATTGACTATCTTCCCCTCTAGGGCTCTGCAATGATTGGTCTCGTGTCCGTTCATCATGTGATAGTGATAGTAGGATCCCTCCAAATTCCTTTCATGTTTTGGCTTCTTTTTCTATGATGGCCAATAGCTAAGCTTATCCTTGGTTAACAAGTAGACATTCTCTACTGATGTTGTCAAGTTGCATTCTTTAGGAAGTCCAGACTTGAAACTTGATTCTTGAGGATGGCTTTTTGATTTTTTGTTCCTTGGCCTTGTAGTTTTACACTCTTCGATCGCTTTTCATTTTTCCATCCTTTGTGGTTCTTGTGTTGGAAGTGTTCTCGTCGCAGTTTGTTGCCATTTATATGCAAAAGCATTGTAGTTAGCCATTATCTCTTTTTCAAAGATTGTGCCTTTGAAATAATGTTGAATAGTTCTCCTCATTTGACTGAATACATTATCACTTCCACTTTTCCTTCCTCCTAAGGCAAAAATTGGGGTGGGGCCAACATGAAAGGGGTTCAAGCTCCATTTCTCAGGATCATATGATTCTGCTTTTTTCTTGTTTATAATTCTTAGAGCTTCAAGTCTTAGCCTTTGCTCTTCATTTTGGTTGGAATCCTTAATGGCTCTTTGGGAGAATCTTGTCACATTTGGTTCTGAAGATCCTTGCTCTGATCTTTTGATTCTTCTATCCATGATGATGTTGGACCAAAGTAAATAAGCTCAGAATTGAGTTAGGTTAGGTTAGAGACAAGTGGCGTTGAGTTTTTAACCAAGTCGAAGGTTCAAGCCCTCCTTCTAGCGCCAAATTGTTAACAAGAAATCTTGCTAACACGCCGATGTGGAATAAAGGGATAAGGTTGGTCTTTTTTGGTTTCCTTTATATAAATGGAGAATAGTGGGAGGTGAATTTCCTTTTTAATTTCCCTTTCAAATAAGTTGTTAAAGTGGAAACTTGTTCAAGTTGACCTTTCGATCTAGTCGAAACGACTAATTCCTTTACTTAACAGCCTTTCGACTTAGTTGGGATAGAGTGGTTTTTCCTTCGAAAGCTTTTCTGTCGACTCAGTTGAGATACCCTGGATAAGGTTTATCTTGACAGGTTTCGACACAGTCGAAGATTTTAGTTGTTAGGTGGTTAGGGTTCTATCCAAGAACTTAAGGCAAAGGTTTCGACCCTTGTGGAAGGTTTAGGTTTCAAAAGGTTTAAGTGGATTGAAGATAGGTTTTGACCTTGTCGAAAGTAGGAGCCCAAAAGAAGTTAACCAGGGGTTATAACTGAAGTTACTTGAATACGTTAGGTTTAATATGAGTCGGAAGAGACCTTTCGATACAGTCGATACTTGTAACACAAGGTTAAACCAGATAAAACTTGAAAATCAATTAAGTAATCTAAAATATTGAAGACTTCCCTTTTTCAGCTCAAAGAAGACTTTATTACTCAAAATACCTAATTCAATTTAGAAACTAGAGTTTTACAGCTTTTGAATTAAGAAAGTATAAGTTTGGAATGAATGAATTCGGATCCCCAAAACCTGACTCCTTGGGTCTTATTTATAGATGCGGGTCAGCACCTTTTGACACCAATGCTTTCGACCTGGTCGAAAGGTGGCTTCCGTATTGACACTAGTATGCTTCCGCCTTTATTGAAAGGAGCGATTGCGCTTTCCTTCTCTATGCTGCTTTGCAAGAGCTTTCGACACTATCGATAGGCTTTATCCAGTAGTTTTGAAGATGTTGAGTTGTCGATGGTTTCGATGCTATTGGCTGCTTTTGAACTCTTGCCTATGACTTGATGTGGAACCTCCCTGGACAATAATGGCTTCGACCGGTTCGAAGGCTTGCTTTAGCTTTCGAAAGGGTTGTTCAGACCAATACATGCTTTCGAGTGGTTTGAGTGAAGGCGAAACCTTTGGTTTCGAAAGGTTTGGCGCGTATTTGAAGAGTTGCCCTTCATTGTCTTTGAAAGGTGTTGCTTGAACTATTTGGAAGGTCTTTAATCATGTGGAATCACCTGCTTCAAAAGGTGGTCATTGAAGGAAGAAGGGTGCTTTCGACTCCTTCGAAAGTCTTTGAAGCTTTTGGACTTCGACTGTAACATCTCTTCGAATCCTTCGAAAGGTCTAGTCGAAGCCTTTTCCTCTTGTTCTCCTTTGCCTTCAACTCGATCTGGTTTCGACTAAGTTGAAAGAAATTTTTGGTAGTAACAAACATAAACTTCGAGTCAGACATAAAGCCTAGTGTGAATATACTATTACATCTCGGTTTATTGATATTAAGTGAGACCACGCTGCTTGGCAGAATTGGTTTCCCCTCATTAATATCCCCTTAAAAAACTTCTTTTTTCAAATCATAATCCTGCTACCAAACTGGTTAGTCAAACTGATTGTATCAAAATAGCAAATATCATATATGCTAAAAACAGGTAATAAATGGACCAGCTGTGCGAAGAAAATGTAGTTTTGTTTGGCTAACTACTAACCTTTGGCTGACTCGGGCCTACCAGACAAACTAAACAAATTATCTAACAACTATTAGACATACTCCTGGATGGTCTGTCCTTAACTTACTTCTCCAAGGGTCACCTGATCCTAATGGTTTTGCGGGCTCACCAATAACCTATCTCTGTACATATATATTCCTTTATGTGTGTAACCATCATTTAAGTCATACCTATGACTAAGCTCTATACACTAGAATTTTGGACTAAATTAGCTAGGGCTAATAACTAATGTGTAGGGCACGACCCTATACCAGTCCCATCTGGTATACAAATATCTAAGTCATTTTACTTAGGGTTAACTATCCTTTAAATTTTACTTGAAAACTTTTTCAAAATAATTTAACCCTTTAAATCATACTATACAAGGAAAATAAACTATTTTCTTTACTCAAATCTTTTTGCCATGATATATGCTTTTCTCAAAGTATTGTTGATTGAAACATTCGAAACCTTTGTTTAAAACCTTTAAACAATCTCATTCGAAACCATTGAAAGTACCCCTTTCGAAACCATTGAAAGCTGTGCAGTTAAAGCGCTCGGCGGATTCAATGCGGTGGAGGTGCAAAAAGTTATAGCGGGGATATAGCGAGGATATAGCGGGATATAGCGGATGACTCTAAATAGCATACAAAACTCATACTTAATGTTTTTACAAATATATAAACGGTAATTAAATGCAAAATTAACATTCAATTAAATTATAATTAATACATAAATAATTTTATATAAAAACATGTCCGAATATATTGTAAATAAACGTAAAACTGTTGTATATAACATAATTGAATTTAGTAGAATATTAGAGTATTTTAATTTCTGAAAATATATTACAAATTCAATTAAATAAATTAATTTAATAATTTTTATAATGTATAAATGTCATTCTTTAATTCATTTATTTTGAAGAAGATATAGCGGACATAGCGGAATATAGCGGGAATAACGGGATATAGCGGAAATAGCGGGGCTTAAAGCGGAAAGGCTATATTTGGGGCTATATGGAAATATCGTAGCGGTAGAAATCCGCTATGAGATATAGCAGGGTTATAGCGGGGCATTAACTGCATAGATTGAAAGCACCCCTTTCGATATAAGTAAAATACTTTACTTTATAACCTTAGGCCTAAAGACTAAACATACCTTTTGAAACCATTGAAAACATCTTCTTCGAAAGCTTTATAAACCTTAGACATCCTCTTTTAAAATACCTTAAATATGCCTTTCGAAACCATTGGAAACCTTTCTTATAAACACTAAGGTAAACCTTTCGAAAACACTGAGGAATCACCGCTTCGAAACCATTTATACATATACTTTTCGAAAATACTAGGAACCTTCCCTTAGAAACCTTTACTTATTACTTTTCGAAAGCACTAAAGTATACTGCTTAAAACAAACCTTTCGAAAGCATTGGGTTCAAGTTAAAACATGTGGAAAACCTTTCGAAACCATTTCTTTCGAAACCTTCGGGGTTTAACCTTCAAATTATAAAAAGGGCCTTAAATCAACCAAGTCAAAAGCAACTCTTTCGAAAGAAATTTCCTAAGTAAAGAAGTGGATGGTGTCGAAACCCATCCCTTCGAAGGCATTGGAGAGGCGGCTTTAATTTTGAAAACAAAGGGAACCTTTCGAAACCAAACCGGGTCGAAAGGTAAAAGGCGGCAGTTAGGGGTTTCGAACCCTTCAAAAGCATTTACTTAAAACAAAGGCGTAGCCTCATTCGAAATCATTCTTTCTTTAAAACAGTCGAAAGCTATCTTATTTGTAACCATTCCATTCGAAGGCAAAGAAGGCGCATTTTCTTTAGGAAGTAAAGCAAAGGCTTCGACCCCATCGGAACCCCTTGTTTTGACCCAGTACCTTTCACCTATATCCAATTCACTCTATACCAGGTCTTTAATACTATGTGCATTAGTTTCGATGGTGATGGAGATGGAAGCACTATGTCGAAACCTGGGTGCCAAATGTGGCGAAACATGAAAAAAACATGTATAAACTTATTTTTAACCTTTTCAAGTAATTTTTTTCATCTAACCTGCCTTGTTTGTCAAAATATGATTGGTTGCTAATTTCTTTTCTAAAAGTACTGCCGAAATTTCAGAAATAAATAAATTAAATTATTTACAAAATGCCCCTTCTCCTTTTATAAATATAGAAAACATTTAAGTCCCATTCCTTAAATAATTTTATATATCCATTAAAGCACTTAGGAAAATTCTATAAAAATTCACATAAATCTCTTTTAATATGTTTTTTAACATATTTAAATTTCACACCCAAAACATATACATAATTGTCGAAATTAATTTTAAACCCAAATAACCTTTTTCTTCACTAGAAAATTAATATTAATTCCATAATAATTCAAAAAATTATGAAACTTGAAACCATTTCCGGAAATATCATTTCCGACCTTAAATAAAATTCACAAGGAATTTGGATGCCATCCAATAGGTTTTTCAATCCAAAACATATCATAAATTCAATATGGATAAGCATAATTCATCAACAAGCATATATATATTTAAACATCATTCAAAACATGGCACTATACTTGCAAAAACATTCGGATCTGATTCAAGAAACTGAAATCATCAAAATATGAGATGTAACATATTACTCACCTTTAGCTTTGTTATTAAGGTGTTGAGATTTGATTCTTGAATTGAATTTGATTAGCTTTTCCTCTTGATTTAGCTTTTCTTTGCCTTACTCTTCTTTAATGGTGGCCGGCCTCTAGATTTAGTGCTTTAGATTGTGAACGTGAAATGAAGGTGGGCTAAGGGTTTAGGTTATAAGAATATAGTTTATTCCTATATTGCCCCTTATCTAATTCCCTAACTTATTTCATTTTAAATTCCTTTTAACTTATTAGTTCAACTAGGCACAACTACCCCTTTATTATACAAATCTCAATCCCTTAACCATTTAATCTTTACATTATTCTATTTAACTTAGCTAATTAAATCTCCTAAATAATGTTATCTAAAATTAGGGGTGTTACAGTTCGATTCAACATCGGATCCGTCGTTTGCAGCAGTTTGCTCTAAAGACATTGCAGCCAAACGCCTCGTGCGTTTGGAACCCATAGCTATCACACTTAGCAAATAAGAATTGTTAGAAACATAACCTGTACCCCCTTGTGTGAAGTGTAAACTAGAGCAGTGTGGTGCGGTGTTATCCGATGCTTTGATAAACGATTCAGAATTAAAAACGACAACAGTGACAAGATATTACGATTTGGCCGAACTGATCGTCATCCCTGACCATCTCAATCAACATTCACATCGATCGGTTGTGGATTTCACATAGGGACCGGGATCGGACATCAGCATAATGGAGTGTAGCATTTGCAATTCAAGTTTGAGTTGAATTCCATTTCATATGTTATACATTACATATACAAGTTCATGCTTGAATGTGCATTAAGTACAAGATCACGTGCCAAGTGACGATTTATACGCATTTGAATTCAAGTCCAGATGTTCAAAGTTTAATGATGTGTATTTGATTTCACATCTCAACTTCGATTTCGATTATGCTAATATGCAAGTGCAAGTTTATGTTCAAAGTTGATGTGCTTGTTCGAGTTCATGTGTCTAGGTATGGTAATGTTCAAGGTCGAATTGGTCAAAGTGTCCAAGTGCGCTTGAGCGAGGCCAAGAAATGGCTAAGTATGCCTAGACACAGGGATCACATACGATCATTCATCAAGGAAGAATTGCCACGTGACCACCGATCCCTCAACTCATTCAACGCGCAATCCATCGCACTCCGATCCCCCCCACGCCTGCTATGACCGATCCCTTTCCTCCAAACACTGCAACCGATCCCTATGTCTAGCTACTATTGATCGCTTGGACTTCACTAACCCCAAGCATTACAAATGTGCCTTACTTCACCTTCTCCGACTCACCGCCGAACCATAGGTTCATGACTAGTAACACAAATGACCCCAAATTTCATTCTAAATTCATTATTAAATCGCCATTACATCTCATCATTCATGCATATAGAGAAAGCAAAACCCTATTCCGAATCGCATACTACAAAGTCGAATCACATACAAATCATAATAGAGACCCACCTATGTAATTTAGCAATGTAAGGAGAATGCGATTAGCATTGGTTGATTCAAAAGTCCAAAATAATATCTAGACTATAAACTAGGGGTCGGTGTGATAGGGTTCGAGTTAATGGCGAGTCAATCAAGGATAGTGGTGAGCATGGAGGCATAGGCTTTCAGGAGATTAGGGTGTTAGAGATGATGCTAAGATCGAAGGAATGGTTTGTGAGTTCATGCTTTTTAATGGGAAAAGAAAGGGGGGGAAGGTTCAGGTCAACTGAAATGAAATGAAGCAGGATGAAGGAAAATAAGTTAAGGCCTTAGCTTATATATTGAAGCATGCCTCGTTACTCTAGCTTGAAGTGGTTAAGTACACATAGCCAAAAGGGATCGGGTACGATCCCTCCTATAGGGGATTGATTCCGATCCCTATTTTTTTATTAAAAAAATGCATGAAAGATAACAATAAAAATTGTAATATCATTACAATTAAATTCGACTACTTAAAATTAGTGATGACCCATACATGTGTGAATGCATTTGGAGCCATAGACAAAATGTGTTCGTGAATGTGCATGTGTTCATACCCAACATTCTATTTTTTGAATTGACAAAAATTGAATGAATTCTTACCCAGAATTATCGAAAAACGATCCCATTCAGCGACCAAGGCCTACTAACTCGATCAGAAAGTTCAGTGGAATCAGATGTAAACAAAAAATTGAGAGATTCCATCCCAGTTATAGACTGACAGATATCGACCAATCATCGCAACGGACAAAGAGGGATATGACTTCTAGGAAAAACAATGAATAACTCGACGAAATGATAATGACTGTTCAGAAAAATGAATGGAATCTTCTTGGCAACTCTGATTTTCTTCGATTCAAAGCATGTCGTGCTCAAAAATAGGATGTACTTTGGGGGGAAAATGTTATCCAGCCTTTTGGCCTGACTACGTTCATACTAATTTGGCAAGGTAGAAAGTCCGGAGGTCAAGCGCAGATGGCAATATGAAGTAACGATCAAGTGAAACCAAGAGATGGGCTATATAGAACATTATAAGTATGAACAATTGTCTCACCTAGGCAAGGGATCAGGTATGATTACTCTCCCTAGGTAAGGGATCAGATTGTATTAATACAACAGTTCAACTCCACGGAAATCGATCGATATCTAAAATCCAGAAGGTGAATATGCATACGATTTTGGGAACAAGAAGCTAACAAGTAGGGGGACCAACCAGAGGGCTCGTAGAGTGCCACGTGGCCTTTTAGGAGAGTTTGGTGTCGACCCCTATTTATGGGGAATTAGGCCTTGCGATTTTTGGTGTGACCTCGTCTACATCTCGAGAGTCTGCTGCCGAAGTTTCAGGAAGATATTCATTCGTCTACACCTATAAATAAAGGGTTGATTGTTCATTTTAAGGAGATTTTTTATGCTACTATTTCCTTAGGACTCCATTGTAGTCTCAGACATCGATCCGACCCCTCTTGTACTCAAAATTCAAAGTAATTAATAAAGTTATTTCATCAAAGCAGACGTAGGAAATCAACACTGAACCTCTATAAATCGCCATGTCTTTGTTTTTTTACTTATTTGCTATTAGTTTATTACTATTTTCCTCTATTTCCATTTAATTTTCTTCATTTATTTCCCTACAAATTCTCTGTTGGGCATTTGTGCCAATTTCTGGTGCAAACACACACACACACACACACACACACACACATATATTCTTGGATTTGATTTAACGTTAACATTAATGTGTAAGTTTCCATTAAGATTGATTGATCAATTTTTATCTCTACAATTATATATATAATTATTTTGGATTCAAAACTTCAAATGTTAATAACTTTTTCCTTTGAACTCTGATTGGAAAAATTTATATATAAAACTTGATCAGAAAATCGCCACGAACCCAACGATGTAAGTTTTATAGTCAAATTCTAATATTTGTAAAAATTCGATTTTTCATCATTATTATTTATTTATTAAATTTCTTTTTAATTCATTGTCGTAAAATCATGGGGTGTTACATTCTCCCCCCTTAAAAGAATTTCATCCCCGAAATTCCTCAAGGACTGAACAATGTAACATATCGTACAACCATTTTAAACTAGTACATCAATTAGTGTACAAACAATTTTGCAACCAATCGTGTACAGGTGCATGGTGTATCACAAAACAGATATGTATTTAGAATAATTATAGTCGACGCCTCCTATATGAGTGCATTCTTTTAAATTAGTTTTAAAAATATCATGTAAACAACCTAAATATACAGGCATTTCTATATGCATGCAATTTTTGAAAACCAAAAACTTGTTTTTGCATTCAAATTTTTCGATACTTCTACGAATTGAAGCATAGTTCATCCAAATTTTCATCCAATTCCTACCTCCAAAATCCTAGCACACCATTGCTAACTTCCACATTTGAAAAATCCAATTTTCTAAACCAATTTTCTTATGTCGGAAAGGGTTTAGATGGAGAATTTTTTATTTCCATCCTTTCCTTGTGTAATCCTTTTCCCACTGTACCTTGAAACCTTTTCTTTTGTCCCCAATTCTTTTTCAACTTTTTAGAGTATGTCCACATAAGTAAATTTTATTTTAGTTTTCAAACTTTTAAAACAGAATCATTATAAACTCAATTTAAGTTCACTTATTGGCAAGATATGGAGAAAGCGATTCCATAGCTATTATAGCTTTCTCCCTTGTCTCTAACCGTACTTTATTTTACTGTTACTTCTACTGCACAGTAAAATTCATGTTAACAATCTCGTCAACTATTCCTCCATGTCAAGTATATGACATTTCAAAATTTTGAAAATTTCTTTCTTTTCTGCCCAAAAATATTTTTATATTACTTTTTAAAATATCGGTAAAAAATTTAGGCTTTAAAAATTCTCCTTATGAAAATTTAAAAACTTTATAAAAAAATATTTTATTTTCCAAAACAAAGAATTTTGAACAAAAACTTTCAAAATTATATATATTATATTTTTTTTTCAAAGTAACTTATGCCATACCCCATGAAATTGAGGTTTAGTCAACAGTCTACATCCATAATGGACTTCACCTATTATGCGGTAAATTTTAAATTCCAAAACTTTTCTTTTATTTATAATAGCAACCAGCAAACAAGTTTAATTATGATTTTTAGTTTTTAAGGTACATGGACAATGACCCATGGCTACATTGCATTCTTTCCCTGTCCTCTGCTCATTGAAATTTATTTCTCAAATTTTTGGGTACTTACAATATTTTTTCATTTTTAACCTGGCAGTAAGTTAAATAAATTTTCTTAATTTATTTCTTAACTTACGATCTCTACTCTTTTCTTTTCTTATCTTTCGCATTAGTTAAGTGTCTTTCCTAAAATTTGCTTGTTTTATTGCTTTCTTAAAATATTGCGGTCCACACCAAAAACACATAAAAAAGAACATTTCCCATAATATCGTATGCACTTTTATACCAATACAGACAACTAATGCTTACAACCCAAATCTTAAAGAAATAACTGTGGGAAGCTGCCCTTCAACATCAACCGACTAATGATGTTGTGGCCCTACCCCTCTTACTTAAATTGAATGGATCTTCCTTACGTGTCATCCTTCTACAACCCACATATCTTAACTTTCCTTTATGGCTTCTGATGAATAAGGTCTATTCATTACTTCCATCACCACAATGTCCTTTATGTTTGTTTGCCATCTCCTAACCCTCTATTACCATCTTCTTTAAGTCCAAATATCTTGATAGTACTCTCAGATCTTGGTATTTACTGCCTTTATCTTTGACCCTTCATACGAGCATATCCTATAACTCGTAGAAATGTACTTTAATACCATTTATCATTTTATTGCGGGTTCTTCTTATGGCTTGCACACGTGTCTAACAAAATATCTCTAGGTTCTCACCAATACACTCTATGGGGATTCCTTATTTCCACTGTATGAGTAGTCATCGCTATCTTCCTTGTAGCTTTATCTTTTACCCCATCTTACTAGACAGTCATTCGTATCTACTTCATATATAAATTTTTGGTTTGGTCTTTAACATTTTTTTAAATTAAAAACTTCAAATTTTGAAATACTTACTCCCGAAATATTTGTCTTTAAAAGTACAACTTAGAAAACTTTTATTAAATTCAAATATATTTGGCATCTTAAATTTTAAACTATAATTTAGGATTTTTGAATATAGCATACTCATTAAATCTAAAAGAAAATGTTAAAAAATAAATTTTAGAAAGTTTTTTTCCTCAAATCAACATTTTCTTTTAGAGACCTTTTTAACTTGTATATCTTAAAAATTGGGATTTTAATCCAAACTAATCAATAAATTTTCCATTTTAAAACTCATTTGTTACACTAAACCATTTCTTTCTAAAATGCACTTTACAGTATTTTTAAAACATCTTTCATAATTTTAAACAATAAAAATTGGAGTAGGTGAGAACAACTCTCACTCTATATGTTTCTTATCACTCTTACTATCTTCACTTTCAACCCTAGGGGAGGCTCTACCTGCATATTAGGGGGACTACTAAAAGATATGTGCCATTATTGTACCTATTATGAGAACTATCCATTTTTTCTTCTTTCTTTTTAATTTCCTATATTGTTTCTAATTACTAACATCGTTTTATAAGAATTCCTAACCTTTTTCATATTTATATTTCGAATAATTTTTTTTCCTAAATTGCTCCAAATTAGATTTCTAGCATTATTTTAATATATATTTCTAATGTTGTGTCTACTTATATTTCATAATTTTACTACTATTAAACTTTCTTCAGCCTAGACTGCTCTTATTTAAATAGTTTTCCTCTCAATTAACTATCATATCTATCAGATTATTGTAGTGTGTTCGTCTACTGTTTTGTTTTTGGATTTTAAACCTTCTTTTCCATACTATTTACCCCATTTCAAACTTGTACCGTTTCCTATTGTCCACACAAAAAAGGATTTTACAGCCTAAAAATTTTCATTACAAAAAACCTACGAGCTATATTGCTCTACCATTTTTTTCAAAAGAAATAGCTTTTTAAAAAATTTCCTTTACTTAAATTTTAGACTTTAACAAATTTTGATTTCTACTAGAATTTATATTCAAAATTTTCTTTCTTCACAGGGAAACTACCGAGCTATATACGCTGTATAAAAAAAATTCAACTAAATAGCTTTTCGTAAAACCATTTATAGAAGTTTTTCGATTTAACTAAATGTGTGTGTCTATATGTATTTCAAAGTCTATTATTTGCTGACTTTTTCAGATATATTAATTGTATATTTTTCTCTACTTTTAAATCTATTTCCTATTGGTTTGGACTCAAAGTGGATTCCTATTTGTCCTTTCTCTTGGACATTCCTTTCAACTTGCTGACTTATCTTCTTCCAAATATTAAAAGTTTGGTTACTAACTTGGAGTGGCTACTTCACACCTTCCTTTGGGAAACCAATTGCTTTTGGATATCTACAACATATGGATTCTTACTTTCTCCTTATCTGGACCTACTGTACATCATCAATCAACAATCATATGTGGATCTACAACCATTGGGCTATCGAGGCCCGACTAGGGAGTCACGTACTATCCAACTTTAGGGACCTTCCATCTGCAACTACTCTATAGTTGGATTATTTAGGATTTAGCGTGTGGTATATTTATATTTATAGTCAAAATATAAATACGTTTACTCAATGTTTCTTAATTTTTTAAGATCGACTAACCTCGCTCTGATACCAAATGTAATAACCAACACTCCAGTGGGCCTGAATTTTCGCTAAATCGAAAACCCAAGTCCACCAAAGTATAGATTGTTGGTTTGGTATCCTACATATAAAATAAATAAATGCATATCAGAGCACTAACGATATAACTCACAACGGAATAATAAAATCTAATAAGGCACATAGTTACTGACCAAGATTGACACTTCAAATGTGTAGTGTCCTTGTTAGTGTCAAGCATGCGAAAGGAACCTGTCTGTCTAAGTTATCCTGTAGGTTGTAATCAAGAGGTGGTAAGAATAATGTTTTGGTGACGGGTAAATTATGCACTATTTTACACGACACTATTTTATGTCGATTGCCTTATATCACATTATGTCTTTTATTTTTTATATCTCATCTCGACTCCACGTACGCGCACGCTACGTAAATCTACCCATAGTAGTGTAACAACCCGTATATTTGGACCATTTAAATTGACAATAATCCACACATGTCAACTTAAATAATACAAAACACGAATCATTAATGGAGTATGTGTATATAAATGAGAATCACCACAGAATCACAGAAAATATAACATAACAGAATAGTGCAGCGGAATTACAACAATGTCATAATAGTAGTTCATGAAGCTACTAAGAGAATACAACAATGTCTCAAATAAAAGAAATACAACAACATAGATGTCCAAATAGTCCAATGGAAAGAACAATACTGATAAAGATAAGATAGTCTTCAAGTCTTCAGCTCCAAGTAAGCAGCAACAGCAATTAGTCTGATCCGAGCATATGCACAAACAAACACTCGAATCAGGACATATATTCTTATACAGATAATATGGTTAAAAATTTGAAATAACAATAACTCAAAGATGGTTGGAATAAGCATCTTTCAAGATCCGATAAACTATCTATACATAGTAGAGTACGGTAAATAGATAATGTCTATCAGTAATAATAAAGATATCAAAATAGTGTTAAGTCATGGCCCATTCCATCCTTAACACATTTTTATTCCCAAAAGCATATACAAGACCGTAGTTTCCCCAAAACCGGAAGTCACCAGAGGGCAATCCTTATACTAAAGGTACAAATCAAATTCGTAGTGGTCGCGCATAAATGGAATACAAGTATGACAAGGCACATGAGGCTATACCCAAGGTAGTGATACTACCGTTCGCCTGATCCGGACTGGTGAGAACGCAACGCCGCAGCGCCCGCAACACCGTGAAACAACACTCCCAAAATCAAGGGTGCGCACCAATCAATCACAAAGTAAAAGAATAGTTTACGAAGAAGTGTGTCCACTTGAGGTAGCTAATCCTCCATTGGCCCGGCACAGCTCCTGTTTTAGTCATTTCCAATTTGACACAAGTGTCAAGGCTATCCATCATCGTTCACTTTCTTCAATCATCAACGTTCGCCAATCCAACCACTTCATTCTGGATCATCACTTCGCGTATAGTTATTAAAGTGGTTTCCGGTTTAGACAGTGAGTATGTCCCAAACCGACTCCGGTTCCTTTAATAACCTTCGTGATTATAACACTGATTGGTCGTTAATATATTTCAAAACCATTTCAATTTCAATTTGAATTCGTAAATTGACAATTCGTTAGTCTTTCGAAATCAATTTCCAAAATTACGTTTCAAACTTTCCAATTTCAATTTCAACATTTCCATAATTCAATTTCAAAGTTTCAATTAAACAATTCGAATATTCATTGCATTTTGTATATAAGTTCATTCCAAAATCGTTTAACTAAATTTACGTTCAAAACGATTTAAATCAATTATCGCTTCCATTCGATATTCATTAAATTAATTTATCATTAAACAATTTCAATTAAATTTCCAATTCATTACGTTACGTCTTAAGTTCGATTTCATTATCAAAGTTTACAACTTATTTACAATTACATTTGTCAAATCCAATTCTTTAATTTACAAGTCTCTCATTTGTTTCGATAAAGCGCATTCTATTTCTTATCAAAGAAATTCCTTTCAAATTTCAAAACTTAGTTAAAACTTAGTTTCACTTGTTCAATAATTCAATTTCTCTTAATAAAGGTATTCAATTCAATTTGATTTGGAATCCGATCTCATCAAATTTCAATAATTTCAAATCTTAATTATTAATTATTCCAAACTCATTCATTAATAATTCCAAACTTAATTGTTAATAAATTCAAAATTTAATTATTAATTATTTCAAACTTCATTATTAATAATTTTACAACTTAACTATTAATAATTTCAAAAGTTAATTATTAATAATTTCAAAACTTAATTATTAATAATTTCAAAAGTTTATTTATTAATAATTTCAAAACTTAATTATTAATAATTTCAAAAGTTTATTTATTAATAATTTCAAAACTTAATTATTAATAATTCATTTTTTTTAAATAATTCTAAATTTAATTATTAAATAATTAAATTTTAAACAATATTCTTTTTGTCAATTACTACGTTAATATTTGTTTTCAAATTCAAATACTCACATTTACATTCATTCGAATTTAAATTCCAATTTATTCAAAACCCTGTCATTCGTCAAATAAAACTTTATTTTATTTAAATCAAAACATTGACCAATCGGGTTTAATTTAATTTTCTATCCTAAGTCAAAGTTATTTGGGTATTTATCATTTCAACCCGATTCCATTTCAATTCAAAAATCAAAGCATACAAAGGGAACTTGCAGTGTGATAGCTGGGATGGTGTCAAAGTAAATAAACAAGCAATAGCATCCATTCACAACAATTCAACAATTTTCAAATAATCCCGAAATCATCGTATTAATTCGCGTTTGTTATTTACGCGAATTAATATAACTATTTCTAGAATCTACTCTATCATTTCAAGTAGATTAAAGATCATAACATTACGGTTTCACTTGTCGTTCAATTTCAACTACAATAGTTAATTCAATACGTTCAAGAGTCCAAAGTGACATTTATCAAATTCTACGTGTCAATTAACTTACAAATTAAAAGGGTCAATTTAACTAATCGAATTTAACATATGAAGGGGTCGGGTTTATCAAATCAGAATTTAACATATATAATCCAAATTAAATTCGTTAACTATCCTATATCAAATTTTCTTGCAAATTATTTGTCACTTTATACTAGCAATCAACATTCAATTCAATCACATAGCAATCATTCAACAAAACAAACTAGCATAAGAATATAGTCGTGAAAATTAATTCACCTTTCGTGGATATAGAAATTTGACGGCGAAGCACGAAGAAGTAAGAGTAGAGTCGGTACAGCACGAACAACGAACACTGTAATATCGACAAAAGAAAACGATATTAATACAATGAACGTTAGTATATAATTTATAAATTTATATAAATGCGCTTACCGAAGACGGAGGAAAGAACAAAAGCTGAAAATTTGCTGCTACGAAAGAAGCTCAGTCGGTCGCTGCAACGACAAGCAAAGAAAGCTGGATTACTATTTTGACAACCAATCTAGTTTCATTTCAAATTTTTTTTTTATAACTGAAACTAAAAGGATACAATGGTTTCTAATGCCTTTCACCGCATACAGTACACCCCAATTCTCAGTTCACGTTTCATCATTTTTCCCAATGCTATGACACACTAAATTTAGAAAAATGAACACACGTGCATTCTAGTTTAAACTCTACTCAGAACATGCATGCCTTTCCCCTTCAATTCATACGCAAGCAATCTTCTCCCAACCGTACATGTACACAAACATCAAACTCAACACGCACACTCCTATACACCTAAACCCACACGCACGCATGAACACTCATGCCAAACACACACGCAGCAGACACTTGTTCACTCACACACGCACATGCGTGCACTCACACGTGGCCAGGCAAGGCTGGAAAAATGGAGGCGGGATGGTGGTTGGTAGGCGTGGACGTGGTGGGAAGTGTTCGGCTGGGTGGGGTGGTGATTTGTGACGTGGGCTTGCTGGTGGTGGCGGAGACAGTGGTCAGGGTCAGGGGATCGTCGTGGCAATAGGAGATAGGCGAGGGGTTGAAATGGTCGGTGGATGGGAAGAGGAGAGGTGGAGGTTGGTAGACGAGGGAATGGGTGGTCAGGTGGAGTTCGGCTGCAGTCTTTGGGATGGGCTGCTGGGTTCGAGTGGCGGTGGTGTTGCTTTGGAGGGGAGGAGTTGCACTTGGTGTTGCCGGATCTGGTCAGGAAGTGGGATGAGGAGGGAAGCTGTCATTAGGGGAGGGCAGTGGTTCGGTGTGCTGACGTGTCACAAGGTTGGAGCATATGGCGGAGGGGGTTTCGTGGGTCTTAGCTAGAGAAGGGCGGGGCGTTGCTTCGGTGGTGAGGAGAAAAGGGCGGAGGCTGCATGAATCTGGGGCGAAGCAAGGTGGTTGGGCCGTTTGCATGGAGAGGGTGAGGCAAAATGCATGGATGCCTTCACTTTATTATTTGTCTGAAGGAGGAAGTATGAAGAAGGAGAAAGGAACATGAGGGAGAGGAAAAAAATGTATCTGAAGCTATGAATGAGCAGTGGAAAGTGACAAAACGAAATGGTTTCCTTTATGTTTAAAATCAAGTAACAGTCATAATTTTTGCATTGAGTTTCGAAAGGTCACATTCATTCCCAAATGTCTGCTCCTATTCCCAAGCCATCCACTAGTTACTAGCTTCCAACTACCGTATTAATTTCCAGCTGATTTATATTTCCAAATTTATTTTGTAAATGGGCTGAGATTTTATTTAACCGGTCCGTTCAGAACCGTTAAATCAACGCGACGGATTTTTGTCGGACTCCGATTGGTCAGAATAAATATACCATTTTGATCAGCGCGACAATGCGTTTCCAACGGTACACAGGTTATTGCGATACGATGATTTTATAAATTTGCATTTACGCCGCTTAAATTGTACGATTTGCAAAACAATTTAAACGGAGCAGGCGATGACAGTTTTAGACGAAACGAATTACATAATCTTGATCAGAATAATTTTTACAACATAGTTGTTTAAAAATAATTGGATTTGGAAGATAAATTTTACGCAGCTTTATATGGACTGATATACAGTAAAACGCGAACGGATTTTACTGTAATATTTTGCAACGAAACTATTTCTATGTCCATATCTAACTAGACGTATGTCATAAAAAATGTTTGGGCGTAAATTGAGATCGTTTATAATTTCAAAAAATTTATTGAAACGATGAATTTAAAATTTTAAATTGGGTCGAAAATTAGGGTCGTTACAATCTCCCCCACTCAAAACTTTTCGTCCTCGAAAAGGAACGAGACGAGTGAAGTAGAAATGAAACAAGTAGAAAAGTCAAGATAGATTTCGAGAAATTTGAATAATACCTGAAATTAATAGTTCGGGGTTTGAATCCCGAATACTATCCTCAGTTTCCCATGTGCAATCTCGCTCATCTGTGCTCCACTGTACTTTGACGAGATTTACCGACTTCCTTCTGAGTTGCTTTGTCTCACGATCAACTATCCGAAGCGGCTTTCGCTCAATAGTCAAGTCTGGCTCAATAACTATCTCATCCAACTGAGCAGTAGGGATGGTCATAAATGGATCGTGTACAACCTTGCGAAGATGTGAGACGTGGAACACGTTGTGCACACCGGCGAACTTCTCTGGTAATGCAACTCTATAAGCTAATGTTCCGATTCTTTCTGTGATCTCAAACGGACCAACAAATCTGGGAGCTAATTTCCCCTTCCTTCCAAATCGAACAATATTCCTCAAAGGCGACACTTTCAGAAATACTTTGCCTCCTACACTGAATTCGAGATCTCTTCTCCTTTTGTCAGCATAGCTCTTCTGTCTATCCTGTGCCGTCTTTATCTTCTCCCTGATTTCTTCGACTTTTTCAGAAGCTTCCATAATTATTTCTGGACCAAGCACTAATCGATCTCCAGATTCTATCCAACAAGCTGGTGATTTGCACGGCCGTCCATATAAGGCTTCGAACGGTGCCATACCAATGCTTGCCTGGTTTATAAAGGATAATTAATTCAAATTCAAAATATACTTATTCAAATTTGAAATTCAAATTCTTTACCTGGTAACTATTATTATAAGTGAATTCTACCAAGAAAAGATGGTCTTCCCAAGATCCCCCAAAGTCAATAATACAAGCCCGGAGAAGGTCTTCCAAAATCTGATTCACCCTCTCAGTTTGGCCATCTATCTGAGGATGATATGCTGTGCTCAGATTCAGTTTGGTGCCCAAGGTATCCTGAAATGCCTTCCAGAATTTACTGGTGAAAATAGGATCTCGATCGCATACAATACTAGATGGTACACCATGAAGTCTAACAACTTCTCTCATGTATATCTCAGCCAAACTCGAAGCTGTACGAGTGGTCTTGACTGGAATAAAGTGAGCGGACTTCGTCAGTCTGTCGACAATCACCCAAATGCTTTCGTTACCTTTTCTAGTCCTTGGTAGCCCATCAATAAAGTCCATAGAGATCTGCTCCCATTTCCAACCTGGAATCTCTAGCGGTTGGAGCAATCCTGCTGCCTTTCTGTAACTTGTTGGCAAGTGGTGCACCTGCTAACATAGGTAGAAATATCGCGCTTCATTCCACTCCACCAATATAGTTTCTTCATATTCTGGTACATTTTAGTGACACCGGGATGAAATGAAAGCGAAGACTTATGATTTTCTCGCAGCACTTCCTGTCTAAGACCATCAACATTAGGAACACAAATTCGATTAGCAATCCTCAAGATTCCATTATTATCAACATGTGCACCCACTTTATTATCAGCATTTTCAACTCTGCCAAGAACTATTTCTTTGATGCGATAAAGCAAAGTGTCCTCATACTACTTGGCTATAATACGATCCATAAGAGCTGGGGAGACGGAAAGCTGGAATAACATTCCTTCAACAAGATTACAACATATCATAGCTTGGTTTCTGCTCAAAGCATCGGCTACGGCATTTGCTTTTCCCGGAGTGTAGTTAATATCAAGATCATATGCAGCTAGAAATTCGAGCAATCGGACTTGTCTCTGATTCAAATCCTTTTGTGAGAAAATATATCTCAATGACTTATGGTTAGTGAATAACTTGAATTTTGTTCCCAATAGATAGTGCCTCCACAGCTTAAGAGCAAATACAACCGCAAGAAGCTCTAAATCATGGGTTGCGTAGTTTGTTTCAAGGGTCTTTAACTGAGGTCCCGCATAGGCAATAACTTTTCCTTTTTGCATTAAAACAGCTCCAAGTCCATCTCGACAAGCATCTGTATAGACGGTCAATCCTTCGCTACCATCAATAACTGTAAGAACTGGGGCAGATGTCAACTTTCGCTTCATCTCATTGAAAGCTGCTTCGCACTTCTCGCTCCAAATAAATTTCACATTCTTTCTGGTCAGTGCGGTAAGTGGTGCGGCAATACGGGCAAAGTTTTCTATGAATCTGCGGTAATAGCCGGCCAAACCCAAGAAACTGCGGATATCTGTAGGAGTTTTGGGAGTCTCCCAATCCTGCAAATTCCAAAGATTCGAATTAAGAAATTGATAAGTTGTTTTGATAGAATTGATAAGTAAGAATAGAACTTACATTGATTACGGCGATCTTAGCTGGATCGACCGAAATCCCATTCTCTGAAACAATATGGCCAAGAAATCGAACTTCATCTTTCCAAAAATGGCATTTTGAAAACTTGGCTTTAAGCTGATGGCTGCGTAGAGTTTCAAGAACAAAAGCCAAATGTGACCTATGCTCTTCCTCATCCTTAGAGAAGACGAGAATGTCATCGATGAAAACAAGAACAAACTTGTTAAGAACATCCCGGAAAACTCTATTCATTAAGTCGACGAAATAAGCTGGAGCATTAGTAAGACCGAACGGCATAACCAGCCATTCAAAGAAACCAGTCTCAGTGCGGAATGCTGTCTTAGGAATACTCTCCTCGGCAATTCTGAGTTGGTGAAAGCCAGTAGCCAGATCGAGTTGAGAAAATACTTTAGCTCCATGAAGCTGGTCGAATAGATCATTGATGCGGGGCATCGGATATCTGTTCTTGTGTTTGATCTTGTTCAGCTCTCTATAGTCCACACACATTCTGAGAGAACCATCAGATTTTGTGACAAACACTACTGCAGCACCCCATTCTGAATGACTTCGCCGAATCAAGCCTTTAGAGAATAAGTCTTCAATTTGAGCATTCAGTTCAGCTTTTTCTTTAGGAGCCATTCTCCGGGGAGGGAGAACTACTGGTCGGGCACCAGGAATAAGGTCAATGCGGAATTTGATTTCCCGCGGTGGTGGTAGAGAATTGACTTCTCCAAACACATCAGAAAAGGATTGGACCACTGGAGTGGAGCTTAGTTCATTTGGATGGGAGTCAAGTGAAAATATAAAACTCCCAGCATATTCTTGAGGTGATTTGCCTTCTATAACCAAAGGCATGCTCTTGTCGTCGATGAGGGAGACTGTTCGAGCTTTGCATGAGATATTGGCTTCGAACTTCCGTAGCCAATCAATGCCTAATAGTATATCGAATGCTTCAAATCCGAGGACATAGAAATCCCAAGTGAAGTGGTGAATGCCATGCATAAGAGTGACATATTTACAAACCCTTTTAAGGTTAGCGGGCCCTCCAATAGGGTTTTATACACATAAGAAGGTAGATGAAAGAATGGGTTCCAAACCAAGTTTATTGCACAAATCAATAGATATGAAACTATGTGTTGCTCCGGTATCAAATAGAACTTTAACTGGTAAAGTATGCAACATAAAAATACCCTGTAATGTACCTTGGTTATTAGTAGGAGCAGGTGGGGTAGGTGGATCATGGGCGGAAGAAGTCATAGCAAATACTCCAGCCGTCTTTCCCTTTTTATACATAGGACAATCCCTCTTGAAATGGCCCGGCTGCAGACATACGTGACAGAGGTCGTTCCTGGTATTCTGAGGAGGCGGAACAGCGGCACCGGCAGACCTTGAACAGCTGTTGGCGTAGTGATCCCTCTGGTCGCACTTGAAACAAGTGATGGAGGATAAGTCAATAGGCTTCTTATGAGAATAGCCAAGCCCGGATTTCTGCTGCCAATTCTTCTTTTGTTGCTCAAAATTTTGCTTCCTCTTTCCCGACTGATTAGCTGGAGTCTGAGTAACTGGAGCTTTGGGGACAGATGTTCCCTTAGGCTTTCCCTCGTATCGAAGAGCAAAATCCATTAACTCAGTGAAAGTTCCATGGACATGAGCGGTGAGGAGCTCGTAATACTCTGGGCGTGCGCCATGTATGAACTTCTCATTCTTAAGCAGAGGTGTGTCGATCAAACCAGGTCCGAACTTGGAGAGTTCGTTAAACTTCCTTTCATACTCAGTAAAGGTCATGTTGCCCTGCTTGAGATCCATGAAAGACCGATAGAGTTGGGCCTTCCTAGCAGCTGGCATCCACTGAGCCATAAAGGAATCCCTATTACAAGTGATATGAAACGAATCAAAATTATGACGAAATAAGAGAGAAATTTATTTAGTTGGAATTTAGATAGATTACTACCTAAACTGGGCCCAAGTGATGGTTTCCTCATCGGTTCGAGAAGTGACTGATTCCCACCAATCTGGTGCAGCATCCTGAAGCTGCCAAGCGGCCAACTTGCGCTTCTGAGCATCTGCGATCTCTAAGCCAGAAAAGATCCTTTCCAGACTCTTTAGCCATTGTTGTGCTTCGATAATACTCTCGGAGCCAGTAAATTTGACTCCACCAAGCCGAGTATACTCCTTGCTAAGAGTGGAGAATCAGACTGCGGGAGCTGGAGCATGTAGACCAGGAGCATTTCCACCCCTGCCTCTAACATTTCTTCTGGTAGCCATCCTGGAATACCAAAAGTGGTTTAGAATCAAAGATAGAAATTTATAGAACTTAAGGAAATTCTATTCAACGATTTCAATAAGAAAGATGAATCAAAGGATGTGGATTCTGAAATGATTCTCCTCATTCTAGGGTATGTTTACCCTATCTCTAATGAGCTTTAAACTCCACAGGCTAAGGTTATCGGGAACCAAAGCTCTGATACCAACTGTAACAACCCGTATATTTGGACCATTTAAATTGACAATAATCTACACATGTCAACTTAAATAATACAAAACACGAATCATTAATGGAGTATGTGTATATAAATGAGAATCACCACAGAATCACAGAAAATATAACATAACAGAATAGTGCAGCGGAATTACAACAATGTCATAATAGTAGTTCATGAAGCTACTAAGAGAATACAACAATGTCTCAAATAAAAGAAATACAACAACATAGATGTCCAAATAGTCCAATGGAAAGAACAATACTGATAAAGATAAGATAGTCTTCAAGTCTTCAGCTCCAAGTAAGCAGCAACAGCAATCCTCAGTCTGATCCGAGCATATGCATAAACAAACACTCGAATCAGGACATATATTCTTATACAGATAATATGGTTTAAAATTTGAAATAACAATAACTCAAAGATGGTTGGAATAAGCATCTTTCAGGATCCGATAAACTATCTATACATAGTAGAGTACGGTAAATAGATAATGTCTATCAGTAATAATAAAGATATCAAAATAGTGTTAAGTCATGGCCCATTCCATCCTTAACACATTTTTATTCCCAAAAGCATATACAAGACCGTAGTTTCCCCAAAACCGGAAGTCACCAGAGGGCAATCCTTATACTAAAGGTACAAATCAAAGTCGTAGTGGTCGCGCATAAATGGAATACAAGTATGACAAAGCACATGAGGCTATACCCAAGGTAGTGATACTACCGTTCGCCTGATCCGGACTGGTGAGAACGCAACGCCGCAGCGCCCGCAACACCGTGAAACAACACTCCCAAAATCAAGGGTGCGCACCAATCAATCACAAAGTAAAAGAATAGTTTACGAAGAAGTGTGTCCACTTGAGGTAGCTAATCCTCCATTGGCCCGGCACAGCTCCTGTTTTAGTCATTTCCAATTTGACACAAGTGTCAAGGCTATCCATCATCGTTCACTTTCTTCAATCATCAACGTTCGCCAATCCAACCACTTCATTCTGGATCATCACTTCGCGTATAGTTATTAAAGTGGTTTCCGGTTTAGATAGTGAGTATGTCCCAAACCGACTCCGGTTCCTTTAATAACCTTCGTGATTATAATACCGATTGGTCGTTAATATATTTCAAAACCATTTCAATTTCAATTTGAATTCGTAAATCGACAATTCGTTAGTCTTTCGAAATCAATTTCCAAAATTACGTTTCAATCTTTCCAATTTCAATTTCAACATTTCCATAATTCAATTTCAAAGTTTCAATTAAACAATTCGAATATTCATTGCATTTTGTATATAAGTTCATTCCAAAATCGTTTAACTAAATTTACGTTCAAAACGATTTAAATCAATTATCGCTTCCATTCGATATTCATTAAATTAATTTATCATTAAACAATTTCAATTAAATTTCCAATTCATTACGTTACGTCTTAAGTTCGATTTCATTATCAAAGTTTACAACTTATTTACAATTACATTTGTCAAATCCAATTCTTTAATTTACAAGTCTCTCATTTGTTTCGATAAAGCGCATTCTATTTCTTATCAAAGAAATTCCTTTCAAATTTCAAAACTTAGATAAAACTTAGTTTCACTTATTCAATAATTCAATTTCTCTTAATAAAGGTATTCAATTCAATTTGATTTGGAATCCGATCTCATCAAATTTCAATAATTTCAAATCTTAATTATTAATTATTCCAAACTCATTCATTAATAATTCCAAACTTAATTGTTAATAAATTCAAAATTTAATTATTAATTATTTCAAACTTCGTTATTAATAATTTCACAACTTAACTATTAATAATTTCAAAAGTTAATTATTAATAATTTCAAAACTTAATTATTAATAATTTCAAAAGTTTATTTATTAATAATTTCAAAACTTAATTATTAATAATTTCAAAAGTTTATTTATTAATAATTTCCAAACTTAATTATTAATAATTCAATTTTTTTTTAAATAATTCTAAATTTAATTATTAAATAATTAAATTTTAAACAATATTCTTTTTGTCAATTACTACGTTAATATTTGTTTTCAAATTCAAATACTCACATTTACATTCACTCGAATTTAAATTCCAATTTATTCAAAACCCTGTTATTCGTCAAATAAAACTTTATTTTATTTAAATCAAAACATTGACCAATCGGGTTTAATTTAATTTTCTATCCTAAGTCAAAGTTATTTGGGTATTTATCATTTCAACCCGATTCCATTTCAATTCAAAAATCAAAGCATACAAAGGGAACTTGTAGTGTGATAGCTGGGATGGTGTCAAAGTAAATAAACAAGCAATAGCATCCATTCACAACAATTCAACAATTTTCAAATAATCCCGAAATCATCGTATTAATTCGCGTTTGTTATTTACGCGAATTAATATAACTATTTCTAGAATCTACTCTATCATTTCAAGTAGATTAAAGATTATAACATTACGGTTTCACTTGTCGTTCAATTTCAACTACAACAGTTAATTCAATACGTTCAAGAGTCCAAAGTGACATTTATCAAATTCTACGTGTCAATTAACTTACAAATTAAAAGGGTCAATTTAACTAATCGAATTTAACATATGAAGGGGTCAGGTTTATCAAATCATAATTTAACATATATAATCCAAATTAAATTCGTTAACTATCCTATATCAAATTTTCTTGCAAATTATTTGTCACTTTATACTAGAAATCAACATTCAATTCAATCACATAGCAATCATTCAACAAAACAAACTAGCATAAGAATATAGTCGTGAAAATTAATTCACCTTTCGTGGATATAGAAATTTGACGGCGAAGCACGAAGAAGTAAGAGTAGAGTCGGTACAGCACGAACAACGAATACTGTAATATCGACAAAAGAAAACGATATTAATACAATGAACGTTAGTATATAATTTATAAATTTATATAAATGCGATTACCGAAGACGGAGGAAAGAACAAAAGCTGAAAATTTGCTGCTACGAAAGAAGCTCAGTCGGTCGCTGCAACGACAAGCAAAGAAAGCTGGATTACTATTTTGACAACCAATCTAGTTTCATTTCAAATTTTTTTTTTATAACTGAAACTAAAAGGATACAATGGTTTCTAATGCCTTTCACCGCATACACTACACCCCAATTCTCAGTTCACGTTTCATCATTTTTCCCAATGCTATGACACACTAAATTTAGAAAAATGAACACACGTGCATACTAGTTTAAACTCTACTCAGAACATGCATGCCTTTCCCCTTTAATTCATACGCAAGCAATCTTCTCCCAACCGTACACGTACACAAACATCAAACTCAACACGCACACTCCTATACACCTAAACCCACACGCACGCATGAACACTCATGCCAAACACACACGCAGCAGACACTTGTTCACTCACACACGCACATGCGTGCACTCACACGTGGCCAGGTAAGGCTGGAAAAATGGAGGCGGGATGGTGGTTGGTAGGCGTGGACGTGGTGGGAAGTGTTCGGCTGGGTGGGGTGGTGATTTGTGACGTGGGCTTGCTGGTGGTGGCGGAGACAGTGGTCAGGGTCAGGGGATCGCCGTGGCAATAGGAGATAGGCGAGGGGTTGAATTGGTCGGTGGATGGGAAGAGGAGAGGTGGAGGTTGGCAGACGAGGGAATGGGTGGTCAGGTGGAGTTCGGCTGCAGTCTTTGGGATGGGCTGCTGGGTTTGAGTGGCGGTGGTGTTGCTTTGGAGGGGAGGAGTTGCACTTGGTGTTGCCGGATCTGGTCAGGAAGTGGGATGAGGAGGGAAGCTGTCATTAGGGGAGGGCAGTGGTTCGGTGTGCTGACGTGGCACAAGGTTGGAGCATATGGCGGAGGGGGTTTCGTGGGTCTTAGCTAGAGAAGGGCGGGGCGTTGCTTCGGTGGTGAGGGGAAAAGGGTGGAGGCTGCATGAAACTGGGGCGAAGCAAGGTGGTTGGGCCATTTGCATGGAGAGGGTGAGGCAAAATGCATGGATGCCTTCACTTTATTATTTGTCTGAAGGAGGAAGTATGAAGAAGGAGAAAGGAACATGAGGGAGAGGAAAAAATGTACCTGAAGCTATGAATGAGCAGTGGAAAGTGACAGAACGAAATGGTTTCCTTTATGTTTAAAATCAAGTAACAGTCATAATTTTTGCATTGAGTTTCGAAAGGTCACATTCATTCCCAAATGTCTGCTCCTATTCCCAAGCCACCCACTAGTTACTAGCTTCCAACTACCGTATTAATTTCCAGCTGATTTATATTTCCAAATTTATTTTGTAAATGGGCTGAGATTTTATTTAACCGGTCCGTTCGGAACCGTTAAATCAACGCGACGGATTTTTGTCGGACTCCGATTGGTCAGAATAAATATACCATTTTGATCAGCGCGACAATGCGCTTCCAACGGTACACAGGTTATTGCGGTACGATGATTTTATAAATTTGCATTTACGCCGCTTAAATTGTACAATTTGCAAAACAATTTAAACGGGGCAGGCGATGACAGTTTTAGACGAAACGAATTACATAATCTTGATCAGAATAATTTTTACAACATAGCTGTGTAAAAATAATTGGATTTGGAAGATAAATTTTACGCAGCTTTATATGGACTGATATACAGTAAAACAAGAACGGATTTTACTGTAATATTTTGCAACGAAACTTTTTCTATGTCCATATCTAACTAGACGTATGTCATAAATAAAGTTTGGCCGTAAATTGAGATCGTTTATAATTTCAAAATTTTTATTGAAACGATGAATTTAAAATTTTAAATTGGGTCAAAAATTAGGGTCGTTACAAGTAGACTATAGCTACCTACGTATATATAAATATATAAGTACTACGGTCCTCCATTGGACCCAAATACTATCCTCTCTAATATAGCTTATCCTAGCACTATGTTAGAATCAATCACCCTCGCTCGCCATATCACGTTCTCATCATCGCGCATACCGAGGAACTCTAACAGTGTCTAATACCGACTTCTCAATAATTTAGCCGTACTCTAACTTGCATTTTTAGGGATTTTCGAATTGTCTGCTTCCTAGTTTGTAGACTCGGCTCTATAAACTATAAGTATGGCAGACTTAGTGCCACCGGCTGTGGACTCAGCTCCACGGACTACCCTATGCATTGAAAGACTTCTCTAAAAGGGTTAGCTAGTCTTGCCTCCTAACAAAAAAACTAGCAAACAAACGCATGGTGTTGCATAACCTAACGAGGACCCTACACCAATAGGGAGTGTAGCCCATTAGGTGTAACCCACGTCTTTCCTATTGACCACAAAGGATTGATGACGTTCTCGAACTATATGCAGCCCCTACTCCTTAATTGGGTACCCCCACATACTGTCATAGTGTTGTTCTTTGATCACCAACCGATTTAGATTACCTATTGCAGCCAAGGCAATACCCTCCTTTACATCTTTGAAGCAAACACTACTTTTTATTGGGTTATTACTTTATCCATACGCAAGTATATACTCTCTACGGACCCTACGATTGGATATGTCACACATTAGTATAATGTATACACAACTGCTGGTAGCCCCTTGCGTTGGAAGAATTTTATTTTGTAACACTACCGACCTCGCATTCCAACCCATTCTAATGACCATGTAATTCTATTCATTTAATTATTTATCAACTTTAATAATTCACACCCATCATAAACGCATACTTGAGGCTACTTATATATATAATCTTCATTCATTCTTACTTAATTATTTTGCCTTTAGAGTTTACAGTTAACCATATTTTTTACTTCTTTTATGCGTTTATATCTTATTTGATTTAAGACTATTTACCACTTCCTTTTTAAAAGATTTACAATATCTTAAGTTAATTTTTCATTTACATTTTTTCCTATTTGCTTTTTTTATTCCCTTATTAACCTTTAATTTATTCTTGTCTACTCCTCATTTTCTTTTTATTTAATTTTTGCCATTGTATGTATTGTGTATCTTTTCTTTTTAGAATGTTCTTACCACATTTATAATCCTTTATTTAACACTTGGGGATTTCCTGCATTTTAATACATTAGAATTACGTCTCTCCCAATGGTAAAGTTAACACTGTAAATTTCTATATCTTATCTAAAAGGAAGAATTGTGTTGGGTTTGGAATTACAAGCAATTTTCTTTTTATAGTTATTGAAATAGATAGTACAAAATACGGTAAATATCCCTATTTTATACATCTCTTTCTTTTTGGGCCCATTCCTTGTCATTTTAAATGACACACTTTTATTTATAGTTTTAAATTTGATAATCTATTGGAATTCACATTGCAACGTCTTATATTCCAACTACTTAAATCTTTATAATCTATTGTGAAACTTAGTTTACACATTTATTTTCAGTAATCATTCAACTTACAAATCTGGAATTATTAAATCATTTATAGGTTCATGGTCTACTATTATTCAATAATAAATTTAGGGATTGCTAATACCCAAATCCTTTCCAGATTTACATTCATTCAACATATATGTATATCAAGTAAACAATTACATAATATGTAGGCAGAGGTTATAATTTCATTGCATGCGTATAGGTTTAGCCTACAACTCCAATTTACATTTCAGGCACGTGGGAATAGATCTACAATGATATAAATATAGTATTATACAAAAGTATATAATTTTTTCCACTCACCTTTTTAGCTTTCCAAATCTCTAGATCCAATCCTTGCTACTTCACTTTAACTCAAATTTCTCCTTATTTGGATTTATACACTGTAAGCATATATAGATTTATCAGAGATCTAGAGTAGAAAAGAGATTTGTAATTTGATTTGTATTGTAGATTCGGATTTACAGTTTACCTTGGCTTTGGCAATTTCATTTGAACCTATTCTCTTCCTTAATCATCTTCTACGATTCTCAAATTGTATATTCGTATAAACTAGAACTATTTCTAAGAATTTAGAATTTTGGAGGTGAAGAGAAAATGACAAAGCTCCGGCCTCACTTTGAAAATATGAGTTTAGGAGTGATGGTCTAGGTCTATATTTATAGGGGTTCAAATCAATGCCAGCCATTCGATAAAACTATATTAAATCTGGGCCGTTTAGGCCATTCATTACTGTCGATTTTACTCTGGCAATGGCCGATCGCTCTTGACCCGAGGTCGACCGCTTCCTATCGATTTGGGTGCATCTTCGATCGACCTGCCATTTGTTTATGTGATGATTAATTACCCTACGTAATTTTGTTAATTTTATTGCTTGTTTTGAACAATTATGTTTGTTTCATTCCTTTTAAATCTGATTGCAATAATTTATTTCCATGTGTATATATATATTCTCAAATTTGATTTAGCATTAACAGTTCTTAACATTTAAGTTTCCTGTAAGGTTAATTGATTAATTTTATCACCATAATTACGTATAATTACCAATTCAAAATTTTCAAATGTTAATAACGTTTTCATTTTAACTCCAATCGGAAAACTTTAAATATGAAATTTGATTAGAAAATTGCCATGAACCCAATGGTGTAAGTTTCGTAGCCAGGTTTTGATGTTTGTAAAATTCTATTTTTCAGTATTATTATTTATTTATTAAATTTCTTTTTAATTAATTATCGTAAAATCATAGGGTGTTACATCTTGCTTGATGCACTGCCTGTTGAGGTGGACTTGGAGAGGTGTTGGTCATCAACTAAATTGACGTCGGGTGACTGTGTTGACATGGAATTGTGCTGGATGAAGGTTGACATAAGAAGGTTGGTCGTCATTTACCAAGCCTACCTAGACCAGGCCGGGTACAAATCTTGCTTAAATGTGATAGCTGCCTAGGGATGAGGCGGTCGTGCCTTATCTTGGTACCTTGCTGATTGGAAGGGATGGTTTGAAACCATCATGGTTTTGGGCTGGCCTATGCGGGTTGGTTAAAGAATAATTAGGCTCGCTTTGATTAGGCTAAACTACCTTAAATCGACCTGTTAATTACTTGCAAGAAAATTAAGTAACAGTAACGCTCTCCAAATGTTGGACAATGTATTACTCATGGCTGTTGGGAGCACTAAGGGGTTACGTACTAATAGTTATTGGAGAACTATGGAATGACTCATTCAATAGTTTTCTATTGATTAATATAACTAAGGTCAAATGAAAAATGTCGATGTGATAATGTTACAATATTCTCTCGACTTGAGAATACTATCGGCTTCAATGTGAAAACTTTGCTTTGATTATAATCAAATCATGGCACGGCGTCCATCGAACCACTGTAGTTGGGTCGTGTTGAAACATTGGAAGTGAAATAGTATTCGATAAAGAATTCATCTTCTTAATTATATAAGATTAGTATCATGGTCAACTAAAGTCAACCCAAAGTCAAATTCTCTGACCAAAGCAGTTTAGTTAATAATCATTGTTATTATTGAACCAAGAACTTTGTGTTTGGACTATAAAGTTGAATGTGGACGATAATGGAATTTTGACCATGGCCAGATTCCATAAGTCCTAATGTGATATAGTTTTGATAAAGAGAATAGGTGTAAATAATTGTCACTACCACAGACAGATTAAAATAAGTAAATAGGATTGTATCAAAACTATGTAAGAGAAAAATTTGGCCATAATGTAACAACCCTGTTGTTAGTAACCTGATTAATTAAATCTACTTAGGGATAATTAATTCTAAATTGTGATTTGTGAAATTTAACTGTGAAATTAAATCTAGTTTTGTGAATAATTGAATTGCCTTAATTTTAAGATAACTTTGGAAAATGTTGTAAATTTAGTAAAGTGTTGTTAATATTGTGATTTATTGTTTTAAAATGAGAATTTGTAATTAATAATTTATTTTTTTAACTAAAAATAATAAGAATAACTTGTATTTCAAAAGTTATAATTAATTGTACAAAATATTTCTATAATAATGGAAATGGAATTTTAACTTCTTTTTTTGTTTTAGAGGATTTGAGAAATTAAATTATGATTTTGTCGATAATTGTTTTGTGTAAATTGGTGGTTTAAATAAGTGATTAATCAAAAAGAAATTAGCAATGCTTCATCTCTTATGTATTAATTTTGCAATGTCTTACCTATTGGATCCTTAGCAAACACCAAACCCACTAGGTCCATGTAGCCAGGTGAGAAACAAACTTGTACGTTTATTTCCTTCATTTTTCTCATTTCAACAGCAAACCAAATCAGAAAAAAAACTTTTTTCTCATGAACCCTATAGCTAAATCCTCAAATCCAAGACCAAATCAAAGCGCTTTGGTCTAATAATTGTAGAAATCAAATAAGGTAACCTTTTCTATACTATAGTTCATTTATTAGGACTTTAATTTCAGACTCATCTTGGTTAGTAATTGTGTTTTGCAAAATTCTGTAATTAAACCTAGGTCTAATTGATGGAAGAGACTAACATAGTGGAATTTGGGTTTCTATGATCAATTCAAGTTAAAAGGTGAGTTAATCACTCACACTACTATCTTTAACCCATAAGAATAATGGTTAATTGCTACTTGGATTGAATTTGTTTGCTTGTTGATTGAATTGCTTCCAATTTGATTGTGAATTGTTTGCTTGAATTTGGTGACTATTTGATTGTTTGCTGAAAATAAATTGCGAAAATTGCTGCTGTAAAAAAGTGATATCTTAATGTAAAACGGTCCAAATTAACTCAATATTTTTTTGGTAGAAAGTACTTTCAATAAGCTACAAGTTATCTTTTAATCACATTTTAAATTTCGGCAGTTTAAGGGGTCGAAATTGAGTTTGAAACTGATATACATGCTCTGCTCTGTCAATTTTCTAAGTTAAAACATGAAATTAAAATGGCCATAACGTTTCCGTTACTTATCTGAATTTGATGAATCTTGATGTTCTGGAAATCTTAGAATATCCACTACAACTTTCATGTTTTGAGTTTTGTGATATTTTGTAGTTTACATGGTCGAAAATATATTTTAGTGTCGTTGCCACGAGAATAAACGACATCGATAATGAAGTTAAAAATCTAAGAATTGTTTTAGTCATAACTTTTCGTTACCTATCGGAATTCGATAAACCTTGATGTTTTGGAAACTGTAGACTTTTATTTACAACTTTCATATTTTAAGTTTTGTAAAATTATGAGATTCAAGTGGTCGTAACTGCAAATCTTTAGACCCGAAATTTGAGTTAAATGAAATAAGTTGATAAGCTTCGTATACAAGTAATTTTACGAAAGAGAATTATTTATATTTATAAATCTTAGAATTATTTCTAAATTAAGTTAATAAATATTAAAAATTATTTTTTTAGCAATTTATTTTATGTATTAAGCATGGTTAGTAAAATATTTATGGATATGGAAATATGACTTTGGAAATACAAATCTAATCTATTTTTACATAAAAGTGATTTGGAATATAAGTATTACGGTTTTATTAAATAAATAATATAGGATTCATGGAATTTGGAAATGTTGTTTTCAAAAGCATAAACTTAATTTATTTTTGAATAAAATGGTTATATTTTAATATGGATTTAGAAGAGTAATTAAATATAGTTTTAAAAAATGATTTTGTAAATAATATAACATACGAAAATTTGAGACAACTTTGTGTATATAAGTAAAATCTTGGAATAATTCAGAGTTATGGAATATTCTAGCAAATATGTGAATATTGTTATAAAGTTAAATAATAAATGGATTTACAAAAAATTATAATAAGTGTTTTAACTAATAAACTCAAAAGAGAAAAATGTTTTGAGAACCTTAATTCTATAATTTGAGAAGTACTAATAATCTACTTAGTGTTATAGATTGGTTGAAATGCTTTCGAATAACGCTTCATCGAATACGGTATAACTCATTGAATATAATGTTTGAGTGGAGCTTACTAACCCATTAGCGAATGCTCGAATTCCACCTGGTAGTCTGGGATGCCCTGGTTAAATTCTTGTGATCATATTTGGGAAAGTACTTAACACTTTAGAGTTGTATTCTCCTCTCTGGTGTGCAATAAGAGGTTGCTAGATCCTTAATATAATGTAGTTTAGGTTTCCTCGTGGTATCCGTAACGAGTCAGATTTACTAGCTTTTAGTAAATATTAGGATTTCACCATACGGTATAAGACGTATTGGGTAAATCGCAGTAATTACTGAAGGCGATAGTATTTGGCACTTTAGAGTTTACTCTCTTTTGATGTGCGGCAAGTGGCTGCTAGATCCTTAAGAAGTTACTCTTGGATTTCTTTTCAAGTGTAATAATCTAAAATAAATCTGAAAGATTCGGTCATGGCTGCTATCCTTGAGATCGTCTTGTGACCCTGTGAGTTCCGTCCTATGTACGATCCCCGGTATGCGATCGGTTCGTGTAATACCAAATTGTTTTTTTGTTTGCTATGGTTCTGTGTACGGTCATTACGATCGTTTTGAGTAAGATCTCTTGGATTCTGGATATTTGGATTATGTGACTATTCTGTGTTCGTGAAATAAATATACATTCTTAGGTCTTGTGTTTGTGAAATAAATATATATTATTGGGTTTTGTGTTAGTGAAATAAACATACATTCTTATGTCTTGTGTTCATGAAAAACAAAAATTCTTGTGTCTTGTGATGGATGCTAAATTAAGTTAATTATATTATTTTGTGTTTAGTGGCTAGTTCGTGTCTGTGACTTAAACTTATAACCGTGTTCTGAGTTAAATTAATTCCCTAACTCGTTATATCCTGGACATCTATATTTACATATATGTTGTTTATTCTTGTGTTATATTCTGTTCTCAATCTATTGGATATTTAGAGATAGTCTGACCCGTGTGTTATTTTCTTCGGTTAGGCCGAGACTTTTCAGGTTATAGGACAAGTTGACCTTTGGATGTTTGGGCTAGCAAGGAGAAAAACACTTTTGAATTTTTAGTTTATCTCATTTAGGAAATTTGTGAATATATTTATAAGATGTACAATTGAGATTAGAGAATTGTAAAACTTTTATAACAATCGAGTTTAGTATTTGTGATATCCCGGAATTTTGGCAATATCAATTTAATAATCTTTATTAATAATTAAATTGATTTGTTGATTTTATTTTGTAAATTGACAAGTTTATTCATTTTAAAGGTTAATAATATTTTAAATTGGCAAGTTTATTTCTTTTGAAAACTAATAACATTTTAATTTGGGAATATCTTTTCTAACAATTTTAAATTGGGAAGATTTATCTTTCTAAAACTTATATAAATGTTTTATATTTATAATGTATATATATTGATATATATATATATTGTAAATAGGGAGTCTTTAATTTAATAAAGGATATGTTTTCAAATTATAATATATAAGTATATATATTGTTATTTGAAGTTATGTATTAAAATTCAATATAGTAATTATAAAAATTAATGTTAAAAGTATTTTCCATTTAGAATATATATATATTTATATATATTGAAATGAAAAAAGTATTGATTTGAATTTAATAAGTATTTTCAAACTTTAATATATATATAATTTGTAATTTGAAAGGTAAATTTGATTTAATACTTTTGGAAATGATATTTAAAATTTAAATCTAAGGTTCATTTGTTTTAATATTCTTTCATTTTATAAATTGTTCTAAATTTTTATATTAAGAGTTAAAATAAATTTCTCAAATTTATAAACATATGATTTGAATCAAAACATAGGTTACTTGAATTCATATGAATATTTATTAAAGGATAAGTATACACATTTTATAATCATATGGATATTACATAAATACATGTATATAGTTTAAATAGATTATTAAATAAGATAATAACTTTTGTAAACAATTGTTAAACATTCATTAAACATTAAAATAACCCTTATATAACACTTGTAAACATATGGAAGCTTGGAGTGTTTAGGTGTAAGTTAATTAACATCTAAGAAGGACAAATGTCAATATTCTTTTTAATAATTAAAATAAATAAATTAAAATATGTAAGAAGAAGATCTGTTTTTACTTTCAGCTCTAATCTATCTTCTTTTCTTTTTCTACTAAAACTAAATTCAAATCAAAAGAAAAGATAAAAACCTGGAAATCTGAGAAAATGGAAACTGGAAATTTAACAAGGCTTGAAAACAAAGCTAAAGGCAACATCAGATTCAAATTCTTCAAGTATAATCAGATAAGGCAGATCTAACAACAAGCAACTAAATGCAAGGATCAACAACAAGATTTAAATTCAACAAAGCAAAATGAAATGAAGTTCAAAATCAAACAAGACTGGAACAAGTCTGGAAACCATCAGCCTGTAGTGTTTTCTGTCTCTGTTCATTGCTAGGTGAGTAAACCTAATTTTAAAAACAGTTTAAAATTTGTTACTATGTTTTGATATGTCTGATAAATGTTGTAGTAACATGATATGCAATGTTTACTTGAATGTTGGATGTGAATGAATGTTTACATAGGAGTTTGTTATGAAATATCAGTGCATATGAATGTTCTTGCTTCTCTGTTATTTTCCTATGAGTAAACACCTTTTTAAAACTAAATATGTGTTTATTCTTTGATGCATGTGATAGATTTAAGAAGTAATGTTGAAATTTTGAAGTGCATGAATGTTTTAACTGGAATATAGTTTGAACTACCCTGTATATTGGTGTATATGTATATATAAAAGACTCTGTTGTGTAAACAGACTCAAGAAACTCTCAAATCTCCTATCTAAACAAATTCAAGCCATAATCTTTAAAGATAAAATGATTGCAACATTGTAATATCATTTTTGAAAATAGATTCAAGTGGATATATCGAGAACTTATTTCAAAAACAAGGATTTACAGTGATGATCTAATATAAGTCAAAAATCGATCATTTTAATTTCATGATTGGAATTTATAATCAAATTCGTATTAGAAAATGATGATTTTAGATAATAGTTTCATGATTTTTAAGATTGGGATTGTCGAGAATTTCTGAGTTGATCAGTTTTTGGTTTCTCGTCGAATTTAGACAATCTATGAGGTATTGTTGGACATGCTTAGGACTGGAAGTAGCTTGAAGGATGAGGATCAGGGGAAAAATGGTGGATGGGTTTTTAGATAGTCGAGGTGGCTAGTCGATGGCAGTTTAGGGTTTTCGAGCAGTTTTGGGACGTCGATGTTCTTGAGGGCCTGGCGACGTCGTGGGTGGATCGGAATCGTCCGGTGGTGGGGGGATCGACGCGTGGGTTCGTGACGCTACTCTGGGTTGATCGGCGGGGTGTCTAGTGGTCGTATGTAGTGGCACGTGGTGATTTTGTCGACGAGTTTTGATTCCAGTGGATGATCGAGAAGCTCGAATTCGATTTGGGCTTTGGGGTGATGAATTGATGATCGGAATCGATTGTGGTGCCGATCACTGTCTTGGCGAAGGCGGCGGGGATGGTCGGAGAGTTGCCGTTGGTCTGTACACGTGCACATGAGTTTGTGTGTGTCAGTGTTTTTGTTTCGAGAGGAAGAAGGGAATTGTACAGGGTAGTCTCGGGGTTGAACTCGGGGAAAGGAAAATTTTGCTCGGGTTCGTCTTCGGGTATGTACATGAGTGTTTAATAATATAACAGTTAAAATTTAAACCAAGTTTTAAAAAGAAAGAGAAGAGGAAGCTCGGGGAAAAAGTTGAGAAACTCGGTACCTGTTCGAGTAAACCCAGAATTCCCTCGGGTAAAATGTTTTATATACTCAAAGTTTTTATGTTTAACCAAGTCAAGTTTAAAACTAATTATCTTAAAACTAGTTTAAATAATAGTTAATTTATTAATGTTTGTTAATTAAAGTTGGAATTTATTTTAAGTTTTAATTAATTAAGTAAATTCTTAAGTTGTTTTATTAAAACTTAATTAATCAAGGTAATTAATTAAGGTTAATTAATTAAGATAAAGTGTTTTAATTATTAATTTAATTTTAAGTTTTTAAGTTTATCAATAGTTAATGATAATTTGATTTCAAGATTATCAAGTAAGGTTTTAAATGATAATTAAGAAGATAACTGAGATAAATGATTTATCATTTAATTAATTAATTGGTTGATAATTAAGAATAAGTTAATTAAGTAATTAAGATTGATTAATTAAGTAATTAGAGGTAAACTAATTGGTAATTAAGAAGTACTTAATTTGTAATTAATTTTTATTAATTAATAATTAGGTTTTATTAATTATTTATTTAAGGAGTGATTAATTTGTAATTAAAGATTAATTAAGGATTAATTAAAGAGTAATTAAGGAATAAATTACTCAATTGTAAATAGTAAATGGATGTGATTAATTTAAGTTAACTAATTTATAAATTAATTAAAGATAATCTTGATGCTGATTAAGTATAAATACTTAATGAAATTAATAAGAGTAATTACTGTAAGTAATTAATGTATAATTACAAGATGTAATTAATTTAAAGGATAATTACTTAATGAGAAGTAATTAAGGATTTATTACTTGATGTAATTAATTAAAGGATTAATATAATTAATTAAGGAGTTAATTAATTAAGGTAAGTAATTATAGGATGATAATTACTGTTTATGATAAATTAAGGTGGATTAATAGAAATGATTAATTAAAGTTTAATTAATTAAAGCAATTAATTAAGGGTCAATGTAATTAATTATAGTTAATTAATGGAAGTAATTAATTTAGGATCATTAATTAATGTAATTAATGAAAGTAATTAAAGATTAATTTCTATATTTGGTTAAGAATAATTAATTTGAGAAATTAATTAAGGATAATTACTTAAATGTAATTAAAATATAATTAATCAAAGTGATTAATTAAGTGGATAATTAGAGAAAGATTAATTAATTTATTTGTAATTAATTAATGATTATATAAGTAAGATTTATAATGAAGTAATTAATTTAATTTATTTTAAATTAATTAAGAGATGAGGTAATTAGTTTAATTCACTTTAAATTAATTAAAGATAGAGATAGTTAATTTAATTCATTTTAAATTAATTATGTTGTGATTAAGTAAATCATTGCTTATGTATGAATGGATGACATTGATTGTCTTGAATGGATGTAATCTCAGAAATGAGATAAGTAATGTTGTATGGTATGAATGCTTGGTTGCATTATGATGGTAATATAGATTAACTATTGTGATGTTGATATGGATTACCTATTTGGTTATGAATCATCTGTTTAAACGATAATGTGATTATCAATTGTGACTTGTGAATTATCTATCTGTATAGATAAGTTAAATTGTTTAAACCTTTAAACAACTTGGCCTTAAAAGATATGTTTTGGATTTCGATGAGACCGGGATCGGGTTTCCGTATACCGGTATTCCAGGTCTGGAGACCCGAATACCACATCGATCCAAATTAACGATAGGTCGTGAATCTCAAGTGAAGATGAAGATTTAGAGTGCAAGGGTTATTGTCGTTAACTCTGAGGGTGATTCCAAAACGAGTGTAACGAGATAATGCCTTCGGTTTCGTTCGAACCCGGAACGAACTTATATGGATTGAATGCTTTCAGCACATCGTCAGGCGGACGATGAGCATTCTAAGTGATATGTTCTGATTAAAGGTAATCGTAACCTCAAGCCTCATCAACCGGGAATGGCTAAAACAGGGGAGGTGCAGCAAGGCTTAGTGGGTAGCACCCACTGAGAGCAAGATAGATCCCTGTCTAGAGGTCCCTTTTCTTTTATTCGGCTTAGTGTGTGGTTGGTCGCGCCAACTACGGGATTGTCTTGTTCGGGATTATCCAGTAAGGGATGGTTCCGGCTTTGTGTTGCAGGGGAGCGGGCGTACTCCTCGGTACGGTGATCTAGGCCACGTACTGTGACGGGCGGTACCCCAGTAGCCCTGCCATTGTATGGAATCCAAACTCCAATAAGTGCCATACGTATTAGTTGTGCCCAACTATGTTGGAATGTGAGATGTAAGCATTTCAGCTATTTCTGTATTTTACTTGGAAACCCTAGACCCTATTATAATACAATCAGATTTCCTATCAAATGTTTTAGTTAGCGTAAGGTAAAAACTTACCCATGTTTATGTGTGGGGAGTCTTACGTGATACCTTTGTTTTCAAAAGGTTTTGAAGTTAAACAATTTTAACCCGTTTACTCACACCAGACCCATGTCTGACCCAAGTGTTTATTTTCTGTTTTATTAAACTCTTGGGTACTCAAATTTGTATGAGTAGTCAAGGGGATTCAGGTTAGTCTTGACGAATTCTGGAGGAGCTGTGGAGCAGGAGGCTTCAGCGTGTAGATATATAGAGTTTCCGCTGTGTATGATGTATCGTATTTATGTAGTTGTGTTGTATAATAGACAGAAGTTTATAACTGTCTATATTGTGATGTATAAATCGTGTACTCTGATGTATATGATACTATGTAATATCTTATGTGATAATATATTTCTCGTTCCGCTGTGAGATTTCTGATGTGTTGTTGTTCTCTCTTCTTTTCTTTTCTTCTTCTATCCCTTTCTTTCTTCATAACGATGCGTCTTTCTGGGCAAAGAAAGCCGGGTCGTTACATATGGTATCAGAGCATAGGTTGAGCGAATGCCTAAGCTTTTGGTTAAGTGAATATCAGAACACTAGGTTGAGTGAATACCTAGGTTCGGAAGGATTGTTCATTAGAAATAGGATCTGTAGCAACCTGTTGAGTCTGAGTATATATATACGAGAGCGCGTATTTGTTAGTTATATAAAAATGATTTTATATTGTGTTAATTGATCGGTTGAGTGGTATATGGATTCTGGTCAATACGAGTAGCTAACGTTATTGATAGGGATCTCTAAACACTTGAACCAGGCCAACGGACACAATATTGTTTTAAAGAGGTAAATGAAATAATTTTACCCAGAAATAATTTCTATATTAAAAGTATCATTTTATATATATATATATTTCTACCTATTTGTTGGATTACCTGTTCAAGTTTTCCAATATAGGATATAAAGGTAGATAGGGTAGTAGTGTGTGAAACACGACTACCAATGGTTGGAATGTGAGTGTTTGAGGTTGGAAGTGTATCTGTCGAGACTGTAGACCCAATACTGTCTCGAGTAAGTTTTGCTGTGGTAAAGGATTTCATCGATCTCTTAAGGAAACCAGTTATGGTTCGGAATTTATCTTTGAAGTTGGATGAGTAGAGTTGGATCTGTCGGTTGGGCAGAAGCGAGTGATAGTATCTTGGTATCTTCTGGAAGAAGTAGCTGTATAATGAGATGCAGTGACTATGGATGTTCCCGAAGATGTTTTCTTTGGAACAAGTTAATGAAATGTGTCTGCTTCGGTGTTGTGGTTGAGTTCAGCATGGTGTTTCTATTTGGTTTGGGTTCGAGTTTCTCGAAGAGCTTTGGAAAAGGAAGTCTTTGGTATCTGTGACAGCAGTGCGGCTCGGAGTGTTCTGTGTGTTAGCAGGAAGTTTCTGGCTGAGTAGTTTTTCTGAAGTTGGAGTCCAGAAGCAGCTGAGTGAATCCATTTCTTCGATGAATTGGATAGTTAAGTATGAGCTGTTCTAATTTGTGAAGAGAGAACAGTTATCTTTGAAATTAGGTTGGGCTGATCGCAAAAGTGACTTGCGATTGTTTGAGAATTCTCTTGGGATTATTAGAGATTGAGATTCCGTATCGACTTGATTCATGGAGTTACCGAAAGTTCAGCTTAGTAGAAGGATGTCTTCTAGAGAAGAATTTGGTGAAGCAGCTCAGGATTCTTTGGAGAAGGATTGATCAGTCCTAATTTTCTGGAGGGGATTCTACTGGGATGTTTTTGACCAAGTGGAATGGTTCACTAAGATTTTATGGTATGGTGAACTTTGGATGATCAAGTTTGTGCTCGAGTTTCTCCGATGGCATTCTCATCTGTTCAAGATCAGAATTGTGCAACGAAAGCAAGATAGCAACTATTCTAGAGTGGAAGCAACCGAGAGTTGTAATTTTCTTCGAGTAGAGGATTTCTATAGGAAATTCAAGTGTATCTCTAAGTGTGAAGAAATTTTCGGGATTTGGAGGTAAATTTGTCAAGTGCAACTGTTTTGACTATTTCAGATAGGAGAGGTAGTGCGAAGTTCTCTAATGTTTGTAGAGTAGAGTTGTGTTTTGGATTTCGGCATATTTTTGAGAAACCATTTTGTTGAGTAGGATCCGGAAATTGGTTTGATGTTGGACTAATCTGTTTCAAGAAGCATCAGCAAGGGTTAAGCTGATCAGGAAGAATGAAGTGACTCAGGATCGTCAAAGGAGTTATGCAATTAAGAATTGATGGAATTTGGAAATTGATGTTGAAATTGGATATTGTTTAAGTTTTTCTCCGATCAAAGGAGATATAAGATTTGGTAAGACTGGAGAGTAAGCTCCAGAAGTATTATGAGATTTTTCTGTGTTCTTTGGAGATTAGATTTTGATCCCCAGGATTGAGTTGCCAGTTCGGATAACGGGAATTCATTTTATTTCACGTATCTCTGAGGGAATACGTGTTTGATCTGTCATTGGTTGTGGGATCAGCAGTTCAGAAGGATTTGGTAGTTGAGATGGTTTTGAGTTTAGTCTGATATTTTGTTCAGATTTGTAATCTAGATGGGAAGGAGTTCTAGATTATTGTAGATAGTTAGTTAAGATACTGTAGAACGAGTATCCCGGTATATATATATACTTGGGGAAACTCGAGGAAATTCTATCCAGAATTTTGTCTGGATAGTTAAATTTGTTTGATTAAATTGTTTGCTATGATTGTTAGAATATGATTGATATGTATGGTTGTTGTTTGAAATTAAATTAAAATTTTGCTGGGTTATTAAATTATCTTTGCTTTTAAATTTCGGGGACGAAATTATTTTAAGGGGGGAGGAATGTGATATCCCGGAATTTTGGCAATATCAATTTAATAATCTTTATTAATAATTAAATTGATTTGTTGATTTTATTTTGTAAATTGACAAGTTTATTCATTTTAAAGGTTAATAATATTTTAAATTGGCAAGTTTATTTCTTTTGAAAACTAATAACATTTTAATTTGGGAATATCTTTTCTAACAATTTTAAATTGGGAAGATTTATCTTTCTAAAACTTATATAAATGTTTTATATTTATAATGTATATATATTGATATATATATATTGTAAATAGGGAGTCTTTAATTTAATAAAGGATATGTTTTCAAATTATAATATATAAGTATATATATTGTTATTTGAAGTTATGTATTAAAATTCAATATAGTAATTATAAAAATTAATGTTAAAAGTATTTTCCATTTAGAATATATATATATTTATATATATTGAAATGAAAAAAGTATTGATTTGAATTTAATAAGTATTTTCAAACTTTAATATATATATAATTTGTAATTTGAAAGGTAAATTTGATTTAATACTTTTGGAAATGATATTTAAAATTTAAATCTAAGGTTCATTTGTTTTAATATTCTTTCATTTTATAAATTGTTCTAAATTTTTATATTAAGAGTTAAAATAAATTTCTCAAATTTATAAACATATGATTTGAATCAAAACATAGGTTACTTGAATTCATATGAATATTTATTAAAGGATAAGTATACACATTTTATAATCATATGGATATTACATAAATACATGTATATAGTTTAAATAGATTATTAAATAAGATAATAACTTTTGTAAACAATTGTTAAACATTCATTAAACATTAAAATAACCCTTATATAACACTTGTAAACATATGGAAGCTTGGAGTGTTTAGGTGTAAGTTAATTAACATCTAAGAAGGACAAATGTCAATATTCTTTTTAATAATTAAAATAAATAAATTAAAATATGTAAGAAGAAGATCTGTTTTTACTTTCAGCTCTAATCTATCTTCTTTTCTTTTTCTACTAAAACTAAATTCAAATCAAAAGAAAAGATAAAAACCTGGAAATCTGAGAAAATGGAAACTGGAAATTTAACAAGGCTTGAAAACAAAGCTAAAGGCAACATCAGATTCAAATTCTTCAAGTATAATCAGATAAGGCAGATCTAACAACAAGCAACTAAATGCAAGGATCAACAACAAGATTTAAATTCAACAAAGCAAAATGAAATGAAGTTCAAAATCAAACAAGACTGGAAGAAGTCTGGAAACCATCAGCCTGTAGTGTTTTCTGTCTCTGTTCATTGCTAGGTGAGTAAACCTAATTTTAAAAACAGTTTAAAATTTGTTACTATGTTTTGATATGTCTGATAAATGTTGTAGTAACATGATATGCAATGTTTACTTGAATGTTGGATGTGAATGAATGTTTACATAGGAGTTTGTTATGAAATATCAGTGCATATGAATGTTCTTGCTTCTCTGTTATTTTCCTATGAGTAAACACCTTTTTAAAACTAAATATGTGTTTATTCTTTGATGCATGTGATAGATTTAAGAAGTAATGTTGAAATTTTGAAGTGCATGAATGTTTTAACTGGAATATAGTTTGAACTACCCTGTATATTGGTGTATATGTATATATAAAAGACTCTGTTGTGTAAACAGACTCAAGAAACTCTCAAATCTCCTATCTAAACAAATTCAAGCCATAATCTTTAAAGATAAAATGATTGCAACATTGTAATATCATTTTTGAAAATAGATTCAAGTGGATATATCGAGAACTTATTTCAAAAACAAGGATTTACAGTGATGATCTAATATAAGTCAAAAATCGATCATTTTAATTTCATGATTGGAATTTATAATCAAATTCGTATTAGAAAATGATGATTTTAGATAATAGTTTCATGATTTTTAAGATTGGGATTGTCGAGAATTTCTGAGTTGATCAGTTTTTGGTTTCTCGTCGAATTTAGACAATCTATGAGGTATTGTTGGACATGCTTAGGACTGGAAGTAGCTTGAAGGATGAGGATCAGGGGAAAAATGGTGGATGGGTTTTTAGATGGTCGAGGTGGCTAGTCGATGGCAGTTTAGGGTTTTCGAGCAGTTTTGGGACGTCGATGTTCTTGAGGGCCTGGCGACGTCGTGGGTGGATCGGAATCGTCTGGTGGTGGGGGGATCGACGCGTGGGTTCGTGACGCTACTCTGGGTTGATCGGCGGGGTGTCTAGTGGTCGTATGTAGTGGCACGTGGTGATTTTGTCGACGAGTTTTGATTCCAGTGGATGATCGAGAAGCTCGAATTCGATTTGGGCTTTGGGGTGATGAATTGATGATCGGAATCGATTGTGGTGCCGATCACTGTCTTGGCGAAGGCGGCGGGGATGGTCGGAGAGTTGTCGTTGGTCTATACACGTGCACATGAGTTTGTGTGTGTCAGTGTTTTTGTTTCGAGAGGAAGAAGGGAATTGTACAGGGTAGTCTCGGGGTTGAACTCGGGGAAAGGAAAATTTTGCTCGGGTTCGTCTTCGGGTATGTACATGAGTGTTTAATAATATAACAGTTAAAATTTAAACCAAGTTTTAAAAAGAAAGAGAAGAGGAAGCTCGGGGAAAAAGTTGAGAAACTCGGTACCTGTTCGAGTAAACCCAGAATTCCCTCGGGTAAAATGTTTTATATACTCAAAGTTTTTATGTTTAACCAAGTCAAGTTTAAAACTAATTATCTTAAAACTAGTTTAAATAATAGTTAATTTATTAATGTTTGTTAATTAAAGTTGGAATTTATTTTAAGTTTTAATTAATTAAGTAAATTCTTAAGTTGTTTTATTAAAACTTAATTAATCAAGGTAATTAATTAAGGTTAATTAATTAAGATAAAGTGTTTTAATTATTAATTTAATTTTAAGTTTTTAAGTTTATCAATAGTTAATGATAATTTGATTTCAAGATTATCAAGTAAGGTTTTAAATGATAATTAAGAAGATAACTGAGATAAATGATTTATCATTTAATTAATTAATTGGTTGATAATTAAGAATAAGTTAATTAAGTAATTAAGATTGATTAATTAAGTAATTAGAGGTAAACTAATTGGTAATTAAGAAGTACTTAATTTGTAATTAATTTTTATTAATTAATAATTAGGTTTTATTAATTATTTATTTAAGGAGTGATTAATTTGTAATTAAAGATTAATTAAGGATTAATTAAAGAGTAATTAAGGAATAAATTACTCAATTGTAAATAGTAAATGGATGTGATTAATTTAAGTTAACTAATTTATAAATTAATTAAAGATAATCTTGATGCTGATTAAGTATAAATACTTAATGAAATTAATAAGAGTAATTACTGTAAGTAATTAATGTATAATTACAAGATGTAATTAATTTAAAGGATAATTACTTAATGAGAAGTAATTAAGGATTTATTACTTGATGTAATTAATTAAAGGATTAATATAATTAATTAAGGAGTTAATTAATTAAGGTAAGTAATTATAGGATGATAATTACTGTTTATGATAAATTAAGGTGGATTAATAGAAATGATTAATTAAAGTTTAATTAATTAAAGCAATTAATTAAGGGTCAATGTAATTAATTATAGTTAATTAATGGAAGTAATTAATTTAGGATCATTAATTAATGTAATTAATGAAAGTAATTAAAGATTAATTTCTATATTTGGTTAAGAATAATTAATTTGAGAAATTAATTAAGGATAATTACTTAAATGTAATTAAAATATAATTAATCAAAGTGATTAATTAAGTGGATAATTAGAGAAAGATTAATTAATTTATTTGTAATTAATTAATGATTATATAAGTAAGATTTATAATGAAGTAATTAATTTAATTTATTTTAAATTAATTAAGAGATGAGGTAATTAGTTTAATTCACTTTAAATTAATTAAAGATAGAGATAGTTAATTTAATTCATTTTAAATTAATTATGTTGTGATTAAGTAAATCATTGCTTATGTATGAATGGATGACATTGATTGTCTTGAATGGATGTAATCTCAGAAATGAGATAAGTAATGTTGTATGGTATGAATGCTTGGTTGCATTATGATGGTAATATAGATTAACTATTGTGATGTTGATATGGATTACCTATTTGGTTATGAATCATCTGTTTAAACGATAATGTGATTATCAATTGTGACTTGTGAATTATCTATCTGTATAGATAAGTTAAATTGTTTAAACCTTTAAACAACTTGGCCTTAAAAGATATGTTTTGGATTTCGATGAGACCGGGATCGGGTTTCCGTATACCGGTATTCCAGGTCTGGAGACCCGAATACCACATCGATCCAAATTAACGATAGGTCGTGAATCTCAAGTGAAGATGAAGATTTAGAGTGCAAGGGTTATTGTCGTTAACTCTGAGGGTGATTCCAAAACGAGTGTAACGAGATAATGCCTTCGGTTTCGTTCGAACCCGGAACGAACTTATATGGATTGAATGCTTTCAGCACATCGTCAGGCGGACGATGAGCATTCTAAGTGATATGTTCTGATTAAAGGTAATCGTAACCTCAAGCCTCATCAACCGGGAATGGCTAAAACAGGGGAGGTGCAGCAAGGCTTCGTGGGTAGCACCCACTGAGAGCAAGATAGATCCCTGTCTAGAGGTCCCTTTTCTTTTATTCGGCTTAGTGTGTGGTTGGTCGCGCCAACTACGGGATTGTCTTGTTCGGGATTATCCAGTAAGGGATGGTTCCGGCTTTGTGTTGCAGGGGAGCGGGCGTACTCCTCGGTACGGTGATCTAGGCCACGTACTGTGACGGGCGGTACCCCAGTAGCCCTGCCATTGTATGGAATCCAAACTCCAATAAGTGCCATACGTATTAGTTGTGCCCAACTATGTTGGAATGTGAGATGTAAGCATTTCAGCTATTTCTGTATTTTACTTGGAAACCCTAGACCCTATTATAATACAATCAGATTTCCTATCAAATGTTTTAGTTAGCGTAAGGTAAAAACTTACCCATGTTTATGTGTGGGGAGTCTTACGTGATACCTTTGTTTTCAAAAGGTTTTGAAGTTAAACAATTTTAACCCGTTTACTCACACCAGACCCATGTCTGACCCAAGTGTTTATTTTCTGTTTTATTAAACTCTTGGGTACTCAAATTTGTATGAGTAGTCAAGGGGATTCAGGTTAGTCTTGACGAATTCTGGAGGAGCTGTGGAGCAGGAGGCTTCAGCGTGTAGATATATAGAGTTTCCGCTGTGTATGATGTATCGTATTTATGTAGTTGTGTTGTATAATAGACAGAAGTTTATAACTGTCTATATTGTGATGTATAAATCGTGTACTCTGATGTATATGATACTATGTAATATCTTATGTGATAATATATTTCTCGTTCCGCTGTGAGATTTCTGATGTGTTGTTGTTCTCTCTTCTTTTCTTTTCTTCTTCTATCCCTTTCTTTCTTCATAACGATGCGTCTTTCTGGGCAAAGAAAGCCGGGTCGTTACAGTATTTCATTTTGTAAACTCAAAATTTGTATATGTATAAGTTGAGATTTATTCCACTGTGATCTGCATCTGTTATTTATATGATATATTGTTCTGATTCTGAGAAATCGGTTTGTCTATTACTTTGTATTAATATTGTACACGTCAAATTTAGTTCAGATGTTAAGTGAAAAGGTATAAATGACGTGTCGGTGTTAATATAAAGATATATTCACATTCGATCGCCCTTAACAAGCCGTATTCTCCGGATTAGCAGACGACGTTACTTGTAATGTTCTTTGCTAATCTGGGGATTGTGGTGAGGTGGTTGCATATAATGTCATATCACTAGCTAAGGTGACGTGTGAACGTTAATATTCGAATTGTTCGATATTAGTCACTGATCGAATTTACACATAAGAGTCACACAACTGAAATATTGAATATTCTGACTACCATCTGATTAAATTAAATTAATTAATACTTTTGAAATATTAATTATAAAATTTTATTTGATTTGTATCAACCAATGTTAAAATAGTACGTATATAAAAGTTGTATACACATGTATCAATACCATCAATGTACGTTTAAATTTGATTTAAATATATATTATCTAATCAGGTTGGATGGAAGGCCCTTATAGGAGCTTAGCATGGCCGGCCATAGGTGTAGGATAGAGGGGTTAGATTTGATTCAAAAGGGGTTTGAATTAGTAGAGAAATTTGTGGATCTAGATCTGCTTTTAACTCATTTCTTTCTCTTTTATTTATATTCTCTTAACCCGTCATTTGTGCTACTCTCTGTTCGCTCTTCCCTCATCTATCTCTGGACAAAAACTCCCATAGTCCTCTTCTATCTCTTCAAGCTTCAACAACAAATATTTAAATAAAACAGTGCAATAATGTATAAATCTTTAAGTCTGGTAGTGCTTTCGGGAAGAGTTTGAATACAGATTCAAAAGGAGTTCGCTCTATTCAACATTCAACATGTAATATTTAGGCCATAGTTGAGGTAACTTTTTTATTTACATTTATATACACTTACTTGATATTTATCTTGACTTGTATATGCTTAAATTATATCATGATATCACGAATCCTTATATATATATATATATATATATGTGTGTGTGTGTGTGTGTGTGTGTGTGTGTTGTTAACTGGGTTTTTAACCCAACAGAATTCAAAAGGAGTTAACACATTCAGAATAAGTCAGAATGACTTAAAACTTGACCCGAAGGCCTAAAAGTACAAGACAAAGAAACATAAGAAGTTTGGCCCAGAATTATGCTAGCTATACTTATTCGGATCGATATTGATCCGATCCAATTAGATCGGTACCGATCTGAAATGTTGGCTCGTGGTTCCTTCTAACCACTGGCATTACACTCCTATGCATCTACTAAGCTCACCTATCAAGTTTGGTAACATTCCGAGAAACCTAGTTCAAGAAGTAAAGACTCATTTGATCCATTCAAATATCTACCTGCTTTTAAATCCGAGCAACTTAAAATGGACCTATAGAACTCATACCATCTCGGATTAACTTGAAATTTGGAGGAGATACTTAAAAGACATAAATGAAGGCTCATACAAAAAATGAAGTCATTTGGACAGGCTCACTACAGATCCAAAGTTTGGATCGAATCGGACCCAACTAAATTGGGCCTCACCACCTGAGATTCGTCTTGTAGGTCTCACACTCCCTCTAGAGCTACCTGTAAAGTTTCAATTGATTTCGATAAGTATTGACCGAGTTATGGATGGATCTCCTCCAAATTGAGCTAGGTTGACAATTCAGGTCTGACCCACCTAAAATGGGCCTCGCCCCATGAGATCCGATTTGGAGGCTCTACTACTCATCTACATTACATGTATGAAGTATCATGTCATTTGGTGAAGTATTAGGTGAGTTATGGATGGATCTTCTACGAAGGAATGGATTGGATGATCTATGAAGATGGATGATCAAACTAACTCCAAACAACTTGAAATTCGGACAAGGCCCTCAATTATGGGATAGGAAGACAACCAAATCGAGAAGACTCAAAAATTGCATAACTTTTCAGATCGGTACTGATCCGATACAATTGGATCGGTACCGATCTGAAAAGTTAGCTCCAAACATCCCCAAACTTCTTGAGCGACCTCTGCATGATGACTACAGGCTTTTGGTAAAGTGGCTCTGGCCCAAATTCTCTTTAGCCCCTACAAATACCATCCTATCTGCAACAATAAAGGGGATCTGATCTCTACTCAAGCTCTACCATTTTTTCTTCACTCTTCTTCTCCCACACAACAGCCACTAAGAGACAATTGAGATCCTCCTTTTGTCTCTAACAATGGTGGCTTGATCTAATCTAGGAAAGGAGAATTATATTGTAAACTAAACTCCTTTGTAATAGCAGTTGATTAACAAAAGAATCTACAAAGTGGAAGTAGCCTTCATTAACAGCCGAACCACTATAAAAATATCTTCTCTCTTTACCTTTTCTACTATTTACTATTGCTTTTCCTATTTTATTTTCCTTGATAAACAGGGTTGCTGCTTTCATACTCAAACCAGTGTGTTGATCCATTTTTTTGGTTAATATTTTGGTGCTTTCATTGAGAGCAAAGGTAGATCCGAAAACCTGAAGCTTGAATATGAGATTTAGGAAAATTGGAGCAAGTCAACTAGAGCTTGGGGGGAAGTCAAGAAGTATCCTCAAATTCTCACCAATCCAACTATGTAACTAGAGAAGAAATGGAAAGGTTGATGAAGGAGATGCAAGATGGAATCTTGGCTAGGCAACAAGAGATGATGAAGGGATTCTTCCAAAGGGGACGACAAGGAATTGCAGGAGCTGCAGGAATTCAGACCCTAGGAAACAATACAAGAGCTACTAGAGTTGGATTAGAATGAGATGGAATGTTGCCTCCATGCCCAAAGAAACCGATACTTTGGGGGCAACACGGGAGTCAACCTGGGAATCAACACCGATGATGGGATCGATATTGGAGCTGGCACCAAAAGGGCCAACAATGGAATGACTGTTTGAAACTCCAAGAACTGGTGGTATGTAGCTAATTCGAATACTATAGTGCATCGGGCAGAGGAATATGTGCCATGGCTACCCGGAGGAGCGGAGGATAGAATGAGGCTAGGAGAGTGGGGGCAGAACACTAGTGTGCAACCATGGGAGTATGCGCCGGATTTCCCTTGCCAAGGCGAGGGGCAGAACATCGCTTTCAAACGAAGACCTTCATTGGATGGTGAAAATTGAATTGCTGAACTGGTAAGAAGGTTGGTTAGAGGAGGACCCATAGATCAAGGTTTGGAAGATGTGAACAGAAACTCATTTACTGCTAATATCAAGAACACGAGAAATCCTCCCGATTTCAAGCTTCTCACGCTGGAAATGTACGATGGAAAGACCGATCCAATGATTCATCTAATGAGATATATCCGACATATGGAGGTGTTGGGTTCTTCTGAGGAAGTAATGGGGCGGTGCTTCCCATTATACTTGATGGGTTTGGCGACGATGTGGTTTAGACAACTGTAGAATGCGTCCTTTAGCATGTGGACCGAGTTAGTGGGCAGATTTCTAAGACAATTCCGAGTTCACATCTCACAACCGAAGAATGTAATGACGTTGGCAAATGTGAAACAAAGGCCTGGGGAGACTTTGAGAAGTTATTTAATAAGATTCAATGTAGCAGCAGCTGCAGTCGATAGGCCAGACCCATCCGTGATTTTGATGGTGGTAGCGTCTGGAGTCGCAAGTAAGATCGACTTCAGGGCAGCACTTAAGAGGGATCCACCAATGGGTCTTGCTGAGTTTTACTATGAAGCTGAAAGATATTTACATCAGGAGGATGCTGACGCTAAAGATGAAGCGGAAGACGCCGAAATTTATGCTGTGGATGGCAAGGAATCCTCTAGAGCAGGATTTGGAAAAGACAATAGGAAAAGAAAAGCTAATGATGATTCTAGTGAATCAAAACGACAAAAAAGAGAGCCTAAATTCTCTTCCTACTATAAGCTGACTGAAACTCTGGAAAGGATATATCAAGACACTAGGGGGGAAATTCCTTATCAGAAGCCTCCGAGAAGAGAGCTCACTGATTTAGAGAAAGAATCTAAAAAGTTTTGGATCTTCCATGAGCTGGGCGACATGAAACGAATGAGTGCCGACAACTTCGTGATCTGATAGAAGAACTGGTTCGGAAAACCCAGCTACTGCAGTACATGAGGAACAATGCTGCGATACCATAGCTAGAGCAGCCACTACCCACAGCAGATGCTTCAAGGAATGCCTGGGGATTTGGGCCAAGACAAATAATCCCATAACCGGGATGGATGTGAAGTTAGATCTGGCTGCTACTCTTTGCTTTTGTTTTGTTTTTTGCACTTTTCTTTTCATATATTAGCGATAAAAACAATAATGACCCCAAACTGCTTAAACATGTGCTAAACCTAGATTGGTTCCTAGTCGCGCTCTGAGTCAGGTATCTGGGATGACTGCTTTGGATAATAATCTTAGATCGCTTGGACGTGCACAAAACTTAATTATATTGGTCCCTTGCCATGCTCTAAGTTGGATGTTTGGGATAAACATTCAGGATTTTTGCTTATTTAATTTATGCTTGTTTGCTTTGATTTGAAATTTTAATTTTGTAAAATCCATATTTAATGTGATGACTGATTTTGAATAACATAGAGTCCCGACAGGAGAGACGGGATTGGAGTGCAAGGTGCAAGTCCCCTTGTCGAAGAGCGAGTGGATGGACTTGTACGATATCGAGCGCCATAGAGTCCCGACCGGAGAGACGGGACCAGAATGTAAGAAGTGAGTCCCCTCATCGAAGAGTGAGCGAATGAGCTTACTTAATCCCCCTCAACTCAATAAGAAAATGTCCAGAGAGATCATCCTCCTGAACTAAAACAAAAAATGATTCAAATAGATCGTCCCCTAAACTAAAAATTAAACGATCCGGAGAGATCGCGCATTAAACTTAAACGTTCCAAATAGATCGAACTTTAAAACAGATTTGATTTTGTGAAAAGGATTTGAATGCCTTATAAATAGAATAAAACGGATAAATCCTGGATGAACACAGGATGATTTCGATATATGATGTGATTTCGATATATGATGTGATTTTGATATATGATATTATAACTCTGAATTAAATCTGAGCGGTAATGATGTAAATCCCGGATGAAAACAAGACGATTAAAGATGCGTAATGTAATTAGAGACATGTGATGTAATAACTCCGAATTAAACCATAATGATTGTGATATGCAGATTACAGTTAGGTAGAGTCTAAAGTCTTAGGCTATAACAGGTTTGGAACGACTAGTGATTGATGGAAGAATCCAAAGGAACTGGACGGTTCACTAAGGCTAAAGCAGCTGGAAAGCTCAACAATTGAAGACTCATTATCGGAACTTGTTCTGGAGCAAAGCACAACTTTCATTCAAAAGGTATACTTCGGAGGGCAAGTGTTAACTGGGTTTTTAACCTAATAGAATTCAAAAGGAGTTAACACATTCAGATTAAGTCAAAATGACTCGAAACTTGACCCGAAGGCCTAAAAGTACTAGACAAAGAAACATAAGAAGTTTGGCCCAGAATTACGCTAGCTATTTGGATCGATACCGATCCGAAATGTTGGCTCGTGGTCGCTTCTAACCACTTGCATTGCACTCCTGTGCCTCTACTAAGCTCAACTATCAAGTTTGGTAACATTCCGAGCAACCTAGTTCAAGAATTGAAGACTCATTTGGTCCATTCAAATATCTACCCACTTTGGATTAGAGCAACTTAAAATAGTCCTACAGAACTCATACCAACTCGGATTGCTTGAAATTTGGAGGGTAGACTTAGAAAAAATAAAGGAAGGCTCTCACAAAAAATGAAGTCAATTGGCTGAGCTAGTTTGGATCGGTACCGATCCAAAGTTTGGATCGGATTGGACCTTACAATGGGCCCCACCACCTAAGATCTGGTGTGTAGGTCTCACAACTCTCTAGAAGATACTTACAAAGTTTCGTTTGACTTTGATAAGTATCGTGGGAGTTATGGATGGATCTCCTCCAAATTAAGCTAGTTTGACAAATTAGGTCCGACCCACCTAGGATGGGCCTCTTTGTAACAACCCGCATATTTATCGATTTTATATTTAAATATTTTATTTAAATATTTTATCGTTAGTCGGATGTTAGTCTGAAAAGCTACTTTTTGCATATGGTCAAATTAGGACTCGAGACCACCTCCATTGAGTTCAAAATGACGTTTGCGATCTTTTTGAGTGTAAACTTCGATATGTTTGGAGATAGTGAAATTTTCGTCACTTTTTGCTTTGAGCTTTTGGTTTGGGCTGAACCACTTCTAAGTCAGTCCCAACCCCCTCTCCTCTTAATCATTTTCATTCTTCATTTCCTAACATACAAGCTTCATCAAAAATGGAGGAGGGAATGGGAAATTAAAACTCCAAAGCTCTTGTTCATTTGCAAATCCACCAACCAACTCCAAATTCAAGAAGAAGACATTGATTCAAGCTTGGGACTGTTCTCACTTTGCTTTCAAGCTCGGTTTCCATCAATTTCCGTTAAAAGGTGAGATTTTTAATCTCACATTCTTGCCTATAACTGTCTTGGACTGTTGGGAATGATTCCCTACTACTATTACATGTGCTTTTGCTTTTGGTGTGGATCGAATTGGTGAAAAACTCCAAATTTCGTGCGTTTTAGCATTTGCCTGGCATTAGGTCGTTCTACCGAAAAGTCGCACTGAGCATAGCTCGTTTCCGGCCTTAATTCGCTCGTACGAGTTAGGTCGTTCGTACGAGTTAGGTCGTAGGTCGCATACGGCATATGGGTCGTAACTCCTTAGGTCGCCTCGCAGTTAGGTCGCGATCCTTAAGTCGCTCGGTCTTTCAGCACCTTTAGGTCGCTCGGCCATAGCTCGTAACCCGCTAGGTCGTTCTTCCTACGATTAGCTCGCCACGAGTTAAATCTCCCAGCCTTGTATTCTTTAGGTCGTGTACCACTTAGGTCGTGTACCACCTTAGGTCGCGTACCACTTAGGTCGCGAGTCTATTTTCCTTAGGTCGTTAGGCCTTGCTTCACTTAGGTCGCTGGACCTCATATCTCTTAGGTCGCTCGACCTCACAACCACTTAGGTCGTTGGACCTTATATCCCTTAGGTCGCTTGACCTCACAACCCGCTAGGTCGTGCCGCAGTTAGGCTGTGCACTTATAGGTCGCTCGCCTTTTTACACTTAGGTCGTTTGACCTGTATTTCACTAGGTCGCTCGACCTGTTAACCCCCTAGGTCGCACGACATTCTACCCTTAGGACGTTCGACCTATTTTACATTATGCCGTTGCACTTTAATTCACCCACATTAGGTCGCAAGTACATTCCTACTTTGATGGTTTTGGGATTGATTTCTTTGGACTTTACTCATGTCTTCAAATGTGAATTTATGTGGTTCGATTTGTTTCAACAATCGTTTTGTGACTTGTCACTCTAAAGATATAAAGGTTTCAATACTAGTAGTAAATATCAAAACTCTTTCATCAAAACGATTTCAACTCTACTTTATTACAAAGCTCTTTTTCCTAAATCGTTTTCCAATCTATTAGTATATACAAGCCTTTACTTCACTCGGATGAGAAATCTAATTAAACGGCTTAGCAAAACAGGTGGTATGAAACGCTTGCGTTTACTTCGTTGGTTAATTCTTGGACTTGTTCGACTGAACCTTTTGTGATAATTTCCTAATGAAGATCTACAGTTTGTTCGTAAATATTTAAGTTAAGCTAGTGGTTATGGGACATGAAGCTAAACTCATATATTTACTGGCTTAGTGTAATTGACACTTCTTGATGATTATGACGATCATTTTTGTGATTTAGACTAGCAATTGTGCGATGTCTCTTTGTCTGCGAGGGAGACTAAACCCCGTTAGTGTGATGTTTCTACTCACATACGTGGGGTAGCGCCCCATGGTCTTCGGGCCGTTCGTGTGTCAAAATTTAATAGATAGCTTCCATGAGATAGCTTCTCGTTCATGTGTTACACGTGTTGGTGAGTTTTCATGCTCCCGTTCTTGTGATAGGCCACCCCCTTTTTATGTGATTTCTGGATTTCGTGTGTTGATTTCTGGAATTTGTGCTTCACCAATTTTCATGATTTTCATTGGTATGTTTATCAATTTTTGTGCATTGGTGAATTCGTGTGTCATTGACCTGTTATGAACACAAGTTTAGGGTATGATACCCCATTTTATCTTTGAGAAGATTCTTGTGATATTGATTAATCTCTTGTGGATTTTCATTTACATACTTATAGTAGTATGCCTTTATGGTTATTATATGTTTATGTTAAATCTCTTATTCTATATCATGTCATCTGATATTTATAGCTAGACTGATCCGTTTATTATTTTCTTATGAAATAATACTCGGGTCAGACCGAGATGTTACAGGTGCTTCTGCTTGACTTCTCTCCAGGGATCTATTACTCTGACTTTTGGCTCACTATTTAGATCAGTAGTTTTTTTGTTGTATACATTTGAGATATCGTCTCATAGGTGTATTCTTTTGTATAGCACATGTTGCTATTCTTTTTTGTATTATCGTGGATCTTTCTGACCACTACTCTGATGTACACTTTCATGTGTTATATATATATTCATATCTTTTTCCGCCTTTGTGATATGGATGTCTGTGACTGATTTATGTTATGATTATATCTATGTTTGTTTCCAAAGTTTATATATAGCCACTGTGTGATAGCTTTGAGTTTGTATCGGTATGTCGGATTTCCTCCTTAAATGATATGCATTCTATACTATCTGACATATCGGTGCTCGCACAAAAAAGTTACATGGATGATCGCTCCTCAACAGCCTTATTCTCCGTGCTAATTGACAGCACTACACCGTAGTGTCCTTGGTTAGCGTGGGTATAGAGGTGGGGCGTCATAACCTCGGCCCATGAGATCCGATTTGGAGGCTCTCCTACTCATCTACATTACATGTATGAAGTTTCATATCATTTGGTGAAGTATTAAGTGAGTTATGGATCGATCTTCTACGAAGGGATGGATTGGATTATCTATGTAGATGGATGATCGAACTAACTCCAAACGACTTGATATTCAGACAAGGCACTAAATTATGGGATAGGAAGACAACCAAATTGAGAAGACTCAAATATTGCACAACTTTTCGGTATCTCCAAACACCCCCAAACTTCTTGAGCGACCTCTACATGATGACTACAGGCTTTTGGTAAAGTGGCTCTGGCCCAAATGTTCTCTAACCCCTATAAATACCATCCTACCTGCAACAGTAAAGGGGATATAATCTTTGCTGAAGCTCTGCTATTATTTTTTCACTCTTCTTCTCCCACACAATAGCCATTAAGGGACAATTGAGATCCTCCTTTTGTCTCTAACAATGGTGGCTTGATCTAATCTAGGAAAGGATAATTATATTGTAATCTAAACTCCTTTGTAATAGCATTTGATCAACAAAAGAATCTGTAAAGTGGACGTAGGCTTCATTAATAGCCAAACCACTATAAAAATCTCTTATCTCTTTACCTTTTCTACTATTTACTATTGCTTTTTCTATTTTATTTGCCTTGATAAACAGGGTTGGTGCTTTCACACTCAAACCAGGGTGTTGATCCATTTTTTGGATTAACATATGTATGTATGTATGTATGTATATGTATGTATGTATATGTGTGTGTGTCTATATATATATATCTATGTGTGTATGTGTTGTCACCCTAGAATACATATACTTAAAGATATTGTTATTAAAAAATTTATATATGTTCATATATGCTTTCGGCTAGTGAATAAAATAAAATAAAAAATTAATTTTGAACTTAAAATGTTTTAAAAAAGTTTAAAGACAAAAGTTGTTTATAATATATATATATATATATATATGTATGTATATAATATACATATATATACAATGTATAAAACTTATACAACTGGTCAAAAGCTTTTATCAATGGCGACTAGATTTTCCTCTTTCAGCTGCCTTCAAATCACTCTCTATTTTCTATTCCTCATCACTTGCTTCGTCCATATTTCTAAAGCCTTTTTGCCGTCTCTCTCCCCTAAACCTAGCTTTCACCATTGCTATTCCCTTTTGACCTTGGAGACACTCCTTTTCCTGTTTCGCTCTTATGTCCTTTTATGGCTTCCTTTAACACTAGTACGAAGGACCTTTTCTTCTCACCCATGCGCGATTATATAGGAGATCTAGAATTTCAAGGTAAGTCTATTGGTCTATTTTTCAAGTGGCAATTCGGACTTCGTCTTCGATCCGATTTATGGGTTTTCTTAGTTGGTCGATCTTTTGTGTTTTGGGCCTTTGCTTGTATGACGACCGCCCATAGCCCCTGCACTGAACCTAGAGAAAGTGCGCTGTAAAGTGTGCCAGGCAGCCATGGACGATTGTCAGGGTAAATTAAAAACAACAGAATCTATCGTATTACTCACAGCGCATGGACAAAATACAATAGAACATATACATAGTGAAGCTTCACAGAATAGAATCTCATCAATAAAACTTCATAATAGTTGAATACAGACATCAGAATAGTCAATACAACAAGGCTCACTACATAACACTCAGAGAAAATACAAACAACGGAACACCCAATACATATAATAAGAAGATAATATGCAACCCTCCAGCTCGTCTTCGATATCAACACCGTGGAAAGCAAGAACAGCACCTGCTACCTAGTCTGCCCGTCCCAAAAATGGACGAACAGCCCAAGGAAATAAGAGTTAAAACATAAAGCCTTGAGTCAGACAACAGTCTTAGTGAGCAGTAAATTAACTAACAACATACCAAAAGAGCATAAAGGAAAAGGAATAGGAATACAACCCTCCCACTCCACCTCTTTCTACAGTGATAGCCCCCAGACACACACTAAGCAGAAGCAAACATAGCAGAGCACACAATTTAAAGTAAAGCAATTATCACTCGAGTCAAGGGGGATGTTTTCCAAGTACAAAACCCCAAGGCCTAAACCAAGATCAGATAAGCACCCAGAAAATACCGCTCTTGAGACCGAATGACGATACAACCAAACATCCATGACTCTGGCTATCACTATTATCATTGCCTCGATATCATCGTTAATTGAATGACCGGCTCATTCTTTAATCCGTCCGTCAAGGGCTAATGGAAACCCCGTATCTAGACATAACTCTGCACGTCATCGTGACCCATGCCTAGGACTATCGAATCTGCCCAGAGTACTTGACTACCCAATCAGTAGCCTTCAGGGACCATTGAATCTGCCCAACGTACTCTTGCTTTGATCATGCTAGAACCTTCAACAACGATGATACCTCAGCCTTCTAGTTATCCTCCTCGACAACTATTCCCATACTAGCTCAAGCGCCTCTCGAGTCAACCATTATCCTCAACTCGAACCATATCACCGAGTTATCAACATGCTTGGAAGGATCCCGTCTGGATTAGACCAAGACTATCTCATATCATGCTTTTCCTCATCATCATCATAGCAAAGCTTCATCTCAACATCATCATCAAATCTATCCATATGAGCTTCATCATCTGCTATATATGCCACAAGCAGCTTTCTCGATTCAAGAGCCTTTCTCTTAGCTTTTGAATCATCTTCGGTCTAAATCAAATCATCAATCATCTAATTCATAGCAATCAATCAAATCAAACATTAATCCAAGTAAACAAGTATTCAAATATGATCTAAATAGACAATTATAACAATAATGGCAATTTCGTAATTAAAGAGTCAAAAGTCTATCAAGCATGAAATCATGAGAAATGTCTCTATAATCTTGATGAATGAACTTGCATAAGTTAACATGTAGTAAGATGGATGTCAAATCATCATGAGCAATGGATCTATATGGATCTACACATATGATTAGGAAAAATGCATGGAAATCTCTACTTTAACACCAAATCAAGCCAACGATCCGATATACTCCTTTAGATCCGTGTGAGAGATAATCACCACTCACCAAATCACCTAAACAACCCCAAATCAACACGCTTCAGGTCTGGACAGCGAAGGATCTAGCTCGATCTATCACCAATCCGCTTCAAATGATGAAATCTCTCTTCGAAGAATGTAGATCTTCAATCTAAGCTCTTCGATCTTCGATTTGATCTTCGATATGGATGGAAGGAATCACTAGATTAAAGTGGAGAAAAGAAGTGAAGAATTGTAGAAGTCGAGTTCTCAAAATGGCAGCACTTCGTCGCTTCGAAATCCAGATCCCAAAAATGAAGAAATGGACGAGTATTTATAGCTGAAATCCTCCTTAAGTCGTCACTCGGAATTAGGTCGTCCACGACCTATAGAGCCACGACCTACGACTTAAGAAAATGCCACGACTCACGACCTAGTGAAACACCCCATCCTACGACTTAACAGATTCCCTAGTCTACGACTTACGACCTAGTGCAAGCGCGCAACCTACGACCTAACACACCAGCGCTTAGCGACCTATCAAAGATCGCGACCTAACATACTGCGACTTAAAAACCCCACGACTTATCTATTCTGCGACTTACGACTTAGCAGAACTCCACGACCTACGACTTAACAGGTATACGACATAACAACTCAACAACAGGTGCGACCTAACTGTATACGACTTACGACCTATCTCTGGCCGACTTAACACACACGCGACCTAACGTACGTCTACTACCTTAAGTCGCCAACTCTCCTAAGTCCGTCAGTTCCTTAGGTCGTCTATCTCTTAGGTCGTTAACCTGCCTATTTTCCTTAAGTCGTCTATGACATAACTATTCGTGCTATAGCGACTCAACGACTTAACTGTCTCCGACCTATCTCCTTAAGTCGCCACTAACTTAAGTCGCATCATTCCTTAACTCGCTAAACCCCTTAAGTTGCAGACTTCCTTAAGTCGCTCACGACTTATCACTTAAGTCGTTAACGATCTATGATGACGCAACTGGTAAGTTGGAGCTAAAGCTCCCTAGGTCGCACACGACTTCGTGATGTCTTATCTTCAACTCGATTCAAGCTACAACACTATCGTCCAAATAACACCGGTTTCAATCATTCGATCCGTAAAAATACGGGTCGTTACATTCTCTCCCCCTTAGGAATTTCGCCCCCGAAATTCCAAACAAACAAGAGTAATCAGAGACTATTCTGCACGCCTATCATCCATAGCAATCAACAAACCATGCATCCAATTCTAGCTTAGCATGCAGAATTCTAAAACTAGAGCAAGTTACAATATCGTGAGATGACACGACACCTTAGGGCCATACCTTGAAGAGTTCAGGATGAGCTGCCTTCATCCTCTCTTCCACCTCCCACGTATAGTCGTTATCATCATCACTCCATTGTATCTTGTGCAACTTAACTACCTTCCTCCTAAGCTGTTTCGTGTCGGTTTCCACAACACGAAGCGGCTTACGAGGTCTCTTATCGACTGGATCAACTTCGAAATCTTCACAGCTATCAGCAGAAACCACTGTATTCGAGTCGTGCACATACTTCCGTAGATACGATACGTGAAAAACATTGTGCACGCTCGACATCTTCTCCGGTAACTCCAATCTGTAGGCGAGCTTTCCAATTCTCTCGATGATCGGGAATGGTCCAACAAATCTCGGAGTCAACTTTCCTTTCTTCCCGAATCGAATAACATTCTTCAGTGGAGAAATCTTCACAAAAACCATATCACCTACGTCGAATTCCAAATCCTTACGACGCTTATCCGCATAACTCTTCTGTCGATCTTGGGCTGCCTTCATCCGTTGTCGAATGATCTCTATGCAATCCGAAGTCTGTCGAATCATCTCTGGCCCAAGTATTAACTTTTCTCCGGTCTCTAACCAACATGTCGGAGAGTTACACGGTCTTCCATACAATGCCTCATACGGTGCCATACCAATGCTTGACTGGTAACTGTTATTGTACGAAAACTCCACCAAATGAAGATGATCTTCCCATGATCCTCCGAAATCCAAGACACAAGCTCTAAGAAGATCTTCCAAAACTCGGTTGACTCTCTCGGTCTGACCATCTGTTTGAGGGTGATAAGCTGTACTCAAACACAACTCGGTTCCCAAAACTTCCTGGAAGCTCTTTCAAAATCCACTAGTGAACAATGGATCTCGATCGCTCACTATACTCTTCGGAATACCATGGAATCGAACTATCCACTTAACATACAACTCTGCCAACTTCGATGCGGTCCTAGTCGATCGAACAGGAATGAATCTTGCACTCTTAGTCAGACGATCTACGATGACCCAAATCCCTTCATTTCCCGTTCTTGTTCTAGGTAACCCATCAATAAAATCCATCGATACTTGCTCCCACTTCCATGTAGGAACTTCTAGTGGCTGAAGTAATCCACTTGGCTTCTTCTATTCGGCTTTTACCAACTGGAAGTTCATACATTTGGAAATAAAATTTCCAACATCCTTCTTCATACCTTCCCAGTAGTAGGTTCTCTTCATATCCCGATACATCTTATTTCCACCTGGATGAATTGTCAACTTCGAGTGATGACTTTCCCTTAGAACTTCATTCCTCAATTCATCGATATCGGGAACAACTAGTCGTCCTTGCTTCCGAAGCCAACCCTCTCGATCGACCTCGAATCCTTTATCCCTTTCTGGATCCAATCCAGATTCCAAATCATAGATAATCTTGACAAACTTATCGTCTCGCTTTTGACTCTCGCCAATCCTTTCCACAAGAGTTGGTCTTATCGATAAGTTTGCCAACATCTCAGGTTCCAATTCGCATCTGGGCCTGAAGTCAAAACCAGCTGAATACTCGAGATTCTTCTATTCTGAAAACATGGCTCCCAATCCTACATGTCTTCGACTTAACGCATCTGCCACTGCGTTACCTTTTCCCGGAGTATAAGCTATACCAAAATCATATGATGCCAAAAACTCTAGCCAATGTTGCTGCCGAAGATTCAAATCCTTTTGGGAGAAAAGATACTTCAACGACTTATGATCTGTAAACAACTCGAATCGAACTCCCAATAGATAATGTCTCCACATCTTCAGAGAAAAAACAATCGCCGCTAACTCCAAATCATGAGTCGGATAATTCCTTTCATGCGGCTTTAGTTGTCGACTTGCATACGCAACAACTTTATCCCTATGCATCAGCACTGCTCCAAGTCCAGTACCACATGCGTCGGTGTAAACCACCATCTCATCATTCCCACTCGGAATAGTCAAAACAGGAGCGCTTGTCAATCTTCCTTTCAGGATTCTGAAAGCTTGCTCACACTTATCTTCCCACTTGAACACTTGGTTCTTCTTCGTCAATCCTGTTAACGGTGCAGCCACCTTGGAGAAGTCTTTGATAAACCGTCGATAATATCCTGCCAATCCAAGAAAACTTCTCACATCAGATGCATTCTTAGGTCTAACCCAATCCTGGATTGCTGCCACCTTAGCGGGATCAACCGCTATTCCATTTCCAGAGATAACATGGCCTAAGAACCTCACTTCACTCTTCCAGAAGTGACACTTCGAAAACTTAGCCTTCAGCTGATGTTTCCGTAAGATTTCCAAAACAATGCGCAAGTGCGTCTTGTGCTCTTCTTCAGTTCTGGAATAAATCAGAATATCATCCACGAACACTAGCACGAACTTGTTCAACTGATCTCTAAACACTCTATTCATAAGATCCACAAAATATGCTGGCGCGTTAGTCAATCCAAACGGCATTACCAGCCACTCAAAGAAACCGGATGGTGTCCTGAAAGCAGTCTTCGGCACACTATCCTTAGCCACTCTCAACTGGTGAAATCCCGTTGCCAAATCCATCTGAGAAAACACCTTCGCTTCGTGAAGCTGATCGAACAAGTCATCTATTCTCGGCAATGGATACTTGTTCTTCTTAGTCACTTTATTCAGCTCACGATAATCCACACACAATCTCAACGACCCATCTTCCTTGGTTGCGAACACAACTGGTGCACCCCACTCGGACACACTACGCCGAATGAATCCTTTCTGTAAAAGGTCATCAACCTGCACCCTTAAATCCTACTGTTCCCTAGGCGCCATCCGCCTAAGAGGCATCACAACAGGTCTGGCTCCTTCAACTAGATCTATACGAAACTCGATCTCTCTATGCGGCGGTAACCCTTTGACCTCGTCAAAGACATCCTCAAATCCATTAGCGATTGGCACAGATGACAGTCCATCCCGTGGAACAACCAGCGAATACATGAAGCTCATGAAGACGCCTTCTTCATGCTTACATCGTATCACAATCTTTCGCCCCTCCACATTCTCGACTGTCATCTCAAACCTTTCACAATCAACCTTTGCCGCATACTTCCTAAGCCAGTCCATACCCAAAATAATTCCGAACCCCGCAAAGTTCAAAACAAAACAATCACAAACAAAAGTGCAACCATGACTCGATACAATCAGACCACGACATAGCATACACAAACAAGACGAACCCCCAACTGGATTAGTCACAACCAATGGCCTATCAGCAATATCCGGTTCTAAACCCAACCGGCCTACAAGTTCATTACAAACAAAAGAATGCGACGCCCCAGTATTAAACAGAACTCTAACTGGAACACCACATATGGAAAGAGTACCTTGAACCACCACACTCTTTCCTTTCTCTTCAGTGGTAGGAGCTTTCAAAGATGATGGAACAGCCCCCAAAGCATAAGCTTGCACAATCTGCTTGTCCCTCCTCGGTTCTGGACAATTCTTCCTGATATGCCCCGGCTTGTCACAGTTGTGACACTTCATCGGCACCTTCGGATTCTTGCAATCCCTAGAGAAATGGCCCTTCTGCTGACAATTGAAGCAGGTCACTTCGCCCTTCGGCTTCTTCTGGCCACCCTTACCCTTTTGCTGCTGCTGCTTCCTCTTCTTATTCCCACCCTGCTGTGGTTTAGACTCTCCCCTGGTCACAGCAACAACAGATCCTTCCTTAGGAAACAGACTCTCATGCCTGAGAGCTTTCTCCACAAGCTTCTCAAATGAATCGTCCAAATGATCCACCAACTGCCTCCCAAGATAACTGTCCAAACCTGTCACAAACTTCTCATTCTTCTGATACGAAGATTCAATATACGATCGGGCATACTTGGACAAAGCTTAAAACTCAGAAACATACTCAAGAACTGGTCTTCCACCTTGCTTGAGCTCCACAAACTTCTTGAATAGAACAGACTTCTGAGCAGTAGAAATGAACTTAGCTTCAAATCTGACTTGGAATTGCTCCCAAGTAATCTCTTCCTCCAGAGTATTGATGGTAATAGAGTTCCACCAATCAGAGGCTCTCCCTTGAAGCTGTCTTGATGCCAACTTCCTCTTAGTTGCATCCTCAATTCCCAAATCACCAAAAATCCTTCTACAAGCATCTATCCATCTCTGGACCTCAATAGTTGATTATGTTCCCAAGAAAACCTTTCCTCCAAGAGCAGTATAGTCCTTACACAGCTTAGCAAAATCCACCGGTTTTGGAGTTTGAACTTGAACTTGAAATCCAACATCCACCGATGGCCCCAGAGCTGGCATCCTTCTCATGATCGAAGTCATCATTGCTTCGAACATAGCAGCGTAATCAGCAGCCCCCTCAGTAGCACGGCCTTCCCTAGCAGCTGGTCTCCCTCTTCGACTCATTCTCAATATCTAAAAAAAGGAATGATTAGCACACCTAGAGAAACAACTGCATAAAGGACTCAAACTCTACTAAGCTACTATATTATATATAGTAATCATCCATCAAAATACAATTACGTCTCTCATACGTAGTTATGTCAGCGAGCGTTGGGTAAAATCGATTAACCAAGGCTCTAATACCAAATGTGACGACCGCCCATAGCCCCTGCACTGAACCTAGAGAAAGTGCGCTGTAAAGTGTGCCAGGCAGCCATGGACGATTGTCAGGGTAAATTAAAAACAACAGAATCTATCGTATTACTCACAGCGCATGGACAAAATACAATAGAACATATACATAGTGAAGCTTCACAGAATAGAATCTCATCAATAAAACTTCATAATAGTTGAATACAGACATCAGAATAGTCAATACAACAAGCCTCACTACATAACACTCAGAGAAAATACAAACAACGGAACACCCAGTACATATAATAAGAAGATAATATGCAACCCTCCAGCTCGTCTTCGATATCAACAGCGTAGAAAGCAAGAACAGCACCTGCTACCTAGTCTGCCCGTCCCAAAAATGGACGAACAGCCCAAGGAAATAAGAGTTAAAACATAAAGCCTTGAGTCAGACAACAGTCTTAGTGAGCAGTAAATTAACTAACAACATACCAAAAGAGCATAAAGGAAAAGGAATAGGAATACAACCCTCCCACTCCACCTCTTTCTACAGTGATAGCCCCCAGACACACACTAAGCAGAAGCAAACATAGCAGAGCACACAATTTAAAGTAAAGCAATTATCACTCGAGTCAAGGGGGATGTTTTCCAAGTACAAAACCCCAAGGCCTAAACCAAGATCAGATAAGCACCCAGAAAATACCGCTCTTGAGACCGAATGACGATACAACCAAACATCCATGACTCTGGCTATCACTGTTATAATTGCCTCGATATCATCGTTAATTGAATGACCGGCTCATTCTTTCACCCGTCCGTCAAGGGCTAATGGAAACCCCGGTTCTAGACATAACTCTGCACGTCATCGTGACCCGTGCCTAGGACTATCGAATCTGCCCAGAGTACTTGACTACCCAAGCAGTAGCCTTCAGGGACTATTGAATCTGCCCAACGTACTCTTGCTTTGAGCATGCTAGAACCTTCAACAACGATGATACCTCAGCCTTCTAGTTATCCTTCTCGACAACTATTCCCATACTAGCTCAAGCGCCTCTCGAGTCAACCATTATCCTCAACTCGAACCATATCATCGAGTTATCAACATGCTTGGAAGGATCCCGTCTGGATTAGACCAAGACTATCTCATATCATGCTTCGCCTCATCATCATCATAGCAAAGCTTCATCTCAACATCATCATCAAATCTATCCATATGAGCTTCATTATCTGCTACATATGCCACAAGCAGCTTTCTCGATTCAAGAGCCTTTCTCTTAGCTTTTGAATCATCTTCGGTCTAAATCAAATCATCAATCATCTAATTCATAGCAATCAATCAAATCAAACATTAATCCAAGTAAACAAGTATTCAAATATGATCTAAATAGACAATTATAACAATAATGGAAATTTCGTAATTAAAGAGTCAAAAGTCTATCAAGCATGAAATCATGAGAAATGTCTCTATAATCTTGATGAATGAACTTGCATAAGTTAACATGTAGTAAGATGGATGTCAAATCATCATGAGCAATGGATCTATATGGATCTACACATATGATTAGGAAAAATGCATGGAAATCTCTACTTTAACACCAAATCAAGCCAACGATCCGATATACTCCTTTAGATCCGTGTGAGAGATAATCACCACTCACCAAATCACCTAAACAACCTCAAATCAACACGCTTCAGATCTGGACAGCGAAGGATCTAGCTCGATCTATCACCAATCCGCTTCAAATGATGAAATCTCTCTTCGAAGAATGTAGATCTTCAATCTAAGCTCTTCGATCTTCGATTTGATCTTCGATATGGATGGAAGGAATCACTAGATTAAAGTGGAGAAAAGAAGTGAAGAAGTGTAGAAGTCGAGTTCTCAAAATGGCAGCACTTCGTCGCTTCAAAATCCGGATCCCAAAAATGAAGAAATGGACGAGTATTTATAGCTGAAATCCTCCTTAAGTCGTCACTCGGAATTAGGTCGTTCACGACCTATAGAGCCACGACCTACGACTTAAGAAAATGCCACGACTCACGACCTAGTGAAACACCCCATCCTACGACTTAATAGATTCCCTAGTCTACGACTTACGACCCAGCGCAAGCGCGCGACCTACGACCTAACACACCAGCGCTTAGCGACCTATCAAAGATCGCGACCTAACATCCTGCGACTTAAAAACCCCACGACTTATCTATTCTGCGACTTACGACTTAGCAGAACTCCGCGACCTACGACTTAACAGGTATACGACATAACAACTCAACAACAGGTGCGACCTAACTGTATACGACTTACGACCTATCTCTGGCCGACTTAACACACACGCGATCTAACGTACGTCTACTACCTTAAGTCGCCAACTCTCCTAAGTCGGTCAGTTCCTAAGGTCGTCTATCTCTTAGGTCATTAACCTGCCTATTTTCCTTAAGTCGTCTATGACATAACTATTCGTGCTATAGCGACTTAACTGTCTCCGACCTATCTCCTTAAGTCGCCACTAACTTAAGTCGCATCATTCCTTAACTCGCTAAACCCCTTAAGTTGCAGACCTCCTTAAGTCGCTCATGACTTATCACTTAAGTCGTTAACGACCTATGATGACGCACGTGGTAAGTTGGAGCTAAAGCTCCCTAGGTCGCACACGACTTCGTGATGTCTTATCTTCAACTCGATTCAAGCTACAACACTATCGTCCAAATAACACCGGTTTCAATCATTCGATCCGTAAAAATACGGGTCGTTACAGCTTGTATACTTGGGCTGTGGCTACACCTTTTTCTTTATGCTTTCCGTGGAGGAATTTCTAGGCTTTTGATGTTGGCACTATCCATTAGACGTTGGTTTGCTACGCTAATTTTTTCGGTTACCACTCCCAGTTTGCTATGGGATTGCTTTGCAATGGGTTGCTGCTGGTAGTTGGTAATCTATGGTGCTTTATCGAGTCCCTTGGTGAACTGTTTCCTTTTGGTTTGTCCCTTTCTAAACCTGCTTTTCTTCTCTATATTCAGCATTTGGTCTTGGTTGTGGCTATTCCTTCTCCTTTGTTATCCCATTGTTTAATCTGTTCTGGCGCTTTTCACTTGTATGTGGGAATTATTATGTGCAAGATATATGTAATCTCAATGTGCTGATTATTATCTTAGGGTGCCTTTCATAGGTTTGATGTTTTGGGTACTTGGTGGAATTGATGCTTTTATATCCTGATTCTATATTGCTTCTTTTGGTTTTTTTCGAATAATGATTTGGTCAGAGCTTGATGTTAGAGTTCTTATGTTATTGTGATTATTATGTAGCTAGTTGTTTATGTGATTGCCTTTGCACAACTTGTGGTTTGTTTTGCACCCTGTGTGGTGCTTGTGACAGCTTTGTGCATCTAAATATTTATGCACCTTGTATGGTGTTGGAGCTTATTTAGTATCTTAGGCTTGTTGCCTAACTCTTGTGCTATAAGCTAGATTAGTTTTTAAGAAAATTAGTAGTTTCAGAATTCGGCCTAACTCCAGGTTCTTATATGTATTTATTACTTTGTTGTAATAAAAAGTTAGCAGCCCCTATAAAAACCTACTGGCCTTGCCAAAAATAAAATAAAATATGCATACATATATATATATATAATTTTTATTAAATCAAATACATGTCATTAGTTCGAAAATAATTATATATAAATAGTTATTTATAAAACCCGAATATATTTTTATATATTTATTTTTAAAATATAAAACATTAAACTAATTTAATGTATATATTATAAATATATATATACTAATATATAAAAAAATTATTTAAAAATGTAAAGTTTGTTTTTGAAAAAATGATTTTTTTTAAGTTTCAGTATGGAAGTTGCTTGATAAAAATAAAAATAAAATACATTCGAGAGGATTTAAATAAAAATAATAATATTTTAATATATAAATAATATAACGACCTGGAATTTTATCACTTTGATTTGTGAATATTTGATAAATTTTAAATATTCAACTAATAATTTTTAGTAAACAAATAGTCCTCTTTTAATTAATAACTAATGATAGGAAAGTAATTTTTGAATTTTATTTACAAAAATATATATTTTAAAGTAAAAGTGAAAATGTGATCGAAAAACATTTTATTGAAAATCAACTTTTTATTCACTAAAAGTTGTTCAAATATTTTTGAACTTGATAGTAATATATAAACATTAACAAACAAACTAAATCCTACTTTAGTTAATGAGAAGATTAACTAAGCATAAGAAGGATTAATAAAAGTAAGAAGAGGACAAAAAGTACATAAGGACCCTTGAATTAATGAGGGGTAAGGAGATATTTTCCCCCTTTCAAGGCCATCCACATTTTTGAGGGTAGGGAAGTCATTTGGTATGTGATATTATACTTTTTTCCATATCCTTTCATTCATTTCTTTCCATTAGTTCATTTTTCAAGATTTTGAAAAAAAGAATAGAAACTCCCTCTTCTTCTCTTTAAATCTTTAAAACAACTTCAACTTCTTCAGTCTCTTGCAAACTTTAACAATGTTCTTATATCACTTAGAGAGTATGCTCTATCATCTAAAAAGTGAAGAAAAGATGGAGCAAGGGGGGTGCACAAGCATGGCCGTGAGCATCATGTTAAGGGAGGAGGGATGGTTTTGGGATTTTGAAGGCAAAGGTCGGACCTTGTAAAGTTTGGTGATGGTAGGATGTGTTTCTTTGAATCCAAAGCTTTGTGATGATGGGTAGCTTGGTTATAAAGTGAGATTTCTCACTTTAAAAATCCCCTCTTTAAATATATATTTTTTGTGTGAAATAATTTGGTAGTGTGGATGTTATATATATATATATCTATGTATGTGTGTGTTGCTTGAATATTTGGCAATGATTGTTGATTCTACTTTGGTAAGCAATTACATATGTAAATATGGTATATGGACTTGTTATGACTTGATGCCTAGCCTTGAAACAAGCACATAAGGATTAGTAGGGACATATTTGACTTGGACTTGAAATTGGACGTGTTCGTATAGCGATAGTCACTATAGAAGGACTTTGGTGTTGTGTAGTTTATACTTGTTTAAATATTATGTTTCATGTATATATGTTGCATGTATGTTTCCTATGCTTCTTTATGATGTGTTTTGAAGTTAAGAATGGTTATATATATAAGTGAATAGTTGAAATTGAATTTGAATTTGAATTGAATAAGAAATTGTCCATATAGCGATAGTCGCTATGAATGCACTTTGGAAAGTTATCAATTTTGTAAAGTATAATATGTTGTTCTCTTTATATATTTTGTAAATTATTTTCAAATATGATTTATAAAGGTTATATAAGTATTGTAAAAGAGTTCCAAGTTTTAAATATAATTCTAAAAAGTTATCAAATAATTGTAAAGTAAAGGTTCTTATTATATATTTAAACTTGTTTATTTTGTTTTAAAATGAAAATGGTTTCCAAATTAAATTTTAAGCAATTATTTTTGAGGTAATGTTTTGCATAAGAGTTTAAAATATATTTGAAGTATTTTAAATTGTACTTTCTAAAAGTAGAATGTTAATAGAGTTTGAGATTTAAAGGATTTATTTTGAGATATTTAAACAAGTGTTTATTTAAAAGGAGCTTCTTACTTTTCAAAGTCAAATCCTCTTTAAAAAGTTGTAGCTATTAAGTTATGATTTGAATGGAAGTTTAAAACTTGGTTTTAAAGTGTTTTAAAAGAGGTTGAAAGTATATATTTGATTTAAAGGATTATTTGATATAATAGGACTAGTGGTACTTTTACGAAGAAAACAATCTTATCTTTTCATATTGAATGTGGTTTTAAAGAAAGATTTCCAAGTGAGATTTGATATGGAAATATTAAAGGTATTTTAAGAATTTTTAAGTGGAATTTTAAAGTGAAAAGAAAGTTGGTTTATAAAACTTTGTTTTAAATGAATAATATACGAGATTTATGAAATCGTATACTTGGCAATAAACTTCAAGGTAGGGAAACTTCAAACTATCCTGAAAGATAAGAATGTCGTTAAGTCAAGGTTTGAGAGGTAATAATACCCTAACTTGAATGGCCTCATTGTTATCCAAAGAGTAGTTTAAGTCTGAAATCGAAGATTGATGTTCGGTATATAAAATAATTATTTCTGTATACGAATTGGATGGAAAGTAAGTAGTCCTATACTAGGTATTAAAAGATGATGAGTAGAATGATCCTCTATCTATGAGATCTAGAATTGAAGTGCCAAAGGCTAGGATTTGATATGCAACCAGTGCTCTAACTTACCTGGCTTCGATTCTAGGTGAGGGATAGAGTAAGTCAAGAATATAAAAAATGTGACAATTGTAGGAGATTGGATTTCCATAATTGATCTTTATAATTTATGGAGGCATGAAAAATATTCTTTTCATTCTTAACACCAAATTATGAGGTATGGAAACTCGTCTCTATCTGTGAGAATTAAGAATGTATGTCGAGGCATGGATAGTTTGCTAACTTGTCTGACTTCATTGTTAATTGAGGGATAGTCCCTATTTGAAATCGAAAAGTGGTGGTAAGTATATTTGATCTAATTTCCATACAATCAATTTACTTATACTAAAAGGAAAGTGATTGGGTTTATAATAACCATGTTTTTAAATAACATTTGTTTTAGCCCATTTAAATATGATTTTGGAAAAAGGGAAATGTTTGCTAAGTATTGAAATAAAAAATTTGGGTTTGATTGTTTGTTTATTTGATAGTTAAAAAATCGATTATCAAATCTTGGCCAAATATAACTCTACAAAGATCTAGAAGAAACAAAGGAATTATACAGTACAGTTATCTTCGATGATGCTATACTATGCATATAAACTCGTTTTGCTCTTTTAGGACAAACTATAAGGAAATCCATCCCCGACGGGTTAGCAGATGATCTCCGCTCTTATGTATCGTTTGTTTATTTCCAAAAAAACCGAAGTTGATTTTACCGTAAATCTATCGACTGGTTTTGGAGCTCCTGGTAAGCGGGGAAGTGTACTTATATGAGATGACTCGAACCGTAACCACTCCAAAACCGTATATGTGTTCGACGCTTTGGAAGAGGTTTGTTGTTGGTTTGAGATAATGGAATCAAAGACGGAGTTCTTTGAAGTGCAAGGGCTATTTGTTACTAATCATGAGGGTGATTCCAAAAGAGATGTAGTAGAAGTAGTGCATTCGGTTTGTTTATATCCTGAAAAACTTGTATGGATGAATGTTGGCAATGCATTGTTGCTTGGAGGGCTGTATTAGCATTCCAAGTGGGAGTTACTAAGAGAGAAAAGGCAATCGTGGCCTCACAAGCCTCACAACCTGGTAATGACTAAAATCAGGGGATGCTGTAGAGCTATGTGGTTCGCTATCACTAGGTGCATAATTCCTCAGATCTAGATTCTATCTTTATGGATTTGTTATGCATGCACGGGTGAGGCCAGGTGCAATGTTTGAAGCTTCGGTGCTCGATGGATGATGAAATCCGGCTATGTCATGTTCGAGGGGCAGGTCGGCTCTATGTTTGCAAGGGTTACAAGGTTTGCAACCTCGATACATCATATCTAGAGATGTACTATGGTAGGTGGTACCCCCGTGCCTCGTTATTTTATGGAATCCAATCTCCAATACGTGCCTTATTTAAACCCTAGACATTGTTATAATATCACTGAATTTTCTTATAAAATGGTTTGGTTATCGTAAGGTAAAAACCCATCCTTATTTATATGCGGCGTGGTCTTACAAGATTCCTTTATTTTTGAAGGGTTTTATAAATATAAAAATCCGTATGATTTGAGTTTCTCACACTGGTTTACTAGACTAATCTGGGTGTTATTTTCTTATAATACTTGGGTCACACCTGAGCATATTTGTCCAGATCTAGCTATGGATGCTTTGGAGCTTCAGGAGATGAGCGGATGCCTCCAAGACCTATTCATATTTTATTTTCCATTATATTTCTTGTTTTTATTCATCGGCAATTGTAAGGACAAGCTGTTATAACCGTCCAGGCTGATAATATGTTAGTTTACTCTGATTGATGTATGTATATTACAGTTTTCTTTTGAAAATATCATGTGTATATTATATATTACACGTCACAACGTGAGATTTTGTTCTGTCTTTCCTTTTCTTTCACCCTAACAATCTGTCTTTCCGGCACTTGGATGCTCGACTCGTGAATATCGTGGATGTATTAGTGTCAACTTTTAATGGTTGAAAAGGCGGGTCATTACATGGTTTCAAAGCTGAAGGTTAAGTGAGAACCTTAGCCTTGGAGGGGTAAACTCATTAGTGATAGGGTAAGTGACACCCTAGAATGAGTTTGAGTGTGTGTGTGTATGTGCGTATATATATATATATATGAGAGTGCATATTTGTTAATGCTATAAAAATGTTTTATATTGTGTTACTTAGTCTGTTGAGTGCTTATGGTTCTGGTCAAAACGCCCGATCAACGTTATTGATAGGGATTCCTAAACACTTGAACAAGACAAACTGACACGGTATTGTTTTGAAATGGGTAAATGAAATAATTTTACCTAAGATTATATTATATATATAAAAAGAATAATTTCCAAAAAATTGATATATTTATTTATGATGCGTTTATTTGTTAGGAAACGATCATATTCAATTATTACCATTTATTGTTTGATTAGTCATGCTCTTCCTGTTTAGAGCATTGACTGTTGTTTGTTGGTTGATTATTTATGCTTGGCCATTTTATGAGCATTTATTGGTTTGATTTTGATTCAATACGAACACCTTGTGAATTAAGTTTTACAATTTGACTGTGAGGTGTTCAATGGTAATGTTGTTATAAATTTTATTTTGATACATAAGGAATGATTTTATATAAGATGATTTTATAAATTTGATTTACAAAATCGATTTATAAAATGTGCTTTGTAAATGAAAAGGATTTTTGAGAATTTAAATCTCGGTGTCTTTGAAAAATATTTCAAATAATTTTTGGGATAAAAAAGTAATAATAACATTACTCTTAAGTATTTATAAGTATAAATATTTCAAAGGGAATTTTTAAAGTAAGGTGCATTTTCTTTGGATAGTTCGGGGAATGAACCTTAATTTGTTTTGTGATAATCTGAATAATCTTCTAAGTGACGATCGGATGTTTGCTTAGGCAAAAGTTGAACGACACTTAGTAGATATATAATTCCCTTTTTGATTATACGATTGAAACAAGTTCAAATCCGAACGAACCCAATGTAAGTTGGAATAGATATTTGGAAATATATACCATATTGTTTCAAAATGGAATTCAAAAAAGAATAAGTATTTTTATTTTAATTAGTTCGAGTGGCTTGAAAGTGACTAAAAATGGGCAAGCAACATGTTTGAATGGTAAGCACTTCTCTTAAGTATTATCCTTTTTGGTAAGGGATCGTACGTTACGATTTGGTAGGACCAATTTCCTTGGTATCATTCAGGTGTAACTAGGTCGATATGTATATATTCTATGGATTAAAATATATAGTATCATTTTATAAAGGTTTTGAAATAAAATTCAGGTATTTAGTTCTTTAGTTTCCTTAAATGAAATGGATTCGAAATAAAAAGATATTTTGATTAAGGTGTATGTTGATAAATGAAGTTCTTTAATGGGTTAAATTTGATAAGAAGGTTTTAGTAAACTTTGTTTTACTAAACCGTGTCTTTTGTTTTAACATCCAAGCTGTATAAATAATTTGATGTTGTTGGACCGAGTAATAAAACGTCTTTACCTTAGAGATTTCTACAGAAAAGTAGACTCTAGGAACGAGTTTGTATACCAAAATCCTACTCTTCTTAGCTACTTACCAGACCGGATGGGTAAAGAGGTCAAAAAGGTAGACTTCGATTTTAAGACCCGGATTTATTTTGGGTCTACATCTGAATTTGAGGAAAAGATAAGAGATTAAACCTGATAATTGTATATACTCTCAGAATTAGTGGAGTAGTATAATTATTAAGTTATCCTAGGGGGGTAAAACCATAAGTTGGAATTGGATCATTTTATTCGCATGACCATTTTTGATTCAGAGTTAAGGCACATGATTTCTAAATGTTATACACTAGTCCGAATTAGGCATTTTCACTCGATTCTTGAATGCGAGTACTTGAGATGGATTCTTAGGATGATGTGAGTGTTTTCTATCGTAGTTTATAACTATGTAAGGAAAACATAAGTATCAGATCAATAAAACGGATAAGGCTTCCGCAATGGGGAAGTTAAGTGATCTATTCAAGTTTGAATAAGAGATTTATGTATCCGAGGAAGTGATCGGATATTGCGTATGGATGATTCATGCACATCATATGGGATTAAGTATATTTTCCTTTAATGTTGTATAATTTATAAGGATTTGGGTAGATGACTCTTCGATTTTTCATAAGGTAGTGTAAAAACACGATTGAGTAATAACCTATAGCTGTTGAGCAGAGGTATGCTTAGAAGATTGTTTATCATCCTTGTGTGATGAGAAGGTTGTAAACATGGACAAACTCTAAGTTTGTTTCTTAGTCATTTAACATTTTGACAAATGTTAAGAATTTGTATGTTTGTTTCTTGGTTGTTTGTTTAGGATGAAATTCGGGGTCGAAATTCTTTTAAGGGGGAAGGATGTAACGATCCAAAATTTTATCGCTTTGATTTGTGAATATTTGATAATATTTAAATATTCAATTAATGGTTTGTAGTAATCAAATAGCCCTCCTTTAATTAACAACTAATGATAGGAAAGTTATTTTTGAATTTTTCTTACAAAAATATATACTTTTAACTAAAAGTGAAAATGTGACTAAAAATGTTTTATTGAAAATCAACTTTTTATTCACAAAACGTTGTTCAAACATTTTAAAATTGTATAGTAATATATATATACACATTAACAAACAAACAAAATCCTCCTTTAATTACGAGAAAATTAATTAAGCATAAGAAGGATTAATAAAAGTAAGGAGGGGACAAAAAGTACACGACCCTTGAATTAAGGAAGGGTAAGGAGATATGTTCCCCTTTTCAAGGCCATCCACATTTTTTAGGATAGAGAAGTCATTTGGCATGTGATATCATTCTTTTTTCCATCTTCATTCATTCAGTTCTTTTCATTGGTTCATTTCTCAAGATTTTTAAAAAAGAAAAAAAGAATGGAAACTCTCTCTTCTTCTATTAAAATCTTCGAAACAACTTCAAAACTTCTTCAGCCTCTTCCAAACTTTAACCATGTTCTAAAATCACTTAGAGAATATGCTCTACCATTTAAAAAGTTAAGAAAAGATGGAGAAATAGGGGTGCACAAGCATGTATGTGAGCATCATGTTGAAGGAGGAATGATGGTTTTAGGATTTTGAAGACAAAGGTCGGATCTTATGAAGTTTGGTGATGTTAGAATGTGTTTCTTTGGTTCTAGAGCTTTGTGGAGATTGGAAGCTTGGTTATAACGTGAGATTTTTCACTTTAAAAAATCCCCTCTTTAAATATATATATTTTGTGTAATGGCCGATATTTTCGACCCTCGAAAATCGACACTAATATGCCCACTGTATTGAGTGCCGAGAAATCAAATGCCGAAAAACCCAAAAGTTAGGGGAAAAGGAAAAGGTAGAAGATAAAAAGGAAACTAAAAAACACAGAATCTCACAGTGGAACAAATAATCTATAATATACAATAAATCTTAAATAAGAAGAAACTGTAATATATGTATATACAAACACCAATCAGAGCATACTAACCTATTTCAGCCCGGACAGTTATAACAACTTGTCCTTATAATTGCTAATAAATACAACAACAAATGCAGCAGAAAAATAACCATGTACGTGAATACGTCTCTAGGCCTCCACCTCGTCTCCTGAAGCTCCAAGCATCTAATCTAGTATGTAATATGCTCGGTCTGACCCGAGCATTATAATAAAATAACACCCAAGTCAATCTGGAAAACCAGCGTGAGGAAAACACACCCAACTGCATTTTAAAGTTATAAAAACCTTCAAAATTAAAGGTATCTCGTATGACCACGCTGCATATAAACACGGACGGGTTTTTACCTTACGATAACAAAACCATTTTCTTTAGAAAATCCATTGATATTATAATAATGTCTAAGGGTGAAAATAATAATAGTCAAGTAACTGTTATGCTCGTGAGTGTACATCACAACAATACTAAGTATATAATCATAAACTAATAAGACACGTTCGCTAATTGTGTAGGATTCCACGGAGGTGCCCTCAGTACTTCGTGAAACGGTCCTCCTACACAAGGATTAGAGATATCCTTTCGAAGCAGCACACATGCCTAGTGATGTACCATAGGAAAAACATAACTGGTCTCGCTAAGACTGAATGCATCGCCCCATGCATGCATAACAACTATAAGTAATGTCTAGGTCGAGCCGACTGCACCCTATGTGCTTGTCAACCCTACTGGCCATGCCTCCTATCTCTGGTTTTTGTCATTACCACTAATGAGGCTACGTCGGCCGTTCCAGCTCACGCACCACCACCAAATAGATTACGGAATCCCACATGGATTCTCATACCTAATGGGTCTCGAAACAACACATGGATTCCCATATCTCAATAGATATCACAAAACTCCTTCATAGAATCGTATATGGATTCAGACTGGTTATGGTTTTTGAGTCATCTCTTACGAGTACACTCTTCCGTTTCCTTGGCGCTCCAAAATCCAATCCTTATTTTTCCAGAATGCTCAATACTAGTTCTTTAGAAAATAATCTGACAATATACAAGAGCAGGGATCACCCCCTAACCGTTTAAGTGGACGGATCTCCTCGTCATTTGTCCTAGAAGAACAAAGTGAGTTTATACGTAGAGTATAGCACCACCGACAGTACATGTACCATATAATTTCCATGTTTCTCCTAGATATTTCCCGAGTTAAAATCCTTCGGTGTTAAGTAGGGAATATTTTTGTACCACCAAAACTAAGAAGGATTACATATTTAGGCCAAGATTTGATAGTTGATTATTTAACTATCAACAAACACACATTCAAACAAAGGTTTATTCCATAGGGGAAAAACAACATCGGTTAAGCACATAAGCAACTAAGCCTCCTTTTAATAAATCTTTCATTCATTTAAAAACACTTTGTAAATTATTTATACAAAAATACTTTTACAAAGGCACATCCACAAATCCCTATATTTTCAGTACTTAGAAAATATTCATATACTTATCTCAACGGTGTATGTATATTCACACACATTACGCTTTGCATCTTAGAAAATGCACTCATATACTTATCTCTACGGTATTATATTTACAAAATTGAGAAAGATTTTATTTTTATTCCTTATTCTCAAATCATTTATAAATTCCTTACAATTCTCCAAAACCATTTGTAAACCTTTGAAAAACCATTTATAATCCCTTTATAAAAATTCAATCACTTATAAATTCTTTGTACATTTCAAAAATAATTTATATACCCTTTATAAAAATTCAGTCGCTTATAAACTCTTTGTACATTTCAAAAATCATTTATAAACCCTTTATAAATCCATAAAACCATTTATAAAACTCCTTTTATATATCTATAAACCCGTTTCTAAAATTCGTTTATAAATATCTAACCATTTATAAACTCTTTCGCCTTGTAAATAATCTTCCCTTAAGTCTTCAACCATTTTATAAACTCCTTTATAAAATCCAAGTTTTTCAACTCTATTCATGGGCCTCAGAACATTTATAAATAATTGAAAATCTTTTACTTCAAAACACCATTATATAATAATAATTATTAATAATAAACATTATAAATAAATGAAAATTATTAACTTTAAAACATATTAAAAATAATAATTAATAATTTCAAAATATAGTTAAATAAACAATAATAATTAACCTTTACCATTTTTATAAACAGTAATAATTTATTTTCAAAACCTTATTAATAATCTTTATTATTAATTTCAAACCATAATTATTCTTGAAATAATTAACCTTTCAAAATATTAACATTCTGATAAATTCTTTAAAACAATATTAACTATTAAACAAATAACTTTAAAACAATACTAATATAGTTAAATAACTTTAAAATAATATTACTATAATTAAATAAATTTAAACTAATATTAATATAATTAAATAATTTTAAAACATATTTTCGAAATCCAATTTCGGATTTAAAATCATTTCCCATCTCAAAAACCAATTCCAATTCAATGGAAATTTATAGTATTTCATAATACTAATTTAAGGCCGATAGCTACCCAAAGTTTAACCAATATTGATATTGATTTTCAATCACTACTGGGTTTTAGTTTTCAAACATATAACAATGTTATAACCACAGTATCCACAATCAGGTTCATTTTTCAACAATCCATATAAAAGAAATATTATTACAACAATTCGACAATAGCGAGGAATCCCGTTGAATCCCTCCAACCTGTCCCCTTGCAACACGCACAATATATAATAAAATAATATAAATCAACCACTTTGAGACGTGATCATATACAAAGAGTCATCCGCTCTTACATGAGAACGTAATAGGGTCACATCGCTCCAGGGGTGGGAATATATCCAAACCAACAATTTTAATTAGTAAATCTTCCAAACAATCATTCAATGATTTTTATTTATTATATATCATACTAATTAAACCAAAAAGGTGAGTTTAACTCACCGTTATTTCTGTTGTTGTTGAGGCATTCCGTTTTGGACTAAAATCGAACATGCGTTCAATTTTAAACCCAAATTCGACTAGCTTCATTCTCTATCAAACCAATTCCATATGGTAGTATTCGCTGATACGATCGTAACGCAACTCGTCGCGTTCAATTTGGACCTAAAACGAATTAGATATTTAATAACTAATATTTTATCAATATTTTATACTTCACCCAAAAGCGTCAATACTTTACATTAATGTGTTCTATTTATTAATACGAACATAACATCAAAATCCGTGGGTTAAACGGATTCTATATGGGTAAGTTATAATTTTTCCAAAGTTTTAAACATTTAAAACTTAATTAATTACTAAACCAAACTAATTTATAATAAATAAATATAACTTAATTTATATTTATCTTACCCAACCAAACACTATAGCAAGATCCAATACTAATTTCTTGTCGCACTTCATTTATCTCATATGAACAAATTACTAATTTACACTTAACTTAATAAACTAAACTTAAATTAATAAATCATAACACTATCATTTGCAAAACACGGCCTAAAAGAGACATCCCACAAACATGACCATTTACCCAATAGCCTAAGCTGTTGTGTTAGTTAAATTAGTTAAACTAATTTTATTTTAGCCAAATTTTAACTACAACTAACTTAACTATTCATAGCACTTAATTTAACTTAATTAAAATCTTACCAATGCACGTTTCCTATATGCTACTGACGTTCCAAACCCACTTCCCTATTTCAATGCACCTGCACACATTCTCCACCACACGCTACATTATCCTCCGCTCCACTTTCCTACCTGTACATGGTCATGCACTTCCTTTCCACCGTGCAAATCAACACAGCCATGCACTGCTACCCACATGCTACATCATGTTTCCATGCACTGCTACACACATCCAAACCTCAACATTCATTTATATACACGAGGCAACCATGCACATAACTGCCTCCCCATAGCCATTACACGATTGTTCCATCCCCCATGCACACATTCACTCATGAACACATGTATACTTGCACTCATTTACAAAGGAAAATAAAGGAGAAAGAGAGAAAAAAAATTGCTCAGAAAAGAAAATGAGAAAGTGCCATATTTATGCGCAGCAGGAAAAATGAAAAATGTGCAAAAATGTATGTCCATTTCTTTTCGTGTTGTGTCCTATCTCTTTTGAATTTGCAGAGGGGAAATGAAATAATACGTGTCCCCCTGTTAATGTGCAAGTACAAGTGATATTGGAGAACGTGTGTGGCATGGGGGAGAAGTATGGTGAAGTGAGGAAAATTGGAGATAAGTGTGTATGTGTGTACGTGGATATATAAAAATGTATCGAAGAAAAATGAATGTGAAAGTCATCCCTATGTCCATACGGAGTGTATATATGCATATAGCCAAAGTAAGAAAAGTAAATTTATTACAAAGTCTAAGTGAAAGGGACATACATGCACAGGTTTGGTAAGGCAAAGGTATGGGAAAAAGGAATATGCATGCATGACTATATACATGTGAATTTGAGAAAGTTTCAAGGTCCGACGCTACACAATATCCCATTTAGGTACGAGCAGCGAATGACGGAAATAAGATTATGATTGCACACAAAAATGCGCCACGATCACAAAACAAAAATAAAATAGACAAGTTAACTTATTCTGTGAAGTTTCAAAAATAACGACGTTCGTCGTAAAAAGCGTCAAACAAAAATTTAATTATTTTCCAAATAAAAAATTACGAAAAATCATATTAAATAAATAAAAAAGTACGTCACTAAAAATCAGGTCTAAATTTGAAACATATATTTTTATTATAATTTAAATTCAAATCCGAATATCTAAACAAATTAAATATTAGAATTTGATGACCTAAAAATACGGGTCGTTACATTCTTTCTCCCTTAAAAAAATTTCGTCCTCGAAATTCCACGGTAAGAAAAATGTCCAAACCTATTTACCTTTCAAAACCATTTAGTTGAACTTGTTATAAAAATTTCTAATTCTTAAATTTACAAAAAATTTCGCCAGCGTCTTCTTTGCGCAGCTAGATCGGAACAACTACATATCGTCACTACTGACCCAAACCAACCAAAAAGAAACAAAAGCCAAACGGATGATCATAAAATCATCAAATCAAACAACAATTTAAACATGTACCTTTTTAGTCGAGCAACCAAATTTTACTTATGAAATCAAAGGCATCAAACTAGCTCTTGCTTTTATATACCTGCATCTTATTTACAAATGTTATCCAACCATATAACCCATAAACATATTATTTGCATTTTATAATACCAACATTTAATTATGATAAAGCTCGTAAGACGTACATATACCATCCATTCATAATATCAATCTGATCGCTCACTCGATCAAAAAAATTTCACTTCCGAACTAGTATCATTCACACGACCACTCTAGTGCGGACTCAAATATGGTTCCTTGATTAGAAACTGCAAATCTTCGTGCATAGCCATATACTACGATAGAGAATTCCATAATCAACCAAAATCCATATCCGGTGTTCACCGTCGAGAATCGAGTGAAAGATCCTTGTTCAGACCGATGTAAATCATCTCGAAATTATATACTCGAATCTGGATCAAACCGTTATGCAAATTAAATAATTAACGTACAACCCACGTATTTATTTCAATTGATTTCTTAGCCATACCAAATTACTTTTTGTTAACATTCATTTATTACTTATTATATTCCTTCAATACTAATGTCACTTAAGAACTATTCCATCAAATTTTATGTTTAACAACATTTCACTCCATATTAAAATCATTTATAATCATTTCATAAAATTTTACTTAACTTTATAAACATTTTATACAACTCTTCTCATGTTTATCACCACTTCACAACTTAAGTCCATATCCATTTTAAATCAAATCCAATTTCATTTAACTCAATCCATTGTTCAATTTCAATGTTCAATTCTATCAACTAACATTCCAAAACCATATTCAATTCACTAATTTATTTAATAGCTCATTTCATTAATTCATTTAAAATCTCAATCAATTTCATTTCAAAAATAATTATTTCATTTAACCTAACTTAGGTTAATTTTGCTTTCAAATTCATTTTACTTAACTTAGCTTAAGTTAGATTTCATTCCATAATTCAATTTCAAATTTACCTTTTTTAACATTCATATTCAACAATTTAAAACTTTGTTTTAATTTACTAATTCTCAAATTTTATAAGTTATTGAACTTAATTTCTCATATGTTCATAAAAAACTTAATTGAAAATTTCTAGAGTTTAAAGACCTTGTTTTCATTTGTTTCAAATCAAATTGAAATCATATATATATATGTAATCCCCTTGGTATATCAAATCAATATTTTGGATTTTAAAATCAAAACTAATTTTACCAAAACAAAACTCCAATGGTAGCAATTCCTCGCCTCGAAACCCAAAAATGAACATCGATGATGCTGTAGTCATCACCGAAATTATTTTCCGGCGATCGAAGTGAGTTCAGTGCTTTCTATCTCTTTAAAATTCCATTTTAAAATATTTCCATTCAAAAATATTTTCCAAATAATATTATTATTTTCCAAAACTTTGAAAAACCATTTCCAAAACCAATGGGTTTTAAATTCTCAAATTTCCCAACTTTTAAACCCTTTTAATTTATAAACCGTTTTTATAAATCATATTTTCGGAATTTCACTATGGTTATATAAAACCATTTCTTAACTGTTTACCTTGTTTGCATTATGATAATGACAACTTTTATCCGATCACAATCAACAAATGATAATAATCAAATATTATCATTTCCTAACAACCAAACACACCATATATATATATACGATAATAATTTCTGAAAAATTATTCCTTTATATATAAAATATAATCAAGGTAAAATTATTTCATTTACCCGATTTCAAAACAATACTATGTCAAATTGCTCTATTCAAGTGTTTAGAGACCCCTATCAATAATTTTAATTACTCGTATTTACCAAAATCCATAAGCCACTAAACAAATCAACCAACACAATATAAAACATTTTTATATCTCTAACAAATACGCACTTATATACACACACACTCTAACTCATTCTAGGGTGCTACTGACGCTATCTCTAATGAGTACCCCACCAAAGCCAAGGTTCTCACTTAACCTTCAGCTCTGATACCAAATGTAACGGGCGGGATTTTCGACCCTCGAAAATCGACACTAATACGTCCATTGTATTGCGTACCGAGCAATCAAATGCTGGAAAACCCAAAAGTCAGTGGAAAAGAAAACGAAAGAAGATAAGAAGGAAACTAAACGACACAGAATCTCACAGCGGAACGAATAATCTATAATATACAAGAAATCTTACACAAGAAGAAACTGTAATATATGTATATACAAACATCAATCAGAGTATACTAACCTACTTCAGCCCGGACAGTTATAACAACCTGTCCTTACAATTGCTGATAAATACAACAATGAATGCAGTGGAAAAATAACCAAGTACGTCAATACGTCTCTAGGCCTCCACCTCATCTCCTGAAGCTCCAAGCATCCAATCTAATCTGTAATATGCTCGGTTTGACCCGAGTATTATAATAAAATTACACCCGAGTCAGTCTGAAAAAGCAGCATAGAAGAACACACCCAACTGGATTTTAAAGTTATAAAAACATTCGAAATTAAAGGTATCTCGTAAGACCGCGCCGCACATAAACATGGACAGGTTTATACCTTACGATAATCAAACCATTTTCTATAGAAAATCCATTGATATTATAATAATGTCTAAGGGTGAAAAAAATAATAGTCAAGTTGTTGTGATGCTCGTGAGTGTACATCACAACAATACTAAATATATAATCAAAAACTGATAAGGCACGTTCGCTAATTGTGTAAGATTCCAAGGTGGTGCCCTCAGTACTTCATGAAACGGTCATCCTACACAAGGATCAGAGATATCCTTCCAAAGCAGCATACATCCCTAGTGATGTACCATAGGAAAAACATAGCTGGTCTCGCTAAGACTGAATGCATCGCCCTATGCATGCATAACAACTGTAAGTAATGTCTAGGTGGAGCTGACTGCACCCTATGGTCTTGCCAACCTTACTGGCCATGCCTCTTATCTCTGGTTTTAGTCATTACCACTGATGAGGCTATGTTAGCCGTTCCATCTCACGCATTGCCACCAAATAGATTACAGAATCCCACATGGATTCCCATACCTAACAGGTCTCCGAACCACACATGGATTCTTATATCTCAATATATATCTCGAAACTCTTTTATAGAACCGTATATGGATTCATAGTGGTTACGGTTTTCGAGTCATCTCTTACGAGTACACTCTTCTGTTTCCCTGGCACTCCAAAATCCAATCGTTGTTTTTCCATAATGCTCAATACCGGTTCTTTAGAAAATAATCAGATAATACACAAGAGTAGGAATCACCCCCTAACCGTTTAAGTGGACGAATCTCCTCATCATTTGTCTTAGAAGAACAAAACGAGTTTATACGTGCAGTATAGCACCACCGATGGTAACTATGCCATATAATTCCCATGTTTCTCCTAGATATTTCCCGAGTTAAAATCCTTTGGTGTTAGGTAGGAAATATTTCCGTACCACCAAAACTAAGAAGGATTACATATTTAGGCCAAGATTTGATAATCGGTTATTTAACTATCAACAACCACACATTCAATCAAAGATTTATTCCGTAGGGGAAAACAACAACGGTTAAGCATATAAGCAACCACTAGCCTCCTTTTAATAAATCTTTCATTCATCTAAAACACTTTGTAAATTACTTATACAAAAATACTTTTCTAAAGGCACATCCACAAATCCTTATATTTTCAGTACTTTGAAAATATTCATATACTTATCTCAACGATGTAAGTATATTCACACACACTACAGTTTGAATCATAGAAAATGCACTCATATACTTATTTCTATGGTATAAGTATATTTACATAATTGAGAAAGATTTTCTTTTTATTCATTATTCTCAAATCATTTATAAATTGCTTACAATTCTACAAAACCATTTATAAACCATTTTATAAATCTTCGAAAAACCATTTATAATCCCTTTATAAAAATTCAATCACTTATAAATTCATTGTACATTTCAAAAATCATTTATAAACCCTTTATAAAAATTAATCACTTATAAACTCTTTGTACGTTTCAAAAATGATTTATATACCCTTTATAAATCCATATATCCATTTATAAAACTCCTTTAACATATCTATAAAAATGTTTCTAAAATTCATTTATAAATATCTAACCATTTATAAACTCTTTCACCTTGTAAATAATCTTCCCTTAAGTCTTCAAACCGTTTTATAAACTCTTTTATAAAATCCAAGTCTTTCGGCTCTATTTATGGGTCTCGGAACATTTATAAATAATTGAAAATCTTTTACTTCAACGCACCATTATATAATAATAATTATTAACAATAAACATTATAAATAAATGAAAATTATAACTTTAAAATATCTTAAAAATAATAAAAAATAATTTCAAATATTGCTAAATAAACAATAATAACTAATCTTTACCATTTTTATAAATAATAATAATTTATTTTCAGAACCTTATTAATAATCCTTATTATTAATTTCAAACCATAATTATTCTTGAAATAATTAACATTTCAAAATATTAACATTATGATAATTCTTTAAAATAATATTTAACTATTAAACAAATAATTTTAAAACTATACTAATATATTTAAATAACTTTAAAATATTACTATAATTAAATAAATTTAAAACATCATTAATATAATTATGGATGATTTTAAAACAATATATTTTGAAACTCAATTTCGGATTTAAAATCATTTCCCATCTCAAAAACCAATTCCAATTCAATGGCAATATGTAGTATTTCAAAATACTAATTTAAGGCCAATAGCTACCCAACGCTTAACCAATATTCACTACTGGGTTTTAGTTTTCAAATATATAACAATGTTATAAATACAGTATCCACAATCAGGTTCATTTTTATACAATCCATATAAAAGGAATATTATTGAAACAATTCAACAATAACGAAGAATCCCGTTGGATCCCTCCAACATGTCCTCTTGCAACACATATAGTATATAATCAAATCATATAAATCAACCACTTCGAGACAGGATCATATACAAAGGGTCATCCCCTCTTACACGGGAGCGTAATAGGGTCACATCTGCTCCAGTGGCGTGAATTTATCCAAACCAACAATATAAATTAGTAAATCTTCCAAACAATCATTCAGCAATTTTTATTTACTATATATCATACTAGTTAACCAAAAAGGTGAGTTTAACTCACCGTTATTTCTGTTGTTGCCGAGGCATTCCGGTTTGGACTAAAATCGAATAGGCGTTCAATTTTTAACCCAAATTCTACTAGTTCCAATCTCTACCAAACCAATTCCATATCATAGTATTCGCTGATACGATCGCAATGCAACTCGTCTTCAATTTGGACTTAAAACGAAGTAGATATTTAATAACTAATATTTTATCATATTTTATACTTCACTCAAAAGCGTCAATACTTTACATTAATGTGTTCTATTTGTTAATACGAATCTAACATCGAAATCCGTGGATTAAACGGATTCTGTATGGGTAAGTTATAATTTTTCCAAAGTTTTAAACATTTAAAACTAAATTAATTACTAAACCAAACTAATTTATAACAACTAAATATAACTTAATTTATATTTATCTTACCCAACCAAACACTACAGCAAGATCGAATCCCAATTTCTTGTCATGCTTCATTTATCTCATATGAAAAAATTACTAATTTAATTAAACTCACTAATTTACACTTAACTTAATACACTAAACTTAAATTAATAAATCACAACACTATTTGTGTAACGACCTAGATTTTTGACGTCTGTTAATTGGGTGATTAACTTTTTTAAATTATTGGGATATTAATTTTGGTTGGTCGAACAAATAAATTTCTGATAATTAAAATATATGAATATATATATATATATTGATATAAAAACTATATTAAATATTGAATTATAAAATCTATGACTATGATAAATCTTATAGAAAATAAATTATATGAATATGTAAACTCCACCATTTAAATTAAGATAAATTTCCATAAATATATATATATATATATATATATATATGTAAATATATACAAGCTTTAGGGTGTTTGATAATATATATAAGTATATAAATGTATATATATGTATAGATGCCTATATGAAGTAAGATATAGGAAAATTGTATAAATATGAAAATATATATGTCAATGATAACAAACACATGCAAATAAAAGATATGTATATATGTTATGTGAAAATAGTGCATATAAAATTTATATATAGATAAGTGCATGTAAAAGCTTCATGATGGAAAATAAAATAAATATGTATATATACATAAGCTTGATGATAATTAAAAATATACAAGTATAAAGTAATATATATGCGTATATGCCTATATGAAGAAATGTGTATAGAGAGTATGTATACATGTTATAAAAACAATGCATATGGGAATATAAATATCTATATAAAAATGTATATATATATATAGGAAGATATATGTATGTGAGAGTGTGACAAAACATATTTATAACATGAGAACATATATGATGACAAATACTAGCAAAAGTATATAAATATTAAATAGTGATAAGGCAAGCATATATATATATATAATAACAACAACAACATATATGGATAAGATACATAACTATATATATATATATATACATACATACATGAAAGGATATGTATGTGTGCAAGGGGACATGGCATTAAAGGCACATCCTCTCAAGCACATATTATATCAAATCCTCCTTTCAAATTACCAAATCACTTTTATTCAAATTAGGACATTGTTGAAAATAAATAAAGAAAATACAAAATAAAATAAAAGGGTGAGAATTACTGTACATAAGAAGCTACAACCACTCTCTCTATATAGGCTCTGCCTTTGTTTACATTCTGGCATTCGAACAAAGATAAAAGTAATACAAGCTGCCATTACAACTTTAAGGGAATCAAAAGCAACTCAAAATAGGAGATCAAAACAAAAGCTAGCAGTTTCTTTTCAAAAATAAAATAAACAAACATTGCGCTGTCTCCAAGATAATAATAGGTGAGTAGAACTAAATCTTTTTATATACTCTAATGTATGCTTGGTCATGGAGATATAAGTGTTGGATATGTATACATGTACCAGAACATACACACACACACACACACTTATATATGGGTTTATGTAAGTGTTTAACCAGAGAAGCTCAGGCCTGCACATGTTTCTTTCACCTCTGCTCTGAAAATTTTAATGTCATGACTAACTTCAAAAATTCCTACCTCTTGACCCAATCAGAGTTAGGATATGACGTTAAAAGAAAATTTGTTTGTTTTCGATTATACTTTGTTTTAAAAATGATTTTGTGGGACATTATCAAGTATAAACGTGAAAAATATAATCACAGATAGTTAACCCAATTTTAACAAAAATTCGAATATCACGACTGGATGATTGGATCGTATGACCTTGTTCGCTGTTTAAAATCATGAATTTTAAGCCTTGTTTGGAGAATTTTAGTATTGTATTAAGGGAGGGATGTCAAGTTGAACGGAATTGGGACAAAGGTCAAATTCTGGCATCGTGACAAATTTCGTGGCGGTGGGTTTGGCTTGGAGGGGCTTTGGCCAGGGATGCATTGGGGAAAAATGGTGGAATGGGTTTTAATGGCCTTGGTGAGCATAGCGAGGAACTAGTAGGATTTTAGGTGTTTTGGCTGAGGCCTCAGATATTTTGGAAATGGCGGCAACGGTGGGTGGTGATAGGGGTGCGCATGGAGGGGAAATGGACAAGGGAATCATGGGGAAACTTATGGCAAGTTGTGATGGCCGACGATGGCCAGGGTTGGCAAGGCGAGGTGTTTTCGTTTTCAGGTGGGTTCCAGGTGGGACAATGGTGTATTCATCGAGTAGGGGCGGCGCGATGGTCCTTAGGCGGTGGAAGGTGCCGCAGCAGTCATGGGCCATGTAGGGAGGTGGTCGGCAGTGAGGTGGTCGGCTGGAGTGTCGTGTGCACGTTTGCGTGCACGTCTTTGTGCACATGTATCATCGGTAGGTAAAGAACAAAAGAGAAAGAAAGGATGCTGGAAAGAAAGAAAGGAAGAAAGGATATGAGATTGGGCTAGGAAGATGGGCCGAAAGAGAAAAGGATAGAGAAGTAAAATAAAGATAAGGAAAAGAAAGAAAAATAAAAAGAAAACGAAAAGGAAATGAAAAAAAGAAGAAAATGAAAGGAAAGGAAACTTGAACTTATATCCTAGCACTAAGTTTTACCTTTCCATATTTTAAGTTTAAGAATTATTTTGTAAAAAGTTAAATTTAATTAATTTAAAATAATTAAGGTAAGTAATTAATCAGATTCTTAATTTATTAAATCTTAAGTTAATAAAATTAGGACTTGGCTATTAATTGGATTTCTTGATTTTAATTAACCAAAAATAAATTGTTTTATAAATCCTTTAAATTGTAATTAATTTGGTTTTAAATATAAATGAATACGGTTAATCAAAGTGAATTAAAACCCTGATGTGTAAATCGTTTGGATATCGATTATAGATCGTTAATTGGGTTAACGATCTATATATTTTCTTAATTCTATTGGACATTTGTTTCCAAATTATTCTTGTCTGAGCCAATAAATGGTCAAAAAAATTAAAATAATGAGATTAAAGTAATGATATGTTTTATTTGAAATAAGAATCGGTAATAAATCCCCATATTTGAATATGGTCACCCTAAATATAAATTGTTTATTTTAAAACAATTTACCCTTCTAAAATTTATTACTTGAACTCGGAGAGACCGGGATCGGATATCTGGTTATCCGGAACCACTTCGATTTGAAAATCATTATGAACATTTACGGTTTGATCATAGAGTTATTATACTGGAATTGGATTACTTTAACAAATTCAACTAGGTGAAATAAGTAAATGTACCTAGACAGTATTTCAATATCGATGGATTTCTGTAAAAGCGGTTGGTTAAAATCCGATAAAACTCGTAACTTTGTACGAGTTACCTTGGTTTAAAAGGACTTTCAGAACTCAAGTATTTCAAGTTTAATGTGTTTACTCACGTTGGTTTCCAGCCTGACTCGGGTGTTACTTTATTGTAATGCTCGGGTCAGACCGAGTATTACAGAATTTCAGGTTAAGACGCTTTGGAGCTCAGGAGACGAGCTGGATGGCAGAGATGCATTTCACGTATTGGTTATATTCCGCTGTGTAGTATGGACTGTATAGTCAGTATTTGGGGACAAGTTATTATAACTGTCCAGATTTATTGTACTCTGATATCTTCTATATATATTGACAATTACAGCTTTTCTTTGTGTAAAATGCTGCTATTGTGTATTATATTTTGTTCCGCTGCGATTGTGAGATTATGTGCTGTTGTTTTATGTTTCTTATTCTATCTCTTTTTCCTCTAAACCCTAACAGCTTGGTATTTCCAGCACTCAATTGCTCGGCACTCCATACAGTGAACGTATTAGCATTAATTTTCGAGGTCGAAAATCGCCCGGCCGTTACAATCTGTAACGACCCAGAATTTTGGTCGTTTGATCTTGAACGTTTAATTCATTTTTAAGGGTTGAACTTGAATTATTAATTGATTTTGAATATGGAAGAATTAGTTAAATAGTTTAAAATTTCAAATATAGCGATTAACGGATTCAGTAAATGGTTATTTAATATTTGAAATTGGGTAAAAACTAAAATCTTGAGTTAGATGTGAATAGAAATGATTTCTAAGTGGATTTAAAACTCTGTTTGAGTTAGAGTGATTGTAATAGAGTTTGAATGGAATTAAAAGTCGATGAAATTAAAAGTTTGAAATTTATATATTAATTTAATAGTGAAATTTAATATATGGTAATAGTGTAAATAATGGAGTTTTGATTTAATATAAACCGGAATGATTTCTAATATGAATATAAATTCTATTTGAATTATAATGGAGTTGGTAAGTTTTTAAAATTTAAATTTCAAGCAATTCCATCAATTTTGAAAAAAAACGATCGATTTAATCGACACGTTAAGATAGCCTTCCGGGGCATTGTTTGCACAAAAAATGGACAAACACCTCGACGTTGTATGATTTAGTAGATCTTATGTTTGTTCTTAGCGATTTGAGTGATTTATGCAAATATATGAAAAACAGGGGCTAAACTGTAAAAAGACACGTAAATTTATAGTGGTTCAGCCAGAATGTGCCTACATCCACTTTATATGTTATTTCTCTTCTCTTCTTTTGATTACAAGTACAAAGCTTTGATACGAGTAAAAGAAAGTTGTTTGAAAGTTCTATCCGTGCTTGAGCTCTCAAAACTTGTCCCCCATTGTTGTACCCCTGCCCCTCTATTTATAGAGTGAGGCTGGGGGTAGGGGTCTTGGAGGTATATAGCAGCTGGTGGGCCTGGGCTGCTACAATCTGGCCTGGCACTGCTCTGGCTCGATAGGACTTTGGTTCGGTGGTTGGAGGCGAGGCTTGGACCGGCAATGAGTTGGTTCGGTGGTTGGAGGCGAGGTTTGGACCGGCAATGGGTTGGTCCGGTTGGTTCGACAGGAAGGTTGGTCCGGTTGGTTCGGCAGGAGGTTTGGACCGGCAATGGGTTGGTCCGGTTGGTTCGGCAGGAGGGTTGGTCCGGTGGGAGTTAGGAAGGTTTTGATTCGGTGGGAAACTTTTGGGTGGTCCGGCATGTCTGGTTCGGGGAGACCGGATGAAACATATCCAACACTTGCCCCCCAAAGTGGGGCACGTGCTTATAGGTGTCGCGCTTTGTTCCAGCTGAGCCATTATATTCGGCCTGAGGACCGATCCATCTGGTCCGGCTATCAAACCTTGCTTTATAAATATGAGTCTATAACCTTCATATTTCCTTACCAACTGCGATAACCGAATCAATCTTTCGAACTGCCGAATCAGGTGAGCTTGTTTTCTGCCGAACGAACTTCTAGGGCTAGGCTACCGAATGAACTCGGAAATTTTGGACCCCTGACTAACCGAATGAATTCTCACATTGAGATGCCGAATGAGCTATTGATTGGATTGACCGAATGAACTCTCACATTGGGATGCCGAATGAGTTTTACACTTGAGTAACCGGATGAACTCAGGGATCTTGAATTCCGAATGAAAATGATACCGAATATGTTTTTACTGAATGACGTCATATACTTGTTTACATCTTCTGTTCTAACAATGTGTTTTTCCGGTATTGTAGATAATGTCTCGCAAAGCGGAAACTCGATCAGACAAGAAGAAATCCGGGGGCGAAGGAGGTTCCTCTGCCGTGCCCCCAGCTCAGCCGAATCCAGAACGTCACGGACCAACCCCGAGATCACTAGTGGACGGGTACGGCCCTCAGGAACTTCTGAACTCCCCGCCCGATTGTTTTCCTAGTTCCCTCAAGGAGGAGCAGCTTGATGTCATCTCCCGATCCTTTGGAATCGATAGGGCGCGCTTGCTATTGCCTGGGAGAGATGTTATGCCGTATGATCCTCCTGAAGGGTACTTCGCCTACAGCAGATACCACTGCATGTGTGGTGCCATCCCTCCTCTGAACGCTTGGATAGCCAGCTTCCTCACATACCTTAACGTGGCCCCGTTCCAGCTTCAACCCAACTCCTATGCTATACTGGTGAGCCTCTTCGTCATTTTCCGGAGGAAGTATGGTCGTGCTCCTTCCAACCGAGAGATCCGGTATCTATATAACCTGAGGGGCTATAAGAAGGGGTCCCCATACATTAGCTCGGAGTCAGCTGTGACCTTCAAGCCGGTCTTGGATCTGTATTCCAAATTCAGCATGTTCAAGAGGGAATGGTTCTTTGTTAGGGACGACTCTGTTTCAATTCGGCGCTTTACTTCGGGATGTAAGTTGATGCTTTTACATATAATTTCCATTACGATTGCGATGCTTTTTCTCATACTTCCTCATTTTTGCTAGCGATAGGTGGCTTTGCGGTTGTGGAGACTGACCGCCTGGTTCAGACAGCGGTTGAGATAGAAGCTATTCTCGGGAAATATAGATCATCTGCCTTCTTGATCAGAAATGCGATTCTTCTGGAGTATAACTTAATCCTTCCACAGCAGTCAGTAGTTAAGCTGAGGGAAACGGCGGAGGAGAGGGCGGCTGCTCAGACCAAGGAAGGTGTTACGGTAGAGAGTAGCAAGAGGAAACCTTTCACAAAACCTCCAGCTGTCGGAGGTAAGAAACTCAAGAAGTCGGACGGTTCCTCCTCCAGCAATTGTCCACTTACCCGGGAGGAGGAAGACATAGAGGAGGAAAGAGGCGAGGGTGGAGATGGTCGGGAAGGTGATAAAGGTGGCGATGGCATCGGGGCCTTGCTTCCTGGGCAAGCGGGCGAGATTCAGGAGTGGACGGACGATGCGTTCCACCAGGCTTTCGAGGGGCTGGACGAAGATCCGGCTTTGGTAGAGAAAACCGGGAAAGCGAACAAGGCCGGGACCGGTGCAAGCAAGTCTTCCCAGACCATTCCAGCCAGGGTGGCTCCGACGACTCAAGGTGAACTCTTGACTCCTGCATGCTTCACTAATGATAGGGACTTAGGAATATTTTATGACCCGCTCCCGTCCTGGAATGAAATCCAGGACCTATTGCAGTATCCTACTCCTCCCTAGGGTTTGTACAACCATAGATGTGTTTCTCTCCTTTTAATTTGCTGTGTTTTCTCGAAGTATAGAACAATATATGCTTATGACACTTTTTCTTCATATCAGGAGCAGGTAAAACGGTCAAAGCCTCAGATTTTCGGCACAGGCTTGAACAGTACAAGCTTTCCAAAACTTCTGTCAAGCCAAAGCCTTCGACCCACCGCTCCGGGGATGTAGTCGGCTACCGTCCTCTTCTCGGGGTTATCGAAGAGGGTATTCAGCAGAGAAAGAGGAGTCGTCCTTTATCCGAACCTTCGCCTGGTCCTCAGTTCCTGGCTCAGCCTCTTCATGATATCACGGAGGAGGATAGCGAGTTTGCACCTTCTCCGCACCCGTCCGGAAACCCTTCTGTTACTCATATCGACCGTCCTAACTTGGCTCGTAATCCATTTACGGGTCATCCTGATCTGGATCCAAGTTCCCATGATGTTACTTTTGATGAGGTTACTGGCGAGCACCTTCTTCCCCGCAATCCCATGGTACGGGTGCTCGATGAGGCTAAGTCTTTAGATCTTGATCTTCTTACTACTCGGATAGTTACCATGGGAGACGAGGCCAAGGCTAATATTGATCGGGTGGCGAAGGAGACTAAGAAGCTGATGGGGCATCATGCCCGGCTGGTTAAGGCTGGAGAGGAAATTGGGAGTGCCAACATCCGATTATGGTTGATGGTTTCGGACCAGGCCAAACAGCTTGCTGATCAAGCCATTCAGATTTCCCAGCATGAGGCTGCCTCCGGGCGGCTGAGGAAGGCTATGGAGGAGGCTAGTAAGGCGGAACTGCGGAAGATGGAGGCCGCCTGCAAGGAACAGATAAATATGGCCATCTCGACAGTGGATGAGGTTCGGAGGGCGGATCTTGAGCGGGTAGAGGAGCTGTCGGGGAAACTTGAAGCCGCAGAGCTCGCTCAGGTTAGGCTGAAGGAGGAGATGGAGGCGATGCGGAAATCCCTTCAGGCTGACTGCTCGAGATACCGTTTGGAGAGAGAAGCTGCTGTGGGAAGGTTGTCGGCTTCCGAGGCCCGGATGAGGGAGTTTGAGGAGAATGAGGGGATGATGGATGAAATGCTTCAGGACATGTACTTCCGAACTTGGAAGCAGGGCAACCTATCTTGGATGGATGATTATCCTAGGGTCATGGCTAAGATCTATCTTCGGGCTCTGGAGGAAGCTAAGGCCGATGCGGATAAAGATGGTGGCGTGGTCTTCAGCATGGATGCGGTCACTGCTCAGTTTGCCAAGGAGGAGAAGGTGGCGGTGAAGGAAGGTATGCGGTTGCTTGCCGCTGAGGAGGTAGGCGTGCAGGTAGAGGATGACGATCAGGATAGTCAGGAAGCAGGCGCTGGTAAGTCTCCCTTTTTAGTTTTTCCATCAACTTGGTTGCTTATTGCTAATGAGTCCTTTTTCTGACTGGACAGGGGGGTCAACAGGGCAAGGATAAAGCCCCACTGCAGCCGGCCCCTTGATTATACCTGGAAAAACTCTTTTTGTGGATTTGACAGTGTTGTATATGTTAGTCGAAAAATAGTAACGTAGCCTTTAGGTTGTAATATTTTGCTAATTGTAATAAATAGTCTTATTTTTGACGTGTAATTCTTTAACTTAAGCTGATTTTGTCGTCTTTTGAATGTTTGCTGTTATTTTGGCATGTCGTATGAGAAATATAGCTATGTATATTCTTGTAATTAAATTGTGTTTGATGTCAGATTCTGGTTCTAAATCATAATTTCATGACTTGCAATATTAGCGTGTGGTGTGAACAAATTATAGTCATGTATTTGTACATAAAAGAAGAAAATACCGCCTTTCATGTTTTAATCGTAGATGGCAGTCTTGAATATCTTGTATGACCGAGCATGGAATGTAGTCGAATGTCCTGCCACTATGAGTCCCTACACCCATTGGCGAGTATCTCCTACTCTGTATCATGTACTTTAGGGATTGTTATAGAGGATAGGGAAAAAGCTTTTTAAGTAAAATTGAAATACGTGAAAAGGTAAAACTTCCAATCACGGAAGGCCTTCGATGTGCTTAAGTTCGTGGCAAACGGGTTTTGTAGTCACTTTCCCTAGCTGTGGGTCTTGGAGACATTCGTCACCCATCTTACGCCTCCGCGGGGAGTTAATTCTTTTTTACCACAACCGCACTTAAGACACATCGGAGCCGAGATCGCGCACAGTAACTACCCGGGCCATTATGGCCCGTAATCGTGGGTATTATTCGATTTACTGTGGCCGGCTAGCGTGGGTGCCGATCGACAACTGTGAACTGCCCCTGGCTGGCCACACCTTATGTTGGGGCTTATAGTCGGTTCACAATTGCCGGCGAGCCTAACGCCGTAATGAGCTGCCTCGGGTATAGTCGGCCTTCTCGGTGGCTTATAATCGGCTCATTACAGTTGGCTTTAAGGGCCGTCGCGAGCAATGAGTTAACCCGCAGCAGAGGGATGCTGGAGCAAAAGTGTCTCATTGGCGAGGGCATAGATTCGCATAGTACCTGTTGGGTCTTGTCCAGGTGAAGTTGCGTTGTGGAGTGCTTTGAATAGAAATGCTATATACTCAGGATTTTGTTCAACAGAAAAGGATAAAGTTAACAAGCAGCCAAGATACAAAGGAACAAGTTAAAAAAGACACAAGGTTTTTTAAAGTGGTTCGGCACGAAAATGCCTACGTCCACTGATTCTCTTTGTTAATTCACTTCATATGGGCAATACAAGTTAAGAAAAGTATCGACGGAGGTGTTGGATGTTCCATGCCCTCTGGAACACCTCTCCGTCCACTGTTGACAAAATATAGGCTCCGTTGTGGAGATCTTTATGAATTACATATGGTCCATCCCAGATTGGGTCTAGTGCTCCGGGGCGAGGGAAGATTCGCTTGAGGACAAGATCCCCTTCCTGTAAGGTACGATGCTTGAATTTGGAGTTGTAGTGTGCCGCCACTTTTTGTTTGTGGGCTGCTACTTTAAGGACTGCATCATTTCTTCTCTCTTCGACTAGATCCAAAGACATGTTGAGGAGCTCTTCATTCTCTTCTGGGTTATAGTGGATCCTACGGTGGGAAGGCACAATGGTTTCAACTGGGAGCATAGCCTCCGATCCGTATGCCAAAGAGAAAGGAGTGTGCCCTGTTGATGTTCTGAAAGATGTGCGGTAGGCCCATAGTGCCGTAGGGAGTTCATCCACCCAAGCGCCCTTTGACTTTTCGAGCTTCTTTTTGATCAGAGCTTTCAGAACTTTGTTGACTGCTTCGACTTGTCCGTTTGCCTGGGGATATGCTACGGATGAGAAGCTTTTATGAATTCTGTGTTCTTGGCACCAGTTGGCGAATTCCTCGCTGTCAAACTGAAGTCCATTGTCTGATATGATTTTGAGTGGGACTCCGTACCTGCATAGAACATTTTTGATCAAGAAGTTAATAACTTTTGCTGAAGATACTTTATTTAGAGGTTCCGCTTCCACCCATTTGGTGAAATAATCAACTGCCACTATAGCATATTTGGCCCCGCCTCAGCCCATTGGTAGCTCGCCGATTAAGTCAATTCCCCATATTGCAAAGGGCCAAGGGCTGGTCATCTGAGTAATCTCGGTTGTTGGTAGCCGAGAGATCTTAGCAAATTTTTGGCATCTGTCACACTTCTTGACGAAATCTAAGGCGTCCTTGCTTAAGGTGGGCCAGAAATATCCGTATCGGAGTATCTTTTTCGCTAACGTTTGCCCTCCGGTGTGATCTCCGCAGCTTCCTTGATGAATGTTGGATAAGATTTCCTTGGCTTCCCTTCCGGCGACACACCTTAACAATGGGTTAGAGAACCCGCGCCGATAGAGGATGTCTCCTTGTATTGTGTAGCGGGACGCTTTCCTCAAGATTTTCTTGACTTCGTTACGCCCGACGGGTAGTGTGCCACTTTGTAGGTAGTCTCGGATGGGAGTCATCCAAGTTACTCCTTCGGTTGCAGCTATCAGATTCACTTGCTCAAAACTTGGGGCCAGTTGCTTTGAGATGGTCACTGCCCCGAAGATGGTGGTGTATCTCACACTTTCTTGCTTTGCCAATTCGTTGGCCTCTCGGTTCTCCTCCCGAGGGATGTGTTTGACTAAGTAGTGGTCCAATCGTCTGAGAAGTAACTTGGTCTTCTTTAGATATGCTATGAGTCGTTCTTCTCGAGCTTGGAATTCTCCTAGTATTTGATTAACAATAAGTTGAGAATCGCTATGAAGGCACAAAGAATTGGCTCCAATTTCTATGGCAATCTCTAGTCCAGCTATCACTGCTTCATATTCTGCATCGTTGTTGGTAGCAGCGAACTCCAACCTTATAGCATAGTGCAGTTTGTTTCCCCTGGGAGTGATTACTACCACACCTGCCCCCGAGCCTTGTTCGTTCGATGCACCATCCACAAAGAGATTCCACTTGATATCTTCTGCTATGTCCAATTGCTCCTTATCTTCGTTGGTAGTGAATTCTGCAATGAAATCAGCCATGGCTTGTCCCTTGATGGCGGTGCGGGGGTGATAGGTGATGTCATACTGACTTAGTTCAATGCACCATTTAAGTAGTCGCCCAGAAGTGTCAGGACGATGGAGTACCTGCCTCAGTGGTTGATCGGTCAGAACTTTGATGGAATGGGACTGGAAATAGTGACGCAGCTTTCGTGATGTGATCAGTAAACAGTATGCTAACTTCTCAAGTTTAGGATATCTAACTTCTGCCCCAGTAAACCTTTTGCTGACGAAGTAAACTGGTCGTTGCGTGCGGTTGTCTTCCCTTACCAAGGCAGCGCTTAGAGCGTGAGATGACACAGCAAGGTATAGGTATAATTCTTCGCCTTCGCTTGGAGTCGAGAGTATCGGTGGTTTCTGGAGGTGTTCGATTAGGTTAAGGAAAGTGGTTAAGCATTCGTCCGTCCATTCGAACTTTCCTTTATCTTTCTTTAGAGCTTCGAAAAAGGGGACGCACTTGTCCGTTGCCTTGGAGATGAATCGGCTTAGGGCGGCCACTTTTCCATTTAGGCTTTGCATTTCCTTTCGGGTGGAAGGTATCTTGATATTCCTTAGCGCTCGGACTTGTTCAGGGTTTGTTTCTATCCCTCTGGCATGAACGATGAATCCTAAGAACTTTCCTGATGACACTCCGAAGGAGCACTTTAGTGGATTCAACTTCATTCCATATTGTCGAAGTACTTGAAACATCTTGCCTAGGTGGCTTACGTGATCTTTGGCTTTCCTTGACTTTACCAGCATGTCATCCACATATACTTCCATAGTTTGTCCTATCAGCCCCGCAAACATCTTGTTGACGAGGCGCTGGTAGGTGGCTCCTGCATTTTTAAGTCCGGAAGGCATTACCTTATAGCAGTATAAACCTCGATCGGTGATGAAAGTAGTGTGGTCTTGGTCGGGAGCATGCATAGGAATTTGGTTATATCCTGAGTATGCATCCATAAAAGATAGGAGTTCGTGCCCGGCTGTGTCGTCTACAAGTTGGTCGATTCTGGGAAGTGGGAAGAAATCCTTTGGGCAGGCGTCGTTTAGGTTGGAGAAGTCAATGCAGGTCCGCCACTTCCCATTAGCCGTCTTTACTAGTACCGGGTTGGCGATCCATTCTGGGTAAACAGCTTCTCGTATGAAGTCATTGGCGAGTAGATTCTTTACTTCTTCATCGAGGGCTGCTGATCGTTCTGCCCCCATGCTTCTCTTTTTTTGTTTTACAGGCGCCTTGGTAGGATCAATGTTTAATACGTGGCAGGCTATGTCGGGGGAGATTTCGGTCATGTCAGCGTGTGACCATGCGAATACGTCCAAGTTGTGGCGGAGAAAATCGATGAGTTGTTCCTTCAATTCAGCTTTCAGCTGGGACCCAATTTTCAGTAGCTTACTTGAGTCGTGCTTGTCTACAGATATAAACTCCATAGCCTCTGCAGGCTCGGCGGTGGCCTCCTCCTCTTTGTCCCTAGGGTCTAATTCATTGAAAGGGTCGCTGGTGTATCGAAGAGGAGGGGCTTTCTTTAGTTGCTATGCTTCAAGGCTTTTTGTGCAGAGGGCAATCTCTACACCTTTCCCTTTATCCTTCCTATGGTTGTTGCGAAGTTCGGTTACATAGCAGTCTCGTGCAATATCCTGGTCTCCTTCCACTTCCCCTACCCCATTGTCTGTTGGAAATTTCATTTTCAGGCACCATGGGGCTAGGACAATTTGGAAGTCAGACAAGGCTGGTCTTCCTAAGAAGGCGTTGTAGGCCGAATGGTTTTCTATTAGCACAAACGTCTGTTTCCGTACAACGGAGCGGGGATGGCTTCCAATCTCAACAAAGAGGTCCAGCTGCCCGAGGGGCATCTTCGCATCTCCAGTGAAACCGTGTAGTGGTTTATCGCAGGGAGATACATCCTTCATTGATAGCTTCATTTTGTCGAATGCGTGTTTGAACAGGATATTTACAGAGCTTCCAGTGTCTACCAGGATTCGGTAAACTTCGGCGGGACCGAGTCGGGCAGAGATAACCATGGGATCCATGTGAGGGTACTGTCTTCCTTCTAGGTCACGCTTACTGAATGTGATGTCATCACTTTCTTTCCGCTTTGGGTGGCGCTCTTCTATAACCGTATTGACACAGTCTTTATTGTCTCTAAGCGACTTCCCATATCTTTCCATCTCTCTCCAACTTCTGTCTGCGATGTGCGGACCTCCTGAGATGGTATGGACCACTATCTTCTCTTGACTAGAGCTGCTAGCGTTGCAGTTTCCTCTGTCGGTCCCCGGTGAGGGTAGCCTTGGGTTTTCATTGGCAGGAGCTGGAGTCCTGTCTTGACTTTTTACATAACGTTCCAGTTTCTTCCTTCTAATGTGTTCCTCAATCAGATCTCGGAGATGATGGCATTCGTTGGTATCATGTCCGTGAGATTCGTGGAAGCGGCAGAATTTTCCAGACTTCTGTGCGTTATCTGATTCTTTCTTGTATGGTGGGCGTTTGTATCTAACTTCGCCTTGGGTGGCAAGGAAGATATTTTCGACGGTCTCGTTCAAAAGGGTGTAAGTGTCGAATCTTGGTCCTGGCCGATATAGGCGCTTTTCTCCCTTCTTGCCCCCAGCATTGTCTCTGGAATCATTTCTTCGAACGTCCCTCGCCACAGCAGGGGCATTGCCATGGGTCGTCTTATTTTGCTGTCCGGACTGCCCCTCAACGGCAGCATCCTCAAGCCTCATGTATTTTCCGGCTTCATGGAAGAAATCGGGTAAAGCAGCTGGTTTTTCTTTTGTCAATCTTCTAGCAAATTTAGTGTCCGGATACACACCACTGCAGAGGGCCATTAGGATAAGCTTCTCATCGGCATCTTGAACTGCGGCTGCTGCGGCGTTGAATCTGGTTAGGTATTGCTGCAGCTTTTCTCCAGGTTTCTGTTTGACGCTGGATAAGGAATAAGCGTCCTTAGGTTGCTCCACATGAATGCGGAACTGACTGATAAATTTTTCTTTCAACATTTCCCACGAGCTGATGGATCCTTGGGGTAGATGACAGAACCAGGAGGTAGCAAGATCAGCTAAGAAGAGCGGAAAGCATTTGCACAGTACTCCCTCTGTTGCTCCACTCATGAGCATATGCTGCCTGTACCTCTGTAAGTGTACAATGGGATCGGAGGTTCCTTTGTAGGGTTCCATTGTTGGCATCTTCCATTCTCGGGGGGTGATAGCAATTTCGATATTGCGGGCGAAAGGGCTGGTTACCCTAGCGCCTATCCCTCGATCTCTTTTCTCCCGTTGGACACACTCTCTGAATAAGCGTGCCATCCTTTCATCAGAACTTGGAGCAGATAGAAATGAGTTTGGTTCTGTTCTGTGGGATTGATTCCGTCCAGATGACCTGTAGGGATGGTATCGTCTATCATTCCTCATATTTTCCAGTGGCTGCCTTTGATCTTCTGGGAGCATGCTTGGGTCAGCTACAGTCGGCCCTTGCCTTGATCTCCCCCTGTTGGGTTCTGATCTAAGCACTTCCTCGGGTCCAACTTCGGGCTGGACTCTAGCTCGGCCCCGTTCACTGGCGTTTCTGTGGTTAGGCAGCATGACAGGCTCAGCTACAGTCGACCTTCGCCCGGTACCTTCCCCGTTGGGTTCGGTACCAAACGCTTCGTCAGGCCTAACTTCGGGCTGTGCTCGGTCTCGGCTCCTACCACGGCTACTTCTGCCGTTAGCTCCTTCGAAGAAGGAAGATCTTTGTTGTCTCTGAGATCCTCCAGACTGGGACTCGCCCCATGATTCAGTGTTGCGGTTGGATTCTTCAGCGTCCCTTAAGCGTGACATGAGATGGTCCACCAAGGCTTCCTGCTGGGACGTGAAGCGGTTAGTTACTTCAACCACAACTCTGTCCAGATCTGCTCTAGTAATTGCTGCAGGCTGTTCTGTGGCAGGAGTAGTTGGGTTAGCCTGTTCTTCATTTGTTACTTTTGCTGGAGGAGGACGATTTACTTGATTCGTGACAGCTGGATCTGGAAGACTGCTGGATGCGATGTTTTTTCCTTTGCTAACATCTTTTCTCTGTTTGGGAGGCATGTTTTCCAAGTGGCGGACGATGCTGTTAGGAAAACTGTTAAGTGGATGAAGCTGAAGCTTCGAGCTTCTCTTTCTCAGTGAAAGCACCAAAAATGTTTGCACAAAAAATGGACAAACACCTCGACGTTGTATGATTTAGTAGATCTTATGTTTGTTCTTAGCAATTTGAGTGATTTATGCAAATATATGAAAAACAGGGGCTAAACTGTAAAAAGACACGTAAATTTATAGTGGTTCAGCCAGAATGTGCCTACATCCACTTTATATGTTATTTCTCTTCTCTTCTTTTGATTACAAGTACAAAGCTTTGATACAAGTAAAAGAAAGTTGTTTGAAAGTTCTATCCGTGCTTGAGCTCTCAAAACTTGTCCCCCATTGTTGTACCCCTGCCCCTCTATTTATAGAGTGAGGCTGGGGGTAGGGGTCTTGGAGGTATATAGCAGCTGGTGGGCCTGGGCTGCTACAATCTGGCCTGGCACTGCTCTGGCTCGATAGGACTTTGGTTCGGTGGTTGGAGGCGAGGCTTGGACCGGCAATGAGTTGGTTCGGTGGTTGGAGGCGAGGTTTGGACCGGCAATGGGTTGGTCCGGTTGGTTCGGCAGGAGGGTTGGTCCGGTTGGTTCGGCAGGAGGTTTGGACCGGCAATGGGTTAGTCCGGTTGGTTCGGTAGGAGGGTTGGTCCGGTGGGAGTTAGGAAGGTTTTGATTCGGTGGGAAACTTTTGGGTGGTCCGGCATGTCTGGTTCGGGGAGACCGGATGAAACATATCCAACAGGCATAGTCTCGGAATTCGACGAAACTAGTTCCATTGGATCCGTAATAGTGTATTATTATCGGATTTCAAATTTCGTAGCGTTTGGAGTTACCGTTTGATCGTACGGGATAGGAACGCGTTGAAATAAATATCGGAAATTTAATATTTTAATTAGATTCAAAAAGCTATTCTTCAACATAATTAGGCCCCGAAACATGTTCCATTATGTTTGGAATAGGGGTAAAACATTATAAACGCCAGGCGGCACGCTTCGTTTGGAGTTCGTTTGAAAAAGTTGTAAATTTATGAAAATAATAATTAAATATTATATGCACGTATATATATATATATGCGCAACAGTAAACCCTTCCCATTTTCTTAACCTAGCCGCCGTTTCTTTGAATCAATGGCTGATATATGGTGACCTTCTCTTCCCAAATTCTCCTCATCCAAGCAATATCAGGCCGAGACTTCAACAGAGAAGTCGTAGAGGGCTGCGAGCTTTACGATGTGAATGGTCGAGATCTAATATGGAGGACCACGGTGGCGGCAAATCGCCATGAAAGGCGCGACCTTCTTTGAGGATTTTCTGGCGATCAGCGGCCCTAGACGATGCCACACTTAGCACGAAGGTCGAGGAGGGGATGGCGCGTCTCTCGAAGGTAGCCGATCGAATTCCGATCAAGCTATGGTGGTTCGTCGACGAGGTTTGGGGTTGTGTGATGGGTTTGTACGTGATATAGTGGCCTGGAGACGAACGTTGAATGAACGAGAGGAAGAGAGCAAGGGAACGACTCTAATTTCTAGTTGGTTTAGATCTACGGCCATATTCGATTGGTATATTAAAAATAAAAAAAAAGAAATTTACTTATATAAATTATATTCAAAACTTGTAAAAATCATAACTTCTTCATACGTTGTCAGAATCGGACGAAACAAGCGGCGACGGGATCATGGCGACAATCACTACGCTCTAGAGCAGATTTGGAGTCGATCGGAGCGAGTTAAAATTTTAGGTTAAATCGAACGTGTTCGATTTAACTTAAAATTTGGAACGTTTGAAGAATTTAAAACACAATGTGAGTTAATCTCACTCAATTTTGGACTGCTGGTATTAATTTTAAATAGTTAAAATTAATTAATGACTGATTGGTTGAATTGTTAAATTTTTGTCAGTTGAATGTGATATTATATATATATATATATTGGAGTGATTGATAATCCCGCATATATATATATAGCGGATGAGACCCTATGCGCCCCGCATAATAGCGGATGACCCTATATACCGCGATATTCCGAATCGAAGCGGAATTGGTATTTTCATGTTGTATTAACATCTGTGGATGCAGAGAAAACAGGTTGGAGGGATCCAACTGGATTTCTCAAAAACGTTGAATTTAATTTCATATATAGTGATATATGTTTTGTTGAAATAATCTGTGATAGGTTATTGTGTGATTTGAATTGATAGGATGCTATGGTTGTTTTGGCCTAAATTTTGATATTTTAAAATACCGATAATATATGGTTTGAATTGGAAAAGAATTTTAAAAGTATTTTTAAAGTAAAATATTTATATAGAATTTTGAGTTAACTGATTTGATAAAATAATGGTTTTGAAATTTGTACTTAACTATTTCGGGATATTGTAAACAGGGATTTTGAAATAAAGTATATAAATTCTTAAGTGGCACTTGTTTAAATATAAAAGAGGTTTTTAAATCGAGATTTTTAATAAACTGGAAGGATAGAAATAAATTTGGAAATAAGTATAAAATTGGTTATACTGGATTCAAGTAAGATTTCCAAATTTACGAAATAAAATTAAAATCGAGAAATTGGGCTTGTTTTAAAAAGAGGATTTTTTAATTATTAATTAGGTAACTTTAAATTGTTAAAAGTATTCCTGAAATTAGTTATTTAGTTACTATAAATTGTTTAAAACATATTTAATTATTAATTAGTTACCTTATAATGATTGTTAAAGATTTATTATCTATTATTTAAGAATTAGTCAGCATTATTGTTTTAGAAGATAAATTATTAAATATTAATATTGCTTTGTATAATAACTTTTATTGAAGTATATTTGCCTAGATTAAACTTGGAAATTTATTTTAGAAACTTATAAGCATTATATTGAGATAATTTATTAAATAAAGTTTCAGGAAGAAATGGTATACTCGCGTGGCGTAAATTGGAGACAGTGAGTGCCTGCAGCTAAGTCTTGGATTTCTCTGGGATAGAAACGTAACCATTGAGCTGTGAATCCATGGTTTGATACTGCAGTTGTAATGACCTGCCTTTTCGGACGTTTTAAGCAGACAGACACGCCATACTCAAACCATTCAAAAGGGCAGATTGTTATGGGGTAAATAAGGAAACCAGAAAAAGAAAGAAAACAAATACAGAATCTCGCAGCGGAATGACAAAATATAATAATCAAATAACAGTTCATGAAGCTATTTTATAAATACATTTGATTATTCTTTTACAACACAAAAATCATAGTTACACAAACAGGAATAAATAAATAAATAAATGCAGCGGAACAACATGATGCAGTGGAAATACGATAATAGATAATAATAGTACAAATCTTCGTCTTCTTCCTCCAGAAATAAGGTCTTCAACCCTGAAATGCTCAGGCCGACCCGAGCGAATTGAAAAGACAAAACACTCGAGTCAGAACTAAAAGATCTTATGTAAGTTAAATCAACGGTAAATATGAGTGTAAAGGCGTCAGAGATGTTTACAAGGTTTGACATCTCTTATCCAATGTCTAACGTGGGTGCAGTAACTTAAGAGATGTTTGGGATTCACATCTCCTAAGGGTCCGTTAAACTATCTACTATGTAGTACAATATGATATTATAATTTGTCTACAGTAAAGTAAAAGTAGTAAAATAGCGTTAAGGCGTTACCCATATCCCCATTAACACATTTTATATATTCTCATAGTCTAAACAGTACCGTAACTCCTCCGTAAACTGGAGACTATCAGAGGGCACTCCATAGGTATGGTACAAAACAAACTCGTAGAAGGCGCGATAGGGCATGTGAACACGGCACTCGAGGCAATGCCAGGGTAGATATACCAATTGCGTATCTGGACTGGTGGTAACACATAGCAGCTACTACTGCCCACCTCGGAACACACTCCCAAATCAAAATCAAAGGGTGGCCACCAAATCAATCACAAAGTCATAATATGGTATCGAAGAAATGTGTCCGATAGGAGGTGCGACCTCACTTGGCTCGGCGTGGCTCATGTTTTAGTCACATCTAAGCCGACTCACGAGAGTCAGGGTCACGTAAATACCTCATACAGAATCGTTCGCCAAACCATCCTACTTCATTTTTGGAATCTCCACCACGTACATAGTTGTTAAAGTGGTTTTCGGTATTGGCAGAGAGTATGACAATATCTGATCCCGGTCTCTTTAACAACCAAATGCTTATTACACACCAAATGGTACTTTTAAATTTCCAAAATCAATTTCTAGTTGATATCAAAATATCATATTCAACTCAAACCATATCACTTTCGAAATTATATTCACTTTGAAATCATATTCACCTTTGAAATCATATCGTTTCCAAAACCATAATTTCTTCTAAAAATCATATTTCCAATTAGGTTAAATCCTTATTTCAAAATCATCATATTCAATTAATTATAACATTTAAATCCCAACTTAGGTTATAACATCATTTAAATCGTATTTGCTTTTAAACCAATGAATTTGAATATAAACACTTCCCCTTTTACTAAGTCTGAAAATTTAGAAAATAGTTATAAATAATTAAAATAGTTATAAATAGCTAAATACTCTAAAATAGTTTAATTATACTGTTAAATTGATTTAAGATAGTTAAATAGATTTAAAATAGATTAAAAGAAAATTGAAATAGATTCAATAGCTTTAAAATAGATTAATTAGATTTAAAAATAAGTTAAAATGGGTTAAATTAGTTTTAAATTAAATTAAATGGTTTAACATAGGTTAAATGATTTAATATAGTTAATATGAGTTAAAATAGTTGAATAATTTGAAAATCTTAATAATTAGAAATTTTAAAATAATATATTTTAAAACTTTTTATTTTAAAGTATGAATTTGGAATTAATATCAATTTAAACTGTTTATTTTATTCCAACACATTTGGACCATTTCAATATCCAAAACCCAATTTCAAATTTTCTAATTCAAATTCTCAATAAAAGATTTAATTCAATATCGCTTCCAATCCATGTTCGAAATATCAATTTAAATTACTCCAATCTCAATATATTTCAAATTTATATTTCAAACAATTTTAATAACTCGATTTCTATAAATTTCATTTGTACTTCAAAATTCGATTTTGAAATTTCAATTAAATTTCTTTAAACAATACCTTTAAACCAATTCCAATTTCAATATAAAACTTGAATTTTGATAATAATTTAACTTATATAAATCAAGTTTTATTTCAAAATATCATTTAACTAAATTCAAAAATTTAGGATTTAAAAATCATTTAATTTAACCAGTCCGGCTGTGATGACCCGCAAATCCGTACCCATTTGAGCCGACAATATTCCACATCAACTCAACTCAAAATTGAACGAAAATATGAGTCTTCAGGGTTAAAGAAGAAAGAGGTAGAAGAAGAAGAAGAAAAACAACATCAGAGTCTCACAATCGCAGTGAAATAAAATACAATATATAACAACAGCTTTAAAATACAAAGAATCTGTACTGTTATATATACATACCATTATCAGAGTACAACAATCAATCATAACCTTGGACAGCTTATTATCTGTCCTTACACAACGGAACTGTACAACAATCAATCATAACCTGAGCTCCATAGCATATATCCTAGATCTGTTCAACTAGGTCTGACCCGAGCATCATAATAAAACAACACCCGAGTCAGTCAGGAAAACTAGTGTGAGAAAACCACACTCAATTGGATTATTATATTTTTGAAAATCCTTTAAAACAAAGGTATCTCGTAAGACCACGCCACAAATAAACATGTTGGGTTTTTACCTTACGATAACCAAAACATTTTTATCAAATCCATCTGATATTATAATAGTGTCTATAGAAAGTAAATAGAATCTAACTGAAATGCTTACATCTCACGTTCCATCATAGTTGGGCACAATCAAAACCGTACGGGCGCTTATTAGAGATTGGATTCCATACAATGGCAGGGCTACTGGGGTACCGCCCATCACAGTACCTGGCCTAGATCAGCGTACCAAGGACCACGCCCGATCCCCTGCAACACAAGACCGGAGCTACCCCTTACTAGATAGTCCGAATAAGATCACCCCGCGGTTGGAGATAACAACCGCCACACAGCCAAAAATAAAGGGACTCTAGACAGGGATGACCTTAACCTACTTGGGTGCTACCCACTTAGCCTTGCTGCACCTCCCCTGTTTTAGCCATTCTCGGTTGATGAGGCTTGAGGTTAAGCGTTACCTTTTAAAGAGCACCTTCACTTAGAATGCTCATCGTCCTCCAATGACGATAGTCTGATAGCATTCATCCATACAAGTTGTCCTGGGTCTGGACAAACCGAATCACCGTCTTCATCATCTTCACGGTATTCATTCGCAAACGTTCAAACCGGATCGAAGTGGTTTTCAGATAATTAAATCTGATCCTGGTCTCTTCGAAACGATTAGCGCATTGGCCAATATTGATAGTCGGTTATTTAACTATCATATAACATCCACAAGCAACCATCAGGCCTTAAATAATTTCCCAAATTATTTATTTCAGAATATCTACTTAAGATATTATTTCCATATTTCAACACTTAGAAATAAATTTTCAAATTCCTTTATTCACACGGAACAATTTAAATCATTGCCCACACTTAGAATATTCCTCCCACTTCATTAGTTGCTTACACTATGAAAATATTCCTTTATCTCCTATTTTCTTTTCCCAAAATCATTTACAATTTTATTTGTAAATTTTCAACCCGTTTCACACGAATTCTATAAATCCCAGAATTCCTTAATTAATTTCCTTTAATAATTCCAAAGCCAGTTAGCTTATTTAAAATTCAGGTTTCACTCCTACTCTCCTTGTGAATTTTTTTTCACCTTCGAAATTCACTTATCTTATACCTTAGCAATTTATTTAAGTTCTTATAAAATCGCTATAAGATCTTCTTCTAAAATCTTATTTGATTTGCTAAACTTAGCTTCCCATCTCAAGAGAATTTATAATTGAACTTAAAACATTTAAAAACATATATACTTATAAAATAAGAATAATGGTTTTATTTTCAAAATAAGGTTTATGGTAACACTAATTATCAACATAAAAATTCATATCCAGTTATTAATAAATAATAACTAACTTCGGAATACTCTAAGTCCAATAATAGTTTTTATAGAAATTATATAGCATAGTAATTTTAAAATTCCATTTAAAACAAATTTCCACTTACTCAACAAAGTCTATTTTTAGAAAATCCAATATTCACCAATTCAATTCATAAATTCCTCTTAATTCATATCATGTCGACCATATTCAACATTCTCATATTCGAAATATATTCCACTATTTCCTTTCAAAGTTATTTCAATTTCTCGATATAAGTTCTCACCATTACTTATATTTTTAAAACATATCCACTGGTATCTTTCTATCTCATTATAAACCCCGTTTATAATTTTATAAACTCCCCTGAGTTTTCCATTTATTTATAAATAAATTTTATTTAAAATTTTATTTTATAATTTTATCCCTCAATAAAATTCCATTTTATTTCAAAAACTATTCATCAATTCCAAATATCTCTTCGAGCCCTTAATATAAACCACTTTAAGTATAACCCAAATTAATTAATATACTTTTATTTTACTTAAATCTCTTTAGAGATAAATCCAATTTATACAAATTTCTTTTTAATTTCCTTCAATTTTAATTTACTTATGGTATCTAAAAATACCAAATTCAAATTTCTAGGCTATTTAACATTTTACAATTCAATTCACATATAAGCCATAACAATTTTATCCATCATATCATATTTCAACATATATATAAACAATAAATATTTTTGAGGAATCCTATTGGATCCCTCTAACCTGTTTTTCCTCCATCCACATATGTTAGTCAACAAATAAAATACCAATCCTACTACGAGGGGGATATCGCGGTATATAGGGTCATCCGCTATTATGCGGGACGCATAGGGACTCATTCGCTATATAATGCGGGAATATCAATCACTCCAATATATATATACTACTATATATAAATAACATCCAACAGATAATTATTTAGTTCATCCAAGCACATCCAATAATTTGAATTTAATCATTTAAATTAAACTGGGCAATCCAAATGAGTGAGAAAATCTCACCTTTAATTTTTGTTTGCAATCCACTTCGATCTTGTCTTGGTTTCTTCACGATTTAAGACCTTGTATAAACATTGTATGATTTATTAATATTTAAACTAATCGAATAACTAGTTACCATTTAATAAATTTAATTAACTAATTTTTTTTAAAACTAATAATTTAATTTTAACTAATGATTTAGTTTTAAACAAATAATTACATTTTAAACTAATTTTCCTTTTTTTTAAAAATCTTTTAGTAACTAAAGTAATTAAATAAGTTTATCAAACAAATTAATCACCTTAATCCATTTATAAAATAAACTAGTAAGTTTAAAATATGTATATTTATTTTTATTTTTGGACACATATATGCTTGCAAAAATGATCTATATTTCCATCTAAAGTTTCTATTTTTCCTATATTTTATCTACATATATATTTTTCTGATTTACTGTATATATTCACATATATATATATATATATGTATATGTATATTATTAAAGTTAAAATAAATAAACCGTGTATATATATACCTACTGTAATTACTTTTTTTTCCTTTGTATAGACATATATATATATATATATTATATTAAAACTAACATAGGTTTTGAACCTTATTGTTATTCTATGTATATATACACACACACACACACACACACACACACATATATATATATAAATTTTAAATTGAAAAAAACAGCATATACCTTACCGCGATTCGCGTACAGCAACTCCGGCAAGTCTCTGACCTCGCTCGCGATGCTCCGACGAGCCCCCTCCTATTTCCTCGAGCTCGCCTCGGCCACCTGACCAACCCTAGAAGTCGCGGCTCTCAACCATCGAAGCCCCCCTCCTCCTAGCAACCGCCGCTACCTCCATTCCTATCGCGAGCTTCCATGCCGATCGCCATTCCCAAGCCCTAGCCTCACGAAGTCTCGCGGCCCTCATTTCTATATTTTATATTATTATTATTTTTTGTAAAAACGACTGAATTCGTTTTCAGTTTTAGAGAGGGGGAGGAAGAGAATACGTGATTTCCAGATTGAGGAGGATGCGGCATTTATTTTTCTTTAGCTTTTCAATTTCTGATTCGATTTTTGAAGAAGAACGAACTGGAGAGGGAATTGAACTAGAGAAGGAAATCGATTTTTCACTTGGATTTGGTTTTATGATGCTCAGTAATTTTCTTCTTCTTTGTTAACTGCTTTATGCTTTTGTTTGAAAAAAATGAACTATCGGTTGTTAATATAAAAGGAGAGGGCAGTGATTGAGGGGAAAGTAGCGTATACCAGCAGGGCTACAGTGATTATGAGATGAAAGCAAAAAGCATTGACGGGATGATATTTCGGCTGAAGTAAAATTTGACTAGTCAAACAATATATTATATTATATTTAAATTTTAAAATTTAAATCTTCTCGAATTACGCAACTCAAAATCTTGACCTCCTATCGAGGCGTGCCGCTAGGCGTTTATAATGTTATACCTCTATTCCGAATGCAATGGAAAAGGTTTCGAGTCCTAATTCGATCGTATAGAGAAGATAGCTTTTTGGACCCAGTTATTATATTTATTTCCGATATTAATTTCAGCGCGTTTACATTTCGCACAGTCACACGATAACTCCGAAAGCTCCGAATTTTGGAATCCGATAATAATATAATATTACGGATCCAATGGAACTGGTTTCGCCGAAATCCGAGACTGTGCCTCGGAAGGCTATTTTTAAACGTCGATTTAAACGATATATTTTTTAAAATTGAACAGATCACTTCCAAATCCAATTTTAAAAGTTGCAATGTCTTCAGTATTATTAATATACGTTTTACAAGTCTTTAAATTATTTTTATCAAGCTTAAAACTCAAGATACAATAATTTATCCAGTATTCAATTATAAAATTGAATAATTAAATAATCCGATAAATTACTATCTTTAAATTCTGTATTTATTTTATAAATAAAAACCAAAATTTACATATCCAAAATCAATTTATAATTCAATTTTAATATTTAAAACCATTTAAATGTTTCAAATTGAATGTTGAAAAATCCGGGTCGTTACACCGGCGTCCGTATATAATTCTCTACCCTAGGGTCAAGTGATATGGATATTTATCATTTCAATCTGCAATTTAAAATTTTAAGGTTATATATCATTTCAAACCGCAATTCCGAATTAAATATTAAAATCCATAAAATTGCTCGAGTCTATCATTTCAATCCATAATGATTTTTCCCTAATCGATAGATCGTTCGGGTATATGTCATTTCAACCCATAGTGATTTGCAAAGTGATAGGATATATAAATTCAACATAACATCCAATCATCCAATATCAACAATCAAACATCCATCATCATCATCAATCAATTCAACCAATAAATATCAACAATTAACTAATTATCAATAACATGTATTTAACAGCAGTTTAAATTCAATAATAAATTAAATGGCTATTTAATTCAAAATAAATTCAAATTAACTGAAATGACGATTTAAATATACCAAACAGCAATAAATAAATTCCTACTCACATCAAAATTTTAATTTAACTACCACAAGAAATTTTAGAAAGTTGTGAGTGGGTTAAAACACTCACCTTTGAATTTAAATCGATTTAAAATCCAATTTAGGGCCCAAATTCAAACAGTCTCAGAATTAGTCCAAACCAGCGTCAAAATATCTAGAATTTCGATACTTCCAGCAAAACAAATCGCGTGAATCAGATCTCATATGTAAAAGTTATAATGATTAGAAGTTTGAAATTCAAATTGAAAACAAATAAAATAAAATAAATAAATACGTTTGTTACCAACCACGACACCCCGCTATCACGTGAAACAACCCTTAGCACCTTCGTCTCGGACCTACACAGCAAGACACAGCCGCTACCAAAATCTTCTAATCGCACGCCTCCACGATGGCCTAGGGCCAGATCCAAGTTCACCCACCGCTCCGCCTCTCCACACCGCCCTTCCGGTCTCAACCTCGCGAGTCGCGCCGAAGCGCAGCTCCCTAAGGCCGAGGCGAAAGTTCGGTCGTTCTTCGCCAATTTGAGGCAAATTCGATGACCATCTCGATATTCTAACCATATAGATGCATGTTGCTCGACAAGCCCTTCCCAACGCCGCCTCCCGATCGTCGATTGGGCAACGATCCACCGTTGGATCGTCAAAACCCTGAAATGAATGATCGAGGTTCATCCTCAATTTCTGGACAAATAGTGATTCGGATGCCGAAACGAATCACACTAGAGAATTACGCTCGTCGAGAGCTTTGAATTGATATATAATTTGATAGGGTTTGAGGAGTTTGATTTTGGAATTGAATTTGCAATTTGGGAATTAGGATTTTGTTTGTCTGCCATTGGAAAGAGGAGATGAGAAAGAAATGTACGTACAGACAATAGAAAATAAAAAGGTTGCTAGGGTTTATAACGGGCTATTTATAGGCAAAGCTGAAAACAGAAAGGATGGACCAGATCGATTTGGATTGAACGATAAACGACCCGAAAAGCCCATTCTATCCCCAGAACGAAAATGGGTCATCCCATATATCAAAATAGATGTTTTCGATATTTTTAAATTCAATGGAATAGGTTTCAAGTCCAAATTCCATTGTATGAAGAAGTTAGCTTAAAATCAGCTTATTTCAAATTGATTTCAATTGAATTTAACTAAATTGATTTCTAGGCGTTTCGAGTCAGTGGCCAAAATGGCTGTTTTCACGTTATTTAAATAAATTAATATTAAATTAATTAAGTCACCTTTCAATTCAAATTTAATAATTTACAATTTCTGTCATTTTAGATTACTTGGATATTTACCATAATTTAAAACAAATTTGGATATCAATTCAAAGTTAATTATTTTACCAATTACAGTGTTTAATTTCAATTGTAATTAAATCCAATTATTTAAAACCAATTCCAATAAATTGATTTTATTTGATTTAAATCTTTATGAAACTGGTTTCCTCGAAAACCGAGACAGTGGCCAAAATGGCTGTTTTCACGTTATTTAAATAAATTAATATTAAATTAATTAAGTCACCTTTCAATTCAAATTTAATAATTTACAATTTCTGTCATTTTAGATTACTTGGACATTTACCATAATTTAAAACAAATTTGGATATCAATTCAAAGTTAATTATTTTATCAATTACAGTGTTTAATTTCAATTGTAATTAAATCCAATTATTTAAAATCAATTCCAATAAATTGATTTTATTTGATTTAAATCTTTATACTTAATCAATTATTATTCTATAGACATAGTCAACATTTTTTTATCTTTCATTACATTAATATTCTCCAATATTTGTATTAACTACTATATTTCAATTACATTGATTTTTTGTCAATTTCACACATTAATTATAATTTAAAATCTCCAATTAATTCATTTATCTTGTTTTCACTATTATTTTATTAAATCAATCATTACCTTCTGAGTATAAGTAGCATTTCTATTCATTTTATTACACTCACAAATTACAGTTATTTTCTTAACTCACATTAATGTAACATTTATTTACATTTATTTGTAATTGATTTTCAATATAATCCAACAGACTAAATAAATAGGTAACGTAAAATAGTTTGTCACCATTTACTTTTTGTCACATTAATAAGTTTATTATTTACACCCAAATGTTATAATTACTTACATAATACTGATTTTATTCAATTACTATTTATTATATATGATTTCATTAATTGATTCAATATTTACATTTAATTTCATATATTCAATTTATAACCAAGTATAACATTTAAATCATTTCAATTAATTGAGCTTTCATGAAAATTGTTAATAACATACTTAAATTTACATTATTACCCTTCATTCTATTTATTATTTCATTAATAATTCACCAATTTTTATTTCTCCCATTATTAACTCACAACATCTTATTAAATTATCTACTTTTAATTATCGAAAATTACAGGTCGTTACACTCTCCCCCACTCAAAACTTTTCGTCCCTGAAAAAGAAAAGAAGGGAAAAGAAAGAGTTAAGTAATTAATATATCTTATCCAAAATTTTAAATTCATAAACAATTAATTTACATAATTTAATAATTTAAATAAAATATATTAAATTATAAACATTAAATCCTTTTATACTCAAGTTAATAAAAGTTTGGACAACATTTTACAAAATTTTCTAAGTCCAACATTTACGAAAAATTTCGGCAGAGTCTCCTTTGTACGGAGAGGTCTGGAAGAAATAATAATATCAATAAAAAACAATATATATCATAATTTTAAAAATAATAAATCCCAACAGCGGGAAAAACAATATAATATCGCTAGAAAACCGTAATCCGAGAACGTACCTATTTGTTGGGCAATTAACGCTTATTTTATGAAACCGAAAGCAGTAGTTATTGCTTCCATACCTGTATTTCACTTATATAATCCAAAGATGTTAATAATTATATAAAGAGAAATACTTAAGTTGTTTCAACCCATAACAAAACAAATCTACACTATATAACAACAATCACTTACAAACAAACTGTACAAACATCATTTCAACAAAGAAAGCAATCATCCATCCATTGCAACAAAAAAACAAATGGATTGTTTGGGTTCAGAAACTTTTACTTGTGTAAAATGAAAAATAACTACTAATTATACCATATACTCAATAGTCTTAGATAAAACTCAATAGATTATCCATACATCCAAACAATTAGAAGTATCCTTTCCCCAAACAACCCATAAGCCAAACGAACAACAAATTCCAAACATTATTTAAGTTTATTCTTATAAATTTTCTTTCACAACATTTATTGTTCATTTTTTTCATACAATGATTATTTCTTTAATTTACATTTATTTCTCACAAATTCAATTCCCATTCATTCATATAATACTTAATTCCATTCATTTACATTCATTTATCTACTTATTTTATTTACATTTTCTTACATATGTGACTCATATATAGTTATTTAAACATATGTAAATCAGTTCTTAAAGTACCATATAGGTTTCTTTGTAAATAAATTCACATTCATTCATTCAATACTTATTTTCATTTATTTACATTCATTATTACAAAATTCATTTTCAGTTATTCATATAATGTCAATTTCGTTTTCATTTCTTTACATTCATTTCTTACATAAGTTATATCCATTCAATTGTTTATAATAACCTATGATTTCAATGTTTAAGTATTACATACATTTTATTGCAGTTTAGTTCACATTATAAATTTATATACTTGGTTTCCATTTGATATTAATATTCATTAGTGCATAAGTCCAAACTTAAGTTTCTTACTTTTTCATTTACATTCATTTCTTTACATAGTGTCATTGAATATTAAATCTATTTTCTGGATCATTTCAACTTTTCTGAAGTTATAATCATTTAATTTAATATAGTGTTCATTTTAATTATAAATGGCTTCCATCATTAACTTGAGTTTATAATCATCTACCTACAGTATTCATCCTTTCTACTTATTTTAATTATAAATAACTTCAAACATTAACTTAAGTTTATAATCATTTATTTATAATACTCAATTTTCTATTACATTTAGTTAGTAACATTTCAATTATAACTTGAGTTTATAGCAATTATAATATCAAAATTTTATTTATAAAAGTAATTCCATTGAACACTTTCATTACTTAAGTTTTTCTTATATAATATTCCTATTACATATTCTTATTACATTTCAACTTTTTAATATTTTGGTAAGTTATATATATGTTTTTAAGAATGCAATTGAATATTACCCAAGTTTCTCTTATTTATTAAGTAAACAATGATGTTCAATAGTTACCATTTCTTATTTTTCATTTCCATTTTATTTATTGTTTACAAAGTTTCAATTTCTTATTTATTTCATTTATCATTTTAACATCAAATTCCTTATTTTCATTTTAGAAGTATCCAATTATTAATATGGTCAAGATTCCATTCATTACCATAGTTTCAATTTCAAATTTGTAGAAACTTAAGAACTAAACAACCAGATTTCATTTCCATTAGTTTAAAATAATATATATAATCATATCTTTATATATCAAATCATATTTGGAATTTAAAAATGAAGATTAATTTATCATAACAATTGTGCAGAAAAATTTCTACACCGTCTTCCCACTTTGAAACTCGAAAATGAACGTCGATGATGCGTGCACTCATCACCGGAATTATTTTCCAACGACAGAGAGGGGAGTACAGAACTTATTCCTTCAAAAATTCTTTATAACTTTCTTTTAAATCACATTAGAATATTTATATCAGAAAACACTTCTAACTAATATTAATATTATATTCCAAAATCTTTTGGAAGAAATTTTCAAAAATCCCGGAACTTCAATTCTCACATTTCAATTTATATTCAATTTACTTTTAACTCCTATTTTACAATCAATATTTATAAAATTTCTCTACCTAACAATCAACATATTACATTCAACTATATCATTTATAAAATTTATTATTTTGTATACAAAAAATTAATAATAGGCAAAATTATTTCATTTACCTATATTTCAAAATAAATATTATGTCGGTCTGCCTATTAAGTGTTTAGATATCCCTATCGATGTCAAAGCGTCCTATGCACCGACCAGAATTTATCAATACAAAATGAAACAAATTAAAACAATATAAAAACCTTTTATAACACTAACAAATACGCTCTCTTGTATATATACACTCAGCGACTCATTCTAGGGTAATACTACCCTATTTTATATGAGTCAAACCCCAAAAAGCTAAGGTTATCGCTAAACTGAAGCTCTGATACCAACTGTAATGACCTGCCTTTTCGAACCTTTTAAGCAGACACACACGCCATACTCAAACCATTCAAAAGAGCAGATTGTTATGGGGTAAATAAGAAAACCAGAAAAAGAAAGAAAACAAATACAGAATCTCACAGCGGAATGACAAAATATAATAATCAAATAACAGTTCATGAAGCTGTTTTATAAATACATTTGATTATTCTTTTACAACACAAAAATCATAGTTACACAAACAGGAATAAATAAATAAATGCAGCGAAACAACATGATGAAGTGGAAATACGATAATAGATAATAATAGTACAAATCTTCGTCCTCCAGAAATAAGGTCTTCAACCCTGAAATGCTCAGGCCGACCTGAGCGAATTGAAAAGACAAAACACTCGAGTCAGAACTAAAAGATCTTATGTAAGTTAAATCAACGGTAAATATGAGTGTAACAGCGTCAGAGATGTTTACGGGGTTTGACATCTCTTATCCAGTGTCTAACGTGGCTGCAGTAACTTAAAAGATGTTCAGGATTCACATCTCCTAAGGGTCCGTTAAACTATCTACTATGTAGTATAATACGCTATTATAATTTGTCTACAGTAAAGTAAAAGTATTAAAATAGCGTTAAGGCGTTACCCATATCCCCCTTAACACATTTTATATATTCCCATAGTCTATACAGTACCGTAACTCCTCCGTAAACTGGAGGCTATCAAAGGGCACTCCATAGGTATGGTACAAAACAAACTCGTAGAAGGCGCGATAGGGCATATGAACATGGCACTCGAGGCAATGCCAGGGTAGATATACCAATTGCGTATCCGGACTGGTGGTAACGCATAGCAGCGACTACCGCCCACCTCGGAACACACTCCTAAATCAAAATCAAGGGGTGGCCACCAAATCAATCACAAAGTCATAATATGGTATCGAAGAAATGTGTCCGATCGGAGGTGCGACCTCACTTGGCTCGGCATGGCTCCTGTTTTAGTCACATCTAAGCTGACTCACCGGAGTCAGGGTCATGTAAATACCTCATACAGAATCATTCACCAAACCATCCTACTTCATTTCTGGAATCTCCACCACGTACACAGTTGTTAAAGTGGTTTTCGGTATTGGCAGAGAGTATGACAATATCTGATCCCGGTCTCTTTAACAACCAAACGCTTATTACACACCGGATGGTACTTTTAAATTTCCAAAATCAATTCATAGTTGATATCAAAATATCATATTCAACTCAAACCATATCACTTTCGAAATTATATTCACTTTGAAACCATATTCACCTTTGAAATCATATCGTTTCCACAACCATAATTTCTTCCAAAAATCATATTTCCAATTAGGTTAAATCCTTATTTCAAAATCATCATATTCAATTAATTATAACATTTAAATCCCAACTTAGGTTATAACATCATTTAACCGTATTTGCTTTTAAACTAATGAATTTGAATATAAACACTTCCCCCTTTACTAAGTCTGAAAATTTAGAAAATAGTTATAAATAATTAAAATAGTTATAAATAGCTAAATACTCTAAAGTAGTTTAATTATACTGTTAAATTAATTTAAGATAGTTAAATAGATTTAAAATAGATTAAAAGAAAATTGAAATAGATTCAATAGCTTTAAAATAGATTAATTAGATTTAAAAGTAAGTTAAAATGGGTTAAATTAGTTTTAAAATAAATTAAATGGTTTAAAATAGGTTAAATGATTTAATATAGTTAATATAAGTTAAAATAGTTTAATAATTTGAAAATCTTAATAGTTAGAAATTTTAAAATAATATATTTTAAAACTGTTTATTTTAAAGTATGAATTGGAATTAATATCAATTTAAACTATTTATTTTATTCCAACACATTTGGACCATTTCAATATCCAAAACCCAATTTCAAATTTTCTAATTCAAATTCTCAATAAAAGATTTAATTCAATATTGCTTCCAATCCATGTTTGAAATATCAATTTAAATTACTCCAATCTCAATATATTTCAGAGTTATATTTCAAACAATTTTAATAACTCAATTTCTATAAATTTCATTTGTACTTCAAAATTCGATTTTGAAATTTCAATTAAATTTCTTTAAACAATACCTTTAAACCAATTCCAATTTCAACATAAAACTTGAATTTCGATAATAATTTAACTTATATAAATCAAGTTTTATTTCAAAATATCATTTAACTAAATTCAGAAATTTAGGATTTAAAAATCATTTAATTTAACTAGTCCGGCGTCCGTATATAATTCTCTACCCGAGGGTCAAGTGATACGGATATTTATCATTTCAATCCGCAATTTAAAATTTTAAGGTTATATATTATTTCAAACCGCAATCCCGAATTAAATATTAAAATCCATAAAATCGCTCGAGTTTATCATTTCAACCCATAATGATTTTTCCCTAATCTATAGATCGTTCGGGTATATATCATTTCAACCCATAGTGATTTGCAAAGTGATAGGATATATAAATTAAACATAACATCCAATCATCCAATATCAACAATCAAACATTCATCATAATCATCATTCAATTCAACCAATAAATATCAACAATTAACTAATTATCAATAACATGTATTTAACTGGCAGTTTAAATTCAATAATAAATTAAATGGCTATTTAATTCAAAATAAATTCAATTTAACAGAAATGACGATTTAGATATACCAAACAGCAATAAATAAATTCCTAATCACATCACAAATTTAATTTAACTAACAGAAGAAATTTTAGAAAGTTGTTAGTGGATTAAAACACTCACCTTTGAATTTAAATCGATTTAAAATCCAATTTAGGGCCCAAATTCAAATAGTCTCAGAATTCGTCCAAACTAATGTCAAAATGTTCGAAATTTTGATATGATTCCAGAAAAACAAACCGCGCGTGAATCGGATCTCGTATGTAAAAGTTATAATGATTAGAAGTTTGAAATTCAAACTGAAAATAAATAAAATAAATAAATAAATACGTTTGTTAGCAGCCACGTCACCCCGCTATCACGTGAAACAATCCTTAGCACCTTCGTCTCGGACCTGCACAGCAAGACACGGTCGCCACCAGAATCTTCCAATCGCACGCCTCCACGATGGTCTAGGGCCAGATCCAAGTTCACCCACCGCTCCGCCTCTCCACGTCGCCCTTCCGATCTCCACCTCACGAGTTGCACCGAAGCCCAGCTCCCCCAGACCGAGGCGAAAGTTCGGTCGTTCTTCGCCAATTCGAGGCAAATTCGATGACCATCTCGATACTCTAACCATATAGATGCGTGCTGCTCGACGAGCCCTTCCCAACGCCTCCTTCCGATCGTCGATCGGGCGACGATCCACTTTTGGATCGTCAAAACCCTAAAACGAATGGCCGAGGTTCATCCTCAATTTTTGGACAAATGGTAATTTGGATGCCGAAACGAATCACACAAGAGAATTACGCTCGTCGAGAGCTTCGATTTGATATATAATTTGATAGGGTTTGAGGAGTTTGATTTTGGAATTGAATTTGCAATTTGGGAATTATGATTTTGTTTGTCTGCCATTGGAAAGAGGAGATGAGAAAGAAATGTACGTGTAGACAATATAAAATAAAAGGGTTGCTAGGGTTTATAACGGGCTATTTATAGGCAAAGCTGAAAACAGAAAGGATGGACCAGATCGATTTGGATTGAACGATAAACGACCCGAAAAGCCCATTCTATCCCGGAATGAAAATGGGTCATCCCATATATCAAAATAGATGTTTTCGATATTTTTAAATTCAATGGAATAGGTTTCAAGTCCAAATTCCATCGTATGAAGAAGATAGCTTAAAATCAGCTTATTTCAAATTGATTTCAATTGAATTTAACTAAATTGATTTCTAGGCGTTTCGAGTCTGTACGATCAAACGACAAGTCTGATCGCTACGAAACTTGAAACCCTATGATAATTCACCGTTACGGATCCGATGAAACTGGTTTCATCGAAATCCGAGACAGTGGCCAAAATGGCTGTTTTCACGTTATTTAAATAAATTAATATTAATTAATTAAGCCACCTTTCAATTCAAATTTAATAATTTACAATTTCTATCATTTTATATTACTTGGACATTTACCATAATTTAAAACAAATTTGGATATCAATTCAATGTTAATTATTTTACCAATTACAGTGTTTAATTTCAATTGTAATTAAATCCAATTATTTAAAATCAATTCCAATAAATTGATTTTATTTGATTTAAATCTTTATGCTCAATCAGTTATTATTCTATAGACATAGTCAACATTTGTTTATCTTTCATTACATTAATATCCTCCAATTTCCATCTTTTATTTGTATTAACTACTATATTTCAATTACGTTGAATTTTTGTCAATTTCACACATTAATTATAATTTAAAATCTCCAATTAATTCATTTATCTTGGTTTCACTATTATTTTATTAAATCAATCATTACCTTCAGAATAGAATTAATATTTCTATTCATTTTATTACACTCACAAATTATAGTTATTGTCTTTACTCACATTAATGTAACATTTATTTACATTTATTTGTAATTGATTTTCAATTTAATCCAACAGACTAAATAAATAGGTAACGTAAAATAGTTTGTCACCATTTACTTTTTGTCTTATTAATAAGTTTATTATTTACACCCAAATGTTATAATTACTTACATAATACTGATTTTATTCAATTACTATTTGTTTGCGCCAAAATTGGTCACAAACACCCAATTGTCGATGAAACACCAGTTCACAATCACAGATTACAGATAACAAGTATGTAGAGAATTAAAAATGAAGAACACTCAGAAAATTCAAAGGAAAGCAGTATATAACACAGAGTTTATAGTGGTTCGTTAATCCGGCTTACATCCACTTTGAAGTTGATGATTTTATTGATGTTTGCTTGCTGACTACAACGAGGTAAAACTGATTACGACAGCAAATTTCGAGTACAATAATGGTTCCTGCTGAGTCTGGACATAGAAGAATCAAAAGTCCCTTTTCTGTAGGCTCTGGGATGCTATTTATTGGTGTAGGCTGCAAATATCTCGCTCAGATCTTAGGAGACCTCTTCTGGCACGTGTGCAGGCCCACGCGATCGATCCCGAACGATTTTAACTCAATCCGTGATCGATACGAACGAGATTCGTATCGATCCAAATCTTTCCAAATTGAACCGAGATCGATCGCAAACATTCTTTAGGTTGTACGCAAGCTCCTATGAAAATTTGGTGGCATTTGGACTTGTAGACCTCAAGATACAATCGACACGAATTAGAACTTTATTTATGTTGCTTGGTTTATATCGATCAATTCGCATCGATACTTATTCATATCGATACTAAGCACGTGCGCATTGGTGACGTGGCTCTATTTTCAAGGCTTGATCCATTTTCCATGCCGTGTTGAACGAGCCTTCATCCTTTTCGAACTCCACTCGTATCCATCCATATCCTTTCATTCACATCCATCTGCTCCACCCTTTGCTCGCATCGTTGGTTCGTATCCATCGAAGTGACTTCATTCGTGTCCATTTTCGTATCGTTGCCAGTGGTGTACTTCGTATCGATACGTGTCGATCGATACGAAGTAACCTTAAGTGATGGGAGTGGAGTGCATACTCGATCGATACGAAGAAGATGCAAGATGATGGATACGAAATATGGTCTTTCATGGATACGAACAAGGCTGGTAGATGGATACGAACGAAACTTACCCTTGTTGGATATGAACTAGATGGCAACAATGGATACGAAGTATGGTTACTTGGACCGACACGATATTCGATCGAAGAAGGCCATCGTTGATCGATACGAACATGATGGATACGAAGTGATGGATGTGATTTCCCTTGACTTGTATCGATCATATCTTGAGCATACGAACTCGGAATGACCTGAAATTTGGAAGGTTGGTTTTCACATCTTTGCTTGTCACGTCTTGTCAATTGTAGCTTGATCTAGACCTATACAAAATTCATCGATATCCATAGCGAAACAGTGCGTAACCGATCTCTCTAGACGAACTGTTCTTGATTCCCAGTCAACTTTTCTGTGTCACAGCCTTACCAAAGGGCGGGATAACACTTGACCCCCAAAATATGCCTTGCGATAGGAAGGTGTGTTTTGTAGTTCGATGAGCTGGATGTTCGTATCCCGTTAATGACCTGTAAAAAGATTGATAACCTCATGTGATTGTGAATAGTGATCATTCGCGATCGTATGTCGTTCGGGGCGGTATGTGACCGTTCGCGGTCGGATGCCATTCGAGGCGAATTGTGACCGTTCACGGTCGGGTGCCGTTCGAGGCGAATTGTGTGTGCCCGAGGGGGACTTAGTACCATTAATGTCAGATTTCACGTTCCAGTAAGTTTCTGAACTGCTTGTTATGGCAGTTTATCGCCATCTCAGAGCATGCCTAAGGACCATTCGCGATCCCGTACATGTATAAGTGACTTGGCCGTTGTAGAATTATTAAAACCAACTTTACATTTAGATGAGCCTTTCAATAGAAATGTCCAGCAAAATCAAGTCTAAACATAAGAAATAGAAAACCAAAGCACAACAGAGACGTCAAAGTGCAAACACCTACATTGATGCGATTGATAGTCGTATCAGAGCATGCCTGAGGATCGCTCGTAATCCTGTACATGTGTAAATGACTTAATCACATTGGTGTGGAGTTTGCCACTTATTCGTCGTTATTCCAATCAATTGATGACAAGCTGACGCCTTGATCCGGAGCCACCTTCATTTGATGTAGGGGGTGGTTGCTCTCGCTCCTCCGCTATTGTTCGCCTTCTCACATATTGCGATAGCAGACCATTTCGAATATGTCCCTCAACCTCATCCTTCAAGTGCGTGCAATAATTCGTGCTATGACCGTTTAGCTCGTGGAATAAGCAATACTTGTCTGATCTTCTCTCATTGCTGGTCGGATCCCTCCTCATTGGCTTTCGATAAGGAATCTACCCCCTGGTGTCCTGGTAAATCCATTCCAAAGTTTCATTCAACTCCGAATAGGAGGTGAATCTCGGTTCCTTTTGTGGTCGCTTCTCCTTGGCTTTCCGTTTCCCTTTATCATTGCCTAAATCTTTTCCGGAAGGATTTCCGCCTTTGACTGCATAAACTTCAACTCCTACTCCTTCCTCTCTTTTAGCATTTGCATCCTCTAATCGTAAAAATCCTTTAGCCTCGTGATAAAATTCTCCTAGATCCATAGGGGGATCTCTTGTCAATGAATTCTGGAATTCTGTCCCATCAGCTAAGCCAGATACAGCTGCCATCAAGACCATAGATGGATCTGGTCTATCCACCGATGCTGCCACTGCATTGAATCGCGTCAGATAGCTCCTCAAAGATTCCTCGGTTCTTTGCTTCAGTGCTGCCAGACTCATCACATTCTTAGGTCTCGAAATGTGAACTCTGAACTGCCTCGAAAACTTCTCAGTCAAATCGGTCCATGTTCCAATGGAGCCGCTCTCCAGTTGTCTAAACCATAGTGCTGCAATGTCCGTCAAATACAATGGGAAGCACCGGGCCATGACTTCCTTTGATGCCCCCAGTACCTCCATATGCCTCATATACCGTGTCAGATGAACTGCAGGATCCGTCCTCCCATCGTATGTCTCCAGTGTTGGTAGCTTGAATTCTGGTGGATTCCTAGCCTATTTAATTGCGGGAGAGAAAGGGCTCATGTTCACGTCTTCCAGATCTCTCTTCACTAGTCCGCCTCTCACGACTCGTCTGACCATCTCCGCCAGTCTGTCATTGTTGCCAAGTAGTGTTCCTTGTCTGTTGCCTCTGATCTGCCCCCCGAGTTCACGAGGGAATTCCAGAATCTGTTCTCCTGGATGAGCATCCATTTCTCTATCAACGCCATGTCGAATAGTAATGTCTGGTATCCTGCCTGAGGATGGATTAACATACTCCGTGGGAATGCTCCCTAGCTCTGGGGCTGCTCCTGATGGTCCCACTCCGTTCTGAATTATGGTTGCTCCGGGCTCCCGATCCCTATCTCCAACATCTCTTGTGGTTGCATTCCCTTGATTTTGTGCTCCAAGTTGCCCAACCTGTTAGAACAAATTCTAGATCATCTCCTCTTGTCTTTTCAACATCGTCTCCATCTCATCCCTGGTGATGAAGACCGAGGCTTGGTTCGCTCCTGAGGAAGCCTCCTGACTCCTTTTGGTTCTTTGTCTTCTCGTTGATTGCTTGGCCATGATTGCTTCTAGATCTGATCCTCCAGCTTTCCAAATCCAAACTCCAAGCTTTAGAATCCCGTAGTTCGATCCTGCGTGGGGGCACCAAAATGTTTGCGCTAAAATTTGTCACAAACACCCAATTGTCGATAAAAACACCAGTTCAAAATCACAGATTACAGATAACAAGTATGTAGAGAATTAAAAATGAAGAACACTCAGAAAATTCAAAGGAAAGTAGTATAGAACACGGAGTTTATAGTGGTTCGGAATTCCGGCCTACATCCACTTTGAAGTTGATGATTTTATTGATGTTTGCTTGCTGACTACAACGAGTTACAACTAATTACAACAGCAAATTTCGAGTACAATAATGGTTTCTGCTGAGTCTGGACGTAAAAGAATCAAAAGTCCCTTTTCTGTAGGCTCTAGGATGCTATTTATAGGTGTAGGCTGCGCTCAGATCTTAGGAGACCTCTCTGGCACGTGCACGGGCCCACGCGATCGATCCCGAACGATTTTGACTCGATCCGTGATCGATACGAACGAGATTCGTATCGATCCAAATCTTGCCCAATTGAACCGTGATCGATCACAAACATTCTTTAGGTTGTACGCAAGCTCCTGTGAAAATTTGGTGGCATTTGGACTTGTAGATCTCAAGATACGATCGACACGAATTAGAACTTTCTTTATGCTACTTGGTTTGTATCAATCAATTCGCATCGATACTTATTCGTATCAATACTAAGCACGTGCGCGTTGGTGATGTGGCTCTATTTTCAAGGCTCGATCCATTTTCCATGCCATGTTGAACGAGCCTTCATCCTTTTCGAACTCCACTCGTATCCATCCATATCCTCTCATTCGCATCCATCTGCTCCACCCTTTGCTTGCATCGTTGGTTCGTATCCATCGAAGTGACTTCATTCGTGTCCATTTTCGTATCGATGCCAGTGGTGTACTTCGTATCGATTCTATACGTGTCAATAGATATAAAGTAACCTTAGGTGATGGGATTGGAGTGCATACTCGATCGATACAAAGAAGATGCAAGATGATGGACACGAAACAGGATCTTTCATGGATACGAACAAGGCCGGCAGATGGATACGAACTACATTCTCAAGATGGATGGATACAAGCGAAACCTTACTCTTGTTGGATACGAACTAGATGGCAATGATGGATACGAAGTATGGTTACTTGGACCGACACGATATTCGATCGAAGAAGGCAATTGGTGATCGTTACGAACATGATGGATACGAAGTGATGGATGTGATTTCCCTTGACTTGTATCGATCATATCTTGAGCATACGAACTCGGAATGACCTGAAATTTGGAACATTGGTTTTCACATCTTTGCTTGTCACATCGTGTCAATTATAGCTTGATCCGAACCCATACAAAATTCGTCGATATCCATAGCAAAACAGTGCATAACCGATCTCTCTAGACGAAATGTTCTTGATTCCCAGTCAACTTTTCTATGTCACGGCCTTGCCAAAGGGCGGGATAACACTATTTATTATATATGATTTCATTAATTGATTCAATATTTACATTTAATTTCATATATTCAATTTATAACCAAATATAACATTTAAATCATTTCAATTAATTGAGCTTTCATGAAAATTGTTAATAACGGACTTAAATTGACATTATTACCCTTTATTCTATTTATTATTTCATTAATAATTCACCAATTTTTATTTCTCCCATTATTAACTAACAAAATCTTATTAAATTATATATTTTTAATTATCGAAAATTAAGAGTTGTTATAGCAGCGGTACTTTCCATATTATTTTCAAAAAGGGTTTCAAATATTTTTGAAGGATAGTTTGTGAATTTATTGAATTCGATAAGATAAGTACACATATTCTGGATAAAGGGATTTAATTTATTAATATTAAGTTAAAAAAAGATTTGGAGTTTTTTCAGTGGAAAATGGAATATTTGGTTGAATGATTGTTTATTTGATAGTAAATAACCGACTGTCAAATCTGGACCCAAAATATAACTTTGGAAATATCTAGGGGGAATACAGAAATTATATGGTACAATTGCCGTTCGAGGTGCTATACTACGTATAAAACTCGTTTCGTTCTTCTAGGACGTTTATAAGGAAATCCATCCACTAACGGTTAGGAGGTGATCTCCGATCTTATTTCGTCTGTTTATTTCCTAAATAACCGAGGTTGAGTTTACCGGAAAATATCGAACGTTGTTTCGGAGAGACTGGGATCGGATAAGTTATCTGAAAACCACTTCGATCCAACGAGTATGTTTCCGAAAGGAAAACAAGAGCATGGAGTTGAAGATGGAGCAGTGAAGTGCAAGGGCTAATTGCTACTAATCCTGAGGATTATTCCAAAATGGATGTAGTGGGAATAGTGCCTTCGGTTCCGTTCGGACCCAGAACGGACTTGTATGGATGAATGCTATCAGTTGTCATTGGAGGACAATGAGCATTCTAAGTGAAATTTCCTTAAAAAGGTAATCGTAGCCTCTAGCCTCATCAATCGGGAATGACTAAAAATCAGGGGAGATGAAGCAAGGCTAAGTGGGTCGCACCCAATTAAGGTATGTTTATCATCTTTCTAGATAACCTTGGATATTATTTATTACTACGGTATATGGAAGGAGCTCGAGAGAGGGTGGGAACACCCGGCGTGATAGCATATTCGGTCTATCCAGGTTAGGGATAGTCCGGTCTTGTGTGGCAGGGGATCCCGGCGTGGTCCTCGGTACGTTGTTTCTAGGCGTGTATTGTGATAGTTGGTACCCCATTGCCTAGTCATTCGTATGGAATCCATTCTCCAATACGTGCCTTTACGGTTTTGATTGTAGAGCCTAGTATGCTGGAATTTAATTAATGTAACAATTTCAGCTTTTTGAATAAGTATTTGTACTTAGACACTATTTGATGCCGCACAGAATGTTAAAGGCATAGGTCGTTCACGACCTAACAAGGTAGAAGTAATGAACGAGTCACAACCTAACGAGCTCCGATCTGATGAAATACGACCTAGTGAAGAAGTCTTAGGTCACTCACGACCTAACAAAGGGAAGCCTAAAGCATCCAAGCGACCTATCAAGTTAACTCGTGTACGACCTAAGGAGTTAAAGGATAGCTCGCTGAAACAACCTAATTTGTTTTTAGGTCGCATACGACCTAACAAACCAAAGCTGGAAAATAAGTTGTTAAAAGTTGAAGTCTTAGGTCGCTCACGACCTAAGTTAAGTCGTTCTACGACCTACGACCTAGTTAGGTCGCGTGAAGATGTTCTGTCCTTAGGTCGCGAGGGTGAGTTACAACCTGCTTTGTGTTGCGAAGATATAAGTCGACCTATGTTAGGTCGCTGGAAGATGAGACGTGTGAAGTTAGGTCGCGAGAACGACCTACGACCTAAGATAGGTCGCGAGAAACTTTAAGTCGCGAAGACTTTCTGAAGCCGCTTCTGTTAGGTCGCTAATAAAGGGATTCCGTTCATTCTTAGGTCGCGGAGCTCCAGATGTCGTTGTTTGTTGAGTCGTAAGGTGTATGGGTCTTATGTCGTGAAAAGTTAGGTCGTCTACGACCTAAGTGATGTAATCTGTTTGTATTTTCTGTTGTTAACTCGTAGTTCTTACTTGTTTGTAAGTCGTAAGTCGTCTGAAATTTTAGGTCGTGACTGTTAGGTCAGCGACGACTTAGGAGTTGTAATTTTTGTCTGTTTTGCGTGTTGTAGCCTATAAATAGGCAAGTTGTTTCATTTGTAAGGTTGTTGATTTTTGAATAAAATTCTCTTTTGTTAGCTTTGTGCTTTCATTCAAATTGGTAGTTGAGTGTAATCTCCTATCTCCTCTTTCGGTTAATCGAGTGCGCTCGATTCAACGATTGCAGAAGCCGATTCGCGGAATCAAGTGCGCTTGATCAACGCTTGAAGAATTGAAGATCTTTGAACCCGGTATCGTGCGCGATCAACGAGTTCGGGATAGCTAGAATTCGGTATCTTCGGATCAACGAATTTGGGCATTTCAGTATCTTTCAATCCATTGATTACTACATTCACCGATTTACATTGTTTTGATTAATCCGCTGCGTCAGTTTTCGTATCAGAGCTTGTTTTAGCCGATCATAGCTAAATCGAGTCTTGGATCCAATCATCTCGAAGAAGTTTGAATCGAAGTGAAGATTTGAGTTTTGTTTACCACGGTCGAGAGCAAGTTGAAGTTGTTCGACTTTGTATTGGAGTTTAGAGATCGGATCTATATCATTTGGAGAAGTTGTGTTCATCGTGTTCATCGCGAAGTAGCAACAAAGTGGGAGTTGTCGATCCATTTCATTTTGGATCAAAGTTCGAATTGTGTTTGAATTTGAAGTGTTTGTAAAGTTTTCAAGTATGCCGCCGAGGAGAGCTAATCGTCGCCAAAACGTAGAAGCTTTGTATCGAAGAGAAGAAGCTGATGAGATGGAGCAGAGAATTACTGAGAACTTTAGTGAGAAGCTTAATGAAGGGATTGGACGATTAGAGAAGATGATGTTAGAAATGAATCAAAATCGGAGAAGGGTTTCACCTGAATCTAACCATGGGGGAAGTAGAGTCTCACCACAATCCAATCGAGACAGAAATGTTGATGATGATCAAAGGCGTGGGAGGAACGTGAATGATCATGAACGGAGGAATGTAGATAGAAGGGATGATGGTGGTAGACGTGATGGTAGTAGAGATGTGGGTGGATGAGATAGACAACGATATACATCTGATTTTGAAGAGGAGTATGATGGTGGTAGTGTTCGAGGACAAGGACGAGGACAAGGAAGAAATCACTCTGAGTATGATCACAAATAGGAGTCGGGGATGAAGACTGAAATTCCTGAATTCAAAGGTGGTATGCAAGCAGAGGAGTTTCTAGATTGGGTGGCTAATGTTGAAGAGATTTTTGACTTCAAAGAAGTTCCAGAACATCGTAGGGTGAAGTTGGTTGCTACGAGGTTGAGGGGTAGAGCTTTGGCATGGTGGCAGCAAACCAAACTTACACGTGAACGAATGGGAAAGTCAAAAGTTGAATCTTGGGAGAAGATGAAGAAATTGATGAAAGCAACGTTTTTACCTTACAATTATCAATCTTTAATGTATCAACGTTTGCAGAACTTGAGGCAGGGCACAAAGACTGTCAATGACTACGCAGATGAGTTTTATCAGCTTATTGCAAGGAATGATATTATGGAAACGGAAGAGCAGCTGACATCTAGATTCATTGGGGGGTTGCGAATGCAGATTCAGGATATGGTTAACATGTTTGATCCTAGATCTGTGGCGGAAGCACATCAGAAAGCGTTGGCTTGGGAAAAGCAAGGAAGACGAGGAGGTGGTGTGTTTACTAATTCCAACAATCAAGTGAAGGGCGTTAGTGGGAGTTCTAGTGTTTCTAAACTTATCAGTAGACCAGTGGTGAAGGAGGCTGAGAAGGCGAAAATCAATAATGGTTTCAAATGTTATAATTGCCAAGAAATGGGCCACAAAAGTAGCGAATGTCCAAAGCCGAAGAAGAGAGCTATGATAGCGGAGGTTGAGGATGAGGATGAAGAGGCTGAATGTTCCAATTCACCACCTGATGAGGAGGAAGAAGAAGTGACGGGAGATGAAGGTTACAATCTAATGATGAAGAGGTCCTGTTTAACACCAAAGCAAGAGGAGGATTGTAGTTGGTTAAGGAGCAATATTTTTCAGTCAACATGTACTATTCTGGGGAAAGTTTGCAAATTTGTTATTGATGCTGGAAGCTGTGATAATATAATTTCTTCCGAAGCTGTGAGGAAGTTGGCGTTGAAGACTGAGAAACATCCGAAACCGTACAAGCTAGCTTGGTTGAGGAAAGGCGGGGAGGTGAAGGTTGGACGAAGGGCTTGTGTGAAGTTTTCAATTGGGAAGAAATATAAAGATGAAATCTGGTGCGATGTGGTAGATATGGACGTTTGTCATTTGTTGCTGGGGAGACCGTGGCAGTATGATAGGGCGGTGCAACATGATGGGCGTACCAACAGTTACAGTTTCATGTTTGAAGGCACAAAGATTACTCTAGTTCCAAAGAAGCGACAACAGGAGGAAAACAAGTTGGAGGAGATTGAAGAGCTCAAAACTTTGTTATCATTGAAGGAGTTTGTTAAGGAGGTTGAAGAAGAGCCGGAAGTATTCTTGTTAATTGGGCGTGAGAGCAGTGAAGAAGTTGAAATTACAGAAGAAGTTAAACCAGTTTTGAAAGAATTTGACGATGTATTTCCAGAGGAGTTACCAACGGAGTCACCGCCGTTGAGGGATATTCAACATCAGATAGATCTTGTTCTAGGTGCTGTGTTACCACACAGACCACATTATCGAATGAGTCCGAAGGAACATGAAGAGTTGCGGAGGCAGGTAGAGGAATTGCTTGAACAGGGGCGTGTGCAGGAGAGTTTAAGTCCTTGTATTGTACCGGCTTTATTGGTACCAAAAAAGGATGGAACGTGAAGGATGTGCACAGACAGTCGAGCATTGAATAAGATCACAGTCAGATACAGATTTCCGATGTCGAGGCTTGATGATTTATTGGATCAGATCAGTGGGTCCGTAATCTTTTCTAAGATTGACTTGAAGAGCGGTTATCATCAGATTCGCATTAGACCAGGGGACGAATGGAAGACAGCATTCAAGACGAGGGAAGGCTTGTATGAATGGCTGGTAATGCCGTTTGGTCTATCGAATGCACCAAGTACATTCATGAGGGTGATGAATCAAATTTTCAGACCGTACATTGGAATATTTGTGGTGGTTTACTTTGATGATATTCTGATCTACAGTGCTAGTACAGAAGAACATGTTCAACATTTGAAGAAAGTGTTAATTATTCTACGTGAAGAACAATTCTATGCTGCTACAAAGAAGTGTGTTTTTATGGCGAGGAGTGTTCTATTTCTGGGGTATGTTGTGTCGGAAGAAGGGATACAGTTTGACCAAAGTAAAGTCGAAGCTATTCGAGATTGGCCACAACCCAAGACGATAACGGAAGTTCGTAGTTTTCACGGGTTGGCTTCATTCTATCGAAGGTTCATTCCACACTTTAGTAGTGTGATGGCGCCTGTTACAGATTGTATGAAGGGTAAACAGTTTGCATGGATGGAGGAAGCAGGGGTTGCTTTTGAGCGAATCAAAGAACTCTTGACGTCTGCACCAATTCTAATATTACCAGATTTTCAGTTAGTGTTTGAACTACATACTGATGCATCCAAGGTTGGAATTGGAGGAGTATTGAGTCAGAGAGGACGTCCGATTGCATACTTTAGCGAGAAGTTATCGGGAGCAAAGATGAGATACAGTACATATGATGTTGAATTTTATGCTGTTGTGCAATCTATTAAACACTGGAGACACTATCTATTTCAGAAGGAGTTTGTTCTTTACACTGATCATGAGGCGTTGAAGCATTTACAAGGGCAAGACAAGATTTCAGCGAGACATGCATCGTGGATTGCATATCTGCAACAATTTACTTTTGTTGTTAAACAAAAGTCAGGGGTGACGAATCGTGTGGCTGATGCTTTGAGTAGGAGGAGTCATTTGTTGACTACACTAAAGGTTGAAGTGACGGGGTTTGAAATGTTACCAGAATTATTTGACAATGATCCTTACTTTGCAAAGTTTGTTGATAAAGTCAAGGATGGGGAGACTGATGAGTTTATAATGATAGATGGTTTTCTGTTCAAAGGAAATCGATTGTGCATACCGGAGGGTAGTTTGAGAATGAAGATCGTAAAAGAGCTACATGAAGATGGACACGTGGGTAGAGACCGTACATTACAGTTGATTTCACAATCTTACTTTTGGCCATCGATGAGGAAAGAGGTGGAGAGGTTTGTGGAGCGATGTCATATCTGTCAGATTTCGAAAGGAACTGCGACTAATGTTGGGTTATATATGTCGTTACCTGTACCAACTAAACCATGGGTTGATGTGAGTATGGGCTTTGTGTTGGGGTTGCCGAGAACGCAGCGTGGTAATGATTCCATTTATGTGGTGGTTGATCGATTTTCGAAAATGGCACATTTTACTGCTTGTAAGAAGACGGCGGATGCTGTTCATGTTGCTCAATTGTTTTTCAAGGAGATCTATCGACTTCATGGATTGCCAGAATCTATTGTGTCGGATAGAGATACTCGATTTCTGAGTCACTTTTGGTTGAGTTTGTGGAAAATGGTGGGTACGAAGCTGAAGTTTAGTAGTGCTTATCATCCGCAAACGGATGGACAGACCGAAGTTGTGAACAGATCATTGGGGAATTTGCTGAGGTGTCTTGTACAAGATAATCTGAAGAGTTGGGATGTGAAGTTATGCCAAGCAGAATTTGCTCATAATCATGCGGTAAATCGTAGCACAGGGTTCAGTCCATTTCAGATAGTATTTTCAAGCTTACCGAAGGGTCCGTTGGATTTAACGGTAGTGCCACAATCAAAGAAGACAGTTAAGAAAGCTGCTTATTTTGTTGAAGGGTTAACAGAATGTCACAAAATCGTTCAGGAACGATTGGAGAAAGCAAATGAGAATTATAAGCGTTCTGCAGATCTGAAGCGAAGGAGTGTTGAATTTCAAGAAGGTGATTTGGTTTATGCAGTGTTAACAAAGGATCGTTTTCCAGTAGGCGCTTATAACAAGTTGAAAGCCAGAAAAATTGGTCCGGTGGAAGTCGTGAGACGAATTAATGAAAATGCTTATAAATTGAAGCTGCCAGATGATGTGTATACGTCTGACGTATTCAATGTTAAGCATCTCGTACCATATCATGGGGATGAATTTGTTGTGGATGCAGAAAGTACAAATTCGAGGTCGAATTTTTCTCAACCTAGGGAGGATGATGCCGCGCAGAATGTTAAAGGCATAGGTCGTTCACGACCTAAGGAGTTTGTAGGTCGTTCACGACCTAACAAGGTAGAAGTAATGAACAAGTCACAACCTAACGAGCTCCGATCTGATGAAATACGACCTAGTGAAGAAGTCTTAGGTCACTCACGACCTAACAAGGGGAAGCCTAAAGCATCCAAGCGACCTATCAAGTTAACTCGTGTACGACCTAAGGAGTTAAAGGATAGCTCGCTGAAACAACCTAATTTGTTTTTAGGTCGCATACGACCTAACAAACCAAAGTTGGAAAATAAGTTGTTAAAAGTTGAAGTCTTAGGTCGCTCACGACCTAAGTTAAGTCATTCTACGACCTACGACCTAGTTAGGTCGCGTGAAGATGTTCTGTCCTTAGTTCGCGAGGGTGAGTTACAACCTGCTTTGTGTTGCGAAGATATAAGTCGACCTATGTTAGGTCGCTGGAAGATGAGACGTGTAAAGTTAGGTCGCGAGAACGACCTACGACCTAAGATAGGTCGCGAGAAACTTTAAGTCGCGAAGACTTTCTGAAGCCGCTTCTGTTAGGTCGCTAATGAAGGGATTCCGTTCATTCTTAGGTCGCGGAGCTCCAGATGTCGTTGTTTGTTGAGTCGTAAGGTGTATGGGTCTTATGTCGTGAAAAGTTAGGTCATCTACGACCTAAGTGATGTAATCTGTTTGTATTTTCTGTTGTTAACTCGTAGTTCTTACTTGTTTGTAAGTCGTAAGTCGTCTGAAATTTTAGGTCGTGACTGTTAGGTCGACGACGACTTAGGAGTTGTAATTTTTGTCTGTTTTGCGTTTTGTAGCCTATAAATAGGCAAGTTGTTTCATTTGTAAGGTTGTTGATTTTTGAATAAAATTCTCTTTTGTTAGCTTTGTGCTTTCATTCAAATTGGTAGTTGAGTGTAATCTCCTATCTCCTCTTTCGGTTAATCGAGTGCGCTCGATTCAACGATTGCAGAAGCCGATTCGCGGAATCAAGTGCGCTTGATCAACGCTTGAAGAATTGAAGATCTTTGAACCCGGTATCGTGCACGATCAACGAGTTCGGGATAGCTAGAATTCGGTATCTTCGGATCAACAAATTTGGGCATTTCAGTATCTTTCAATCCATCGATTACTACATTCACCGATTTACATTGTTTTGATTAATCCGCTGCGTCACTATTATAATATCAGAGGATTTGATATGAAATGTTTTGGTTATCGTAAGGTAAAAACCCGTCGTGTTTATGTGTGACGTGGTCTTACGAGATACCTTTGTTTTTCAAAGGATTTGAAAACTTTAATAATTCAAATTGAGTGTGTTTTCTCACGCTGGTTTTCCAGACTGACTCGAGTGTTATTTTATTATAATGCTCAGGTCAGACCGAGTATTACAGGTTCAGGTTAGGATGCTATGGAGCTTAGGAGACGAGCTGGAGACCGAGACGTATTCTCGTACTTGTTTATTTCCGCTGTAGTGTTTATTGAAATTACCAGCAATTGTGAGGGCAGGTTGTTATAACTATCTGGGCTGGTAATTATTGATTTGTGTACTCTGATGTGAGATATGTATATTACAGTTTTGATTTGTGTAAAGAATTATTTATATTATATGTTATTCAGTCCGTTATGAGATTCTATTTTATTTAGTTTTTCTTCTTTCTTCTACCTACTTTCTTTCCCCTCAACAATCTATCTTTCTGGCACTCGATCGTTCGGCATGTTATACAGATGAGCGTATTTATGTCGATTTTCGAGGGTCGAAAGGGCGGGTCATCATAGTTGGTATTAGAGCTTAGGTTGGCAATATACCTAGGCTTTGGTGGGGATTACAAATTAGAGATAGAGTAAGAAGTACTCTAGAATGAGTTGAGTGTATTAATAGATATGAGCGCGTAATTGTTAGTGAATATAAAATGTTTTTATATTTTGTTGACTTATCGGTTGAGTGTTTATGAATTCTGGTCGGTATGGGAAGTACAACCATATCGATAGGGGTTTCTAAACTCCTAAACAAGGTAAACTGACATAGTATTGTTTTGAAGTGGGTGAATGAAATAATTTTATCCAAACTATATTTTGTTATGAAAGAAATAATTTTCTGAAATTATTATATATATTTGGATGTTTGGTTATTAATAGTATAATCAAATAAGACGATAAAATTTGAAGTGGTTTTATATATAACCAAATAGAAAATTGTATATAAATATGATTTATACAAAGGAGTATAACTAAAATTGGATTCAAACCAGAATTTAAATCCCAGAAATTTTGGGAAATGTTTTAAATGAATTTGAACTAAGTATTTGAAAATTTTAAATATTTGAACTTTTGGAAATGTTTTCCAATGTGGTTTGTGAAGAATAATATAGTAGTATTTTGAGATGTTTTTGAATAGAAATTGTTTTAAAATGAATTTTGAAAGTAAGGAAGCACTGAACTCACTTTGGTCGCTGGAAAATAATCCTGGTGATGACAGCCGCATCATCAGTGTTCATTTTTGAGTTTCTAAGTGACGGATTGCCACCATAGTGATTGGCTATGAATATTTGCTTTGGACTTGTTTGATAAACAAGTTTTGTTTTAGAAATTCCAAAAGGAAATTGTTTTAGGCAAAACCAAGTTGTTTTAAAATTCCGAAAGTATGATTTGGTATACCAAAGTGATATATGTATATTATGATTTCAAAATGATTTGAAATAAAAACCGGGTAATTAAATTCGGAGATTTCCATCTAAATGACTGGTAAAGTCAGAAAAAATCAGTTATTCAACCATAATTTGAAGTTTGTATATATAAGAAAAGGAAAATGTAAATTTTAATCCTGGAATTAAAAGGTTTAACTTGAGTAAGTTAAAATGAATAATATGGGTTGAAATTTAACTTAAGATAAGTTAAATAAAATTGTATGGGATTGATTTAAATTGAATATCAATTTTGAAATGTAGAATAATTATATAATTATAAGTTATAATTATTGAATGAAATGGATAAACTTAAGCTATTAAATGATGTAAATAATCCAGAGTTGTGATTGTAAGGTGTAAATGGACTCAAGTAAGTAATAGAAGATATTAAGTAAATAATTTTTTGAACTTATAAATTGAGAAATGAAATGGTAAAGCCTAAATGAAATGGTTTGATATTATGGTAAAAGAATGGAAATTCAAATTTTTGAATTTTTAAATGGAGAGTGAATTAGAGTGAAGTAAATTGAATATAAATATGAATTGTGACGTGTTTATATAACTATATGTTATGAATATTGAATGTGAGTAAACTTAAGTGGAAATTCAAGGAATTGTGAATAAATAAGTTGTATAACTTATTAAACTGAGGAAGTGGAAAGGTAGGGCCAAGTTAAAAGATTAAGCAATTTATAACAAGAAATGAATTCAATTTAAGGGTAAATGAATTGAATATGTTTTTGAAATATAATTTTGGAGTATGGATTAGGCATGAACTTAAGTTTTAAAGCTGAATATAACTTAAGTAGCGTTATGGAATGTTTATAATAAACCTTAGAAATAATTTTATGAAATGGTTTATAAATAAATTAGCTTAAAATGAAATGCCATTCACTATAAAATGAAGTGAATATCATTATGTGGATTAAATGAAAGTGAATGGAAAGGATGTAATATAAGTTGGAAGTAAAGTTAATAGGAATGCAAGTGCAGGAACCATGTTATAATATAATGAATTGTTCGAGAATCGATTTATATGGAATGGTCCCCAAGTGGTATAATAAATTGGATATACTTAGTAAATGGAGGTGAATAAATTGAATGAGGTCAATTTAAAATGAATTAGAATTTGGTTGCCATGGAAACTTAACTTAAGTGATTATTTATGAAATGATATATAAATAAATTAACATGGATTGGAATGATTGTGTAATATAACATAAAGCAAACAAACTTTGGTAGATAACTTGAATATGAATCAAATGGAAAATAGAAGAGATTTATTTAGAGTCAATTTAAAAAAGGATTAAATTAGAGTTTAATAAAATGGATTTGCATATAATGGGAGTGAATAATAATTGGAATGCAAATAAATTGATTCTGAATCAATTTGAAATTGAGTAGAAGTGAATTTATGCAAGTAAAGCACATACAAATCAATTTGGAATGGATATGGGTTTGTTTGTTGAAAATATGAATTGAAGGCAATAAATTTGGTTGTAAATCATGTTGAATTGAATGAAATGATATATGGACCCATGGAAAGAAATTAAATTAGTGTTGGAACCTTAGAATTGCTTGTAATATATGTTTGGCATGTTCGGGTTATGAAGTTTATATGTTTAGCTAGTTAAAGGGATGAAATGTTATGAAAATTTCATGTTTATGAAACTTATGTGCTTATTTTGAGTAAGTACAGGTACAGGGAGCTGTTGGATAGATTAATGGTTGCGTAAATGCATATAAAATAAGCCTCTCACTTAATAACGCTAAATAAAGGTACGCCTACGCAATAAAATAAAGAAATGATAATATATTGATATATATTTTGTTTTCTAACCGTGTGGGTTGATGTATATATTTTTTATCTCTCTTTTTATATTGTAAAAGGCTCTCCGTACAAAGGAGACTCTGTCAAAAAATTTCGAAAGTTTAGGGTGTTAGAAAAATTTTGAAAATTTTTGGAAAAAATTTTATTAACCAGAAAAAATTGATTTTTAAATTGTATTAGAAATCTAGGCTTTTAAATTAGAAATGAAAGCTAATTGTTTTGGAGGAAACTAAAAGGTTTAGAAAAGTGAATAGTGAATTTTAACTAAGTGGGGTTTAGAAAAGTAAATGGGTTTGGTAGCATTTTTCCTACCTTAGCAATTTCAGGGACGAAATTCTTATAAGGGGGGAGGAATGTAATGACCCGGAATTTTGGTCATTTGATCTTGAACGTTTAATTCATTTTTAAGGGTTGAACATGAATTATTAATTGATTTTGAATATGGAAGAATTAGCGAAATAGTTTAAAATTTCAAATAAAACGTTTAACGGATTCAGTAAATGGTTATTTAATATTTGAAATTGGGTAAAAATGGAAATCTGGAGTTAGATGTGAATAGAAATTATTTCTAAGTGGATTTAAAACTCTGTTTGAGTTAGAGTGATGGTAATAGACTTTGAATGGAATTAAAAGTCGATGAAATTAAAAGTTTGAAATTTATATATTAATTTAATAGTGAAATTTAATATATGGTAATAGTGTAAATAATGGAGTTTTGATTTAATATAAATCGGAATGATTTCTAATATGAATATAAATTCTATTTGAATTATAATGGAGTTGGTAAGTTTTTAAAATTTAAATTTCAAGCAATTCCGTCAATTTTGAAAAATCGATCGATTTAATCGACACATTAAAATAGCCTTCTGGGCACTGTCTTGGAATTCGACGAAACCAGTTCCATTGGATCCATGATAGTGTATTATTATCGAACTTCAAATTTCGTAGCATTTGGAGTTACCGTCTTATCGTACGGGATAGAAACGCGTTGAAATAAATATCGAAAATTTAATATTTTAATTTGATTCGAAAAGCTATCTTCCACATATGATCGAATTAGGCCCCGAAACATGTTCCATTATGTTCGGAATAGGGGTAAAACATTATAAACGCCAGGCGGCACGTTTCGTTTGGAGTTCGTCTGAAAAAGTTGTAAATGTGTGAAAATAATAATAAAATATTATATGCACGTAAATATATACACGCAACGGTAAACCCTTCCCATTTTCTTAACCTAGCCGCCGTTTCCTTGAATCAATGGCCGATATATCGTGACCTTCTCTTCCCAAATCCTCCTCATCCAAGCAATATCAGGCCGAGACTTCAACAAAGAAGTCGTAGACGGCAGCGAGCTCTACGATGTGAACGGTCGAGATCTAGTATTGAGGACCACGATGGCGGCAAATCACCACGAAAGGCGCGACCTTCATTGAGGATTTTCTAGCGATCGGCAGCACTGGACGATGTCGCACTTGGCACGAAGGTTGGGGAGGGGATGGCGCGTCTCTCGGTGATAGTCGATCAAATTCCGGTCGAGCTATGGTGGTTCGTCGACGAGGTTTGGGGTTGCGTGATGGGTTGTACGTGATTTAGTGGCCTGGAGACGAACATTGAATGAATGAGAGGAAGAAAAGCAAGGGAGCGGCTCTGATTTCCAGTTGGCTTAGATCTACGGCCAGATTCGATTGGTACATTAAAAGTAAAAAAAGAAATTTACTTATATAAATTATATTCAAAACTTGTAAAAATCACAACTTTTTCATACGTTGTCAGAATCAGACGAAACAAGCGGCAACGGGATCATGGCGATGAGCACTACGCGCTGGAGCTAATTTGGAGTCGATCGGAGCGAGTTAAAATTTTAGGTTAAATCGAAGGTGTTCGATTTAATTTAAAATTTGGAACGTTTGGCGAATTTAAAACTCAAGGTGAGTTAATCTCACTCAATTTTGGACTGCTGGTATTAATTTTAAATAGTTTAAATTAATTAATGACTGATTGGTTGAATTGTTAAAAATATTTCAATCGAATGTGATATTATATATAGTAGTATATATATATTGGAGTGATTGATATTCCCGCATATATATATATATATATATGTATATATATATATATATACAGCGGGCGAGACCCTATGCACATCGCATAATAGCAGATGACCCTATATACCGTGATATTCCAAGCAGAATAGGTATTTTCATGTTGTATTAACATATGTGGATGTAGGGAAAACAAGTTGGAGGGATCCAACTGGATTCCTTAAAAATGTTGAATTTAATTTCATTTATAGTAATATATGTTTTGTTGAAATAATTTGTGATAGGTTATTGTGTGATTTGAATTGATAGGATGCTATGGTTGTTTTGGCCCAAATTTTGGTATTTTAAAATACCAATAATATATGGTTTGAATTGGAAAAGAATTTTAAAGGGATTTTTGAAGTAAAATATTTATATAGAATTTTGAGTTAACTGATTTGATAAAATAATGGTTTTGAAATTTGTACTTAACTATTTTGGGATATTGTAAATAGGAATTTTGGAATAAAGTATATAAAAAGGATTTTAAATAATAAATTCTTAAGTGGCACTTGTTTAAATATAAAGGAGGTTTTTAAATCGAGATTTTTAATAAACTGGAAGGATAGAAGTGAATTTGGAAATAAGTATAAAATTGGTTATACTGGATTCAAGTAAGATTTCCAAATTTATGAAATAAAATTAAAATCGAGAAATTAGGCTTGTTTTAAAAAGAGGATTTTTTAATTATTAATTAGGTAACTTTAAAGTGTTAAAAGTATTCCAGAAATTAGTTATTTATTTACTTTAAATTGTTTTAAACATATTTAATTATTAATTAGTTACCTTATAATGACTGTTAAAGATTAATTATCTATTATTTAAGAATTAGTCAGCATTGTTGTTTTAAAAGATAAGTTAGTAAATATTAATATGGTATTGTATAATAACTTTTATTGAAGTATATTTGCCTAGATTAAATTTGGAAATTTATTTTAGAAACATATAAGCATTATTTTGAGATAATTATTAAATAAAGTTTCGGGAAGAAATGGTATACTCGCGTGGCGTAAATCGGAGGCAGTGAGTTCCTATAGTTAAGTCTTAGATTTCTCTGGGATAGAGATGTAACCATTGAGCTGTGAATCCATGGTTTGATACCGAAATGGTACTTTCCACATTGTTTTCAAAAAGGGTTTCAAATATTTTTGAAGGATAGTTTGAGAATTTATTGAATTTAATAAGATAAGTGCACATATTCTGGATAAAGGGATTTAATTTATTAAAATTAAATTAAAAAGAGATTTGGGGTTTTTTTCAGTGGAAAATGGAATATTTGGTTGAATGATTGTTTATTTGATAGTTAAATAACCAACTATCAAATCTGAACCCAAAATAAAACTTTGGAAATATCTAGGAGGAATACGGGAATTATATGGTACAGTTGCCGTTCGAGGTGCTATACTGTACGTATAAAACTTGTTTCGTTCTTCTAGGACGTTTATAAGAAAATCCGTCCACTAACGGTTAGGAGGTGATCTCCGATCTTATTTCGTCTGTTTATTTCCTAAAGAACTGGGGTTAAGTTTACCGGAAAATATCGAACGTTGTTTCGGAGAGACCGGGATCAGATAAGTTATCTGAAAACCACTTCGATCCAACGAGTACGTTTTCAAAAGGAAAAAAAGAGCATGGAGTCGAAGATGGAGCAGTGAAGTGCAAGGGCTAATCACTACTAATCCTGAGGATTATTCCAAAATGGATGTAGTGGGAATAGCGCCTTTGGTTCCGTTCGGACCCAGAACGGACTTGTATGGATGAATGCTATCAGTTGTCATTGGAGGACAATGAGCATTCTAAGTGAAATTTCCTTAAAAAGGTAATCGTAGCCTCTAGCCTCATCAACCGGGAATGATTGAAAATCAGGGGAGATGCAGCAAGGCTAAGTGGGTCGCACCCAATTAGGGTATGTTTATCACCTTTCTAGATAACCTCGGATATTATTTATTACTACGATATATGGAAGGAGCTCGAGAGAGGATGGGAACACCCGGGGTGATAGCGTATTCGGTCTATCCAGGTTAGGGATAGTCCGATCTTGTGTGGCAGGGGATCCTGGCGTGGTCCTCAATATGCTATTTCTAGACGTGTACTGTGACAGGTGGTACCCCAATGCCTAGTCATTCGTATGTAATCCATTCTCCAATACGTGCCTTTACGGTTTTGATTGTAGAGCCTAATATGCTGGAATTTAATTAATGTAGCAATTTCAGCTATTTGAATAAGTATCTGTACTTAGACACTATTATAATATCAGAGGATTTGATATGAATGTTTTGGTTATCATAAGGTAAAAACCCGTCGTGTTTATGTGTGACGTGGTCTTACGAGATACCTTTGTTTTCAAAGGATTTGAAAACTTTAATAATTCAAATTGAGTGTGTTTTTTCACGCTGGTTTTCTAGACTTACTCGGGTGTTATTTTATTATAATGTTCGGGTCAGATCGAGTATTATAGGTTCAGGTTAGGATGCGATGGAGATCAGGAGACGAGCTGGAGACCGAGACGTATTCTCGTACTTGTTTATTTCCGCTGCAGTGTTTGTTGAAATTACCATCAATTGTGAGGGCAGGTTGTTATAACTGTCCAGGCTGGTAATTATTGATTTGTGTACTCTGATTTGAGATATGTATATTACGGTTTTGATTTGTGTAAAGAACTATTTATATTATATGTTATTCAGTCCACTGTGAGATTTTGTTTTGTTTAGTTTTTCTTCTTTCTTCTACCTGCTTTCTTTCCCCTCAACAATCTGTCTTTCTAGCACTCGTTCGTTCGGCATGTTATACAAATGAGCGTATTTATGTCGATTTTCGAGGGTCGAAAGGGCGGGTCGTCACACTATCAGTTGCAAAACAAGACCCAAAAGAGACATCCCACTAACATGACCATGTACCCAATAGCCAAAGCTGTTGTGTTAGTTAAATTAGTTAAACTAATTTTATTTTACCCAAATTTTAGTATAACTAACTTAACTGTTCATAGCACTTAATTTAACTTAATTACAATCTTACCAATGCACGTCTCCTTTATGCCACTGATGTTCCAAACCCACCTCCTCATTTCCATGCACCTGCAAACATTCTCCACCACACGGTACACTATCCTCCCTTGCACTTTCCTACCTGTACATGGTCATGCACTTCCTTTCCACCATGCAAATCAACACAGCCACGCACTGCTACCCACATGCTACATCATGTTTCCATGCACTGCTACACACATCCAAACCCCTACATTCATTCATATACACGAGGCAGCCATGCACATAACTGCTTCCCCGTAGCCATGCATGGTTGCTGCATCCCCCATGCATGCATTCACACATGAACACCCGTATACTTGCTCTCATTTACAAAGGAAAAGAAAGGAGAAAGAGAGAGAGAAAATTGCTGAGAAAAGAAAACGAGAAAGTGTCCATATTTATGCGCAGTAGGAAAAATGAAAAATGTGTAAAAATGTGTGTCCATTTCTTTTCATGTTGTGTCCTATCTCTTTTGAATTTGCATAGGGGAAATGAATTAATATGTGTCTCCCTATTAATGTGCAAGTACATGTGATAGTGGAGAACGTGTATGGCATGGGGGAGAAGTATGGTGAAGTGAGGGAGAATAGAGATAAGTGTGTATGTGTGTACATGGATATATAAAAATGTATCAAAGAAAAATGAATGTGAAAGTCATCCCTATGTCCATACGTAAGTGCATATACGCATATAGCCAAAGTAAGAAAAGTTAATTTATTACAAAGTTAGTTAAACAAAGTCTAAGTGAAAGGGACATACATGCACAGGTTTGGTAAGGCAAAGGTATGGGAAAAAGGAATGTGCGTGCAAGACTATATACATTTGAATTTGAAAAAGTTTCAGGGTCCGACGCTACACAATATCTCGTTTGGTACGAGCAGTGAATGACAGAAATAAGATTACGATTGTGCACAACAATGCACCACGATTATAAAACAAAAATAAAATAGACAGGTTAACTTATTTTGCGAAGTTTCAAAAATATCGACATTTGCTGCAAAAAGCGTCAAAAGAAAATTTAATTATTTTTCAAATTAAAAATTATGGAAAAAGTCCTATTAAATAGATAAAAAAATTACGTCATTAAAAATTAGGTCTAAATTTGAAACATAGATTTTATTATAATTTAAATTCAAATCTGAATATCTAAACAAATTAAATATTAGAACTTAATGACCAAAAATACGGGTCGTTACATTTTGTGTGAAATAATATGCTAGTGTGGATGTTTATATATATATATATATATATATATATATATATATATATGTGTGTGTGTGTGTGTGTGTGTGTGTGTTGCTTGAATATTTGGTAATATTGTTGATTTCTGCTTTGGCAAGCAACGACATATGTAAATATGGCATATGGACTTGTTATGGCCTGATGCATAGCCTTGAAACAAGCACATAAGGATTAGTAGGGGACAGATTTGACTTGGACTTGAAATTGGACGTGTTCGTATAGCGATAGTCACTATAGAAGGACTTTGGCGTTATGTAGTTTATACTTGTTTAAATATTATGTTTCATGTATATATGTTGCATATATGTTCCTTATGCTTCTTTATAATGTGTTTTGAAGTTGAGAATGGTTAAATGTATTAGTGAATAATTGAATTGAATAAGAAATTATCTATATAACGATAGTTGCTATGAATGCACTTTGGAAAGTTATGAATTTTGTAAAGTATAAAATGTTGTTCTCTTTAGATATTTTATAAATTCATTTCAAATATGATTTATAAAGGTTATATAAGTATTGCAAAAGAGTATGAAGTTTTAAATATATTTTTAAATAAGTTTCTAAATAATTTTAAAGTAAAGATTCTTATTATATATTTAAATTTGTTTGTTTTGTTTTAAAATGATAAAGGGTTTTCAAATTAAATCTTAAGCAATTATTTTTGAAGTAATGTTTTACATAATAGTTTGAACTATATTTTAAGTATTTTAAATTATACTTTTGAAAAGTAGAATGTTAAAAGAGATTTGAGATTTAAAGGATTTATTTTGAGATATTTAAATAAGTGGTTTATTTAAAGGGAATCTGCTTACTTTTCAAAGTCAAATCCTCCTTTAAAAGTGATGGCTTCTATGTATGATTTGATTGGAAGTTTTAAATTTGGTTTTAAAGTGTTTTAAAAGAGGTTTAAAAGTATATATTTGATTTAAAGGATTATTGGATATAATAGAACTAGTGGTACTTTTACGAAGAAAAGAATCTTATCTTTTTAGATCTAATGTGGTTTTAAACAAAGACTTCCAAGTGAGATTTCGTATGGAAATATTAAAGGGTATTTTAAGGTTTTTTAAATGGAATTTTTAAGTGAAAAGAAAGTTAGCTTAGAACACTTTGTTTTAAATGAATAGTGTACAAGATTTATGAAATCGTATACTTGACATTAAATTTTGAGGTATGGAAACTTCTACTTATCCTAAAAGATAAGAATGTCATCAAGTCAAGGTTTGGGAGGTAATAAAAACCTAACTTGAACGGCTTCATTGTTATCCAAAGAATTATTTAAGTTTGAAATCGAAGATTGATGGTCGGTATATAAAGTAATTATTTTAGTATAAGAATTGGGTTACTTATGGAAAGTAAGTAGTCCTATACTTGGCACTAAAAGACGATGAGTAGATTGATCCTCTATCTATGAGATCTAGAATCAAAGTGCCGAAGGAAAGGATTTGATATGCAACCAGTGTTCTAACTTATCTGGCATCGATGCTAGGCGAGGGACGGAGTAAGTCGAGAATATCGAAAACGTGACAAGTGTAGGAGATTGGATTTCCATAATTGATCCTTATAATTTATGGTGGTATGGAAAATATTTTTTTCATACTTAACACCAAATTCCATGGTATGGAAACTCATCTCTATCTATGAGAATTAAGAATTAATGTCGAGGCAAGGGTAGCTTGCTAACTTGTCTGGCTTCATTGTTAGTCGGGGGACAGTCCCTATCTAAAATCGGAAAGTGGTGGTAAGTATATTTGGTCTAATTTCCATACGATCAATTTACTTATACCAAAAGGAAAGTGGTTGGGTTTATAGTAACAATGTTTTTAAATGACATTTGTTTTAACCATTTAAATATGATTTTGGAAAAAGGGAAATGTTTTCTAAGTATTGAAATTAAAATCTCTGGTTTGATTGTTTATTTATTTGATAGTTAAATAATCGACTATCAAATCTTAAACAAATATAACTCTAAAAATATTTAGAAGAATTGTAGGAATTATATGGTACCGTTATCTTCGGTGATGTTATACTGTACATATAAACTCGTTTTGCTCTTCTAGGACAAATGAAAGGCAAATCCATCCCCGACCAGTTAGGAGATTATCTCCACCCTTATGTATTGTCCGTTTATTTCCAAAAGAATCGGAGTTGAGTTTATCGTAAATCTATCGATTAGTTTTGGAGCGTTCGGTAAACGGAGGAAACCGTAACCACAACAAAACCATATACGCGTTTGATGCTTTGGAAGAGTTTCATGATTGGTTCGAGATGATGGAATCAAAGACGGAGTTCTTTGAAATGCAAGGGCTATTCTGCTACTAATCCTGAGCGTAGTGCCTTCGGTTTGTTCATATACTAAACAACTTATATGGATGAATGCTGGCATTGCATTGTGCCTGAAAGGTAGTGTTAGCATTCCAAATGGTAGTTTCTAAGAGAGAAAAGGTAATCATAGACTCACAAGCCTTAAAATCTGGTAATGACTAAAATCAGGGGATGCAGCGGAGCTATGTGGTTCACTACCATTAGGAGCATCATTCCTTAGATCTAGATTCAATATTTATTTATTTTTTACACATGCACGGTTGGGGCTGGTTGTAATTTTTGCAGCCTTGGTGCCCGAGGGATGATGTAATCCGGCTATGTCATGTTCTTGTGGCAGGCCGGCTCTGTGTGTGAGGGTTGCAAGGTTTGCAACCTCGGCACATTGTATCTACAGATGTACTATGGTAGATGGTACCCCATTTGCCTCGTCATTGTATGGAATCCAATCTCCAATACATGCCTTACAGTTTTAGTTGTAAAACCTCATACTGTTGAATACAATTATGGATAACCATTCCAGATATGTTATAAATTTATTTTAAACCCTATATATTATTATAATATCACTGGATTTTCTTATAAAATAGTTTGGTTATCATTAGGTAAAAACCTGTTCTTGCTTATATGCGGCATGGTCATACGATATACCTTTATTTTTCAAGTGTTTTATAAATATAAAAATCCATATGGTTTGAGTTTTTCATGCTTGGTCAGACCCGAGTATATTTGTCCAGATTTAGCTTTGGATGCTTTGGAGCTTCAGGAGACGAGTTGCATGTGTAACATTCCCCATCTTAAGGCCCGAAACTAAACGCTACAGATGCTGCAGTCATCTTTAGTATTAATTTCCGATGACAAAATACGGTCATGTTAATGGTATCCATAATATCAGAAGCACTAGAATATGAGATAAAAGAAAATTTTAATATTTCATTTCAAAGCCATAATTTCATATTCAGTACATAATCCTAAACGTTGTCCAAGTTCAGATAAAATATAATTATTACAACATACTCCAAGAGCGACATATAAAGATGCCCCTTGGTTGATCGGAATTACTAAATAGACAGTTATAACATCTGTCATTACACATAACATTCGACACAACGGAATAAATAAATAGATGATCTCCTATATACCTAACCTTTGCCTCCTGCACATCTTTGGAAACTTTATTCACCAAACCTACTAAACCTTAATTCTCAATCTACTCAAATTTAATTTTGAGCACCCGATAGTTTAAGGGGAAAGCATAAACTTCGAGTCAGACAAAAAGGCCTCAGTTAATTGATATCTAGTGAGACCATGCCGCTTAGAGGAATGGGTTTTCCCTTCACTAATATCCTTTAAAAACAAATCTTTCACAAATAAAGTCCTGCAACCAAAGTGGGTAAAATAAACAGTATAACAATAACAGCAATAGGTATGCATGCAACTTGGGTAATCTTGACTATCTGTCAAATCAGTGGACTATCCGTCCTAATATTTAGTTTTCATAGGGTAATTATCAACCTATGTGGCTGACTCGGGTCTGCCAGATCTATCAAATTATCTAACAACTTGTTAGAAGAAAATTGGACGGTCTGTCCGCAACTTACTATTTCTAGGGTCAACTGATCCTAATGGTTTTGCGGGTTCACCAATAACCTAACTCTACATGGTATATTCCTTTCTGTATGTAACCTTCTTTTAGTCTTACCCGTGACAAAGCCCTACGCACTAGAATTTTGGAATGCCTTATCACAATTATCGGTCCAAACATACTTCACGTCCTTCCTCGTTAGTTTAGTCATCGACGCTGCTATACAAGAGAAATCCTTAATAAACCTCTGGTAGTTGCCAGCTATTCCAAGAAAAAAAAATTATCTCAGTCACTGTCTAGGGTCTCTTCAAATTATTAATTGCTTCGATCTTAGCTGGATTTACTAACAACCCTTTTTCTGACTACAAGACCAAGAAATTTCACCTCTTTCTTCCAAAAATGACACTTCGAAAACTTTGCTTTTAGCTAATGTTGCCCCAATGTCTCAAGCACTATCCTAAGATAAACCTAATGGCCTCTTTCATCCTTGGAATATATCACAATGTCGTCAATGAACAACAACACGAATCAGTCCAAATGCTATTAGAAGATTCGTTTCATTAAATCCATGAAGAAAGCTGGCACATTAGTCAATCTGAATGGCATTACTAACCACTCATACGATCCATACCTTGTTCTAAATGCCGTCACCCTTATTTGATGGAACCTTATCGCCAAATCCAATCGGGAAAATACTTCGGCTCCACTCAACTGATCAAACAAGTCATCTATCCTCGGCAACGGATATCGATTCTTTATCGTCTTCTCACTCAACTTACGATAATCGATGCATAATATTGACGACCCATCCAGTTTCTTCACGAATACCACGGCAGCTTCCCAACGTGAACTATTTGGTCTAATGTAACTTTTTTAAGTCCACCAGCTGCACATTTAACTCCTTTATCTCAGTAGGTGTCATTCTGCTAGGCGGTTTACTTACGGGTTCAGCTCTAGGTACAAGATCTATCTGAAACTCAATAGCTCATTTTAGTGGTAGTCCTTTAACAGGCTTAAAACCATCTGCAAATTCTCTAACTACGAAAACCTGATTCAAATCATCTTCCTCCTCCATTACGCTCAATAATGCACAAAAGTCAAAACTTGGATTTTCTATTGAGTATACAATTCTGTCACTACTATTGGGATGTCTTAGTGATATTTTCCTATCATGGCAAAATATCCTAGCATCATATTTACTTAATCAGTCCATACCCAAAATAATCCCAAAGCCCACGAAATCAAATACATGCAAACTGCAATCCACTAGTAGGATACATTTGCCTGCAGTTTGCACTAGTAGGATACTAGTGTCGAAGTCGAGGAGAATTTGTATAATTTAAAACCTTTTAAAATAATAGGGTCGAAGTCTTAATGTTGGCATCAATGCCTTAAAGAAAATAGCAGCCCCAATAGAGCCGAAGTCACTAAGAGCGGCATCCCTGCCCTCTCCGAAACAGTTATAAAGATCAAATTCAGAGTAATAAAACACGACATTGTGTAGCTGATAAGATTAGCGGCCTCAATAGTGTCGAAGTGATTATTTCGAAAGTATGGGGTCGGCGACGTTATAAAACATGCGGCTTAATAAAATGCGGCATCATCCTCTTCGAAGACAATGACGTTGATGTCGTTACTTTGCTTCCACTTCGCCCAAGCCAATATACTCCTTATCAACCGAAGAAATATTCTATGCATTGGTCTTGGATGACATCGAAGTCCACAGAGGCAGGGTGATAGGTGTGGCATCATAGCTTTCGGAGTGGAAAACCGTAAATACACTGAAAACTGTTTTATTTCCTTTAAAAGTAGTTCTTTTCACCAAACCCCTCTTATTTGTCAAAATACTATTGGATAACATTTTCTTTACCAAAATCTTTTCAGAAAACTGCCGAAGAGCAGAATTTATCTTTTTTCAAAGTAATTAACTAACCCTATAATTTATATTAATGTCTTAATAACTAATTAAGCCATTCTAGCTTAAATAATTCGTAGTAAATCATAAACACTTGGGAAAAATCCTCGAAAATCATAATAAATATTATATTCTTTAATCTATAAAAATTTTGGGAATAGAATCATAGTATAATTATTTTAAATAATTGCACTTCAATTAAACCATTTTTTAGACTTAGAAAATTCACAATAAAATCATACTTATTGGGAAAATTATGAAATTCGAAACCCACTTCTAAAATAAAAGTCCAAATCTCATACCAAAATTTTAGATCACTTGGGGCCTATAAATTTGGTTTTCACTCTTAAAACCACTTAAATAATTCCATAATAAATCATATTATTCATCATTCAAGCATATAATCATTCAGTAATCAAAACATGGCATAATGACATTACAAGGTTCGGTTTTTCCCTTAAAACCAAAAACATTAATCAAATCATGAGATGTATGTATATTATTCATGTTGAATGAATTAAGAAGGTTGAGATTTGTATTAGAATTGATTCCTCTAGGCTTTTACTCAATTTCCTTAGCTTTTTCTTCCTCTTGAATCTCCTAGCTATGGTCGGCCTTAATTCTTTAGTTTTTATTTGTGTGAATGAAGTGAATAAGTGAGACGGAATGCAAGGATATGTATTAGGAATGATAGCTTATTCCTATTTTTCTTTTAGCATGTTCTCCTTCTTATTAATATCCTAATTGATTCCATTAAATCGTTAATTAAGGCACGACCCACATTGATTATGAAATACCAATCTCCTTTAGCTTTTACATTATTTTATTTAATTCACCCAATTAAATGTTACAAACAATGTTAATCAAAATTAAGGTTGTTACAGGATGCCTCCAAGCCCTATTTATATTTTATTTTTCACTGTATTTCTTGTTTGTATTTATCAACAATTGTAAGAACATGCTGTTATAATTGTCCAAGCTGATGATAGGTTAGTTTACTTTGATTGATGTATGTATATTAAAGTTCTCTTTTGTAAAGGTCAGGTGCATATTATATATTACTCGTTACAATATGAGATTATATTCTATCTTTTCTTTTCTTTCACCCCAACAATCCGTCTTTTCAGCACTTGGATGCTCGGTACGTGAATACTGTGGATTTATTAGTTTCGACTTTTGAGGGTTGAAAAGGCAGGTTGTTACAAATATGACTGAAAATTTATATGTGTATATGTAATTATTTACTAGATGTTTAATTATATTACCTTTACTTAATATTAATGTTTTAAGTATTAATACACACATACACATAGATACCTTTTGAAATAAAAAAAACTATTTTTATTTCCATACATATATTTTTAAATGTAATTATTTACAAAATTAAAATTTTAGAATTTAAAATCAAAAGAAATTTTACTCTACATTTAAAATTTGAATTTTAATTCAAAATTTACCTACATTTATATTTATAAGCATTATAACATATTTATTTATATATATAATATTTATTTTATAATATCATGTTAAACCATGCACATTTTATATGTTGCACGTGCACACACACGTACATGTGGATACGATACACATGTGTACATTATATTATACAAATAAAACATCAAAATAAATCTTTATTTACAAATAAAATGAAATAATGATTTTATTTTAAATTAAATTAGATCAGATCTAAATCAATTTAGACTTCATGGGCCTAATAAGATCCAAATGGCATTTTTTTAAGTTTACCCATTTAACCTGCTATATGCTGGCCCAATTGCCTATGCGGTCTAAAGTAGTCTATTAGTGCTAACAAATTAGGCTTATCCATTTAGTATAGTGTCTAGAAAAGTAGTATCTAGGTTGTTTGGGCACTCAAGTGCCCTGCCCTACCTGGTACCAACTTGACTTGAAAAGTGAAGTGAGCACAAAGGTTGTCCCTAATAGATTATGCCTAATTTGAATTTGGGCCAGCTTTCAAAATTGTTTTTAAATTAAAAAATAAAATTTAAAATTTAAAAGTTAAATTTTAATATGATTTTAAAAATTATTTATAAAGATATATATATATATATCAAAATTTTAAATAATTATTAACTAAGATTAATATGTTAAATAAATTAATTAAATAGTAATTAATTATAGTATACATATAACATATATAATGATATGTGTTACGTTACTTTGAATTGATTAAGGCGATGTAATTGTATATATAAAATTTTTGAAATTAAAATAATTGATTAACATTGTTTAATCAAATAAATCAATTAAATTTTAATTAATAATATAAAATACATATATGTATATATAAAGATATATGTGTATAAATATAAATGTTATAGTATACATATTCAATATAAAATGTTTAATTGAATAATATAAAATTAATTAAAATGTTAATTAATTAAATTGATTAAATAAAATTTAATTAATAATATTAATATAATGTTATACATAATACTGTTATATAAGTTAATTAAATTATAAAATTTATATAACAATAAAACTTATATAATATGAATGTATAATAAAAGGTGGAACAATAAAAAACCCTAAATAGACTTAAGGGTTTAACACATACATATAGTATGTATACCATGATTTCCAATGTGTTTGACAGTTGAATCACAAAGGTATTTCACAAAAAATACATTATTTCTTAAGTCGATATCACTCAATTAAATATATTAAAGATTATGAATCGTTAATATAAAGTTGTCATCCACCATTTATATGTTAATAAATTACTTACATACTCTCTGGTCGTTGAGCAAACTTAAGCTAGAGATGTTATGTATAGTAGTATTAATATATAGAATAGACGCAGTAAGATATCTATATGTATTTGTTGAGCAAACTCAAGGTACATATACCATACTTAGACCATCATGAAACTGTAGGTACGAGCGAATAATCTCTTTCGATTTATTGAGAAAACTCAAGGTCGAAATGGGATTAGGACAAGGAACCATGGATTATGAGTTGTATATGATACAACCGATAAGAAGTTATCCATCATTTATGGGGCTATGACTTGTTGAGTAAACTCAAGGTCAAAATCCTAAGACAAACGAGTCCTGATACCCACTAGTTAGTCGAAAGATTTCTATGTTTCATCTTAGGGTTTGGAGAAACATAAAAGACTAGTGGGAGTTTAATAGTAAAATTAAATGTAATGTTTAGCCTTACTGATATTCTAAGAACGTCTACTATGAAAATGTCATAATCTACTAAGTTAAAATTTGCAGAAAAATGTCTATACCTAAGTTGTTTCCTAAAAATGACAAACTCACCGGACCTAACTACATTGACTGGCTAAAGGCAACAAAGATAGCACTGGCATACAAACGTATATGGTCGTCGATAACTGAACTTCTAAGGGCTAGACCCGTTGATGATACGAACCCTGAAATTAGATTAGCCAATAACAAGTAGGTCTCAGACCTAAAGATCGCCATTAACAAATAATTCATGTCTGAGTGTTGGAACCAAAGTGCAAGGGGTAGGTCACTTCGTTAGAGAGCGATAGGATTGGACTTAGCAAGGGTCCGGAGAGACTACGAATAGGCCCGCTGAGGACAAGAACCCAACTATAGGTCCAGAGAGACTATGAACCAGACTATTGGTCCGACGAGACCTTAGTATTGGCGTACGATCCAGTGATATCATGGATTTTGCTGTTGATGGATTATGGACTTTGGACTTATGGTAATTCAAAACAAAACTTCCTACCACAAGGCATGTTTTAGGGGTCAAGTGTTGACCCGCCCTTTAACCAGGCAATATGCGGACGAATTTAACTAAAATGATTTCATGATTGTCAAGGCAGGAAGCCTGAAGGGATGATTATGAGGTTCGAAAATCAGGTGTAAGCAAAGCTATGGATGATAGTCCAGCGAATTCAGACGAATGACACCCCAGAAATGGCTAAGTATGGATTGATACTTCCCCTGGGTGGGGGGTCGATATCTATCCCTTTCCCTAGGTAGGGGATTGGATTAGATCATTATGGCAATGGATACTTAACCCGGCAGCTTAACTTAATGGAAATCGATCGATATCTCCAAATTTCACTTAGGTAACACCGTAGAACAACCCAGGAAACAAAAAGAAGGAATCATGGGGGACCACGACCAGGGGTCGCCAACCCCCATCCCCAAAGAATAGAGATCGACACTAACCCCCCTATAGGGGTCGGCACGATCACTAGGATCGGCCCTAGTGGGCCCTATCTTTTCCTAAGGGGTTCGCCTGGTCCTAGGGCTTCTGCTCGTGGATTTTCAATGGGATATTTCGGGTCTTCACCTATAAATATAGGATGGATAACTCATTATAGGATGACTTCCTTCTTCTTTTCTCTTGGCTGAACTCTGCTATTTCTATTACTCGAATTCAATTCATTATAACTATAATCAACAGTATAAATAAAGAAGGAGTGGACGTAGGCTAGAGTCGGCCGAACCACTATAAATGTAACGACCCAAAATTTTGGTTATTTGAAATTGGAATATTTAATTGATTTTAAATATTTAAAAGCTAATTTTTAACTTGAATTTCAAATATAACTATTTATTGGGTAATTTAATTATTAAATTTTATAATTGAAAATTGGGTAAAATATTGAATCTGGAGTTTTAAGCTTGATAAAAATAATTTAAAGGCTTATAAAATTTATATTGATAATAATGAAGATAATAAAAGTTTATAAATTGAATTTAAAAGTGATTTGTTCGGTTTTAAAAATGTATCGTTTAAATTAACGTATAAAAATAGCCTTCCGGGGCACAGTCTCAGAATTCGACGAAACCATGTCCATCGGATCCGTAATAGTGTATTATTATCGGATTTCAAATTCCATAGCATTTGGAGTTATCATGTGATTGTACGGGATATAAACGCGTTGAAAATTTATATCGAAAATTCAATATAATAATTGGGTCCAAAAAGCTATCTTCACCTTATGATCGAATTAGAGCTCGAATCCTTATCCATTGTGTTCGGAATAGGGGTATAACATTATAAACGCCTAGCGGCACGCCTCGATAGGGATTCGGAATTTTGAGTTATGAAATCGAGACGATTTACATTTAAATAAATAAATATATATATATATATATATATATATATTTGACTAGACTTTATTCACATCGGCTCCTTTCTTTCCCTTCAAGCTAATGTAGCTAACCTATTCAAACACGCTTTCCATCATTTCCCCTTTCTTTTCTTTTTAAATCACACAGCCGAGCATATGTAGAACAAAGAAAAAAATGGCAACTTCAAGAATTTTTAATTCAAATTCTACTCGATAAAAAAATCCCAAATGAATTTTAAAATTTTTGTTTGAGCACGATCTTCGGTCTGGGACACTTTTTAAGGGGTGCGGTCGAGATTGGAGATTGCTTGATAGTTAAAGTCGAATAGGCGGAGAGACTAGGGTTTCATCATTCTTGTCTGTTTTTCAACGATTGGTGATACGAGTTGTCTCTTTGGATTTCTCTGGCCATTTAGCAGCTACATGCCTAATCTTGTTCTACTCGAAGGAGGTTTAGGGAAAGCGACAATTTCATGGTGGCAGTTCAAACTCTCCAGGTAGCCACTTCGTAAGCTCGACTAATCTCATTGCGTGGAGGCTCGCACGATTTGATGAAGAACGGCGAAGTCGGTGGTCGTTTCATGGTGGAGCTCCGTATCTCTTCGCATGCACGCGTGCACGATTTTGGGAAAAAGGCTTCAGGCGAATTTTCGATTTGGGGAAGAAGCATTTCTAGATGGGCTGGGTCTTGTTGCATACGGGTATGGGCTGTCTTCTTTTAAAAAAAAGAATTTGTTATATAAATTACATTCAAACTTATAAAATGCGTATCTCAGGCATACGAGATCCGCTTTGGACAATTCAAGTTGCGTTGGGATCGTGATGTCATGATCTACGCATAGGAAATGGTTTGGAAAATTTTGGAGCTTCTGAAATTTTTAGATAAATTCAAACGCGTTCAAATTAATCAGAACGGAACGTCGAAGCGACAATAAAAATCAATGTGATTTAGTCTGACTCAATTTTTGATTACCGTAATTAATTTTAAATGGTTAAAATTAATTATTGATTGATTGGTTGAATTGATATATTTTTATCAGTTGAATGTGATGCAATATATAGTAGTATATATATTGGACTGATTGATATTCCCGCATATATATAGCAGATGAGACCTTATGCGCCCTGCATAATAGCGGATGACCCTATATACCACGATATCCCCTTCGAAGTGGAATTGGTATTTTTATGTTGTATTAACATCTGTGGATGCAGGGAAACAGGTTGGAGGGATCCAACTGGATTCCACAAAAATGTTGAATTTAATTTTATATATAGTGATATATGAACTGTTGAATAATCTTTGATAGATTATAGTGTAATTTGAAGTTATTGGATGATATGGTATTGCTGGCCTAGATTTTGATATTTTAAAATATCATAAATATATATATTGAGTTTGAAAGGAAATTTAAAAGGATTTTGGAAGTGAAGTATTTATATTGAAATTTGAATTAATTAAAAGAAATGAATTTGGGTAAAATAAATAGTTTTGATTTTAAAATTTGCACTTGATAATTTCAAAATATGGAAAAATTAAGATTTTTGAATAACTTAAATGCAGGGATTTTAAATAAGAAAACTTAAGCGATATTTGTTTAAGTGTAAAAGGATTTATTTTAAAATCGAGATTTAAAATAGTTTGGGAAAATAAAAAGGAAATTTGAAAATATAATATGAAATGGTTATATCAGATTTTAAATAAGATTTTAAATTATGAAAAGGAAGTGGAATCAGAATTTATTTGGGTTTTGGAATATAGTAGGATTTTTTTTAAGAAATTAATTTAAAAATGGAATTTAATTTATAAATCGATTAAGTATTGTAAAACCATTTTTTCATGGGAAATGAGACTATGGATTTATCAACAAGGTTTATAAATAAATTAAAGTGATTATCAGTGGATAAATTGAAGTAATAAATTCACGGTGAGGATTTATAAGAAGATGGGTAAATCGGCTTAAAAATAAATGATAGATTTATTTTAGAAATGTGAAAAGGGGATTTATGGAATTGGGACGTAAATCAAATTGGGAATAAATCAAGAGAGATTTATAAATGTTAGACTAGTTATATTGGAATTGGAAAATATATTTTTATCAAGAAATTGAGTTTGTTTTTAAAAAAAAGATTTTTAATTATTAACTAGGTAATTTAAAAAGTGTTAAAGAATATTTCATAAAATTAATTATTTAGTGTTTTAAATTATTTTAAATATATTTAATTATTAATTAAGTCGGTTTATGTTAAGTCAATTATTATTTAAGAATTAATCAATATAATTAATTTAGCGGTTTTTAGGCTCAAGGAAAAAGTTAGAGAAAAATTTAGTCTCAAGGACAAGAAGTTTGTTTTTTAGGCTCAAGGACACTTTTTAGTGTAAATCACAGAATGATAGTTGTAACTATCATTTTCAGTTTACACTAAAAAGTGTCCTTCAGACTAAAAAGCAAACTTGTTGTCCTTGAGACTAAATTTTTTTGAAACTTCTTCCTTATACCTATTTACCTGATTAATTTAAAAGTTTAATTATTCAATATTAATATTTTATATAATAACTTTTATTAAAGAGTATTTGCCTAAAATTTAACTTGGAAAATTATTATAGAAATTTTATAAGTATTATTTTGGGAAATTATTAAATGAAGTTTTCAGAAAGTAATGGTATACTTTCATAGCGTAATCGAAGGCAGTGAGTGCCTGTGGTTAAGTTTTGGATTTCTCTGGGATAGAGACGTAACCATTGAGCTGTGAATCCATGGTTGATACCGCAATGGTACTTTCCATATTATTTTAAAAGGGTTTTCAAATATTTTTGAAAAGGATAGTTTATGGATATACTAAATTCGGCAAGATAAGTATATATTTTGGATAAAGAAATTTAATTTCTTAAAATTAAATAAAATAAGATTTAGTGTTTTCACTGGAAAAAGAAATATTTGGTTGGATGATTGTTTATTTGATATTCAAATAACCGACTATCAAATCTGGACCCAAAACCTGACTTTGGAAACATATAGGAGAAATACGGGAATTATGTGGTACAGTTACCGTTCGAGGTGCTATACTGTACGTATAAACTCGTTTCATTCTTCTAGAACGTTGATAAGAAAATCTGTCCACTAACGGTTAGGATGTGATCTCCGATCTTATTTTCGTCTGTTTATTTCCTAAAGAACCGGGGTTGAGTTTACCGGAAATATCAGACGTTGTTTTCGGAGAGACCGGGATCGGATAAGTTATCCGAAAACCACTTCGATCCAACGAGTACGTTTTCAAAGCGAAAACAAGAGCATGGCGTCGAAGATGGAGCAGTGAAGTGCAAGGGCTAATCGCTACTAATCATGAGGATGATTCCAAAATATATGTAGTAGGAATAGTGCCTTCGGTTCCATTCGGACCCAGAACGGACTTGTATGGATGAACGCTATCAGTACATTGTCATTGGAGGACAATGAGCATTCTAAGTGAAAATTCCTTAAAAAGGTAATCGTAGCCTCTAGCCTCATCAACCGGGAATGACTGAAATTCAGGGGAGATGCAGCAAGGCTAAGTGGGTCGCACCCAATTAGGGTATGTTTATCACCTTTCTAGATACCCTCGGATATTATATATTATGGATACGATTGCATGCGGAAGAGCTCTCGGAAAGGGTGGGAAAACCCGGGGTGATAGCATATTCGGTCTGTCCAGGTTAGGGATAGTCTGGTCTTGTGTTGCTGGGGATCCCGGCGTGGTCCTTGGTACATTTTTCTAGACGTGTACTGTGATAGGTGATACCCCAGTGCCTAATCATTCGTATGGAATCCATTCTCCAATACGTGCCCTTTATGGTTTTGATTGTAGAGCCTAGTATGCTGGAATTTAATTAATGTAACAATTTCAGCTATTTGAATAAGTATTTGTACTTAGACACTATTATAATATTAGATGGTTTTGATATAAAATGTTTTGGTTATCGTAAGGTAAAAACCCATCGTGTTTATTTGTGGCGTGGTCTTACGAGATACCTTTGATTTTCAAAAGGATTTTGATACCTTAAAAATTCAAATTGAGTGTGTTTTCTCACGTTGGTTTTCCAGACTGACTCGGGTGTTATTTTATTATAATGCTCGGGTTAGACCGAGTATTATAGATACAGAATAGGATGCTATGAAGCTCAGGAGATGAGCTGGATGACGAGACGTATCACATGTACTTAGGTTTTATTCCGCTGTGTATTGTAGGCTGTATATTCAGCATTTGAGAGGACGAGTTATTATAACTATCTGGTACTGTGTTATTGATGTGTTGTACTCTGATAATGTAATATGTAATAACAGTTATAGTCCTTTTGTATATAGACATGTTATTATCTAGTGCATATTGTTCCGCTTCGATTGTGAGATTCTGTGTTGTTATTTCTATTTTCTTCTCCTTCCTCTTTCTTCTTTTCTCTAACGATCTGGTATTTCCGGCACTCGATTGCTCGGCATGTAATACAATGGACGTGTTGATGTCAATTTTCGAAGGTCGAAAATCTAGGTCATGACACTTGGTATCAGAGCTGAAGGTTAAGCGAGAACCTTGGCTTTGATGGGGTAACTCATTAGAGATAGGGTCAGTAGTACCTTAGAATGAGTTTGAGTGTATTAATAGATATGGGCACATATTTGTTAGTGGATATAAACTGTTTTATATTGTGTTGATTGATCTATTAAGTGGCTTATGGATTCTGGTCAATACAAGTTATTAACGTTATTGATAGGGATCTCTAAACACTTGAACAGAGCAATTCGACACGGTATTGTTTAAAATGGGGTAAATGAAATAATTTTACCCAAATTATTTTTGTATGTAAATAAATAATTTTTTTGAAATTATTATGGTTGTATATGGTGTGTTAGGAAATGATAATATTAATCTATTATCATTATTGTTGTGGTGATTGAATAAAAGTTGAAATTATGATCAAAAGTTAAGAAATAAATTTATATAATCAAAATGGGATTATATAACTATATGATTATAAATGTGATTTATGATTTGAAATGGAATGAAATTCCGGAGTATTTTTAAATATGATTTGTATAAAGGATTTAAAAGTTGGAAATTTGGGAATTTAATTACCCGTTGGATTTGAAAATGATTTTCGAAGTCTTGGAAAATAATGGTGATGTTATTTAGGAAATATTTTTGAATTAAAATATTTAAAATGGTTTTCAAAAGAGTAAAAAGCAATGAACTCACTTCGGTTGCTGGAAAATAATTCCAATGATGATCGCGACGTCATCGGTGTTCATTTTCGAGTTTCCAAGGGAGGAATTGCTACCTTAGTGATTTGCAATTGGAATTTTGTTTTGGAAAAAAAATGGTTTTGGTTTCAGATGCAAAGGAATAATTGATATACAAATGGATTGTTTATATGTATTTGATTTCAAAAATGGTTTGAAATAATTTGGGAATAAGGAGTTTAACCCTGGGATGTTTATTTTAAAATGTTTTATAAGATATGAGTAGGTTTGGTGACTTATAAAAAAAATTAAAATCTGATTTTGGAATGGAATTAAACTTAAGTTAAGTATAAGGTGAATTTTGAGAAATTAAACCTAAGTTGGCTAAATGGAATAAGTTTTGAAAATGGAATTTGTGAGATGGAAATAAAATTAGTAATGGACTAATTTATTTAATTAGTAAGTAAATGAAATTGAAATTGAATATTGGAATAGGATTTAACCTGAATTATGTTAAATAAAGTGAAATTGAAAAAAATTAGTTTGATTTGGACTAAACAAAATAAATTTTGGAAATATAATCAATTGTGTTAAATTGGAAAATGGGAATTGAATTTGAATATAAATAGATATAAAGGCTTAAGTGGTGAAGTGGTAATAAATGTAAGAACCTTTGTATAAACTGTTTATAAATTTAAGAAAATTTATGGAACTAATTACAATAATTAGTGAATTAAATATGGTTTGAGAGATGGTTGATAAAATTTCAATATCTAAAAATTGGAAGGTAAATTGAGTTCAAATGGAATTGAAAATTGAATTTGAATAGAAATGGATATAAGCCAAAGTGATGATGTGGAAATAAACATAAGAGCTTTGCGTAAAATGTTTATAATAGACTTAAGAAATTGATGGTGAAATTCTTAAGTAAAATTGGTATTGGGAAATATACTAAGTAAGTATTTGAATGAAGATTAAATAAAAGGTGCGTAAAATGAAAATTTTGGATAATTGATTGAAATGAAATAAAAGAGAATAAAAGAAATTGATATAGCTAATAATTAATTGGAATAAATATGTAATTTGTACATATATTATTTTATTCGCATGATTATTAGATCCAGATTTGAGCACATAATTTCGAGATAGTCTATATCGACCCGAGTGAGGATTTTTCACTCGATTTTCGACGGTGAACCCTGGATATGGATTTTTGATTGATCCTGGAATTCTCTATCATAGTATATGGCAATGCAAGGAGAATGACGGTTTCTAATCAAGAAACCAGATCTAAGTCCGCATTAGAGAGTCGTGTGAACGATACTAGTCCGAAAGTGAAATTGTGTGGTCGAGTGAGCGATCAGAGTTGATATTGCGTACGGATGATATATATACATCATACAGGCTTAAGTAATGAAAATTTTGAAAATTTTGAAAAGAAATAAATAAAATGATTTTGAATTATGTGATTGGATAATCTTGGTAAACAAGGTGTAGGTAATTAAAAGCAAAAGCTAAATTGATGTCTTTGATTTCAGAAGTAAAATTTGATTGCCCGACAAAAAGGTATGTGTTTAAATTGTTGTATGAAATTGATGATTTTCTGATTGAGCCACTTGGCTTTTGTTTTCTTTGATAATTTGGGCATGTAGAGGCAATTTGTAAGTGTTCCGATCTAGTCGTGCAAAGGAGACGCTGGCGAAATTTTTCGAAAATTTAAGAAGATAGAATTTTTTTGATAATTTAAAATTTGGTTTTAATTATAATTTGAATGGTTGAGTAAATAATATTATTGTAATCTATGGATGAACTAGGAAATTAGTAAAAGTGGAAATGTGTTTTCAATGAATTGATTTTGGGAAGTTGTTTCAACTGATTGGTTTTGGGGAAAGTTAACGGGTTTTGGACCATTCTTCTTATCTGGCAATTTTGGGGATGAAATTCTTTTAAGGGGAAAGGAATGTAACGGCTCAAAATTTTGGTTATTTGAAATTGGAATATTTAATTGATTTTAAATATTTCATAGTTAATTTTTAACTTGAATTTCAAATATAACTATTTATTGGGTAATTTAATTATTGAATTTTATAATTGAAAATTGGGTAAAATATTGAATTTGGAGTTTTAAGCTTGATAAAAATAATTTAAAGGCTTATAAAATTTATATTGATAATAATGAAGATAATAAAAGTTTTTAAACTGAATTTAAAAGTGATTTGTTCGATTTTAAAAATATATTGTTTAAATTAACGTATAAAAATAGCCTTCCGGGGCACAGTCTCGGAATTCGACAAAACTAGTTCCATCGGATCCATAATAGTGTATTATTATCGGATTTCAAATTTTGTAGCATTTAGAGTTATCGCGTGATCGTACGGGATATAAACACGTTGAAAATTTATATCGAAAATTCAATATAATAATTGGGTCCAAAAAGCTATCTTCTCCATAGGATCGAATTAGGACTCGAAACATTTTCCATTGCATTCGGAGTAGGGGTATAACATTATAAATGCCTAGCGGCATGCCTCGATAGGGATTCGGAATTTTGAGTTATGAAATCGAGACAATTTAAATTTATATATATATATATATATATATATATAGATTTGACTTGACTTTATTCACATCAACTCCTTTCTTTCCCTTCAAGCTACTATAGCTAACCTATTCAAACACGCTTTCCATTATTTCCCCCTTCTTTTCTTTTTAAATCACACAGCCGAGCATATGTAGAACAAAGAAAAAAAATGGCAACTTAAAGAATTTTTAATTCAAATTCTACTCGATAAAAAACTCCCAAACGAATTTTAAAAATTTTGTTTGAGCATGATCTTCGGTCTGGGACACTTTTTGGGTGCGGGTGAGATTGGAGATTGCTTGACAGTTAAAGTCGAATAGGCAGAGAGACTAGGGTTCCATCGTTCTTGTCCGTTGCTCAATGATTGGTGATACGAGTTGTCTTGTTGGGTTTCTCTGGCCGTTTAGTAGCTATGTGCCTAGTCTTGTGCTACTCGAAGGAGGTTTAGGGAAAGCGACAGTTTCATGGTGGCGGTTCAAACTCTCCCGGTCGTGACTTCGTAAGCTCGACCGAGCTCATCGTGGAGGTGCTCATCGCGTGGAGGCTCGCGCGGTTTGATGAAGAACGGCGAATTCGGTGGTCGTTTCATGGCGGAGCTCCGTATCTCTTCGCGTGCATGATTTTGGGAAAAAGGCTTCAGGTGAATTTTTGATTTGGGGGAGAAGCATTTCTTGATGGGCCAGGTCTTGTTGCATACGGGTATGGGCTGTCTTCTTTTTTTTAAAAAGAATTTGTTTATAAAAATTACATTCAAACTTATAAAATGGGTATCTCATGCATACGAGGTCCGATTTGGACGATTCAAGTTGCATTGGGATTGTGATGTCATCATCTACATATAGGAAATGGTTTGGACGAATTTGGAACTTCTGAAATTTTCAGATAAATTCAAACGCGTTCAAATTAATCAGAACGGAACGCGGAAGTGACAATAAAAATCAATGTTAGTTAGTCTCACTCAATTTTGGATTACGTAATTAATTTTAAATGGTTAAAATTAATTATTGATTGATTGGTTGAATTGACATATTTTTATCAATTGAATGTGAGGCGGTATATAGTAGTATATATATATATGTTGGAGTGATTGATATTCTCACATATATATAGCGGATGAGACCCTATGCACCCCGCATAATAGCGGATGACCCCATATACCACGATATCCCCCTCGAAGTGGGATTGGTATTTTTATGTTGTATTAACATCTGTGGATGCAGGGAAACAGGTTAGAGGGATCCAACTGGATTCCTCGAAAATGTTGAATTTAATTTCTTATATAGTGATATATGAACTGTTGAATAATTTGTGATAGATTATAGTGTTGAAGTTATTGGATGTTATGGTATTATTGGCCTAGATTTTGGAATTTTAAAATATCATAATTATATATATATTGAGTTTGAAAGAAAATTTAAAGGGATTTTGGAAGTGAAGTATTTATATTGAAATTTGGATTAATTAAAAGAAATGAATTTAGGTAAAATAAATAGTTTTGATTTTAAAATTTGTACTTGATAATTTCGAAATATGGAAAAATAGAGATTTTTGAATAATTTAAATAAAAGGATTTTAAAGAAAACTTAAGCGATAATTTTTTAAGTGTAAAAGGATTTATTTTTAAATCGAGATTTAAAATAGTTTGGGAAAATAAAACGGAAATTTGAAAATATAATATGAAATGGTTATACCAGATTTTAAATAAGATTTTAAATTATGAAAAGGAAGTGGAATCGGAATTTAGTTGGGTTTCGGAATTTAGTTGGGTTTCAGAATATAGTTGGATTTATTTTAAGAAATTAATTTATAAATGGAATTTAATTTGGAAATCGATTTAAAATTGATTAAGTATTGTGAAACCGTTTTTAACGAGAAATGAGACTACGGATTTATAAACAAGGTTTGTAAATAAAGTAAAGTGATTATAAGTGGATAAATTGAAGTTATAAACTCACGGTGAGGATTTATAAGGTGATGATTTATAAGGAGATGGGTAAATCGGCTTAAAAATAAATGATAGATTTATTTTAGAAATGTGAAAAGGGTATTTATGGAATTGGAACGTAAATCAAATTGGGAATAAATCGAGAGAGATTTATAAATGTTAGACTGGTTATATTGGAATTGGAAAATATATTTTTATCAAGAAATTGAGTTTGTTTTAAAAAAGAGGATTTTTAATTATTAACTAGGTAATTTAAAAAGTGTTTAAGAATATTTCAGAAAATTAATTATTTAATGTTTTAAATTGTTTTAAGTAAATTTAATTATTAATTAAGTCAGTTTATGTTAGGTCAATTATTATTTAAGAATTAATCAATATTATTAATTTAAAAGATAAATTATTCAATATTAACATTTTATATAATAACTTTTATTAAAGAGTTTTTGCCTAAAATTTAACTTGGAAAATTATTATAGAAATTTTATAAGTATTATTTTGAGAAATTATTAAATGAAGTTTTCGAAAAGTAATGATATGCTTTCATGGCGTAATCGGAGGCAGTGAGTGCCTGTAGTTAAGTTTTGGATTTCTCTGGGATAGAGACGTAACCATTGAGCTGTGAATCCATGGTTGATACTGCAGTGGTACTTTCCATATTATTTTAAAAAGGTTTTCAAATATTTTTGAAAAGGATAGTTTGTGAATATATTAAATTCGGCAAGATAAGTATATATTTTGGATAAAGAAATTTAATTTCTTAAAATTAAATAAAATAAGACTTAGTGTTTTCAGTGGAAAAGGAAATATTTGGTTGGATAATTGTTTATTTGATAGTTAAATAACCGACTACCAAATTTGGACCCAAAATATGACTTTGGAAATATCTAGGAGAAATACGGGAATTATGTGGTACGCTTACCGTTCGAGGTGCTATACTGTACGTATAAACTCGTTTCGTTCTTATAGGACGTTGATAAGAAAATCTATCCACTAACGTTTAGGAGGTGATCTTCGATCTTATTTTCGTTTGTTTATTTCCTAAAGAACCGGGGTTTAGTTTACCGGAAATATCGAACGTTGTTTTCGAAGAGACCGGGATCGGATAAGTTATCTGAAAACCACTTCGATCGAACGAGTACGTTTTCGAAGTGAAAACAAGAGCATGGAGTCAAAGATGGAGCAGTGAAGTGCAAGGGCTAATCGCTACTAATCTTGAGGATGATTCCAAAATGGATGTAGTAGGAATAGTGCCTTCGGTTCCGTTCGGACCCAGAACGGACTTGTATGGATGAATGTTATCGATACATTGTCATTGGAGGACAATGAGCATTCTAAGTGAAAATTCCTTAAAAAGGTAATCGTAGCCTCTAGCCTCATCAACCGGGAATGACTGAAAAGCAGGGGAGATGCAGCAAGGCTAAGTGGGTCGCACCCAATTTGGGTATGTTTATCACCTTTCTAGATACCCTCGGATATTATATATAATGGATATGGTTGCATGCGGAAGAGCTCTTGGAAAGGGTGGGAACACCCGAGGTAATAGCATATTCGGTCTATCCAGGTTAGGGATAGTCCGGTCTTGTGTTGTAGGGGATCCCGGTGTGGTCCTCGGTACATTTTTCTAGACGTGTACTGTGACAGGTGATACCCCAGTGCCTAGTCATTCGTATGGAATCCATTCTCCAATACGTGCCCTTTATGGTTTTGGTTGTAGAGCCTAGTATGCTGGAATTTAATTAATGTAACAATTTAAGCTATTTGAATAAGTATCTATACTTAGACACTATTATAATATCAGATGATTTTGATATAAAATGTTTTGGTTATCGTAAGGTGAAAACCCGTCGTGTTTATTTGTGACGTGGTCTTACGAGATACCTTTGATTTTCAAAAGGATTTTGATAACATAAAAATTCAAATTTAGTGTGTTTTCTCACGCTGGTTTTCCAGACTAACTCGGGTGTTATTTTATTATAATGCTCGGGTTAGACCGAGTATTATAGATACTGGATAGGATGCTATGAAGCTCAGGAGACGAGCTGGATGACGAGACGTATCACATACTTGAGTTTTATTCCGTTGTGTATTGTAGGCTGTATATTTAGCACTTGAGAGGATGAGTTATTATAACTGTCATGTATTGTGTTATTGATGTGTTGTACTCTGATAATGTAATATGTAAATAACAGTTATAGTTGTTTTTGTATAAAGACATGTTATTATCTATTGTATATTGTTCCGCTGCGATTGTCAGATTCTCTGTTGTTATTTCTATTTTCTTCTCCTACCTCTTTCTTCTTTTCTCTAACGATCTGGTATTTCTGGCGTTCGATTGCTCGGCATGTAATACAGTGCACGTATTGATGTCGATTTCAAAGGTCGAAAATCTCGGTCGTGACAATAAACCTCTCTCTGTTTTTTATTTCAATTTTAATTTGTGTTTTTTATATTTTATTCTCTACTTCATTCTGTTTGGAGTTGACTATTGGATTTGTGGTGCTTTCATACTGATTGGGTGTTGGTGTCATTTTTGACATCAACACTATGGATCGGTATCGATCCATGGGGTATCGATCGGTGATGATGGATCGATGAAGGAGGACTTCACGTGGAGGAGTATGGTTTAGTTTGTTGAAGTCTAGGATCGCTGGCTATGGTTCGATAGTAGGGGAGTTGGAGTTACTTCGAGTTATACACCTACTTGCTTCGAGACGTAATGATGTTTTTTGCTTCAAGTCTTGGGTATGTTCACTTCAAGCTCATGCCAAACCAAACACTTAGCCAAATATGGCCAAGTGTAGGGTTGGTATCAAACCATAGGGTTCGATGATGATTTTGACGACGACAGCCTGTAATTCGATGATGATTTTGACGACGACAACGTGTAATTCGATGATGATGATTTTGTGATGGGAAGTGATGGCTTCGGTGATGGATAGCCATACTTTGAGATGTAGAGTAAAGGACTTTAAGTCAGATTGAAGGGACTGTTGGAGGAAGGTTACAGGACGCATGATGGTATTCTACGACTGATAATAATTATAGAGAATCATCCTAACCTTGGCGACTTCATGAGAGGAGTCGTAAGATCAGTTCCAGGATGTGCTCTGCTATATATGACGTGTGCAAATGGATAGTTGAGACTCGAGGGTTCCTAGGGTAGTCGTAAAGCAGGGTATATACTGTGGAAGTAAAGTAAAATAGGGATGAATAAGATGATAACACGTGTAAAGACGTTGTTAGACAATTCAGACATCGTCTTATTTGGGGCTGAGGCGGCGGCCTAACGAGTTGTAAAGGAACCGCGCATACTGGGGAAATGGTAGTGATTGGTCGAAGGGATCCAAGAGCTTTCAAGGGAAAGCAAATCTGCGCCACAAAATGTAGAAAACATTATGTAACAACCCGGGATTTCGTATTAATTTATAATCATCATTAAACGATTAACGTGCTAGTTTATTGAAAGTGAGAGTTTTAATTGGGTTAAAATTTCTTTAATAAAAATTGGTTAATTGTTGAATGGGCTTCAAAATGAAATCTCGGGACATGTTTTATTCTGTGAAAATTCTCTATGTAATGCCGTTCCCTTCTTATTTCAATTCAACCCGCTCCTTTATCAATATTCATTCGAACCCTAGAAAAAAAGAAGTAAATGAAGAAAATAAATGGCGGCTCCTATCTCGTTCATTCCTCTCCTCTTTTGCTCGAAAATTAGGGTTTTTCGCTAACTCGTTGGTGCCGGTTACAACTCAATTTCCTTGATTTTAGTTGCTCGTCTCTGAGATACTTCGGCTGCTTCAATTTGGCGAAAAAGGTGAGTAATTCTAATTACTCACATCTAGTTCGTTCTTTGTATGGTGCTTCTGCAATTCGTTTTTGCTTCGATGTTGTTTTATCTCGTCCTTTTGTTTTCGTCGATGTTGGTAACCGATGTTGCTATGAGAAATTTTACTGTGCTTTTGTCGTTCGACCTTGTTTTGGTGTCGATGATTTCTTTATCTCGGCCATTTGATTTTGTTTTAATGTTAGTGATTTCTGACTTGTTCATGACAAATAACTTCGTTTACTTGAATTAACGATGTTGAGGTCGTTCTGTTTGACTTCGGCCTTGTCGTTTTTTTGGCTTCGGCCCTATGCATTGTTTACTGTCTCTGGTTGCACTGTCATACTTGTTCGATTTATACTTGCCCTGGTCACCACGAATTTGCATTTGCTTTGACTTCGGTGGTTTCTGGACTTTGAGATGAAAGCGACGTTGTTCATTCACGTCTGACTTTGATTTATATTTGTTCGAACTTGCCTATTCAGAAATTGTTGTACAACTCATCTACATTTTGGCTTGTTCGGATTATTGCTTGATGCTAGTTTTCATGTTGCTCTGTTACTTGCTGACCATTTCAATTCTTTGTTTTTGTTTAAAACTGGTGCTTGCATTTGACTTCGGTCACTTGATTCTTAAACACATTGGTGATATTGTTAAACTATACCATATCCTTTGTATGATTTTTCGTAGTCGATGAATTCTAATGGCTTCAGCCTTGGATTGAGATTACTGTATATTTGTGGTTTCACTTTGCCGATGATACGCTGATGTTGAGACAATGAAATTGAAATTGAGTCTTCATTCGATAGTGCTGCTCACTTGACTTTATGATGTTGAATTTGGTTGACTATCGACCTGGTTCGATTTTCTTACTGTTTCATAACTCTGGTCATTTTGTTCATCCCTGGTAGCATTTTCAACTTTTACTTTGGTTTGACTTGGTTTTGTTGTTCCATGACCTTGGGTTTTTCGAACCTGATACTGTCTGGAGTTTAAATGGTTGAAATACTTACGTTGGGTCAACATTATATGTTGATGTCGTCCTTTATTTCCTTTGACTCCGGTCAGTAGAACCCGGCTTGTTCATGTGTCTTCAACTGTGACTCTAGATAGCACTGGTCATTGATAATTTGATTTGGGATGTGATTCAATGTCGCAGCCTGTTTCAATTGTGCTTTCCTTGATGTTGCACTTGCTTAAAACCAGTTTTGTAGTTACACCATGGTTGTTTCACTGTTGCACCGATGTGGCTGCTCCCTTATGTCTCAGCCTTGCTTGTGCCTATTTATGTGTTGAGCCACTGTTGTGTACTATCAGGTCCATATTGCATTTTCACTTGGTCATATGTTAGAAACTGATACATTGCATTATTCATTTGCATTTGGTCTTGATGTTATACTTCATTGTGCATTAGTCCACTTGAAGTTGTTGCCCTTGTACATTGTTCACTTTTAACTAGTATTGCATGAAATGTTATCACTGTCCTTGTGGTTTCAGACCTGCACATACCTATGCCATTTCTTTGCTTACCTCTGATTCATTTTGCCATGTGCAGTTTATTATGTACATTCATTTGTGTACATATTGCACATTCACTTGGTTGCAGTTTTATACTGCTGTCTCTTGCTTAGTGCATTAGTTTGCACTGTGAATTCTTGTGTATTAGTCTGTGAGCTTTGCCGAGTGTATTTCTTTTTGCTGTTGCACTGAGTTGAATCATGACAGCGGTGACTTGACCTTTGCATTTCGTTTGTTTTTTTTTTATTCACTTGAGTTGAATCCGGTATTTCGGGTTTGACCTCGTACTCGTTTGTGAGTTTTCAGTGTGTCTTCATGTGCACTTTGTTCATTTGATGGTTACTGGGTGGATGCTGCGCTTGTTGTTGTAGTTCCATCTGGTTCACTTTGCCCTGAGTTGGCGCTATTTGTTCTTGATGCATGGAGCTTTTATGTGATTCATCACTGTAGTGGCGAGGCAGTGCACGCGTGCGTGTACTGCAGCCACTCAGTATTGACTTGTTTTAATTGATGATTTCAATTATTTGAATTGTTTTGTGTTCAATTCAATATTTGGGGATTGTATTCGATTCGGTTCGATTGATCAATTTGTTGTGTCTAATTATCTATTCGATAATTAGGTTATGAGTTTCTAATTAATTATTTAATAATTAGATCTTGTGTTAATTGTCGTTTAGACAATTCTGTTGTTTTCTAAACTATCTTCATTGATAATCCCTTTTATTTATCTTTGTTGATGATTTAGGTTTGCTGATTTGTTGTTTAACACTGTTTAGTGTTATATCGTCCGTTATTCGATTCTTTTGTCGAGGAGTCGGATATACGAGATTTTTGTGACTGTCGTCTATTCGTTATTTGATTATTATTGCTTCTGTATATTAATAACTGAGTTTGAATTAGACTGACCCGTGTATTATTTTCTTTTGAATTTAATACTCGAGTCAGACCCGAGTTATTTCAGGTTGTAGATTTCCTGCTTTTAGTTGCGGTTTGAGCTATGAAGACTTTTCACATCTTTTGGAGTAGTCGTGTCATAGTATAGGTTGATATATATTCATGTATATTAGTTGATAATGTACGTGTATATATAACTTCCAGAGTCGACATTTGTAGTTGTATCATATGTATTGTGTCAAATGTATTGTAACTGACATCAGTTATATATATATATGAGACTTTTGTTATCTGTGTTCCGAATCTTTTTGTATCTGTGTTAGTATTATATATATTGTCCTAAACTATTATGAACCATCGTAGTTCGTTTTATACTGGAATTAGGTATGTCGATGGGAGTAAATAAATAAGAGATGAAAAATGAAAAATATATACCACTCCTATCGAGGTAACCAATACTAGTGTAAGGCCAACTACGGATGGCCGCTTCTATCCGCCTTATTCTTCGTAATAACAGACAGTATTTCTTTTAATACTCTTTGTTATTGTGAGCATAGAGGTGGGGCGTCACAGTTGGTATTAGAGCTTGGGGTTTATGGACATAATATAAAACATAACTTGGATGGAACATGTGTTACAACTATTGGTCGATGTTTTATTTGTGCTTTGAGTCAAAACTAAAGTTTTGAAATTATGATGAAATTTTTAAATATCTTTATTTAATAATAAAAGTGAAACTGTGTTTTGTTGATTTGATTAAATTGTGTTTTGTTTATCAGAGTGCGCAGCGGAAACAGTGAAACTATCTTCGCTGAGTACAACTGATAATCTTTTTGATTTAACAATCGAAATATGAAATTGGAATAAATTTCATTTGTTGTTTACATAGCTGTGTTTATTTTGTTTCCTTGAGAATTTCGAATCCGAATTGAGGATTCGAAACGATTGCAGTTATGTGATTTTGTTGAGATCTTTGCTGGTTTTCTTTTATGCTAATCATATATTGATTAGATTTTTGCTGTTTTGAATTATCTTCATTGAAGATACATTCGAATGATTTCTTTGTTCATTTTGTAGTACGTGCAGATTTGAGTTGCACGTTATTGCATTTATTTTACGTTGAACCGATGTTGGGTTATGAAACGTATTTTGTTGTCGTTATCTTCATAACGGGATTTTTACATCGGTGCTAAATTTTTGAAGCACGGTGTTTTGTTGGCATTTTAATGAATGAAAATTCACTGGTATTACATTTAGATGTAAATTATTTTGATGGGATTTTGACGTATAAAAATTACTGTCGCTTTGGCTTCAGTAACCGTCGAATTTTAAAAGTGGATTTTCAAGCGGTTATTCCGCAATGCTGATTTTGAGATCCGTTTTTAGGTGTTTTGGAAAGTACAATTTCCTTTTCGAAATTGTTACTAATATTGCTGCTTTAATCACGTGATTGGAAAATCGTTTTAAAATGAAAAAAAATTGTTTTATAAATTTTTAACAGTTTGCGCTTTCAAAAGAATGAGGAAGCGACTTAAACGATTCAGCAAAATCGAGGACTATGACCCCTTTCTTTTACTGATTCGCTTAACTCCGGACTTGTCCAGTTGAGAATGTGAATTGTTATTTTTATAAAATAAATAAAGTTGTTTTCAGGAATTTCACAGTTTGCACTTTCAAAAGAATGAGGAAGCGACTTAAACGATTCAGCAAAATCGAGGACTATGACCCCTTTCTTTTACTGATTCGCTTAACTCCGGACTTGTCCAGTTGAGAATGTGAATTGTTATTTTTATAAAATAAATAAAGTTGTTTTCGGGAATTTCACAGCTTGCACTTTCAAAAGAATGAGGAAGCGATTTAAACGTTTCAGCAAAATCGAGGACTATGACCCCTTTCTTTTACTGATTCGCTTAATTCCGGACTTGTCCGTTTGAGAATGTAAAGTGTATTTTTACAAAATACACAATTTTGCACTTTCAAGGAAACGATGAAGAGAATCAAACGATTTAGTAAAACACATGGTATGGGACATGTGCGTTTGCTATTTCGATTAATTCCGGACTCTTTAATTGAAATATCTGCTGTTTTGATGATTTTGATGATTTTGCACTTTCAAGGAAACGATGAAGAGAATTAAACGATTTAGTAAAACTCGTGGTTATGGGACATGTGCGTTTGCTATTTTGGTTAATTCTGGACTCATTAATTGAAATATTTGATGATTTCGTGTGCTTTCGAGCCACTTTGTTGGACCTTCGGGTCATTTGTTGGACCTCCGGGTCATTTGTTGGACCTCCGGGTCAATACCAGTACTAGACCTTCGGGTCATTTGTTGGGCGCCAAAATTTTGTTGAGTACTTGGTAGGCTTCGGCCATTTGTTGATGCACGTGCGGCGAACTAAAAACTCGCCATCTGATGGGATCGATCCAAGCTTTTATGTTGATTTTCTAGTCTTCTTAATTGATTTCTAGATATTTGTTGTTTCCAATTATCTGCAGGTAATTGGATATTTGTTGATTTCTGATTATCGTTTTTGATAATCGGATATTTGTTGTTTCTAATTATCGCTTGTGATAATTAGATATTTGTTGATATGAGTTCTGATTATCATTTTTGATAATCGGATATTTGTTGATTTCTGAGTATCGTTTTTGATAATCGGATATTTGTTGTTTCTAATTATCATTTGTGAAAATTAAATATTTGTTGATTGAGCTTTCTGATTTTCGTTTGAGATAATTAGATATTTGTTGATTCTGATTATTGTTTTTGATAATCGGATATTTGTTGTTTCTGATTATCGCTTGTGATAATTAGATATTTGAGATTTGATTATCGTTTTTGATAATTAAATATTTGTTGTTTCTGATTATCGCTTGTGATAATTAGATATTTGAAATTTGATTATCGTTTTGATAATCGAATATTTGTTGATTTGAAATATTATTATCGTTTTGATAATTGAATATTTGTTCATTTGAAATTTGATTATCGTTTTTGATAATTGAATATTCAATTATTTGAGATTTAATTATCATTTTTGATAATTAAATGTTTGTTGATTTGAGATTTGATTATCGTTTTTGATAATTAAATATTTATTGATTTGAGATTTGATTATCATTTTTGATAATTAAATATTTATTGATTTGAGATTTGATTATCGTTTTTGATAATTAAATATTTATTGATTTGAGATTTGATTATCGTTTTTGATAACTAAATATTTATTGATTTGAGATTTCTGATTAACGTTTTGATAATTAGATATTTGCTGATTTGAGATTTCTGATTATCGTTTGAAATAATTAGATATTTGTTGATTTGAGATTTCTGATTATCTGATGTTTTCTGATTATCGTTTTGTTAATTAGATAATTGTGTTTCCTGATTATCGTTTTTGATAATCGGACATTTGCTAGTTTTGCTGATTACGAGATTTTCTAGTCTCTAATTGATTCTAGAGTATGCTGATTTTATTAAATTGCTATTTTCTACCTTTCTCTGTTGATAGTTAGAGTTTGTTGATTATGGAGTTTGTGTTTTCTAGTTATTTGTTGGATAACTAGATTGCAGTTTTGCGATTGTGATTTGTGTTTTCTAATTATCTTTGTTGATAATTAGATTTTGCTGTTTTCTAATTATCGTATCGATAATTAGATATTGCTGTTTTGTGATTTCTGTATTCCTGATTATCTAATTGATAATCGGATGTTGTTGATAATTGTATTTATTTAGTTCTGTTGTTTTCTAATTATCTATTGATAATTAGATTTTGTTGAGAAATTGTGAACTTCTTTTATGAAATTAAAAGATTTCTTTGGCGTTTGTATTCCCGACTTTTACTTTTCTAGCTTAACCAGTTTATGTTAGAAAGATAATGGTTATTGACGACTTTGATTATGAAAATTGCGGGGACGTAATTTTTATAAGGAGGGGAGTCTATAACAACCCGGGATTTCGTATTGATTTATAATCATCATTAAACGATTAACGTGCTAGCTTATTGAAAGTGAGAGTTTTAATTGGGTTAAAATTTCTTTAATAAAAATTGGTTAATTGTTGAATGGGCTTCAAAATGAAATCTCGGGCCATGTTTTATTCTGTGAAAATTCTCTATGTAATGCCGTTCCCTTCTTATTTCAATTCGACTCGTTCCTTTATCAATATTCATTCGAACCCTAGAAAAAAAGAAGTAAACGAAGAAAATAAATGGCGGCTCCTGTCTCGTTCGTTCCTCTCCTCTTTTGCTCAAAAATTAGGGTTTTTCGCTAACTTGTTGGTGCCAGTTACAACTCAATTTCCTTGATTTTAGTTGCTCGTTTCTGAGATACTTCGGCTGCTTCAATTTGGCAAAAAAGGTGAGTAATTCTAATTACTCACATCTAGTTCGTTCTTTGTATGGTGCTTCTGCAATTCGTTTTTGCTTCGATGTTGTTTTATCTCGTCCTTTTGTTTTCGTTGATGTTGGTAACCGATGTTGCTATGAGAAATTCTACTATGCTTTTGTCGTTCGACCTTGTTTTGGTGTCGATGATTTCTTTATCTCGGCCATTTGATTTTGTTTTAATGTTAGTGATTTCTGACTTGTTCATGACAAATAACTTCGTTTACTTGAATTAACGATGTTGAGGTCGTTCTGTTTGACTTCGGCCTTGTCGTTTTTTTGGCTTCGGCCCTATGCATTGTTTACTGTCTCTGGTTGCACTGTCATACTTGTTCGATTTATACTTGCCCTGGTCACCACGAATTTGCATTTGCTTTGACTTCGGTGGTTTCTGGACTTTGAGATGAAAGCGACGTTGTTCATTCACGTCTGACTTTGATTTATATTTGTTCGAACTTGCCTATTCAGAAATTGCTGTACAACTCATCTACATTTTGGCATGTTCGGATTATTGCTTGATGCTAGTTTTCATGTTGCTCTGTTACTTGCTGACCATTTCAATTCTTTGTTTTTGTTTAAAACTGGTGCTTGCATTTGACTTCGGTCACTTGATTCTTAAAAACATTGGTGATATTGTTGAACTATACCATATCCTTTGTATGATTTTTGGTAGTCGATGAATTCTAATGGCTTCAGCCTTGGATTGAGATTGCTGTATATTTGTGGTTTCACTTTGCCGATAATACGCTGATGTTGAGATAGTGAAATTGAAATTGAGTCTTCATTCGATAGTGTTGCGCACTTGACTTTATGATGTTGAATTTGGTTGACTATCGACCTGGTTCGATTTTCTTACTATTTCATAACTCTGGTCATTTTGTTCATCCCTGGTAGCATTTTCAACTTTTACTTTGGTTTGACTTGGTTTTGTTGTTCCATGACCTTGGGTTTTTCGAACCTGATACTGTCTGGAGTTTAAATGGTTGAAATACTTACGTTGGGTCACCGTTATATGTTGATGTCGTCCTTTATTTCCTTTGACTCCGGTCAGTAGAACCCGGCTTGTTCATGTGTCTTCAACTGTGACTCTAGATAGCACTGGTCATTGATAATTTGATTTGGGATGTGATTCACTGTCGCAGCCTGTTTCAATTGTGCTTTCCTTGATGTTGCACTTGCTTAAAACCAGTTTTGTAGTTACACCATGGTTGTTTCACTGTTGCACCGATGTGGCTGCTCCCTTATGTCTCAGCCTTGCTTGTGCCTATTTATGTGTTGAGCCACTGTTGTGTACTGTCAGGTCCATATTGCATTTGCACTTGGTCATATGTTAGAAACTGATACATTGCATTATTCATTTGCATTTGGTCTTGATGTTATACTTCATTGTGCATTAGTCCACTTGAAGTTGTTGCCCTTGTACATTGTTCACTTTTAACTAGTATTGCATGAAAATGCTATCACTGTCCTTGTGGTTTCAGACCTGCACATACCTATGCCATTTCTTTGCTTACCTCTAATTCATTTTGCCATGTGCAGTTTATTATGTACATTCATTTGTGTACATATTGCACATTCACTTGGTTGCAGTTTTATACTGCTGTCTCTTGCTTAGTGCATTAGTTTGCACTGTGAATGTGAATTCTTGTGTATTGGTCTGTGAGCTTTGCCGAGTGTATTTCTTTATACTGTTGCACTGAGTTGAGTCATGACAGCGGTGACTTGACCTTTGCATTTCGTTTGTTTTTTTTATTCACTTGAGTTGAATCCGGTATTTCGGGTTTGACCTCGTACTCGTTTCTGAGTTTTCAGTGTGTCTTCATGTGCACTTTGTTCATTTGATGGTTACTGGGTGGATGCTGCGCTTGTTGTTGTAGTTCCATCTGGTTCACTTTGCCCTGAGTTGGCGCTATTTGTTCTTGATTACGGAGCTTTTATGTGATTCATCACTGTAGTGGCGAGGCAGTGCACGCGTGCGTGTACTGCAGCCACTCAGTATTGACTTGTTTTAATTGATGATTTCAATTATTTGAATTGTTTTGTGTTCAATTCAATATTTGGGGATTGTATTCGATTCAGTTCGATTGATCAATTTGTTGTGTCTAATTATCTATTCGATAATTAGGTTATGAGTTTCTAATTAATTATTTAATAATTAGATCTTGTGTTAATTGTCGTTTAGACAATTCTGTTGTTTTCTAAACTATCTTCATTGATAATCCCTTTTATTTATCTTTGTTGATGATTTAGGTTTGCTGATTTGTTGTTTAACACTGTTTAGTGTTATATCGTCCGTTATTCGATTCTTTTGTCGAGGAGTCGGATATACCAGATTTCTGTGACTGTCGTCTATTCGTTATTTGATTATTATTGCTTCTGTATATTAATAACTGAGTTTGAATTAGACTGACCCGTGTATTATTTTCTTTTGAATTTAATACTCGGGTCAGACCCGAGTTATTTCAGGTTGTAGATTTCCTGCTTTTAGTTGCGGTTTGAGCTATGAAGACTTTTCACATCTTTTGGAGTAGTCGTGTCATAGTATAGGTTGATATATATTCATGTATATTAGTTGATAATGTACGTGTATATATAACTTCCAGAGTCGACATTTGTAGTTGTATCATATGTATTGTGTCAAATGTATTGTAACTGACATCAGTTATATATATATATGAGACTTTTGTTATCTGTGTTCCGAATCTTTTTGTATCTGTGTTAGTATTATATATATTGTCCTAAACTATTATGAACCATCGTAGTTCGTTTTATACTGGAATTAGGTATGTCGATGGGAGTAAATAAATAAGAGATAAAAAATGAAAAATATATACCACTCCTATCGAGGTAACCAATACTAGTGTAAGGCCAACTACGGATGGCCGCTCCTATCCAGCCTTATTCTTCGTAATAACAGACAGTATTTCTTTTAATACTCTTTGTTATTGTGAGCATAGAGGTGGGGCGTCACACATTATGTACTGCATTTTTAAAGGATTCACTGGTAAAGAGTGAACTACGCACCTAGGTTGGGGCAAGGGAGTACTACGCCAAGGGAGGGTGAGAATGAGACCGAATGAAAAGGCAATCCGGTAGGATTCGAGGTGGGTCCAAGAATAGTAAAGGAGAAAAACTCCTTTGCTGGAGGTAGGGATGGAAGGATTATTGACGCCAGAGTAGGGATGCTTACTCAAATGCACACCTTGGGAAAGTGAGGAGAGGCATTCAACTTGTAGAGACTATGATGGGTTATTCCAAGCAGTTTCCATTTTAGCAAATGGTTAAGGACTGCGAGTGGCTGTTACATGGTAGTCTAGATTCTAAGTAAATAAATTGGGTCTGTAGGTGGTTGTTTCACAGTGGTCCGGAACTTAAGTTAAGGGATATAGAAGGAAAACATGTGGTTGTTTCTTTGTGGTCCAAGGCAAAGTTAATAAATAGTTGAATACTACAGGATGCTGGGTCTAAGCAATTTGAAATATGAATGAATTTAAAGGAACACTACAGGGGCTGAGTCCATGCAATCTAAACATAGAGAACAATTTGAAAAAATGGTACTGCAAAAGGGGTAGATTCCAGGCAGTATTAGTTAAAAAATAAACCTAAATGCGAATTCAAGTGAGGACTGCGCCAAGGGCGCAGCAATAGATAGGAATAGTAGATTAAAAAATAATCTAAAATGAGAACTAAGAGGGGACTACGTCGGTAGTGCAACAGTGCTTGGGGATCGTGTAAGAAGATATAAGGGGCATCGGTAAATAGAAACTACTTGCGCAGTATCTATGATTATTTCACTTATAACATTTGAATAGTAATGGGAAATCCCAATCTGTGCAGTACGGTTTGATCTCACTATATAATTGTTTTGGGGTAAGTATTTTTAATACCAAACTTCATGTTTGACTAGTATTTTTATTATTATTTGTTCCATACACTCAAGGGTGCTTATTTGAGTAGGCTGAGTGTATGAGATTAGAGTGGTATAAAAATAAGGATCGTAGTAGCAAATCGAAGACGAAACAGGAGGCTTGGTCGCTAGTAAAGACTTCTGTTTTCTGCTGTATTAAGTAATGTGGGTCGCATCATCATATGTTGACCTGGCTCTTTCTATATTTTTTCTTTATTATATTTTATCCCTGCACGGGCATGTTTTTGGGTTAATTATGATTGGAGTATATGTAAAGAATGTCAAAGAAAACTCTAGATGTAATGAAAATATTTAGCTGCTTTGTTTACTTATCTTTGTTTATTTAATAAATTAAACTCACTTTCTTTGCCCGAAGATAACTCTAGCGATGACTGCAGCATCATTGGCATTCATCTTTGAGTCTAGGATGGGGGATGTTCCAGTTTGGTATCGTAGCATTGGTTAGAGACACGTAAGTAAAAACAGAGCATATGAGAAGTATTTGGAATAAAGAATACTTAATGGAGGGGATGTGCTACTATATACATATACATATACATATACATATACATATACATACATATATGTATATATAACGTATTTGTATGCTGCTATATAGATATATAGGAAGATATATCTATCCTTCTATTATTGTTCGCTCCTTATCTTTTTGTTTTTGATGAATACTTGCTTAACATAAAAGGAAGATGGATTTGAGAAGTGGATGAGTTATTAGAGAAGGAGTAAGTGTGAGAAGGGAGGTTGAAAGTACATAGACTAATGAAGGGAATGAGGGAGAAATTCCTAGAGCAGTAGGAGAGGAAGCTGCAGAGCCATCCAATTGGGCAGGCATGGATGTAAATGTCTTATTTAGACAGTTTATGGCTCAAATGATGAGGAAGAGGCACTGAAGGTTGTTTAGCCAAGACTTGGTGTGGTGAGAGAGGATTTCTCAAAGATGAATAAAGATTATAGAAATCTAGGAGGGAAGACCTTTATAGGAAACGAGCCTGTAGTAGAATTGTTGAACTGGTTAAGAAGTTGTGAGCGCATATTTGGAGACTTAGGATTGAATTATGCACAGAAGAGAATATCGGGATCAAGATAGTTGCAGGAAGATGCACTGGATTAGTGGGAGATAGTAGTAGCTGAAACTCCAGAGGGAGATATCACTTGGGAGCAGTTCAAAAGAAGGTTTGAAGCATAGGTTATATCAGAATCTTAACATAGTGTGCTACTTAGAGAGTTTATTGATATGAAGCAGGATGACCTTACTATAGAGGGGTACATCCAGAAGTTTAATTCATTGGCTAAATATGGAAGAGAGATCATCAATACCCCAATGAAAAAGAATGAGAAGTTTATCAAGGGATGAAGCAAGGTCTTGATCATAAGGTGATGGCTCATCTAGCATCTCCCTTTGAGTTTGTTATTGACATAGCTAGAAGGTATAATGGGATGAACCAGGAGCAAAGGATGGTGGAAGTGAGACCCAAGGCGGAGCATATAAAGAAATTCTCTCCATACACAAAAGGCAAGAAGAGAGGGCCAAAGGGGAAAGATGGAGAAGTTGCTATTGCAGAGGTTGCTTGTTATAACTGTAGACAAAAGGGACACTATGCAACAAAATGTCCAATGCCAAGACATTTGAAGATGGACTGCCCATGGCTTAAAGCATGGATTTATGCTTTGGAAGGACCAAGGAAGGACCATCTATCGAGGAAAGAGGGAAGGGGAAAGTCCTGGAAGGTATGGCTTTGATTTTTGGTATTTCAGTTAGAGTACTGTTTGATACTGATACTACAAATTCATTTATAGTTAAAGACTTGGTTGATAGACTTGGGTTAGAAGTCACCTATTTTTTCACTACCTTACATGTAACAAATCTTATAAGAGGGTGTACCACTCTCAAATTGAGATGCACTGACCTAGATATTGAGTTAGGTGGGTGTAATTTTTCTTATGATCCCTACGTGTTTGACTTCATAGACTTTGGAGTTATTTTAGGGATGGACTGGTTGGAGAAGTATAGTGCATGGGTGCACTACATTGAAAGGATAATTACTTTGAGTCATCGAGACCGTAGAGATAGAGTGTATGTAGCCTTGAAAGAATATTGATAACTGAACAACAGTTTTTGTTTGCTTTATCTTTGGAAGAAGATCTTGGAGCAGTACGCGTAGTGAAGGAGTTCTGAGATGTGTTCGAACCAATTTCGGGGTTGTCACCCATGAAGGCGGTGGAGTTTTGAGTAGATTTACTATTGCGGTCTGAACCGTGTAGTCGACCCTAAGTAGAATGTCTCTAAAGGAGATGGAAGAGTTGAGGAAGCAATTAGCAGAGTTAGAAGGAAAGAGCTTCTTAAGGCCAAGCAGTTCACCTTGGGAAGCAACAGTAGTATTTATGAGGAAGTCTGATGGGTCATTAAGGCTGTACATTTAACTATCGGAAGCTGAATGAAATGATGGTGAAGAATTTGTATCATTTGCCTAGAATTGATAATTTGTTCGATCATGTAAGTGGAGCTAAGGTATTTTCGTAGTTGGACTTGGCTACAGGGTTCTACCATTTGAGGATTGCGGAGGAAAGTGTACCTTTGAATGCATTTAGAACAAGATATGGTTCTTAAGAGTGGTTGGTTACGTCATTTGGGATAAACAATTTGCTTGCATTCTTTGTGGATTTAATGAACATGATCTTCCACGATAAGCTAGATATGTATGTGTTGGTGTTTGTAGATGACATCTTAGTGTACTCTAAGGATGAGGAGGAGCACTTATTTCACCTAAGGCTTGTGCTGGAGTCGTTGAGACAACATAAGTTAAAGTCGAAATTTTCTAAGCGTCATTTTTGAAAGAGGGAAGTGAAGTTCCTAGGCCATGTGATTTCGGAAGGAGGGTTAGCTGTAGATCCTTTGAAGGTGGTGGAAACAAATGGGTGGAAGAGGCATAAGACAGTAACCAAAGAACGAAGTTTCTTAGGATTGGCTGGCTATTGCCAGAGATTTATCAAAGACTTCTCCTGTATAACTGCAATGATGACGAGGCTGACCAGGAAGGGTGAGCAGTTTGTTTAGGCGCTGGAGTGTAAGAAGACATTCCAAGAACTGAAGGATAGATTGACAAATGCACCTGTTTTGGTATAACCTAAAGGGAATGATGGTATGACTATATATACTGATGCGTCAGGCTTGGGGTTAAACGCAATATTAATGCATATGGGTAGAGTAATTGCTTGTGCATCTAGGCAATTGTGACCCCATGAAGTTCGGTATCCAATGCATGATTTGGAACTGGCAGCAATAGTCTTTGTGTTGAAGGTTTGGAGACTATATCACTTAGGGGAGAGGTTTGAGTTGTATACTGACCATAGTCTTTGAGATATTTGTTCTCTCAAAAAGAGTTGAACATGAGGAATTAGATGTGGTTAAAATTTCTAGCATCATATGATTTTGGGATAGAATATACCTCAGGAAAAGATAACAAAGTAGCAAATGCCTTAAGCCGAAAATAGCAAAGCTATGTTTTGGCTATGATAGAGGAATGAACTGTGTTGGAAACATTATCTGCATATAATGTGCAGTTTCGGTCTAGTGCAGGTTCGAGCAATCCATCCAAAATACTATCATGCTTAAAATTCAGGCCTGGGCCGGTATAAAGAATAGCTGAACTACAAAAGGGAGACAAGTTCTACGCAGACACAATAAGGAATTTGGACTCAGGAGTCGGAGCAGTGGAGCTGAAGGGGTTCGGTGTTGATAGAGAAGGCAGGCTGAGGAAGAATGGAGGTTATATGTTCTGAGTGCGTACGGACTGCAGAAGGAAGTATTCATCTTCCAAAGTTTACCATACATCCTGGAGGTACAAAGATGTACCAAGACATGAAGAGGAGTTTCTTCTGAGAGGGAATGAAGAAATATGTAGGAGAGTATGCGAGATAATGTCTTACATGCCAGAAGGTGGAGGATGAACATCAGAAGCCAATTGGGCTCCTACAGCCTTTTGAGATTCCAGTGTGGAAATGAGATTCATTATCTATGGACTTCGTAGATGGGTTGCCAAGGATAAGGGCATGGAACAAAGGCTATGGGTCATAGTTAATAGACAAACTAAGAATGACCATTTCATTCCAGCAAAGGCTAAGAGGACTGGGCTGAAGTTAGAAGAAATATATGTGAAGATGATAATGAGACCGCATGGGGTGCCTAGTACTATTATTAGCAATCGAGATTCGTTGTTCACTACGGAGTCTGCAAGAGGTGTTAGGTACAGAACTGCGCATGAGTACTGCATACCATCCACAAACAGATGGGCAGACCGAGAGGATTAATAGAGTCATGGAAGATTGCTGAGAGCATGCATTTTAGACTTCGGTGGATCTTGGGAGGACTACTTACACGTGGTAGCTATCAAAGCAATATTAGGATGGCTCCATTTGACGCATTGCATAAAAGGCCATGTAAGTCGCCTGCATGTTCCGTTCGCCTGATCCGGACTGGTGAGAACGCAACGCCGCAGCGCCCGCAACACCGTGAAACAACACTCCCAAAATCAAGGGTGCACCAATCGACAACAAGTATAAGTAGTTCGAAGAAGTGTGTCCACTTGAGGTAGCTAATCCTCCATTGGCCCGGCACAGCTCCTGTTTTAGTCATTTCCAATTTGACACAAGTGTCAAGGCTATCCATTATCGTTCTCTTTCTTCAGTCAACACGTACATCATTCCAACCACTTCATTCTGGATCATCACTCCGCGTATAGTTATTAAAGTGGTTTCGGTTTAGATAGAGAGTATATCCATTACCGATCCCGGTCTCTTTAATAACTTTCGTAATTATTACACCGATTGGTCGTTTATATATTTCAAACCAAATCAAATTCAATTTCAATTTCAACTCGTAAACCAACATTTCATTTGTCTTTCAAAATCAATTTCCAATATTTACGTTTCAAAACTTCCAAATTCATAATTTCAAAATTTTGTAATTCAATTTAAATTTCTATTTAAAACAATTCAAATATTGATTCAAATTCGTATATAAGTTTCATTTCGAAATCATTTAAATTAATTTGATTTAACATTTAAATCAATTTAAATTCATTTGTCGATTTCATTCAATATTCATTAAGTAAATTTTCCATTCAAAACAATTTCTATTAAATTTCAAATTCATTAAATCCATTATTCAAATTCAACTTCATTATATCAAAACTTACAAATTGAATTAAATTAAATTCATCAAATCAAATTCTTTAAATTTCAAGTCTTACATTTATTTCAATAAATCACATTTTATTTCTTGTTAAAGAAATCCAATTTCACTTATTTATTTACTTAGTTACAATTTCAAAGCTTAATTAATAAAGAACTAAATTTCACTTTTCAAGAAGTTCAATTTTACTTAATAAAGATTTCAATTCAATTTATTCATTAAATAATTTAATCTTATTTAATTATTAAATAATTCAAAACTTAATTAATAAATAATTTCAAAATTTAATAATTTCAAACTTAATTATAATTTCAAACTTAATTATTAAATCATTTCAACTTAATTCAATCATTTCTCAAATTAAACAACATTCTTTCATTAATTACATTGTTAATCTTTTGTTTTAAATATTAACATTTTCCCTTCATCAAAAATTCAAATTTCAACTTCATTTCAAAACCATATTCTTTATTCAAATAAAATCTTCGTTTTATTTTTAAATCAAATTATTGACCAATCGGGTTTTATTTAATTCTCTACCCTAAGTCAAAGTTAAATCTTTTGGGTATTTATCATTTCAACCCGATTCCAATTCAATTCAAAATCAAAACATAGCAAAGGGAACTTGCAGTGTGATAACTGGGATGGTGTCAAAGTAAATAAACAAGCAATAATAACAATCAATATCAATCCAATTATCAATTCAAATAATCCCGAAATAACCGTATTAATTCGCATTGTTATTTGTACGAATTAATATAATTATCTCTAGAATCTACACTATCATTTCATGTAGGTTAAAGATTATTCCACTAATTATTTATACGGTTTTTCACTTGTCATTCGATTTCAATTTTAACACTACAACAATTAATCCAATATACGTTCAACGGTTCAAAGTGTAATTATCACTATTCTATATGTCAATTAATTTAACAATTAAAATGGGTCATATTCAACTAATCAAATTCAACATATGTGTCGATTCAAATTTTAATTATCCTACGTCAAATTTATTTGCATAATATTTATCACTTTATACATTACAATTTTAACGTCCAATTGTAAACATCAAACAATCAATCCTTTAACAACCAAACTGGATTATCATTTCATATATAACAGATAATGGTGTCAGATGTCATAGGTGAACTGATACAGGTAATAACAGTGTAAATATCTAACAGCAGCATATTTCAATTGTCGTTTCAATTGAAATCAAATTTAATAAATAAAAGAACGTTAATCGTGAGTGAGTGCTCACCTTTCGAGGCTAGAGATGCACGAGAGGATGACACGGATACGCATACTGATACGGACATAGAAATTGAATTACGGATCCAAGCAAAGCAAATCGGCACGAATTCAACGATCAAAGCTGAATAAAAGAAATAGATTGAACACATCAGAATGGGATCGATGAAGAAAATTGGTATATGTGAACACATATGTATAACTATACACATAGCTATTTATACAAAATTCAACACATATTAAATTAGATATATATTCATTTTAAAATACATTTTTTTTTACAAAATCAGTAACAATATGTTCTTGTATGCAGACCTTACATTTATAACCAATTATATAATCAATTAATTCTTAAACTTACATGGATCGAATATCATAACAGCGAAATATACTAAGTATCTTATATATATACAAGATGTCAGACTAGCGTATATATATGAGTATGCTATAGATAAGACGAAGAAAAAAAAAACTCAATAAGCTTAGTATAAAAATGTATATCTAAACTCATATGATCTGTCACGCAACTTCTGTACTATATCCAAAAGACTAATATATAATCATATTTTATATGAATGAAAATGCCAAACCATCCCCGTATGTGAACACATATTATAGCCAAATTGAATACAGACAAAATTTGTACAATCTATGTATATATAAGATGTTTATATATATAACATACATTTTAAATAAGTGGAAATTAGCCAAAAGGGCCTCTTTAGTAGGTGGAATTAGTTTCTAGGACACACAACTGAAATAATTACTTTCAAGGACAAAACGCAAAATAATTAGTTTCTAGGGCCTAAAAACCTATGAAATTATGTCCTTGAAAGTAATTGGACTGTTGACTTTGTGTTTGAAATTTATTATTCTGCTGACTTTGGCCTTGAAAGTAATTTCTTTGAATTTATGTCCTAGAAACTAATTGGACTGCAAAGTTTGTCCTTCTGGTGAATTGCCCCTTTAAACAATGTATTTGACAGTAGGATATAAAGCGAGGGATTACAAAGCTTACTTGAATACCATATAATTATTCTTTCTACTCTACCTACCAATGCTACAACAGTATACCCAAAACTTCATCTACACTTATGTTAAAATAATATATTTTCAAAATCTTATATATATATATATCTGGTCTATAACTATATATATACACATATAAGGCACAAATATAAGCACTGCATATGTATACTTACATAAATATGTGAACTAACCTTCATAACTGATATAAATATATAAACTGACTTCTATTAAATAACAGAATATGCAAAACCAATAAAATGATGTAAGACATATAGATTTATATATATGGAATATGAAAGCTGTGAATATAATCAAATTTTAAGGTATGCATAAATACTTAACATAAACAACAAAATTATAAACTATATAATTAGTTAGGTGAACAAACATATAGCATATACCTAACAATCTCAAGGCACGGTATATCATACGTATCAATATATATGAGTTTAAACATATAAGTACAGTAATATATGTATAAAAATATACTCAACACATATTTCCCTTCGTTCGAAATCTAGTATTCAGTAACTCATCTAAGTAAAGTAAAAAAATGTGAACACTTTACATACAGCAGACTAGCACACATAAATCAATATCCTAACCCTTATACATATACAAACCTATATACTTATTATATACATACGGCCACACTTTATAAACTAATATATACTATATTAACTATACACAGAATGATTTATAGATAGACTTGACATATAAACTAACAAGATGCCGACCTATGTGTTTTATAAGATATCAAATTAAATTAGATATATATATACCATTTCATACGAAGAAGGCACGAAAACAGGAGCTTGGCTTGCTGTTCCTGCGTTAGATCTGAAGTGGATCGGTGGTTCTTCGGCTGGGGAAGGAAGGTGGGATGATGGTTGCTAGCGGAGGGAAGAAGGTGGTGAAGGCCATATGTGTTGCTTGGTGGCGAACTGAAGGGAGGGAGATGGGTCGCTGGCTTCGGGTTGTGTGGTTGTTCGTGGCCGAGCAGGTCTGGGTGGCGGGAGGAGTGTAGGCGGTTCATCGTTAGGCGGAGAAGAGGAGGGGACAAGGCTCGGTGGTGGATCTGGGTGTTTGGTGGATCGCGGTCAGACAAGAAGTTGTAGCGAAGACCAGGTGGTGATGCTCGGCTTAGGCGTGAGCTTAAGGCAGAGGGGATGCGGTTGAGGCGATAATATGAAATATAAGGAGGAGATTGCATGAAGAAGAACATGGACATAGCTTCTGGAAATGATGATAAGCAATGGGAAAAGTAATGTATATTTGCCTTTGTATGTAATTTCTTTTCAAACTAAAGTGGAACAGAAGAGAAAGGAAGGAGAGAAATAAAGTGGAGATTGAAGGGACGCAATATAAATTTGAAAGTCGGGAACAGTGAACATTTTCGAAATAACCAAAAGTTAAACGTTGAATTCCAAAATATTAAATGTAAAAAAAACTGTTAGACTTTGAACAGGTAAGTAGATAAAAGGATAGATGTAAACCAAAAGATTTTAAACGGTATCGATATGAAAGTCGTTTTACAGATTTCGTCATTACCCGGACCCTGAAATACACAAACAAATATACCGTTAAGATCAGCGCGACGAGACGATTAAAACGGTATACAGATATAAGTGGTACGATTATATTATAAAATTCGAATTTTCTACCAGTGGAAAATGCGAGAAAAACGTAAGAAAATAAGATCGACGGAGCCAAAGATGTCCGAATTTGGAAAAACGACAAACTGACATCTTGCTCAGAAGATGGTTTAGAATTTTTCTATGTAAAAATATTTAGTTTTCGGAAACATTTTATTTTCATCGCTTTTTAACTGATTAAATTGAAGTGAATTTACGCGCGAAATAAACTTTCATATTTTCGGACGAAAATTTACCAGTTGCTATGTTTAACTAGACGCATTCCAAATATCAAATTTATATTTCAAAATTTTATCGTTTAAAATTTCACAAAATTTCAATTAATAACGTTATTAAAAACCGGTTAAATTTACGGGTTGTTACACTCTCCCCCACTCAAAACTTTTCGTCCCCGAAAAGGAACGAGGTAGGAGAATAGAAACAACCAGAAAGAAAAACAGATTTTGAAATACAAAATAACAATTAATTTAAACCATATAAATTCAAATTTAAATTAATTTATATTCAATAATTGATTTAATCCATTTGATTTCACTAAAATCAATCTCAACTATTTCTAAATTCATTATCTTATTATCCCATTTTTTTAAATTTACAATTTCTAAAACCATAAATTTGAATAGTCTTTTATTATAATCATATTTTCTTCAACCATTTAAATTCTTCTTTATTCCAAATTACTGTTAAATTTATTCTACTTAATATATATACTCTCATATATTTAACCCATATAAATTAATTTAAAACGTAAAAGTTTCGAATTTAAATTAATTTATATTTACTAATTGCTTTTAAATTCAAGGTATTTTCATAAATTGATCTAATTTCAATTTATTAATTCTTTCAAAACAAATTTATTTTTCAATTTATCTTAGTTTTACTTATTATCCTATCTAACGTTATTAACATCTTTATAATCAAAATTTAGTGTATAACATTTATTATAAACACTCAAATTTTATTTATAAATTCAATTTATCTTATATATTATCCAATTACATATTCAACTTCTGAATGATTTAGGTAAGTTGTATTAGACTGCAGTTGAACAATATACAAATAAAATTTTCCCAATTCGATTATTCAAGTTTAAATATTTATTCCACATTTTGGTTTTATTTATAATTAAAATCATCCTTTAACATAATTTAAGAATTTGATTTCCGATTAACTTTAAACAATTTAGAGATATATATAATATATTTATATCAAATCAAATTAAATTTTAAAATAAGATACCTATATATATAAATCAAATTATACTAAAGAAATTCAAATCAAAATATTTTTCAAAACAAAACCGTAGCAAAGCTACTGAATGGTTTCTTCACTTCGAAACTCGAAAATGAATGTCGATGATGCGGCCGTCATCACCGAAATTATTTTCCAGCGACAAAGAGAAGAGCACTGATTTAATCATTTAAAATTCTTTGGAATTATTTATATTCGAAAATACTTTAAATTATACACATTTAAAACTTTAAAACCAAAGTTTGAATTCATCGGAATTTAAATTCTCAAATTTCTGATTTAAATTCATTTCAATTCAAATCAATTTATAAACCATGTTTATAAATTCATTTAGAATAATAAATGATAATCAAAATATTATCGTTTCAAACAACCAATTTAATTAACTATTTAATTCTAGAAAATTTTACTTATATATTTATAGTATAATTATACGAAAATATTTCATTTACCAAATTTGAAAAGAATATTGTGTCAGTTTGCTCTGCTCAAGTGTTTTGGAAATCATATCGATGGCGTTGATCAGACGAATCGATCGAAAACCCAAATCAACATCAACAACTCAAACAACACAGCATATATTAAACATTTTAAATATTAATTTACAAATACACTTCCTCGCTCGACGATACAAGAATGGATTTCAAAGCAAGGTTAGAGATTCAAATTTGATGGACTCAAATCAAAGAGAATTCTGATTCGAAGACAAATTCGAAAGAAAAGATAAGATGATTCAATAACAGAATCGGGAGATGGGTAAGTTGATTTAATTTACGGGCAACCTTAACCGGGTCGACCGTGACTTCAAGAATAAAATCGATGCTGAATTCGGAGGTAAATCAACACTCGATATCAAGAGATGGAATTCGGGTATAGCAGGTAATAGATAGCATCGTAAACCGAGGATACAGGAATCTCCGGTAAATCGATGCCTATTATAAAGGAGTTTCACCCCTTTACAAATCATTCGAAGATTGGCGAGACCGTCGATCTATTATAGATATCATTCAAAATGGAGTTATGAGGTGCTCCAGAATTGAAAGAAGACGAATAGTGAGGGACATGAATGAAATTTGGAACCGTAGGGAACGTTCCAAAATTCAAAGAAATCGAGTCGAAAGGAAGAGATTGAAACTCGAATGAGAGTGATTCTGTAAATACATTTACCCTATATGTTAAGTTTTGCCTAGAGCTACCAAAGCTCTGATACCAACTGTAACGACCTGATATTTTGGACCATTTGCATCCATTATAAGTGTATAGGTAGACACTCATGCCAGAATTGAATTGCTCAAAATACCGCGTTGTTAATTTAAATTTGGCAAAACTGAACATATACAGTAAATAAAATAATCACAGATCACAGACACAGAGTAATAATTTGTAGCGGAAATAAAAGAGATAGTAGTTCATGAAGCTACTATATGAATATATAAATACATCAGAGTTTACAACAGAAGAGTAATACGATACAACAGATACAAATCAGAATACATCACTGGAATCATCGAATATCTGAAAGCTGGATAGATAGCCGGATCTCCAAGCGAAGCTCCAACTCCAAAGGTAAGTCTCGAAAGCTGAACCACTCAGTCTGACCCGAGCGTAAAGCAAAACACAAAACACTCAAGTCAGGATTAACATTCTTATATTAATAAATCCAACTCAAGTGAAATAGCAATTGAAATACAAGTAACTCAAAGGATGTTTGGAATAACCATCCTTTAAGGATCCGTTAAACTATCTACTAGGTAGTAATATACGCTAAGTAGATAATGTCTATCAGTAATGTAAAGATATCAAAATAGCGTTAAGTCATGGCCCATTCCACCCTTAACACATTTTTATTCCCAAAAGCATATACAAGACCGTAGTTTCCCCAAAACCGGAAGTCACCAGAGGGCAATCCATATACTAAAGGTACAAATCAAAATCGTAGTGGTCGCGCATAAATGGAATACAAGTATGACAAGGCACATGAGGCAATACCCAAGGTAGTGATACTACCGTTCGCCTGATCCGGACTGGTGAGAACGCAACGCCGCAGCGCCCGCAACACCGTGAAACAACATTCCCAAAATCAAGGGTGCACCAATCGACAACAAGTATAAGTAGTTCGAAGAAGTGTGTCCACTTGAGGTAGCTAATCCTCCATTGGCCCGGCACAGCTCCTGTTTTAGTCATTTCCAATTTGACACAAGTGTCAAGGCTATCCATTATCGTTCTCTTTCTTCAGTCAACACGTACATCATTCCAACCACTTCATTCTGGATCATCACTCCGCGTATAGTTATTAAAGTGGTTTCGGTTTAGATAGAGAGTATATCCATTACCGATCCCGGTCTCTTTAATAACTTTCGTAATTATTACACCGATTGGTCGTTTATATATTTCAAACCAAATCAAATTCAATTTCAATTTCAACTCGTAAACCAACATTTCATTTGTCTTTCAAAATCAATTTCCAATATTTACGTTTCAAAACTTCCAAATTCATAATTTCAAAATCTTATAATTCAATTTAAATTTCTATTTAAAACAATTCAAATATTGATTCAAATTCGTATATAAGTTTCATTTCGAAATCATTTAAATTAATTTGATTTAACATTTAAATCAATTTAAATTCATTTGTCGATTTCATTCAATATTCATTAAGTAAATTTTCCATTCAAAACAATTTCTATTAAATTTCAAATTCATTAAATCCATTATTCAAATTCAACTTCATTATATCAAAACTTACAAATTGAATTAAATTAAATTCATCAAATCAAATTCTTTAAATTTCAAGTCTTACATTTATTTCAATAAATCACATTTTATTTCTTGTTAAAGAAATCCAATTTCACTTATTTATTTACTTAGTTACAATTTCAAAGCTTAATTAATAAAGAACTAAATTTCACTTTTCAAGAAGTTCAATTTTACTTAATAAAGAGTTCAATTCAATTTATTCATTAAATAATTCAATCTTATTTAATTATTAAATAATTCAAAACTTAATTAATAAATAATTTCAAAATTTAATAATTTCAAACTTAATTATAATTTCAAACTTAATTATTAAATCATTTCAACTTAATTCAATCATTTCTCAAATTAAACAACATTCTTTCATTAATTACATTGTTAATCTTTTGTTTTAAATATTAACATTTTCCCTTCATCAAAAATTCAAATTTCAACTTCATTTCAAAACCATATTCTTTATTCAAATAAAATCTTCGTTTTATTTTTAAATCAAATTATTGACCAATCGGGTTTTATTTAATTCTCTACCCTAAGTCAAAGTTAAATCTTTTGGGTATTTATCATTTCAACCCGATTCCAATTCAATTCAAAATCAAAACATAGCAAAGGGAACTTGCAGTGTGATAACTGGGATGGTGTCAAAGTAAATAAACAAGCAATAACAACAATCAATATCAATCCAATTATCAATTCAAATAATCCCGAAATAACCGTATTAATTCGCATTGTTATTTGTACGAATTAATATAATTATCTCTAGAATCTACACTATCATTTCATGTAGGTTAAAGATTATTCCACTAATTATTTATACGGGTTTTCACTTGTCATTCGATTTCAATTTTAACACTACAACAATTAATCCAATATACGTTCAACGGTTCAAAGTGTAATTATCACTATTCTATATGTCAATTAATTTAACAATTAAAATGGGTCATATTCAACTAATCAAATTCAACATATGTGTCGATTCAAATTTTAATTATCCTACGTCAAATTTATTTGCATAATATTTATCACTTTATACATTACAATTTTAACGTCCAATTGTAAACATCAAACAATTAATCCTTTAACAACCAAACTGGATTATCATTTCATATATAACAGATAATGGTGTCAGATGTCATAGGTGAACTAATACAGGTAATAACAGTGTAAATATCTAACAGTAGCATATTTCAATTGTCGTTTCAATTGAAATCAAATTTAATAAATAAAAGAACGTTAATCGTGAGTGAGTGCTCACCTTTCGAGGCTAGAGATGCACGAGAGGATGACACGGATACGCATACTGATACGGACATAGAAATTGAATTACGGATCCAAGCAAAGCAAATCGGCACGAATTCAACGATCAAAGCTGAATAAAAGAAATAGATTGAACACATCAGAACGGGATCGATGAAGAAAATTGGTATATGTGAACACATATGTATAACTATACACATAGCTATTTATACAAAATTCAACACATATTAAATTAGATATATATGCATTTTAAAATACATTTTTTTTACAAAATCAGTAACAATATGTTCATGTATGCAGACCTTACATTTATAACCAATTATATAATCAATTAATTCTTAAACTTACATGGATCGAATATCATAACAGCGAAATATACTAAGTATCTTATATATATACAAGATGTCAGACTAGCGTATATATATGAGTATGCTATAGATAAGACGAAGAAAAAAAAACTCAATAAGCTTAGTATAAAAATGTATATCTAAACTCATATGATCTGTCAAGCAACTTCTGTACTATATCCAAAAGACTAATATATAATCATATTTTATATGAATGAAAATGCCAAACCATCCCCGTATGTGAACACATATTATAGCCAAATTGAATACAGACAAAATTTGTACAATCTATGTATATATAAGATGTTTATATATACAACATACATTTTAAACAATGTATTTGACAGTAGGATATAAAGCGAGGGATTACAAAGCTTACTTGACTACCATATAATTATTCTTTCTACTCTACCTACCAATGCTACAACAGTATACCCAAAACTTCATCTACACTTATGTTAAAATAATATATTTTCAAAATCTTATATATATATATATATATATCTGGTCTATAACTATATATATACACATATAAGGCACAAATATAAGCACTGCATATGTATACTTACATAAATATGTGAACTAACCTTCATAACTGATATAAATATATAAACTGACTTCTATTAAATAACAGAATATGCAAAACCAATAAAATGATATAAGACATATAGATTTATATATATGGAATATGAAAGCTGTGAATATAATCAAATTTTAAGGTATGCATAAATACTTAACATAAACAACAAAATTATAAACTATATAATTAGTTAGGTGAACAAACATATAGCATATACCTAACAATCTCAAGGCACGGTATATCATACGTATCAATATATATGAGTTTAAACATATAAGTACAGTAATATATGTATAAAAATATACTCAACACATATTTCCCTCCGTTCCAAATCTAGTATTCAGTAACTCATCTAAGTAAAGTAAAAAAATGTGAACACTTTACATACAGCAGACTAGCACACATAAATCAATATCCTAACCCTTATACATATACAAACCTATATACTTATTATATACATACGGCCACACTTTATAAACTAATATATACTATATTAACTATACACAGAATGATTTATAGATAGACTTGACATATAAACTAACAAGATGCCGACCTATGTGTTTTATAAGATATCAAATTAAATTAGATATATATATACCATTTCATACGAAGAAGGCACGAAAACAGGAGCTTGGCTTGCTGTTCCTGCGTGAGATCTGAAGTGGATCGGTGGGTCTTCGGCTGGGGAAGGAAGGTGGGATGATTGTTGCTAGCGGAGGGAAGAAGGTGGTGAAGGCCATATGTGTTGCTTGGTGGCGAACTAAAGGGAGGGAGATGGGTCGCTGGATTCGGGTTGTGTGGTTGTTCGTGGCCGAGCAGGTCTGGGTGGCGGGAGGAGTGTAGGCGGTTCATCGTTAGGAGGAGAAGAGGAGGGGACAAGGCTCAGTGGTTGATCTGGGTGTTTGGTGGATCGCGGTCAGACAAGAAGTTGTAGCGAAGACCAGGTGGTGATGCTCGGCTTAGGCGTGAGCTTAAGGCAGAGGGGATGCGGTTGAGGCGATAATATGAAATATAAGGAGGAGATTGCATGAAGAAGAACATGGACATAGCTTCTGGAAATGATGATAAGCAATGGGAAAAGTAATGTATATTTGCCTCTGTATGTAATTTCTTTTCAAACTAAAGTGGAACAGAAGAGAAAGGAAGGAGAGAAATAAAGTGGAGATTGAAGGGACGCAATATAAATTTGAAAGTCGGGAACAGCGAACATTTTTGAAATAACCAAAAGTTAAACGTTGAATTCCAAAATATTAAATGTAAAAAAAACTGTTAGACTTTGAACAGGTAAGTAGATAAAAGGATAGATGTAAACCAAAAGATTTTAAACGGTATCGATATGAAAGTCGTTTTACAGATTTCATCATTACCCGGACCCTGAAATACACAAACAAATATACCGTTAAGATCAGCGCGATGAGACGATTAAAACGGTATACAGATATAAGTGGTACGATTATATTATAAAATTCGAATTTTCTACCAATGGAAAATGCGAGAAAAACGTAAGAAAATAAGATCGACGGAGCCAAAGATGTCCGAATTTGAACGACAAACTGACATCTTGCTCAGAAGATGGTTTAGAATTTTTCTATGTAAAAATATTTAGGTTTCGGAAACATTTTATTTTCATCGCTTTTTAACTGATTAAATTGAAGTGAATTTACGCGCGAAATAAACTTTCATATTTTCGGACGAAAATTTACCAGTTGCTATGTTTAACTAGACGCATTCCAAATATCAAATTTATATTTCAAAATTTTATCGTTTAAAATTTCACAAAATTTCAATTAATAACGTTATTAAAAACCGGTTAAATTTACGGGTTGTTACAAGTAGTAAGACCATACCAAAATCTATGCTTTAAATTACACCTTGCTATGATAAATATATGTCCTTAGAACTCTTCTCAATTCCACGGACTGCTAATCTTTGAATTATAGACCGTTGACTATCCAATAGTTATTGATCTGAAATTGATTTGAGATGAACTTTGATGCAGCTTTGTGTAGGTGTGATCAGCCAACAAGGAGATGAAAATAGCAGCTAGAAATATCAAATGCATTAGGGTTATGAGTTTTTTTATAGTGGAAGGAATAGAGAGAAAGGTGGATTAAATCTCTTACCTATTCTCCTTAAATCTGAGCCATCCATCTAAAATTCCCCTAGCCCATTTTTTAGCCACTCCATACATCTTTTTGGTCAGAATTTCCAACCCCTTTCATAGGCTTTAAACCCATTTTAAACCCAAATAAATATTATTAACTAAATTTAATTTAATTGCTTATCGATATTGCATATCGATCGATATATATTTATAACTATTATAAATATACAATAATATTTATTCCTCAAATCATATTCAAAATTTTATAATTAGTATTTCATGAATATTAATTAATTTAATTAATTTATACCAATTTTAAAAAAATTCAATCATTTGGTCTAAAGAGAATTCATCATATCGGTTGTATGACTCGTCGGGTGTAAATTTGGTCAGTGATTAACATCAAACTATTCGAATGTTAATGTTCACACCTCATTTAGCAAGTGGTGTGATATTTTAGCCAAATTTATCGCTTATTTAGTTTTGGTAAAATCCAATTTTACATTATTAAGCTTTACCTGGTTGTGACATTTATTTTGCACCAATTATCTTCATCAAAACTATATCACTTTGGACTTATGGAATAGTAATGGTCAAAATTCCAATATCATCCATATTCAACTCTATAGTCCAAACATAAAGTCCTTGGTTCAATAATAATAATTATTACCAACCGAAATGCTCTGGCCAGAGACTTTAACTTTGAGTTGACTTGAGTTGACCATGATACTAACCCTATATAATTGAGGAGACAAATCCTCTCCTGAATAGTGCTTCACTTCCAATACTTCCACTCGACCCAACTATAGTCACTAGATGGAACACGATGCCATGATTGACTACAATCAAAGTGGAGCTTTCGTGTTGAAGATCCATAGTATTCTCAAATCGAGAGAATTATGTAAATCAGTCACATTGATATTTTTTTACTTTAGTTATATTAACCAACAGAAAACTATCGAGTAAGTCATTCCATAATTATCCAATAACCATCAATACGTAGCCTCTAGGTGCCCCAAGTAGCCATGTGTAATACACTGCCCAACATTTGAGAGCGTCCCATACTATAGTCTCAATGGATACATCAATATCCAGTCTCGATGCATCTTGACTGGGAACATTTAAAATGGTATATTTATTTTCATTGTGATAAATTGCTCATAGTTACAACATTTTGTAACTACTATCACAAAATGTACCATTTACGGATTTTCTATTAAATATACTTTTAATTAAATTAATTAATAATACATTATATCGGGTATATAATGGAAATAAAACACCTTTTATTTCGAATAAGAATGGTTATCAAGTTAGATATATGTAACAAATTACATAATTGCCCCTAGGGCATACCCCTAACTCTATCAATCTCCCACTTCCACTTGGGGTAAATTATGGAATCTTCTTTCAACTTTGCCAACCAGTTTTATCTAAACTAATCGGGTCAGTCCCTTAATGAATGAGTATGCTATTACGTTTCAATTATTTACTATGTTAATCAACTCTCTCCGACGCCGATAAACTAAATTTATCATGTGGAACAATTCAGATTATGTCTCTCGACTTCTAGTGAGCTCTAAGTTATGTTATGAACTATATCATGACATTATTATCATATAACAATGTTATGGGATTCTCAACATTTGAAATTACCGTCAGCTCGGTTATGAATTTGTGCATTTATTATATATATACATTGTTTTTATTCTGCGCTATTCAAGTCAATGAATCAGCCACAATGTCTTTTGTTTAGAACATTTCTAACTTAAAGATTCTTAATTTGAATTTATTATTGACATATTATACTCAATACCGCTTATGAATTTTGAGTCTAAACGCTCCTACATAAGGAGTTCGTTGTTTCTGTAAACAATTCTCTAGTATTTCGCAAATACGCTAGAACACTCCAAACAACCATTAGTGATATCAATTTGAATTTGATATTTGCTTCATGTATCAAACGCATAAACAAATCATGATATCGTAGACAATATAATATGTATGATAATTCCTATTGCCAATGCATAAGGAACTCATCTCACATGTTCCGTATTAAACAATTTAATGAAATGCCTTTGCATATTGATTTGGGACATTCCCACTATCTTTTATACTCGCTACAAAAGACATCGTTTACAAATCCAGCGTCGAGTATTAAAATAACTATGGTTGATTTTAATATAAATACATTGTTAAAATCAGCAATGTGTTGTTTACTTGCAGTTTAGAAATATCAATGTACCTTTTAACGTTCTTTCTTATGAACACACGCTTCCTCTGCATTTTGATGGATGTCAAACTATTTGATATTTCTATCAAAATATTTGTTCAATTCTGATACTTATAAAATGATGCTTTCTATCATTTCTTGGATCATATCCAAAGACTCACAAACTCAATATCGCTCCCATTGACTTCGAGATATTTTGGTTATTATGTGTAAGCAGCTTACTTTAAATCATTATTTAGAATTTTCTGTTTCTCTAAATCATTATTTAGAATTTTATGTTTCAATGCATACATACCAAAACATGAAGTCATGCCAAACGATAATTTTGCGAGCAAATCCCAACAAACTTGAGCACATCGGATGTGAATCTATTACGTTAATTTCAATAATTGAAATTTATGGTAATATTATTATCAATGTGGCTCATTATATTCCAACAACACTTGTCTTTCTGATAAAGACAAATTTGCGGCCAATGGATCATATCCATTTGGATACAACTATTAAAATCATATTTTGATAATGTATTTGGAATCTATTTCGGATTTGTGCATCATACAATATTATAAAGGTAATACTCTTGATGGTTTAATTAAACAACCAAGGATTATATATTTTTGACATTGATAAGAAACTCATAGTTTATATTCAATTCGCGAGAGTACTTATTAGACACTCTGATTGCGATGTGTTCATTTAGGTTAGTTAATTTCATTTTACCTCGTAGTAGTCAGTTTAGTCTTAGACTATATCCAATTCCATTTTACTACCAATAATTTCTCAAAGAAATTCCTACACTATGAAGTTGGTATTTCTTGAAAAAACAATCGTTTCTCAATGCAATGGAACATGTATTCATATACACTTTATGACTTGCCTTTTATTTAAAACTGATTTAGTTCTAGTTTTAGTTTACAAAACTTATGTTTGAAACATAAATATGTCATCCAATGACAGTCCTTCCTAAACTTCTTTTATATTCATAAAAGATCCCTCACGAATAATTATTACGTGCAGACTTTCAACTCTCACAACCTGCCAACTACTTGATCTAGGATATGTTGGGGTTTCTTATAAACCCTTATCTTGTATGATTTTGTAAACTATTATTTAGATTAAATAATATTAAGCTTGCGTACTACTCTTAAGTACATGACCTTATAGAAATAAATTAACTCAAGTTCACTCACAATTAATCGTACATTGTCCAACAAAGTTTGATTACTTCTTATCAATACATCATTATGCATCACATGGAGGAGTGACTTCTTCGATTGAATCTTTATTCATTTTTAGGTACATTTGAACCTCCTTCCAATATACTCACTCATTTGATCAAATCATATCATTTCTATCGCATGTTACATTTTTTAGTTTCGTTGTATATTCTATGGGCTTACCATAGACTTGTACAAGAGTATCAGATATACATGTCCATGTTTGTGATAACTCATCGACGAATATGATGAAGTACGGGAACCGTTTGGGTATTAATAGACTTGTGTTTGTATACACTACATGTATCAATACGAAGAGTTCATCAACCCTTATGATGCTTCCACTAAATGGGTGCATAGCCCTTAATTATTTGAGATATAATTAACCAATATTATATGATTCATAATCATATAAATAAATTATTTCTCAAAATGACGGCTTAGTTTATAATTCCAAAACAATTGTAAATAATTTTAGATACTTCAGTATTTTCAATGCATCATTTTTGTTGTGAAAAAAATACCACATTACGCTTTTATTTCATAATGAATGTTCATAATATTCACATTAAAATATAATTATATCTATTTTTCAGTCGATACCGAAAAATAGTCATTATTTCATAAATAATGTTCGGTATGTTTTACGAAAATAATTTTTGTAATTTGATACAATCAATAAGAGCTACATGGTATGCTCCTACTATTTCCACCATTACTATAACAACGTACTAAAATCGGAGGTCCATCATTCACTTCATATCGATTATTTATTTCATATTCTACATCTAGTTTACAACGGAGAGTTCTTTTATCAAATATCTTGAACTCGGAGAAATAAATCTCATAGAAAACAATTTCCTATGTAAAAGTACATTTCAGAATAGAAATTGTATTTCTCATTCCAATGTTAAGTATCAATTATTATTAAATTCTCATTTTTGATGTTTCTTTATGAAGCATAAGTGACTATTCACCCTCTTCGTCCCAACTATACCTTAAATCACATCTACTCTTATACACTCATTTTTATTTCTATATGGTCGACCATTCAAAAGAATACCCTTACTACAATGTCAAAATGTACTCTTTACCAAAACGCACCGATCATCCTTACCATTTAAGGATATCAAATATGTTGCACTTTACGTAAACTGATCAAACTGACAATTCAGCGATTGAGTTCTGAGATTTATATTACAGGTATGGTCTTGTGTTACATTTAGCATAATGCGATCCTTTTGTAATCAATCAAATTGAATACTAGAACTCACAGTATTGTTTATTGACTTATTTCGAATGACCTAACTTCATCGAAGTATCGTACATTACAAACTATAATCGTTCCTCATATGACATTTATATGTGATAGTGTATGGATCAAATATTCATAGTTTTGTATTGCTTTTAGAGTTTGAAACTCATAGAATACAAATAAACAATCTCGACCGAATAAACACATAAGCGAGCAAATCAGAAACGTAATAGGTAGTTGTAAAATCATGAGCTTGCATGGGTGTTGAAACGTTAACATGCAGTAAGCATTAAATAGTAAGAAAATGCCGTATTTCTATTTGTCTATTTTCAATTCAGTTTATTTGTATATCTTAATTGATAAACGTTTCATCAATCATATGAAATGCATAAATTTATCACTATAGATTATTGTAACATTATATAGCATATGTTCTTACGATATTCGTTTTCTAATAAGGCTCTTACTAGTCTTTTATGTTTCACCAAACCCTAAGTTGAAACATAGAAGTTTTTCTACTTCAGCAGTGAGTGTTAGGACTTGTCCGTCTTGGAATTTTGGCCTTGAGTCTGCTCAACAAGTCATAGCTCCACGGATGATGTATAACTCCTTATCGATTGTATCATATACAACTTCTAACCCTTTGGTACCTTGTCCTAATTCCGCTTCGACCTTGAGTCTGCTCAACAAATTGAAACAAAATTATTCACTAGTACCTACTATATCATTGCGGCCTTCGTATAGTATATGTACCTTGAGTTTGCTTAACAAATACATATAGTTATCTTACTTCGTCTATTCATTATATTAATAATATTACACATAACATCCCCAGCTTGAGTCTACTCAACAACCAAGAAGTATGCAAGTAATTTATTAATAAATATATGGTATAGGACACATTATATTGAAGATTCATAATCTTCAATATATTATATTGAGTGATATTGACTTATGAAATAATGTATTTCTTGTGAAATACCCTCGTGATTCATGTGTCGAATACATCTAAAATCACGGTATACGTACATTTATATATGTATTTATTCCCTAAGTCTGCTTGGGTTTCTTAATGTTCCACCTTTAGTTTATACGTTCATATTATATAAGTTTTCTTATTATATAACTTTTTTATTTTATATTACCTATATAATAATCTTATGTATAACATTATAACAATTAAATGTTATTTAATTAATTTTTAATTAATTAACATTTTATTCAATTTTATATTATTTTAATATAACATTTATATTAAATATTTATTATGTACTAGAACCTTTATAGTATTACACATATATCTTATATATGCGTATATTCATCAATTAATTAATCTTTTATTTATTTATTTATTTAATCAACCTTTAATTAATATATTTATTTAATTTTTAATTAAATTATATTAATTTCAAAGTTCAATTCATACATACATGTATACTTATGTTGTTTTAAACATTTTAAAACAACATAACATATATCATAATATATAATTCATGCATACTTTTATTAATTAATTAACTTATATAATTAATTTATTTTAGTAATATTATTAATAAATTTTCAAATTTTGGAATTAATATTTATTTTCAAACATTTTGAAATTTTTTATTATATTATAACTTTTATAATATTTATATACCTTATTTTAAATTTAACTTTTAAATTTAAAATCTTATATTTTAATTTTCAAACAATTTTGAAAATTAGCTAAGGCCCAATTCAAATTGGGCCTTTTCTACTAGAGATAACTTTTGGGCTCTAATACTAATGTTTGAACTAGGCCGGCCTGTAGTAGAAGTTATCGGTGAATTTCAAATTTTTTTACCCTATTGGATCTTTATTGGGCCTATGAAGTCTAATTTATCTAGAATATTTCTAAATTTAATTTAAATAAAATCTTTTATTTCATTTAAATTTATAAATAATTGACTGAATTTTATTTAACTTATGTTAAATTAAATATGATGGTGCATATATGTAACATATACATATATGTATGTATGTGCATGTGTAACGTAATAATCCATGCAAGGTATAATATGCCTGTATATAAATGTTGGGATTTGTATCGCAACGAAACTTATATATATGTATGTATTGCACAAATGTAAAATATTAATATATATATATATATTAAATTAGATAAGGGAATATATATATATGTATACATAATATATAAAGTTTTTCTTTTAAATATAATATACATGTATATTTTACAACATTAAAATAACACACGCACACACACGCACACACGCGTGCGCGCGTGCGCGCACACACACATGTGTGTGTGTGTATTCGTATATAATTATATTTGTAATATATAAAATATTTATAAATATGTGTATTTAAAAAACTTTATATTATATAATTATATCAATTATGAATAGTAAATATTTATTTTCATAGCGTTCCAGATCCAATACACAACACATTAAATATTTTATTATAATTTTATATTATTAAATTATATATATTAGCCGAAAACTTTAAAATGATATTAAAAATATTTTTATAAATTCAAATATGATATTATACGGGCACGAAAAAAAATTCCATAATTTTATGAGTCAAAATTATATTTTTTATTATTTAATTAACTTTGGCCGCATAGTTAAATGATTTTTTAAAAATAATAATTTTGATTTTTTAATTTTGGGTTTTCAGCCAAGAGATAATAAGGCGATGAAGAATTTTTATAAAATTTAAAATATAATTTTTGAAACATATATTATTTTTTGTGAATTATTCAACTTATGTTTCGATTTAAATAATATTAAGATTAGTGAGTAAGTATTAAAAAATACTTTGTTTTACCTAAAAATATATTTAGTATTATTTTGTTTTTATAAAAATATAAGATCAATTTTAACATGATATGATGGCATAATTAATTATAAGTCTTTTTATTTATTTAATATGACATATTAATATAAATATAATTAATTAATAAAATACTAAAATTAAACTAAATTTATTTGGCTGTGTATACATAAGATCTGTATAAAAAATGTTTTTTATTATACACACATATAACCATTAAATATGTGACAACATTCATACATATAGGAATCTCACCTAACTAACACTATAATTATGATGATATATATAAACAAGCAATGGAATTTTATACATTAATTATAAGTCGTATGAAATATTAAGACCATACCAAAACTTATGCCTTGAAGTACACTTTGTTTTGATGAATATCACTCCTTAGAGCTCTTCTCGATTCGGTAAACTGCTAATCTTTAAATTGTAGACCGTTGACTATCCAGTAGTTGTTGATTTGAAATTTATTTGAGGTGAACTTTAATGGAGCTTTGTATAGGTGTTGTCGACCAATAAGGAGATGAAAATGGCGGCCTAAAAAGATCAAGTGCATTAGGGTTATGAGTTCTTTTATAATGGAAGGAATAGAGAGAAAGGCGGATCAAATCTCTTACCCATTCTCCCTAAATCTGATCCATCCATCTAAAATACCCCTAGCCTATTTTTTAGCCAGCCCTACATCTTTTTGGTCGAAATTTCTAGCCTCTTTCATGGGATTTAAACTCATTTTAAGTCCAAATAAATATTATTAATTAAATCTAATTTAATTGCTTATTGATATCGCATATCGATCGATATATATTTATAACTATTATAAATGTACAATAATAGTTATTGCTCAAATAATATTCAAGTTATTATAATTAATGCTTCATAAATATTAATTAATTTAGTTACTTTATAATAATTATAAACTAATTAAATCATTTGGTCTAAAGAGAATTCATTATATCGGTTGTGTGACTCATCAGGTGTAAATTTAGTCAGCGATTAACATCGAACTTTTCGAATGTTAACGTTCACACGTCACCTAGCAGATGGTGTGACATTTTGTCCAAATTTATTGCATACTTAGTTTCGATAAAATCCAATTTTACATTATTAAGCATTATCCGGTTATGGCATTTATTTTACACCAATTCTCTTCGTCAAAACTATATCTTTTTGGACTTATAGAATTTGGTAATGGTCAAAATTCCAACGTCATCCATATTCAACTCTATAGTTCAATCACAAAGTTCTTGGTTCAATAATAACAATTATTATTAACCAAAATCTCTGGCCAAAGACTTTGACTTTGAGTTGACCGTGATACTAACCCCATATAATTGAGGAGACAAATCGTCTCTTGAATAGTGCTTCACTTCCAATACTTCCACTCGACCCAACATAGTCACTCGATGGAACGCCATGCCATGATTTGAATATAATCAAAGTGGAGCTTTCGTATTGAAGATCCACGGCATTCTCAAGTCAAGAGAATTGTGTAAATCAGTCACATTGCTATTTTTTGTTTGAACTTGGTTATATTAACCAACATAAAACTATCAAGTGGGCCATTCCATAGTTATCCAATAACCATCAGTACGTAGCCTTTAGGTGCCCCCAGCTACCATGAGTAATATACTGTCCAACATTTAGAGAACCTTACGTACTCTAGTCTCAGTGGATACATCGATATCCAGTTCCGATGCATCTTGACTATGACCATTCAAAATGGTATATTTATTCTCATTATGATAAATATCTCACGGTTACAACACATTGTAATTATTATCATAAAATGTACCATTTATGGATTTTATAGTAAATATACTTTTAATTAAATTAATTAATTAATATAACACATTATATCAAGTATATATAGAAAACAAAAACCTTTTATTTCGAACAAGATTGGTTATCAAGTTAGATATATGTAACAAATTACATAATTTCCCCTTGGGCATACCCCTAACTCTATCACATAATGTGTTTCACATATCATGTTTGTAGAAGTGCATTAGAGATCCAGGTGCAGTACTCAGTCGGAGCGTAGTAGAAGGCCTAGTCAGAAAGCCAGATATGATTTATTTGCGCAAACTGATTCATATATCCCATCGAGATGAGAAGCAGCTTCAGAACAAGATAGTGAAGCTATTATGTGTCCAATGGAGTGTAGATCGAGAGGGCTGCATGTGGGAAACAGAGGATATGGTTAAAAAGAACTATCTAGAGTTATTCATTTCATATTATCGCATGAGCTATGTATTGAATTGTAGACCACATATATATGTATGAATATTATGGATGTTTATCGTATTAGTAGATAGCACTAGTACATTTTGTATGCATGGATTGGGAATTCATGGGCATGCTTAGCGTAAGCAGGGGATAGTTGGCAAATCTCGACCATGCCTTAATTGAATTTTAGGGGCAAAGTTCCTTTAAGGAGGGAAGGCTGCAATGAGCCTAAATTTTTAGTTAATCAAATAAATCGATTAAAAGGACGAGGTGGGCTAAATAAGAGAAATAAAGGGAAATTAATTAATGGAAAAGAGGTATGAGGGCTCAAGCCCAAATTATTGTGGGACAATAAACATTACTCTTTTTTATTTATTCATTTTCATATTACTAATAAAAAGCTAGAGAAGAACTCTAATGGTGACTTAAAGAGGGTAAATAGAAAGAAAATAAGGAAAACGCAAGCTAAAGGGGATTAAGGAGACCAAAGTTAGACATTTTAAAGATCTATGTGTGTTATACTTAACCTATCTACATCGATCTCTAGTATAAGGTTTCAATCAAGATTTGTATGTTTACAAGTATGATGGAATTCATACGGATTTTATTAACAAATATAAATGTTTAATAAATGTAATGGGGCTGGATAGAGAAACATGGGATGTTTAAACGTGTTTCCCCTTCTTTAATTATTTCAAAAGTTAATGGAAATTTTATATGATGTTCTAATCAAAATTTTATAAATTAGTTTTTAGTTTGAGAAGTTCCTTAAGCTTATATGATTTTATTTGATTTATTGAAGGAGCACAGCTAGAAAATAAATGAGGAAAACACACTTAAAAGTCCAAATAAAGATTAAGTGTGTCAGAACAAGTGTTCACAAATTTTCGGGGAATTAATCAGAATTTTCTAAGTAATACAGTGGGACATGTGGAGAATTGCGGGACGCATGAAAATAAAATTGTAGGGAAAAATATATTAAAAGGTGTTGGGAAAAAGATAAACCAGATCCAAATCATTAGCTGAAAAGAAAGAAAAGTGGCACTGCAAATAACTGAAAGTAACACAGGGACGAATAAGATGATGACACATGCAAAAACGTTGTCAGATAAGTTAGACTTTGTGTTTTTTGGAGCTGAAGCGATGGCCTAACGAGTTGTAAGGGAATTGCGCATACAGGAGAAATGGTAGAGATTGGCCGAAGGGATCCAAGAGCTTTCAAGGGACAGCAAGTCTGAGTCGCAATAATGTTGAAAACATTATGCGTCGTAATTTGAAAGGACTCACTAGTAAAGAGTGAACTACGCACCTAGGTTTGAGCAGGGAAGTACTGCGCCAAGGGAAGATGAGAATGAGATCGAATGAAAAGACAATTTGTAGGATTCGGGATTGGTCTTGGGATGGTAAAGGAGAAAATCTCTAGGGCTAGAGGTAGGGATGTAAGGGCTGTTGACGCAAGGGTGGGGACGCTCACTCAAGTGCACACCTTGGGATAGTGAGGAGAGGCATTCAAGTTCCAAAGATTGCGATGGGTGATTCCAACCAGTTTCCAATTAAGCAAATGTTTAAGGGCCGTGGGTGGCTATTACACAGTAGTCCAAAGTATAAGTAAATAAATGGGGACTGTAGGTGGTTGTTTCATAGTGGTCCGGAACTTAAGTTAAGAAATATAGAAGGACTACATGTGGTTATTTCTTTATGATCTAGGGCGTAGCTAATAAATAGCTGAATACCGCGGGAGGCTGGGTCTATGCAATTTGAAATATGAATGAATCTAAAAGAACATCGTAGGAGGCTGAGTCCATGTAATCTAAACATAGAGAACAAATTGGAAAAAGGGTACTGCAGCGAAGGCCGATTCCAGTCAGTATCAGTTAAAAGACAAATTAAATGGGAAGTCAAGTGGGGAATGCGCCTAGGGCGCAGCAGAAGGTAGGAATAGTAAATTAAAGAATAATCTAATGAGAACTAAGCAGGGACTGCGCTGTAGGTGCAGCAGTACTCGGGGACCACATAAGAAGTTATAAGGCGCATTAGTAAATAGGAACTGCTTGTGTAGTATCTATGATTATTTCACTTATGACGGTGAACAGTGAGGAGAAAACTCAATCTGTGTAGTACGGTTTGGTCACACTATATGATTGTTTTAGGGTTGTTCGCACCAGTTTTAGGGTTATTCGCACCGGACTTTATGTTTGACCCATTTTTTTATTATTATTTTTCCCATAAACTCATGGATGTTCAATTGAGTAGGCTGATTTTTTGGGATTAGACAGGTATAAAAATAAGGACCGTGGTAGCAGATCGAAGACCGAGTAGGATGCTTAGTAGCTAATAAAGACTTTGTTTTCCGCTGTACTAAGGATTGCAAGCCACATCATCGTATGTTTGACCGGCTCTTTCTATGTTATTTCTCTATTATATTTGATCCCTACACAGGAACGTTTTTGGTTTAATTGTGACTGAGGTATGTGTAAAGAATCTTAAAGGAAACTCTAGATGTAATGAAAATATTTAACTGCTATATTTATTTATCTTTCTTAAATAAACTGAACTCACTTTCATCACTAAAAGATAACTCCAGTGATGACTGCAACATTATTGGCCTTCATCTTCATGTCTCAGGTGAAGGAGGTTACAGAAGGACACTGTAGTAGAGGAAACTAATTTTTGACAGTTTCGCTGAATTTCATACTAAAAAAAATTGTACTCTCTTTTCCATTAAAAGTTCGTGCTATGAGAAATATAAGATAAAGCATTGACCCATAGACGTAGGATTCCTTAAAATGCGAAGCACGTAAATCCTTGTGTCCTTTATTGTTTTAGAATTTATTTCCTCGTGTTAGTACTAGATTTTGTTTAATTTTACTTGAATTGACTACAAAATTGAAATTGACATCTTCACAAACAGTTAAGGTGCATCAACCTAATTGTGCAACCATTAAGCAGCATAATTACCAGATTTTATGGCAAACTTAATATCAATTAAGTTTGTTGATTCTCAATTACAAAAGCATCAACAACCGTAATTGCTTCGTAATAAAATCGGTGTTGTGAATGAAAAATCTCGCTAACCGAGACATACATTGGATGCTCCAAGTAAGCCTAAGGGTAAGAAAATTTTAGTCATAGCAAGTGATCAATGATAAAGTCCGTGGTGATTTAAATGCTTGACAAATTGTATTTCATGTTAATGAGTTTGAGAGTTTCACAAGAGACCGTTTGGGGTTATGGATCAAGAGTTATGAAGGTTTGAAGTTTGGATGGAAATGAAGCAGCTATAAATCGCACTGGCTGCATTGTTCATTCTCCTTCCCCGGTCTTTGATGTTAAATATCAATTAAGTTTGTTGATTTGTATTTTCATGTTAAGTTTGAAGTTTGTTGATTCTCCTTCCTCGCTCCCTCCAAAACCGCTCCTTATTAGAGCTGAAATAAAACATCCAGTTTATTCCCCTTCTTCTACATAACCGTTTATGAATATATCTAGAAATTAAGAATCATAATTTCATTGTTCTCTAAAAATTAAGATTTTCTATTATCTGCGTTGCTCTTTGCATTTGGTTCCTACAGATTATCCGAACCTTTGTATTTATTTATTTATTTATTATCCTAACAATTATATAATCTATACTATATTATTATTACCGAGTTAGGTTTCAAGAGCGTACAAGTCCTCTTGAGTATTTTGTGAATTTTAACTCAACAGTCGCGTGTTTACTTTTTCTTTCTTCTATCGCGCCTCTCTCTTTCCTCCTTTTCGATTTTCACAATTTATTTTTACGCAAGAAATCCAATTATTTTTCGTTCAGGTCCAAAAGTCTATCATCTCCTCAATTTGTGTCTTTTCAGGTCTGTCGTTGTTGTCCTCTCCTTCTTTCAGCATCGCCAGCACCTTTAGGTCTGAATCACCACCATATCGACTGAGCTGCCACTATGAAGTGCCATGCCATCGTTTCTAGACTAGCTCCAAACTTTTAGCCCTCTTCTGATCGCCATCTACAGCTATCGAAAATTGGATTTCCATCTTGCGTCTTCCTTTTTTTTCACTGATTGATTTGGATATAAAATATTCAATTAAACTTAGGTATCAAAAATTATATTGAATTGATTATGAAAAATTATTGTAGATTCAAAGAATTGTTGCAGGTATACAGGGCTGATTCATGTTGTATATTTGAGGTAGGATTATCTTCGACCTAGGCAATTAGTTTCTAATCAGTCACTGAGAAAGGACTAGTAGATTCAGGGATTAGAGATATTGAGCGGGTACTGAAAAATGGTATAGCATCGAATGTAAAAAAAAATCATTAGATAGTTGGATGATGGTTTAAATCTAATTATATTATTTCTGCCTCCATTGTTAGGTTTGGATCATGGAAACTAACATTTTATATAAATTCCAGTTCTTTTGGATTCGTTTGTATGTTTTATTTTCCAAAGAATGATTTTAACTTGCTTTTTTGTTTTTTTAACTATGGTTTTCTATGCAATTTCCCAGCATTGGTGAATGAATCATTTTTTGTCGAATTACGGTAAACCATATGTATTCCTAATTTTCTTTCCATGAAATTTATTTGTAGCTAATACTCTAAATGACTATAATCAAAATGTTGTTTTCATAGTTTTAAATGTTTCAAGAGCACACAAGACCCTTGAGGATTTTGTGGATTAAAAACTCAAGAGTCGCGTGTTTGCTTTTTCCCTTCTTCTATCGCACCTCCCTCCTTCCTCTTTTTAGGTTGTCACAATTTATTTTCACGCAAGGAATCGAATTCTTTTTCGTTCAGGTCCAAAAGTCTCTCCTCTCCTCGATTTGTGCCTTTTCAGGTTTGTCGCTGTTGTCTTCTCCTTGTACCACCGTCGCCCACATTTTTAGCTTCGAATCATCGCCATACCGACTGAGCTGCCACTATGAAGCGGCATGTCATGGTTACTAGGCTAGCTCCAATCTTTTAGCCCTCTTCTGATCGCTATCTACATGTATCGAAAATTGGGGTTTTTTGCATCTTCCTTTTTTTGTCACTGCTTAATTTCGATATCAAAAATTCAATTAAACTTAGGTATCAAAGTTCTGTTGAATTGATTATGAAAAATTATTGTAGATTCAAAGAACTTTTGCAGGTATATAGGGCTAATTCCTATTCTATATTTGAGGTAGGATTATCTTCGACCTAGGCAATTGGTTTGTTATCAACAACTGAGAAAGGGTTAGTCGATTCAGGGATTAGAGATATTGAGTGAGTACTGAAAAATGATATAGCATTGAATGTAAAAAAAATCATTAGATAGTTGGATAATGGTATAAATCTAATTATATTATTTCTGCCTCCGACCATGAAAACTAACATTTTATACAAATTCTAGATTCATTTTGTATATTTCTATTTTCCAAAGAGTGATTTTAACTTGCTTTTTGTTTGTTTGATTATGATTTTCTATGCAATTTCCCTGCATTGGTGAATGAATCATTTTTGTCAAATTACGATAAAACATATGTATTCCTAAATTTTTTCCATGAAATTTATTTGTAGCTAATACCCTAAATGACTATAATAAAAATGTTGTTTTCATAGTTTTAAATGGGTTCCTGAAAATAGTAAAATTCGATCTTTGAGAAATTGATGATGGATTTCCAGAATTAATAAGTTTATAACTCAATTGCATGTATTTAGATGTCCAATTTCATGATGTCTGTTTTACTAGTTGATATAACAGTGAAGTATCATTACACATTTGAACTTTAAAGACATCAGAGACCCTGAAATATCAAAAATTTTCTATACATTGGTTTAATTTCGTTAAATTATTTTCACCCGTGATGTCATTGTCCCCGAACCTTAAGATCATGGTATTCATTGATACTCATTTAAGTAAACCCCACGCCGTGTGTCTACCCCGCTTTTATTTAGTCGTCGCACACGGATGCTTAACGTTGAAACTCCCACTGATGGTTTGGCGTTGGGATTCGAACCTGTCCGGACACAATCCTTTGGTTTCCATCTCTCAGCTCCCAAACCAACCGAGCTACGAACGGCGGGTCCCTTCAGCAATATTGACATGTCGTTTAAACTTTACTTTTCAAGAGATAAAAGCTGCTAACTAAAAGTGGTATAATACTGAGATTGTATCTTCTTTAGGGTAACAGTGTTTGCGATGTGATCATGATCTGTTCAAGATTAGGATACATTGTACTCACCTTTTTAGAACACCTTGAGAATGGTTTATTCTTTTAAGAGCATTTATCATACTTGGCTGAAGATTGCATAAGAATAGTTAATATCTAATAAAGAGTGTTGAAATGTCTTTTGGTTTGATATTCTTTCTGTTGAACTAAACTTAAAATTTAAAACGTGTCAGGAGAGTTGAAGACTTACCAATTACATTTGATGTGGCAGGTGGAGCTTGATAATTATGGATTATAGTGTATTGCCGAACAATTTTAGACTTTTTAATTTGTAGGCCAAATTTTTTTCATGTGCAAATAGTGTAAATCATTATGTGACAATGAATTAGTAAGAACTAAATATAACAGATGTTGATGCTACACTATTGGAGTTAAGTTGAGTGTACGTCCGTCGGAGATCTTATAAAAGTTATTTCCTTTGTAAATTTTTGTCCTTGAAGAAGTCATACTATCGTTACATGAGAACTTCAAACGTTTACAAACCCATCTATGCCTGTTTGCAGTAGAATGATAGTAAGTTGTCAAACAATAAGTGAATATACTATGAATGAATACATTTTTAGAGAATAAAGTAAAAAATTGTTAAACAATTTGGTAATCTGTTTGCGAGTTTGTTAATGTACTGAATGAGTATATTGCCAATTTCATTACATAATAGCCAATATATTTGTTGATGAGTGTAGTAATCTGTTTGTAACGTGCATTATGATTAACATAATATTTTGTCAAATCATTCTCTCAAATGGTCTGTTTGGAGAAATTTTTATCAGTCCTAGATTAAAAGCATCTGTGGATAGCCCCACCAAAATTTTGTTTTTCCATGAAGTGAAAATTTTGGTCATTTAGAGTTTGGACAAAGCTTAATTGTTTCTATTTTAATGCAATTATTACTATTTTATTAAATAAGAAGTCACTATAAATATTTATGATTGCTTAAAGTAATTAGTTTCTATAACCTAAAAAATAAAATTAATAAATGTAATTTTGTAAAAAAATAAAACAATATTAATGCTTCTACACCCCTACCTAAGGAGGTTGGCACACTCCTTAGATTTTTCTCCATAGATTTTCCTCCATAGTGTCAAACATTGTATTATTTTCCAACTTTAACTGTCAATATAAAAAATTAATATTTCACACAAGAAATAGTAATATTTTTTTAATATTAATTCTCATAATATCAATTTTATTTAATTAAATTTACAACATTTAAGTTTTAAGAACTTAAAACAAATTAAAATCTACGATGACAAAACAAATGAAACGCAAACAACTATTCACCATTAAATTCTACTTTCTTTCTCTTTTCATGGCAAAATAACACACTCATTTCGTTGAACTTTCTCCTTTCTTACCCCTTTAATAATCTCTTATCAAACTCCTTTTTTTTCAAGAAGGTACACAAAGATCTTTTGCAATCATATATCGAGGTTCTCTACAGATGGTGGTATATCTTTAGATCATCCATCAAGAGATCTAGAAATATATCTTTGGATTAATTTTAGTAGCTAACCAAGTTGAAAAAAGAACTAATTATCTTATTTATAGTTTCAAATTTTTAGTATTCCATTTTATCCATTTGTATCTAATGTTGCTCTTACATTTTAAATGCATGCATATTTTGAATTGTGTCAACTTCAAAAGGTAGTTATTTTAGTTTTCTAAATGAGCAATTTTGGTATGGGTGAATCTTTATGCATGATTAGTAACAAGTTGCAACGTTTGTGCCTCTATTATCCATGGTTGCTAAACTATGATTTACTTGTACGTTTTTATGAAAAAATAATGTATTTTTTTCAAATGGTCGCAAAATATTTACAAATAAAAATTGCAGATACTTCTAAAGGATATCCGAATAAAATTCAAAAGAAATTATAGACCCAAATATTTGACAAGAATTCAGAAACAAATCTACATATTTGCAAAATCATAAATTCCAATTTTTAAATATTTGAAAAATGAATGCATAATTCAAAATAAAATCAGCAAAATGAATGAATATAAAAGATGTTCAAATATAATTGTAAAATCACACCTAATAGAAGGATAGTCCATTAGAAGATTATAATAACAAGAAAAAATGAATAAACTGAATTGTGTGATATATTGTTCAAGTTAGGGTTCAGGTTTGGAAGAAGTAGATTACGACATCGCATGTGAAGATGGGCAAAATTTGAAATTAGTTACTAGGGATGACTATGAATTTTTTTTATTGGGGATGAGTTTCTAAAGGGTTAAATTTGAAAATACAGGAGTCATCCTAATTTTAACTAAAATATTTTGATTGGTACCCATAAGACGAAATCCGTATGCATAAATAAAATTTGACATCAGTTTAATTGCAGGCTCCATGAGAACTAAACGCTGCCCTGCAACGATCTAGGAGCTAAAGAAAATTTTCTTCAACATGTGATAGAGAGGACAAGCTCTAAAAGGGTACGGTACACACACAAATTAATTTCACTATGCAATGCTATACATCAGCTCACTTCACTAACTGATTTTAGAGCATTATCCACTAACACTACAACAAAATACATTTTTTACAATGGACAATGCCAGTTGTAATAGATGTTTAACAACGGGCTTGCAACATCATAATATGCGAAGTTATAATAGACCGATGAGATTGTACAACTATTTATGTCTGTTGTAAATTCTCATTGTAGTAAAAGAATTTTACAGCTGTTAGTAGCCGTTGCAATAGGATCTTCTACAACTGTAACTATCAATTGTAAATCAATAACAGTTTTCTAAAAAGCATGATATTGCAACTCTTACTAACAGTTGTAGTAGCTTATAATAAAACTGTTTTTGACCGTTGTAAAATAAATGCAAAATTAAAAAAAAAAAACAATTAGCTAGTACGGTTTTTATACTACAATGCACTTGTATCAATATTTAATAACTTAATAACTAATAAATATTATCATAAAACAACCAAAATCATACATTCCAAAAGACTAAATATAATTACATTCACAAAGTTCTAACACACATTCCAAAAAGCTAAATAAAATTACATTCATAAAGTTCTAACGTCATACAACACATAATCCATAAAAACACATCCAAGCAACAATTCCAAAATACATATCAAATTTTAAAATAGAGTACATAAATAGGCTAAACACATAACCCATAAAACCAAAAAGCACATAAATAGGCTAAGAGATTCATAACCTATCATCAATCCATGCTCCTGAAATATAAGCATAAAGTTTACTGTTAAATAAAGAACAAAAGTAGTTCTAATCACATTATTTTTTTATATATCACTAGCTAAAAATAAAAACCAAAATTATTTGTAAACTAGCTAGTAGCACTTGATCACAATTACTAGACCCAGCTGCCTGTCATTTAGGTTATATAATCAGGGTTCTTACTACTAACAATAATTTTAGTGGATCTTACTTTAAACATATGACCAAAGATCAAATTTTACATTCTGTCAAAGAGAATTAGTATGGAATCCTATACATCATGTAGTAAGCTTATACTGCAGTATTGCGCTGTTTCACAAAGGAAATTCTCTTCTTCTTTTTAGTGCAAGTAAAAAAAAAAAGCTAAACAGGAATTTCAAAATAATCAAGGCGAACATTTACATCTAATTGCCTGCCAAACAATTTCATCGAGGCATAAACAGATCCTTCCATACTTATCCATGAACGAGCGTTCAGTTGGAGATTTTCCATATACATCCTTAACTGATGCCATTATAGCAAATATGACCTCTGACACTAATTCAATAAAAGACGAGTATATACTATATAGGCTGAGCAACACTTGAACTAATAGAGAAAAAACTTATCATACAATTTTAAGGACTTACAAGCAAGTTCATCATACTGGTCCTTCACAACAGTGTATATGCAGACATCCCCAAGCATGGCATAGACAATATACACGGACCTATATGCAACATAATATTATTGTTCAACAAATGAAAAGCTTTATTTTCAACCATTTAAGTTTAGTTGTGATTAGCAGTTTATCCTGACTAGTGAACAAAACCATACCATCGTTGTTGACTCATGATTGTTAAAGCTAAAGATATTCCATTGCATGAAACAAACCTAGCAAGTTCATCGCACGCATGCATAATCGTTATGGTTAAGATAGTCTAGTGATGCCTATTATGCCAGTTTGCTATCAATTTATGTTTTTAAGATTTGCTGTCGTCCAAAACGCATGTGTTTAATATAGACAGTTGTCAATAAACATACATAATATAAGAATGTACTTGCGAGTTGCAATGAAAAGCTCTTCGTTTTAACCTCTTTAAGATTTTCAGCTCCCAGCTTAATTAGAAAAGTTCTCCAATGCACACTGTCCTCTGTGGGAACCCCATGAAATCTTTAATGGGCGTGGATTATGTAAGTCACTACTACTACTACTACAGAATATATTAATATACAGTATTTCAGATAAATGTCTGAAATTAATAATAATAACTAGAACTCGGTAACAACAAGGCAGTTGTAAAGCTGCACTCATGTTTTACTAATTCTATTTTTCACCTCAAATGGATATAATGCTTTTGGCCTAGCTTTTGAAACTGATCAATAATATAAAGCTCAAAAGAGAGAGAAACCTTATTATTGGCATTTGAGAAGCAAGGGGTCAAACATGGGTTCAAATCCTTGAGAAACATTTCATCTGCACTTCCATTGCAAGTAGTTATGGGACATCCAAAACTGTACAGAGAAAATTTGTATAGAGACATATAATGCATACACGAATTCATAAATAAGCAAAGCAACAGGAACCCATGTCTCCTTAAAGAATAATGCATAAACAAATTTGCCAAGTATACTCTGACATGAACAATATTTCGCATGAAAAAAAACCAGTAACTTTACAATAACATATGTATATGTGCTATTTTAAGGCATAGGTGAATACGCAAATATGCATACCTATAGGAATTCATTGTTCCACAATGAATACAGTACAATAAAAAAAATCATGTATACTCCTAAGTGAACAATATTACTCAAATAGCCATCATTGAATCAAGTAAAATAACATCAATTAGGTTATAGGTGAACCCTTTTAAAATTAATACCAACAGAAACCCAAATCAGTTAAAAATCAAGGTTTTTTCTGAAAATGTTATCTCAAGCAAGCGAAACACTGATAAATGAGTGGACTTTATTGAAAAAAAATAATTAGTTTTAAATGGGTCGCCTATTTTACCAAACATATTACGTGTCGACGAATTATAAAGAAAATCTACAAACTTACGGCCACATTTTTGTTATAACAAATATGAATAGATAAATATGGAGAAATGACGGAATAAATAAGTAAACCTCGACCTAAGTCAGAATAACTCCCTGTTGCTCAAACCAGTACCCGTGAAGTCTGGCGAACTTGTGCTGGAGACTAGGTATTGCGGTAAAGAAAGTGGAGGAAGGAAAAATTAGACGGATTTTGTTTCGGTCGGTGGATTTTGAATCTAGGGTTAAAGAAAAATGGGCGGAAGCGGGAAACTAAAATCAGCAGGAGGGACATAAGAGAAGCTAATGCCATAACCATTCATTTCATGGACATTATTGTAAACTTTTATCTTTGAAATTAAAAAAAAAATCAAAATTTAGTTTAAACTTTATGAATATTTTTATGTTTATTTTATAAAAATTAAATTTTCAAATTTTTTGAAATAATAAATAATAAATATAATTATCAATTGTAATTATTAAATATAACATATTAAATAATAAATATTACTTCTTAATTATTAAATATTAATTACTTATTAATTATTAATTATTAAATATTAGCCTTAATCGTTAATCGTTAATTATTTAATAGGAATTATTATCAATTTGTGGGGTTATTATTAGTTATTAATATTATAAAATATTAATTAACATTAAATAATATATTACTAATAATTAATTATTAAATATAATTAATAATAAATAATTAAATATTAATATTATTAATTACAAATTATTAATATTATAAATTATTTATTATAAAATATTAAATATAATTAAATTTTAATTATGATTTATCAAAAATTATTTACTAAATATTAATTATTAATATTAAATATTACTTATTAATTGTTAATGTTAATGTTAATTATTAATTATTAAACATTAATTCTTATTTATTAATTATTAATTATTTAACAATAATAATAATTTATTAATTATTATATTAATTATTATATTGATTATTATATTGATTATTAATTGTTATATTAATTATAATAATTAATTATAAAACACAATTAATTGTTGATTATGAATTATCAAAAATTAATTACTAAATATTAAATATTACTTCTTAATTATTAATATTGATAACTACATCTTAATTATTAGTTATTAATGTTAATTATTAATTCTTAAACATTATTTATTAATTATTCATTAATTATTATTATTTATTATTTATTATTTATTGAATAGTAATTATTAATATTAATTAATTACTAAAAGTTATTTCATATTTCAAATTAATTATTAATTAGTATTGGTTAATAGTAATTATTATTTAATACGAGTATATACCCACGTCCAAGTGGGCCTGCATTTAATCATAATGTGCATGCATTTATAGTTGCACCCGTGGAAGTAAATTTGACAATAGCATTGCCAGTATAAACTGAATTGAGGCAACGACCGAGAAGACTGAGACAACTGAAGAACATTCATAGAACCAATAACTTGAAAGCATTCGTAGTTTTATCATTCATTTCTTTTGTTTTAGTTTATTTTATACTACTGAAAATGGAAATAATACTTGTACCTTTACATGCTTATGCTCTTTTAGTTAATGTAAGTTGTGAGCAAAAATGTATCAAAATAGATCAGCGATTAATTGTTCTTTACCACTCTTTTGTAGACTTTTGTCCTTTATGCTTTCAAGTTACTCTTTTGGAAACCAGCTTTCAAATTACTATTTTTTCTTTTGGAAACTGGTAATTTCATATTTTTCTTTCTTAAGTTTGTACTGCTTATTTTTAATAGGATTAATTACCCAAGAAAAATCTTTATATTTTATTTTTATTTTAATGATTTTTTTTCTTCATTTTCATTTGTTCCGGCATTCAAGAAAGGAAACATGAACCTCAAAGAATGGACATGAAAAGAATAAAAAAAGGAAGTATAAAAAATTAATTGTTTGTATATGCAAGCCTGGTATTCAGATAGGGTAAGAATTCTTGAGGTTATACGTATAATAAATCCAAGAAGTGTATTATGTGGTTCTATCACTACTAGGACGGCAGCAGATAGCGACGGCTTTTAGCTGTCGTCGGCCGTCGCAGGCCGTCGCAAGCCGTCGCTATTTACCTCGTCGCCCAATAGTATCGCGACGGCTCTGTCACCAAAATAGCAATGGCTCGCGACTGCAAATGTGCCACGTGGAAATTTTCCAACGACTACATGGCGTCACTAGCCATCACTACGCGACACAAAATTTTTGCACTTTAGCCGTCGCTAGCCGCCGCTAATCTGCAATATACAGGCCGTCGCTAGCCGTCGCTAATCTGAAGCAAAATTTGTGCACTTCAAGAGCCCATACACACTTCCACCGACAACCATCAAATACCATCATCACAGCCAATATACACTATATTCATCAACTATAGCCATCATATATCCATCATATAACATCACTATACATTTAAATAATATAAAATCCAACCAAATCTCATTTTCAAATCCAACCAAATCAAACAATATAAAATCCATATCAATATCCATTAACCAGAATATGTACATAGTAATAGGGCTGTAAATTTTGTTCGACTGTCCGATGTCCGTTCGCGTCCGTTGCCGAAATACGTCCGTCCGAGTTCGTTCGATTTTCATTTAGGACATGAATTAGAACAACAAAATTTGTACGAGAAAAAACCTTGTTCGACCGATGTTCGTTCGAATTCGTCCGAATTCGTTCGAATTTCTTATAAGTCGGTATATCCATTATGTTCTTCAAAATATTTATGACAACTGTTTGGTTGGTTGATTAAGTAAAGATCATTAAAATGCTTTTTCTTCAGTATATATACTGATAAAAATAATATAATTGATAGAAATTATATTAAAAATATAAAATATGAAGTAAATAGCAATGTTCGTCCGTGTCCGTCCGAGTCCGTGATCGAAAAACGTCCGTCCGTGTCCGTCCGATTTTATTTAGGGCATGAATTAGGACAACAAAATTTGTCCGATCATAAATCTCGTTCGGTCCGTGTCCGGTCCGATTTCATTTAGGACAGAAACTGAACACACATCCGTCCGGTCCGGTCCGACCGATTTACGCCCCTACATAGTAACCCGAAATTTCTACATAATATCCCGACATATATATACATAATAGCCAACCAAATCCATCAACTAGAAGTTATCAAAATATGTACATAATATCCTGAAATATATATACACCAAACCAACCAAAATGTGTATATACCAAACTATAACACGAGCAAACAAACATACCTACTCCTCGCCATCGCTGCCGTCCTCTCCAGGCATCCTCCCATGCTGTTGCAAATAAGCCGCAATCCGCTCATTCAGCTGTTGCTCAAAGAAACTCTTCCTCCAATCATTTATTTCTTCCACTGTCGCCCTCAACTGAGCAATCTCCGCGTCTTGCTGCGACCTCCTGTATGCACTCTACATTCTCATCGCCTGTAAAATAGTTCATAATTATTTATATATTAGTATATATATAATATTATTAAAATTATTTAACTATTCATATGCATGAGTAAATTTATATATTAGTACATGTCAAAATTTACCTCCACATTTCCATAGCTATACCGTCGACTAGTCCGAGAAGGTGGGTCAATAATAGCATCCCATATATGATTCTCCTCCTCTAACGTAAGCTCTTCCCGACTAGTGGACTGTGCTACACGAGCCTGCTCTGCTTCGTACCTTTCCTGCGATTACAAACAATTGTTTTACACGATAAAAACCGAATTTCAAATTTTTGAAAATAAAATAAGACAAAATATTGTTATTAACAATAAATTAATTTACCATTACGGATTGTGATTTGTCATCCGTCCACTCATACGAAACATTGCCCTCTTCATCAGTCCTCTCCACGGCATGCGTGGCCTTGAACAGCTCGGCCATAGTGGGCTCGCGGTTGTATCTCGCGGCCTGAAAATATATAAATATTATTGCTAATCTGATTATAAAATATTGTACTAAAATGTAAACACAGTTTATAAATTTAATTACCAGCTCTCTCTTGTGCTCCTGAAAGAATTTGGAGCCACCACGGTGCAATGCAGGATTTTTATTCCTGTTTGCCCGGTTCCGCGCAGATAACTCCTACAAATTAAAATAAATTATCACGTATATATCTTGCGAGATTTATATTAGATTTAAATAATAAAGAAAACATATTTTACTTACTTTTGCTGCCGGACTGTCCCAAAGCCGAAGAAATTCATTCCATACACCCTCACCCATCCAGTTCGGCTTTTTCCCTGCATTCTTAGCCTTGGACAATGTATCCCTATAATTTTTTCTCATTCGTTTGTTCCAGTGATTTTAAAAAATGTCCAAGTCGTCGGGGTCAACGCGGACTGCAGCCTGTAAATTAAAATTATTTTAAGTTATATACATTATATTAATTTACAACTGAAATTCAAACTACTACTTACAAGTAAATCCGCCTGTATTGCGTTTTTGACGTGAGGGGGGATGTCGTCCCAGCGAGGCCAACAACCATCCATGCGGCTCTGAAATGCCTTTCTCGAAACCTGTAAAATATAATCTGATGGCTCCACCTCAAAGCCACTGCAAAAGTTATGATATACATGTTTAGTGGATTTTAAAACTTATACTTTAAATAAAATTGATACTTACCCAGCACTTCTAGGAACAACTTCTGCAATAGGACGTAAGTCCGGTGCAGTGCCACTACCACCTGCACCGGGAGATGGGGATGGCGTGACATTACCACCTACACTCCGTCTCCTGCCAGACATATCTGCTATAGAAAAACAATATCATCAGAGAACAATTATAGAAATTCACTACTACATAGCATGTTTCAATCACTTTCATAGAAACAATTATAAAAATTTACTAGTACAAAACATGGATAAAAATTATATAAATAATCATCACAGAACCATAATAGAAATTCACTACTACATAGCATGTTTCAATCACTTTCATAGAACAATTATAAACATTTACTAGTACAAAACATGGATAAAAATTAACTAAATGATCATCACAGAACAATTACAGAAATTTACTATTACATCGCATGTTTCAATCACTATCACATAACAATTATATCAATAACGATCAGTCTTCATCGTTTTCTGATTCAGACTCAGTCTCGTATTCTATCTCATTTTCTTCGGTACTTTCGAATGCATCAAATAGGACGTTCGATTCATCATTCAAAGGCCCTACATCAATATCATCAGTTATTATTATTTCTGTATTTGATTCAAGATCGGCTTGATATGCTGCTTCATCTGGAATATTATTTCCATCAAATGTAAACCTTGGTTTCGTTTTGAAAACAGCGGACCAATCCGCTTTATCTCTTTTCAAAGATGGATACGGAGCAAAATAAACTTGTAACGCTTGCTTGGCTAATACAAAAGGATCGTACTTATAGTAGTGTGATGTATGCCTTATTTCAATAAGTTTGTACTCTTTATGCACGTTGATTCCGGAACCAGGAACGTTACTGAACCAATTGCACATAAATAAAAAACCTTTTCTAAAGGTTCAACATAATATGTCAACTCTAGAATCTATGTTAAGACGCCGTAAAAATCTTTTAAATGATCATCTGGATCATCACTTCCTTTGACAAATACCACGCTGTTATATGTTAATTTTTCAGCACCGTAATCTTTCGTGTTGAACTTAAACCCGTTGACGAAGAATATTGGATAAGTCTTCACATTTCTTTTCGGTCCAATCGCAAGATGTCTTATGCCTTCATCAAAGACACAGTTTCTTGGCTCATAAACATAGTTCAAAAACCATTTGGCAAATTCTTTACTGAGATCGCCATATGGATACTGTGATTCGTAGATACTGCATATATGTAATATGTGTTATTATTATTATGTACGTACAAGTAAATTACAAGTGAATTAATTATTACCTGACAAATGGTGCGACTTCGACACAATTTAAAAGAACATACGTGTGCGCTACATGGTGGTCTCTATCGTCCAACCATATTTCCACACATTTTCCACCAGGTCTACCATGTTGTCTAAAAACAGATAACATTGTTTGAGAAGAATTTTGTTCAACGAATTCCTCATTTCGAGGAATAGTTACAAACGATAAGTTCACATCGTCCTTGAAGTAGTGAGAGAAAAAAAATGTGGCTTCTTCTTCAAGATACGATTTGCATATCGAACCCTCAACTCGGGCTTTTTGTCTAATCTTCTTCTTCAGATGATTCAAGTACCTATTAAGATATTTATTACATATTTAGATATACAAATTTGAATTTGAAATTGACATGAACATTGCACATGTTTTACCTCTCAAACGGATACATCCATCCATATTGCACAGGACCTCAAAGAAGTGCTTCGGATGGAAGATGAATAGGTAAATGCTCCATTATGTTAAAGAAACCAGGCGGAAGTATTTTCTCCAGTTTGCGTAGCAGTATGGGTATTTCTACTTCAAGTTTACGTATACGATCCACCTTTAATGTTGTCGAACAAAGCTGTTTATAAAACAAACATAACTCTGTTATGAGATTCCATACTTTTACGGGCAATAGTTCTTTGAAAGCCACGGGTAGTAAATATTCCATCATGATATGACAATCGTGACTTTTCATCCCACTCAGTTTACTATTTTTGAAGTCAACACATCTATGAAGATTGGAAGAAATCCCATCGGAAAATCTTAATTCTTCCACCCACTTTAGCATGAGTTTTACTTGCTTATTGTCTAGCTCATAGCATGCTTTCGGTTTTTTATTGTCATTAGGCTTCATATGAAGTTCCGGCCGCTTACAATAGTTTGCTATATCAAGCCTTGAATTCAAATCGTCCTTGGTTTTGCCCTTTACATTCAAAATTGTATTAAACAGATTATCAAACACGTTCTTTTCGTTGTGCATCACGTCAATATTATGTCGGAGTAAGAGATCTTTCCAATATGGTAACTCCCAAAATATACTTTGTTTGCACCAATTATGAATGTCTGACTTTCCTGGGATTTCAGTCTGGACTCCAGTTTCATGTATCTTTGGATAGTCCCTTACAATTTCATATATTTCCTCGCCTGACCAAACCTTGGATGGTTTCAGATTCTCTTCTCTGTTAGCTATGAAATTTTTCTTATCCCTTCTAAAGTATGATTGGGATGAAGAAAACACCGATGACAATCAAACCATGAAACTTTCTTCCCATATCGTAACGAATATGCTCGTGTTTCTTCCATACAATAAGGGCATGCTAGACGACCGGCCGTACTCCAACCAGAAAGCATCCCGTATGCAGGAAAATCATTAATAGTCCATAATAAAGAAGCGAACATACGAAAAAAAAATTCCTTGATACATCGTAAGTTTCGACTCCTTCATACCACAGTTTCTTCAACTCTTCGATCAATGGTTGTAAATAAACATCAATTCCTTGGGTTGGATCATGAGGGTCGGGAACGACAGTGGTGAGAAACATATATGGTGTCTTCATACACATCCATGGAGGTAAATTATACGGAGTAACGATAATTGGCTAAGATGAATATTTACTACCAAACCATGAAAATGGTGAAAATCCATCCGTACATAAACCAAGTCTGACATTACGGCTTTCTGCAGCAAATGCGGGATAAGTCTTATCGAAATGTTTCCATGCTTCTCCGTCGGATGGATGTATCAAAGTTCCTTCTTCCGCTGTTCTCACACTATGCCATCGCATATGATAGGCCGTAGCAGAAGATGCATATAATCTTTAAAGTCTGGGAGTGATGGGTAAATAATGCATTCTCTTGTACGGGACTTCTTTCCCTTTCTTCTTTCTTGGTTTGTATCTTTCTTCGTTACATATTTTGCATTTTCCGAGGTCAACGTCGTCTTTCCAATACAACATGCAACCTTTCACACATGCATCTATCTTCTCGTACGGTAGACCGAAAGCGGACATTAATTTTTTTACTTTATAATGACTATCGCACATCAGATTATTGGGTGGCATGTGTCGTTTTGCAGCTTGTACAACTGCTGTAAATGCAGCTTCCGTAAGGTTGAATTTTGATTTCATAGTTATGTATTCAGCGGTTACTGAAAGTTCGGTTCCGCTTTTACATCCGTCCCACAATGGCCTCTTAGCAGAATCCAACAAATCGTATATTTTTTTAGCTCCCGTAGTTGGTTCTTCTTCGACATTTTCGTCTTCATCGACAGCTTCAGTTGTAGGAAACATTGATCGTGCTACATCATCCACCATATTTTCTATCAGATTCGTCATCATATTACCGTCCTCTAATAGTTCAGTATTAGGTGTAGGTTCAACAAGTTCTCCATGACGATCCCAGAAATAATAATCAGGCACGAAACCATATTGATACAAATGTACTTCAACTATATCCGGTTTCCAATGCTTCAAATGTTGGCACTTACTACACGGGCAACGAATTTCTGTGTTGTTTCGGTTATTAGATTTAGCAAATCTAATAAATTCGTGTACACCGTTGTAGAAATATTGCTTTATTGACCCCTTCTTTCCAGTTCTGACTTCATACATCCAAGTACGGTCGACAAAATAATTGAACATTTTTCCTGATTTGAAAATGTATGTTAGACAGTTTAAATCATTAATTTTCAACCATTCTCCATTGTAAACAGTTCACCGTTGCAGAAAATTCAAAATAAAAACTTCACTTTATTTTTTTATTTTTTAGTATTTTGGTTTTCACTTCGGTGGTCAGTCATCCTATTTCCCATTACAAACACAATAATGTAATTACATTTTATAAATCATTTCAGATTAAACGGTTCAACAAAATTTCGGCAACACTTCCCTTCTGTTCCCTGTATCGTACACAAATGCGTGTACACAGGAAACGTAAAGGAAGTGCTATCGAAATTTTGTAACCGTTTAAAATGAAATGATTTATAATATGTAATTACTTTATTGTGTTTGTAACTTGTCCAATACAGGGACAAATCCGACAAATATTGTATCAGATGAATATAAATGTCCGTTCCGTTACCAAAACGAACATCCATATAACGATCATATACAACACTTGCCAGACGGGGCCAAAGCCAATCTAAGAGATAAAAAAATTCTTTAAAATTTATCAAATATTGTTGTTCTTTTCAAATTTTGACAATGTTTCAACTATTTAAATTTTATTTAATAAATTTGTATATTTAAATTTTAGTTCAACATTCAATTAACAATTTTAGTTCAATATTCATTTCTTTATTTTTTTACGACATAGATTTTAGCGGAATATTTGTTGTTATATTCATTTCTTAATTTCTTTACAAACTCGATTTTAGTACAATATCAGTTGTTTTTAAAGTCATTTCCTAATTTTTTTAAAAAAAAATAGATATTTGCAGAATTTTTAATGTTCTCATATTCATTTATCAATTTCATAAACTATGAAATACTTTCATGTAAATTTATCAATAACCAAGTTAATCATTAATATACACTATTTTTTCACCTAAAACAACTAACCATGTTAATCGCCAACACTAATTATCTACATCAACCATTTATTCAACTTGATCATGATAAACTAATTAATGTAATACTTAATTCAAGTCATGATAATAAACTAATTAATCTACCAAATCAACATACAACACTACTAATACCTAATTTAACAACACTACTAATACCCAATTTAACAACAAATCTCAATTTTACAACAAATCATAATTGAATTAGGGTTTAAACTAAACCTAAAAACATTAAATTTACATTCAAACAAGAGATTAGGAGCATACCGACACAAATTTGGGTGATTTGGAGGCGTTGAAGGCTGGGGCGGCGGCTACGGTGACGGGGGGCGACGGATTGGGGGAAGGAGGAAGGTTTTGGGGGAGGAAGAGAAGTGAAGCTGCTGTTCTTGGCTTGGATCTGTATATTGCGTATAGCGACAGCTAGCGACGACCGCTTTTTTTAGCCGTCGCTAGGCTCCGCCGCTATACGAAGCCTTTCTAGTAGTGTATGTAACGACCCAAATTTTTTTAACGGTTTTAATAACGTAATTATCTGAATTTTTATGAAATTTTAAATAATTGAATTTGGAGATGAAAATTTGATATTTGAAATGCGTCTATTTAAACATAGCAAACTTGGTTATTCCTTTCTCTATTATTCTTTTATTTGAGCCATCCGTTCATTTTTTTTGCTACGATGGATTACATAATATATTTCGTATATATATACTATGAAGTGAAACTTTTCATTTGCTTTTGCTCACTTTCATTTCCCATTTCCCCTACTCTCTCTCATCTTCTTCCTCTTTTATTTTACATCTGAGATCTCCGCTCCCACTCCCCACATCAAACTCGGCCGACCCCTCCATCACCGTGAAGCTTTCCACCTACGACCGAATTCCACTTCCCCGACAGCCCCTCCGAACTACAGCTCAACTCCAAAACCTTGTCCTTCAATCTATAGCAGCCAACCGAGCTTAGAACCAACGCCCTTCCATTTTCCACCACCTCACCTTCCTCTGCTCGATAAACACCACATCCCTACCTCTGCCTCACAAGCCAGACCCCAGCCGACCTCACACGTCCCCTCTCGGATCAATCTCCTTTCCCTCTCTCGCTGCCTCCCAGCCTGTCCACCCAATCTCCAGCCGTGTGACAGCCCTCCCATTTTCGCCCGTGTCTGCTCACCTCCCAGCTTGCTTTGTTAAAATAGCAGTGCTTGATTCATATATATATATATATTATGTATATATGTCGTGTGTATATATATATTATATTTGAGATTTGATATATATATATATATATATTATAAATAAAAAGGGGGTATATATATGATGTGTTTGCACGAAAATATATTAGTACACTTATGATATAACAGTTTTAAGTGAGTTTCATGTAGCATGTGTATATATATTTTTTGTAGTACAAATATACTGATTTTAGTTTAAATACGATATATATAAATGATGTTTGATTTTAAGTGTATGTATATAAGTTATATATATTTGCTCTCTTTCTAAGAAACCCTGTTTCCTATAGTCTCCTTGCCTGATGCCTGATTCATATAGTATATATAATATAAGATAGAGTTACAGAGAGTATTGTTTACAGTTTTAAGGCCTTATTTGATTTTGAATTTTTAAGTGTCCACGTGTTTATTTATGTATATGATAGATATATATTGATATTTGGATCTTTATAATATATAAATTTATTTTCATTTATGTGGAGCTGCTTGATTTTTTTTTTGATTTTTTTATAAATATGATATATACACATACATACATATATATATATATTGATTGTTTTGACTTGCTCCTTCTTGCAGCCTCCCACTGTTTAGATGTATATAATAGGTTTATATATATGTATATATGTTTGTATATTTATATATTGCCTATGCTGCAGCATTCATCTGCATATATATGTATAGGGTAGCTTTAAAGTATATATGTAAAGTATGGACGTATGTGTATATATGTGTACTGTATATATACATACTTGATTTTTGAATATATGTGTTTTAAAAATATAAAGAGTTCATTTCAAATAGGTGTTTAAAATTAAAATTTGATTTCAAAATATAACATGTATGTAAGGTTATATATTAGTTTTTATATAATAGTTATATATATATATACATATATATATATATATAAGTATACATGAGTTTGGTTTTCAAGTATATATGAAGATTTTATTTTATATATGTGTTTTAAAATTTAATATTGATTTTAGATAATATAAAAGTTTTATTTTAAGTTTTAATATATATTTTAAGAAGTAATGATTTGAAATATATATATAGATTGATTTTTTTTTGTTTAAGTTAAATATTGATTTAAAAAAAACTTAATTTATATAAATCACATTTCCATTTGTATCAAGCTTGTTTTGATTTGTTTTCATCGATTTCAAACTATCAGCCTTGCTCATCGAATTCGCGTTCATTCGTGTCGTGCTTTGAAATCTATACTTGGAATTCGCAGCTCATTTCATCGTTCATTTCTCTAGCCTCGAAAGGTGAGCAATCACTCACGACTAACATTCTTATAGTTAGTAAATTTGATTTCGCTTGAAACGACAATTGAAATATGTTGTTAAATTTGAATTGCTAGTTATTTAACTGTTAAATATGATATGCCATTATCTGCAATTGTTCACCTGTGATATATGACACCTTATCCTGTTGTGTATATTTTATTTAATTTGGTTATTGATGATATATGCATGTTGTTGATATGTTATATTTTATCATAATTGTTCTCACTCTGCAAGTTCCCTGTTAATTTAGAATTCCCTATGTGTTGAAATGATACATACCCGAACGATCTTGTAGAATAAGGGAAAATCGTTATGGGTTAAAATGATAAACCCAAGCGATTTCAATAATTTTAAATTTTGGGATTGCGGGTTGAAATGATATATACCCGTAAATATTAAATTTAAATTGCGGATAGAAATAATAAATATCCGTATCACTTGACCATAGGATAGAAAATTATATACGGACACCGTTGGTCTATATTTTGAAAATGATTTCCAAAGTTTGAAAGGAAATATAGGGTTTTTAATAAATATTGATTTTTAAAATATAATATATAAATGCTATTTTTATATATGTCTAAATTTTAGATTTTTAAAATTATATGTTTTGGAAATTTCAAATTTATAAGTTAGTTTTGAAAATATAATTTTTAAGATTTTTCTTATAATTTTATTATTTTAAAAATATATAAAATAAGATTTAATACAAAATACATTTAATAATAAGATTAAATTTAATAAAAATTAATTTAATTAGTATATAATATGTTTAAGTATTTACGTAAATTTTATTAATATTTTAAAGATATATTTTTATAACTTTGATAATAAAGGTTGGGAAGATAAATTAACGTTGACTTAGAATTTAAATTGGTTAATAATTGAATTTAAATAAGAATTGATTTGAAATTATTTGATTTTGAGATTTTGAAAGATATGATTGATAACAGGATTAGATAAAAAGTGATTAAGTGAATATTTTCAAATTTGAATAAAATCAAAGTGAAATATTAAAGTATAAATGAAACTTATATTGAAAACGTTTGAATATTTAAACTTTGAATCTTATTGGAATTTAAGTGGTAGTTCAATCCTGGATTTGAAATTGATATAAATTGAAATGGTTTATTTAGAATTTAAATTGAATCTTTGACCTTTAAATTTAAATGGTTAAACTGGAATTGATTTAAATTGAATTTTTGGAATTTAAGTTGATTTAAATCGATTTGCGAAAATTTAAGGAAACTAATTTTATTATATAAATTATTTTAATATATATACTATTCTAATTTATAACTATTTTAATATATATACTATTTTCAATATCTAAACTATTTAAGTCGAAAGTGTTATGATTTCCAAAGTGTCATGATTTCAAAAGTGTTATGATCTCAAAGTGTTATGATTTCAAAAGTGTTACGATTTCGAAAGTGTTATAAATTTTAAAGTGTTACAATTCTGGAAATGAATATTATTTAAAGTGAATAATGATATCGAATTGATATGGTTTTTGAAAAGAATATGATATTTTGATATGAAGTATGAACTATTTGAAATGAAATGACCACGGTGTGAAATAAGCGTTTGGTTGTTAAAGAGACCGGAATCGGATATTGTCATACTCTATGCCAACAGCGAAAACCACTTTAACAACTGTGTACGTTGTGGAGATTCCAGAATGAAGTAGGATGGTTTGGTGACGATTATATATGAGGTATTAGCGAAGCCCTGACTCCCGTGAGTCAGCTTGATGTGGCTAAAACAGGAGCCACGCCGGGCCAAGTGAGGTCATTCCTCCGATCGGGCCAATTCCTTCGATACCATTCTATTACTTTGTTATTTGATTAGGTGAACCTTAGGTTTAGGAGTGTGTCACGAGGTGGGCGGTAGTAGCTGCTATGCGTTACCACCAGTCCAGATACACAACCAGTATATCTACCCTGGCATTACCTCGAGTGCCTTGTCGCATGCCCTATCGCGCCTTCTACGAGTTTGTTTATTCTGATAAAATATAACATATCAACAACAGGTATATGCCTGTTGTTGATATGCAACAATCTGACTAGTCCATATACAAAAAATATATGGATCGGGTACGACCTAGCCGTAGCGTAGTGCCTCCAGATAATGAGTTCAAAACTCAACTTAGTAAAGGAACATTCTATCCACTTCCCTGACATCCCATGATCAACCAGGGCATAGAGGATCTAACGGCAGCTTATGAACGACATCAAGGGAACGGACAAGCAACCGCTATTCAAACGGTACTCCCAAAGGTTGGAGAACATAGATGATGTGACTCTAGCAAACATCAAGATGACTCCAAGCACCATTCTTCGCTGACCCAGCACTTCGAATTTAGTGACTCCAAGCAAACCAATGTTTAGCTCTAAGCAATTTATTCCAAATACTAACAAGGGTATCATACTAATCACATTTGAGGAAAGTCGACCTCTAGAGATATGCTCTTTGAAAGATTCAATTGATAACCTCTACTTGAAGACTCATGACTCAGAGTGGTACTGGAAACCAACCTCGAGAGAGTACACCAAAGTCTAAAGAAGATCAGGGGAATGTTGTATATTCCCAGATGCTCACTGATCCTAACATGGGCGATTACAAACACCTCCGAGGTGTGATCGAAAAGATGACCTGGAAAGGAAAGCTTCAATAGTATGTACAAGTCCTGCAGAATGGAGGGAAGCGAATATCCGATGCCTATTAATAAAGGGCTATGATTATCAATTGGACGGTTGACGACCGACATCCCTTTGAAAGGAGCCAAGGGCGGAGTCGAATAGCGAGCACACGATGCTGCTTCACATATCAATGAGATTTACCATAATCTTCTTTGAATTATTTCCATTTCCATCTCTATTTCAATTGTTCTATGAACTACGACTAGCTTGAACTAAACTACTTTCAAAACGATGCAGGTGACCAGGAACTCAGATTTGGTTGCCAACCAATCTACGCAGACCATGATCGGACGTGTGGAGTTACATCTGGACGAGCATAATTCTATCGCTCATCATCAACCATATGCCTTTGATTTGGGGCTATGGGTTAAATACAATGTACAACATCATGATGCACGGAGAGCTGAATTCCATCCTGCAAGTGGAATTTATTCAAGTAGAGAGCGGCTGCGATACGGCCGGCCACTCGCTAAGTGAAACTCGAGCTCGGGGGCAAGCCATCACATCATGGCTAAAAATTGGTTGATACACGACGATCCTTCGCACAACTCCATACTCCCAAAGTGCGAGATGGAGTATAAACATCTACACAACTCCGTACTCCCAGAGTGCGAGATGGAGTATAAACATCTACTTAGCTCCGTACTCCCAGAGTGCGAGACGGAGTATAAACGTTAATTAACTCCGTACTCCCAGAGTGCGAGACGGAGTATAAACATTCGCTTAACTCCATACTCCCAGAGTGCGAGACGGAGTATAAACATTAATCAACTCCGTACTCCCAGAGTGCGAGACGGAGTATAAACATTCGCTTAACTCCGTACTCCCAGAGTGCGAGACGGAGTATAAACATTCGCTTAAATCCGTACTCCCAGAGTGCGAGACGGAGTATAAACATTCGCTTAACTCCGTACTCCCAGAGTGCGAGACGGAGTATAAACATTAATCAACTCCGTATTTCCAGAGTGCGAGACGGAGTATAAACATCTACTCAACTCCGTACTCCCAGAGTGCGAGATGGAGTATAAACATACATCAACTCCATACTCATCCCCAAAACTGGGGGCAGAACCAAAGCAAAGCACGCTAGTTGAACATTTGTCTAAAAGAAGATTGCAATGAAATGATTAAAGGACGACTGTCAAGCAATAAACTAAACGGAAATATTCAGCATGAAAGACTGCGGTTTTTCAAAGCACGTCATGTTTACACAAGACATCCTTTGGGGGGCAGATGTTATCCCGCCTTTTGGCAAGGACGTGACACCAAGAACTTGATTACAAACCAGTGACAATTCGTCTTGGAGATCGGTTACACAAAGGCTCACTATGGATATCGATGGATTTTGTCCGAGTCTGGATCGAGCCACGATTAACAAGACATAACAATCAAAGCCAGGGAAGCCAATGTTCCAAGTTTCAAGACGATCTGAGTTCGTATGCTTAACTTATGATCGATTCGAACAACCGACCATCCATCCATCAACTTCCACATTTGACTTGGAGACCTAAACTGCTTGGAATGAAAATGGCCCGATCATCCACTCCAATCGAGTCATAGAACAAAGTTCGACAAAATACAGATACCCCTCATGAAGCTCAGTGACGCCGGGATCTGTCTAAAGTGGACGTGATTTAATCATCTACGCATCAAATCCTACCCTGAACATGAAAGGTTGTTCGAAAGTCCAACTTGAAGTAGCTATGGTAGACGGCGTACTCGCTGACCATCGCTGTCAATATATGGACACGACCGCACCTTGGAACGTATGCAACTTACTTTGTCTACTCAACAATCTATTATCCTTATTTTCCAGAAGGAGATACAGAGCAAATTGTAAGAGATTTGGCTATCTAACCCAACATGGATGTGATCCAACCATCCGTCATATACCTCCTTCCTTGACTTGATTGGAAGAGCTATAATCACCAAGCGGACGAGAATCGATCGTCCATTCTTCAAATTCCATCCCTTATCCTGGGGGGCATAATCCCATTCCGTGAGCAAACGTGGTTCGATTGTTCATTCGACGACATTAGCCTCGATACAGTAGATGAATACAAATTAAAGAATGGAAATACGACTGCTCTCAACTTAAAACCTCCAAGTCCCCAGAGTGCGGACTGGAGTAGTCTAAGTCCCCAGAGCGCGGACTAGAGTATAAACGACTAAAACCTCCAAGTCCCCAGAGTGCGGACTGGAGTACTCTAAGTCTCCAGAGCGCGGACTAGAGTATAAACGACTTAAACCTCCAAGTCCCCAGAGTGCGGACTGGAGTACTCTAAGTCCCCAGAGCGCGGACTAGAGTATAAACGACTTAAACCTCCAAGTCCCCAGAGTGTGGACTGGAGTACTCTAAGTCCCCAGAGCGTGGACTAGAGTATAAACGACTAAAACCTCCAAGTCCCCAGAGCGCGGACTGGAGTACTCTAAGTCCCCAGAGCGCGGACTAGAGTATAAGATGACTTAAACCTCCAAGTCCCCAGAGTGCGGACTGGAGTACTCTAAGTCCCCAGAGCGCGGACTAGAGTATAAACGACTTAAACCTCCAAGTCCCCAGAGTGCGGACTGGAGTACTCTAAGTCCCCAGAGCGCGGACTAGAGTATAAACGACTAAAACCTCCAAGTCCCCAGAGCGCGGACTGGAGTACTCTAAGTCCCCAGAGCGCGGACTAGAGTATAAGATGACTTAAACCTCCAAGTCCCCAGAGTGCGGACTGGAGTACTCTAAGTCCCCAGAGCGCGGACTAGAGTATAAACGACTAAAACCTCCAAGTCCCCAGAGTGCGGACTGGAGTACTCTAAGTCTCCAGAGCGCGGACTAGAGTATAAACGACTAAAACCTCCAAGTCCCCAGAGCGCGGACTGGAGTACTCTAAGTCCCCAGAGCGCGGACTAGAGTATAAGATGACTTAAACCTCCAAGTCCCCAAAGTGCGGACTGGAGTACTCTAAGTCCCCAGAGCGCGGACTAGAGTATAAACGACTAAAACCTCCAAGTCCCCAGAGTGCGGACTGGAGTACTCTAAGTCCCCAGAGCGCGGACTAGAGTATAAACGACTAAAACCTCCAAGTCCCCAGAGCGCGGACTGGAGTACTCTAAGTCCCCAGAGCGCGAACTAGAGTATAAGATGACTTAAACCTCCAAGTCCCCAGAGCGCGGACTATAGTATAAACGACTTAAACCTCCAAGTCCCCAGAGTGCGGACTGGAGTACTCTAAGTCCCCAGAGCGTGGACTAGAGTATAAACGACTTAAACCTCCAAGTCCCCAGAATGCGGACTGGAGTACTCTAACTCCCCAAAGTGCAGACTGGAGTACTCTCGGTCCCTAGAGCATGGACTAGATTATAGACGACTTTAGAAAAATCTCTAAATAGCAGAAGCGGACCAGATTACTCTAAGTTCCCAGAGTGCGAACTAGAGTATAAACAAGTTGACGAAAATCTCTGCATCTCGAACTGTGGACTAAAGCGTAAACCGTTTGACAAATCTCTAAGTCCCCGGAGCGTGGACCGAAGCATGAACACAAATTGGGCGCGAGTCAACCGGGGGGAGAATAACACTAAGTCACCAGAATGCAGAGTGGTATATAAACATCGATAAATAGACGAGTGGATTCCGACCATTTTCTATTCTGCAAACTTCGACCTGGAACCGATAGGAGGATTATTAACCCGCCGAGGATGGAGTTCGACCATCCAACCAGTGACCTGGCCAAATCATTACTAGGGGCAGGGGTACAAAACACTAAAAAGCTGAATACGACAGCTTATTGTAGCTCTAGCGTGGTGTTCTTTATAACTTGAGGCAGCGACTGCAGGGAGGCCTCAATGCAGAGCCAATCGAAACGGCATCCAAAGCTACGAGCAACCTATTACATCATACCTCAGACCAAGGGTCAATGCCGATCCGCATCAAGCACATACGAATGTGACTCGGATGTTTTTTGAAAAACTATGACCCCCAAAGTATGGAAAATAGGGTAAACCACGAATCCATGGTCAAAAATTCTCCAGCACCCTCGTTCGATTCGTCAGGAGGAGTATGAAACTGGATGAGCATAACTCAACTGCATTTGTAGCCAACTTTACCTCGAGATCTGATTACAGAGCATGAACCAAAGTGGACGTGGATGACCATCCACTGTCCAAATTACGCCATGAAACTTACGTGGCATCAAAGTATTCCTCTTGGAATGAAAAACCACGATAAAATCCAAGATATGCAAGACCTAGTCTCCCATCGATTGACATGATCCCACGATTCAACGGGAAAGAGAGTAAAGCTAAAGTGGGCGTGGTTGGCCTTCCTACTTATCAGTATATGCCCCAGACCTGGGGGCACGAGCAAGAAGCAAGATGATTGTGAACCGACTTTTCACCAATCACCTCTATGTCTTTGGAGTTTAGGTGAAAACATATACATAGCTAGGACGAGACTCAACCGTCCATGCAGTACATTTATCAACCCGAGACTGGGAGAAGACGCATGGTCATCCAAAAATTGGCTACGATAGCTTAGTATTAAAACTTGTGTATAGTGCTTACAGCTACTCAAGGCAACGACCGAAAGGATGCCTAAAGATAGAATCATTAAATCAATGCCAAAGCTTGTGGGCAACTGACTGTCACTCCAACCCGAAGGGCGAGTGAAGGATCATGAATGCATTGAATAGAAAATGCGTTACTCGAATATACAGGCAAATTCAAACTCATGGCAAGATCCAGCTATGCAGTTGCACGCAACTCGAGGCTGGCCCCTACTCGATGTTTCCTTCAACGCGCTTTTAAGCCTGATCTTTGGCCATTTGCTGATAATCTATTAGAGCATTCAGAGCCCTTCACTATTAGGCTCAATAACTCATGACAAGACTCTAGGATTCGACTAGAGTAACCATCAACATTGGCCGTCCCAACCATATTTCACATTGAATGTTATGATAGTTACATCTTTACTCAAAGAATCTGGGATGGCACCTGCTAATCTGACGGTCGACATTACAACCAGCCATGGCGACCCTTTCCGGGCGCTGAATATCGGATCACAGCTCAGTGCAATGATGATGAAAGAATTAGTTGGATTTTTCTGAATAAATGATGATATGTTCCCTTGGACCCATTCTGACATGCATATGTGATTTCATTAACTATCGCGAGCCATGCATTGGATATCAACCTGAAGCTACAAAAGCTAGCACAATCTCTATTGATTTCATCATGAAAGCTCCACTCTTACTTTTAGGCTCACCCCATCAACGTCTATGCCTACCAGCCGTTGTGACAGGGCATACAATAACCTGAGACGTCTAAAAGACTACTTAAATAGAATATTGAACTATGCTAATTCGATATCACTTATTTCCCACGAAGGGCTATCCAAGGACGGAAATTAACAGACCTCACACCCAAATTCACTACCTCAGATGACTACTCGAAGAGTGGCAGAGAACCGACCATAAGATGGAAAATGTACGAGGATGGAGCATCCAATGATCAGTGTTATGGCTTGATAATGACTCCTGAGGAACGATCAATCAGCTACGTCCTAAAACTCGATTTACCTGTAACAAACAACGATGCTTAGTATGAGGCCTTGACTGTCAGCCTCAAACTTGCTAGAGGATTTGAAGTGAAAACTTTACATATCTTTTGTGATTCTTGATTGGTAGTATACAAATTTAAGGAAGTTGATCTTGCTAGGGGGCATTGTCTTGCTCCTTATCTCGGCCAAGTCCAAGAGCTACTAATTGACTTCACATATTACATCATTACACACGTACTCAGCGAACAAAATGAAAAGGTGTCATGGTTGACTCCTATCAAAGACTATCTACAATGAGGAATTCTTACTGAACGGAGGAATGGAAAACGACAGATCCTCCTCAAAGCTTCACGCCAAATCATCTAAGAATAATTCGTGTGTCAAAAGGAGTTTATCCATCCCCATGCTTCGGCATATCGCCCATAATGATATCTTGAGCAAAGTCTATGAAGTAGAATGCGGTAATAACATCAGGGGAAAAACCATGATAAAGAAGATACTCTGCTACAGGAATTACTGGCCAACCATCAACCCAGATGCGGTTGATCATGCTAGACAATGTGACGAGTGCAAGATGTTTGCAAAAAGTCCGGGAACCCCGCCGATGAAAATTAGTCAAATGGCTAGTTCATAGCCGTTTGCCACTTGGGGGCACTAAAATCATCTTCTTGTCGATCCTAAAGGTGGTGCGAAATACACCATCATAGCAGTTGATTACGTCACCAAATGGGCAGATGAAGAACTCTTAACCACGACGAAGATGAAGAAAATAATCAACTTCTTTATCCGTAACGTCATCTGTCCTTATGACCTTCCATGATCCATTATAACTGCAAATGGACAGGTCGAAGCTATGAACAAAATCATAGAGTTTGTACTGAAGAGAGGTTTGGAAAACTCCTCAAGTGGCTGATTGCAACCCTTATTTCACAGAAAATACAAACAAGGAATCGCGATTGAATTGCAATTAAACTAGATGGAGTTGGCGACGACTTATATGCATCCGAGAGCCAATGGCAAGAACATGTACCCGAGCGTGCATGTGTACGTCCGAAAAAGTACGACTTCTTGAAATCAACAGAAATTGAATTCTCACTAAGGGTTATTAAGAGAAGACTAGATCAGATAGCTGAAGCCTAATAGCTCTGCAGAATCAGACACGGATGACCACTGATATTCTCAAGAAGGCATCTCCATTAGGATTTATTCAAGGATTTGAAACGAGACATGGAGGATACATAGTTCAAAGCGTATTACGTGCAGTCATGTAATACACTTTGGGGGGCAAGTGTTTCCTGGAGATTTGACCAGGCAACTAGTGCTCGGCATCAACTAGTGCTCGACATTAGGTAGCACTCGGCATCAACTAGTGCTCGGCATCAACTAGTGCTCGGCATTAGGTAGCACTCGGCATCAACTAGTGCTCGGCATCAGGTAGTGCTCGGCATCGGGTAGCACTCGGCATCAACTAGTGCTCGGCATCAGGTAGTGCTCGGCGCCCAGTAGAACTCGGCGACAGGAGTACTCGGCGTAGTACTCGACATCCAGTAGAACTCGGCGACAGGAGTACTCGGCGTAGTACTCGACATCAAGTAGAACTCGGCGATAGTAGTACTCGGCATCCAGAGGCACGTTCGGCCTCGACCGACAACCATTCTGCACTTCCCGCACACCAAACATACCGTTCGGCATAGAAAGGATCGTTCGGCATTATGGTGTTCGGCATATCTGGTTCGGCATGTAGCGACCACTATGCTTGGGCTAGAGTGTTCGGCTATCCAGCCCACTTGGGAAGTCCAGCCCATATTCGCCTATAAATAGAGGGGCAGGGTCACAGTGAAATGGATCCTTTTTTGGAGAGAAAACACCGGGGAGACTCTGCCATTTTCAAGACTCATGTTCTCTACTTAACAACTTCACTCAAGCATTTGATTCACGAATTGTATTTGTAATCAACTATAAAGGAAATCAATAAAGTTGAACAAAGTGGACGTAGGCAATTACGCTGAACCACTATAAATTTGGTGTTCTTACTTTCTGCATTTAAATTAGCATTGTCTTCTCTGTTTAATTTACTTTCATCACTTATATCTCTACACAATCTTTCTGAACGAGGTTAGTGACCAATTTTGGTGCTAACAATATATATATTATAAATAAAAAGGGGTATATATATGTTGTGTTCGCACGAAAATATATTAGTACACTTATGATATAACAGTTTTAAGTGGGTTTCATGTAGCATGCGTATATATATTTCATGTAGTACAAATATACCGATTTTAGTTTAAATACGATATATATAAATGATGTTTGATTTTAAGTGTATGTATATAAGTTATATATATTTGCTTTCTTTCTTAGAAACCATGTTTCCTATATTCTCCTTGCCTGATGCCTGATTCATATTGTATATATAATATAAGACAGAGTTACAGAGAGTATTGTTTACAGTTTTAAGGACTTATTTGATTTTGAATTTTTAAGTGTCCACGTGTTTATTTATGTATATGATAGATATATATTGATATTTGGATCTTTATAATATATAGATCTGTTTTCATTTATGTGGAGCTGCTTGATTTTTTTTATTTTTTTATGAATATGATATATATAGACTTGATCCTTCTTGCAGCCTCCCACAGTTTAGATGCATATAATTGGTTTATATATATATATGTATATATGTTTGTATATTTATATATTGCCTATGCTGCAACATTCATCTGCATATATATGTATAGGGTAGCTTTAAAGTATATATATGTAAAGTATGGACCTATGTGTATATATGTGTAATGTATATATACATACTTGATTTTTGAATATATGCGTTTTAAAAATATAAAGAGTTCATTTCAAATAGGTGTTTAAAATTAAAATTTGATTGCAAAATATAATATGTATGTATGGTTATATATTAGTTTTGATATAATAGTTATATATATAAGTATACATGAGTTTGGTTTTCAAGTATATATGAAGATTTTATTTTATATATGTGTTTTAAAATTTAATATTGATTTTAGATAATATAAAAGTTTTATTTTAAGTTTTAATATGTATTTTAAGAAGTAATGATTTGAAATATATATATATATATATTGATTTTTTTTATGTTTAAGTTAAATATTGATTTTTAACAAAAATTAATTTATATAAATCACATTTTCCATTTGTATCAAGCTTGTTTTGATTTGTTTTCATCGATTTCAAACTATCAGCCTTGCTCATCGAATTCGTGTTCATTCGTGCCATGCTTTGAAATCTGTGCTTGGAATTCGCAGCTCATTTCATCGTTCATTTCTCTAGCCTCGAAAGGTGAGCAATCACTCACAACTAACATTCTTATAGTTAGTAAATTTGATTTCACTTGAAACGACAATTGAAATATGTTGTTAAATTTGAATTGCAAGTTATTTAACTGTTAAATATGATATGTCATTATCTGCAATTGTTCACGTGTGATATATGACACCATATCCTGTTGTGTATATTTTATTTAATTTGGTTACTGATGATATATGCCTGTTGTTGATATGTTATATTTTATCATAATTGTTCTCACTCTACTAAGGTCCATTCTATGCGCCTTTACTAAGGTCTATTATAGTACTCTGTCTGTGATTCTGTGATTGATTTATTTATTATATATACTGAGTTTTTCAAATATAAATTAATAATCTGTTGTTTTGAGCAATTCAAGTCCGACATGTGCGGATGTGAATGGTTCGAAATACCGGGTCGTTATAGTTGGTATCAGAGCCAGGTTTAGGCAAACTTAGCATATGGAGTAAATCCAATTACTGAATCATATTCGTTCGAGCTTAAGAATTCTTCGTTAGGATTCTCCTAGATTAGAATTTCTCGTGGATTTTGGAACTTTCTCATTTGTTCTGAAATCCATTCCTGTTCCTTCCTATTCGTGTTCTTCTTGATTCTGGAGCATCCCATAGCTCAACTTCGGTTGATCTCTATAATGAATATGAGAACATCTTGCCACCTCAATTGGCAAATTTCATCCTTGTGTGTGTGTCAGATTCCATCGGCGATCCCACCAATCTTATAATTATTTGAAAAGGGGTGAAACTCCTTTGCAACAAGCATCGATTCATCGGTGAGTTCTATATCCTCGGTTTGATGATGTCATTCCTTGCAAAACCGAACCGTCTCTAGTTGACGATCAGGGTAATTCCTTTGTAATTTTTAATCCACTCCGATAATCAGAGGTTATCCCGATATTAGGTGAAGCCACTTCTCTTCCCTTCAAGCGGGAAATTAAATTTCTGCATCGATCTTATTCCTGGAATCTCGGTTGACCCGGTTAAGGTCGTCGCGATAAAAATAAGTCTATCCATTTCTTCTTCTGTAATTTAATTACCTTGTCTTCCTTTCGAGCCTGTCTTCTTAATTAGAATTCTCTTTGATTATGGTTCAGCTAATTTGAATCTCTATCCTTGTTTGAAGTCCATTCTTGAATCATCGCGTGAGGGGGTGTACTTGTAATTAATATAAAATGTTTTATATTGTGTGGTTGGAATTGTTAAGTTTAGATTTTTGGGGTTTTGATCGATTCGTCTGGCCAACGCTATCGATTGAAATCCCAAAACGCTTGAACAGAGCAAACTGACACAATATTGTTTTCAAAATTGGTAAATGAAATTATTTTATGTATAATTATATTTTATATATAAGAATATAATTTTCTGAAAATTGGATTGTTAAATGAATTTTTAGTTAGAAATGATAATACTAGATTATCATTTATTGTTTTGTTAATAATCCTAAACCATTAACTATTGTTGTGTGTTATAAGGTGTTGAAATTTTATAAATATGGTTTATAAATTTGATTTGAAAATGAAATGAACTTAAATTTAGAATTTGAGAGTTCAATTTCCGGAGCCTTCAAAATCTATCTTTCAAAGTTTTGTAAAATATTATTTGAAAGTATTTTCGAAGAGGAATTGTTTTCAAAGAATCTTAAATGAAGTAAATCAGTACTCTCCTCTTTTGTCGCTGGAAAATAATTTCGGTGATGACTACAGCATCATCGACATTCATTTTCGAGTCTCAAAGTGGAGAGGCCACTTAGTAGCTTTGCTACACTTTTGTTTTGGAAATGGGTTTGATTTGAATTTCTTGAGTACGATTTGATGAAATATATACATACATATATACATACATACATACATACATACATACATACATACATATATATATATATATATATATATATATATTTCAAGATGGTCTGAAGTGAAATCGGAAATTTAATTCTTAAATTCTATATTAAGTGATGGTTTTCAATTATTGAAAATAAAACAAAAGTTTTGAATAAATTGGAGTTTCTAAAATGAGAAATAGATTTAAAACAACTTGGAACAGTTGAAATGAGATAAAATTTATTTGTATAATAATCAATTGCATTCTAATATATATAACTTACCGAAAATATTCAAAAAGTAAAAATGTTAGGGTGAATGTATAATTGAAGGCTATACAAGAAAAAACGTAAGTAATAAACGATTCAAACTAAAACCTTGCTTAATAAAAATGTTGTAAATAAAAGGTAAATTTGTATAGTGTTCAATTCCGCTTGGAAACATTAATAGAACTTAACTGGAAAAAGTTTGAATATAATTGAGTGATATATAATATAAATGTATGAAATAAGATGTCCAAAATGAAATTTTTTTAAGAGAATTTATAAATAAAAATTTGGGTAATTATAATGAAAGTTATACACCTAACCTATATTGCAAAATATGTGAGTGAAATAAGTTGAATAATAAAAGGGAAATGGTATCTAAATAAATAAATATGAATTTAAGAATAGTTGAAATTAGATTTTTAAGTGGAATCAACTTAACTGAAGATAAATAGATTTAATAAACGAGTTAAATAAAACAAATTTTGTTGTGAAATTTTTTGTAATAAATGTTAATAAATTGAAAATAAATCAATTGAATGAAAATATATGCAATTGAAACTAATCGAATGTGAACGCAATAAATTTGAATGATTAAATAAAATGAATTAAAATCAATTAGTTGAATATAAACCAATTTAAAAATAAATGAAATTTATATGGTTTTGGAACTAATTGTGGTATCTGGTATTTTATATTTCAAATCTATTTTCCTTTCTGTTACTTCCATTCTCCTATCTCGTTCCTTTTTGGGGACGAAAAGTTTTGAGTGTGGGAGAGTGTAATGATCCGAAAATTTTAACGGTTTTAATAACGTAATTATCTGAATTTTTATGAAATTTTAAATAATTTAATTTGGAAATGAAAATTTGATATTTGAAATGCGTCTATTTAAACATAGAAAATGACAAATTTTCATTGGTAAATATGGAAGTTAGTTCTGTTGTAAACCCGCGAAACGGTTAGCCGTATCGGTACCCGTTCGAATTCATTTATTTTCCCAGTGTTCATTCGTTGGTTCCCCATGAAAAATGAATGGCCACTACCTTTTATATTCTCAGAATTAAATTTTGGCTGTTGCTTTTCCTATGGCTTTTGCTTTTCCATTGTTGATTTATTTATTGGTTATTCCTTTCTCTACTATTCTTTTATTTGAGCCATCCGTTCATTTTTTTTTGCTATGATTACATAATATATTTTGTATATATATACCATGAAGTGTAACTTTTCATTTGCTTTTGCTCACTGTCGTTTCCCATTTCCCCTGCTCTCTCTCATCTTCTTCCTCTTCTATTTTACATTTGAGATCTCCGCTCCGACTCCCCACATCAAACTTGGCCAACCTGTAACGACCCGTATTTTTACGGATCGACAAGTTCGTCAAAATCTGGAATTTTCAGCATTTTAAGTCGTTTCAGATTTTAGGCAGAATTTTGCTAAGTCCTAAGTCGTTCACGACTTAGTATAAGTCGTAAGTCGTATAGGACTTAGGGATAGGAGCTACCCAAGGAAATGGCGAGTTAAGGGTTTGGAGATAGGTCGTTTGAACGACTTAAGGGGTAGGCGCGACTTAAGGATAGTGGTGAGTTAAGTTGTTACCGAGTTAAGTGTTTAAGTCGTTGCCAAGTTAAGTCGACTGGGTGAGTTAACGACCTAAGGGATAGACAACCTAAGGAACTGACCGACTTAGGAGAATTGGTGACTTAAGAAAATAGACGACTTAGGGTTGATAAGTCGTAGACAACTTAGGAGTTGGGATATATTCTGCGTTGGAGTTAAGTCTTAAGTCGTAGAGACTTGGGTGGACTGTTGTACTAAGTCGTATCCTCTTAGGTGTTAGGTTGTAACACTGTTAAGTCGTAGGATGTGTTGAGTTGCTAAGTCGTAACCTAGTTAAGTTAGTAAGTCGTAGGGAGTTAAGTCGCGATGGTGCTAAGTCGTTAAGTCGTCCAGGCGACTTAGGAGGGAATGCGTACATGTGTTAGGTCGCGTGTAAGCTTCAGGAGTTAAGTCGCGCAAATGGTTGAGTCGAAGGTCTTAAGTCGTAGGTCGGAATGAGAGATGAGTCGACAACGACTTATGGAGATAGCCGTGTTACGACTTAGTGAATTTTCAGCTATAAATAGGAAGGGTTTTTCTCACTTTTTGGGATCCGGATTTCGAAGCGACGAAGTGCTGCCATTTTGAGAGCTCGACTTCTACACTTCTTCACTTCTTTTCTCCACTCTAATCTAGTGCTTCCATCCATCCAAGTTGAAGATCAAATTGAAGATTCAAGAGCTTAGATTGAAGATCTTCATCTTTTCAAGAGAGATTTCATCGTTTGAAGCGGATTGGTGATAGATCGAGCTTGATCCTTCGCTGTCCAGATATGAAGCGTGTTGATTTGGGTTTGTTTTGGAGATTTGGTGAGTGGTGATTATCTCTCACACGGATCCAAAGGAGTATATCGGATTGTTGGCTCGATTTGGTGTTAAAATAGTGATTTCCATGCATTTTCTTCATCCTAAGTGTAGATCCATGTAGATCCATTGTTCATGATGATTTGACAACCATTTTATCACATGTTAACCTATGCAAGTTCATTCATCAAGTTTGTAGAGATATTGTTCATGTTTTCATGCTTGTTGGACTTTCAACTCTTTAATTACGAAAATGCCATTATTGTTATAATTGTCTACTTAGATCATATTTGAATGCTTGATTGCTTGGATTAATGTTTGACTTGATTGATTGCTATGAATTAGATGATTGATGATTTGATTTAGACCGAAGATGATTCAACAGCTAAGAGGAAGGCTCTTGAAATGGGAAAGCTGCTTGTGGCATATGTAGTGGATGGTGAAGCTCTTATGCATAGATTTGATGATGATGATGTTGGGATGAAGCTTTGCGAGGATGTGATGAAGCAAAGTATGATATGAGATAGTCTTGGTCTAATCCAGACGGGATCATTCCAAGCATGTTGGTAACTCGGCCATATGGTTCGAGTTAGTCTTGGTCTAATCCAGACGGGATCATTCCAAGCAGGTTGATAACTCGGTGATATGGTTCGAGTTTGAGGATAATGGATGCTCGAGAGGCGCTTGAGCTAGTATGGAAATAGTCGTCGAGGAGGATGACTAGAAGGCTGAGATCTCATCGTTGTTGAAGGTTCTAGCATGCTCTAAGCAAGAGTACATGGGGATGCCCAAAAGACTAACTGTTGATGGTCGAGTACTCTGGGTAGTTGCGAAAATCCTTGGCATGGGCTACGACGACGTGCGGGAGTTATGTCTAGAACCGGGGTTACCATTAGCCCTTGACTGACGGATGAAAGAAGGAGCCGTTCATTCAACTAACGGTGATATCGAAGCAATGATAACAGTGATAGCAGAGTCATGGATGTTTGGTTGTATCGTCATTCGGTCTCAAGAGCGGTATTTTCTGGGTGCTTATCTGATCTTGGTTTAGGCCTTGGGGGTTTGTACTTGGAAAACATCGCCCTTGACTCGAGTGACAATTTCTTTACTTTACATTGTATGCTCTGCTATGTTTGCTTCTGCTTAGTGTGTGTCTGGGGGCTATCACTGTAGAAAGAGGTTGGAGTGGGAGGGTTGTATTCCTATTCCTTTTTCCTTTATGCTCTTTTGGTATGCTGTTAGTTAATCTACTGCTCACTAAGACTGTTGTCTGACTCAAGGCTTTATGTTTTAATTCTTATTGCCTTGGGCTGTTCGTCCATTTTGGGACGGGCAGACTAGGTAGCAGGTGACAGGTGCTGTTCTCTTCTCACGATGCTGATATCGAAGACGAGCTAGAGGGTTGCATATTATCTTCTTATATGTACTGGATGTTCCGCTGTTTGTATAATCTCTGAGTGTTATGTAGTGAGGCTTGATGTATTGACTATTTGGATGCTTGTATTCAACTATTATGGAGTTTTATATGATGGCATTTTATTATGTAAAGCTTCACTATACATATGTTCTATTGTATTTTGTCCATGCGCTATGAGTAATACGATAGATCCTGTTATTTTGATCTACCCTGACAATCGTCCATGGTCGCTTGGCACACTTTACAGCGCACTATCTCTAGATTCGGTGCAGGGGTCATGGGCGGTCGTCACATTTGGTATCAGAGCATTGGTTAATCGATTTTACCCAACGCTCGCTGTCGTAACTACGTATGAGAGACATAATTGTAATTTGATGGATGATTACTATATATAATATAGTAGCTTAGAAGTAAGTTAGTCCTTTGTGCAGTTGTTTCTCTAGATGTTCTGATCATTCCTTTTTATAGATATTGAGAATGAGTCGAAGAGGGAGACCAGCTGCTAGGGAAGGCCGAGCTGCTGAAGGGACTGCTGATTATGCAGCTATGTTCGAAGCTATGATGACTTCGATCATGAGAAGGATACCAGTTCCGGGGACAGCAGTTGATGTTGGAGTTCAAGTCCAAACTCCAAAGCCGGTGGATTTTGCTAAGTTGTGTAAGGACTATACTGCTCTTGGAGGAAAGGTTTTCTTGGGAACGGAATCAACTATTGAAGTCCAGAGATGGATAGATGCTTGTAGAAGGATCTTTGGTGATTTGGGAATTGATGATGCAACTAAGAGGAAGTTGGCATCAAGGCAGCTTCAAGGGAGAGCTTCTGATTGGTGGAACTCTATTACCATCAACACTCCAGAAGAAGAGATTACTTGGGAGCAATTCCAAGTCAGATTTGAAGCTAAGTTCATTTCTACAGCTCAGAAGTCTGTTCTGTTCAAGAAGTTTGTAGAGCTCAAGCAGGGAGGAAGACCAGTTCTTGAGTATGTTTCTGAGTTTGAAGCGTTGTCCAAGTATGCCCGGTCATATATTGAGTCTGCATATCAGAAGAATGAGAAGTTTGTGACAGGCTTGGACAGTTATCTTGGGAGACAGTTGGTGGATCATTTGGACGATTCATTTGAGAAGCTTGTGGAGAAAGCTCTCAGGCATGAGAGTCTGTTTCCTAAGGAAGGACCTATTGTTGCTGTGACCAGGGAAGAGTCTAAACCCCAGCAGGGTGGAAACAAGAAGAGGAAGCAGCAACAGCAGAAGGGTAAGGATGGCCAGAAGAAGCAGAAAGGCGAGGTGACTTGCTACAATTGTCAACAGAAGGGCCATTTCTCTAAGGATTGTAAGAATCCAAAGGTGCCGATGAAGTGTCACAACTGTGACAAGCCAGGGCACATCAAGAAGTATTGTCCAGAACCGCGGAAGGACATGCAGATTGTGCAAGCTTATGCTTTGGGAGCTGTTCCGTCATCTTCAAAGGCTCCTACTGCTGAAGAGAAGGGAAAGAGTGTGGTGGTTCAAGGTACTCTTTTCCTATGTGGTGTTCCAGTTAGAGTTCTGTTTGATACTGGGGCGTCGCATTCGTTTGTTTGCAGCGAACTTGTAGGCCGGTTGGGTTTGGAACCGGATATTGTTGATAGGCCATTGGTTGTGACTAATCCAGTTGGGGGTTCGTCTTGTTTGTGTATGTTATGCCGTGGTCTGATTGTATCGAGTCATGGTTGCTCTTTTGTTTGTGATTGCTTTGTTCTGAACTTTGCGGGGTTCGGAATTATTTTGGGTATGGACTGGCTTAGGAAGTATGCGGCAAAGGTTGATTGCGAGAGGTTGGAAGTGACAGTCGAGAATGTGGAGGGGCGAAAGGTTGTAATACGATGTAAGCATGAGGAAGGCGTCTTCATGAGCTTCATGTATTCGCTGGTTGTTCCACGGGATGGACTGTCATCGGTGCCAATCGCTAATGGATTCGGGGATGTCTTTGACGAAGTCAAAGGGTTGCCGCCGCATAGAGAGATCGAGTTTCGTATAGATCTAGTTGAAGGAGCCAGACCTGTTGTGATGCCTCTTAGGCGGATGGCGCCTAGGGAACAGCATGAGTTGAAGGTGAAAGTTGATGACCTTTTACAGAAAGGATTCATTCGGCGTAGTGTGTCCGAGTGGGGTGCACCAGTTGTGTTCGCAACCAAGGCAGATGGGTCGTTGAGATTGTGTGTGGATTATCGTGAGCTGAATAAGGTGACTAAGAAGAACAAGTATCCATTGCCGAGAATAGATGACTTGTTTGATCAGCTTCACGAAGCCAAGGTGTTTTCTCAGATGGATTTGGCAACGGGATTTCACCAATTGAGAGTGGCTAAGGATAGTGTGCCGAAGACTGCTTTTCGGACACCATCTGGTTTCTTTGAGTGGCTGGTAATGCCGTTTGGATTGACTAACGCGCCAGCATATTTTGTGGATCTTATGAATAGAGTGTTCAGAGATCAGTTGAACAAGTTCGTACTTGTGTTCGTGGATGATATTCTGATTTATTCCAGAACGGAAGAAGAGCACAAGACGCACTTGCGTATTGTTTTGGAAATCTTGCGGAAACATCAGCTGAAGGCTAAGTTTTCGAAGTGCCACTTCTGGAAGAGTGAAGTGAGGTTCTTAGGCCATGTGATTTCTGGAAGTGGAATAGCGGTTGATCCCGCTAAGGTGGCAGCAATCCAGGATTGGGTTAGACCTAAGAATGCATCTGATGTGAGAAGTTTTCTTGGATTAGCAGGATATTATCGACGGTTTATCAAAGACTTCTCCAAGGTAGCTGCACCGTTAACAGGGTTGACGAAGAAGAACCAAGTGTTCAGATGGGATGATAAGTGTGAGCAAGCCTTCAGAATCCTGAAAGAGCGATTGACTAGTGCTCCTGTTTTGACTATTCCAAGTGGGAATGACGAGATGGTGGTTTACACCGACGCATGTGGTACTGGACTTGGAGCAGTGCTAATGCAGAAGGATAAAGTTGTTGCGTATGCAAGTCGACAACTGAAGCCGCATGAAAGGAATTACCCAACTCATGATTTGGAGTTAGCGGCGATTGTATTTGCTCTGAAGATGTGGAGACATTATCTATTGGGAGTTCGATTCGAGTTGTTTACGGATCACAAGTCATTGAAGTATCTTTTCTCCCAAAAGGATTTGAATCTTCGGCAGCAGCGATGGCTAGAGTTTTTGGCATCATATGATTTTGGTATAGCTTATACTCCGGGAAAAGGTAACGCAGTGGCAGATGCGTTAAGTCGAAGACATGCAGGATTGGGAGCCATGTTTTTGGAATGGAAGAATCTCGAGTATTTAGCTGGATTTGACTTCAGGCCCAGATGCGAATTGGAACCTGAGATGTTGGCAAACTTATCGATAAGACCGACTCTTGTGGAGAGAATTGGCGAGAGTCAGAAGCGAGATGATAAGCTTGTCAAGATTATCCGTGATTTGGAATCTGGATTGGAACCAGAAAAGGATAAAGTATTCGAGGTCGATCGAGAGGGTTGGCTTCGGAAGCAAGGGCGACTAGTTGTTCCCGATATAGATGAATTGAGGAGTGAAGTTCTAAAGGAAAGTCACCACTCAAAGTTGACAATTCATCCAGGTGGAAATAAGATGTATCGGGATATAAAGAGAACCTACTACTGGGAAGGTATGAAGAAGGATGTTGGAAATTTTATTTCCAAATGTATGAACTGCCAGTTGGTAAAAGCCGAGCAGAAGAAGCCAAGTGGATTGCTTCAGCCATTTGAAGTTCCTACATGGAAGTGGGAGCAAATATCGATGGAATTTATTGATGGGCTACCTAGAACAAGAACGGGAAATGAAGGGATTTGGGTCATCGTAGATCGTCTGACTAAGAGTGCGAGGTTCATTCCTGTTCGATCGACTAGGACCGCATCAAAGTTGGCAGAATTGTATGTTAAGTGGATAGTTCGATTCCATGGTATTCCGAAGAGTATAGTGAGCGATCGAGATCCATTGTTCACTAGTGGATTTTGGAAGAGCTTCCAGGAAGTTTTGGGGACTGAGTTATGTTTGAGTACAGCTTATCACCCTCAAACAGATGGTCAGACCGAGAGAGTCAACCGATTTTTGGAAGATCTCCTTAGAGCTTGTGTTTTGGATTTCGGAGGATCGTGGGAAGATCACCTTCATTTGGTGGAGTTTGCATACAACAACAGTTACCAGTCAAGCATTGGTATGGCACCGTATGAGGCGTTGTATGGAAGACCGTGTAATTCTCCGACATGTTGGATAGAGACAGGAGAAAAGCTGATGCTTGGGCCAGAGATGATTCGACAGACTTCGGATTGTATAGAGATCATTCGACAACGTATGAAGGCAGCCCAAGACCGTCAGAAAAGTTATGCCGATAAGCATTGTAAGGATTTGGAATTCGACGTAGGAGATATGGTTTTTGTGAAGATTTCTCCATTGAAGAATGTTATTCGATTCGGGAAGAAAGGAAAATTGACTCCAAGATTTGTTAGACCATTCCCGATTATCGAGCGAATTGGAAAGCTCACTTATAGATTGGAATTACCGGAGAAGATGTCGGGTGTGCACAATGTTTTTCATGTATCGTATCTACGGAAGTATGTGCACGACTCGAATATGGTGGTTTCTGCTGATAGCTATGAAGATTTTGAAGTTGATCCAGTTGATAGAAGGCCTCGTAAGCCGCTTCGTGTTGTGGATTCCGACACGAAACAGCTTAGGAGGAAGGTAGTTAAGTTGCTCAAGATACAATGGAGTGACGATGATAACGACTGTACATGGGAGGTGGAAGAGAGGATGAAAGCAGCTCATCCTGAACTCTTCAAGGTATGGCCCTAAGGTGTCGTGTCATCTCACGATATTGTAATTTGTTCTAGTTTTAGAATTATGCATGCTATGCTAGAACTGGATGCATGGTTTGTTGATTGCTATGGATGATAGGCATGCAGAATAGCTTTGATTGCTTTGTTTGTTTGGAATTTCGGGGGCGAAATTCCTAAGGGGGAGAGAATGTAACGACCCGTATTTTTACGGATCGACAAGTTCGTCAAAATCTGGAATTTTCAGCATTTTAAGTCGTTTCAGATTTTAGGCAGAATTTTGCTAAGTCCTAAGTCGTTCACGACTTAGTATAAGTCGTAAGTCGTATAGGACTTAGGGATAGGAGCTACCCAAGGAAATGGCGAGTTAAGGGTTTGGAGATAGGTCGTTTGAACGACTTAAGGGGTAGGCGCGACTTAAGGATAGTGGTGAGTTAAGTTGTTACCGAGTTAAGTGTTTAAGTCGTTGCCAAGTTAAGTCGACTGGGTGAGTTAACGACCTAAGGGATAGACAACCTAAGGAACTGACCGACTTAGGAGAATTGGTGACTTAAGAAAATAGACGACTTAGGGTTGATAAGTCGTAGACGACTTAGGAGTTGGGATATATTCTGCGTTGGAGTTAAGTCTTAAGTCGTAGAGACTTGGGTGGACTGTTGTACTAAGTCGTATCCTCTTAGGTGTTAGGTTGTAACACTGTTAAGTCGTAGGATGTGTTGAGTTACTAAGTCGTAACCCAGTTAAGTTAGTAAGTCGTAGGGAGTTAAGTCGCGATGGTGCTAAGTCGTTAAGTCGTCCAGGCGACTTAGGAGGGAACGCGTACATGTGTTAGGTCGCGTGTAAGCTTCAGGAGTTAAGTCGCGCAAATGGTTGAGTCGAAGGTCTTAAGTCGTAGGTCGGAATGAGAGATGAGTCGGCAACGACTTATGGAGATAGCCGAGTTACGACTTAGTCAATTTTCAGCTATAAATAGGAAGGGTTTTTCTCACTTTTTGGGATCCGGATTTTGAAGCGACGAAGTGCTGCCATTTTGAGAGCTCGACTTCTACACTTCTTCACTTCTTTTCTCCACTCTAATCTAGTGCTTCCATCCATCCAAGTTGAAGATCAAATTGAAGATTCAAGAGCTTAGATTGAAGATCTTCATCTTTTCAAGAGAGATTTCATCGTTTGAAGCGGGTTGGTGATAGATCGAGCTTGATCCTTCGCTGTCCAGATCTGAAGCGTGTTGATTTGGGTTTGTTTTGGAGATTTGGTGAGTGGTGATTATCTCTCACACGGATCCAAAGGAGTATATCGGATTGTTGGCTCGATTTGGTGTTAAAATAGTGATTTCCATGCATTTTCTTCATCCTAAGTGTAGATCCATGTAGATCCATTGTTCATGATGATTTGACAACCATTTTATCACATGTTAACCTATGCAAGTTCATTCATCAAGTTTGTAGAGATATTGTTCATGTTTTCATGCTTGTTGGACTTTCAACGCTTTAATTACGAAAATGCCATTATTGTTATAATTGTCTACTTAGATCATATTTGAATGCTTGATTGCTTGGATTAATGTTTGACTTGATTGATTGCTATGAATTAGATGATTGATGATTTGATTTAGACCGAAGATGATTCAACAGCTAAGAGGAAGGCTCTTGAAATGGGAAAGCTGCTTGTGGCATATGTAGCGGATGGTGAAGCTCTTATGCATAGATTTGATGATGATGATGTTGGGATGAAGCTTTGCGAGGATGTGATGAAGCAAAGTATGATATGAGATAGTCTTGGTCTAATCCAGACGGGATCATTCCAAGCATGTTGGTAACTCGGCCGTATGGGTCGAGTTAGTCTTGGTCTAATCCAGACGGGATCATTCCAAGCAGGTTGATAACTCGGTGATATGGTTCGAGTTTGAGGATAATGGATGCTCGAGAGGCGCTTGAGCTAGTATGGAAATAGTCGTCGAGGAGGATGACTAGAAGGCTGAGATCTCATCGTTGTTGAAGGTTCTAGCATGCTCTAAGCAAGAGTACATGGGGACGCCCAAAAGACTAACTGTTGATGGTCGAGTACTCTGGGTAGTTGCGAAAATCCTTGGCACAGGCTGCGACGACGTGCGGGAGTTATGTCTAGAACCGGGGTTACCATTAGCCCTTGACTGATGGATGAAAGAAGGAGCCGTTCATTCAACTAACGGTGATATCGAAGCAATGATAACAGTGATAGCCAGAGTCATGGATGTTTGGTTGTATCGTCATTCGGTCTCAAGAGCGGTATTTTCTGGGTGCTTATCTGATCTTGGTTTAGGCCTTGGGGGTTTGTACTTGGAAAACATCGCCCTTGACTCGAGTGACAATTTCTTTACTTTACATTGTATGCTCTGCTATGTTTGCTTCTGCTTAGTGTGTGTCTGGGGGCTATCACTGTAGAAAGAGGTTGGAGTGGGAGGGTTGTATTCCTATTCCTTTTTCCTTTATGCTCTTTTGGTATGCTGTTAGTTAATCTACTGCTCACTAAGACTGTTGTCTGACTCAAGGCTTTATGTTTTAATTCTTATTGCCTTGGGATGTTCGTCCATTTTGGGACGGGCAGACTAGGTAGCAGGTGACAGGTGCTGTTCTCTTCTCACGATGCTGATATCGAAGACGAGCTAGAGGGTTGCATATTATCTTCTTATATGTACTGGATGTTCCGCTGTTTGTATAATCTCTGAGTGTTATGTAGTGAGGCTTGATGTATTGACTATTTGGATGCTTGTATTCAACTATTATGGAGTTTTATATGATGGCATTTTATTATGTAAAGCTTCACTATACATATGTTCTATTGTATTTTGTCCATGCGCTATGAGTAATACGATAGATCCTGTTATTTTGATCTACCCTGACAATCGTCCATGGTCGCTTGGCACACTTTACAGCGCACTATCTCTAGATTCGGTGCAGGGGTCATGGGCGGTCGTCACACAACCCCTCCATCACCGTGAAGCTTTCCACCTGCGATCGAATTCCACTTCCCCGACAGCCCCTCCGAACTACAACTCAACTCCAAAACCCTGTCCTTCAATCTATAGCATCCAACCGAGCTTAGAACACACGCCCTTCCATTTTCCACCACCTTACCTTCCTCTGCTCGACAAACACCACATCCCTACCTCTGCCTCACACGCCAGAGCTCAACAGACCTCACACGTCCCCTCTCCAATCAATCTCCTTTCCCTCTCTCACCGCCTCCCAGCCTCTCCACCCAATCTCCAGCCATGTGACAGCCCTCCCATTTTCGCTCGTGTCTGCTCACCTTCCAGCTTGCTTTGTTAAAATATCAGTGCTTGATTCATATATATATATATTATGTATATATTTCGTGCGTGTATATATATATTATATTTGAGATTTGATATATATATATTATAAATAAAAGGGGTATATATATGATGTGTTTGCACGAAAATATATTAGTACACTTATGATATAACAGTTTGAAGTGGGTTTCATGTAGCATGAGTATATATATTTCGTGTAGTACAAATATACTGATTTTAGTTTAAATACGATATATATAAATGATGTTTGATTTTAAGTGTATGTATATAAGTTATATATATATATTTGCTCTCTTTCTTAGAAACCCTATTTCCTATATTCTCCTTTCCTGATGCCTGATTCATATTGTATATATAATATAAGATAGAGTTACAGAGAGTATTGTTTACAGTTTTAAGGCCTTATTTGATTTTGAATTTTTAAGTGTCCACGTGTTTATTTATGTATATGATAGATATATATTGATATTTGGATCTTTATAATATATAGATTTGTTTTCATTTATGTGGAGCTGCTTGATTTTTTTGATTTTTTTTATAAATATGATATATACATATATACATATATATACACACATATATATACATATATTTTTATTTTTTTGACTTGATCCTTCTTGTAGCCTCCCACTATTTAGATGTGTTATCTCGCCTTTTTGGCAAGGCCGTGACACCAAGAACTTAACCGGAAACCAATGACGTTTCATCCCGAAGATCGGTTATATGCAGGCTTACTATGAATATCGACGAATTTTGTCCAAATCCGGATCAAGCTACAATAACATGACGTGACATGCAAAGCTATGGAAACCTACGTTCCAAATTTCAAGTCAATCCGAGGTCATATGCTCAAGATATGATCGATGCAAACTGTAATGATACGATCTTTCGACGCTCGAAAGTCGACATCAATACGTCCATTGTATCAAATGCCGCACAATCGAATGCCGGAAAACCGAATCATTAGGGTTAAAAAGAAGAGGTAGAAGAAGACAGAAGAAAAAGAAACAGAAACAATATCAGAATCTCGCATTTGCAGCGGAACAATATATAATAGATGAATGAATAATCTTTATAACAAAGAACTATATCAGTTTATACAATACATCATCAGAGTTTACAACAACAATACACATCACTGGACAGTTATATAAACTTGTCCACATAACATAATACACAGCGGAATAATACTAGTATAAGTGATACGTCTCGCCATCCAGCTCGCCTCCAGATCTCCACAGCAAATTCTGAATTCCAGAATGACCTGATAACCTGACTCTAGGCTGCCCGTGTGGAAAATTATGGGCACCCAGAGTTTAGAAAGGGAACAATAAACTCCGAGTCAGTCATAGTGACTGGTGTGAGATCGTAAAACAGTTATTTTCTCAAAGAAATAAAAGAAATTCGCAATGCTTTTGGAAAATTAAACTACCATAAGGCCTCCCGTCACACACACAATGCAAACGCAGAATTGGAGGAGATTTCTCCTTATGATAGTCAAAAATGCTTACTACGAAAGATCAGTTGATATTATTATTAATGTCTAGTATGGAAAACATTTCGAAAGTATAATATTAATCTTAGCCAGCATAAACATTCCGAACTATGCCTACTATAGCTACCATCTAAACAGTGGTGACCACCATAAGTAAATGGCAGGTTCTACAACTAAAACCGTACAGGGTTCGTATTGGGAATTGGATTTCCAACAAATGGTCAGGCTAAGGAACTTCCTACTGCCACATGGGTACGCCTCTAGCGGGACGTCCTGAGAACCTACCAGGATCTTTGCCAACACAAGGCCGGGTTACCTTTATAACTAGGTAACTACTACTCGAGTATGCCACTCCCCGATCCTTTGGGACCTTTATCTGAGGCGCCTCGATCACAAAGCAACAATCACACAGTAAATAAGATTGATGCTACCACATAGGTATAGCATCTGGGCTCCATACCATGATACCACCTTTTCCCAGAAGGAAATGACATACCCTAAAGGGGGCGACCCTCATAACCTTGCCGCATCTTTCCTGTTTCGACCATTTCCGGTTTGTGAGGCTCGATGAGGTCTCGTCCACAAAGCTACGCTTTACACGAAAGCCATGCTTTGATCACAAATGATCAACGAATGATCATCAACACACAGCAACACTTAGCATGCCACACTACCAAATTGGGAGTATATCACTGATAACCTTCAACTACATAACCTCTGAGCTCGTACGTCTCAGAGAAGGGTGTTAAGCTAAGAGAATAAATCTCCGCTACCAAACAGAAATGTATTTGAAAGAAATCAGCTTTATATCTCAAAGTGTAATGTCAGACATACAACCATACAAGTCTGTTCCGGGTTCGAACAGAACCGAAGGCACTTCCAAAGAAGCCCTTGCAATCCGGGTATCCACAATCCCGATCGGACTTCCCATCACTTAGGGAATCTCTATACCGGAGCAACTCAGTGCAGAGACAATCGATAGGTTATCCTATCGTTCTCGCAAACACCCGGTCTTCAACACCGGTCTTCAAATGCTATTCATTTACGTCGTATCATTATTCGGAATGGGTTATATGACACAAAGTCCTCTCCCAGCTAAACCGAATAATGAGCGCTTGTTTTGAAAACAAATTCAAGTGCCATTCAAAGGCAAATATTGATAGTCGGTTATTTAACTATCAAACAACATTCACAACAATCAAGCCTCAATAATTTTTCCCAAATTATTAAATTTCAAAATATCTTCACAAGATATATATTTTCCACACTTCATCACTTTGAAAACCAATTCCAAATCACTTTTCACCTTTCAAACTTTTGAAAACAAATTTCAAATCAATTTCCCTACACGGGATATATTTCCAAATATTTATCCATTTCCACTGGAAATCTGCCGAGTTCAAACACTTTATCTCCAAAATATTCCTTAAAATCCAATTTCAGAATTTCTTCATTTATAATTTAAAACTACTTTGGAAATATACTCGGCTTTTCAAGGAAAATACACTTCCATTTCAAAATGGTCCATTTAAACCAATTAAATAAATCCTTATCGATTTATTTCAAATTTACATCCCAAATCTATAAATTTATTTCCACACTTTAAAAATAAATCAGTGTTTATTTTTAAAACAAATTTCCCTTTCCTTTATAAATTCCATTTTGAATTTACATTCCCAAATATTCACTTTTAACCCCAAATCAAATTCCAAATTGATTTCTAATTTTATTTCAACACCAAATCAATTTCAAATTGATTCTACCATTTATTTCAAATACCAAATCAATTTTTACAAATTGATTTCCAAATTTATTTTCCAAACACTAAATCAATTTCAAATTGATTTCTAAGTTTATTTCAACACAAAATAAATTTTCATTCAAACACCAAATCAATTATCTTATTAATTTCCCAAAGATTTATTTTCCAATACCAAATCAATTATCAAATTGATTTCAAACAAATTTATCACCTTTTAAATAAATTCCTTTATTCTTTCCAAATTATTCAAAATTCCATTTTCAATACATTCTTCAACTTTTAAACATTATTATTCAAAACCCAACTATTAATATTTTTTTCCCATATTCTGGAAATAATTCTATAAGATTTCAAAAATCAACTTTATGCTTTTAAAATCCTTCTTTTAAAATTCACCCAATTCTTTCAAAAAGAATTCACTTAAAATTTCCAACTTTAATTTCAAAAATCCAATTTTATTTATTTCTGGTATCCAACGATACCAAAAATACATTCGGCTAAATTTTAGCCTTCAACAAATTCAATTATTAATATAATCATTCACAGATAATCAATAAATCATCACACAGCATATGAATCAAATTCATACTGTAAGTGTACGTGTAGTACTAAGGATCGTGCAATATGTTATATAAATGCGGAAGCTAATAATAATAGTAAAATAAAAATTAAAGTAAGCACATGTTCATCGGCGGAAATTCTATCGGATTAGAAAACCGTCGAACGAATTTAGAAATAAAATTTACCGCAAGCGCACGGCGTACACTTGTAGTACGTGGCGAATACGGGTCGATCCGCAGGGAATTGATGATTTTAAAATTCTATTCAATCAAATTAAACCAAAGTCAAGTGATTGTTAACTAGCTAAAAGAAAGTAAAAACAAACTAAAACTATGGAGAATAAAAAAGATGAGATTAAAGAGAAATTTAGAGGCAAATCCCCTCTAATGATCACATAAATCAACATAATGAAATTATGATCTCTTTTTGGTCATTTGTGATATTAGTTGATGCATTTATCATAAGCATGGCCTAATTGTGTTATTAATTAACACACTTAAACCATCAAACTTTAATGCACCCTCTAACCCACTTATTAACTTCAATGAAAATGATATGAAATTAAAAGTAGAATCTATTTTAAGCATGGTTTATTGACCATTGAATTAGAAACATAAACCATCAAATTTTGATTCTAAACCCACTTCCATTACCATGATCATATGTAGATGAAGAGGTAATTAGTGATTCATATGACTAAGCATAGCCTATTTGTTTTGAACAACATAAGCTATCAAACTTAATATTAAACACAAAATCACACACACATCCAACTTTCCATTAAGCACAAAAGAGACATAAATGAGAAATTATATCGCATCTACATGATTCAAAAGAGCATCATTGCCCCTAAATTGTAGGGATTAGCCTCTCATTTGTGTTATTATGTCAACACTAGTAGAAAGCAACATTAAACAAACAAGAGGAAAAAGAGAGAAAAAAGAAAGGAAAAACTAATCTACTTGCATGAAATAAGAGAGATCTACACTACAACATGAAAGGAAAAGAAGCATGTAAAAGAAAAGAGAGCACTAATTAACATTAAAAAAATGAAAGTTACATGAAATAAAAATATGGCTAAGTAGCCATGAAAAGAGAAAGAGAGCTTTGATTTTTATTTTTGAGCCTAAACTAAACTAAGAGAGACTAAGTGAGAGGAGGAGGAAGGTTACATGAACATAATGGGTTATTTATACAAGCATGAAACCCTAATCCATAATTTGGGGAATGCCCAAACTACCCCTTAGGAAGTGTGGTGGCCAAGTAACCATTAGCATCCATTAATCATCATTTAAGTGTACATGAAGCCATTCATTCCATAAGCATGTGCATTAGCCTCTAATGTGTACATTAAGGTAGGTGGGTAGGTGGGGTCCTCCATGTTCTTCACTTTGAATTATTTCCATCTTCATTCTTTTATATCTTCTTTGTGCATGCATATTCCTTCATGAAACCACTTGTAATTGAGTTTAAATTCCTACAAAATAATATAGAAATTTCCAATTAAATTTTCTCAAGCTAATTTATGCACAAAAATGTCTATTTTGCCCTTGGATGAAGATGAATATGTGACAATTTGGAATTAATATGGATTTTGGTTAAAACAAGTTAAAATACCCAATATGATCATTTATTTAAATTAATTAGAATAAATATGGTGGTAAAAATATGCACATTTACGTGCACATCAGCACACCAGGAATTTTTATACTGGTTCGAACTTCCCGTTCTACGTCCAGTCCCAGAATACCCTCTGGATTTAAACTAAACCCCTCACTTAACCCGGAGGAATAGGTATACGACACCTGAGCAGCCGAACAGGAATTTTTCCGCCTCAACAGCCGAAGAGGACTTCAACTTAATACAAATAGTTTGTTGACGAATGTGTTCTGAATAACACTGATTGTCTTTTGATAGTACAACTTTCCTATAATCAAATCCTCAAGAGTATGTATGTGTGTGAAGATTTAGAAGGAAGATAATCACGTAGAATCGAAGTATATGAATTAATTCAAGGATTCTAGTGATATTGAATGAGAATGAATGCTTTTTATTTGCAGAGAATAATAGAGAATAGATTTCAGAATTAAAACATGAATTGGTTGTTGTAGAAGTGAATTGAACATGTTTATATAGTTGTAGAATAGTTACAATCTTTCATGAAGAGTTTCAATCAAAAGTTGTGTCCGTATCTCTTGGATTGAAGGACATTCCTCTTCATGAACAATCGCAACTCTTCAGAAAACTAGCCGTTATGTTCAGGTCGGTTGACCGAGGTTTCTGGTCGGTCAGCTGAGTTTCAAACCCGTACATAGAAAAATGTATATCTGTGCATTTGACACAGAGTCGGTCGACCGAGGTTTCTGGTCAGTCAGCCGACCTGTAGTCAATTGCACAGTACACACTAATTTATGTATATATCAATATAAATCAATTTTTGTGTGTGTGTGACTACTTGAGGAATGATTTTAACAATATTCTAAGACTCAATAAAATAAAATAGTCATACTAATCTCTGGATTGTAGTCTTGTCTCCTTTGTAGTACATAATATACGTTTATTCTCTTTTTGTCGCTTTCGTATAGTATTCTCTTTGTAATTCGTCGTATGATCTCTGAAGCTTGTGTCATGAATCAAAACTCATGAATCAACACATACAATATATGAAACAAATTCATATAATTTGAGGAATCTAGTTGGATCCCTCTAACCTATTTTCCTGCATCCACAGATGTTAGCACAATACCAATTCCACTTCGAGGTGGAATATCGCGGTATATGGGATTTATAAAATATCATCTGATATTATGCGGCGCATAGGGTCTCATTCGCTATATAATGCGGGAAATCAACTCCAAATATATATATATATATACTACTATATATACTATCACAACAAACAGTCAATCGATAACTGCAATTCAAATTTTTAATTTGAGTGAGAAGATCTCACCTTTATTTTATTAGCATCCATTTCCATTCGAGCTTGTTTTCTTTGCAATTTTGACCTTGTATTAACAATTTATACAGTTTATTAATATTCGAGATAAAATCAAACCATTAAATCCAATTTGATAATTTAATTACCCTGTGATTTTATTTTAAACTAATAGTTTTAAATTAAACTAAATTTCCTTTATACTTTACTGCATATTATTTTATAAAATTTTTATTTCATCATTTTTTTTATTTTCTCCTCTATTTTCCTTTTACTGCAACTAAAATCCCATTTACACATATATATATTTCAAACACGCATGTGCATATATCTTATTTATTTTGATTTTATAATAATCTGTATAGGGTTTAAATTCATTTTCAAATTTAAATTAAATTGAAAGATCTGAATATACCTTACTGCCAAAAATGCGAACCCAGGTTACTCAACGCCGATCTGCTCCTCCTCCCTTCGATTCGTCACACATTCTTGCCAAACCCGTCTTCGGTCTGCCATCGCGAAGACGAACCTCCCCTTCCTCTTTCCCACACTCGTGAGCTTGCCTCAGCTTCGATTTGACCTCGACCCACCCTAAAATCGAAGTCGCCGACCATCACGACCTTGAGAACGTCGCGATGCGCGCATCGCAAATCTCCATCACGCCCTATCTCCGATTAGCTCGCCAAACCACGAGCCTCGCCGTCGCTTCGCTACGGGATTGTGACTTGCCCTCTTCGCCACCGAACTCCGCCTTAGTCGATCGAGCGCGCGCCCTTGGTTTTGATTTCGAACGAAAGTATTTCGTTTCTTTGTTTTTTCTTTGAATTGAATCGAAGAGGGATATTCGATTTCATTTGCTCACGTAGGGGAAGATGGAAGCCACGAGTTCGAATTTGAAGTGAAGATGGAAGAGGAGTATACTGGAGATTTTAAATTCAAAGCTCGGCCATTGTTATTTTTTTTTCTTTCGAAATGTTTTAACTGGGGAAAAGGATAAGGTCGTGATATATTTTTTCTTGCATGAAAATGAAGCGTGTTGGAGAAGGAACGAGAAAGTTCTGATGTGGATTTATTTTGACCGGTGACCAATATATATTATTAATTCAAATTCAAATTCGAATCGACTCGAAAACAAAGTCAAAAATTTCGACTTCCTATCAAGGCGTGCCGCTAGGCGTTTGTAAGGTAATACCCCTATTCCGAACGCAATGGAAAAGGTTCCGAATCCAAATTTGATCGTATGGAGAAAATAGCTTTTTGGACCAGTTTTTAAATTGAATTTCGATAAAATTTCAGCGCGTTTATCTATCGTACGCTCACATGATAACTCCAATCACTACGAAAATTGAAATCCGATAATAATACAATATTACGGATCCAATGAAACTGGTTCCGTCGAATTCCGAGACTGTGCCTCGGAAGGCTATTTTCAATTATCGATTTAAACAATAAAATTCAAAACTGAACAAAAAAGTTTCAAATTCAATTCTGAAACTTTTATTATCTTTAGTATCATAAATATGAATTTTCTAAGCCTTGAAAATATTTTTAATCGGCGTAAAACTCCAAATTGAAAATTTTACCCAACTTTAGTAAATTAAATTCAATAATTAAATTGCCAAATTCATTCTGATATTTGAATTTCAAATTAAACTATCTTCCAAACCTTCAAACTCAATTAAATATTCAAATTTCAAATGTCAAAAATTCAGGGTCGTTACATTAACCAAGGGGATCAATTCGTTCGTCTCCATCTGTTCGCATCCATCTGTTCGTCTCCATCCGTTCGTCTCCATCTGTTCGCATCCACCTGTTCGCCTTCATCTGTTTGTAGCCATTTGTTCGCATCCATCAAGCTTCATCTGTTCGTATCCATCAGTTATCTGTTGTTCATATTCATCATGTACACTCAACTTTGTATCCATCAATTGGAGTCAATTTGAATCAATCCCAATTGCACAGCTCATATCGATCGATCAACGATCGATACGATTAAAACATCAAACGATCGATACGAAATGGCCCCAGCTATCAATACGAAGAAAGCCATTGAGTGATCGATACGAACAGTACAATGACAATCGATACGAACAAGGTAGAGGCGATCGATGCGAGCAAGATGCACTCCAATGAAAGACTTAGTCACTCGGCATGAAAAGTGGATCGATCCGAGGAGTTAGCGCCATGTCAACTAGCATCACGTGCAGACTTATCGATGCGAACAACCTTTATACAAATAGCATCAATACGAAGAGAACAGCAATCGAAAAGCCCAAACTTGCATCGATCATAACTCACAATCTACAAGTCCAAATGCTACCAAATTTTCACAGAAGCTTGCGTACATCCTCAGCAACACTCACAATCGATCCCAACTCAATTGGATGAGGTTTTGATCGATATGAAGCTCGTTCGTATCGATCCCAGATCGTGTGAAAATCACATGGGATCGATTGCGTTGGCCCACCCACATGCCAGAAGAGGTCTCCCGAGATCTGAGCGAGATATTTGCAACCTACGCCTATAAATAGCAGCCCAGAACCTACAGAAAAGGGATCTTTTGGCTCTTTGACGTCCACACTCTGCCGAAACCATTGTTGCACTCAAAAATCACTGTTGTACTCGAGATTTACTGTTGTAATCCACTGTAACCAGCAAGCAAAAGTTAATAAAAGTCAATCATTTCATAGTGGACGTAGGCAACACGCCGAACCACTCTAAATCTCTGTGTTCTTTTTCTGTTTTTCTAATTATTGTCTGGAGTGTTTGTTAGATAATCCGCTTTTACATTTACTTCCTTCATTTTATCTCTTTAAACGCTTCCGAAGAGTGTTGTGCCCAATTTTGGTACAAACACTTTGGTGCTTTCACTGAGAAAACCGAGTTTTTCTTCTGCTCGTTGGATCTACTATCGATATCAGATTGCATAAATCTAAGAAGAAGATCCAGATTTCAAGTTAAAGTTCTTCCATCCTATTCAGATTTGCATCAAATCTAGGAAAGAGCTTCGCTATCCATCATGGTCAACACAAGGACTACCTCAACTGCCGCAGATCCAGAAGGACGGGACAGACAGAACCCCTTACAACCACCTCCAGCCGACCAGACTGCCGGACCATCAGATCCACAAGGCCCAATCACCAGGGAAGAATTCCAGATGCTAATGCAAGAACTGACTCAGAGCCGCCAACAGCTCACTCAACAGCTCCGTGCTAATGCGGAATTGACCAACCAGCTAAATCTTCAAAGACGAAGGAGATCAAGAAGGGATCAGGCTTCTTATTCATCCACCGAAAGTTCAGCCTCTTCTGACTACCATCATAGATCCATGCGCCCGCGACTGGATGGAAGTTACACACAGGCCACTGGGCATCAGCATACATTGAGTCTTGGGCAACCGAGAGTTGGCCCGTCAACCAGCCATCAGAATGGACCCTCCTCTCGAGGAGGCGCTACCCCGTACCATATCACTGACAACCGCACTACCACTGCTACCGATTTGGGAATTGACGCTCGGAACCGAACGGATCCGACCCACCGCCAACGCAACCATACTCCTGAGCCTTATGTCCCCGAAGATGTAGAACCAAGGAGGCGAGACATGGACCATCGACAGCGACCGGCCCCTCCTCGCATTGTGGAACCCGACCACATCTTGGCCCAACATGCACAAAATGTACAGAAGCCCGACATTCCGACGATGATCCATCAAATGATCCGTGAGAGTCAGGGTCTTAGCAATGATGACTGGGGAATCTCCCAAAGTCATACCCCTTTTACTGATGAGATACTCTATGCTGAACCACCTCGGTGATTCAGGATGCCGACTTTACCTGTTTATGAAGGGAGCTCTGATCCTAATTAACATATCCTGAAGTACGAATGGTAGATGAATGCTGCACGAGCTGATGATGCAGTTAAGTGCCGAAGCTTCCCGATATCTCTAGGGGGCATAGCGACTATGTGGTTTACCCGTTTACCACCTCGATCTGTCTCTTGTTTTGACCAGTTGCAACAAAGTTTATTGAGCAGTTTTGCATGCATGTCGCAAGACCAAAAGATGTTAATACTCTGTCTAGTGTCACTCAAGCTCCTGGAGAGACACTTAGACGTTATTTAGAGAGGTTTCATGCTGCGTGCGCTGAGATCAGCAACTCTAATGATAACTCTATTCTTATGGCACTGACTAAGGGGATTGACCCCGATTCTGAGTTCGGCAACTGGTTGGCCGGAAAACCCCCTGCGTCATTGGACCGTTTCTACTCCAAAGCAGCCCAATTCTTGAGAAGGGAGGATGCGAAACAGTCTAGGAAGAAGGATGATGTGGGGCCTAGTATGGAAGGAATTCAGAGCAATGTTGCTGTTAAACAAACCGAGGAGAGCTCCGGGAAAGTACAATTGAACATTCAGAATAAACAAAATCAGTAGAAAGGTAATGATAACCAAAATAGAAAACGGGATCAGAATCGTGGTCCGCGACGTAGGGCTCCTATGTTTGATAATTATACTCTTTTGAATACGTCGTTGGAGAATGTATACTTACAAACCTACAATACTATTCAGTATAAGAAACCTACTTTGAAACAGTCATCGGAGAAATAGATTCAAACAGGGAAGTTTTGTAGATTCCACGAAAGCTACGGCCATAACACGAATGAGTGCCGTCACTTGCAGGATCTCATCGAGAAGTTGATAAGAGAGAGAAAGTTGGAGCAGTTTGTACGGGCGCCGCAGTCTAGAGGTGCGGGCCCATCGAATCAGAACCATATGCCAAATCAGGCAAGACAGGAGGAACCCGCTCGTACTGGTGGGAGGTTGGTGATAAATACTGTTAGCGGTGGTCCACATCCAGCAGATCGGAGCTGGAGGGAAATGGAGTCGTATGCTAGCTCTATCAGGCATGCAGACTTTGAATGTTGTAGTAATTCGGAAGATGGGGCTCCGACCAAGCAATAAAGAACGATGGCAGACCACATCGTATTTCGAGGTCGGGATGCCGACAGGATTGAAGCCCCCACTATTGATCCACTTGTCATATCAGCTCAGGTAGGTCCTGCTTGGATGTAGAGGATCTTGGTAGACAGTGGAAGTTCTGTGAATATATTGTTCAAGCAAGCCTATGACCAGATGAAAATGGAGACTAAAGACTTGAAGCTGTGTCAGTCCCGTATTCATGGCTTCAATGGGAGCGCAACCATACCCACTAGAGTAGTTGAATTGCCAGTAGAATTGGGAATCGGAGAACGCCAGAGAGTCCGGATATTACAGTTTGTTGTATTAGACATAACCTCGCCATACAATGATTTCTTGGGCCGATCGACCCTGGCTGAATTTAGGGCTGCCATTGCCCCGTGGTGTTTGACTTTGAAATTCCCTACCAACAATGGTGTCGGAGTTGTTCAAGGGGACCAGGCTGTTGGACGAGCCTGTTATGTTACTGAGCTGCGAGAGGCACAATGAAAGGAAAAAGCAAAGGTCGTAGAGGAATCTCTCTACGTCCGCTTTGCTGAAAATTGACAATTGACGCCTGGGCCCAGGCCCGGGCACCCCAACCAATTCCAAAGAGATCTTGATCCGAGAGATATCGAAGGTGAAGACGAAAGTAAAGACAGTCAAGCTTCTCCGGCCGAGCTGACGATCGATGTCCCGATCGATGATAGCGATGATTCTAAAATGATAAAGGTTGGATCTCAGTTGAGCCAACAAATGCAAGAGGAATTGGTTGAATTTCTCCGGGTAAACCTTGACGTGTTTGCCTGGACGCACTCTGACATGTGTGGATCTTGTAATGACCCACTATTTTGGATCATTCAAATCGACAATAAATCCACACATGTCCGACTTGAATAATTCAAAACAATAGATTGTTAATTTAAATTAGAAAAACTCAGCATATACAGTAAATAAAATAATCACATATCACAGACACAGAGTAATATAACAATAATGCAGCGGAAACAAAAGAATAGTAGTTCATGAAGCTACTATATATATATATATCAGAGTTAAAAAAGATACAACAGAAGTCTCGAATACATAGATATCTCAATACAATAGTCAAATACAAGATCTGAATACATCACTGGAATCAACTGAAAGCTGGATAGATAGCTGGATCTCCAAGCGAAGCTCCAACTCCAAAGGTGAGTCTCGAATACTGGTACACTCAGTCTGACCCGAGCGTAAAGAAAAACAAAACACTCGAGTCAGGATTAACATTCTTATATCAATAAATCCAACTCAAGTGAAATATCAACTGAAATACAAGTAACTCAAAGGATGTTTGGGATAACCATCCTCTAAGGATCCGTTAAACTATCTACTATGTAATAGTGTACGCTAAGTAGATAATGTCTAATCAGTAAAGTACGATATCAAAAAAGCGTTAAGGCGTTACCATATCCCCCTTAACACATTTTTATTCCCAAGAGCATATACAAGACCGTAGTTTCCCCAAAATCGGAAGTCACCAGAGGGCAATCCATATACTAAAGGTACAAACCAAAACGTAGTGGTTGGCAATAGGATAATCAGTATGACAAGGTACATGAGGCGATACCAACTAGGATACTAGTAGTTGCCTGATCCAGACTGATGTTGGGCATAGCAGCTACTACCCTAACACCGCAAACAAAACTCCCAAATCAAGGGGTGCACCCAAATCGAATCACATAAGTAATAGATAAGGTATCGAAGAAGTGTGTCCGCTAGAGATGGCGATCCTCAATGGCCCGGCGCGGCTCCTGTTTTAGTCATGTCAGGGGTCATCCAAAATCGTTCTCTTTCTTCAGTCAACGCGTTCATCAAACCATCCACTTCATTCTGGATCAACACTCCGCGTATATTAGTTATTAAAGTGGTTTCGGTATCGACAGAGAGTATGTCCATATCCGATCCCGGTCTCTTTAATAACTACGTATTATTACACCGATGGTCATTTAATAAATTTTCAAAATAGTTATATTTCAAAACCGACATATCATTGCCATTTCAAAACCATATCAATACGATATCACTTTTCCTTCGAATAAATCCATTTCCAAAATCATATCACTTTCCAAAGTTACATCGCTTTCGAAATCGTAAGTCTTTTAAATCAAAACACTTTGGAAATCAAAACCTTGAAATTCATAACACTTTGAAATCATAGCTTGAAATCATAACATTTCGGAATCCATAACACTTTCCTCTTTAACAGTTTAGATATTAAAATTAGTATATATAGTAAAATAGTTTATAAGATAAAATATTTTATGTAAAATAGTTATAAGTTAAAATAGCTTATAATAAAATAATTTATATTGAAAATGATTTATTAAAATAGTTTGTATTAAGTAAAATATAAATAGTTTTAGATATGGTTTAAAAATACTTTATATAAAATAGCTTCCTCAAATTTCACAAATCGATTCAAATCAACTCGAATCTCAAAACTTCAAATTTTATCAAATCTCAAATCATCAAATTCAATTCGATTCAGTTTCTAAATAAACCATTTTAAACTATCGATTTCAAATGCCTATTTGAACCATAAATAAACCATTTCAATTTCAATATATTTCAAAGTTTAAATATTCGGCATTTCTAAACTAAATTCGATAATTCAATTTATGTCCCAATTTAATTTCATTACATTTAGTTTCTGAAATATTTCTTTAATCATTTCAATACATCAAAATACAACTTCAATTTACAAATTTATATAGACAAAATATCCCATTTAAATTTATATAAGTTTGAAATATTCATTTAAGCCACTTCTTAATTAATTCAAGTTATAAAACATATCTTAAAATTTCAAATTTAATAGATTTCAAATCAACTTATTTAAGTATAATTCTTAAATAATTAAGAATTCCAAGTCAATTCAAATTTATCTTTCAACCTGAACATTATAAATTCTATATTTAAAAATATAAATTTTACATAAATACTTAAACATATTTCATATTGATTCAAATCAACTTATTAAATCAACTTTAATAAATCTTTAAAATCATTATTTATTAAAACCATATATTTCTTTCAAAACCGTAGACATGTTTTTCAAAAACATTTATATATAGACCAACGGTGTCTGTATATAATTTTCTATCCTATGGTCAAGTGATACGGATATTTATCATTTCAATCCGCAATTTAAAATATATTCGGGTATATATCTTTTCAACCCGAAATCCCAAATTCAATTTAATTTGAAATCGCTTGGGTTTATCATTTCAACCCATAACGATTTTTTCTCCTATTCTAAAGTCCGTTCGGGTATGTATCATTTCAACCCATAGTGATTCTATACTAACAGGGAACTTGCAGAGTGATAACAGATATGATAATAATATAACAACGGTAACAGGCATATATCATCAGTATAAATAACAGATAAGGGTGTCAGTTGTCACAGGTGAACAGATACAGATGATGGCATATATATATCAATATAAATAACAGATAATGATGTCAGGTGTCACAGGTGAACAAATACAGATGATGTCATAGATATAGCAATATAAATAACTAACAGCAGCATATTTCAATTGTCGTTCCAATTGAAATCAAATTTAATAAATATAAGAACATTAATCGTGAGTGATTGCTCACCTTTCGAGGCTAGAGAGATGAACGGAAATGAAATTGAGTTACTAAATGCCAACACGACTTCCAAAGCAAAGCTAGAGTGACACTATTCGGCAATCAAAGCTGATAGATATGAATCGATGAGAATGAGTCAAATAAGCTCGATGCAGATGGAATATATATATAAACTATTATTATTATAATTATTATTCTTCCTACACCCAATATTCAATTTAAATTACATATTTAAAATGACATACATATATCCCATGTAAATTGTGAAAATTAAAACATATCCTTCCAAAGACAAAACTAATGTAAAAACTAACTATAGATTAAACGTATTATATATATATATAACATTTAACAATATAAATACTAGTATATACAGCTTACCCACTTATATATATATATATTAAAATCAAAAATTGTTATAAATTAGTATAACTTGCCTTAATAAAATCAATATCGACTCAAATAGATTCTATGTAGTTTACATAACTTATATATCAAGCAACCAAGTTCTGCATAATTTATGTAAGCTTATAAATATAAACGAAAGGTTATACACTCATATTATAAACCATATGTATATATAACTGGCGCATGAGATTTCATATATAAATATACACATTATAGTCCTTTCAGCTAAAACCCAATTACATACATATATATAAACTGCAAATTCAGGATGTATGAGTATTACAACTTTTTATACTATTTTTTTTTAAGCGACAGAGTAGTACAACTTTTTATAAAAATATACATATCAACCAAAATATATATATATAGTACTGTATCTCAAAAGTACACCTAAAAAAATATACATGCTCTTATATAAAATGCTAACATATAAATATTTTGCACACTCAATATACATAGCAAGACTCTAATTCTATATATACATACCTTTTAAACATCACTATTATATAAACAGTATTTTATCTTTCAAACATTCATATTACACCTACAGATCTTGAAATATATATATATATATAAGCAAAACTTGTACAAAAATCAAAATATCCACTGTATAGTTTGTATATAGAATATATACATATAAACTCAATTATATTCATAACATCACGTCTAGATTAAAAGTATATATATAAAACAAAAGTTCATGCACTAACCTAACTAATATATATATAATAACAAACCTATATATATATTAATATATATACTACATATATATACCTTCGAATCGACGCTAGGCTGAGCAGCCACAAAGAGGGACAGGCAGGCACACGGGAAGGAGGCGGATGCGGTGGTTGGCTCGGTGGTGGAGTTGGAAGGCACGACAGGGCTGTGGTTTCGGTAGTGGGTGGGTTGTCAGGTGGGCGGCGAACGAGAAAGGAGAGGGGACGAAGTCCGAAGGCGGAAGGCATGACGTGGCGGAAGTTGTGAGGTCCGGTGGGTTCGGCGGAGCTAGCGGCGAATGAGATGGGAAGGCACGGTCGGCCGGGGCTTGGGTGTTCGAAGCAAGGGTGGGTGAGCACGTGACAGGAGAGGGGAGATAATGAATGGTAGTGCTATGCAAAAGAAATGAGAAGAAAAAGAACGAGAATGAACAGAGGAGGCTAGAATTAGAATAATGTAAGTTAATATTATATTAAAGTGTACAGGTGAGCAGAGAAAAAGGCACGAATAAATATAAAGTAGAAGAATGGCAATGGTCTTCCCCGAATTCAGCTGAAAAATTATGACAATTTATTGCTGGGCTGCACGTTTCAAGCTTGAAGAGACAAAGGAAACAAAGGGCCACAGATTTCGGTACGATACGACGCATAGTCTTCCCGTTTCCGTTGTGTACCGGATCTCAAAATACAGAAATAAATATACTACGAAGATCAGCACGACGAGACGACCACAACGGTATACAGATATCAGTGGTATGATTGAATTATAAAAATTTGAATTTTCTACTAGCGGAAAATGCAAGAAAAACACAAAAAAATAAGATCGACGGAGCTAAAGAAGTCCGAATTTTGAAAAATGACAAACTGACATCTTGCTCAGAAGATGGTTTAGAATTTTTCTATGTAAAAATATTTAGGTTCCGAAAACATTTTATTTTCATCGCTTTTTAACTGATTAAATTGAAGTAAAATTACGCACGAAATAAACTTTCATATTTGCAGACGAAAATTTACCAGTTGCTATGTTTAACTAGACTCATTCCAAATATCAAATTTATATTTCAAAATTTTATCGTTTAAAATTTCGAAAAATTTCAATTAATAACATTATTAAAACCAGTTAAATTTACGGGTCGTTACAGATCTCGCCGGACATCGCGAGCCACGCATTGAATATTGACCTGCAGCATGCCCCGGTCAAACAAAAGAGGCGTGGTATGGATCCAGAGAGATCTACCGCCCTTAAAGAAGAGGTAGATAAGCTTAAAATGAATGGATTTATTCGAGATGCATTGTACCCGGAATGGGTATCCAATCCTGTACTTGTCCGAAAGCCAAATGGTAAATGGAGAACATGTATCGATTACTCAGACTTGAATAAAGCATGCCCCAAAGACAGTTTTCCACTCCCTCGAATCGATCAACTCAACGGCTGGACATGAACTCTTATCCTTCATGGATGCGTACTCTGCATATAATCAAATACCCATGCACTTGCCCGACCAGGAGCATACCAGCTTCGTAACCAATATGAGACTCTACTGCTATAAAGTTATGCCTTTTGGACTCAAGAATGCTGGGGCAACTTATCAACGGTTAGTTAATCTAATGTTCGCTAACCAGATTGGAAAAACAATGGAGGTATACGTGGACGACATGCTAGTCAAGTCACGATTCACTACTGATATTATCAGAGACCTGGAATCAATGTTTAATATCCTCCGAGAATATAGAATGAAGCTCAACCCGTTGAAATGTCACTTTGGGGTCGCATCCGGAAAATTCCTCGGGTTTATCGTCAATGCTCGAGGAATTGAAGCCAATCCCGAAAAAATCTGGGCAATCAGAAATATTGAAACTCCGAGAATTATAAAGCAAGTCTAGAGCCTTAACGGGAAAGTAGCAGCACTGAGCAAGTTCATTTCAAAATCTACTGACAAATGCCTTCCCTTCTTCGATCTGATCTGAAAAGGGAAATGAAACTTTGAATGGACTACGGGATGTGATGGCGCATTCCGAGCGCTAATTCACCACCTCTCCACACTGCCAATTTTGTCAAAGCCTATCGATCACGAGAAATTGTACATTTACTTGGCGGTATCAGAAAACGCAATCAGTGCTACCCTAATTCGGGAGGAAGACCGAATACAAAAGCCGGTCTACTATATTAGCAAGCGACTAACTGGAGCTGAGAGAAATTATCCAAAGCTAGAGAATTGGCTTACTGTCTTGTTATTCCTCAAGGAAGCTCCGTCCGTATTTCCAGGCTCACCCAATCACCGTCTATACTGACCAGCCGTTACGATAGGTCCTTACGCGTCCTGAGATGTCTGGTAGGTTACTCAAATGAAATATCGAGTTAAGTCAGCTTGACCTTACTTACACTCCAAGGCGAGCCATCCAGGGACAAGTCCTAGCAGATTTCATAGCTGAATTTACCATCCCAGAGGACTTGCCCGAAACAAGTGAATCTCCCAAGTATATCTGGAAGCTGCATACAGATGGTGCATCAAACGACCATTGCTCAGGTCCATGGGTCGTACTTGAAACTCCTAAAGGCCGATCTATATGCTATGCTTTAAAGTTCAACTTCCGTGCAACCAATAACGAAGCTAAATATGAAGCTCTACTGGCTGGATTGAAACTTGCCAAAGATTTCATTGCTATGGAAATTTATTGTGATTCGCAATTGGTCATGTGTCATGTTCGAGGGGAGTACCAAGCCAAAGATCGAAGACTGGCTGCTTACCTTGTTCACGTTCGGAGACATTGAATCAATTTGATTATTATGCCATTTATTACATACCACGAGAGCACAATCAGAAAGCCGATTTGTTAGCAAAGTTAGCCAGTATAGGTGAAGCACAACAAATGGGACTCGTTCCCGTGGAGACATTTTCTTCGCCAAGCATTGATCAGATGGAAACTGATTGGATATTTGATGTCGTTTTCGAGAAGGAGTCATGGATGACTCCGTTTAGAAATTATCTTAAGCACGGAACCCTGCTAGAGTGTAGGAGTGAAAAGAGACAGATTAATTCTTCGAAAAGCTTCGCGGTTCACTATTCAGAATGGAGTCATGTATAGGAGAGGATACTCTGTTCCTTTACTCCGGTGTATCGCTCACGATGAAATCAAACGAGTGTTGCGCGACGTACACAAAGGAGAATGTAGCGATCACACTAATGGGCAAGCCCTTGCCAAGAAAGTGCTCAGGTATGGATACTATTGGTCAATCGTAAATCGCGATGCATCGGATTACGCCAGAAAATGTGATAAATATCAGAAGCACGCTCGAATTCCAAGAGCCCCACCTACCGAAATAACTCAGATGGTCAGTCCATGGTCATTTGCATTATGGGGGCATTGTCATTATTGGCTCTTTACCTCTAGCCAAAGGTGGTGCGAAGTACGCCATCGTAGCAGTTGATTACTTTACCAAGTGGGCGGAAGCTGAACCCCTTGCTACAATCACAACAAAGAAGGTGATCAACTTTGTAGTGCGCAACATCATCTGCCGATTTGGTCTCCCACATACTATCATCACTGATAACGGGACCCAATTCGACAATGTTGAATTTAAAGACTTCTGTCAACGATTCCACATTCAGAAGAAATTCTCCGCAGTCGCACACCCTCAAGCGAATGGACAGGTCGAAGCTGTTAATAAAGTTATAAAGTTTATTCTGAAGAAACGACTGGAAAAGGCCGGGGGCAAATGGGTCGATGAACTTCCTATAGCTTTATGGGCTTACCGAACAACCCACAAGTCCGCGACCGGCCACACTCTGTTTTCTCTTTCTTATGGTTCAGAAGCTGTTATTCCAGCCGAATTAGAAGTGCCTTCTCATCGTGTGACATACTATGATCCAAAGACAAATGCTATATTACTTGCCGAATCTCTGGATTTATTGGATGAGAAGCATGAAGAGGTTGATTTGAGGGCAGCCGCATACCGAAGTTGAGTCGCCCGATTATACAATGCCAAGGTCCGACCCCGAACCTTTGAACTCGGCGATCTCGTCCTTAAGAGAATTTACCTGGTACCTTCGCATATGAAGCCAACCTAGGAAGGGCCGCATGTTATTGAACAAAAGCTCGGAGATGGCACATTCAAATTATCAACCGTTGACGGTCTCACTCTTTCGAGAGCCTGGAACAGCGAGAGTCTTCGTCGCCACTACACATAACAGGCTCTATTTATTTATTCAGTCTATTTTTCATTTGCAATTTGTTTCTGTATTTCGAAATTTGAATTTGTAATAAGGCAACTGATTTTGCCGTATTTTCTTATTTCAGCGATAAAATGCCATCTCTTCGAGCCAGAGCTGTGAGTTATTGAATGCGTCATACAACTATCACTATGCACGGAGAGCTAAATTCCACTTGATGGTGGAATTTATTCTAAATAGGGAGTGACTGTGATACGATCGATTACTCGCTAAATGATACCCGAGATTGGGGGCAAATCATCACACTGAAGTAAAAAAAGGATGTATACACGACAATCCTCTAACTGACTCCAGATTCCCAGAGTGTGAACTGGAGTATAAACTTACAAATACGGTTTCAAAGAGGGTTGATCCGTCCACCTAACGACTTCGCCCGTTTCTTGACCAAGTTTGAGGAGGATGGATCTGTCCATCTAACGACCTCGCTTGTTAACTCAGGGTGGATGTGAACCGACCATCCACGATCCTGATAGATTCGTCGTTCCCGGAGTGCGAACGAAATTCTAAAGCCTGAACAGATGTGACTGACCATCTGTCAGCCGACTCCAAGTTCCAAGAGCGCGAACTGGAGTATAAACATCAACCGACTCCGAATTCCCAGAGTGCGAACTGGAGTGTCAACATAAACACCAACTCCAAATTCCCAGAGTGCGAATTGGAGTATAAACGTTAACTCTCAATCCCCGGAGAGTGGATTGGAGTTCAAACACAAACCGGATTGGAGTTCAAACACAAACCGGATTGGAATCGACCGTCCGTAAAACAACTCTGAGTCCCCGGAGCGTGGCCAGAGTGTAAATGCAGATCGGGTGTGACTGACCACTCGCGAATCCATATAAAGTCCCCAGAGTGTGGACATGGTTACAAACATTAAACGGGTGTGACTGACCACCCGTGAAAATGACTTAAGTCCCCGGAGCGTGGACGTATCCTTGAAATTTAAGCAGGCATGACCGACCACCGACATACAGATTCAAATCCCCAGAGTGTGGATGCAATCGTCAATAGATGAGTGAGTGTGATTCGACCACTCGAATTTCCTTATTTCAGCATCAATTCAACGACGTTAAGCTCGATGTGTTGAAGGCGAAGAACAATTGCCACTTGATCTTTAAAATTTGTCCCTGAAACTGGGGGAAGAACTTAAGTGCCAATCACTGACTGAGACAGTGCAGCATCGAAGTCCGGCTTAACGCTCGATCATAACTCATAGTCATGGTTTCATGGCTTAACGAATAAATTTAGATCCAATCCAAGGGTCGAAGCTTCACAAGCGTGCTGAACTGGAGTTCAATTGCTGAAACACTTAAGCAAATAAACAAAAATCGAGTTGAAGACAAAACGGAATTTCATTTCAACTATTTGTGGAAAAAAATTAAGTACAAGTTTATCCTAAAAAATCCTACTAGCAGGGGCCAAACCCGCATCTATACACGGCCAACAAAAGCTAAAGAAATTCCTATCTACTCAGAAATGAGCAGAAGAGACGTATCTACTCTTTTTTCTTCTTCGGTTTCCTCTTCGGTGTTGACCCACTGGAGCTCTCACTCAGTTTTCTTTTTGAACCCTTGCTTGTCGGTGGCCGATCTCTAGTCGGGGGCATTATATCAACATCCTCCTCCAAACTCAAATGTATTGGAACGCTTCCTGCAGGCGGAGTTGGAGGGACAGGATCAACAGAAGGAGGTGGGGCAGGCGCGCTCGTCTCAATGACCGTTCCTCCTGGAGATATCATCCGCAAAGGGGCTGGACCAGGTCCAGTCATTCCACCGCCAAAGCCGCTGCCCCGTGCGGCTGCCTCCATCTCAGCGTTGATTTCAGCTAGGAATTCCTCCTCGTGAAGTGTTTGCGCACCGCTAGAGACTCCCGTAGTTGGGGCCGAGGAACTTGTCATTGGAACGCTTCTACCCATAATGAACGACATGTCTGCAAAAGGGTCACTGTGATGACCGAGGAGTTCCTCCATCATATGCTCATCAAAAAATAAGTGTGCTCACCTGCGCTCCATCAGTCGGTGCCGTGGTCGTTGTGGTGGTCGCTTCAGTTATAATGGCCTCCTGCATATGATGTGGTTCTTGAGTTGCAGAAGGCACGACTGGTGTAGCATCAATCGTTGGATAAAAGCAAAAGAAGAACTATTAGTAATCACTTCATGTACGCTTCCGGTTTTGGACAAACATACGAAATGTTCAGAGTACCTTCCTAAGTTTGACTCGTGAGCGGCTGAACGTCCTCAGAGATTTGCTCGCCATCTTGAGATAACTATGGCTGATCCGGGTTGTAAGCAGGAACAGATTGAGAATCAACTGCGGAAGTCGGTTCATGTTGGGTCGGCACAAGAGTTTCAGGACTTGTATCGCGGTGCTCGACACCAGAGCCTTCTCCAGCTTCCAAATGCTTAGTGCCAAGCTTCTCCTTCTCATATGAGATCATTGTATCATGGAGGATTTTTCGCTCGTCTTCATTCAGCATTCGGTTTTCAAGCTCAAATTCATCAACTGATTTGCCCTAATGCGCAGCCTTTTTATCTCCTACTAATCGGACCCAGGCGTTATACAGATGTGTTGGATAATTATCAAGCCAGGCTAGGTTCCTATGCTTCAAGACGTTAGCATTATAAGTAATGAGTAGATCCTCAATATCAGCCTCTAGCCTGGCCTCCGCCATCTTAACCTCATCTTCAACCTTAGCCTCCACTTCCCGAACCTTAGCCGTTGTCGCATCCTGTTCGCCCCGAAGCACTACGGCCTATTCACATGCCTCCTGAGCTGCTCTATTTGCATCATCCTTCTCCTTGGTGATTTCGGAAAATTTGGCTTTGAGCTCGTTAAGTTCTTTCAGAGCAGTGTCCCGTTCGGCTGTGACAGTGGTGTTTCGGTGGCCCATCTCCTCCACCAAAGCGAAATGCGTTTGTCGCATTCTCTCCATAGATTGGGTTGCCTCATCATCTTTTTGGATGGCCTCCATCTCAGATTTCCAGGAAGATTTGGCTTCATCATTGAGCACCTATATAATGCGGTCCTTCTGAGTGAGTTCAGTTTCTAGTTTCTCAATTGCCTTTGCCCGCTCGAAGGCCACTGCCGATGCTTTGTCTGCGGCTTTCATCCACTCCTTATATTGGGTATATATATCATGAATATAGTCATGCATCGTGGTTTCTGCTTCCGATGGAATTTTCTTTAAGTGAGGGATGAAGCCGTCAAAACATATGTTCGGGAAATCTTTTCTTAACTGGGCAATTCTGATAGCCCCTTCCCTAGTGGGCTCAGTGATGGCTTATTCAGCAACATTGGGAGGTTCGGCCTCAGTCCTACGACGCTGAGACTTAGACCTTGGAGCATGAGAAGATGGTTTTTGGCATGGAGGCTTCGGGGGATATGAGCTGTGAATAGAAGGTTGTGTAGGGAGCCGGGGAGGCGGAGAACGCGATCAGGATCGATATCTTTGTTCTCTGTCTCTATCTCTATCCCTCTCGTAATGCTCTTGGCTGGAATAACCGCAATTGCGGTTTCTATCATCCTCCCTCCGACGGAACTCATAATACGAACTCAATGATTGGCACGCCGAGCGGAGACTGCCGAGCAAAGAATCTCGCCTATTCATCGTATCTGTAAAGTAAAAGAAGAACGGAGTTAGTGAATTCCCGAAGCAGGCAACTTGCATTCATGTATAACGGACTAACGTCCAGTCTTTAAAATTCGCAGGAATTGAACACTCATCTGATGACGATCATAATAACATGTCACTATCATACAATGCTCAGCTACAACAGTATACAGTACAACTGGCAGTCAACAGTTCATGATTTCTGTTTCTAACGAATCAATCAAAGGTTACATCTTTCGATGAAAAGACAACAACCATTTAGACAAGTCAAATGGAAATGTTCAGAATGAAGATTGCAACTTTTCAAAGCACGTCATGTTCTCACAAGACGTACTTTGGGGGGCAAAATGTTATCCCGCCTTTTTGGCAAGGCCGTGACACCAAGAACTTAACCGGAAACCAAGGACATTTCATCCCAAAGTTCGTTTATATGCAGGCTCACTATGAATATCGACGAATTTTGTCCAAATCCGGATAAAGCTATAATTAACATGACGCGACATGCAAAGCTATGGAAACCAACGTTCCAAATTTCAAGTCAATCCGAGGTCATATGCTCAAGGTATGATCGATGCAAACCAAGGGTATCAATTCGTTCGTCTCCATCTGTTCGCATCCATCTGTTCGTCTCCATCCGTTCGTCTCCATCTGTTCACATCCACCTGTTTGCCTCCATCTGTTCGTAGCCATCTGTTCGCATACATCAAGCTTCATCTGTTCGTATCCATCAGTTATCTGTTGTTCGTATCCATCATGTACACTCAACTTTGTATCCATCAATCGGAGTCAATTCGTATCGATCCCAATTACACAGATCGTATCGATCGATCAATGATCGATACGAGTAAAACATCAAACGATCGATACGAAATGGCCTCAGCTATCGATACGAAGAAAGCCATTAAGCGATCGATACGAACAGTACAATGACAATCGATACGAACAAGGCAGAGGCGATCGATGCGAGCAAGATGCACACCAATGAAAGACTTAGTCACTCGGCATGAAAAGTGGATCGATCCGAGGAGTTAGCGCCATGTCAACTAGCATCACGTGCAGACTTATCGATGTGAATAGCATTGATATGAATAGCATCGATACGAAGAGAATAGAAATCGAAAAGCCCAAACTTGCATCGATCATAAATCACAATCTACAAGTCCAAATGCTACCAAATTTTCACAGAAGCTTGCGTACATCCTCAGCAACACTCACAATCGATCCCAACTCAATTGGATGAGGTTTTATCGATACGAAGCTCGTTCGTATCGATCCCAGATCGTGTGCAAATCACATGGGATCGATTGTGTGGGCCCACCCACGTGCCAGAAGAGGTCTCCCAAGATCTAAGCGAGATATTTGCAACCTACGCCTATAAATAGCAGCCCAGAACCTACAGAAAAGGGATCTTTTGGCTCTTTGACGTCCAGACTCTGCCGAAACCATTGTTGCACTCAAAAATCACTGTTGTACTCGAGATTTACTGCTGTAATCCACTGTAACCAGCAAGCAAAAGTTAATAAAAGTCAATCATTTCATATAGGACGTAGGCAACACGCAGAACTACTCTAAATCTCTGTGTTCTTTTGCTGTTTTTCTAATTATTGACTGGAGTGTTTGTTAGATAATCCTCTTTTTACATTTACTTTCTTCATTTTATCTCTTCAAACGCTTCCGAAGAGTGTTGTGCCCAATTTTAGTACAAACAAGATGTATATAATAGGTTTTTTTATATATATATATGTATATATGTTTGTATATTTATATATTGCATATGCTGCAGCATTCATCTGCATATATATATGTATATGGTAGCTTTAAAGTATATATGTAAAGTATGGACGTATGTGTATATATGTGTACTGTATATATACATACTTGATTTTTGAATATATGCGTTTTAAAAATATAAAGAGTTCATTTCAAATAGGTGTTTAAATTAAAATTTGATTTCAAAATATAATATGTATGTAAGGTTATATATTAGTTTTGATATAATAGTTATATATATAAGCATACATGATTTGGTTTTCAAGTATATATGAAGATTTTATTTATATATGTGTTTTAAAATTTAATATTGATTTTAGATAATATAAAAGTTTTATTTTAAGTTTTAATATGTATTTTAAGAAGCAATGATTTGAAATATATATATATATATATATAGATTGATTTTTTTGGTGTTTAAGTTAAATATTGATTTAAAACATAATAATTTATATAAATCACATTTTCCATTTGTATCAAGCTTGTTTTGATTTGTTTTCATCGATTTCAAACTATCAGCCTTGCTCATCGAATTCGCGTTCATTTGTGCTGTGCTTTGAAATCTGTGCTTGGAATTCGCAGCTCATTTCATCGTTCATTTCTCTAGCCTCGAAAGGTGAGCAATCACTCACGACTAACATTCTTATAGTTAGTAAATTTGATTTCACTTGAAACGACAATTGAAATATGCTGGTAAATTTTAATTGCTAGTTATTTAACTGTTAAATATGATATGCCATTATCTGCAATTGTTCACCTATGATATATAACACCATATCCTGTTGTGTATATTTTATTTAATTTGGTTATTGATGATATATGCCTGTTGTTGATATGTTATATTTTATCATAATTGTTCTCACTCTACAAGTTCCCTGTTAATTTAGAATTTCCTATGGGTTGAAATGATACATACCCGAACGATCTTATAGAATAAGGGAAAATCATTATGGGTTGAAATGATAAACCCAAGCGATTTCATTAATTTTAAATTTTGGGATCGCGGGTTAAAATGATATATACTCGTAAATATTAAATTCAAATTGTGGATTGAAATGGTAAATATCCGTATCACTTGACCATAGGATATAAAATTATATACGGACACCGTTGGTCTATATTTTGAAAATGATTTCTAAAGTTTGAAAGGAAATATAGTGTTTTTAATAAATATTGATTTTTAAAATATAATATATAATTGTTATTTTTATATATGTCTAAATTTATGTTTTTAAAATTATATGTTTTGGAAATTTGAAATTTATAAGTTAGTTTTGAAAATATAATATTTAAAATTTTTCTTATAATTTTATTATTTTAAAAATATATAAAATAAGATTTAATACAAAATACATTTAATAATAAGATTCAATTTAATAAAAATTTAATTTAATTAGTATATAATATGTTTAAGTATTTATGTAAATTTATATTAATATTTTAAAGATAGATTTTTATAACTTTGATAATAAAGGTTGGGAAGATAAATTAATGTTGACTTGGAATTTAAATTGGTAAATAATTGAATTTAAATAAGAATTGATTTGAACTTATTTGATTTTGAGATTTTGAAAGATATGATTGATAACATGATTTGATAAAAAGCGATTAAGTGAATATTTTCAAATTTGAATTAAATAAAAGTGAAATATTAAAGTATAAATGAAACTTATATTGAAAACTGAATATTTAAACTTTGAATCTTATTGGAATTTAAGTGGTAGTTCAAACCTGGATTTGAAATTGATATAAATTGAAATGGTTTATTTAGAATTTAAATTGAATCTTTGACCTTTAAATTTAAATGGTTAAACTGGAATTGATTTAAATTGAATTTTTGGAATTTAAGTTGATTTAAATCGATTTGCGAAAATTTGAGGAAACTAATTTTATTATATAAATTATTTTAATATATATACTATTCTAATTTATAACTATTTTAATATATATACTATTTTCAATATCTAAACTATTTAAGTCGAAAGTGTTATGATTTCCAAAGTGTTATGATTTCAAAAGTGTTATGATCTCAAAGTGTTATGATTTCAAAAGTGTTACGATTTCGAAAGTGTTATAAATTTTAAAGTGTTACAATTCTGGAAATGAATATTATTTAAAGTGAATAATGATATCGAATTTGATTTTTGAAAAGAATACGATATTTTGATATGAAGTATGAACTATTTGAAATGAAATGACCATGGTGTGAAATAAGCGTTTGGTTGTTAAAGTGACCAGGATCAGATATTGTCATACTCTCTGCCAACACCGAAAACCACTTTAATAACTGTATACGTGGTGGAGATTCCAGAATGAAGTAGGATGGTTTGGTGACGATTCTATATGAGGTATAGTGCAGCCCTGACTCCCGTGAGTCAGCTTGATGTGGCTAAAACAGGAGCCACGCCGGGCCAAGTGAGGTCATTCCTCCGATCGGGCATATTCCTTCGATACCATTCTATTACTTTGTGATTTGATTGGGTGCACCTTTGATTTGGGAGTGTGTCACAAGGTGGGCGGTAGTAGCTGCTATGTGTTACCACCAATCTGGATACGTAACCGGTATATCTACCCAGGCATTGCCTCGAATGCCTTATCGCATGCCCTATCGCGCCTTCTACGAGTTTGTTTTGTACCGTACCTATGTGGTGTCCTTTGTGTAAACCACCGGTTTGGTGGAGCGTACGACATTGTATAGACTACGGGAATATATAAAACGTGTTAAAGGGGATATGGGTAACGCCTTAACGCTATTTTAATACTTTTACTTTACTATAGACATATTGTTATAGTGTATATTACTACATAGTAGATAGTTCCATGGATCCTTAGAGGATGGAAATCCCAAACATCCTTTAAGTTACCTATATTTCAATTGACATTTCACTTGAGTTGAATTTACTATATATGAATGTTAATCCTGACTCGAGTGTTTTGTGTTTTGCTTTATGCTCGGGTCAGACTGAGTGTCACATCATTTGAGACTCACCTTTGGAGTTGGAGTTTCACTTGGAGATCCATCTATATCTATTCAGCTTTCAGCTATCCAGTTGTTTTGTTACGACTTGTCATCTGTTTGTATTCGAGATTATATTGTATTTGAGATATTCTGTTGTATTTTATTTCAAACTCCGATGTTTATATAGCAGCTTCATGAACTACTATTTATCTAATCCGCTGCTTATTTTTGTAATACTGTGTCTGTGATTCCGTGATTGATTTATTTACTGTATATACTGAGTTTGCCAAATATAAATTAACAACCTATTGTTTTGAGAAATTCAAGTCCGACATGTGCGGATGCGAATGGTTCGAAATACCGGGTCGTTACATTCTACTATTACAATTAAAATATGAAAGCCAATGTCTTCCTTAACATAACACTGAATGAAATATATTCTGAACTTAATGCATACACAACCTTAACAAAATAATATACCAACAGATAAGCATAAATAGATCCATAAGAAAAAAAACAAAAGAATAACAGAATAGAATTATTCACAAACAATAAGCAGCAAACACACCTTACTCACTGAATAAAGAATCGAAACGGGAGCAGATAATAAGCATATGTCAGAATAGAATTATTGATTTATTTTACTCCTAAAACAAAAAAAACTCCAAATTTTTTTAGCATAACACGAAAAACACAATCTCTCTTTATCTTTTGTTTAACAACACTATACTACATTGTTTTTTGAGTGCAGCTGTGTACCTCCATGCTAGATAGCTTTTGGATGAAAGCAGCGAGAACTGTAGTTTATCCAATAAATAACCCGACACTTAAATTCCACGCAAATACCAATGCAATACAAAACATATAAAGCATAACGCAATACAAAACATATAAAGCATAATAACCATTTAATGGTTCATCGTACAAAAATGATGCAAAATATAGTTATTCATGCAACTTCCACAAACCAAAAGAGACGAAACGATAAAAATGATTCAACATTTGTTTGTCATAAACCATAATCACCCTTTTGCGGCAATTTTCATCATGATGAGCTTGAGGTGGCAACTTCATATATATATAATTGACCATTTAAAATAATCTCCTAGAAGAACAATTAATATCATAAGGATTAATTTAGGTTATAGATAAAAGAGAACTCAAGAAAGCTCGCTAGAGATTTACAAAAATTATCAGTAAAAAATTAAGGTCAAGCAATAATGGTTAAAATATAAAACAGAACCATCAAATCTACAACTAACATACACCAATTTAAAAGGTGAATGTTAAAAAAAAAGAAGTAAAAAAAACATATACATGAAATTACAATGAGCAAAATAGGAAAAAACTCTTGCAAATCATATAAAATAGGTTTAGGTTTTAGATCTACGATGATATCATTTAAATAGCTCTAAATATTGTTTATATGAACTATCATGTAATGTGCACTATTTAAATATTTCATCTTCAATAATATTGATGATAATTAGTTAGCTATGTCTAACAAATGTAGACGGATAACTTAAAGTCTTAAATTAATACATGCTCACTTGCAACATACACATATACATATATATTGTGCTATAATTGTCTTGAAAAATATAATTAAAATTATTTGTCTAATGTATCCAACTACAATGCACAAAGTATAGACATACCAATAGCACTAACCCCAACATAATTTCCTTATAACCAATAAGTTTCAACTTCACCAACCTTTTACACCCCTCTATGAATATAGTCAATCCAATATCTTGTAACTCTTATCTGGAATCACCGCATCAACACCTACAAACTATTATTTATGAAATATATGGAATGTATACTTTGCAGTAAATTTCTATTGTAATTCAAGTAATCCATACCAATATATTGGAATGTAGATATAAAAGTATAAAACTATCAAAGGGAGAACAAGAAGCGGAATCAAAAATCATATAAACCATAAAGCCATGCAGCCATAATCAAGTGTGTAGGCCTATGAGCTTTGTCATCCCGACATTACGATGAATGTATTATCAATTGTAATACACGAATGGTCTCAGAAGCTGAATGAGTAGATGGTACAAAATGAATTATCCACGCAATCTAAGGTGGTTGTTTCATTGCCAAACCATTATTTATGAATAAAAACATGACATATCTAATTAAAAAAAGTCCATTCAACAAAATTTTATCAACATATCAAAAATAATCATTAATAGCAACGTACCTGCAAAAAAAAATCATCCAGTGAAGAAGTTTTCTAATTGGTAATGACGACAAATTGAATTTCAATATGAAGAAGAACAAAATGAATTAATAAACCCTAAAGTGGTCGACTGAAGATTGAGGATCTTCTTTATTTTGGATAGGCAGAAGAAACAAAAAATGTTGAAAACCCTAACATTTGGGTACCATTGATATTGAAGAGAGCAGTTAACCGAGAGAGAAATGAAACGAATAGGAAAAGAGAGGAAGAAGCTAATTTTGAAAGCAAGTAATCTCAAAGTAAATTAGATCGTGGGAAGCCCAATTTTCAGTTGTCAATTTAGTTTTCTCAACAATTTGATACAGATGTTGCAATCAGTCATATTGGATATAATTATATAGTCCATTTTTTGTCTCTTTATCGTTGTCCTAGGTAATATCAAACCCATTCTAATTGTTTTAATTAATCTCATATCGTCCAAAATATATTAATTGTAGTTGTATATAAGCTAGGGGATGAAAAATGAAGTTTTTCCAATAACATCTAATTGAGCTGAGATGATGCCGTGAAGTTTAAAGACACGGCCCGTGAACAGATGGCATGCAAATTGAGAGATAGTTCAATTTAGATAATTTTAGCAACTACAGCCATCCAAGGATCCAATTACCATAGACCTAACCTGTAAGGACCCGATTCTTCGACTTTCGAAAATCGACATCGATACGTCCACTGTATCAACTGCCGAGCAAACGAATGCCGGAAAACCGAATTCTTAGGGCTTAAAAGAAGAGGTAGAAGAAAAGATAGAAGAAAAAGAAAGAAGAACAACAACAGAAAACACAGAACAGAAACAGTATCAAAATCTCACCTTCGCAGCGGAACAATATATAATAAATAATCACTAGTCTTTTAAAACAAAGAACTATATCAGTTTATACATACATCAATCAGAGTCAATATACAACTCAATACAACAATGGACAGTTATATAAACTTGTCCTCATACAGAATAAACAGCAGAATAAATAAACAAGTATGGATGTACGTTTCGCCATCCAGCTTGCTTCCAAAGCTCCAGAATATCCAGAATATCCTGATAACATAACTCTAGGCTGCCCGTGTGGAAAATGATGGGCACCCAGAGTTTAGAAGGGAAACAATAAACTCCGAGTCAGTCATGGTGACTGGTGTGAGATCGTAAAACAATTATTTTTCACAAAGAAAATAAGATTTATTCGAAATGCTTTTGGAAAATGAAACTACCATAAGGCCTCCCGCACACACACACAATGCAAACGCAGAATCGGAGGAGATTTCTCCTTATGATAGTCAAAGATGCTTGATACGCAAAATCAAATCATTTTTGATATTATTATTAGTGCATAGTGTAGAAAAATCCTTTCGAAAGTATAATATAAATCATAGCCAGCATAGGCATTCCGCACTTATGCCTACTATAGCTACTATGTTCAATAGCAGGTTACCGCCACATTCCATAGCAGGTAATACAACTAAAACCGTACAAGTCACGTATTGTTTCTTTGGATTTCCAACAAATGGTCAGGCCAAGGAACTTCCCATTGCCACATGGAAACGCCTCTGGAAAGACGTCCTGAGAAATAACCTAACATTACGGTTAGATCTCTGCCAACACAAGGCCGGGTTACCTTTGCAAAAATAGGTAACTACTGACACGCGTATGCCATCCCCCGATCGTAACCGATCTTCCCGAGGATCCTCGATTTCCAACAACCACATAAGAATAATAATGCAGCAACAACATAGGTTAAGTATCTGGGCTCCATACCATGATACCACCTCTATCCAGAAGGAATGACATACACTAAAGGGCGCTACTCCCTAGAACCTTGCTGCATCCTTCCTGTTTTGACCATTTTCGGGGTGTGAGGTCCGACGAAGTCTCGTCCACAAAGCTACGCTTTTCACAAAGCCATGCTTCGGGTCAAACAAATGATCAAAGTAATGATCACAAAGATAAATGATCAAACAAATGATCATATCACAAATGATCAAACAACGATCATATCACAGCAACACTCAGCATGCCACGTTACCAAATTGGGAGTATATTGCTGATAACCTTCAACTACATAACCTCAGAGCTCGTACGTCTCAGAGAAGGGTGTTAAGCTAAAAGAATAAATTCTCCGCCACCAACAGATTTGTATTTGAAAGAAATCAGCTTTATATCTCAATTTGTAATGTCAGACATACAATCCATACAAGTCTGTTCCAGGATCGAACAGAACCGAAGGCACTTCTCACGAAGCCCTTTTACATCCGGATAATTTTCTAATCACGTCCGGACTTCCCGTCACTAAGGGTGATAAAATCTCTATATCGGAGATCAGCCGATGCAGAGTAACTCGACGGTAATCCTTCCGTTTTCAAAAATATCCGGTCTTCAACACCGGTCATCAAATGCAATTCATTACGACGTATCACATATCCGGAATGGGTTATACGACCCCAAGGTCCTTTCCCGGCTAACCCGAATAGTGAGCGCTTATTCAAAAATAAGTGTGGCATTCAAATTCATCCAATTCACAACAAATACCCATTCAAGGTAATTATTGATAGTCGGTTATTTAGCTATCAATAGAGATGCGCAACATCATCAGATTCCAAATAATTTTCCCAAATTATTTTATTTTCCAAAATATCTTTACTAGATATATAATTTCCACACTTCAAAAATAAATCGATATTTATTTTTAAACAGATTCCCCTTTCCTTTATAAATTCCATAGTGAATTTATATTTCAAAATATCTACTGATATACGATTTTCAATCGATTTCAAATATTCACTTTCGATTTATCTTTAAGAAGATAAAATCTCAAAACGTTTCATTTTCATTTTGGAAAACATTTCCATACTTATTTAATAATAAGTAATTCACAAATCTATTTATTTTCAACATTTGAAAATATTTGATATACTTAAATCAAAATTAAGTATATATTTCATTCTTTAAGGAAATCATTTACTATAACAACTTCTATTTGAGTCAAAACGAATGTTACGTAAAACATCGTTACGACGACTCAAAATCACTAGTATAGGGATTCGGAATTAAGATAGATATATAAATCCCAATACTATATAAAACATTTCCTTTCGAAAATCATTTACTATAACAACAGTGTTATAGTCCACCATTTCCTTCTTCCTCGAAAACGTCTATTTCAACAATGAATGTTGAAATCTATGATTTCGATATTCAATATATTTTAAAACATCATTAAATCAATTAACTTCATTTTTAATATCACTTTCCAAAACATATCCATTTTACTCAATAATATATTCACTGTCCAAAATCGTGAATATACTTCACTAACCAAATTTCACTATTTTCTACACATTTTATTTCAAGAATTTATCCATTATCCAAAATCGTGGATAAAAAAATTCTCTTAATAACCTTCTATATTAAATTCATCAAATCTGATGGGTTTTCGGATTTATAAAACAACGTTTATAAATTCTATTTTTTAACAACTTCGATTTATAAATCTCCTTTAATGACCAATTCAGTTTATAACTCAACATATATCCACAAGTCCATATTATAAGTTAATAACTTATAATTCATTTATTTTAAAAGAAATCGTTCTTTTAAAACTTCACAAAATTTAAAACTTTCAGATTTCATTAACTTATGAAATCCCATTTATACTTCATTTTAACCCTTATAAAAACTTGTCTTATAATCCCAATATTTTAAGTTTATAAATATCCATTTTTGTACATCTTTTATATACATCGTTTTTAATAATTCAAAAATCCCAATTCAAACCATTTTATAAATTACTTAACCATTTATTTCAAAAATCACCTTTCAGTTATACTTCTCAAAAATCATAATTTTAATAACTTAAAAATTTTAACATTTATTTATTTAAGATGAATCAATTCAAAAATTAAATAAAACGTATATTTTCAAAAATCACTTTAAATAAATCCTTTAAAATCAAAATCGTTAATTTTCAAACTTCAAAAATGGATCCGATGATGCAACACAAAAATTAGTCAATCACGACAACAAACATCATATATCATCATATGATAACAAAATATATCACAATATCTGTAAATAAATCAATACGGTGAGGAATCCAGTTGGATCCCTCCAACCTGTTTCCCTGCATCCACAGATGTTAGCACAATACCAATTCCACTTCGAGGTGGAATATCGCGGTATATGGGATTTATAAAAATATCAATCCGCTATTATGCGGCGCAATAGGGTCTCATCCGCTATATAATGCGGGAAATCAACAACTGCAATATATACATATGCCAATATATATATATATATATTGCTATATACTACTATATACATACATAGTATCACATCCAAACAGTCAAACAATCAATAACTGCAATCCAAATTTATTTTGAGTGAGAAGATCTCACCTTAGCCCCTTTATTTTGCAATCCATTTCCATTTTGACCATTTCTCCATTTTTTATCCTTGTATAAACAATTCATACAATTTATAAATATTCGAATAATCGAATAATCAACTTTCATTTAAAATCTGACTTAGCTATAAATTAGTTTTAAACTAATTCTTTTCTTTTACAAAAAATTTCTCAATCATTATATAAGCTAATTTTAACAAGTTAATTTCCTCTTTAATAATCTAGTATATATTTATATATATTTTCTATTCTTTTCCTTTTGAAACTGCTTATGTCAGAATAGCTTATATACATCTTAAAAATCCAACTTTTATATAAATTCATGTTTATATAAAGTAACTTCATAAACTGTTTTATCCGTATATTCACTTTACTGTAATAAATCAAAAGATTTTATACAGATTTTTTTTCTCTAGTTCTAAATAAAGAATTTAAACAAAACAACAGATACCTTTACTGCCATCAGACATCGCCTCGAGATGCCTCCCTCCTCCTTCAATCGCGACCCCAACGCGAGCCCCCCTTACTCGATCGCAAGCTTCCAAGCATCCCTGCATCGCCGCTGCCGCCGATCCAGATCGCGTCGCCCCAGACCATTGCTCGGCCCCCCACGACGCCACCCTCGCTGCTGCGCCACGAACGCACGCGCCATCGCACTTTCGTTCTCGAGTTCGAGAACGCCCCTAGACTGGCCGCGACCTCATCTGATAACCCTAACCCCAATTGCCTGCTACCTAATATCGTTTGCGATTTATACATTGTCGCCATTTTTTTCTTTTATTGAGAACGGATTCGATTTTTTAGAGCGGCCATGGATTTAAATTGCAAGGAGAAGTTGATTTTTATGCTCGGCCGTTAATTTCTTTCTTTGAACTGAGATTTGATTTTGAACGAAACAAAATGGAAAGGAGGACTGCAGTAAGACGTGAATGCAGGGAAGAGATGTCGCCATTTTTTTTCTTTTTTTGATTTTTAAAACAATTTGTTTTGCGTGATGATATTTAAAAAGGGATGGAGGGAGACAGGAGAACGTGTTTGCATGATTAATTTTCATGATTTCAGGCGTGATTCAAGGGAGATAATGTGCTGACATTTGACTTAATTTAAAATTTAAATTTAAATCAATTCGATTTAACTTCAACGCGTTTTTATGTCGCATGCTCACATAACAACTCCGAAAAATACGAAATTTGAAATCCGACAATAATTCAATATTTCGGATCCAATGGAACTAGTTTCGTCGAATTCCGAGACTGTGCCTCGGACGGCTATTTTTAAATATCGATTTAAACGATAAAATTTCAAACTGAACAATTCACGCCCAAATTCGATTCTGAAGCTTCTATCATCTTCAGTATTATCAATATGAATTTTACAATCCTTTGAAATATTTTTAATCAGCTTTAAACTGATTCAAATTTCTATTCAACTTTCAATAGATTAAATTTTAAAAATTTAATCGCCAAATTCATTCTAATAATTTAAAATTCAAGTCAAACCATCATTAAAATATTTAAAATAAATTAAATACTTTATTTTCAAATGTTCAAAAATTCTGGGTCGTTATAATCTTCCCCCCTTAAAAGAATTTCGTCCCGAAATTACAAGTTAGGAAAAATGGTCCTTAACTCGTCTACTATTTTTCACAATCCAATAGTTTTATCAAATTTTCAAAACCAATCTTTCTACTAAAGATTCGTTATTAATTCAACTAGCTTTCCAACTTCAATTATAAGTTTCAAACAACATTGTTTACTTCTCAATTCAAATTTAAATTTAAATTCAAATTCTAAACTTTCAAAATTTTCTCAAAAATTTTCTTACACTCGAAATTTTCGAAAAATTTCGCCAGCGTCTCCTTTGCACGGCTAACACGGCACGACTACAAAACGTCCCTACGGACTCTCAAATTTCAAAAAAGAAAAGAAAAAGCCAAGCGGCTAGACAAGAAAATCATCAAATCTCATATTGAAATTCAAATACTTACCTTTTGTCGAGCAATTCAAATTTATCTTTGAAAATCAAATCCAATTTTTCTTTATACACCTGTATATCCTACTAGCCATAATATCCAATTACAATATTCAAATATCATTTTGCGAAATCCATTACACAATTTTCAATATATGCTTCTTATACATTTTTACTTCACTATTGAAGTTACATATCTATTTTCATTCAATTTTGCATTTCAAATTTCATTTGAATTCAATTTACAATTTCAACTCTATTTGGATTCAGTTTATCTCCTGAATATTGAATTTCATCAACTATTTTTTTTTATTCACAACTGCACTATTTTTAAATTAGTTCCAATTACTAATTCCTCACAAATTCTAATTCACTTTATTCAAATTTGTTTTCAACATTCAGTTTCAATTCCAGTTTTATTCTTTTGTTCATTTCCAAAATTTATTTTCAATTCACTATTTTGGTTTATAACCACTTATATTAAACTGGATTTCCAATTCGAATTCAATTTACCTTTGATTTATAATTATTGAATTTAACTCGTTTCAAACCTTATTCATTTGGTCAATATTCAATTAGCTTCACTTGCTAATTTTAGTTTAATACTTCACTTTGTTTTCCACAAATCAAATTCAATTCCTGTTCTATTCACTTACAAATTCAAAATGAATTTTAACATTTAATTTCATTTTCTTGCACTTGCAATTGCAAATTTATTTATTCATTCACAAATTCATTCATTTTCAATTTGAATCTCATTCCAATCAAATTTCAAATATTATATAAGTCTTTGACTTATTTACATTTCGATTAATGAATTTTATTTTCAATTATCTTCCTGGAATTCCATTCCGAATTATAAATCACATTTACAATTTATATTCACAATTTTATTCATATATGAATTCATTTCCTTATCTTTCAATTCACATTTATAAATTTCATTTGTCAAATGAATTTATCTCCAAATCTTTGGTTATTATTTTAATTTCTTATTCAATTCCATATAATAATGATAATAATTCAATATTATCACTTTCTAACAACCAAACATCCATATACTATAATAATTCATAGAAAATCATTTCTTTTTCATACAAAAATAGTTTTGGGCAAAATTATTTTATTTACCTTATTCAAAAGCAATACTGTGTCGGTTTAGCTTGTTTAAGAGTTTAGAAACCCCTATCGATTACAGTTGGCCACCCTGCACCGACCATAATCTATAAACAGTCAACCGATAAGTCAACACAATACAAAACAATTTTTATATTCACTAACAAATACGCGCTCATATCTATTATTACACTCAACTCATTCTAGAGTACTACTGACTCTATCTCTAATGAGTAACACCCAACAGAGAAGGGTTGTCGCTTAACCATTTGCTCTGATACCACTTTGTAAGGACCCGATTCTTCGACTTCCGAAAATCGACATCGATACGTCCACTGTATCAACTGCCGAGCAAACGAATGCCAGAAAACCGAATTCTCAGGGTTTAAAAGAAGAGGTAGAAGAAAAGATAGAAGAAAAAGAAAGAAGAACAACAACAGAAAACACAAAACAGAAACAATATCAGAATCTCACCTTCGCAGTGGAACAATATATAATAAATAATCACTAGTCTTTTAAAACAAAGAACTATATCAGTTTATACATACATCAATCAGAGTCAATATACAACTCAATACAACAATGGACAGTTATATAAACTTGTCCTCATACAGAATACACAGCAGAATAAATAAACAAGTACAGATGTACGTTTCGCCATCCAGCTTGCTTCCAAAGCTCCATAATTTCCAGAATATCCTGATAACATAACTCTAGGCTGCCCGTGTGGAAAATGATGGGCACCCAGAGTTTAGAAGGGAAACAATAAACTCCGAGTCAGTCATGGTGACTGGTGTGAGATCGTAAAACAGTTATTTTTCACAAAGAAAATAAGATTTATTCGAAATGCTTTTGGAAAATGAAACTACCATAAGACCTCCCGCACACACACAATGCAAACGCAGAATCGGAGGAGATTTCTCCTTATGATAGTCAAAGATGCTTGATACGCAAAATCAAATCATTTTTGATATTATTATTAGTGCATAGTGTAGAAAAATCCTTTCGAAAGTATAATATAAATCATAGCCAGCATAGGCATTCCGCACTTATGCCTACTATAGCTACTATGTTCAATAGTAGGTTACCGCCACATTCCATAGCAGGTAATATAACTAAAACCGTACAAGTCACGTATTGTTTCTTTGGATTTCCAACAAATGGTCAGGCCAAGGAACTTCCTATTGCCACATGGAAACGCCTCTGGAAAGACGTCCCAAGAAATAACCTAACATTACGGTTAGATCTCTACCAACACAAGGCCGGGTTACCTCTGCAAAAATAGGTAACTACTGACACGCGTATGCCATCCCCCGATCGTAACCGATCTTCCCGAGGATCCTCGATTTCCAACAACCACATAAGAATAATAATGCAGCAACAACATAGGTTAAGTATCTGGGCTCCATACCATGATACCACCTCTATCCAGAAGGAATGACATACACTAAGGGGCGCTACTCCCTAGAACCTTGCTGCATCCTTCCTGTTTTGACCATTTCCGGGGTGTGAGGTCCGACGAAATCTCATCCACAAAGCTACGCTTTTCACAAAGCCATGCTTCGGGTCAAATAAATGATCAAAGTAATGATCATAAAGATAAATGATCAAACAAATGATCATATCACAAATGATCAAACAACGATCATTTCACAGCAACACTCAGCATGCCACGTTACCAAATTGGGAGTATATTGCTGATAATCTTCAACTACATAACCTCTGAGCTCGTACGTCTCAGAGAAGGGTGTTAAGCTAAAAGAATAAATTCTCCGCCACCAACAGAAATGTATTTGAAAGAAATCAGCTTTATATCTCAATTTGTAATGTCAGACATACAATCCATACAAGTCTGTTCCGGGATCGAACAAAACCGAAGGCACTTCTCACGAAGCCCTTGCACATCCGGATAATTTTCTAATCACGTCCGGACTTCCCGTCACTAAGGGTGATAAAATCTCTATATCGGAGATCAGCCGATGCAGAGTAACTCGACGGTAATCCTTCCGTTTTCAAAAATATCCGGTCTTCAACACCGGTCATCAAATGCAATTCATTACGACGTATCACATATCCGGAATGGGTTATACGACCCCAAGGTCCTTTCCCAGCTAACCCGAATAGTGAGCGCTTATTCAAAAATAAGTGTGGCATTCAAATTCATCCAATTCACAACAAATACCCATTCAAGGTAATTATTGATAGTCGGTTATTTAAATATCAATAGAGATGCGCAACATCATCAGATTCCAAATAATTTTCCCAAATTATTTTATTTTCCAAAATATCTTTACTAGATATATAATTTCCACACTTCAAAAATAAATCGATATTTATTTTTAAACAGATTCCCCTTTCCTTTATAAATTCCATAGTGAATTTATATTTCAAAATATCTACTGATATACGATTTTCAATCGATTTCAAATATTCACTTTCGATTTATCTTTAAGAAGATAAAATCTCAAAACGTTTCATTTTCATTTTGGAAAACATTTCCATACTTATTTAATAATAAGTAATTCACAAATCTATTTATTTTCAACATTTGAAAATATTCGATATACTTAAATCAAAATTAAGTATATATTTCATTCTTTAAGGAAATCATTTACTATATAACAACTTCTATTTGAGTCAAAACGAATGTTACGTAAAACATCGTTACGACGACTCAAAATCATTAGTATAGGATTTCGGAATTAAGATAGATATATAAATCCCAATACTATTTAAAACATTTCCTTTCGAAAATCATTTACTATAACAACAGTGTTATAGTCCACCATTTCCTTCTTCCTCGAAAATGTCTATTTCAATAATGAATGTTGAAATCTATGATTTCGATATTCAATATATTTTAAAACATCGTTAAATCAATTAACTTCATTTTTAATATCACTTTTCCAAAACATATCCATTTTACTCAATAATATATTCACTGTCCAAAATCGTGAATATACTTCACTAACCAAATTTCACTATTTTCTACACATTTTATTTCAAGAATTTATCCATTATCCAAAATCGTGGATAAAAAAATTCCCTTAATAACCTTCTATATTAAATTCATCAAATCTGATTGGTTTTCGGATTTATAAAACAACGTTTATAAATTCTATTTTTTAACAACTTCGATTTATAAATCTCCTTTAATGACCAATTCAATTTACAACTCAACATATATACCACAAGTCCATATTATAAGTTAATAACTTATAATTCATTTATTTTAAAAGAAATCGTTCTTTTAAAACTTCACAAAATTTAAAACTTTCAGATTTCATTAACTTATGAAATCCCATTTATACTTCATTTTAACCCTTATAAAAACTTGTCTTATAATCCCAATATTTTAAGTTTATAAATATCCATTTTTGTACATCTTTTATATACATCGTTTTTAATAATTCAAAAATCCCAATTCAAACCATTTTATAAATTACTTAACCATTTATTTCAAAAATCACCTTTCAGTTATACTTCTCAAAAATCATAATTTTAATAACTTAAAAATTTTAACATTTATTTATTTAAGATGAATCAATTCAAAAATTAAATAAAACGTATATTTTCAAATATCACTTTAAAAAAAATCCTTTAAAATCAAAATCATTAATTTTCAAACTTCAAAAATGGATCCGATGATGCAACACAAAAATTAGTCAATCACGACAACAAACATCATATATCATCATATGATAACAGAATATATCACAATATCTGTAAATAAATCAATACGGTGAGGAATCCAGTTGGATCCCTCCAACCTGTTTCCCTGCATCCACAGATGTTAGCACAATACCAATTCCACTTCGAGGTGGAATATCGCGGTATATGGGATTTATAAAAATATCAATCCGCTATTATGCGGCGCAATAGGGTCTCATCTGCTATATAATGCGGGAAATCAACAACTGCAATATATACATATGCCAATATATATATTGCTATATACTACTATATACATACATAGTATCACATCCAAACAGTCAAACAATCAATAACTGCAATCCAAATTTATTTTGAGTGAGAAGATCTCACCTTAGCCCCTTTATTTTGCAATCCATTTCCATTTTGACCATTTCTCCATTTTTTATCCTTGTATAAACAATTCATACAATTTATAAATATTCGAATAATCGAATAATCAACTTTCATTTAAAATCTGACTTAGCTATAAATTAGTTTTAAACTAATTCTTTTCTTTTACAAAAAATTTCTCAATCATTATATAAGCTAATTTTAACAAATTAATTTCCTCTTTAATAATCTAGTATATATTTATATATATTTCCTATTCTTTTCCTTTTGAAACTGCAGAATAGCTTATATACATCTTAAAAATCCAACTTTTATATAAATTCATGTTTATATAAAGTAACTTCATAAACTGTTTTATCCGTATATTCACTTTACTGTAATAAATCAAAAGATTTTATACAAATTTTTTTTTCTCTAGTTCTAAATAAAGAATTTAAACAAAACAACAGATACCTTTACTGCCATCAGACATTGCCTCGAGATGCCACCCTCCTCCTTCAATCGCGACCCCAACGCGAGCCCCCCTTACTTGATCGCAAGCTTCCAAGCATCCCTGCATCGCCGCTGCCGCCGATCCAGATCGCGTCGCCCCATACCACTGCTCGGCCCCCCACGACGCCACCCTCGCTGCTGCGCCACGAACGCGAGCGCCATCGCACTTTCGTTCTCGAGTTCGAGAACGCCCCTAGACTGGCCGCGACCTCATCTGATAACCCTAACCCCAATTGCCTGCTACCTAATATCGTTTGTGATTTATACAGTGTCGCCATATTTTTCTTTTATTGAGAACGGATTCGATTTTTTAGAGCGGCCATGGATTTAAATTGCAAAGAGAAGTTGATTTTTATGCTCGGCCGTTAATTTCTTTCTATGAACTGAGATTTGATTTTGAACAAAACAAAATGGAAAGGAGGACTGCAGTAAGACGTGAATGCAGGGAAGAGATGTCGCCATTTTTTTCTTCTTTTGATTTTTAAAACAATTTGTTTTGCGTGATGATATTTAAAAAGGGATGGAGGGAGACAGGAGAACGTGTTTGCACGATTAATTTTCGTGATTTCAGGCGTGATTCAAGGGAGATAATGTGCTGACATTTGACTTAATTTAAAATTTAAATTTAAATCAATTCGATTTAACTTCAACGCGTTTTTATGTCGCACGCTCACATAACAACTCCGAAAAATACGAAATTTGAAATCCGACAATAATTCAATATTATGGATCCAATGGAACTGGTTTCGTCGAATTCCGAGACTGTGCCTCAGACGGCTATTTTTAAATATCGATTCAAACGATAAAATTTCAAACTGAACAATTCACTCCCAAATTCGATTCTGAAGCTTCTATCATCTTCAGTATTATCAATATGAATTTTACAATCCTTTGAAATATTTTTAATCAGCTTTAAACTGAAGATTCAAATTTCTATTCAACTTTCAATAGATTAAATTTTAAAAATTTAATCGCCAAATTCATTCTGATAATTTAAAATTCAAGTCAAACCATCATTCAAATATTTAAAATAAATTAAATATTTTATTTTCAAATGTTCAAAAATTCTGGATCGTTACATAACCAAGGATCCAATTACTGTAGACCTGTCAAAATATGACCCAACCCATTAACCCAACCATTTATCTTACTTATAAATGGGCTGGGTCAATTCATTTACGATTCTTTATCAAATGGATAATAAACAGGTTGACCTATTTTTAAAAGGGTTTTAAATATGTAACCTATTTATTTAAAACCTAAAATTCAAAAATATAAATTTTGAAAATAAGAATTTGAAAATTTAATTTTTTTTTACTCAGATACTTCATCTTATGAACACACCTTGTAGTCCTTTATGATAACTAACGCTTGTACTTAGAAAATAACAGGCCACATCCACATGTTTGAACTCTACCTAAGCAGAAGCCGCTAATTGTTTTGGTCAGACCGCAATAACTTCTTCATAGTAACTCGGAATAAGGCGATACTTCAACGATGAACTCCCTCCTAAATTACGGACAATATGGAAAACTTGTATACTTCAGCTTATGAATGTATACTATAATTCTCCACGGTGACTAATAGTTATACTTCAAAAATAATAAGCTACATCCCCTTATTCGTACTCCATCTAGGTAGAGTCTGCTAATTTTTTGTTCAGACTACAATAACTTCTTTATGCAAACTCGAAATCAAGCGAGACTTCGACCGATGAACTCCCACTTAAATTACGGACAACAAGGAACACTCGAATACTTCATCTTCTGAACACACACTGTAGTTTTCCATAGTGGCTAACAGTTGTACTTAGAAAATAATATGTTACATCCCCATATTTGAACTCCGCCTTGGCAGAAACCGCTATTTTTTTGTTTAGACCGCAATAACTTCTTCGTAATAACTCAAAATCAGGCGAGACTTCGACCAACGAACTCCCACCTAAATTATAGACAATATGGAATACTCGGATACTTCATCTTGTGAATGCACACTGTAGTTCTCCATGGTGACTAAAAGTTGTACTTAAAAAATAACAGCTTTATTTGAACTCCGCCTAGGTTGAAACCACTATTTTTTTTGTTCATACTGCAATAACTTCTTCATATTAAATCAGAATCAGGCGAGACTTTGACCGATAAACACCTACCTAAATTACAAACAATATGGAATACTCGAATACTTAATCTTGTGAATGCACACTACAGTTTTTCATGGTAATTGACAGTTGTACTTAGAAAATAATATGTTACATCCATATATTTGAACTCCGCCTAGGTAGAAACTGCTATTTTTTTAGTTCAAACTGCAATAACTTCTTCAAAATAAATCAGAATCAGGCGAGACTTCGACTGATGAACTTCCACCTAAATTACGGACAATATAGAACACTCGAATACTTCATCTTGTGAATGCACATTGTTGTTCTCCATGGTGACTAACAGTTGTACTTAGAAAATAATTGGTAACATCCGCATATATGTACTCCGTTTAGGCAGAAGCCGCTATATTTTTTGTCCATACTGCAATAACTTCTTAATACTAACTTGGAGTCAAGCGAGACTTCGACCGATAAACTCCCACTTAAATTACGAACAATATTAAACACTCAGATACTTCAGCTTATGAACATATATTGTAGTTCCCCATGGTAATTAACATGCATACTTAGAAAACAACATGCTACATCCCATATTTGAACTCCGCATAGGTAGAACTGCTATTGTTTTGTTCAGACTACAATAACTTCTTTATAATAACTCGGAATCAGTCGAGACTTCGACCAATGAACTCTCACCTAAATTACGGTCCATATAGAACATTTAGATACTTCATCTTGTGAACGCACATTATAGTTTTCCGTGGTGACCAATAGCTGTACTTTAGAAAATAATAGGCTACATACCCATATTTGAACTTTGCCTAGGCAGAAACTGCTATTTTTTGTTCGGACTGCAATAACTTCTTCAAAATAGCTCGAAATCAAGCGAGACATAGACCGATGAACTCCTACCTAAATCGGACAATATGGAACACTCTGATACTTCATATTGTGAAAGCACACTGTAGTTCTCCAGGGTGACCAATGGTTGTACTTAGAAAATAACTGGCTTTATTTGAACTCCGCCTAGAGAGAAGCCGCTATTTTTTATGATCATATTGCAATAAATTCTTCATACTACTTGGAATCGGGCGAGACTTCTACCGATGAACACCCACCTAAATTACGGACAATATGAAACATTCAGATACTTTATCTTGTGGACGCACATTATATTTTTCCACGATAACTAACAGTTATACTTAGAAAATAATAGGCTACATCCCCATATTTGAACTTCGCCTAGGAAGAAACCGCTATTTCGTTTATTCAGACTGCAATAACTTCTTCATAATAACTCGGAATCAAATGAGACTTCGACCGATGAACCCTCACTTAAATCGAATAATATGGAACACTCGGATACTTCATATTATGAACGCACACTCTAGTTCTCCATGGTGACTAACAGCTGTACTTAGAAAATAACAGGCTGCATCTCCATATTTGAATTCCGCCTAGGAAGAAGCCGCTATTTTTTTTATTCATACTACACTAACTTCTTCATACTAAGTCGGAATCAGGCGGGACTTCGACCAGAACTCCCACCTAAATTACGGAGAATATGGAACACTCGGATACTTTAGCTTATGAATGTATATTGTAGTTCTCCACGGTGATTAATAGTTGTACTTAGAAAATAACAGGCTACATCTCTATATCAGAACTCTGCCTAGGAAGAAACTGCTATTTTTTTCAGACTGTAATAACTTCTTCATAATAACCCAGAATGAGGCGAGACTTCGACCGATGTACTCCCACCTAAATTATGGACAATATAGAACACTCGGATACTTCATCTTGTGAACGCACACTGTAGTTTTCCATGGTGAGTAACAGTTGTACTTAGAAAAAAATAAGCTACATCCCCATATTTAAACTCCACCTAGGTAGAAGCCGCTTTTTTAGACTGCAGTAACTTCTTCATACTAACTCGGAATAAGGCAATACTTCGACCGATGAACTCCCACATAAATTACGGACAATATGGAACACTCGAATACTTCAGCTTATGAACGTATATAGTTATTCTCCTTGGTGATTAATAGTTGTACTTAGAAAATAACAGGCTACATCCCCATATTTGAACTCCGCCTAGGCAGAAACTACTACGTTTTTTGTTCAGAATGCAATAACTTCTTTATAATAACTCGGAATCAAGCGAGACTTCGACTGATGAAATCCCACCTCAATTACGGGCAATATGGAACACTCGGATACTTCATCTTGTGAATGCACACTATAGTTCTCCATGGTAACACACATTGTACTCAGAAAATAACATGCTACATCCCATATTTAAACTCCGCTAAGGCAGAAACCGCTATTTTTTTGTTCATACTATAATAACTTATTCATACTAACTCGTAATCAGGCAAGACTTCGACTGATGAACTCCTAACTAAATTATGAACAATATGTTACACTCAGATACTTCAGCTTATAAATGTATATTGTAGTTCTTCATGGTGATTAACAGTTGTACTTAGAAAATAACAAGCTACATCTCCATATTTGAACTCAGCCTAGGCAGAAGCCGCTATATTTTTGTTCAGACTGCAATAACTTATTCATACTAACCGAAATTAGGCGAGACTTCGACAGATGAACTCCCACCTAAATTACGGACAATATGGACCACTCGGATACTTCAGCTTACGAACGTATATTGTAGTTCTCCATGGCGATTAAAAGTTGTACTTAGAAAATAACAGGCCGCATCCCTATATTTGAACTCCGCCTAGGTAGAAGCCGCTATATTTTTGTTCATACTGTAATAACTTCTTCATACTAATTCGGAATCATGCGAGACTTCGACCGATGAACTCCCACCTAAATTTCAAACAATATGGAATACTTAGATACTTCATCTCTTGAACGTACACTGTAGTTCTTCATGGTGACTAATAATTGTACTTAGAAAATAATTGTCTACATCTCATATTTGTACTCCACCTAGGCAACGGTCCCTATTTTTTTTGTTCAGACTGCAATAACTTCTTAATACCAACTCAAAATCAGGCGAAACTTCTTCCGATGAACTCCCACCTAAATTATGGACAATATGGAACACTCGGATACTTTAGCTTATGAATGTATATTGTAGTTCTCTGTGGTGATTAATAGTTGTACTTAGAAAATAACATGCTACATCCCCATATTTGAACTCCGCTTAGGCAGAAACTGTTATTTTTTTGTTCACACTGCAATAACTTCTTCATACTTACTCAAAATCAGGTAAGACTTCGACCGATGAACTCCAACCTAAATTACGGACAATATGAAACACTTAGATATTTTAGTTTATGAACGTATACCATAGTTCTCCATGGTGATTAACCGTATACTTGGAAAATAATAGGCTACATCCCCATATTTGAACTCCGCCGAGGTAGAAGCCACTATATTTTCTGTTCATACTGCAATAACTTCTTCATACTAACTCGAAATCAGACGAGACTTCGATCGATGAACTCTCACCAAAATTACAAACAATATAAAACACTGGGATACTTCATTTCTTAAACGCATGTCGTAGTTCTCTATGGTGAATAACAGTTGTACAGAGAAAATAACATGCTGCATCCGTATATTTGAACTCCGCCTAAGCAGAAGCAGCTATTTTTTTGTTTAAACCGCAATAACTTCTTCATAATAACTCGAAATCTGGCGAGACTTCGACCGATAAACTCCCACCTAAATTATGGACAATATGGAACACTCGGATACTTCATCTTGTGAACGCATACTGTAGTTTTCCATGGTGACTAACCGTTGTACTTAGAAAATAACAGGCTACATCCCCATATTTGAACCCCATTTAGACAGACGCCGCTATTATTTTTGTTCAGACTGCATTAACTTTTTCATGCTAACTCAAAATCAGGCGAGACTTCGACAGATGAACTCCTACCTAAATTACGGACAATATGGAACACTCGAATACTTTAGCTTATGAATGTATATTGTAATTCTCCATGTTGATTAACAGTTGTACTTAGAAAATAACAGGGTGCATCCCAATATTTGAACTCTGCCTAGGCAGAAGCCGCTATTTTTTTATTCATACTGTAGTAACTTCTTCATACTAACTTGGAATCATGCGAGACTTCGAACGATGAACTCCCACTAAATTACGGACTATACGGAACACTCGGATACTTCAGCTTATGAACGTATACTGTAGTTCTTCTTGGTGATTAACAGTTGTACTTAGAAAATAACAGGTTACATCCCTATATATGAACTCCGCCTAGGCAGAAGCCGCTATTTTTTTGTTCATATTGCAATAACTTCTTCATACTATCTCGGAATCAGGTGGGGCTCCGATCAATGAACTCCCACATAAATTACGGGCAATATGGAACACTTGGATACTTCATCTCTTTAACGTAAACTGTAGTTCTCCATGGTGACTAACAGTTGTACTTAGAAAATAACAGGCTACATCCTCATATTTGAACTCCGCCAAGGCAGAGCCGCTTTTTTTGTTCAAACTACAATAACTTCTTCATACTAACTCAGAATCAGGCGAGACTTCGACTGATGAACTCCTATGTAAATAGCAGAAAATATGGAACACTTACTTCAGCTTATGAACATATACTATAGTTCTCCATGGTGATTAACAGTTGTACTTAGAAAATAACAGGCTACATCCCCATATTTGAGTACTATTTCTCTATGAGATATAAAAGGGTATATTTGGAATTTCAAAAAGACACCGAGTAAATCTATTCAATGAATTCTCTTTATTAGTAGTAAAGATAAAGATTAATTTTTTTATTAATTGTTAAAATATTGATTATTAGGTACTGTTATTTAATTATAATTATAAGTTAATTAGTACAACGGGCATGCAAAAATGGTTGTAATATGCATCGATTACAATTGGCAAAAATAAGAGTAATTTAAAATAGGCATTTATTGCAACTGGCAAAGAAGAAGAGTTGTTAAAAAGAGACATCTACTACAACTGGAAAAAAGAAAGGTTGTAATATGCATCTATTATAAGTGGCAAAATAAAAAAGTTATTGAAAATATGTTTATTACAACTTCCTGAAGAAAAATGTTGTAAAAACCCTTTATTACAACTGGATTTTATCATCATTGTAAAATTACAATTGTAATAGAGTCCTTTTGTTGTAGTGTAGGATTGGAAATACTCATCCACATGAATCAAATTAGAAAAGAAAATAAGAAACTTGGAAAGCTACGTACCTTACCACAATGAAGATATGTGCAACAACATCAACAAGGTGAAGAAACTCACCAAAAACAACAAAGGCAATAAGCTTCATGAACTAAAAAGGCATATCCATCACTCTAAACAGGTAACCGTTTGCATTAATGGCTCCATTGGAGGTGTATACATTACAAGCGAAGATTTATTCAACATGCTGAGCTCTCATAAGTTCAACAGTGGATCTTTATGTAAGGATCCAAATCTGCAGCCATCAAGTGTGAATCAAAGGTACTTTGAACTGTATGCTTTAACATAAAACAATAACATATTACCCAAGCATAAAAATAATATGCACCTTCCATTTATCAGTCTCCGCGTTCTTCTTATGCATGACAATCTATTGCTTTATTTATAATATTTTTTATCTTTTGGGCCAATATATATATATATATATTAAGCGATGAATATTTAGCTTCATACTGGTTAAATTATAACTAGGAAACAAACTAGTTTCTACAACCTAAACAAGTAAATGCATACAAAAGAGAACCAAAGGTTAAATAAATTTTCACTAAAATAAGTTCTTTCCTTAAATTATTACATTTCTGGGTAGTGCCATAGTACAATTAATGCAAAAATGAACGATATAGATACTACACACACAACGTTATAGCTATCTCCTTTAGAAGGCAGCTTTGTTTTTTAAATTCAAATAAGTTATAAAACAACATTATATAGTTGTTTTTGGTTTACGGTTTTCCCGCTATTTGTAATTGCTTCGCTGGGAATTGAAAAGTTAATACCGAGATTCAAATAACTTAATGGTTTGAATAAAACATATAATTAAAAAATATTATAGGTAGTATAAATAGTATTGTAATGCTTTTTGATCATCATTTCATTATTTTAAATTTACTTATTACTAAGATTTATCATTATAGCCAATATTAATTGATGTTTCAGTATGCAGTAAAAATTCAAATTATTCTGACCTGGTGAAGTCTTATTTTTTTCACCTGTGAATATTTGGAGGTTTCCTTTTATTTATCTGCACGCTTAAAAGTATTAATCTATTTTCACAAATTAGACATCATTACAAAATATAATGTTATGAAATTTAATTATTAACAAAGAGCACCTTAGGTCGAATTTAGTTATTTCTAAAAAAAAAAGAGAAAGCGCGTGAAAAATGACAAGAAGGTATTGGAACATCCATTTGGAAGAGATGATGGAGTCGGGAGTTAATTTTGATCATGGTACTAAGAAATGGAATCCTAGAATGGTCCCTTACATTTCTGCAAAGCGTAAAGGTATTCATATTACAAATCTTACTAAAGCTGCTCGTTATTTATCAGAAGCCTGTGATTTCGTTTTTGATGCAGCAAGTCGAGGAAAACCTTTTTAATGGTTGAAAAATAAAGCAGCGGATTTAGTAGTCTCAGCTGCAATAAGGGCTCGATGTCATTATGTTAATAAAAAATGGCTTGAATTATCCGAAGAAGATCGTTTAACTGTAGAAAGAGCACAAAAAATTGAACGCTTCTTATCACAACCCTTCTTCGTGGCAGAAGTATTTACTGGTTCTCTAGGGAAATATGTTGGTCTCGCCGAAACAATTAGGGGGTTTCGATTGATTCTTTCTAGGGAATTAGACAAATGGAGCCATGATGCAGGTTTGAATGTGTAGCTCAGTAGGGGTTATGCCTATACGGATGAGGGAGAGAGAGCGGTAAGGGATAATTAATTGGAACAAGAGGAGCGTAGCTTTAAGGAGCCACCTCCTTCGGAGCGTAGCGGATCAAAACTCATAAACAAAAGTTCCACGGTGCATAAGTGAACGGAATGCTGTTGGCATGAGCTAAGCAAGCAAGTAAACTACTTCTCCCAATGTTTATACTGGGTGTAGGCGAAGTGAGTTGGCTGTTTCAAGGTGGGATCAGTCAACAACTGAGAAAGGTAGCCTCGTGACTCCTGCCGGGGACCGGGGAAGAGATGGTTGAATCAAAATAATTTTTTTAGTTTGATTTCTATCAGAGGGCAATATAAATGTTATACCATGTTCCATTAAAACATTCAAAGGATTCTACGATATATCAAGTGTAGAAGTAGGCCAACATTTATATTGGCAAATAGGATCCTTTTGATTTTCACTACGCGTTGATGATAACAAATATACTTATATTCTTAACATCCTTATTTTTCTTATATCACTTAATACTTGAAAAACAATCAACAATTGGATTCATGATACTACAAATAATAATAAATATGCATGTACCTATTGCAATTTAGGGCATATCCTTGATGACATTATCAACCATTCTCCTATTAATCAACTCTTCCTAAGTTTATCCCTTCTTTATGACCATACTCATCATAATTGTATAAATGAGAGTCAATTGTCTTCATAAACTCAATGGTTGAATGTCTGCAACCTTAACTGTAAAAGTTGGCACCTATAATCAATCAAGGGTCAACACCCTTCTTTTAAAGGTGAAATAAGGTTGGTTTAGCAAACTGGAATTAGTAAAAATATATTAAAACATATAAAAAATTGCATACATGGGTTACTCCAATTCTCTATAAACTAGTATGTGTAAGCTCTAACATCAGTTAGAAATCAAGTAAAGAAAAAAAGAAATAGCAAAAATCAAACCAAAATAAAAAAGGACAAATGAAAAGAAGATATCATGGATGACTGAAATGTGTGAATGATTGGACAAGAAACTGTCACTTAAGTAAAAAACAAAGTGATTCATTTGAAATATATTATTTGAATAAAATTTCAACCAACATTTCTGTTTGCACCAAAAATGGTCACAAACCCCAAGTGTAATGAAAGCACCAGCGTATGAATACGAATCAACAGTATTCACACACAAATCACAGATCTTAAGTAAGTAGTAAGCAGCAATTAAGAAATAATGAACAGTGACACACAATTTATAGTGGTTCTGCTATCTCCGGCCTACGTCCACTTCAAGGTTTTTATGATTTTATTGCTCGATGCTTGAAGATTACAATTTCGTATGTTGTATTACAACTGATTTGCTGAACTAAGTCTGAATCTAAGGCAGCAATGGTGATCTGGAGTAAATCTGGCAGAATCTGGGCGCTCTTTAGATCTCAAAATTGTCCCACCTCTTTTCTGAATGACTAGGGGCTCTATTTATAGGTGTAGAAGGCTGATATTTCGCCTAAAATGAAGGGAGACCAGTTCTGGTACGTCAGGGGGCCCACATGCCCGCTTTATGGAAATCCGGGCCCACTTTGGGATTGATTCAACCCTTGGTTCGAATCGATCAAGAAAGTGTCCGATCGAGCTGAAATTTGGCGTGAACATTCTTCAACATGTGCTCAAGCTTCTGTGAAAATTTCATAGCATTTGGATGTGTAGATCTCAAGTTATGATCGATTCAAGTTGAAGATTCTTGCTTCCTGGAGTCGTTCGAATCGATATGCTCGAATCGATTCGTTCGAATCGATCCTCCTGCACGTGAGGATGATGACGTGTTGCGCATGCTCCGAGTCATTCCCCCCTTTTTCTCCGAGTTTTCTGGGTCAAACCCTTGGTTTTAGCTGTGGTGGATTCGAGATGTTTGGATTCGAAGGTGGGAATGGGTTCGAGGCAAGGTACGTTCGAATCGGTCATGGTCTATACTTGTTGATCGATTCGAAGTCGTTCGAACCATATGGATTCGAATGCCAGGCATAGGATGGTTCCAGTGTGCTTCGTTCGTATCGATTGTTGGAAAACAATAGGCGATCGATGCGAAGTTATCTCTTAAGGACGGATTCGAACCAGCGACACCGGATGGATTCGAAGTGATTTGCCTCTGTGATTTCGAAGGAATTTGTTCCGATGGAGTCGAAGACCTGCAGCTCTTATGGATACGAAGCAGATGGAGTCGAACATGATGGATTCGACGCAATGATCTTCTGATCGATTCGAATCAACCTTCCCTCATCGATTCGAGCCTAGCCTACTTCACCCATTTTCTTTTGGCGATATCTTGAGCATACGAACTCGGATTGACTCGAAACTTGGAACGTTGCTTCATCTGACCTTGCTTGACATGTCTTATCAATTGCAGCCCGATCCGGACTCGGACAAAATTCATCGATATCCATGGTGAACCTACGATGCACAATCGATGTTCATGACTAATTAATCATTGATTTTCAGTTAATCTTTGGGTATTTCGACTTTGCTAAAAGTTGGGATAACATTTTGCCCCCCAAAACATGCCTTTTTGGTAAAAGGCGTGTTTTGATCAGTCTTAAGTCGGATGTAGTGAGTTCATGTTTCACTCGTAGCTTATAGCATTTTCAATCAAGTCCATGGCTGTTCGAAGCCGAATTGTTATCAATTTTTTCCAGTGGAAGTTTAAGAATGAAATTCCACGGTCTCTCCGTACTATTGATGGTCACTCCGGACCCTTGTCAAACCCATTCTAGATTTAGCGATTGAATAGAAGGATCCTATTGCACTCCGGCGTTGCTTTCTATCCCTTGCACTCTGGCCCCAGCTAGGGCATATAGCGATGTCTCGGTCGTTCTCGACCGATCATAGCCTCTCCGGGCTCATGCTGGATCCCATCCTGTCACTCTCCGGTGAAGGGGAAACAACGTTAAGTGAGTCAATCCTGTCGCTCTCCGGCGAAGGGACTCACCACTCCGGTTCAGTGTATCTGAACATTAAGCGATGTCATGACCTGAATCGTCGGTCGATCACAGCCTCTCCGGGCTCATGCTGGATCCCATCCTGTCACTCTCCGGTGAAGGGGAAACAACGTTAAGTGAGTCGATCCTGTCGCTCTCCGGCGAAGCGACTCACCTCCTGCACTCCGGTTCAGTGTATCTGAACATTAAGCGATGTCATGGCCTAAATCGTGGGCCGATCATAGCCTCTCCGGGCTCTTATCGGATCCTGATCCAATCACTTTCTGGTGAATAGGAAACGATGCTTAAGTGAGTTGATCCTGTCGCTCTCCGGCGAAGCAACTCACTTCTTGCACTCCGAACCCTGCCTCTCCGGGTAGGATCATAAAGCGATCATGTTTATATTGATATTTAATGTTTATCCTTTAACTCTCCGGTCAAAGGTTTATTTTAATAAGTGTTTCTTTATTAAATTCAAATCCTAGATGTTCAATCTCAAACACCAGGAAAAACAAGATAATGCCTCTCCGGGCGGAGCGGTCTATTTCCATCTCAGAGCATGCCTAGGGATCTCTCCGGTTCCCGTACATGAGTAAGTGGGATAGCCGTTTTATTTTGGAAATCAAATCTAAGAAAACTAATCGACCAGAGTCCAAATCTTGAACTTGGCCCTTGCCATCACAATCAGTTGATGACGAGTCGTGATCCCGATCCAGGATCATTCCTGTTTGGTTGAGTCGGCAGTTGTTCGGGTCTAACCGCCGTTGTACGTTCTCTGACATACTGCGGCAATCTACCACTCCTGGCATGTTCTTCCACCTCATCCTTCAGGTGGCGGCATTCATCGGTAGTGTGCCCATCCAGCTCATGGAATAGGCAGTACTTTCCAGTCCTACGTTCCCGCTCCGTGGGATCTCTCCTGGGTGGTTTTCGATAGGGGAGTTGCCCCCGAGTTTCGGTGTAAATTCGTTCTAGTCCGGCCACCAAGTCTGTGTATTGCCTGAATCTGGGCTCTCGGAATTTCTTCCGTTTACCAGGACCATCATGTGCATCATCCTGCTTTCTCTTTCCTTTGTCTGCCCTGGACTGTTCCCTGGCGATTCCTTCGCCTTGTGCAACATTTATTTCCTGCCTCTCGGCTCGTGATTCCTCTAATCGAATGAATTTTTCAGCTTCATGGAAAAACTCTCCAAGATCTTGCGGTGGATCTTTAGTCAAAGAGTCTTTGAATTCGGTGCCTTCTCCAACTCCTGCCACTGCCGCCATCAAAATCATCGATGGGTCCGGGCGATCGACAGAAGTCACCGTTGCATTAAATCGTAACAAAAAATCTTTTATGGACTCTCCGGTCCTTTGTTTTATTGATGCCAAAGTCATCACGCTCTTAGGTCGCGTCACGTGAACCCTAAACTGCTTCATGAAGTAATCCACAAGCTCGCCCCATGTCCTGATTGATCCAGTCTCTAATTGTCTGAACCAAAGTGCAGCCAAATCTGATAAAAATAAAGGAAAACATCGCGCCATCACTTCCTCGGATGCTCCCAGCACTTCCATGTGTCTGATATATCTGGTGATATGCATGGTCAGGTCTGACTTTCCGTCATAAGGATTCAGCGTTGGTAGTTTGAACTTCGGAGGGTTCCTTGCATTCCTGATATTCGGAGCGAACGGACTCCGACTAACTTCTTCCAATCCTCCTCCTGAAAACCCTCCTCTCATGAGTCGTCTCACTAAGCCGATCATTCTTTCATCTCCATCTAGGGGTTGCCCCCTTGTCATGTCTCTGTCTTGCCCTCCAAGTCTTGTAGGGAATTCTGGTACGTACTCTTCGGGTGGCTCGTTAGCATTTGTGTTGGCCCTAGCCGGTTGAGCTCCTTCCAAAGGTACTTCTGCGTTGGATCCTGCGGGCCTGCCCCCAAGCCCTTGTTGATAGCCTTCTGGTTCTGCATTCTGTCCTCCGTTGGGTTCCATAGTCCTAGCTCCTTGTTCCACATTCACAGCCGCTGTAGCTGGTCCAAGGTTCTGTGTCCCTGCAGCTCTCATCTGCTCGAAGAAATTCTGCAGCATCTCTTGTTGGCTTTTCATCATTCTTTCCTGCATTAAGTTATTCATCGCTTCCATCTCATCTCTAGTAATGTAGATCGAAGCTTGTCCTTCCCCAGCGCCAGAGGATGCCTCTTGACTTCCTGCCTGTTGGCTCCTCTCAGTTCTTTGTCTAGTTTGTCGAGTCATTGTAGAGTCAGATCTGAATCCTTAAAATTCCAAATCTAAATTCTGAATTTGGTGTAGCGGGTGCTAGTTCTTCTCAGTGAAAGCACCAAAGTGTTTGCACCAAAAATAGTCACAAACCCCAAGTGTAATGAAAGCACCAGCGTATGAATACGAATCAACAGTATTCACACACAAATCACAGATCTTAAGTAAGTAGTAAGCAGCAATTAAGAAATAATGAACAGTGACACACAATTTATAGTGGTTCGGCTATCTCCGGCCTACGTCCACTTCAAGGTTTTTATGATTTTATTGCTCGATGCTTGAAGATTACAATTTCGTATGTTGTATTACAACTGATTTGCTGAACTAAGTCTGAATCTAAGGCAGCAATGGTGATCTGGAGTAAATCTGGCAGAATCTGGGCGCTCTTTAGATCTCAAAATTGTCCCACCTCTTTTCTGAATGACTAGGGGCTCTATTTATAGGTGTAGAAGGCTGATATTTCGCCTAAAATGAAGGGAGACCAGTTCTGGTACGTCAGGGGGCCCACATGCCCGCTTTATGGAAATCCGGGCCCACTTTGGGATTGATTCAACCCTTGGTTCGAATCGATCAAGAAAGTGTCCGATCGAGCTGAAATTTGGCGTGAACATTCTTCAACATGTGCTCAAGCTTCTGTGAAAATTTCATAGCATTTGGATGTGTAGATCTCAAGTTATGATCGATTCAAGTTGAAGATTCTTGCTTCCTGGAGTCGTTCGAATCGATATGCTCGAATCGATTCGTTCGAATCGATCCTCCTGCACGTGAGGATGATGACGTGTTGCGCGTGCTCCGAGTCATTCCCCCCTTTTTCTCCGAGTTTTCTGGGTCAAACCCTTGGTTTTAGCTGTGGTGGATTCGAGATGTTTGGATTCGAAGGTGGGAATGGGTTCGAGGCAAGGTACGTTCGAATCGGTCATGGTCTATACTTGTTGATCGATTCGAAGTCGTTCGAACCATATGGATTCGAATGCCAGGCATAGGATGGTTCCAGTGTGCTTCGTTCGTATCGATTGTTGGAAAACAATAGGCGATCGATGCGAAGTTATCTCTTAAGGACGGATTCGAACCAGCGACACCGGATGGATTCGAAGTGATTTGCCTCTATGATTTCGAAGGAATTTGTTCCGATGGAGTCGAAGACCTGCAGCTCTTATGGATACGAAGCAGATGGAGTCGAACATGATGGATTCGACGCAATGATCTTCTGATCGATTCGAATCAACCTTCCCTCATCGATTCGAGCCTAGCCTACTTCACCCATTTTCTTTTGGCGATATCTTGAGCATACGAACTCGGATTGACTCGAAACTTGGAACGTTGCTTCATCTGACCTTGCTTGACATGTCTTATCAATTGCAGCCCGATCCGGACTCGGACAAAATTCATCGATATCCATGGTGAACCTACGATGCACAATCGATGTTCATGACTAATTAATCATTGATTTTCAGTTAATCTTTGGGTATTTCGACTTTGCCAAAAGTTGGGATAACAATTTCAAACTTACATTTTTAGTTAAGATGCACACAATTGAAAAATGGTTCTTTGTTGTAGGTACAATGCAAAAGTTATGAGCAAGATAAGGGCTTCTACTCCCTCTGAAGACCAAATTTATACAAACGAAGCTAGCAATTATTTCAAAATCTATGCATAAAATTTGACTTATAATATACTGTTTGTTTTATCCATGAAAATGAAGTTTAATAATTTTATTATAATGAAAAAACATGTGCGGATAAATATCCAATATGCAATTTAGCAACTACATCTTCATGCAATGGGGATATATTGAGAGTGTCGTATATATATAAACTGATATATTAAGAGTTCTTAATATATAGACTGAATCTCCAGTCTACAAACTAGATATATTTGAGTGCTTCAACTATAAACTTGGGAGAATAACTATGAAGATATATATCACTTTATTCTTTTGTTATCATACTATAGTCATAAAGGCTGACAACTATGGATTCAATATATATATATATTTGCTATAACAACTATGATAGGTATATTTAATAATATTTTTATTTAGCAAACACAGTTCTTTGTCAATACTTATCATGTATATCAAAAGTATCATATACTGTTTGTTTTGTCTATGTTTTAAAAACATTTAAAAAACAAGGTTAACATAACCAAATATATGTCACGTTTTGTGTGTTGCATTACAATAGTGATGCATCCATGGAAGCGAATTCGACGATGTAAATCGAATCCATCCAGGATCTCACACGATTAGCGGAAATAATCGGTGAATCGATGATAAATCGATGAAATGATACAATGATGAATTGATGGATTGAAGATACCCAAGATAAACGCCCAAATCCGTTGATCACGAAGATATCGGATTCTAGCAATCTTCGACACGTTGATCGCGCACGATGCCATGAGAGAAGATCTGCAATTCTTCGAACGTTGATCAAGCGCACTTGATTCCGTGAATTGGCTTCAACAATCGTTGATTCGAGCGCACTCGAATGCCGAAGGTGGAGATAAGAGATTACACTCAACTACCAATTTCAATGGTGGCACAAAGCACACAACAAATTTTATTCAAAAATCAACTCCTTTTTTACAAATGACCATACACCCCTATTTATAGGAGCTTACAATACACGACCTAACAATACATGACTTAACGACATAAGAAAGTGACACAACAGTTACAAATGACACGACTCAAAGAAATACAAACAAGCTTCAGGAACGACATAAGAAAAGTAACGACTTAAGACAATGCGACTTAACAAAATACAAACATCGACTTAAAGAAGCAACACAAGAAAACAGCGACTTAACAAAGTTCGCGACTTAAGTAATTCTGATGAATCTGCTCGCGACTTATGGATGAACGACCTAAGGAATTCACGACCTAAGAGTCTCAGTAGCTTCGCGACTTAAGGATCTTCAACTTAGGGATTCTGATGAATCTTTTCGCGACCTATGGCGGAGTTCGCGGCATAAAGAGATGCGGTTTTGGAAATCTGGAGCGACTTAAGGAGACGCGACTTAAAGTAGGTCGCTCGCGACCTAAGGAGTTCTGGATCGTCTTCTTCCTCGCGACATAGGTAGGTCGCTGGAGTGGCTTCTCGAGCAGCTAGGATTCCGCGACATAGAGAGGTAGGCGCTGCATCATCCTCCCCTGGTTGAAATTTTTTTTTCCTCGAATTCATGCTCTCCTCTTCAATCTTCTCCCCATAATACGGAATTAAGTGTTTGACATTGAAAACATCAGCAGTATGGATATGATCCGGCAATCTCAACTGATAAGCATTCTCATCAATCTTCTTTACGATTTCCAAAGGACCAATCTTTCTAGCAGCTAGTTTGTTGTAAGTGCCAACAGGAAATCGATCCTTGGTCAATACTGCATATACAAAATCTCCTTCTTTGAAGTCAACGTGTCGTCGTTTAATATCTGCGGATTGTTTATATTTCTCATTCGCCTTAAGCAATCGTTCCTGCACAACCTTGTGACACTCTTGCAATTCATTCACAAAATCACTAGCCCGTTTGTTCACTCCTTTCTGCTGTGGAACTACAAATAAATCCAATGATCCTTTAGGAATTGTTGAGTACACAACCTGAAATGGACCGAACCCAGTGCTACGATTAACTGCATGGTTGTGTGCAAATTCAGCTTGACATAACTTCGAATCCCAGCTCTTCAGATTATCATTCACAAGGCATCGCAATAGATTACCCAGGAATCTGTTCATAACTTCAGTCTGTCCATCTGTCTGTGGATGATAAGCACTACTGAATTTCAGCTTCGTCCCAACCATTCTCCATAGGCTCATCCAAAACTGACTCAGAAATCTGGTATCCCTGTCCGAAACTATAGATTCTGGTAAACCATGCAAGCGATAGATCTCTCTAAAGAACAACTGTGCCACATGGACTGCATCTGTCGTCTTCTTACAAGCAACAAAATGTACCATCTTCGAGAAACGGTCCACCACAACATATATAGAGTCATTTCCCCGTTGAGTCCTCAGCAAGCCCAACACAAAATCCATGCTTACATCAACCCACAGTTTTGTAGGAACAGGTAAAGGCATATACAAACCCGCATTTGTAGCTGTCCCTTTCGAAACTTGACAAACATGACATCTTCGAACAAACTTTTCAACTCCCCGCTTCATCGAGGGCCAATAATAAGACTGAGAAATCAACTGCAATGTGCGATCCCGACCAACATGTCCTTCTTCATGCAACTCTTTTACAATTTTCATTCTCAAGCTGCAATCTGATACGCACAATTGATTCCCCTTGAATAAGAATCCATCTACCAACACAAACTCATCAGTACTCCCATCCTTGACTTTCTCAACAATCTTCGCAAAGTAAGGATCTTCCTCAAACAATTCTGGCAATAGTTCAAATCCTGTCACCTCAACCTTCATCGTCGTCAACAAATGATTCCTCCTGCTCAAGGCATCAGCTACACGATTCGTCATCCCTGATTTGTGCTTTACAACAAAAGTAAACTGCTGCAGATACGCGACCCATGAAGCGTGTCTAGCTGAAATTTTGTCCTGCCCTTGCAAATGTTTCAAAGCTTCATGATCCATATAAAGAACAAACTCCTTCTGAAACAGATAATGCCTCCAGTGCTTCACAGCTTGAACAATTGCGTAAAACTCCACGTCATAAGTGCTATATCTCAACTTGGCTCCAGACAACTTCTCACTGAAATAAGCAACTGGTCTTCCATTCTGACTCAATACTCCACCAATCCCAACCTTCGAAGAATCAGTGTGTAACTCGAACAATATCTGAAAATCTGGCAGTACCAGAATGGGTGCTGTCGTCAAAAGTGTCTTGATCTTCTCAAAAGCTAACTCTGCTTCCTCTGTCCACACGAACTTCTTTCCTTTCATGCAATCGGTTACAGGTGCCATCACACTGCTAAAATGTGGAATGAATCTTCGATAAAAAGATACCAACCCATGAAAAATCCTCACTTCAGTAATTGTCTTGGGTTGTGGCCAACTCCTGACAGCTTCCACTTGCTTTCATCCACTTGAATACCCTCCTTCGACAGAACATATCCCAGAAACAAAACACTGTGCGTCATGAACACGCACTTCTTCGTTGCTGCATAGAATTGCACCTATCGTAGAATCAACAACACTTCTCGCAAATGCTGGATATGCTCTTCCATACTCCCACTATAGATCAAAATATCGTCAAAGTAAACTACTACGAACTTCCCAATAAATGGTCTGAAAATCTGGTTCATCACTCTCATAAAAGTACTAGGAGCATTTGACAAGCCAAACGGCATAACCAGCCATTCGTATAGACCTTTCCTAGTTTTAAAAGCAGTCTTCCACTCATCACCCGGTCTAATACGAATCTGATGGTATCCACTCTTCAAGTCAATCTTTGAGAACACCACAGCCCCACTCAACTGATCAATCAAATCATCGAACCTCGGCATAGGAAACCTGTATCTCACAGTGATCTTGTTTAGAGCCCGACTGTCCGTACACATCCGCCAAGTCCCATCCTTCTTCGGTACTAATAAGGCTGGCACTGAACAAGGACTCAAGCTCTCCTGAACATGCCCTTGTTCTAACAACTCCTCCACCTGCCTTCTCAGTTCCTCATGCTCCTTAGGACTCATCCTATAATGTGGCCTGTGTGGTAATGCCGCCCCTGGCACAAGATCAATCTGATGCTGAATATCTCTCAACGGGGGTAACTCCTTTGGCAACTCTTCAGGAAACACATCTCTGAATTCTTCCAACACTAGCTTTACTTCCTTTGGAACTTCAACAGATTCAGTAGCTTCATGTCCAATCAACAAGAACACCTCTGGACTCTCCTCTACTTCTTCAACAAACTCCTTCAAAGTCAACAAAGTATTCAGCTCCTCAATCTCTTCTGACTTGCTCTCTCCTTTCTGTCTCTCCTTCGGAACTAAAATGATCTTAGTACCCTCAAACATAAAGCTGTAGCTATTGGTTCGACCATCATGCTGCACTGCTCGGTCATACTGCCATGGTCTTCCCAAAAGCAAGTGACAAACATCCATCTCCACCACATCACACCAGATCTCATCTTTATACTTCTTCCCAATAGAAAATGGAACATGAACTTGCCTGTCCACCTTCACCTCTCCTCCTTTCCTTAACCACACTAACTTGTAAGGATTTGGATGTTTCTCTGTCTTCAAGTTCAACTTTCTCACAACTTCGGTAGAAATGATATTGTCACAACTTCCCGCGTCAATCACAAATTTACACACCTTCCCCAGTATAGTGCATGTCGACTGAAAGATATTACTCCTCAACCAACTAGCCTCCTCTTCCTGCTTCGGTGTCAAACATGATCTCCTCAACATTAGATTACATCCTTCATCTCACGACGCGATATTCTGTTCATCCTCCTCAACTGGACTAGAATAACCTTCATCAACATCCTCACCTTCCACTTCAGCATTCATAGCTCGCCTCTTCGGTTTCGGGCATTCATTACTCTTGTGACCCACTTCCTGGCAATTATAACACTTGAAACTGTTGTTGACCTTCGCCTTTGCAACTTCATTCACAATTGGTTTACTGACAGCTTTAGAAACATTGGAACTCCCACTAGCACCCTTGCTCTGAGTATTGGAACTTGGAAACACACCACCTCCTCGTCTTCCCTGCTTCTCCCAAGCCAACGCCTTCTGGTGCGCTTCAGTCATAGATCTAGGGTCAAACATATTTACCATATCCTGGATCTGGATCCTCAACCCCCCAACAAACCTAGCAGTCAATTGTTCCTCCGTCTCCATAATGTCATTTCAAGCAGTCAGTTGATAAAACTCATCAGCATAATCATTAACAGTCTTCGTCCCTTGCCTCAGATTCTGCAACTTCTGATACATGAGTGATTGATAATTGTAAGGCAAGAATGTAGCCTTCATCATCTTCTTCATTTTCTCCCAAGCAACAATCTTCGACTTCCTCATCCGTTCTCGTGTAAGTTTGGTTTGCTGCAACCACACCATAGCTATCCCTCTCAACCTAGTAGCAACCAACTTCACTCGACGATCTTTCGGAACCTCCTTGAAATCAAAGATCTCTTCAACATTAGATAACCAATCTAGAAATTCTTCAGCCTGCATACCACCCTTAAACTCTGGAATTTCAATTTTCATTCCGGACTCCCATTTGTGATCATACTCTGAATGATTTCTTCCTTGGCTTCGATTTCGACCATGAGCACTACCACCATCAAACTCCTCATCAAAATCTGATGCATATCGATGTCGATCATGACCACCAACATCTCTACCACTACCATTTCTACCACCAACATCCCTTCGATCTACATTCCTCCGATCACGATCATCCACATCTCTTCGATTTCGATCATCAACATTCCTATCACGATCGTCAACATTTCTACGATCATGATCTTCTCTTCTCTCCCGATCTGAATGTGGTGAAACTCTATTTCCCCCATGGCTCGATTCAGGTGAAACCCTTCTTCTACTTTGATTCATTTCAAGCATCATTCTCTCTAATCGACCAATCCCCTCATTCAACTTCTCATTGAAATTCTCGTTGATTCGTTGTTCCATTTCATCGGCCTCTTCTCTTCCATACAAAGCATTAACATTGCGATGACGTTGAGATCGTCTCGGTGGCATGATTGAACTTCAAACAAATCTTCAAAAATTCAAACTCTTTCCGAACTTTGATCCGAAATGATATGGATCGAAACTCCCAACTTGTTGCAACTTCACGATGAACACGATGAACACCAAACTTCTCAACAATGCAAATCCGATCTCCAAACTTCAAATTCTCGAAACCCAATTCTCCAAATGATGCAAACTTCTTGCGATCTAGCTCCGATACCAAAATGATGCAGCCAAGGAAGCGAATTCGACGATGTAAATCGAATCCGTCCAAGATCTCACACGATTAGCGGAAATAATCGGTGAATCGATGATAAATCGATGAAATGATACAATGATGAATTGATGGATTGAAGATACCCAAGATAAACGCCCAAATCCGTTGATCATGAAGATACCGGATTCTAGCAATCTTCGACACGTTGATCGCGCACGATGCCGTGAGAGAAGATCTACAATTCTTCGAACGTTGATCAAGCGCACTTGATTCCGTGAATTGGCTTCAACAATCGTTGATTCGAGCGCACTCGAATGCCGAAGGTGGAGATAGGAGATTACACTCAACTACCAATTTCAATGGTGGCACAAAGCACACAACAAATTTTATTCAAAAATCAACTCCTTTTTTACAAATGATCATATACCCCTATTTATAGGAGCTTACAACACACGACCTAACAATACACGACTTAACAACATAAGAAAGTGACCCAACAGTTACAAACGACACGACTCAAAGAAATACAAACAAGCTTCAGGAACGACATAAGAAAAGTAACGACTTAAGACAATGCGACTTAACAAAATACAAACATCGACTTAAAGAAGCAACACAAGAAAACAACGACTTAACAAAGTTCGCGACTTAAGTAATTCTGATGAATCTGCTCGCGACTTATGGATGAACGACCTAAGGAATTCGCGACCTAAGAGTCTCAGTAGCTTCGCGACTTAAGGATCTTCGACTTAGGGATTCTGATGAATCTGTTCGTGACCTATGGTGGAGTTCGCGACATAAAGAGATGCGGTTTTGGAAATCTGGAGCGACTTAAGGAGACGCGACTTAAAGTAGGTCGCTCGCGACCTAAGGAGTTCTGGATCGTCTTCTTCCTCGCGACATAGGTAGGTCGCTAGAGCGGCTTCTGGAGCGGCTTCTTCTTCGCGAACTAGGATTCCGCGACATAGCGAGGTAGGCACTACATCAAATAGGATTCTATTTATCGATCAATATACTATGTAGTGGAAACATTAGTTTATGATACGTCTTTACCCTTTAGTCCTATTTTATAGGATCCATGCTTTTTACTGCTTGCGTATTTCACATAGTGCATCTACTGCCTTTTTTTTACCATTGACAAAAACACTTTTCCCTTTTAACTCTTTCACCTACATGTATGTTTGATAGCATTCCGTTCTATTACTGGATTGACTCAATAAGGATTGTGTAGTAATGTTAATACTTATATTGGATATTGTAATAATGTTTCTGATTCCTTTTTGTAAATATAATATTTTGATTATTTAACAAAATAATTTAATTTTCTAACTGCAACTAAAATATTTTTTCCATACCCGTGTGCGAAGTACAGGTTCAGACTCGTAATTTCATAATAGTTGAAACAGAAAACTTCAGAGATTATGACATTATTGATGTCAACGGAAAATACATCCTTTTGAAATCCAGAATGTAAACAACTTGCACATAAATTGCAGCACAAAGAATCTGTAGAACCCAGGTTAAATATTTTAACCCCTCTTGCATTTCTATTTGAAAATCACTGCAGCAAAAGAAATTCCTCTACGCAGTTAGTCATTATAACCAGCATTTTCATGATCGGATACAACTGAAGTCCAACCTCGAATAAGTTTAAACCATGAAGCATTTTTGTCCAAAACTCAATAAGACCCTTGTCGTGCATGAACCGTAGGTCGAATTTTCGAATCAGTGGTCCAACCGTCTATTTTGTTGGCGTATATATATCTGAATTTTCGATGAAGTGGCATAGTAGTGGTTAAATCAAATATGTAGAGATTGTTCAAAGGCACGTCGATGACTTAAAACGTTATTTGCCCTTACCATTCGTTTTAATAAACGAATGAGTGCTGTGAGTTAAGACAAATCGTCTTTCAAGATACAATGAAGTCGAGATGATTAATCTCTTCAACCGATTGTGATAGCCCCGTCGAAATAATTCTTTCTAAAAATATAATTTGGATCCAAACCCGACCCGGTCGGTCGGACAGCGGCGCGCGCATGTTTGATGGTTGTGCATGACATCTCCTTCATAAAAGAGCAAACATTGGATGCCCAAAGGGCCTTATCTTAATGGGAAAACTATATTTAAACAAATATAATTACTTAAATTTTAAGATACGCCACTATTAAAATTCCATATTCTTCATTTCTCTTTCCCTTCTCCTTTTAAAACAAAATAACTCAGCCTAATATTTTATAAAAAATTTACTAATATATTTTAAATGAACCACGGTTTTTTTTATCTTCTTTTAAATTTTTCTATCGTTCTCGTCATATGTAATTTTTTTTTTTGAAAATAAATAAATAATCTATATTTCAAAAAACACTATCGCTCCAAAAACTTAACGTAAACTCTACCACTACGTTTTCCACCGCTGCAAGCTCCTCAACTACTGGAAGCTTCATCAAGTTCGCCGCAAATTAACTTTTAACTTCTGTCTTTGTGCACAGAGCTGTGGTGCAGCAATACACAATATTGGTAGTTTATATTTAAATGTGTAAATTAAAAATGAAAATCAACAGTTCAGCAAAATCTTAAAATCTTGAATCAATTTGTTTAGACTCAAGTTACTCCGATCATGATAACTAAAATAGGTTAAAACGACATTCACAATTGAAAATACAAACGACCCAAACTGGATTCACAAGGTCAAGCTGAAAGGTACACGAGTAGCGGGTAACCAAGCAGCGCCGCCAATAAAACCCGCAACCGTAAACCTCCTCACCAAAGAAGCTCTATCAATAATCCTATAACCCCGCCACCTCACCCTAAGCCTGGTCCTCGACCCTCCACCCGTATTATTATACTCCACATAATACAACGTGCTCAACCCAAACTCCCCGTCAAACGGCATCCACCCTAGTGGATGAATTATATCATCCATCACATTCTGCAAATAAACCGTTCGCGAATACTTCATCCACGGGCGGCCCAGAAACGACTTAACCGTCTGCTTAGCAGCCCACAGTTCGGATGTGGCTCTGATTCTGCAGGACTGGATCACAATCCCTGTGTTCTGATTCGGATCGGTCCGGCCCTGTGCAGTTATCACATTGGACTCACCGTGAATAGGCTTTCGGACCAGGATGTTGCAGTTTTGGATCACTGCGGCTGCGTTACCGAATATGAAGTCGATGGTGCCGTAAATCTTGCAGTTGCGGTAAAACTGTCTTTGAGTGTACACGCACAGTGTGTCTTGGTAGCCTTCTATGCTGCATCGGTAAAACACTGATTGATCCGATCCTGAAAGCAGCGCTACTGCTTGTGATCCTGGTCCGTACGTGTTCCGAAATGTCATTCCTCTGGCTAGAAATCTATCTCCAAATACACCTGAATTTTGTATTATACTTGAAATTGTCACTAGTAGACTCTGTATACCAATATTTTGCAGAACAACGATCGAGGCTAGGGAATCATATGCATATTAGCAACATAAAATAGAGATTATGTACTCACTGAAAGTCGGGGAACTGAAAGTGGTGTATCCACGAGCGACGCTTCTTGAACCAGTAACTATTGTCTTGCCCATGCCGTCGCCTATCAGAGTTAAATCATTCAAACTGCTAGAAATAGTTACTGTTTCCCTATAAACTCCAGCCTTCACATAAATCACAATTCTTTTCTCATAACCATTGAGCCTCATTGAAGCAGCAACGTTTACTGCAGCCTGAATGCTGTTGTAGTCACTTGAACCATTTTTCGACACAATGAAATTTGCTTTGGGTACTTCATGAACCTGCAACAAATTGCTATTCCAACCTGCAGATAGTGCTGTAAAACCAGTTGTAGAAGGTGATGATACATTCGAATTCACACGTCTGTTGATAGCCAGACAGTTACTGATCAAGTCTAAGATGTTGTAGCGTTTGTAGATAGCAGTTGCGATATTGTTGGATGCTTTGAGATCTGAAAAGCCTTTTTTGCAGGTGCGCAAATTGGTGAGTGCTGCAGATAGCCATACTTGCTTGTCTGTAGTAGTATAAGTTTGAGGAGGTGCATTTAGAGTACGGTCAAGTTGTTTGAGAGTGTAGTAGTATAGTTTTGAACAGTCGAGAATTGCTTTACAGGATTTACGTTTACATGCACGGGCAGTTAAATTGCTGAGATGGAACTGTGCTTGTAGAGTGAGATTGTATGTGACTTTTAGTGAAAGTTTGTAAAAGTCTGCTTTGGTTTTTAGTGGATTGTGAGCTACGTGTGGAACAAGGTTGTGGACACATGTGCGTGGGTGGGGAGTGTGTTTGCACCACTGTTTGAGATGAACTTCTTTTGAACTTGTGAAAGAAGTGGAGTGAGGCACAAAGAAGAGGAGGAGGAAGAAGAAGACTTTTATTGCCATTAGTTTGATTTCTTTCTTTCAAAATCGTTTATTGAACGGTTATATTATTCAGGATCCATGTTGTCAGACATAAAATATCAGATAAAGACTCAATCTCAAGGTACGCTATAAATGCTTGTACAGATCTTTGGTGTCTTACTTATGCGATAATTTATAATTACTATACTTAGTTTCAACGAAGTTTGCATTGACTTGTGTGAATTAAAAAATAGAATATCAGATAATAAGATGAAGATGAATAAAAGTTGGCATGTTGCATTATTACGGTATTCATTCATATATACACAATATCTAAACGCCATATCATGTGTGTTTCCTATTGCAAAATAACACAATGTGGTGTTCTTTCTAAGCGAAAACAGAAGAATATTTCGTGTAGTTTCCTTAGGCAGCAACCACATGTTTTGTTAGCCTGCAATAAAAAAACACGTTATCATCAAAACTTTCACTAGGAGTGCTACAATGAGTGAAAAGAATTGAGTAATCAGCTTATTACAAGCTCTTTTAAGAAATGACAGTAGGATGATGAGAAGCGCAAGCCCTGCTAATACGCCTACAATTATTGCTACTAGTTTCCCAGTGTTATCATCTGAATGCTCTGCACTTGATCAAAAGCAAACGCGTCTTAGAACAAAGAAGTACTGTCTGCTAAGTGCTTAAAACTTAAAAGTGTGTCCACTTGCAGGTGTTGTGCGGAAATTGCACCAATGCGGAAAGACAATAAACAGGATCTAGATTTGCCAATTTGAACACCACTTAACTAGCAGCAATTATTCTATACTCCAAATAAATAGCAAATAACTATAAAGAAAAAGTAGACACAATATTTATACTGGTTCCACTATCATCTAGATAGTGTACGTCCAGTCCAAAGGAGAGAGATTTTATTCCACATGAGAGAATTACAAGAGATTACAAGATAAGAGTTTACATACCAAAGCCCCAATTATGGATAAAAAAGAGACACTCTATCTGGAGATCACTGGCTGAATACCAGGATGGGTTTACAATGAAGTCTACCCTCAATATATAGCCAATATAAATTCATGTGAGTCATCAATCAAATTACCAAAATATGGTAAGAAGATAATGGAGGCAAATTACAACGGTAACAAATCACACAAACATAGCAAGTAATTCACTCGTTCCAAAGATGGAAGAAAATAATCCCAAAGCAATGCGATTACGAAGAAAGAAATAATATGCATATCTTTTGCATATATATTATTCCATAACGTGCGCATGCATAAATTTCCTTGCCATCTCATTCAAATGCAATCCAATTATTAATGCATTTCCATAATGAACAAACGTGATTACTTTCCCTTTTGCATATTTGTTTCCTTCTATTGTGATTTTGTATCACCAAAATTTAACACTCCACCTTGATGCAAAATCACATATTTCCAATACTCCACCTCGAGTCAAATTCTCTTCTCAACATAAAACTCTTTAAATCAAACTCTACCTTCAACCAAAATCTCTTAACGAGATACAGACCAAAAATGAATACTTACCCAATGGGTTCCGACAAAGCCACCCCCCATCACACATTGCTAACGAGCTCAGACTATGTCCCCGCCCGCCAACAAAATGTTGCAAATATCCAAAATCAAAAAGAAGGTAGATACCAAATTAATCTCAAAGCCACCAAGGCCAAAAAATATTCTCTCAATCACCAATCTAAATACAGAGCCAAAAAACAAAAGCCAATAGACAAGGCTAATCCAAATCTCTGTATACAAGACAAATCTCTCTCCTTCCACATACTTTATCTGCCAAACAACAATTTTTCCATGAAAATCAACATAAGACTCTCACATCAACATCGAGCCATAAAGCAGATACAAGTTTCCAAATCCACTTATCTGCCAAACAACAAATTTCCCATGAAAATCAACAGAAGACTCTCACATCAACATCGAGCCATAAAGCAGATACAAGTTTCCAAATCCAGATGTCTCTTCAACACAGTAAACTCCTTATCATCAAATTTCCAAGACTGGAACACTCTTCTCTCTCAACATAATCTGCTCCACTCCATATTGCACAAAATCACCTTTTTCCATCCAAATGAGTAATAGCATAATCACCACCAGATCTACCGCTCTTTCTAGAAGCCATTGATGCACAAATCTGAACAAATCGCCTAGCTCCGATACCAATCTGTTGTGCGGAAATTGCACCAATGCGGAAAGACAATAAACAGGATCTAGATTTGCCAATTTGAACACCACTTAACTAGCAGCAATTATTCTATACTCCAAATAAATAGCAAATAACTATAAAGAAAAAGTAGACACAATATTTATACTGGTTCCACTATCATCTAGATAGTGTACGTCCAGTCCAAAGGAGAGAGATTTTATTCCACATGAGAGAATTACAAGAGATTACAAGATAAGAGTTTACATACCAAAGCCCCGATTATGGATAAAAAAGAGACACTCTATCTGGAGATCACTGGCTGAATACCAGGATGGGTTTACAATGAAGTCTACCCTCAATATATAGCCAATATAAATTCATGTGAGTCATCAATCAAATTACCAAAATATGGTAAGAAGATAATGGAGGCAAATTACAACGGTAACAAATCACACAAACATAGCAAGTAATTCACTCGTTCCAAAGATGGAAGAAAATAATCCCAAAGCAATGCGATTACGAAGAAAGAAATAATATGCATATCTTTTGCATATATATTATTCCATAACGTGCGCATGCATAAATTTCCTTGCCATCTCATTCAAATGCAATCCAATTATTAATGCATTTCCATAATGAACAAACGTGATTACTTTCCCTTTTGCATATTTGTTTCCTTCTATTGTAATTTTGTATCACCAAAATTTAACAGCAGTTAATTTCTAACTTTGTGCACTAGCTTTACCGTAATTTAAGGATATCACTTTTATTATTGCATTCTTTTCTTTTTTAAAGAGCACTTTAGTGATATCAGAGCATATATATTAAACAAGGAGGATTATGGCTTTGTCATTGTCAACATAGTTATTTAAATCAACATGAATACATAACTCAATTACGAAAAAGTTGTGAATTGATTAGTATGATTAACATGATAGTGGGATGGTCAGAAAGCATTATTTTGTTTTAGAATCGCATATATCAGATAAGTTCCTCCCATTCTCAACTTTTTAGCAGAATAAATTCCCCTGTAAGTGTTTGAAGAAACAGTATTGGACATGAAATTTTGTTAAAGACAGGGAGATCAAAGTTAAGAAAACAATTTTCGAAATATACAGAATGATCAAAATAAAATAATTCTATCTGGCCCATTGCAAAATATACCTTTAGATGATCGAAGGTAATGTCCGGAAGCCCAATATCTAGCATAGCATTTGGTTAAAAAGACATCAGCTGCCAGAGCAGATCCACACGCATTCTTCAACTGTCCAACTGCTTGAGACAGACAAACAGCACAGTCACCAGCATTAAGATCTCCTAAACACTGTGCGTGTCCTTGCACAGTTCCAGAGCTGCTCACCCTAAAATTACTTGCTCCGTTCTGTAGGTCTCCCAACACATCGTCTCTCTTTCTTAAGAACTCACCCTCATCTGTCGTGCTTGAAGTACACTTCTTGTAGGCAACTGCTGTATCAAGCTTTCCTAGAAAATTCTTATTACTGTACCTGTTTCAACGAAGTGTTCATATCTCATTCTGCATTTACTAACTGTATAGCTAAGTTCACAAGATTATATTTTTACACAGATTACCGAATGAAACAGCCATCGAGCTGGAGAGAAGAAGAGTAAGACTGGGCACAGACAAGGCTGAGCTGACCCACAGCGCTCTGCACGCAAGCTGTACAGTCAGGAAAGCTCAAATCGTTTCTACATTGGTAGAGTCCGAAGATAGGTACTCCATTGTTGTTGCTGGAGTAACTATCATATGAGGATCGGGATGACGAAAAGGCAATAGAAGTGTAAAGGGAGTTCAAACTAGACTGGTACAAGGAGTTGGGGTCGAATTTTGAAGGTGAGCAACTGGCGTAAATGAAACTGCTTGCTGTTTCTGAGTTTTGGAATCGGAATAGAGTAAGGTATAGAATGAAGATTAAGGGCTTTGGAGAGAACATAATTTCGAGGATTTTTGTTGTGGGAGATGAAGTGAATAGGTTTTGCTTTCGTGATGGAGTCGTATTTTAAATAAAAGAGGGTGGGAAGTGCTTTTCTTATTTTTAAGTCATTTTCTTTGCAGTAATCACAGAACAACGAGAGGCTGTTCTTGCTTTTTCTCTGCTTAATTGCTCTTGCTAAAGACTCCTTTGTGCCAAGTTGGGGACAAGTGTTTTCTGTCTTGTTCCTTTTCTTATTCTTGGATAACACAAATGGTTTTTTTACACGTGCAGAGTAAAGATACACTTCTGTATGTAGAGCACTATTACACATGGTTCGAGATTTCGGCCGGCACGCCGGAATTCCAACCATTTCGGTCCTGTTCCGGCGGTGACCGGATCGAAATTCGACAAAAAACCCAATTTCCGACATTACAGTAGAAAAAATATTAATTTTTATCTACGAATAACTGGAAGAAGAGAGAGGAAGAGAGAAGCAACGTAGCTGAACCTGCAAAGAAAGAGATGCTGAGTGCTTCGTCCTCAATTAAAATTTTCATTGTGGACTAGGGTTTTAAATAAAGTAACTGGATTTAGAGAGGAGCAGGAAACTAATCTTGGGTCTGCATTTGTATATTTTTGGGTTGGGCTTTTTAAAGTTTTGGACTATTAATTTTTTAAGAAAGTTTTGGACTGCTATTAGTTCGTTAAAGAATTATGGCTGCTAATGAAAATTGATGTAGATTAATTAGTGTAAAATAATTTGTATTAAGTTATTATATTTACGACTTATTATAAAATGATTTATATAAAAATTATAAAGTTTGCTTTTGTTTAATTTGCATAAAGGTCAAATTATTTATTAAAAAAACGTACCAGAATTCGCACACCGGAATTAAAGAGAATTTTCGAAATATCCAAAACCGAACCGAAATTGCAAAAAAACTTAATGACCGGAACGGAAACGGAAAGTGGAAATTTTAACCTTGCTATTACATACTGCTTATAAAATACATCTATTTCGCTAAAGGGTATTTTATGTGGTACACACTAAAGAATAACATACTCTTCACTCTGTGCAGTGCAATTGATCCAAATTCAACAATTCAGCACAAATAACTGTAGAAGTTAACAAAACAAAGCTAATAAGTTGGAATAAGAACAATTTCAATTGTTTTGTGTTCCTACACGAATCAATCTATCATTGTAAGCCAGTTGACACTGCAAAGACTAGTTGACACTGCCACAAATTGTATTGTTAGACCATCTACAGCACCTTCTGTATACGAGAAAGTTGAATTACTCCCACTTTATTTTACGACGGAATTTAAGCAATTTCAACTTTTTTTTTTCAGGTTAAATTTGCGGACAACTTGAGGGGTAGAGGTTTAAATTTTTAACGGTTAACGATGTTAAATTTTGGTAATAAAAAATCACAAATAAAAGGAAATAAATATGCAAAAGAAAGAAAAAGAAGATTTTGTTTCCCCTAATTAATAGGCATATTTGATTATGTTTATTTTTTGCCATCTAATATTAACTTGGACATTAAGTAATTGATGTTATAAATAGAGTCTAGAAGAGAGAGTGTAAAATGTGTGGAAATCTATTTGCTAATTCTCTCTTCTTCCATTTTTGTTCTTCTCCTCTAACAATTTTAGCCATAGAGATCAAGACACTCTTTCTCAATTTGGTTATTGGTTCAATTTGTATTTTGTTTACTTTTATTTTGTTCGATTAATTGTAAACAAATTTTGGCGAATCAATAAAGAGGGTGGTTTGGTGGAATTTCTTGTGTATTGATTTATGATTTCATGTCCATTTATTTTCTATCCAAATTTATCTCTTTGTGATTTGGATGATAAAAGATCTATTGGGAAAAGCTTCCGCAAAGCAAAGTTTTCACTATAGATTGGTATCAGATCAAGGTCATCGCAAAGCTTAGAGTAATTTGGATTTGAAAAATTATTGAGATGTCGGATATGATTTCTTTTTCAAAAATGGCCATTTTGGATGGAAAAAATTGGGGTATTGGGAAGCCTATGATGGAAGATGTTTTGTAGCTTAATGATCTTCATGATCCGATTGATGGAGATGGGAAGAAGCCTTCTGATGTAGAGGAGGGAAAATGGAAGAAGATAGATAAGAATGCAATTGCGCTGATTCGTCAGTATCTTGATGATTCAGTCTTCCATCATGTGGCTAGTTGTGAATCCACAAAGGCTTTATGAGACAATTTGGCATCTTTGTATGAGTATGATAGTGCTACAAATAAGGCTTTTCTTGTTCTAAAGTTGGTTCAACTGAGATTAGATGGAGAGAAGTCTGTTGCAGAGCACTTGAACAAATTTCAAGATTTAATAAATCAATTGGCAAATATGAATGTCAAATTTGATGATAATTTGACGATGAGTTACAGGCTCTTTTATTGATAAGTTCGATTTTAGAAAGTTGGGAAACTTTGGTTGTTTCATTGAGGAGTTCCAATGCTAATAGAATTATCTCACTAGAAACCGTTCGAAGTAGTCTTTTGAATGAGGAGCTTAGAAGAAAAGGGTCATGTATGAAATTAGTTCAAGATGAGGTTATGGTAGCAAGGGACTCGAAAAAGGATACAAGTCCGAAGAAGAAAGTCGCTAATGATAAAGGTATGTCGAAAAGTATCATTTGTTATTATTGTCATAAAAATGGTCATATGCGTAATAGGTGTGAAGCGTATAAAAGGGATCAAAAGAAGGCTATACATAGTGATAGTGATACACGGGCGGGCATAGCTGAAGAGCGATAGTGATACTTCTTGTGATGTCTTCATTAGTGAAGAGAAGCCTTGGAAGATGGATTCGGAAGCCATTTTTCACATTTGTAGAGACGTGAATTATTTCTCTTCTTATAAGAAGAGTGTCGGCATGATTAGGACAACCAATGGAGAAGAGCTACCGATTTGTGATATTGGATCTATCCGGTTTTGTATGCATGATGGCATGGTTAGAGAAGTCTCTAAAGTGAGACATGTACCTAATTGTTCACATAATCTTATTTCTCTCGGTCAGTTGGATCGCCATGGTTGCACTTATGAGACTCGAGGTGAAGTTTTGAGAGTGAAGTAGGGTGGTCTTGTAGAGGTGAGAGGAATATTGGAAGAAGGAAACCTTTATAGTTTGGTTGGTCATGTAGTCGACTATGGGAAGCGAGTGACAGTTGGAGAGCCTAGTATATAGTCATGTGGAGAGGCTAATGTGTTCACTACTTATGATGATCGTGTTGAGGATCATATTTTAGACATGGGTCTTCATGCACTATGCCATAGATGACCTTCTGCAACATTTTTCCAAGGTGTTGCCAGCTAAAATGTTGCGATAGATATAAAAATTTGGTCCTACTGCAACGTTTTATTTATGGTGTTACCTTAGCCATAAAAATGTGTTGCTCTAGCTAAACAAGTGTAACACGATGCAACATTTTTATATAGTGTTGCTATAGATGTATACAAATAAAAAATTAATAAAATTAGCAATCCGCGTGAATACGATCCAACGGTCTACATTTAATCCGACTGTTAAAATGGATCACCGCTGCACTTTTTACCAAATTTTCGTTTTCCCGTTTATGTTGGTGTAGATCCCCTTTCAGTTTACCATATTCACGAAATCCCCAAATTCATACTTCCAGCAAATTCACGAAATCCCCAAATCAAAAAGCAAATTCACGAAATCCAGCAAATTCACGAAATCCAGCAAATTCATACTTCCAATTCGCGATTAGAATCAATTCATAATTCTCAAATCAATTCGCGTGGAGATGGAAGATGATTTCAGGCGATTAGAATAAATCAAGTATCAAGTTCCAATTCGTGATTCATCTTCTTTAGGGATCCGCAAGTCTGATTGATGAAGTCGCCTGCTGCTTCATGTTGCGTTCAGTGCTTGGAAAGTTTGCTGAAGATTGCCGAGATAGAGGCTTGGATACTACTGAGATTACGATGCCACTGACCGGTGATGCTGTGTTTCAGATCTAGAGTGGCTCGCAGTGCCATCATTCGGTCTAGAAGCGAAATTAACAACAGACAACGAATGTTGTGTTTCAGATCTAGAAGCAAAATCAAGGGCGTCATCTTCAAATTCAGTTTCTCCGACTCAAGCATCTTCACAGCAGCAATCTGTTTTGCATATGAAGGCTTCTGGTTTGTTTTTTTTAATATTATTTGTGCTTTTTGATGATTTCTTCTTCAGTTTTTGAAGCTTGGGAATATGTTAGCTTATTAACTTTGGATGTTTTGCAGCTCCTAAGAGAAAAATTCATTTTATAAAATATGTATCCAAATGAGTTCAGATTCTTGATGGATACTAGTTTTGTTGTACAGTCAAATTTGGTATTCACGCTCAACTTATATATTTAGTTTGTTAGATATATATCTAACCTTAAGTTTGTTAACATGAACTGGTGCTCCAAGTCATGCTAACCTTATATATTTGGTCTGGACTGAACTGGTACCATGCTAACCTTGTTCTTTAACATGAACTGATGCTCCAAGTCCTTTGTATATCATATTACTGCCTATGTTTCTCTTGTACATGCCTTATGCATTCACTGTTTTTGCTTGATAGGCTGCCTATGTGTTGATGATGTAATTTGATGAGGCAGTGAGTGGGTGTTTTGTGAAAGAGGTTGGGAGTGTGGTCAGTGTTTGGTAGATGGTCAGTGTTTTAGGCAATTGTGTTTCAGGTAAGTGGTAGATGGGCAGTAGTTCCGATGGGTGATGAAGTTGCTGAGGATGGGGTTTGCTAAGTTCACTCTTCATTTGTGCATCATTTTACGTCGTTTCAAAGAAGGCTCGATCTTCCGAAATCGGATGAATTGGGCGGTGCCCACTTGTTCGACCTAACCGGTTTCGGAAGATCGAGCCTTCTTTGAAACCTGTCTTCAGCTCATGCATTCATACACTCATGCACATTTGATTTGACTCTGTCTTCAAGCTTGTATCCAGCTGTCCAGTCTTCAATGCCTGTCACATATAATTCAAAAGCAGTAATCTGGAAAATAATATTTAACTCGAACAGAAAATGAAAATATTTTTGTTATAATATTTGCCTCAGGTATTTGGGTTATTTCTTTTCATAAGTGCATAAGCCAAACATGAATGCAACACATGGATACAAGGACACGACACAAGGTCAAACCCGAGTCATCGACTGGATTCAACTCAGGGCCAAGCAACCAACAAAACAAATAAGAACCAGGTTCAGCAAAATATAGACAAGCCAGTGCAAGAAACACAGCAGTACACATAGGCAGCCCATCAAGCAAAAACAGTGAATGCATGAGGCATGTACAAGAGAAACATAGGCAGTAATATGATATACAGAGGACTTGGAGCACCAGTTCATGTTCTGGTTTAACAAATGCAGCAGAAAGGAGCTAACAAGCTCAGACCATAAATCAAAAACAAGCCAGTGAACCAAAATCCAACATACCAAATAATATCACATCGCAATTCATCATCGGCAAAGCAAAATCAAGCCAGTGAACCAAAATCCAACATACCAATACATCATCGCAATCCAACATACCAATACATCATCGCAATCCAACATACCAGATTTATCAAAGTCCAACAGAAAGATTAAACCCGAGATTATAGGAAATAAAGCCTATAAATAAATCCCAATTCATCATCGGCAAAAGCATGCGAGTGTAACCAAAATCGAGAATAATCAAGTAAACCAGAAGGCATAAAACATACCAAATAATATCACATCGCACCCGACGACGAAGTCAAAGCAATTCGAGCAATCAATCAAGGAATTGAAACTGGTTTTATGATTGCTGGCCAATTTGAAAATTTAAGCGGCATTCTCTCAAATAAGAAATCTGCGTTTGACATCTTCCTTGAATCCGAAAATGGTACTTTTTGAAGCAATCGAGCAAAGCTTCATCAGGATCGAACTTCTTCTGAACATTGGCGAGAAAGATTCATGCATCAGATCTGGTCGAAGTATCATAAATTGCCAACCCTGCCGTCACGAAACCACCAGATTCGAGGAACAGCGGCTGAGCCACAACTATCGCCGACGTATCCTCCTCGATGGGTCCGTTAAGGCAGATGACGCGCTCTTTGAGAAGCCGGGAAAAGATATCGCAGGCACGCTGGCCACGGGATGTGTGCTCGATGACCATCAGAATCAGGCTGTAGAAACGGTGGTGGGGTAGTGGAGTTTTGTTGGGGGCTGCGGTTGGTAGGATTTGGGAGAGGTTGCGTATCGACATGTAGGCAAACAGCAGCGAAATTGGGGGTGAGAACGAAATGGGAACGAAAATATGATTTGGAAATTAGGGATTTGGAAATTGGGGATTTGGATTTGGAAATTGGGGGTGAGAACGAAATGGTATGAACAGTAAAGCGGGAAAACGAAAATTTAGGGCAAATTGTAGCGGTGATCCATGTTAACAATCAGATTAAATGTAGACCGTTGGGTCGTATTCACGCGGATTGCTAATTTTATTAATTTTTTAATTTGAAAACATCTATAGCAACACTATATAAAAATGTTGCATCGTGTTACACTTGTTTAGCTAGAGCAACACATTTTTATGGCTAAGGTAACACTAAAAATACAACGTTGCAGTAGGACCAAAATTTTATAGCTATCGCAACATTTTAGCTGGCAACACCTTGCAAAAATGCTGCAGAAGGTCATTTATGGCGTAGTGTAGGCATATTTGATTATGTTTATTTCTCTCTCTAATTGGCTAATCAATTTATATTTTGCCATCTAATATTAACTTGGGCATTAAGTAATTGATGTTATAAATAGAGCCTAGAAGAGAGAGTGTAAAATGTGTGGAAATTTATTTGCTAATTCTCTCTTCTTCCATCTTTGTTCTTCTCCTCCAACAATTTTAGCCATAGAGATCAAGACTCTCTTTCCCAATTTGGTTATTGGTTCAATTTGTATTTTGTTTACTTTTATTTTGTTCAATTAATTGTTAACAAATTTTGGTGAACCATAAAGAGGGTGGTTGGGTGGAATCTCTTGTGTATTGATTTCTGATTTCATATCTGTTTATTTTCTATCCAAATTTATCTCTTTGTGATTTGGATGATAAAAAATCTATTAGGAAAAGCTTCCGCAAAGTAAAGTTCTCACTATAAACGAGTGGAGCAATTTTGAATTAGAGGCTGGGTAAAAAGATTGAGATGGGAGCAAGAATTGCATCATGTAACACCCCATATTTTTAGTATCATTATTAGGAACATTAATCAGGTAAATTAAATGAAATAATAAAATATGATTAGGATATTGAGATTTGTAATTAATAGGGGTAGCCATGCCATGTCAGTGAATAAATTAAAATGAGCTAACAAGAATTACAATCAGGCAAGGGTAATAGGCAAGGGCAAAGTTGGGAAAAGAGCATTCTAATACCCTAAACCCTTAGGAATTCATTCTTACATTCATTTGCAATATCAAATTAAAGTAGAGGCCGACCACCATTAGCAAGGAAGAGGAAGATAAACAAGAAATGCTAAGGAAGAAGATTAATCAAATCAAAGCTATTCAAATCTCAAAATTCTTAATCTCAAAGCTAAGGTGAATAATGACTACATCTCACTTTTCTAACTGTTTCCGGTTTTAAGATGAATTCGAAATATTTTGCATGATTATGCCATGTTTTTGAATGATTAAATGTTTATATATGCTTGTTGATGATTTATGCTTATTCATATAAGTTTTGTGATATGTTTTGATGTGAAAACCCTATTTAATGAAATCCAAATGCCTTGTGATTTTAGATTTAGATCAGAAATGATATTTTAGAGATAGATTTCAATTTTCATAATTTTATGAATTATTGTGGATTTTATATTAATTTTCTAGTGAAAAAAATGTTTATTTGGGTTTAAAATTAATTATGGCTAAATAAATATATGTTTTGGGTCTGAAATTTATGTATGTTAGAAAACCTATTGAAAATGATTTTCTGGAATTTTTGTAGAACTTTCCTAAGTGTGTTGATGAATATATAAAATTATTTAAGGTATGAGACTTAAATGTTTTATATATTTATAAAAGGAGAAGAGGTATTTTGTAAATTATCTAAATTGTTTATTTCTGATATACAGAAAATTATTGTCAAGGACAAAATTTCCCAGGATTTTAGCTTCAAGGACAGACCTTCAGTAATTTAGCCTGAAGGACAACTTTCTTTAGGTATCATTTTTTAAGTTTTTAGGTATCAGTTTGTAGTTATCGGTAGCAGTTTTTAGGTATCAGTTTTTAGTTCGGTAGCAGTTTTGGAAAAATGTTTGTCCTTATGAATAATTTTGAAAGAATGTTTGTCCTTATGAATAATTTTTAGAAGAATGTTTGTCCTTGTGGATAAAATATTGAGGTCATGTCCTTAAGGCTAAAAATATATAAATTTTTGTTCTTTAAATTAATTCCCCTGAATTGTTTATTTCTGATATATTGGCAGCACTTTTAGAAAAGAAAATTAGCAACCAATAATATTTTGACAAACAAGGCAAGTTAGTTGAAAAGAAAGTCATTTAAAGTAAAAATCAGTTTTACATGCTTTTAGCATGTCTCGCCACTTTCGGCACCAGGGATTCCGACTCAGTAGCTCCGCCACTATCACCATCGAAACCAATGCGCATGGCATCAAAGACTTGGTGCGCAATGAATTGGACATAGGCGGAAGGTACTGGGTCGAAGCTATGGATTTCGAAGGGGTCGAAGCATGTCTTTGCTTTTAAATGTAAACACGCCTGCTTTGATTTCGAAGGGAATGCTTTCGACTTGGTTGGCTTTCGACCGAGTCAAATGTTTTAAAGGAATGGTTTCAAATGGGTTGCGCCTTTTGCTTTAAGTAATTGCTTCCAAAGGGGTCGAAACCCCTAGCTGCCGTTTTTCTACCTTTCGAAGTCAATGGTTTCGCAAGGTATACTTTGCTTTAAAACTTAGCCGCTTCTCCAATGTTTTCGGAAGGTTGGTTTCGATATCATCACTTCTTTGCTTAGGAAATGCTTTCGAAAGAGTGCTTTTGACTTAAATGTTTTATAACCCTTTTTGCTATGTTGAAGGTAGAATCCAAAGGTTTCGAAGGAGTCAATTTTAAATGGTTTCGAGTGGTGTTTCCACATGTTTTAAATTGAACCTAAATTCTTTCGAAAGGTTTGTTGTTTACAAAGGTTTTGATGCTTTCGAAAGGTTTTAAAGAATGGTTTCGAAGGGGTGGTTCCCCAATGGTTTTGAAAGGGTTGAAAGGGTTTGAAAGGAAAGGTTTTCCCAATGTTTCGAAAGGCAATGTTTAAAGGTTTTAAAGAAGGATGTCTAAGGTTTATAGCTTTCAAAGGAAAGGTTTTTCAATGGTTTCGAAAGGAATGTTTTGGCCTTTCGGCCTAGGTTGTAAAGAAGGGTTTACTTGGTTTTGAAAGGGATACTTTCAATGGATTCAGAAGGGGTACTTTCAAAGGTTTAAATGTTTTCATCAACAAAGAATTGAGTAAAGTATATATAACATGGCAAGGTGATTTTGAGTAAAGCATAAAGTATATATTTTTCTTGTTTAAGTTTGGTTTAAAGGTTTTAAATCAATTTGAGATGAAAAGGTTTTCAAGGAAAATTTTGGGAAGATTACCCTAAGTAAAATCACTCAGATATTAGAATACCAGATGGGATTGATATAGGGTCGTGCCATATACATTAGCTATTATCCTCAGCTAATTTAGTCCAAAATTCCAGTGTGTAGGGCTTTGTCATAGGTAAGACTAAAATTATGATTACACGTAGAAGGGAATATATGTTTGTATACAGATAGGTTATTGGTGGGCCCGCAAAACCATTAGGATCAGATGACCCTGGGAGAAGATAAGTTAGGAACAGACCGTCCAGATGAGGAGTATCTAACAGATAAGTTAGGGACAGACCGTCCAGAAGAGGAGAATCTAACATGTGTTAGATTATTTTGTTTATATTGTCTGGTAGTCCCGAGTCAGCCAAAGGTTAGTAGTTAGCCAAACAAAACTAGTGTTCAGACAGATAGTCCATTTATTACCTGATATGTAGGTTTACATGATATTGCTTTATAGTTTTTAACCAGTTTTGGTTGCAGGATTATGATTTGCAAAAGATATGTTTTAAAAGGATATTAGTGAGGGGAAACCCGTTCCGCTAAGTGACGTGGTCTCACTTAATATCAAATAACCGAGATGTATAGTATTATTCACACCAGGTTTTGTGTCTGAGTCGAAGTTTATGTTTTTCTCCTTAAACTCTCGGGTTCTCAAAATTTATTTGAGTAGACCGAGGGTTGAGGTTTATAGGTTTTTAGTAGTTGGTGAATAAAGCTTCCGGAGATGAGCAGGTGTCTGACGGATAGCTATGTAGGAATTGCTGTTTTATTTTATTTGATTCCGTTGTGTTGTATTATGTCAGATATGACTATATAGTACTCTGGTCAACCAAGAGGGCATCTTCATATATCACTCTTGGCGTATTTTATAATAATATATCTTATTTGAACCTAAGAAAGGATTATGGGGTTATGTAATGGAATATGAAACATGTTTTATGAAATGTAATCAGAAAAGTTGTTTTTGTGAAATCTGTGATTTTGTTTCATATTCATGTGCTTCTGATATTATGGATATCGCCAACATTACCGTATTTTGTCACCGGAAGTTAATACTATGGATGACTGCAGCATCTGTAGCGCTTAGCTTTGGGCCTCCAAATAGGGGATGTTACAACTTGGTATCAGAGCGTAGGTTTATGAAAAACTTCAACTAAAATAAATTTTGAAAACATAATCCTAAGTAATTAAAGTAAGATCGGGTATGAGATAACACTATAGTAACGAACTTGTATTTGCTATATATAAGTATACGCTATATCTTTATTCTCCTATGTCTCTTAGGCTATTCTTCTGTATCTCATGAGGCCTGAATACAAATATGGACGCTAGAAGTGGATGAGTGAATCTTGGAGGAAGCACCACCACAAATGGAAATGCCAGACCAAATACTAGAAGGAACCAAGGTCAGGCACAAGTAGAGAATGTTGGTGCTGGAGTCCCACAAGTGGATATGGAAGCTATGTATTAGTTTTTCGTGAACATGATGCAAGCAGGAATTGCTGCTGGAGTGGTCGGAGGAAACGCTGGAGGAGGAAACAAGGAAGCTCCAGTGGTGAATAATTATGCTATCTTGAGCAGAGATTATGTTAGGCTGGGAGGGAAGCCATTTATCAGAACTGAAGATGCTATTGAGATGGAGAACTGGTTGTTGCATTGTTAGAGAATCTTTGCTGACTTGGGGCTCAATGATGAGCAGAAGAGAAGGCTTTCTTCGAGACAGCTTCAGGGAGCAGCTTTATTCTGGTAGAATAGCATGACGGTTGGAGTTAATGAACATGAGATGACATGGGCTGATTTTAGGAGGAGGTTCTAGGAGAGCTTCATGTCTGTGGTGGCGCACTCTGCTTTACTCAGAAAGTTTGCCGAGTTGGAGCAGGGGGAGATGTCTGTATTGGAATATTCTACAAAGTTTGAGGAGTTGGCTAGGTATGGACATGCCATTGTGGATACTGTGATGAAGAGAAATGAGAAGTTCATAAGGGGGTTGAAGCCTGAGTTGGCAAGGGAAACATTGCCTCATATTAGGGATCCTTGTGATCTTGTAGTTGAGATGACTTTAAGACATGAGGAGATGCTTGCTTCTCTAGAGAAGAATAAGGCAAAGGAGGTCCAGGTGGGGCAGAGTCAGAAAAGAAAGTTCTTTCATAAGAAGGGTGCTCAGAAAGGTGGAGCAACAAAGAAGGGAAAGTCTGAGGTTGTTTGCTTCAAGTGCGACAAGAAGGGGCATTTCGCTAATGAGTGTCGTACTGGAAAGGCGAAGGAAGTGATCGGGAAGAAGAATATTAGATGCTTCAACTACGACCAGATTGGTCATTATAAGAATCAATGCAAAGATCCTGCTAAGGACGGAAGGGGCAAAGTAATTGCATTGGAGCCTGCTACATCAGGACCAACAGTGCAGGAGAAAGGGAAGGAAGTGTTGGGAGGTACACTTTAGATTCATGGTACGTCTGTTAGCGTTCTGTTTAATACTGGTGCATCGCATTCTTTTATATCTCATTGTTTGGTAAATAAGCTTAACCTAGAACCCTCATATTTAGTTACTTCCTTAAGGGTTGCAAATCCGATAGGAGGGTATGCGACACTTGGGATGAAGTGTGACCATCTAGAGTTTGATTTGTTAGGTCATACCTTTGTTTGCAGTTTGCATGTGTTTGACTTTGTAGGGTTCGGAAATATTTTGTGTATGGATTGGATAAGTAAGTATGATGCTAGAATATTTTTCCATGATAGGGAAATATCACTTAGACACCCTGGCTGTAGTGATCGGATTGTATATACCGTAGAAAGCCCTAGTTGTGAGGTGAATGCTTGGGTGTTGTGGAGTTGGAAGATGAGTTGAATCGCGTTTTCGTGGTTCGAGAATTTGTGGATGTTTTTGAGCCTGTAGTAGGATTGCCACCGAAACGAGCCATTTAGTTTCGAATAGATTTGGTGCCTAGAGCAGAACCAGTGAGTAGACCGCTAAGCAGGATGACACCTACCGAGATGAGAGAGCTAAAGGTGCAGTTGGTAGATTTGGAAAGAAAGAGTTTTATTAGACTTATTAGTTCACCTTGAGGAGCAACCACAACGTTTGCTAAGAAGCCGGACGGATCGTTGAGGTTGTGTATCGATTATCGTAAGTTGAATGAGAAGACGACAAAGAATCGATATCCGTTGCCTAGAATCGATGATTTGTTCGATTAGTTGAGTGGAGCCAAGGTATTTTCTCAGTTGGATTTAGCAATAGGTTTCCATCAGCTTAGAGTAGCAGTGGATAGTATTCCTTTGACGGTGTTTAGAACCAGGTATGGATCATACGAATGGTTAGTGATGTCGTTCGGACTAACTAATGCATCGGCATTCTTTGTGGATTTGATGAAACGAATTTTCCGAGAGCACTTGGATAGGTTCATGTTGGTTTTCATAGATGATATTTTGGTATACTCTGAGGATGAAAGGGAGCATGATGTTCATCTTAGAGTGGTGCTTGAAACATTGAGGCAACATCAATTGAAGGCGAAGTTTTCAAAGTGTCATTTCTGGAAGAAGGAAGTGAAATTTCTTGGTTATGTAGTCTCAGAGAAAGGGTTTTCTATAGATCCGACTAAGATTGAAGTGGTGAATAATTGGAAGAGACCGAAGACAGTGACAAAGATGGAGAATTTTCTTAGATTGGCTGGATATTATAGGAGGTTCATTATGGATTTTTCGCGGATAGCAGCACCGATGATACCAATCTAACGTGAAAGGATGTGAAGTTTGTGTGGACTGATAAGTGTGAGGAAGCATTCCACAGCTTGAAACGCTTATTGACCCATGCACCTGTATTAGTTGTTCCGGAGGGAAATCAGGATTTGGTAGTATATACAGATGCGTGTGGAACTGGATTAGGAGTTGTGTTAATGCAGAGAGATAAAGTGATTGCCTATGCTTCTAGACAGCTTAAAACACATGAGGTTAGATATCCAATGCATGATTTGGAGTTAGCTGCGATAATATTTGCATTGAAGGTGTGGAGACATTACCTTTTGAGAGAGAGGTTTGAGCTTTATATGGATCATAAGTCATTGAAGTATTTGTTCTCTCAGAAGGAGCTGAACATGAGACAGTAAAGGTGGTTAGAGTTTTTAGCCGCTTATGACTTTGTATTGAGTACACACCAGGAAAGGTAATAAGATTGCAGATGCGCTTAGCGAAAAGCACCAGAATGCAACGTTGGCAATGATAGTAGAATGGAAAGACTTGGAATAGTTGTCGACTTGCATGGTGCAGTGGAGATCTGAAGTTGGGTCTATTGAAGGATATGCCATGTTATCTTGTTTAGAAGTTCGACTGGTTATGATTGAAAGGATTGCTTCTAAACAGGAGGAGGATCTAGTGTTAGCTGAGCGGATCAGGAAGTTAAGAGACAGAACATAGAGTGATGACTTAAAGGATTTTAGTCTTGACCAGAATGAGTGGTTGAGAAAGAAAGGTAGGTTGTGTGTTCAGAATGTGGGAAGAATTAGGAAAGAATTTTTGGAGGAATGGCATCGTTCGTAGTTCACTATTCATTCGAAGGAACTAAGATGTATCAGGATATGAAGAGAAGTTTCTTCTGAGAAGGTATGAAGAGGGATGCAGGCTTATGGGTAAAGCAGTGTTTGGACTGCCAACAGGTAAAAGCCGAACATCAGAAGCCAAGTGGGTTGCTTCAGCCATTGGATATTCCAGTATAGAAGTGGGATTCTATTTCTATGGATTTTATAGACGGCTTGCTGAGATCTAATAAAGGAAATGAAAGAATATGGGTCATAGTGGACAGATTGACCAAGAGTGCCCATTTCATTCCAGTTAAGTCAACTAGGACAACACCTGTTTTGGCTAAGTTATTTATAAAGAATATAGTTAGACTTCATGGAATTCCTAGTAGTATTGTAAGTGATAGAGATTCCTTATTCACTAGTGAGTTCTGGAAAAGTCTACAGAAGATTTTAGGAACCAAGCTCAAGATGAGTACCGCTTACCATTCGCAGACCGATGTGAAAACGGAAAGAGTTAACAAAGTTTTAGAGAATTTGTTACGAGCTTGTGTGTTAGATTTTGGAGGATTATGGGAAGACCATTTACACTTAGTTGAGTTTTCGTATAACAATAGTTATCGAACTATTATAGGGATGGCACCGTTTGAAGCTTTGTACGGAAGGCCATGCAAATATCCCGTTTGTTGGTTAGAGACCGGGAATAGGTTGGTTCTTGATCCAGATTTGGGTAGAGAAGCTGTAGAAAAGATTGAGTTGAATCGGGCTAGGATGAAGGAAGCTCATTCTAAGCAGAAAAGTTATGCAGACAGAAGACGGAAAAACTTAGAGTTCTCTATTGGAGATCATATTTTTATTAAGGTATCACCGATGAAGGATGTTATTCGATTTGGGAAATCAGGAAAGTTGGCACCGAGATTCGTAGAACAATTTCCTATTATAGAGAGGATCGAAAAACTCGCGTATAGAGTAGAGTTACCGAATAGTTTGGCACTAGTCCATGATGTTTTTCATGTTTCTCATCTAAGGATGTGTGTTAGAGATCCGGAGCCTACTATAGCACCAACTGTGTTAGATGACTTAGTAGTAGAACCAGACTTGGCTATAATTAGAAATCTAGTTCGGATAGTTGTGAGAGATGAGAAGAGGCTTAGAAACAAGGCAGTCAGATTAGTGAATGTCCAGTGGAGCAACGATGAGAGAGACTGTACTTGGGAGACTGAGAGCAAGGATTAGAGATGCTTATCCTGACTTGTTTGATGGTATGCTTTACCTTTTTGTTGGATTTGTTGGGTACCTTATCGTAATTTCGAGGACGAAATTCTTTAAGGATGGGAGATTGTAACACCCCATATTTTTAGTAACATTATTAGGAAAATTTAATTAGGTAAATTAAATGAAATAATGAAATATAATTAGGGGATTGAGATTTGTAATTAATAGGGGTAGCCGTGCCATGTCAATGAATAAATTAAAATGAGCTAACAAGAATTAAAATTAGGCAAGGGTAATAGGAAAGGGTAAAGATGGGAAAAGAGCATTCTAATACCCTAAACTCTTAGGAATTCATTCTTACGTTCATTTGAAATATCAAATTAAAGTAGAGGCCGCCCACCATTAGCAAGGAAGAGGAAGATAAACAAGAAAACTAAGGAAGAAGATTAATCAAATCAAAACTATTCAAATCCCAAACTCCTTAATCTCAAAGCCAATGTGAATAATGACTACATCTCACTTTTCTAAATGTTTTCGGTTTTAAGATGAATCCAAAATATTTTGCATGATTATGCCATGTTTTTGAATGATTAAATGTTTATATATGCCCATTGATGATTTATGCTTATTCATATAGGTTTTGTGATATGTTTTGATGTAAAATCCATATTTAATGACATTCAAATGCCTTGAGATTTTAGATTTAGATCAGAAATGATATTTTAGTGATGGGCTTCAATTTTCATAATTTTATGAATTATTGTGGATTTTATATTAATTTTCTAGTGAAGAAAATGTTTATTTGGGTTTAAAATTAATTATGGCTAACTAATATATATTTTGGGTCTGAAATTAATATATGTTAGAAAACATATTGAAAATGATTTTCTGGAATTTTTGTAGAACTTTTCTAAGTGTTTTAATAAATATATAAAATTATTTAAGGTATGAGACTTAAATGTATTATATATTTATAAAAGGAGAAGGGGTATTTTGTAAATTATCTAAATTGTTTATTTCTGAAATATTGGCAGCACTTTTAGAAAAGAAAATTAGCAACCAATAATATTTTGAAAAACAAGACAGGTTAGTTGAAAAAAAAATCTGTTTAAAGTTAAAATTAGTTTTACATACTTTTAGCATGTCTCGCCAATTTCGACATCAGGGATTCCAACTTAGTAGCTCCGTCACCATCACCATCGAAACCAATGCACATGGCACCAAAGACTTGGTGCGCAACAAATTGGACATAGGCGGAAGGTACTGGGTCGAAGCTATGGGTTTCGAAGTGGTCGAAGCGTGTCTTTGCTATGGGTTCCACTCCCCAGTTACGCAACACTCCCACGTTCATGTAAGCCTAATAAATATTCTAATATACTTAACATAAAACATCCTAGTACGCGTTACTATCATTAATTGTAAATGAATAAGTGCTTGCTACAATAAATTATTTTCAGCACATGTAACCAACACAAAAAAATAGTTTATCAAGAAAGAACACTTTGTACGCATACATTGACGACGAAGAATGTTATCAACCCCTATACATTTGAGCTAGACATATTTTTATATAACACTGAATGGAGATGCAATGTTATGCACTTATACTACTTCATTATATAGACTAAAGGTTAGTAATTTACTGATAAGTTTAATAGTCATACAAAGGTATATGCAGATGCAATTTTCATAAATTTCAATCCTACAGCTTGATATCTCCATGTCATGCATCAAAATTGTAATATATCAAAAAATAAATCAACAACAAACCTTTACTTAGTGACCTCCCCACAGACTTCCTTGAGATCTCCTTTGGTGAAACTCAATCCAACATTTTCATGCACAATAACCAAACATTAAGCCCATTAAAAGTTAATCACTAATACAATTGTAATAATAATAAATAATCACGATACGTAAAAGTTCAATACAAAAATTAGCATACCACAAGCAATTGAAGCAGATTATAAGACATCTTTGTTGCCAGTTTCCTCAGCATAAACTCTAATGCAACGCTAGTCAAAGTATTATTCTCCATCAAAACAACTTAATCGCCTCTCAACCTCTCGCGAATGTGTTGAAGCTATAACTGTACTAGATTCAAATACATACATCAATACAATCAGATGTTATAAATGTATTAGACATATCATGAGCGTATTTTAGCCAACCTTTGTATGATTCTGTAAGACGTTATTTCAATTGCAATACTTTATTTGTGTTAGTTTCAATTTAGTTTGCTAATAGCGATAAGAGTTTCAATTGTTGTATCCAATATAAGGAAACCTACTTCAAATTCAAACTATTTAGCACACTTTTGTTTAATAAACAACTTATACATAAGGTAAGGACTCAAGAAATTATAATGATATATGTTAAAGATACAGTAAAAAAAAGCTAAAATGGATATGGATATGTTATGTATAATAGTTAACAACCAAGTGCTACGAAAATCAAAGCCTTATCAACAATTACATACATAGCTCCTGCTTTTTACTAAGATGATTATCTATGTATATGTAATATTGAAAATCAAGAGTTAAAATAAATACTTTATAAATCTAAATTAAGCTTTATTATAACCAAAAAAAACTGATCAAACAATGTTTTTAACATGATATCTTTGTGAAATCACTAAATTTCTATTTTCCTTTTCAAAAGTCACCTCACCTCAATAGCTTCTCCAAATAGGTGTTTTTCGGGTAAGGTTAAGAGTGAATTGATATGTAAACTAGATTGGACAAAGAGTCATACATTTCATACATCATGCATACACCAATCAACTTATCGTTATATGTAATTGTGTTGCATATGTAAATATATTTTTAACCTAATAAAGAATTCTATTATGTCCTTATGAAATCATCTTGAAATTAGGTGCCAATGTATAGAATTTTTCTTATTACTATCCTAACAAAACATTTTAGTATAAAAAGTATAAAAATAATCACATATCATGATAAATATTTTCAACAAACATTAAATTTTATGAAAGAAAGGACAACCTTTTTCTAAAAATCTTATAGATTTTAGTTGTATTAAACAAATCGTATTTATCATGTACAATTCTTAGTTTTATTTTCAAGAAGAATTATAGAAGGACAAAGTAGGGATTTTCTTTTTTACGAATTACTAGTAACAAGATAGAAGGGGGTTGTGTAACCAGGGCCGGCCCAAAAGATTGGTTGCCCAAGCCCATGTTTCAATTCAAACACGTAACATATTTCAATTTCAAAAGGAAATAAAAATAAAACCTAAATTGTTGCCCCATGTCAGATTTGAACCTGCAACACCTAGTGTAACTAAAGAGATATATATGCAACTCTATAAACCATAATATATTTATGGATGTTCTTTTGTCCAAATAGATCCTGATAAATAATAATAATAATAATAATATTACGGTATGTACTTATATACAAAATGCATATCAATTTTTTGTCTAGTTATTTTTCTATGAAAAAGTAAGTTTTAAACTCTTTTTTTTTTGTCCAAACAAATCTTGATAAATAAATAATAGTTAATCATAACCCTAAAAGAGAAACAACCAATGCAACCCAAACCATCCCTCTTGTAAAAAGAAACAAAACAAATGTAAATATGTTGCTTATAACAAACCTCTCAGACTCTCATTCAAAGATTTAAGGAACAATCCCATCACTAAGGGAAAGAGAAGCGAGCTGATGAGTAGGTGAGGCATCACCAGCCTGCTACTATTTTTGATGCACAGTTCATGGAACTCTCATGGCTTCAGCAACTTTCTGTCCACTTACGCTTACAAGCACCATCTTATTCAGTTTTCAGAGAGTAGACTCAATAACTGCATTGCATAAAGAAATAGAATAGTAGCGTTGAACCCAAGTTGTATTTTCTTTGAACATATGAGATTTTCACATAAGATGTACTACAACTTTTATCGTTAGCTTACATCGTTTTATATTATCAGATCAGCCGTAACAGAAGATTTTAATATTATTATCACTTCATCATGGTAGAGCAAGAATTATTTGTTGCACAGAAATAGTCCGACACTCTCACCTTATATGACTGTTTAAATGTAACATGTATTATGTACATACATATTTCTATGTCAGTTAATCATACCATGTAATGGCTACTATACTTCCATGTTTGTGAATATTAAAGCTTATTAAGTAACTATTTGTGGGTGGGGCAAAACATACTAGTCCAGTTGACCTTCGAACAATATTAAGTCAAATATTTAATTACTTCAGGATACAGACTCTAAATCTATGCTGACTTAATCATTAAATCTACGACAATTAGCAGATTATTATACCTCAGCAGTAGAATTTCTAAGCAATGCATGGCTGAGATTTGTCTGGTTACAAATATCAGTACAGTGCATATCATTAGCCTGCACACTATCAAAAAGAAAAAACATAATCAGTTAGTTTACATTACATCGCATATAAGAAAAGAAGTAGAATAATTGAAGAGGTGGACTAAGTACACGGTACGAATAAAACTAAATAAATGTTTATCACTAAAAAAGCGAAATAATAACACTATCATCCATATTTGTTTGTTATTCAGTTATAAATTTAAAATATAACAAAAATTACTTTGGTAGTTGGTAAATTTCAAAAAATACCTATAATAGGAGTTTGGACATCGACTCCCATGAAATCAAGCAAGTTTTGACAATAGTTGGTGAATTTCAGTACTTCCACTTTGGGTATAAATGAGGAATGGAGACACATGTAATGGAAAATCGTTGCTTTTTTCAAATAGAAATGAGGAGAAAAATTATAATGAACATACACCTACATTCAGAACACCAAAACACAATAAATAGTGAGGATATAAAAGTGCTTCTGTGTTTAATGTAGTAAAAAAGAGGAGTCTGCAGTGAGAATAAACTTAATAATATGAATTACCAAACATCAGCAGGAATATGGATGTATAATTTTGTTGATGACCTATTCACCTCTATGGATTGTTATAATAGGATAGGCATGGGAAACTATGGATTAAAATTTTGATGTGTTAAATGAATACCCAAGCATTCACTATAATGAGAGGTAAGAAGATGAGATGAAGACAATTACTGCAAATGAATAAACAGGAGTGCAATTAATTCAAAAAACAAAGTAAGAGAAAAGGACATCACAATATTCAGTGATAGTAAATAAAAAATGAATCGTTAAAATTAACAATATCGGAAGAATACCTAATGTAATCCAATTAATTCAAGTGAAGTAAATCAATGTTGTTTCTACATATAGAATAGGAATTAGACAGAAATTTAGTGCAAGTCAATCCTAAAATCAGAGTTAATTAATGTCAATAGAAGAATGAAACTAAAATTATGTTGTAAATTAAATGTTCATTCAATAATGATTAATTTGGAAAGATAATACCGTAGGTCGTTGAATCGAACTCTATAGACGCAAGTAGAAGATCGGCAGTGGATTGAGATGGAGATCCATTTGTACTGATGTAGTTAGAAATTACGCCGTTGGGTGCTGATTAATAATGAACAAAGCGAAAATGATTAAATTGTTAGGTAGATCGAAAGAGAAAACGAATTTCGAAAAGATAATGAGGATTTGGAAAGATAGCGGTGGAGATAATGGTGTTAGTCCATGAGTTGATGGTTTTGATGACAAAAACCTTAGAATAATATTATAAAATATAAATACTAACATTATAGTTTAGATATATATGTATATGCAGGATTTAACCATGCAGGTACCAAGAATAAAGACTGTACAGTATAGAGATTCAAGATATCAAGATTGAAGACTAATGAGTATCAAGATAATCAAGAGTTCAAGATTTCAAGATAAGTATTGAGTCTAGAATTATGTTAAAACTTCACAATAGCACTGAAATCTTCACTCCATTTTTCTTTTGGGATGTAACCCATTTCTACCTTTTTAGCGGCTTACAAACCCACGACAAGTAGCTTACAAACTTACCACAAGTGGCTTACAAACCCACGAACATCCTGGTTTTATACAAGTTCTCGAGTCCTGACATGATGAGATATTCTGCAGGAAAAAGCTTGCCAAACTACTTCAAAATGATTTTCAAAACTACTTCAGAATGATTTTCAAAATTGTTTTTCAAAATGTTTTAGCCTTAAAAATTATCTTTTCAAATGATTTTCAAAAAGATGTTTTAGCCTTAAATATTCTGGTTTTTAAACTTCGGTTTTTTTAAAAAACTATCTTTTAATTATAATACATTTATACTTAGATTTAAATATAAAATTATAGTAAAATTATATATATATTATTCTTTATATTCATCTATGTATTTTATCTATAGTCAAGTATATTTATAAAGTTTAAAATAGTTTTAATATAAGATAAAGGTTATTTTCAAAGAAAAACAAAATATCAAAATTTCCTTTGGGATGTCGACACGCCCTAGTACACCATGTCGACATAGTGTCAGTTAGATTCAAAAGTTTGAATTTCAAAAGAAGTATCTATTCGCCATAACCTTTCACGAATGGACATGACTGTTGTTCTTCTATAAATAGGGGTTAGTTTCAACGAATTTGATATCAGTTTTTCTGGGTTTTCACTTCTCTTCTTCTTCCACATTTTCTTATTCAAAATCCTATCATCACTCTGCCGAAATCAACATTGAATCTAACTAGATTATCTTTGGTTTGATTCTCTATCACTATCTCAACAAGATCCAAGTGCTATTCAGAGTTATAGGCTTCTTTGTAATCTATCTAGCGAGAAAAGGTGTGATTGTAGCCTTGGAAATCAATCAAGCGAGAAAAGGTGTGATTATAGCCTTGGAAATCAATTGGGTGAACTTGTTGCCCTGGAAATCAAGTATCTCTACCCAGAGGATTGTGATTCTGGAGGGTGTACCTCGTAGCCTTGAAACTGAGGGTTGTAATTGTTGAATTGCTTTTGAAAGGAAATCCGTACTTAGTTGTGCGGGACTGGATGTAGGGTAACCCCGAACCAGTATAAAATCCGGTGTGTTCTTTCCTTTACTGCATTTACTTTATTTCTACATCTGTGTTTGTTTCTGTGATTATATCTGTGTCTGAATATTGCATATATTTGTGATCAAATTAACATAAACTCAAAAAGATTTAGTAATTTCTTAAAAACACTATTCACCCCCTCTAGTGTTATTCCTGGCCTTAAGATCTATATTCCGCATTCCTCTCATTTGGTATCAGAGCAAGGTTTTCAAAAGGTTCATAATCTGAATTTTGAAAAGTTTTCAAAATGGCTACCAACACTGGTACTGTTATTAACACTAGTATCCCTGTCACTAGTTCATTTGTGGAAGGTCAGTCTACTGCCAGACCACCACTTTTTAATGGCAGTAACTATGCATATTTGGCATGTAGGATGAAAATATACTTACAATCTATAGGATTAGATACTTGGAATATCACACAAACTGAATATTCTGAACCCACAACTAATTTTGCACAGTGGACCACTGAGCAAAAGACTGTTGCACAAAATAATTCTAAAGCAATGAATATTCTGTTTTGTTCACTTGATAGAAATGAATTTAATAGAGTGTCAGTTTGTAAGTCTGCATATGAAATCTGGAAAACTTTGCAAGTGACTCACGAAGGAACAAGAAAAGTTAAACATACCAAAATTTCCATGCTCACAAATTAGTTTCAGTTATTTAAAATGAATACTAATGAGTCTATTTTAGATATGTATAGTCGATTTCAAGATATTATGCATTCTTTAATATCCTTGGGAAAGGAATTTTCGGAAGAAGATCAAGTCAGAAATTTTTTAAATTCTCTTACTCCAGAATGGGATCAAAAGACACTTGCAATTGAAGAGGCAAATGACATCAGTACTTTAAAGATAGAAGAATTGATTGGAAATCTAATGTCGTTTGAAGTACAAATGATCGGGAGAAGAGAAAGCAAAGCATCTGAAAAGAAATCAATGGCATTCAATTCATTAACCGACGGATCAGACTCAAACAGTGATAATGATGAAGAGATAGCATTTATGACCAGGAATTTTCGGAAATTCCTGAAATATAGAAAGATTAATAATCTCAAAAGAAAGAACTATAAGAATTATGGAAATCAGAATATAGTGCCAAACAATGTCAAATGCTTCAACTGTGATGAACCAGGCCATATCAAAAGAGACTGTCCGTATCCAGAAAGGCAGAATCCTCATATAAACAATGATTCGGTAAAGAAACGGAAGCGTGCATTTCCTGCTACTTTAGATGACTCAGACTCGTCCTCAAGCGATGATGATCAAAATACAGATAACTCAAATTTGTGTTTCACGGCAATTCACGACTTCAACAAATTCAGGGAAACATACTCAGAAAAAAGTACACATTTACAATACAATTGATTGAAATTGCATGCTTAGAATTAGATGATTGATTGATTGATTGCTTGATTGATTGATTTTGAATTAGTGTGTTGATTGAATTTTAAATTTAGTTTTTATTATTATAATTTTATTATTATAATTTTATTATAATTTTATTATTATTTTTATTATTTTTTAATATAATAATATTTTCTGGAATATACTATAAGAATACTCCAGATATATATATATAGACATTAAAATAAATAAGTATATATATATATATATTAGAATACTTAAGAAAAATAAATCATAGAAATTCATAGGCATATGTCGACATGGGCCCTACCCTGATGTCGACATAGGTACCAGAATTTGAAATTCAAAATTTGAATTCAAATGGTTGAATTTCCCTCCATCTTTTCACTTCATTCAATACTCTGAAAAGGCATCTTTTGACCAGAGAACATGTCTTTCAAAAATCTATTTAGTCACTATCTTTTATCACAACTTTTCACTTTCATTTTCAAATTCAAACTCTCTCTTCAAAACTTCAAGCTCTCTACTCTCTACTTTAATGGCTTCTTCAAGCAACCCCTCCACCATGAGACTTTCCAGAAACTTGAAAGAGCAACTCCTCAATAATCCGGAGGCCATAAAAGCATATATCAATTATGCTAACTATGGAAAAGTCCATCCCGAAAAGTTTTCTATTTTTCAAGATTTTGCTTCTTATGAAATTGATACTCTTTTTGCAAACAATCAAATTCTTAGTCTTGTTGATTCTTCTCAAAATGATTTTGTTTGTTACCCAAATCTTGTTAAAATTTTCTATGCAAATCTCAATCGAGAATTTTATGAAGGAAATGATAATGAAATTTGGAGTAGTGTCAAAGGCACTAAAATTGTTTTGAATTGTGATCTTTTGGGTACCATTCTCAATTGAAAAAACACGGGAATGGATCTTTCTAGTTTTCAAATCGATGAACATGATCGTGAGACATTTCATCATATTTTTGAAGGAGATGAAAACTTTGAATTTAAAAACCGAAACTTTCGTCCTAAAGCAAGGATTGTCAATCTTCTTTTACAACATACTTTGACCCCAAGATCGGGAAATTTTAATAATCCTACTTCAAAAGTGTGCAAAGCACTTTTTGCTATTTTCGGAAATTATGATATCAATTGGGCGCAAGTTATTTTGGATGAACTTCGTTCTAAAAATTTTGAAATGGGAGAAAACACTTTATACCATGGAATTTACCTTACTCGGATTTTCAACTATTTTGGAGTAAATTTCAAAGGAGAAGAATTTATTTCAAGAAAAGTTTTTAATATCTCAAACATTTCTCTCATGAAAATCCCATATGTTTTTCAACCTTGTGAGACTCTTGCCGAAAAGGAAGAGCGTTTGGCTCATGAAGAAATGGAAGAGGAAGAAGAAGAAGAAGGGGATGAAATGGAAATAGAAGAAGAAGAAGGAGAAACATCCCTAGAAAGTATTGAATATCCCTCCAATCCTACCAACAAAACCCTTCTCAATAACCAAAAGATTATTGTTGAGAATCAACAGGTTCTTAAAAGATCCGTTAGTAAGAAGTTGGACAAAATATCATCCAAGATGAACAAGTTTTTCTCCAAAGTCAGCAAGAAACTTGGATTATCTTCATCTTCAGCATCCTCTAACTAGTTTTATATCTTCATATCATATCGAATTAGTTTAAGTTTGTTTTAATTTGAGTGTTTATGTAGTTCTTTATGATTAATCATTGTATCACTCTTCTATGCAATGAAATTGAATTTCCTTTCTGTTATCTAGCTTATCTTATCTCTTGAATAAATGTTAGTATATTATATAAATATATATATATATATATACACAATTATTCACAAAATCAAACTTACCATCAAATTTCACTGACGTATGTCGACATACCCCCCTTGACCATGTCGACATATACTGGTCAGAAATGACACTTCATTTTGAATTTGAAATTTGAATAACTACCATATGTCTATTCATTTCAAACGAATTTCTACACCTATAAATACCCATTTCTTCCAGAATTCATTACTGAATTTATTTCTTATCTATTCTATATCTCATTCTTCTCACAATTTCAAAAATGGCTAATTCAATTCATAACTTATCCAAGAATCTTGAAGAAACTCTTAATTCATTCAAGAATATTCTCTCGTTCATTCTTTGTAACTAGCGACACTTAGAGTTGAGTCAAATGCAGATGATCAAGGAGCAAGAAAGGCATTTCGATGCAATTCGATGGATGATTTCTTCCCTGCACAAGCATGATAACGAAGCACATCCTCCTGTCTCTCTCACAAATGATAATGAAAATTGGGATGCCATCAAAGCAGACCCTATTTTCGGAGAAGAAGGATGGGTGGAAGTTCCCTGTAACGTTTAATTTGTTTGCTTTATTACTTTGTTTGAATTGATTGTTTTGATTGAAATTGGTTGTTTTGATTTATACATTGGTGTGGTTTGATGATTGTATAAATATACATTAATATATTTATAATCGTTGATTGAATATCATGTCTATAAGTATAGTTATTTCTTATATACTCTATTATATAGTTTATTAATGCAGGTACTTGAGTACAAGAATGAGGGGGAGTTGTATAGTTTAGAGTTTGTTTGTTTTTGTTGATGACAAAGGGGGATAAATATAAAATAGGAGAGTTAGGCACAGATTATGGGGGAGTTATTAGATTTAGGGGGGAGTTATTAGGATAGAAGTAATATTTTATAAACAAAGGTTGTCATCATCAAAATGGGGGGATTGTTAGTCCATGAGTTGATGGTTTTGATGACAACAACCTTAGAATAAGATTATAAAATATAAATACTAACATTATAGTTTAGATATATATGTATATGCAGGATTTAACCATGCAGGTACCAAGAATGAAGACTGTACAGTATAGAGATTCAAGATATCAAGATTGAAGACTCATGAGTATCAAGATAATCAAGAGTTCAAGATTTCAAGATAAGCATTGAGTCTAGAATTATGTTAAAACTTCACAATAGCACTGAAATCTTCACTCCATTTTTCTTTTGGGATGGAACCCATTTCTACCTTTTTAGTGGCTTACAAACCCACGACAAGTAGCTTACAAACCTACCACAAGTGGCTTACAAACCCACGAACATCCTGGTTTAGTACAAGTTCTCGAGTCCTGACATGATGAGATATTCTGCAGGAAGAAGCTTGCAAAACTACTTCAAAATGATTTTCAAAACTACTTCAGAATGATTTTCAAAATTGTTTTTCAAAATGTTTTAGCCTTAAAAATTATCTTTTCAAATGATTTTCAAAAAGATGTTTTAGCCTTAAATATTCTGGTTTTTAAACTTCGGTTTTTTTAAAAACTATCTTTTAATTATAATTTATTTATACTTAGATTAAAATATAAAATTATAGTAAAATTATATATATATATATTATTCTTTATATTCATCTATGTATTTTATCTATAGTCAAGTATATTTATAAAGTTTAAAATAGTTTTAATATAAGATAAAGGTTATTTTCAAAGAAAAAAAAATCAAAATTTCCTTTGGGATATCGACATGCTCAAGTACCCCATGTCGACATAGTGTCAATTAGATTCAAAAGTTTGAATTTCAAAAGAAGTGTCTATTTGCCATAACCTTTCACGAATGGACATGACTGTTGTTCTTCTATAAATAGGGGTTAGTTTCAACGAATTTGATATAAGTTTTTCTGGTTTTTCACTTCTCTTCTTCTTCCACATTTTCTTATTCAAAATCCTATCATCACTCTGCCGAAATCAACATTGAATCTAACTAGATTATCTCTGGTTTGATTCTCTATCACTATCTCAACAAGATCCAAGTGCTATTCAGAGTTATAGGCTTCTTTGTAATCTATCTAGCGAGAAAAGGTGTGATTGTAGCCTTGGAAATCAATCAAGCGAGAAAAGGTGTGATTGTAGCCTTGGAAATCAATTGGGTGAACTTGTTTCCCCGGAAATCAAGTATCTCTACCCAGAGGATTGTGATTCTGGAGGGTGTACCTCGTAGCCTTGAAACCGATGGTTGTAATTGTTGAATTGCTTTTGAAAGGAAATCCGTACTTAGTTGTGCGGGACTGGATGTAGGGTAACCCCGAACCAGTATAAAATCCGGTGTGTTCTTTCCTTTACTACATTTACTTTATTTCTACATCTGTGTTTGTTTCTTTGATTATATCTGTGTCTGAATATTGCATACATTTGTGATCAAATTAACATAAACTCAAAAAGATTTAGTAATTTCTTAAAAACACTATTCACCCCCCCTCTAGTGTTCTTCCTACTCTTAAGATCCATATTCCGCATTCCTCTCATTGGACTCAGTCTGTTTTTGATTTGTGCTAAACAACAACATAAGATGGAATATGTGTCTTTTACTTTGAAATTGTGGAATGTCAGGTATGCCACATAAGCCGTGTCTAGTTTATGCTTTTATGTTTAAGTAATAGATATATTTGATGGCACTTTATTTACCGTAAAAGATTGATATGGTATATTTTGCTACAAACAAACTTGTGATGAACACTACTGAGAGGAATGCGAAATATGAATCTTAAGGCTAGGAATAACACTAGAGGGGGGGGGGGGTGAATAGTGTTTTTAAGAAATTACTAAATCTTTTTGAGTTTATGTTAACTTGATCACAAATGTATGCAATATTCAGACACAGATATAATCACAGAAACAAACACAGATGTAGAAATAAAGTAAATGCAGTAAAGGAAAGAACACACCGGATTTTATACTGGTTCGGGGTTACCCTACATCCAGTCCCGCACAACTAAGTACGGATTTCCTTTCAAAAGCAATTCAATAATTACAACCCTCGGTTTCAAGGCTACGAGGTACAACCTCCAGAATCACAATCCTCTGGGTAGAGATACTTGATTTCCGGGGCAACAAGTTCACCCAATTGATTTCCAAGGCTATAATCACACCTTTTCTCGCTTGATTGATTTCCAAGGCTACAATCACACCTTTTCTCACTAGATAGATTAAAAAGAAGCCTATAACTCTGAATAGCACTTGGATCTTGTTGAGATAGTGATAGAGAATTAAACCAGAGATAATCTAGTTAGATTCAATGTTGATTTCGGCAGAGTAATGATAGGATTTTGAATAAGAAAATGTGGAAGAAGAAGAGAAGTGAAAAACCAGAAAATCTGATATTAAATTCGTTGAAACTAACCCCTATTTACAGAAGAACAACAGTCATGTCCATTCGTGAAAGGTTATGGCGAATAGACACTTCTTTTGAAATTCAAATTTTGAAACTAACTGACACTATGTCGACATGGGGTACTAGGGCATGTCGACATCCCAAAGGAAATTTTGATGTTTTGTTTTTCTTTGAAAATAACCTTTATCTTATATTGAAACTATTTTAAACTTTATAAATATACTTGACTATAGATAAAATACATAGATAAATATAGAGAACAATATATATATATATATGATTTTACTATAATTTTATATTTAAATCTAAGTATAAATATATTATAATTAAAAGATAGTTTAAAACAAACGAAGTTTAAAAACATGAATATTTAAGTCTAAAACATCGTTTTGAAAATCATTTGAAAAGATAATTTTAAGGCTAAAACATTTTGAAAACCAATTTTGAAAATCATTCCGAAGTTGTTTTGAAAAACATTTTGAAGTAGTTTTGCAAGATTCTTCCTGTAGAATATCTCATCATATCAGGACTCGAGAACTTGTACAAAACTAGGATGTTTGTGGGTTTGTAAGCCACTTGTCGTAGGTTTGTAAGCTACTTGTCGTGGGTTTGTAAGCCACTAAAAAGGTAGAAATGGGTTCCATCCCAAAAGAAAAATGGAGTGAAGATTTCAGTGCTATTGTGAAGTTTTAACAAAATTCTAGACTCAATACTTATCTTGAAATCTTGAACTCTTGATAATCTTGATACTCATGAGTCTTCAATCTTGATATCTTGAATCTCTATACTGTACAGTTTTCATTCTTGGTACCTGCATGGTTAAATCCTGCATATACATATATATCTAAACTATAATGTTAGTATTTATATTTTATAATCTTATTCTAAGGTTGTTTTCATCAAAACAATCAACTCATGGACTAACAATCTCCCCCTTTTTGATGATGACAACCTTTGTTTATAAAATATTACTTCTATCCTAATAACTCCCCCTACATCTATGCCTAACTACCCTATTTTATATTTCTCCCCCTTTGTCATCAACAAAAACAAACAAACTCTAAACTATACAACTCCCCCTCATTCTTGTACTCAAGTACCTGCATTAATAAACTATATAATAGAGTATATTAGGAAATAACTATACTTATAGACATGATATTCAATCAACTATTATAAATATATCAATGTATATTTATACAATTATCAAACCACACCAAGTATAAATCAAATCAATCAAAACAACCAATTTCAATCAAAATAATCAATTCAAACAAGGTAATAAAGCAAACAAATTAAACGTTACGGGGAACTTCCACCTATCCTTCTTCTTCGAAAATAGGGTCTGCTTTGATGGCATCCCAATTTTCATTGTCATTTGTGAGAGAGACAGGAGGATGTGCTTCGTTATCATCCTTGTGCAAGGAAGAAATCATCCACCGAATTGCCTCGAAATGCCTTTCTTGTTCCTTGATCATCTACATTTGACTCAATTCTAAGTGTCGCTGGTTACGAAGAATGAACGAGAGAATATTCTTGAATGAATTAAGAGTTTCTTCAAGATTCTCGGATAAGTTATGAATTGGATTAGCCATTTTTGAAATTGTGAGAAGAAAGAGAGATAGAATAGATAAGAAATAATATTCAGTAATGAATTCTGGAAGAAATGGGTATTTATAGGTGTAGAAATTCGTTTGAAATGAATAGACATATGGTAGTTATTCAAATTTCAAATTCAAAAATGAAGTGTCATTTCTGACCAGTACATGTCGACATGGTCAAGGGGGGGGATGTCGACATGAAGTAGTAAAATTTGATGACCATTTTGATTTTGTGAATAATTGTGTATATATATATTTATATAATATACTAACATTTATTCAAGAGATAAGATAAGCTAGATAACAGGAAGGAAATTCAATTTCATTGCATAGAAGAGTGATACAATGATTAATCATAAAGAACTACATAAACACTCAAATTAAAACAAACTTAAACTAATTCGATATGATATGAAAATATAGAACTAGTTAGAGGATGATGAAGATGAAGATAATCCAAGTTTCTTGCTGACTTTGGAGAAAAACTTGTTCATCTTGGATGATATTTTGTCCAACTTCTTACTAACGGATCTTTTAAGAACCCATTGATTTTCAACAATAATCTTTTGGTTAATGAGAAGGGTTTTGTTGGTAGGATTGAAGGGATATTCAATACTTTCTAGGGATGTTTCACCTTCTTCTACTTCTTCTATTTCCATTTCATCCCTTTCTTCTTCTTCTTCCTCTTCCATTTCTTCATGAGCCAAGCGCTCTTCCTTTTCGGCAAGAGTTTCATAAGGTTGAAAAACATATGGGATTTTCATGAGAGAAATGTTTGAGATATTAAAAACTTTTCTTGAAATAAATTCTTCTCCTTTGAAATTTACTCCAAAATAGTTGAAAATCCGAGTAAGGTAAATTCCATGATATAAAGTGTTTCTCCCATTATTTCAAAATTTTTAGGATGAAGTTCATCCAAAATAACTTGCGCCCAATTGATATCATAATTTCCGAAAATAGCAAAAAGTGCTTTGCACACTTTTGAAGTAGGATTGTTAAAATTTCCCGATCTTGGGGTCAAAGTTTGTTGTAAAAGAAGGTTGACAATTCTTGCTTTAGGACGAAAGTTTCGGTTTTAAAATTCAATGTTTTCATCTCCTTTAAAAATATGATGAAATGTCTCACGATCATGTTCATCGATTTGAAGACTAGAAAGATCCATTCCCGTGTTTTTGCAATTGAGAATGGTACCCAAAAGATCCCAATTCAAAACAATTTTAGTGCTTTTGACACTACTCCAAATTTCATTATCATTTCCTTCATAAAATTCTCGATTGAGGTTTGCATAGAAAATTTTAACAAGATTTGGGTAACATACAAAATCATTTTGAGAAGAATCAACAAGACTAAGAATTCGATTGTTTGCAAAAAGAGTATCAATTTCATAAGAAGCAAAATCTTGAAAAATAGCAAACTTTCCGGGATGGACTTTTCCATAGTTAGCATAATTGATGTATGCTTTTATGGCCTCCGGATTATTGAGGAGTTGCTCTTTCAAGTTTCTGGAAAGTCTCATGGTGGAGGGGTTGCTTGAAGAAGCCATTAAAGTAGAGAGTAGAGAGCTTGAAGTTTTGAAGAGAGAGTTTGAATTTGAAAATGAAAGTGAAAAGTTGTGATAAAAGATAGTGACTAAATAGATTTTGAAAGACATGTTCTCCGGTCAAAAGATGCCTTTTCAAAGTATTGAATGAAGTGAAAAGGTGGAGGGAAATTCAACCATTTGAATTCAAATTTTGAGTTTCAAATTTTGGTACCTATGTCGACATCAGGGTAGGGACCATGTCGACATATGCTTATGAATTTCTATGATTTATTTTTCTTAAGTATTCTAATATATATATATACTTATTTATTTTAATGTCTATATATATATATATATCTGGAGTATTCTTATAGTATATTCCAGAAAATATTATTATATTAAAAAATAATAAAAATAATAATAAATTTATAATAATAAAAAATAAATTTAAAATTCAATCAACACACCAATTCAAAATCAATCAATCAAGCAATCAATCAATCAATCATCTAATTCTAAGCATGCAATTTCAATCAATTGTATTGTAAATGTGTACCTTTTTATGAATCCGTTTCCTTGAATTTGTTGAAGTCGTGAATTGCCATGAAACACAAATTTGAGTTATCTGTCTTCTGATCATCATCGCTTGAGGACGAGTCTGAGTCATCTAAAGTAGCAGTAAATGCACGCTTCTGTTTCTTTACTAAATCATTGTTTATAGGAGGATTCTGCCTTTCTGGATACGGACAGTCTCTTTTGATATGGCCTGGTTCATCACAGTTGAATCATTTGACATTGTTTGGCACTACACTCTGATTTCCAGAATTCTTATAGTTGTTTCTTTTGAGATTATTCATCTTTCTATATTACAGGAATTTCCAAAAATTCCTGGTCATAAATGCTATCTCTTCATCATTATCACTGTTTGAGTCTGATCCGTCGGTTAATGCATCGAATGCCATTGATTTCTTTTCAGATGCTTTGCTTTCTCTTCTCCCGATCATTTGGACTTCAAACGACATTAGATTTCCAATCAATTCTTCTATCTTTAAAGTACTGATGTCATTTGCCTCTTCAATTGCAAGTGTCTTTTGATCCCATTCTGGAGTGAGAGAATTTAAAATTTTTTCTGACTTGATCTTCTTCCGAAAATTCCTTTCCCAAGGATATTAAAGAATGCATAATATCTTGAAATCGACTATACATATCTGAAATAGACTCATTAGTATTCATTTTAAATAACTGAAACTGATTTGTGAGCATGAAAATTTTGGTCTGTTTAACTTTGCTTGTTCCTTCGTGAGTCACTTGCAAAGTTTTCCAGATTTCATATGCAGACTTACAAACTGACACTCTATTAAATTCATTTCTATCAAGTGAACAAAACAGAATATTCATTGCTTTATAATTATTTTGTGCAACAGTCTTTTGCTCAGTGGTCCACTGTGCAAAATTAGTTGTGGGTTCAGAATATTTAGTTTGTGTAATATTCCAAGTATCTAATCCTATAGATTGTAAGTATATTTTCATCCTACATGCCAAATATGCATAGTTACTGCCATTAAAAAGTGGTGGTCTGGCAGTAGACTGACCTTCCACAAATGAACTAGTGACAGGGATACTAGTGTTAATAACAGTACCAGTGTTGGTAGCCATTTTGAAAACTTTTCAAAATTCAGATTATGAACCTTTTGAAAACCTTGCTCTGATACCAAATGAGAGGAATGCGGAATATGGATCTTAAGGCCAGGAATAACACTAGAGGGGGGGGGGGTGAATAGTGTTTTTAGGAAATTACTAAATCCTTTTGAGTTTATGTTAATTTGATCACAAATGTATGCAATATTCAGACACAGATATAATCACAGAAACAAACACAGATGTAGAAATAAAGTAAATGCAGTTAAGGAAAGAACACACCGGATTTTATACTGGTTTGGGGTTACCCTACATCTAGTCCCGCACAACTAATTACGGATTTCCTTTCAAAAGCAATTCAACAATTACAACCCTCGGTTTCAAGGCTACGAGGTACACCCTCCAGAATCACAATCCTCTGGGTAGAGATACTTGACTTCCGGGGCAACAAGTTCACCCAATTGATTTCCAAGGCTACAATCACACCTTTTCTCACTTGATTGATTTCCAAGGCTACAATCACACGTTTTCTCGCTAGATAGATTACAAAGAAGCCTATAACTCTGAATAGCACTTGGATCTTGTTGAGATAGTGATAGAGAATCAAACCAGAGATAATCTAGTTAGATTCAATGTTGATTTCGGCAGAGTGATGATAGGATTTTGAATAAGAAAATGTGGAAGAAGAAGAGAAGTGAAAAACCAAAAAAACTGATATCAAATTCATTGAAACTAACCCCTATTTATAGAAGAACAACAGTCATGTGCATTCATGAAAGGTTATGGCGAATAGACACTTCTTTTGAAATTCAAACTTTTGAATCTAACTGACATTATGTCGACATGGGGTACTAGGGCATGTCGACATCCCAAAGGAAATTTCGATATTTTGTTTTTCTTTGAAAATAACCTTTATCTTATATTAAAACTATTTTAAACTTTATAAATATACTTGACTATAGATAAAATACATAGATGAATATAAAGAAAAATATATATATAATTTTACTATAATTTTATATTTAAATCTAAGTATAAATATATTATAATTAAAAGATAGTTTAAAACAAACGAAGTTTAAAAACAAGAATATTTAAGGCTAAAACATCTTTTTGAAAATCATTTGAAAAGATAATTTTTAAGGCTAAAACATTTTGAAAAGCAACTTTGAAAATCATTCCGAAGTTGTTTTGAAAAACATTTTGAAGTAGTTTTGCAAGCTTCTTCCTGTAGAATATCTCATCATATCAGGACTCGAGAACTTGCACAAAACTAGGATGTTCGTGGGTTTGTAAGCCACTTGTCGTAGGTTTGTAAGCTACTTGTCGTGGGTTTGTAAGCCACTAAAAAGGTAGAAATGGGTTTCATCCCAAAAGAAAAATGGAGTGAAGATTTCAGTGCTATTGTGAAGTTTTAACAAAATTCTAGACTCAATACTTATCTTGAAATCTTGAACTCTTGATAATCTTGATACTCATGAGTCTTTAATCTTGATATCTTGAATCTCTATACTGTACAGTCTTCATTCTTGGTACCTGCATGGTTAAATCCTGCATATACATATATATCTAAACTATAATGTTAGTATCTATACTTTATAATCTTATTCTAAGGTTGTTGTCATCAAAACCATCAACTCATGGACTAACAACTACAACAGCTGAAAAGAACCCTCCCTTGTATGGCCAAACTAGAAACACGGTCCAAAACAAGCGGAAAAGAAAAATTAGGAAACCTACATTAAGCGAGAAAAGAACCAAAAGGAGAAAAAGGTATATTATTAAAATTCGCGAACTTTAATAAATACTTTCTTTAAACTACGGTGCTCCCAGCTGTCTTCTAGTCCACAGTCAATTCATTCGTATTCACATGATACTCTGCTGACTCTTAAAAAACAAAAAACAAAATTGATGGGAGGATATATACGTGAGCTAAAAAATAGTACCTGCCAAGGTCTGAAGCTTGCCAGTTAAGCCAGATCTATGTACCCAGATGCCTGCATGCTTGATTTGGTCTATTTGAAGACTCAATTCCGATTTATGCTTGAAAAGCTAGATAAGTCCAAATCTTTCATATATTTGGTTTCTGCTTGCATTAGCTTCATTTTTAAACTTGGATTTTCGAATAATATTTGTGCAATCTTGAATGATACGTTGCAATCTAATGTTTACCACTAGGTCGTTGTTTTGAAATTGAGGTTGATTGTGTTTAAGCCAAACATGTCACACTGTATTGCACACAGCCATTTCCACTAAGTCTGAATATAGATTTGCTGATTTAAATCTTGAAATAGCCATATCTAAAATGTCAATTAGTCTGATTCAATGGTTGCTTTGAAATTGAAGCATGTTACCGACTAAGGACCACAAATTGCTGTTGTGATCACACTTAAAAAATAAATTTTCAACTTGTCACATCTTCTTTAAGGCATAATTTACAAATGGTTGAATTGATGATTGACCATTTGTAGATTCTAAGGTTTTATGTTTATTTGTTCTTGCAGGATTCTAGGATTTTCAATGGAGGCCACTCCTTTATCTTAGAACGCTCTAGATCTTCATAAACTCAATGATCTAGACTCAGGTCAGCCCCCAGATGAAGGAGGAGGGGGAGACCAGGAAGGCTTCACGCCAGTTAGGAGTAGGGGATGGAAACATTGGCAGCATAAGGAAGGAAGGAACAACTTTATGTTGTATGGCTATCTAAAGAAGGAAAGTAAATATCCTCACAAACGCATGGATCTGAATGACTCATCCCAGTTTCTGCACCTAGGCAATTGGAGCACTGTGAACGGTGAGAGATATGCTAATCCATTAATGAAGAGTTAGAAACTTCCTAAATCGAATAGGGCATGGAATGCAGTTGTTTCAGAGGAAGGTACTTTGATGCTCTCTCCCATTCTCTATTATCCCCCACTACTGCACAATAATTTTTAGATGTGCCAAGATGTCCGCTCAACCAGTGAGCAACGCTAGAGATCAATAGAAACACATTATTGCTCTGTATGTTATGGGTCACAAACCCCATTATCACTATTTCAAAGCATATATCAATAGGGTATGGAAACCTGTAACATCCCATATTTGGAGGCCGAAAGCTAAGTGCTACTAATGCTGCAGTCATCTATAGTATTAACTTCCGGTGACCAAATACAGTAATGTTAATGGTATTCATAATATCATCATCACATGAATATGAAAAAAAAATCACAGATTTCAAACAACTTTCTCAAATTACATTTTCAAAACATGTTCCATATTCAAATTACATTTTCCTATCTCTTTCCCAAGTTCATACAGAATAAAATTATTACATAAATACGCCAAGAGCGACATATGATGATGCCCCCTTGGTTGACCAGAGTACTATATAGTCATAACTTACTTAATACAAACATAGTGGAAATACATCAAAATAAAACATCAACTCCTAAATAGTTATCCGTCAGCCACCTGCTCATCTTTGGAAGCTTTATTCATCAAATTACTAATAACCTGTAAACCACAACCCTCAGCCCACTCAAATCAATTTTCAGCACCGAGAGTTTAAGGGGAAAACATAAACTTCAAGTCAGACATAAAGCATGGTGTGAATAATACTATACATCTCGGTTATCTGATATTAAGTGAGACCATGCTGCTTAGCGGAACGGGTTTCCCCTCACTAATATTCTTTTAAAACATATCTTTTGCAAATCTTAATCTTGCAATGAATATTGGCGAAAACTATAAAGCATTTTATGTAAACATACATATCAGGTCACAAATGGACTATCTGTCAGATCACTATAGTTTTGTTTGGTTAACTACTAACATTTGGCTAACTCGGGCCTACCAAAAAAACATAAAAATGATCTAACATCTGTCAGATAAGTCTTCTGGATGGTATGTCCCTAACTTACTCCTCCCAGAGTCCGCTGATCCTAATAACTTTGCGGGCTCACCAATAACCTACACTGTACAAATATATTCCCTTCTGTGTGTACCATAATTTTAGTCTTTCCCGTGACAAAGCCCTACATACTGGAATTTTGGACTAAATTAGCTAGGGTTAATAGTTAATGTATAGGGTGACCCTATACCAGTCCCATCTGGTATTCTAATATTTGAGTCATTTTACTTAAATTTTCCTTGAAAACTTTTCTTCTCAAATTGATTTATAACCATTAAATCAAACTTAAACAAGGAAAATATACACTCTATGCTTTACTCAAAATCACCTTGCCATGTTATATATACTTTACTCAAATCTTTGTTGATGAAAACATTTAAACCTTTGAAAGTACCCCTTTCGAAGCCATCGAAAGAACCTCTTTCGAAACCAAGTAAAACCCCTTTCTTTCATCTGGGCTGAAAGGCCAAAACACTCCTTCCGAAACCATTCATTTAAACCTTTCGAAACCATTGAAAAACCTTTCCTTCAAAAGCTATAAAACCTTGGACATCCTTCTTTAAAACCTTTAAACATTGCCTTTTGAAACCATTGGAAAGCCTTTTTTTAGACCTTTCGAAGCAGTTGGAAAACCTTTCCTTTTAGACCTTTCGAAACCATTGGATAACCACCCCTTAGAAACCTTTCTTTAAACCTTTCGAAAGCATCAAAACCTTTGTAAACAACAAACCTTTTGAAAGCATTTGATTTCAATTTAAAACATGTGGAAACATCTTTTGAAACCATTTAAAACTAACTCCTTTGAAACCTTTGGGTTCTACTTTCAACAGAGCAAAAAGGGTTATAACCTATTCAATTCGAAATCACTCTTTCGAAAGCATTTCCTAAATAACGAAGTGATGGTGTCGAAACTAACCTTCCGAAAGCATTGGAGAAGCGGTTTAGGTTTTAAAACAAAGTATACCTTTCGAAATCATTGACTTCAAAAGGTAGAAATGTTGCAGCTAAGGGCTTCGACCTAGTCGAAAGTAGTTACTTAAAAACAAAGGCGCAACCTCTTAAAACATTCTTTTAAAGCCATTGACCCAGTCGAAAGCAAACCAAGTTGAAAGCTATTCAGTCGAAAGCAAAGCAGGCGCATTTTCATTTAAAAGCAAAGTAGCGCTTTGACCCTTGGTTTCGACTTAATTCCTTCCGCCTTTGTCCAATGCGCTACGTACAAATGTATTGATACCGGGTGCATTGGTTTCGACTGAGATGGAGGCGAGGGTAAGGAGTCAGAAGCCTTGTGCCGAAAGCATTGAAATAGGAAAAAGCATGTATATAAATTGATTAGACTTTTTAAATTATGATTGGTTGCAAATTTTCTTTTCTAAAAGTACTGCCAATTTTCGGGAAAAACAATTTGAATTATTTACAATATACCCCTTCTCCTTTTATAAATATATAAAACATTTAAGTCCCACACCTTAAATAGTTTTATATATCCATTAAAACACTCAAGAAAATTCTACAAAAATTCCAGACAATCATTTTTAATATGTTTTCTAACACATATAAATTTCAGACCCTAAGCCAATATAATTTGGCCGTAATTAATTTTTAACCCAAAACAGCATTTTCTTCACTAGAAAATTCATATAAAATCCACATTAACTCAGAAAATTGTGAAAATTGAAACCCATATCTAAAATATCATTTCTGATCTATATCTAAAATCGTAAGGCATTTGGATGTCATTAAATAGGGTTTTCACATTAAAACATATCATAAAACCTATATGAATAAGCATAAATCATCAACAAGGATATATAATCATTTTATCCTTCAAAATCATGGCATAGCATTGAAAATCAAATTCGTATTTTCCTTAAAAATGAAAACAATTAGAAAATATGAGATGTAGTCATTATTCACCTTAGCTTTATGATTAAAGATGTGAGATTTGTTCTTGATTAAGTGATTTGATTCTCCCTCTTGAAATTCTAGCTTTTATCTTCACTTGAGCTTGCTAATGGTGGCTGACCTTAGCTTGTATTTTTGATTTGTGAATAATGAAGTGGACGTGAGTGTTGAGGGGTTGAGGGTTTAGGGTATAAGGATGTGCCTTATTCCTATTTTGCTCTTGTATATTTCCTAACCTTTTATTATCTTTTTATTCTTTCGTTCACTTGTTTAATATGGCACGGCTACCCCTTATTTAATCACAAATCTTAATCCATTAATCATCTTACATTGTTTTATTTAATTTAACTAATTAAATATCCTAAATAAAGTTACTAAAAATATGGGGTGTTATAGACTCCCCTCCTTAAAAGATTTTGTCCTTGAAATTACGATAAGTTACACATCAAAAAAATCAAACGTAAAACATACCATCAGAAAAATTAGGATAAGCATTTCTCATCCTGTTCTTAATCTCTACAGTACAGTCTCTCTTGTGCTCACTCCACTGGACTTTAACTAATTTGACTGTCTTGTTCCTCAACTTCTTCCCATCTCTCGTGACTATACGGACATGCTTCCTAACTATAGTCAAGTCTGGTTCCACTACTAAATCCTCTAACACAATCGGTGCTATAGTAGTGTCTGGATCTCTTACACACTTTCTAAGATGAGATACATGGAAAACATTATGGACTCCTGCCAAACAATTCGGTAACTCTACTTTATATGCGAGTTTCCCAATCCTCTTATAATAGGAAATGATCCTACGAATTTCGGTGCTAACTTCCCTATCTTCCCGAACCTGATAACACCTTTCATTCATGACACTTTGACGAAAACCTGATCTCCAACAGAGAACTCTAAATATTTTTGTCTTCTATCTGCATAGCTCTTCTGCCTAGATTGAGCTTCCTTCATTCTAGCTCGAATCAATTCAATCTTTTCTGCAACTTCTCTCACCAAATCCGGACCAAGTACTAATCTATCCCGGTCTCTAACCAACAAACTGGAGATTCGCATGGCCTTCCATACAAAGCTTCAAACGGTGCCATCCCTATACTAGCCTGATAATTGTTGTTATATGAAAAATCGACTAAGTGTAGATGGTCTTCCCATGATCCTCCAAAATCTAATACACAAGCTCTTAACAAATCCTCCAAGATCTTGTTAACTCTTTCCGTTTGCCCATCAGTCTGTGGGTGGTAAGCGGTACTCATCTTGAGCTTGATACCTAAGGTATCCTGTAGACTCTTCCAGAACTCGCTAGTGAATAAAGAATCTCTATCACTCAATATACTACTAGGAATTCCATGCAGTCTAACCACATTCTTTATAAACAACTTCGCTAACACAGGTGCCGTTCTGGTTGACTTAATTGGAATGAAATGAGCACTCTTGGTCAACCTATCCACAATGACCCATATACTTTCATTTCCTCTATTAGACCTTGGAAACCCGTCAATGAAATCCATAGAAACAGAATCCCACTTCCACACTGGAATATCTAATGGCTGCAGAAACCCACTTGGCTTTTGATGTTCGGTTTTCACCTGCTGACAGTTCAAACACTATTTCACCCATAAGCCTACATCCCTTTCATTTCTTCCTAGAAGAAACTTCTCTTCATGCCCTGATACATCTTAGTTACCCTTGGATGAATAGTGAACTTCGAACGATGGCATTCCTCCAAAACCTCTTTCCTTATGTCTCCCATATTTGGAACACATAATCTTCCTTTCTTTCTCAACCACCCATTCTGGTCAAGACTGAAATCCTTCAAGTCATCGCACTCTGCTCCATCTCTTAACCTTCTGATCCTTTCAGCCAACACTGGAATCTCCTCCTGTTTAGAAGCAATCTTTTCAATCATTACTGGTCGAACTTCTAAACAAGATAACATAACAGATTCTCCACTAGATCCTACTTCTAATCTCCATTGCACTCTGCAAGTCAACAACTCTTCCAAATCTTCCCACTCTGCTATCATCGCCCACACTGCATTCTGACGCTTCCTGCTAAGCGCATCTGCAATCTTGTTGCCTTTCCCCAGTGTGTACCCAATTCCAAAATCATAAGCATCAATAAACTCTAACCATCTCTACTGTCTCATGTTCAGCTTCTTCTGAGAGAACAATTACTTCAATGACTTATGATCCATAAACAACTCGAATCACTCTCCTAAAAGGTAAAGTCTCCACACCTTCAAAGCAAAAATAACTACACCTAATTCCAAATCATGGGTCGAATATCTAACCTCATGCGGTCTAAGCAGTGTAGAAGCATAGGCAATCACTTTACCTTTCTACATTAACACGTCTCCTAACCCATTTCCACAAGAATCCGTGTACACCACAGTTATCCCACCTTTTGGTAAGGCCGTGACACCAAGGAATTGACTAGTAAACCAATGACGATCCATCCTAGAGATCAGTTATACACAGGCTCACTATGGATATCGACGAATTTTGTCCGAGTCCGGATCGAGCTAAAATTGGTATGACATGACAAGCTAAGCTATGAGAGTCAACGTTCCAAATCTCAAGTCAATCCGAGTTCGTATGCTCAAGTTATGAACGATACAAAATTGGATGAAAACCACCTACCGGTCGAATTGCTTAGTTCGACTCGCTTCGCAACCATCAAAAGTGACCACTTCGACTCGCTTTGCAACCATCAGAAGTGACCATTTCGACTCGCTCAGCTCACATCCCTCAGATGCCTTCTTCGACTCGCTCCGTTCGAATCCATCTGGGAAGCCTGCTTCGACTCGCTCAGCTCGCATCCCTCAGAAAAGCCTTCTTCGACTCGCTCCGTTCGAACCACTGTTCGACTCCATCGAGTTCGACTCCATTGGCAAAGTCACTATTCGAATCGATCGAACCATGACCACTTCTTGTCCACCACAGAGCCTTTGTTCGAATCCCTCAGGACGCTCCACTTCGACTTGATCAATCAGTGCACACTTCGACTCGCTCAATCAGTGCGCACTTCGACTCGCTCAAAACAGCATCAAAAGCAGAGTGGCCCAAAGATTCAAGCGCCACGTCACCGAGTCAAACGGAAGCGAGTCGAACATAGCGAGTCGAAAGAAACACCCAACCGAGAATCTCATTTCGTATCGATTATATCTCCTAATCTACAAGTCCAAATGCTATGAAATTTTCACAGAAGACCTCGTGCAAGCTAAAGAATGTCCACGCCAAATTTCGACTCTATTAGATGAAATCTTGATCGATATGAAATCTGTTCGTATCAATCACGAATCGGACCGAAACTTCACGGGCTTGGGCGCGCGGGCCTGGTCACGTGCCACAGAGGGTCACCCGAGATCTGAGCGAAATACCAGCCTCCTACACCTATAAATAGACCCCCAAAGCCAATAGAAAAGGGGTTCTTCTTCTTCCTCTTTGAGATCTCCAACGCCCAAACTCCGCCAGATCCAGATCTGAACTCCATTGCTGCTGCTACCAACGAATTTCACTGCTGCAAATCATTGTTATTCGCTGTAATTTGCTGAAATCAATTGTAAACATCAAAGAAAGATCAATAAAGCATACTACTTCATAGTGGACATAGGCAATACGCCAAACCACTCTAAATTCTTGTGTCTCCTTGCATTTTAATTATTTGCATATCTAAGATTTGGAGTTTTTGTTAGATAATTCCTCTTTTTCCATTTAATTTCTTCACTTTATCTCTTCAAAAACTTCCGAAGAGTGTTGTGCCCAATTTCGGTACAAACACTTTGGTGCTTTCACTGAGAAAAACCCAATTTTTCTCCTGCTCTTTGGATCTCCTATCTATATCGGATTGCATAAATCCAAGAAGAAGATCCAGATCTAGAACTTTAAAGCCCTTCCATTCTATTCAGATTTGCATCAGATCTAGGAAAGGACTTTCGTCACCTCACCATGGTAAGCACACGGACTACCTCTACAGCTGCTGATTAGGGAGTATGGGACAGGTAGAATCCCGTGCAATTGCCTCCATCAAACCAAGATGCCGCCGGACCCTCAGATCCAACAGATCCGGTTACCAGACAAGAGTTCCAGACGCTGTTCCAAGAATTGACCCAGAGTCGACAACAGCTAACTGAACAACTGCACGCCAACGCAGAGTTGACCAACCAGCTAAATCACCAAAGGTGAAGAAGATCCAAAAGAGACCAAGGTTCCTATTCTTCCACAGAAAGTTCAGCCTCCTCCGATGGCCAAACCAGATCCACACGTCCATGGCTAGGTGTTAGCTACACCCAAGCCACGGGACACCAACCTGCTTCGAATCTTGGGCAACCTAGAGCTGAACCATCCGCTAGTCTCCATACAGAACCTTCAACTCGAGGAGGTGCTGCTTCTTACCATGTCACCGGCAACATTGCTACTACCACCACTACCGAACGGGAAGGTGATGCTAGAAACCAAGCTGATCCTCAACGTAACCAACGAGAGCAGACTCCTGAGCCTTATGTTCCTGAGGATGTTGAACCAAGGAGGCGAGGCACGGACCGTCGATCGCGTCCGGTCTAGACTCGCGCTGTGGAACCCGACCACACCTTGGCACAACATGCCCCAAGTATCCGAATGCCGGATATACCAACGATGATCCGCCAAATGATCCATGAAAGTCGGGGTCTCTCTAATGACGACTGGGGAATCTCCCGGAGCCATACCCCTTTCACCGATGACGTATTATATGCTGAACCACCTCGGCACTTCAGGATGCCAGCTTTACCAGTTTATGAAGGAAGTTCTGATCCCAATCAACACGTCTTGAAATACGAATGGCTGATGAATGCTACGAGAGCTGATGACGCAGTAAAGTGCCGTAATTTACCCATTTCCCTAGGGGGCATCGCTACCATGTGGTTTACTCGTTTGCCACCACGATCCGTCTCTAACTTTGACCAGATGGCCACCAAGTTTGTCGAGCAATTCCGTATGCACGTGGCGAGGCCTAAGGACATTAACACTCTGTCTAGTGTTACACAAGCTCCCGGAGAAACACTTAGACGTTACTTGGAGCAATTCCATGATGCGTGTGCAGAAATAAGCAATCCCAATGATAACTCTATCCTGATGGCATTGACTAAGGGGATTGATGCTGATTCCGAGTTTGGAAACTGGTTAGCTGGAAAACCACCTGCGTCATTGGACCGTTTCTATTCCAAGGCAGCCCAATTCTTGAGAAGGGAGGATGCGAAACAGTCTAGGAAGCAGGATGACGCAGGGCCCAACATCGAAGGAGTCCAAAGTAACATTGCTGTTAAACAATCCGGAGATAGTTCTGGTAGAGTTCAGTTGAACATCCAAAATAAACAGAATCAGCAGAGGGACAATGGAAATCAAAACAAAAAACGCGATCAGAATTGTGGTCCACGGCGTAGAGCTTCCATGTACGATAATTACACTCCATTGAACACGTCATTGGAAAATGTGTATTTGCAAACCTACAATACTATGCAGTACAAGAAACCTGCCCCGAAACCACCAACTGAAAGACAAATCCAAACAGGAAAATTTTGTAGATTCCATGAGAGCTATGGCCATAACACCAATGAGTATCGTCACCTACAAGACCTCATTGAAAAACTGATACGTGAACGGAAGTTGGATCAGTATGTGCGGGCGTCGCAGTCTGGTGGTGCGGGCCCATCAAATCAGAATCGTGCGCAAAATCAGGAAAAACAGGAGGAACCAGCTCGTACAGGCGGAAGGTTGGTCATCAATACAATAAGTGGTGGTCCTCACCCAGCAGATTGAAGCTGGAAGGAAATGGAGTCGTATGCCAGTTCTATCAGGCATGCGGACTTCGAGTGTTGTAGTAGTTTTGATGAAGGGGCTCCGGCCAAGCAACAGAAAACGATGGCAGATGACATCGTGTTCAGGAACAGAGACGCTGATAAAGTCGAAGCCCCCACCATCGATCCACTGGTCATCTCAGCATAAGTAGGTCCCGCTTGGATGAACAGGATATTAGTTGACAGTGGAAGCTCTGTGACTATTTTGTTCAAGCGAGCTTATGATCAAATGAAAATGGAAGCCACAGACTTGAAGCCTTGTCAATCCCGAGTCCATGGTTTCAACGAAAGTGCTACTATACCCACTAGAATGGTGGAACTGCCAGTATAGTTGGGAGTTGGAGAACGACGGAGAGTACGAATGCTACAATTTATTGTTTTGGACATAGACTCCCCTTACAATGCTTTCTTGGGCCGACCGGCCCTCGCTGAATTCAGGGCAGTCATCGCCCCATGGTGTTTGACTTTAAAGTTTCCCACTGATCATGAAATAGAAATCATTCAGGGAGATCGGGCTACTGCCAGAGCCTGCTATGTTGCTGAGCTGCGGGAGGCGCAGCGAAAGGAGAAAGGAAAGGGCGTAGAGGAATCTCTCTGCGTCCGTTTTGCCGATAATTGACAATTAACGCCCGGGCCCAGGCCCGGGCACCCCAGCCAATTCCTCAAGGATCTTGACCCAAGAGAAACTGAAGACGAAGGAGAACCAAAAGAAAGTCAAGCATCCCCGGCCGAACTGATGATCGATGTCCCAATTGACAATGACGATGACTCAAAAATGATAAAGATTGGATCTCAGCTAAGCCAGCAAGCTCAAGAGGAATTGGTTGAATTTCTGCAGGCAAATCTTGACGTATTTGCCTGGACACATTTCGATATGTGTGGGATCTCGCCGGACATCGCGAGCCACACCCTGAACATTGACCCACGGCATGTCCCGATCAAACAGAAAAGGCGTGGTATGGATCCAGAGAGATCTACCGCCCTTAAAGAAGAAGTAGAAAAGCTTAAAGCGAACATGTTCATTCGGGATGTCGTATATCCTGAATGGGTGTCGAATCCCGTGCTCGTCCGAAAGCCGAACGGAAAGTGGATAACGTGTGTCGATTATTCCGATCTGAATAAAGCATGTCCCAAAGACAGTTTCCCGCTTCCCAGAATTGATCAGCCAGTAGATTCTACAACTGGGCATGAACTCTTATCCTTCATGGACGCGTATTCTGGCTACAATCAGATACCGATGCATTTATCTGATTAAGAACATACCAGCTTCGTAACCAATCTGGGACTTTACTGTTACAAGGTTATGCCATTTAGATTCAAGAACGCCGGGGCTACTTATCAACGATTGGTCAATCGGATGTTTGCCAATCAAATCGGGAAAACAATGGAAGTATATGTAGACAACATGCTTGTGAAGTCACAACTCTCCACCGACCATGTTAAAGATTTGGAAACTATGTTCAACATACTTCGAGAATACAAAATGAAGCTCAACCCACTGAAATGTCACTTCGGAGTTGCATCCGGAAAGTTCCTTGGGTTCATCGTTAATGCTCGGGGAATCGAAGCTAATCCTGAAAAGATTTGGGCAATCAGAAATCTTGAAAATCCAAAGACTATAAAGCAAGTCCAGAGTCTCAATGGAAAGGTAGCAGCATTGAGCAGGTTCATTTCAAAGTCCACTGACAAATGCATTCCCTTCTTCGATCTGATTCGAAAAGGGAAACGAAACTTTGAATGGACCACGAAGTGCGAGGGCGCTTTCCAAGAGCTAGTTCAACATCTATCCACTCCACCAATCTTGTCAAAGCCTATTGATCATGAGAAGTTGTATACATACTTGGCGATATTAGAAAACGCTATCAGCGCTGCCTTGGTTCGAGAAGAAGACGGGATACAGAAGCCAGTATACTACGTCAGCAAACGATTGACTGAGGCTGAAAGGAACTATCCAAAGCTAGAAAAGTTGGCCTACTGCCTTGTAATTGCATCAAGAAAACTCCGACCGTATTTCCAGGCACATCCCATTGTTGTTTACACCGACCAGCCGTTACGATAGGTCCTTTCGCGGCCTGAGACGTTTGGTAGGTTACTCAAGTGGAATATCGAACTGAGTCAGTTTGATATTACTTACACTTCAAGACGAGCAATCCAAGGACAAGTCCTTGCTGATTTCATAGTTGAATTTACCGTTCCAGAGGACTTGCCTGAAACCAGTAAATCCCCCGAATATGTCTGGAAGCTGTATACTGATGGTGCATCAAACGACCGGTGTTCGGGCGCTGGTGTTGTACTCGAAACCCCCAAGGGCCGAACCATGTGCTATGCTTTGAAGTTCGATTTTCATGCGACTAATAATGAAGCTGAATACGAAGCTCTCTTAGCTGGCCTAAAACTTGCCAGAGATCTGAAAATTGTCGCTGTGGAAATTTATTGCGACTCGCAACTAGTCGTGTGTCAAGTACGGGGAGAATATCAAGCAAGAGATCGAAGGCTGGCTGCTTACTTAGCTCGAGTTCAGGAAGTACTGAATCAGTTTGATTATTACACCATCTATTGTATACCTCGGGAGCGCAACCAAAAGGCCGATTCATTGGCCAAGCTAGCCAGTACAGGTGAAGCTCAGCAAATGGGACTCGTTCCCGTAGAAACGCTGTCTTCCCCAAGCATCGACCAGACATTAATAAACTGGGTATGCGAAACTGTTGCCGAAAAAAATTCATGGACGACTCCACTCAGGAATTACATTGAGCACGGAACCTTGCCGGAGCGCAGGAGTGAAAAGAGACAAGTCCTCCGGAAGGCCTCACGCTTTACCATCCAGAATGGATTCATGTACAGAAGAGGGTACTCAGTCCCTCTACTCTGGTGTATCGCTCACGATGAAATTAAATGAGTATTGCACGATGTGCACGAGGGAGAATGTGGCGATCACACCGGGGGGCAAGCACTTGCCAAGAAAATACTTCGATACGGATATTACTGGCCGACCGTGAATTGCGATGCGTCGGATTATGCAAAGAAGTGTGATAGGTGCAGAAATATGCCCGAATTCCTAGAGCTCCTCCTACCAAGATAACGCAAATGGTTAGCCCATGGCCATTTGCAATGTGGGGCATCGACATCATTGGTGCTCTACCTCTGGCAATAGGTGGTGCGATGTACGCCATCGTCGCAGTTGATTACTTTACAAAGTGGGCTGAAGCCGAAGCTCTCGCTACCATTACAACGAAGAAAGTAATCAACTTTGTGGTTCGCAACATCATCTATCGATTTGGTCTCCCACACACCATTATTACGGACAACGGAACCCAATTCGACAGTGCTGAATTTAAAGATATCTGCAAACGATTTCACATCCAAAAGAAATTCTCTGCAGTTGTGCACTCTCAGGCAAACGGACAGGTCGAAGCAGTTAATAAAGTTATAAAGTCCATTCTGAAAAAACGACTGGAAAAGGTCGGGGGCAAGTGGGTCGATGAACTTCCTATGGCTTTATGGGCTTACCGACCAACCCATAAGACCGCGACCGATCATACTCCATTCTCTCTCTCTTACGGTTCAAAAGCCGTTATTTCGGTCGAGCTAGAAGTAACTTCTCATCATGTGACATACTACGATCCAAAGACAAATGCTATATTACTTGCTGAATCTCTCGATCTACTAGATGAGAAGCGTGAAGAAGCTGATTTGAGGGCAGCTGCGCATCAAAGTCGAATCGCCCGATTGTACAACGCCAAGGTCCGTCCACGAACCTTCGAACTAGGCGATCTCGTCTTAAAAATAATCTATCTGGTTCCTTCGCATATGAAGCCGACATGGGAAGGACCGTATGTTATTGAATGAAGGCTCGGAGATGGCACATTCAAGTTGTCGACCGTCGACGGTCTTACTCTGCCAAGAGCTTGGAATAGCGAGAGCCTTCGCCGCTATTACACATGACAGGTTATCTTTATCCATTTAGTTTACTTTCCTTTTTTGCAATTTGTTTCTGCATTTCGAAATTAGAACTTGTAATAAGGCAACTAACTTTGCCATACTTTCTTATTTAAGCAATAAAATGCAATCTCTTCGAGCCAGAGCTGTGATTTACTTGAAATGCTTCATATGATCATCACTATGCATGGAGAGCTAAGTTTCACCATACGGTGGAATTTATTTAAATAGAGAGTGACTGCGATGCAACCAATCACTCGCTAAGTGAAACCCGAGCTCGGGGACAAGCCATCACACCAAAGTCAAAAAAGGATTGATACACGATAATCCTTCATCAACTCCGAACTCCCAGAGCGCGAGTCGGAGTATAAACATCCACTCTGAACTCCCAGAGTGCGAACCGGAGTATAAACATCAACTCCGTATTCCCAGAGTGCGAAGCGGAGTATAAACATCAACTCCGAACTCCCAGAGCGCGAGTTAGAGTATAAACATCAACTCTGTATTCCCAGAGTGCGAAGCGGAGTATAAACATCAACTCCGAACTCCCAGAGCACGAGTCGGAGTATAAACATCAACTCCGAGTTCCCAGAGTACGAACCGAAGTATAAAAATAAACTCCGTATTCCCAGAGTGTGAAGCGGAGTATAAACATCAACTCCGAACTCCCAGAGCGGGAGTCGGAGTATGAACATCAACTCCATATTCCCACAGTGCGAAGCGGAGTATAAACATCAACTCCGAACTCCCAGAACACGAGTCGGAGTATAAACATCAACTCCGAGTTCCTAGAGTGCGAACCGGAGTATAAACATCAACTCCGAGTTCCTAGAGTGCGAACCGGAGTATAAACATCAACTCCGTATTCCCAGAGTGCGAAGCGGAGTATAAACATCAACTCCGAACTCCCAGAGCACGAGTCGGAGTATAAACATCAACTCCGTATCCCCAGAGTGCGAAGCGGAGTATAAACATCAACTCCGGATTCCCAGAGTGCGAACCGGAGTATAAACCTCAACTCCAAATTTCCAGAGCGTGAATTGGAGTATAAACATCAACTCTGAGTTCCCAGAGCGCGAAGCGGAGTATAAACATCAACTCCGAACTCCCAGAGTGTGAGTCGGAGTATAAACATCAATTCCGTGTTCCCGAAGCGTGAATCGAAGTATAAATATCAACTCCAAACTCCCGGAGCACGAGCCGGAGTACAAATGCCAATTCCAAGTCCCCAGATCGCGGACATATGATTGAAACTTAAGCCGGCGTGACCAACCACCAGTAAACGAATGAGAATCCCCGGAGCGCGGATATGATCATCGACGATCGGACAAGCGTGAATAAACCGCTCAATCTCCGTTTGTCTCAAACACCCATTCAGTGGCACTAGACTCGACATGCTATAAGAAAGGGAGCGATCGCTGACTGATGTTTTACAACACACCACCAAGACTGGGGGGCAAGACTTAAGCATCCACCATTGACTGAAGCAATGCGACGTCAAAATTGAACTCGCTTCCCGGGTCGCAAACCATGTCCACAGTTTCCGAACTTGGCGAACAAAAACAAACTTGATTCGAAAGCTAAAACTTCACGAGTACACTTCAGATATTGAAACACTTGGACAAATACACAATAACAGAAAAGAAGCCAAAAAAGAGAAGTTTCATTTCTATTGTTTATAAAAGAAGTTCGTGTACAAGTTTCCAAAAATTCCAACTAGCAAGGGCCGAACTCGCATTTATACACGGCTAAAAAAATGCAAGTCAAAATAAACCGGGGAAGCATGTTTAATCTTTCGTCTTCCTTGGCTTCCTTCTCGGTGTAGACCCGCTGGAGCCACCGCTAATCTTCCTCTTTGAGCCTTTGTTTTTCGGCGGTTGGTCTTCAGGCGAGGGCATTATATCAACATCCTCCTCCGAACTCGAGTGGATAGGAATGCTCCATGCGGGCGGAGTCTGGGGGATAGGATCAAATGTGGAAGATGGCATGGCCACACTAGTGTCAGAAAATGTACCGCTAGACGATATCATTCTAAGCGGAGCTGGACCAAGTGCCGCTGCCCCACCTCCAAAATTGCCACCATGCGCTGCGGCATCCATTTCAGCGGCAATTTGTGCTAAGATTTCCTCTTTAGTACCCGAACGAGCCTCGCTGGGAGCGTCAGTAGTCGGCATCGAAGAGCTTGTGGCAGGAGCTCCTCCGCCCATGACGAATGATAAGTCAGCTAAAGGATTGCCATGCCGGCGAAAGAGTTCTTCCATCAACTGCTCATCAAATACAAGTGTGCTTCCCTGAGCATCGTCGGGTGGGGCAGCTGCACTTACGGTGATTGCTTCGGTCACGATAGCCTCCTGCGTTTGGTGTGATTCTTGAGTAGCAGGGAGCATGGTCGGTGCAGCATCAATCACTGGACAAAGAATAAGAGAACTGTTAGAACTTAACTCGATCGAAGATTTCGACTTAAGAAAGATATGTGGAATGTCCAGAATACCTTCCTCAGTTTGACTCGTAGGCAGCAGGGCGGCATCAGTGACTTGCACTGCAGCCGGAGACATCTACGGCTGATCCGGATTGTAAGCAAGAATAGCCTGGGGATCGACCGCTGACGAGGATTCGGGCTGGGTAGACGCGGGAACTTCAAGACTTGCTTCATGGTGGTAAACTCCTAAACCCTCTCCTACTTCAAAGTGCTGTGCGCCAAGTCTCTCCTTCTCACGTAGAATCATTGACTCGTGAAGAATCTTCTTTTCATCTTCAGTCAGAATGCGATTCTCGAGTTCAAATTCATCCACAGACTCGCCCTGATGCGCCTCCTTCTCTTCCTCAACCAGTCGGCCCCAAGCGTTATAAAGATGCGTTGGATAATCGTCGAGCCAGGCTAGACCCCTGTGCCTCAGCACGTTAGCATTGTAAATGACGAGGAGGTCTTCGATGTCAGCCTCTAGCCTGGACTCAGCCGACTTTAGTTTCTCCTCAACCTCAGCCTCCACCTTGCGGACTTTAGCCACAGCCGCATCCCGTTCGCCCCTAAGCAGAACAGCCTGCTCGCACGCCTCCTGGGCTGCGTTATTCGCATCATCCTTTTCTTTGGCCATGTCGGAAAATTTAGCTTTTAATTCATTGAGTTCCTTGACCGCCGTGTCCCGCTCGGCGGTAACAGTAGTATTCTGATGACCCATATCCTCCACCAAGGCAACATGTGTCTGCCTCAGCCTCTCCATGGTCACGTTCGCTTCATCAGCTCTTTTGGTGGCCGCGATTTCAGATTTCCGAGAAGACTCGGACTCAACAATGAGCACTTGAATGATCCGGTCCCTTTGAGCAAGTTCGGACTCCATTTTCTCAAGCGCTTTAACTCGCTCAAAGGCCACCTTAGAAGCTTTCTCTGCGGCCTTTACCCACTCTCTGTACTGGGTGTAGATGTCATGGACATAGTCGTGCATCGTGCCTTCCACCCCTGATGGAATTCTTTTTAAGTGTGGTGGGAAGACATAGCCATCGAAGCAGATATTCGGGAAATCCTTCCTCATCTGAGCCAATTTAAGGGCTCCTTCTCCTGTGGGATCAGCTGGGACCTGCTCTGTAACTATAGAGGCCATGGTCTCGACTCTCTGAAGATGAGTCTCAGATCTAGAAGTATGGGAAGATGGCCTGTGACGAGAAGGCTCTGGCCGGTGTGGAACAATAATAGGGGGTGGAGATGGAAGTCTAGGAGGAGGAGAGCGTGATCTAGACCGATGTCTATATTCTCTGTCCCTATCACGCCCGTGCCTATCTTGATTAGAGTACTCGCGGTCGCGATCTCTATCAGAGTCCCTCCTGCGGGAATCATAATAAGAAGAAGCCTTACAGGCCGAACGAAGATTCCCGAGCATCGATCCTTTCCCAGACATAGTACCTGAAAATGAGAAACGAAGAAAGAGTTAGTAATTTCCTAAGTTGGACGATGTATAGTTGTGAATCATGTAGTGTAGTGAAGTGTATGCATGTGCACCCCCCCGACCAACCAGAAATGTCGGCCGCACTCATAGCAAGCGACCCGCTCAGTTCAAGAGCACTATCAAGCTCCTCCATCCCGGCGTCGTGTGGAGACGACACAAAATCAGGAATCAGGATATCGGCAAGCCCTGTAAAGGGATTCTCTACTTGCGGGGGAGGAGCCTCTGAAATTCTAATCCCCGGAACGGACAAGGACACAACCACGGATTTAAATCTCTCAGATTTAGAGTGTTTGTGAGCAGCAGCCTTGCCTTTTCTTCTTCCTCCCGAATCTTGGACATCGGCAGAAGGCTCAGCTGGGAGTTCGGTATCGGTAGGCGTTCTTTCTGGATCAACTTCTTCGGCTATCACGACTGCGGGTGCTTTGCGCTTCACCCATTTCTTCGGGACCACTCTATGTGTCCCTTCCAGTTGTATGCTCTACCTCCATTTTATTAGCCCGACAGTCCTCAAATTTCTGTCAGACAGAACCAAGTCGATATGCCTCTCTTCGCCCGGAAACGCTTGGAGGATCCGAACTAGCTCTCTGAAGTATGCACCGTCAAGTTGAGAGATCGCGGCTGTAAAAGAAGAGAAGTGTATCAGTTTTGAAATTGGTTATTATTATCTCAATAACTCAAGAGAAAGATTGAAGCGCTTACGTCTATCCAACCATCGCCTAGCAAACCCAGGGGGGCACCGAACGTAGAACCATTCGGTCTTGAAGTAACATAGCCTTCCCCAGGAGCCCATTACAATGTGACAGTTTCTGACCGCTTCCAGGAAGGTGAAAGAAGGGCTATCTCCACGGCTCTTGACGTTAAATAAATATCTGATTTCGATCGACTTCGGCGGTTGAAAGAGGATCTCCATAAATAGAATGAAGGTGCTATTCAACAAAGCATACCCATTGGGATGTTGCTGGGATGGAGCTATTCCAAGGAATGATAACATCTCCCTTATATATTGATTGAAAGGAGGGAGTGTCCCCGCTGTGCAAGCGTGACGGTTGAAAGTAGTAAACCCCTCCGGGGGATCATGTGGCCTGTCATTTGGCCCAGGTAGTAACACGTCGTCAAGCGACAGACCGTGCCTTAAACAAATTCGTCCTAGCATATCTTCGGAGATACCCGACGGCACAGAATCTTTTGGATTACAAATAAACCGAGCCCCTAGACGCTCGTCCGGAGCTGGCTCTATAACTTCGGCTTCAATAATCGGTATCTCTATGGTTGGAGGAATAGAACTTGGGAGTTCCGGCTGCTGAGAACTTGAAGGTTCCATGACTAGCAAGCTTATAAAAAATCATCATTAAACTGACAATAACGCTCGTGCATCCCCTAGTGTAAAGTGTGTGAGTGTGTTGTGCAGTACAGTACTATATATCATTTGAGAAGATCTACAAGATTGAAGAAAGCATGTAAACGATGAGACGTCGGAATTCAGTCGGAAGGACCGTCATCGCCGATCGTCACAACCGTGCCATCCAGTTATTAGCTATCATTCCAAGTTAAAGTTTGTTATCATTTTGATAAGTTCCAGTTTCATCGACGTGCTTCGATAGGCAATCAGATATGCGGTGAAACGATTAAGTCCAGTTATGCAAGTTTGAAGCTCGTCGGAATCAATTGTTCAAGTGTGCAAGGAGTTTTAAATTTTTTTTATGATCAAATCATATCGCTCACGAGAGTCGTGTTCGCATCGATAAGTTATGGTCATCTGCGTGTGAGTTAGACTCGGTCAGAAGGTTGGCATGCAAGTTTGACTCGATCAAGAGGTTGGGAATTTCGGATCGATCAAAGCACAACAATTCGAATCGGTCCCAAGACTATGCAGTTCGACTCGCTCCCAAACCTCCAGTTCGACTCGCTTCCAAACCTCCAGTTCAACTCGCTCCCAAACCTCCCGTTCGACTCGATCCCAAACCTCCAGTTCGACTCGATCCCGAACGTCCACTTCGACTCGATTGAAGGCCATCGTTTCAAATCGATCAGGCGCAACCCCTCCGTATCAATCTATGTATTCAAAGCACTCGATTCGAAAGGCCTAACCCTCGATCGATACGAAGGCCTCCGTCTCACCATCTCGAAGCCCCTACCGCAGATCGATGCGAAGCTGAGGCAAAGGAATCTCGATCGATCGCGAAGGAATCTCGATCGATCGCGACTCTGGTTGATCTGGTGTTAGGAATCGAGTCTCATCGTCTACACGTTGCATTCGCTTAGGGGGTTACCTAAGACTGGCAGTTAGTTCGAATGATTAAGAATCGATTCGAAGGCAAGAATGTTTCTTCGTTCTTCTCGAGTTTCTGAGCGATACGAAGGTAAGGCAGGAAAGCAGAAAGTGAAAAGTGGAAAAATGGCTAAGTACGGAGTATTTATATGGACTCGAAAGAAAAAGGAATAAACGATTCGCATCCCGGTGGATTCGAACACGCTCTTCGACTCCGTCTCCAGTGCGTCGATGCGAAGCTCCTCTTCGTATCGCTCGTCTTCGACTCCATCTCCAGTGTAGCAATATAAGCAATCATTTCGACTCCGTCTCCACTTCGACCCCGTCGCCTGCGCATTTCGACTCCGTCTCCTGTGCGTTTCGACTCCGACTCCTATGCAGTTCGAATCCAAGACCGAGTCGAACAAGCAATTCGAATCCATCATCGAGTCGAACAAGAGTTTCGTATCCATCGAACCCTACGTCCATCGATACGAATAGTCAGTTCAAACCCATCGAATCACGGCTTCCAGAGGCCAACTCCATCGATTCGAAATATTCAATTCGCATCCCTAAATTCAATAAAGATCGTCTTCGATGTTTCAACCCTTCATATCGATTCAGGAGAGGGTCGTTACGAAGGAACATTCAAAAACAACCATCGAGCGTTGTTACAACGAATTTCACATCGGTTCAGGAGAGGATCGATACAGAATTAAAAATAAAATAAACTGACAACGACTCGTGAACGTACAAACGTCAACGAGAGTCAGGTTAACATATATGAATGTATGTCAGACTAATATTCAATATTCTAGATTTACAGGAATCAGTAACTCATTTAATAGCGATTACAACAACAGACGGCTAATCACTAGCATACAGCAATCAGTTTCAACAGTACAGGGTACAGCAGTTGACAGTCAACAGTTCACATTTTCGAGAAAAAAAGTCAAAGGTTACAGCTTTCATTGGAAAGACGATAACTATTCAAAATGAAGACTGCAGCACTTCAAAGCACATCATGTTTCAACAAGACGTACTTTGGGGGGCAAATGTTATCCCACCTTTTGGCAAGGCCGTGACACCAAGGAATTGACTAGTAAACCAATGACGATCCATCCTAGAGATCAGTTATACACATGCTCACTATGGATATCGACGAATTTTGTCCGAGTCCGAATCGAGCTAAAATTGGTATGACATGACAAGCTAAGCTATGAGAGTCAACGTTCCAAATCTCAAGTCAATCCGAGTTCGTATGCTCAAGTTATGAACGATACAAAATTGGATGAAAACCACCTACCGGTCGAATCGCTTAGTTCGACTCGCTTCGCAACCATCAGAAGTGACCACTTCGACTCGCTTCGCAACCATCAGAAGTGACCATTTCGACTCGCTCAGCTCACATCCCTCAGATGCCTTCTTCGACTCGCTCCGTTCGAATCCATTTGGGAAGCCTGCTTCGACTCGCTCAGCTCGCATCCCTCAGAAAAGCCTTCTTCGACTCGCTCCGCTCGAACCACTGTTCGACTCCATCGAGTTCGACTCCGTTGGCAAAGTCACTGTTCGAATCGATCGAACCATGACCACTTCGTATCCACCACAGAGCCTTTGTTCGAATCCCTCAGGACGCTCCACTTCGACTCGATCAATCAGTGCACACTTCGACTCGCTCAATCAGTGCGCACTTCGACTCGCTCAAAACAACATCAAAAGCAGAGTGATCCAAAGATTCAAGTGCCACGTCACCGAGTCGAATGGAAGCGAGTCGAACAGAGCGAGTCGAATGAAACAGCCAACCGAGAATCTCATTTCGTATCGATCATATCTCCTAATATACAAGTCCAAATGCTATGAAATTTTCGCAGAAGACTACGTGAATGCTAAAGAATGTCCACGCCAAATTTCGACTCCATTGGATGAAATCTTGATCGATACGAAATTTGTTCGCATCGATCACGGATCAGACCGAAACTTCACGGGCTTGGGCGCGCGGGCCTGGTCACGTGCCACAGAGGGTCACCCGAGATCTGAGCGAAATACCAGCCTCCTACACCTATAAATAGACCCCCAAAGCCAACAGAAAAGGGGTTCTTCTTCTTCCTCTTTGAGATCTCCAACGCCCAGACTCCGCCAGATCCAGATTTGAACTCCATTGCTGCTGCTACCAACGAATTTCACTGCTGCAAATCATTGTTATTCGCTGTAATTTGCTGAAATCAATTGTAAACATCAAAGAAAGATCAATAAAGCATACTACTTCATAGTGGACGTAGGCAATACACCGAACCACTCTAAATTCTTGTGTCTCCTTGCATTTTAATTATTTGCATATCCGAGATTTGGAGTTTTTGTTAGATAATTCCTCTTTTTCCATTTAATTTCTTCACTTTATCTCTTCAAAAACTTCCGAAGAGTGTTGTGCCCAATTTCGGTACAAACAACCACCAAATCCTGATTCGCCTCTGGAACAATCAACACAAGTGCATTAGTCAATAAGTGTTCAGCTTTTGGAATGCCTCCTCACACTTATTGGTCCAAAAAAACTTCACATCCTTTCGAGTTAGCTTCATCATTAGTGCCGCTATACGTGAAAAATCCTTAATAAACCTCCGATAATAACCAGCTAATCCCAGAAAACTTCTTATCTCAGTCACAGTTTCTGGTCTCTTCTAACTATTCACGGCCTCGATCTTAGCTGGATCCACTAATAACCCTTTCTCTGAAACTACATGGCTAAGACACTTCACTTACTTCTTCCAGAAATGACACTTCAAGAACTTCGCCTTCAACCGATGCTGCCTCAGCATTTCAAGCACTACTATAAGATGAACTTCATGCTCTCTTTCATCCTTAGAGTACACCAAAATATCATCTATGAAAACCAATACGAACCTATCCATGTGCTCTCGAAAAATCCGGTTCATCAAATCTACAAAGAAAGCTGGCGTATTAGGTAGTCCGAACGGCATCACTAACTATTCGTACGATCCATATCTGGTCATAAACGCCATCAAAGGAATACTATCCTCTACCACTCTATGATGATGGAAACCTATTGCTAAATCTAACCACGAAAATATCTTGGCTCCACTCAACTGATCGAACAAACCGTATATCCTAGGCAACAAATATCGATTCTTTATCGTTTTCTCATTCAACTTACGATAATCGATACATAACCTTAACGATCCGTCCGGCTTCTTAGCAAACATTATGGATGCTCCCCAAGGTGAACTACTAGGTCTAATAAGACTCTAGACTTCCAAATCCACCAACTGCACCTTCAGCTCTCTCATTTCTGTAGGTGTCATCCTGCTTGGCAGCTTACTCACTGGTTCTGCTCTAGGCACCAAATCTATCCGAAACTCAATGGCACATTTCGGTGGCAATGAAATTACTGGTTCAAAAATATCCACGAATTCTATAACCACAAAATCTCGATTCAGCTCGTCTTCTACCTCCACCACACCCAACAAAGCATTCACCTCACAACTAGGGTTTTCTATGGTATATACAATCCACTCCCTACAGTCTAGGTGTCTAAGAGATATTTTCCTATCATGGCAAAATATCCTAGCATCGTATTTACTTAACCAATCCATCCTCAGAATAATTCCGAACCCTACAAAATCAAATACATGCAAATTGCAAACAAAGGTATGACCTAACAAGTCAAACTCTAGGTGGTCACATCTCATCCCAAGTGTTGCATACCCTCCTATCGGATTTGCAACCCTTAAAGAAGTAACTAAATATGAGGGTTCTAGGTTAAGCTTATCTATCAAACATCGAGATATAAAAGAATGCGATGCACAAGTATCAAACAGAACACTAACTGCCATACCGAGAATCATAAGCGTACCTCCCAACATTGCTTTCCCTTTTCCCCCGACATTGGCCTCGAGGTAGCTGGTTCCAATGCAAATACTTTTCCTCTCCCTTCCTTAGCAGGCTCTTTGCACAGGTTATTATAGTGGCCAATCTGATCGTAGTTGAAGCACATGTTGTTCTTCTTCCCGATCACCTTCTTTGCCTCTCCAGAATGACATTCATTCACAAAATGCCCTTTCTTGGTGCACTTAAAATAGACAACTTCTGACTTCCCCCTCTTTACGGCTCCACCCTTCTGGGCTCCCTTCTTAGGAAAGAACTTCCTTTACTGGCTCTGCCCCACCTAGACCTCCTTTGCCTTATTCTTCTCCACAGAAGCAATCATTTCCTCGTGTCTTAGAGCCATTTCTACTACAACATCACAAGGATTCCTAATATGAGGTAATGTAGCCCTGGCCAATTCAGGTTTCAACTCCATAATGAACTTCTTATTTCTCTTAATCACGGTATCCATGGTGGCATAACCATATCTTTCCAACTTCTTAAACCTTGTAGCATACTCTAACACAGTCATCTCTCCCTGTTCAAACTCAGCAAACTTTCCGAGCAAGGTAGACTTCGCCATTATAGACATGAATCTCTCCTCGAACCTCCTCTTAAACTTATCCCATGTCATTGTTCCTTCATTCACACCAACCGTCACACAATTCCACCAATATAAAGCTTCTTTTGGAAGCTATCTTGAAGCGAGCCTTCTTTTCTGCTCATCACTGAGCGCTAAATCTGCAAAAATTCTCTCATAATGCAGTAATCATTTCTCCACTTCTATGGCGTCTTTAGGCCCAATGGATGGTTTTTCCTCCCAACCTAGCATAGTCCCTACTCAAAGTAGCACAATTGTTGACTACTGGAGCTTCCTGGACTCCTCCAACTACTCCAGCAGCAACCTCTGCTTGCATCATATTTATGAAAAACTAATACATGGCTCCCATGTCAACTTGCGGGACCTCAGCACCAATATTTCCAGCTCGTTCCTGACCTTGGTTCTTTCTAGTATTAGGTCTGGCATTTCCATCTGCAGTGGTGCTTCTTACACCAACATTAACTCTTCGAGAATCCATATCTGCATCCGAATCTTCGTGAGATACAGAAAAATAACCTAATAGGGATAAGAGACTAGAGATAAAGCGCATACTTATATATAGAAAATACAAGTACGTTACTATAACGTTATCCCTTACCCCAATCTTATATCTAATTCCTAAGGATTTTTAAAAAAAATCATATTTAGTTAAAGTTTTTCATAAACTATGCTCTGATACCAAGTTGTAACATCCCTTATCTGGAGGCTTGAAGCTAAGCACTACAGATGCTGCAGTCATCCATAGTATTAACTTCCGGTGACCAAATATGGTAATGTTAATGGTATTCTAATATCATCATCACATGAATATGAAACAAAATCACAAATTTCAAAACAACTTTCTCAAATTACATTTTCAAAACATGTTCCATATTCAAATTACATTTTCCCATCGCTTTCCCAGGTTCGGACAGAATATAATTATTTCATAAATACGCTAAGAGCGACATATGATGATGCCCCCTTGGTTAACCAGAGTACTATAGTCATAACCGACTTAATACAAACACAATAGAAATACATCAAAATAAAACAACAACTTCTAATTAGCTATCCGTCGGCCACCTGCTCGTCTCTGGAAGCTTTATTCGTCAACCTACTAATAACCTGTAAACCTCAACCCTCATCCTACTCAAATCAATTTTGAGCACCCAAGAGTTTAAGGGGAAAACATAAATTTTGAGTCAGACATAAAGCCTGGTGTGAATAATACTATACATCTTGGTTATCTGATATTAAGTGAGACCACATCGCTTAGCGGAACGGGTTTCCCCTCACTAATATTCTTTTAAACCATATATTTTGCAAATCTTAATCCTGCAACCAAAACTGGTTAAAACGGTAACGCATTTTATGTAAACATACATATCAGGTAACAAATGGACTATCTGTCCGACCACTATAGTTTTGTTTGGCTAACTACTAACCTTTGGCTGACTCGGCCCTACCAGAAAAACATAAAAATGATCTAACATCCGTTAGACAAGTCTTCTGGATGGTCTGTCCTTAACTTACTCCTCTCAGGGTCCACTAATCCTAATGGTTTTGCGGACTCACCAATAACCTACATTGTACAAATATATTCCTTTCTGTGTGTACCATAATTTTAGTCTTACGTATGACAAATTCCTACACACTGGAATTTTGGACTAAATTTGCTAGGGGTTAATAGCTAATGTATAGGGCGCGACCCTATAACAGTCCCATCTGGTATTCTAATATCTGAGTCATTTTACTTAATTTTCCATGAAAACCTTTTCCTCTCAAACTGATTTAAAACCTTTAAATCAAACTTAAACATGGAAAATATATACTCTATGCTTTACTCAAAATCACCTTGCCATGTTATATATACTTTACTCAAATCTTTGTTGATGAAAACATTCAAACCTCTGAAAGTACCCCTTTCGAAACCAAGTAAAACCTCTTTCTTTCACTTGGGCCGAAAGGCCAAAACACTCCTTCTGAAACCATTCATTTAAACCTTTCGAAACCATTGAAAAACCTTTCCTTCGAAAGCTTTGAAACCTTAGACATACTTCTTTAAAACCTTTAAACATTGCCTCTCAAAACCATTGGAAAACCTTTCCTTTTAGTCCTTTCGAAGCAGTTGGAAAACCTTTCCTTTTAGACCTTTCGAAACCATTGGGGAACCACCCCTTAGAAACCTTTCATTAAACCTTTCGAAAGCATCAAAACTTTTGTAAACAACAAACCTTTCTAAAGCATTTGGGTTCAATTTAAAACATATGGAAATACCTTTCGAAACCATTTAAAACTAACTCATTCGAAACCTTTGGGTTCTACCTTCAACAGAGCAAAAGGGTCATAAAACATTCAAGTCGAAAGCACTCTTTCAAAAGCATTTCCTAAATAAAGAAGTGATGGTGTCGAAACCAACCTTCCGAAAGCATTGGAGAAGCAGGTTTGGTTTTAAAACAAAGTTACCTTCTGAAACCATTGACTTCGAAAGGTAGAAAAGCGGCAGCTAAGGGCTTCGACCTAGTCGAAAGCAGTTACTTAAAAGAAAGGTGCAACCTCTTAAAACCATTTGTTTAAAGTCATTGACCAAGTCGAAAGCAAACCAAGTCGAAAGCTATTCAGTCGAAAGCAAAGCAGGCGCATTTTCATTTAAAAGCAAAGTAGCGCTTCGACCCCTTCGAAACCCCTGGTTTCGTCCCAATACCTTCTGCCTTTGTCCAATGCGCTACGTACCAATGTATTAATACCAGGCGCATTGGTTTCGACTGAGATGGAGGTGAGGATAAGGAGTCGGAAGCCTTGTGCCAAAAGTATTGAAATAGGAAAAAGCATGTATATAAATTGATTTGAATTTTTACATTAATTCTTTTTACCTAACCTGTCTTGTTTGTCAAATTATGATTGGTTGCAAATTTTCTTTTCTAAAAGTACTGCCAATTTTCAGGAGTAACAATTTGAATTATTTACGAAATAACCCTTCTCCTTTATAAATATATAAAACATTTAAGTCCCATACCTTAAATAATTTTATATATCCATTAAAACAGTTAGGAAAATTCTACAAAAAATCAAGAAAATCATTTTTAATATGTTTTCTAACAAATATAAATTTCAGACCCTAAGCCAATATAATTTGGCCGTAATTAATTTTTAACCCAAAACAATATTTTCTTCACTAGAATATTCATATAAAATCCACATTAATTCAAAAAATTATGAAAATTGAAACCGAACTCTAAAATATCATTTCTGATCTATATCTAAAATTGCATGGCATTTGGATGTCATTAAACAGGGTTTTCACATTAAAACATATCATAAAACCTATATGAATAAGCATAAATCATCAACAATCATATATAATCATTTTATCCTTCAAAATCATGGCATAACATTGAAAATCAAATTTAGGTTTTCCTTAACCAAAAAACAATTAGAAAATATAAGATGTAGTCATTATTCACCTTAGCTTTGTGATTAAAGATGTGGGATTTGTTCTTGATTAAGTGATTTGATTCTCCCTCTTGAAATCCTTGCTTTTATCTTCTCTTGAACTTGCTAATGGTGGCCGGCCTTAGCTTGTATTTTTGGTTTGTGAATAGTGAAGTGAACCTGAGTGTTGAGGGGTTACGGGTTTAGGGTATAAGGATGTGCCTTATTCCTATTTTGCCCTTGTATATTTCCTAACCTTTTATTCTCTTTTTTTCTTTAGTTTACTTGTTTAACATGGCACAGCTACCCCTTATTTAATCAAAAATATCAATCCATTAATCATCTTACATTATTTTATTTAATTTAACTAATTAAATATCTTAAATAATGTTACTAAAAATATGGAGTGTTACAAAACCTTAAGGTGATTTTCAAATTTATTCAAAAGATAATGGTTTCTATATGGTAAGATTTGAAAAACAGTCGGATTGTAATAATATTTTGGCTAATGGTCCTTATTTTATGATAAAAAATAAATTATAATTAAGAAATGGACTCCGGGAATTAAACCCACTAAGAATTTTTACCATCTTTACCATTATGAGTGAGATTCCCTAATCTAGATTTATAATTCTTGACCGAGGAGGGTATAAGTAGAATATCATCTGTCATTGGTAAGACTTTAAAATTAGACCAAGTCACTAAGGGAATGATGAGAATTTCTCTTGCTAGAGTTTTAATAGAAGTAGATGCCTTGTTTTCCTTCCCTAACAAAGTGCTAATACTAGATGCTAAAGATAATCTAAGTTGGCAAGAAGTGCCTTATGAGTGGAAACCTTTAGTGTGTGAAACTTGCAAAAGATTTGGCTATATCAGTAAAACAAGCTCCATAACTCAGCATTGTGTTCCAAAATATCATTGCAACGTAGAAGAGAACAATTATTCTACAAATAGATATTGAGAATGTCACCCAGAATTCAGAGGAAAAAACTCAATGGCTCAGCGACAATCATAGAATCCTCTATTAGACACAAACGTATAGACGAACATATCCAAAATTTGAGCACTAGTAAGGTAGATCCCAACAATCATGTACAATCCGAGTTTACTTACAATGAGACGATCCTTCAAGAAAATAGTAATAAAAAACCTAGTACACATCAACTGAATACGTTAAAAATTAATAGAAATAGTAATACTATAACAACAGCTATTGAAAATCCAACAGAGCAGATCATGCATTGAATCCTTAATCGACAGGCTAATCTTATGCAGACTGAAAATGATACTCCAGCGAAGATGTAAGCTCCAAATCAAATCTCAACTTTTTCATAGTGTGTTACAAGTGGCAGTTCAAGTAAGGCTTTAGAATGTAGCTCTGTTTCCCCTTCTGCAGCAACTAGAAACTCTACTTCGAGACTAACTAGAAGGACAAGATCATAAGACACCCCTTCTGAATATACAGCTAGTGCTCCTGTAACACCCGACATATTTTATAACTAATGTGTTAGGAAATGAGAAGGGTATTTTGGGAAATAGTAAAACCTTATACCGTAAACCCTTAAGGAGTGGGTAACTCACATTCATTATTCTCATTTCATTAAAAATGAAAATAGCTAAGGTGGGCAACCATTTCCAATATCAAGAGAAGAAGTAAAGCTAAGATTCAAGAGGAAAGAAGAAATCAACTAATTCAACACTCAAAAATCTCATCTATAATCTCTAAAGCTAAGGTGAATAATTGTTACATCCCTAATACTTTTAGTTTTTGGTTTTGTGGTAAGATCCGAAATGTTTTTGCCGTAATATTGCCATACTGGATGTTTTAAGATATATATATATATATATATATATTTATTGTTGGTGAATTTATAAATGTTTATTCGTGTTTTATGATATGTTTACCACGAAAATCCTATTTAATGATATCCGAACACCTTGGAAATTTAAATATAGGTCTGGAATAATATTTAGAGATGGGTCTTGATTTTAATAATTTTTCGATTTCTTATGGATTTTATATGAATTTTCGAATGAAGGAAATTATTTATTGGGTTTTAAATTATTTTTGGCTGAACTAATAAGTGTTTGGGTTTGAGATTTTAATATGTTAGGCAATATATTAAAATACATTTTCTGGAATTTTTCCAGAATTTTCCTAAGTCATTTGAGGGATATATAAAATTATTTAAGGCATGCGACTTAAATGTTTTATATATTAATAAAGGAGAAGGGGCGTTTTGCAAAATAAAATGATTTATAAATTATGGTAATTGCGGCAGCAAAATTCTGAAAAGTATTTTATTGACCAATGAAAATTTTACAAACAACGGCAGGTTAGTTGAAAAGTTTCCCTTTTAAGTTTAAAAACAAAATAACTCTTTTTCCATGTTTCAGCCCATACGGCAGTATACCTTCCACCCCAGACTTTTCGTCTCAGTCGAAGGGTTAGCTTTCAATAAGATCAAAGTTCAATGCATAAGGTATCAAGTAATTGGTACGTAATGAATTGAATATAGCCGAAAGGTTTTAAGCCGAAAGGTTGATGGCTTAAAAAGTTGAAATATAATTGTCTTATAAGTGAAAAGGTTTCGCCTACTTTGCTTTTGAATTTGAGCTTTCGACTTGGTCACTTCCGGCCAGGTCAAGTTATTTAAAAGAAAAGACTTTAAAACCTTCCGATGTAGTCGATAAGTTGTAGCTGCTACCGCCATTACTTTGTTTCGAAACCTTCCGGCACAACCGAAGGGTTTTCACTGCTTTTATAAACGTTTTTCGTTGAACCTTCCGACCCAGTCGAAAGGTTTACCAGTTTTTAAAACTAGCCATTTTTCCAATGCTTTTGGAGGGAAGCTTTCGACTTAGGTGGTTACCCTTGTTTTGTGAAATATAACCAAAGGTTTTCAAAACGTTATTTAGACATTTTCGAAAGGTTGTTTATATAAAGACAAAAGGTTTTAAAAGAAGGTTCCAGATTGTTTTAAGTTGAACCCAGTATGCCTACGAAGGGTTTCTGTTTTAAAAGGTTTTATGTATTCGAAGGATTCTGTTTCGAAAGGTTTTTGAAGGAAGGTTTTCCAAAGGTTTTTCTAAGGCAATGACTTAAAGTGATTTTAAAGAAGGATGTCTAAGGTTTATAACTTCCGAAAGGATTGCTTTGAATAAATTTGAAAGGTTTTTGAGACGATTTCGAAAGGTTTAAACTTGGATTTTGAAGGAGGTAGTTTCAAAGTATGGAAAGAGGTTCTTTCAAATAGTAAAGTGTTTTCATCAACTAAGTTTTGAGAAAAAGGATATATATCTAACATGGTAATATGATTTGAGTAAAGTATAAAGACTTATTTCTTTTCCTTGTTTGAAGTTTGATTTAAAGGTTTAAATACTTTTGAAGTTGTTTTCAAGGAAAATTATGGGAGGGGATTCTTAAGTATAAATGACTCAGATATTAGAAAACCAGAAGAGACTAGAATGGGGTCGCGCCCTATACATTAGCCTGTAGCCCGAGCTAATTGTTGTCCAAATTTCCAGTGTGTAGTGCTTGGTCACAAGTAGACTAAAATTACGATTACACACCGAAAGGAATACATATTGTATACAGATAGGTTATTGGTGAGCCCGTAAAACCATTAGGCTCGGGAGAACCTGGGAGATGATTAAGTTAGGGACATACCGTCCAGAAGGGAGATATTTAACAGATAGTTTAGGACAGACCGTCCTGATGGGAAATGTTAAATAGATGGATGAGGATAGATAATCCTAAATATGATTATCTAATAGATGTTAGGTAAATTTTGATTATGTTGTCTAGTAGGCCCGAGTCAGCCAAATGTTAAAAGTTATTTGTGTTGAACGTGTTGTTCATTATTACCTGATATTTATGTTGGTTTACATAATGTTTATTTTATAGAATTTGACCATTGTGGATGCATGTGCATAGTGTATGGTTATAAGAAAGGATTTGCAAAGATATGTTTTAAAAAGGATGTTAGTGTGAGGAAACCCGTTTCGCTAAGCGGTGTGGTCTCACTAAACATAATTAAACCGGATGTATAGTATTATTCATACCAGGCCTACGTCTGACTCGAAGTTTATGTTTTCCCATTAAACTCTAGGGTACTCAAAATCTATTTGAGTAGGTTGAAAGGTTAAGGATCTTTTTAGTTTTTTTTAGAAAGTTGACGAATAAGCTACCGGAGAATGCTGGAAGCAACGGATAGCTATTTAGGGTTTGCTGCTTTTATTTATGTTTAGATGATTTTCCGCTGTGTTATGATGTATTAGGTCTTATATGTCCATTTGACTCTAATCAATCAAGGGTTATCTTCATATACCGCTCTCGACGTAATTTGTAATAACAATATTTAATTTGTACCTGGGAAAATGTTTTGGGTTATGTGACGTGAATGTGGAACAAATTTTATATGGAAATGTAATGAAGTAATATGTGATTTTGGAAATCTGTGTTTTGTTTCATATTCAAGTGCTTCTGACATTATTGATAACACTAACATAGTCGTATTTAGTCGCCGAAAGCTAATACTATAGATGACTGCAACATCTGTAGCACTTAGTTTTAGGCCTCTAGATAAGGGATGTTATAGCTTGGTATCAGAGCATGGTTTATGAATTACTTTAATTAAAAATTGATTTTTGAAAACATAATCCATAGAAATTAGAGTTGAGATCGAGGTATGGGATAATGCTACAATAACGTACTTGTATTTTATATATATATATAAGTATACGCTCTATCTTTAGACTCCTATCTTAGTTAGGTTATTCATCTGTATCGCACGAGGTTTGAATACAGATATGGAGGGAAGAATAAGCCGAGTGAATGTTGGAGGAGACAGCACCACTACCAACGGAAATGCCCAACCAAACGCAAGGAGAGATCCTGGTCAGGCACAAGCTAAAAATGCTAGTGCAGGAGTTCCCCAAGTGGATATGGGGGCAATGTATCAATTCTTTGTGAATATGGTGCAAGCTGGAGTAGCAGCAGGTGTTGTTGGAGGAAACGCTGTGGGAGGAGGAGTTCAAGAAGTTCTTGCGATCAATCAGTATGCCAATTTGAGTAGAGATTACATTAGGCTCGGAGGGAAGCTATTCATTGGTACCGAGGACGTGATTGAAGTAGAAAACTGGCTACTGCATTGTGAAAGGATTTTTGCTAATTTAGGGATAAATGATGCACAGAAAAGGAGGTTGGCCTCAAGGCAGCTGCAGGGAGCTGTATTGTTTTGGTGGAACACCGTCACTGCCGGAGTTGATGAAGAGACCATTACTTGGAAGGAATTCAGAAGAAGGTTTTCAGAGAGATTCATGTCTGTTATGGTGCAGGCTGCATTGGTAAGGAGGTTTGTAGAACTGGAGCAGAGAGATATGAGTGTGTTGGAGTATACCAGGAAGTTTGAGGAACTAGCCCGATACGGGTATGCATTGGTTGATACCGTTATTAGTAGAAATGAGAAGTACATCAGTGGATTAAGGCCAGAACTGATAAGTGCTACTTTTCCGCACTTAAGAGACCCTAGTGATGTTGTTGTTGAGATGGCATTGATGCAAGAAGAAGCATTGGCTTTCCTAAGGAAGAAAGTTAAAGAGGCTTAGACTGGACAGGCTCAAAAGAGGAAATATTTCCAGAAGAAGAATGCTCATAAAGAAGGGGCACAAAAGAAGAGTCAAACTGAAGTGGTTTGTTACAACTACAACAAGAAAGGAAACTATGCCAACGAGTGTCGAGCCAGCAAGAGAAAAGGAAAAGAAGCTGGTGGGAAGAAGAATGTCAGATGCTTTAATTGCGATCAAGTGGGTCATTTCAAGAACAAGTTCCCAGAGCCACCAAAGGAAGGAAAGGGGTGGGCTTATGCCTTGGAGCCCACAACCGCAAAATCAGTTTCTCAGGAAAAAGGAAAAGTTGTTTTAGGAGGCTCACTGTAGATCCACGGTATGTCTGTTAGCATCCTATTTGATATTGGGGCATCTCATTCTTTTATTTATCCATGTCTAGTAGATAGACTTAACCCAGAACCCTTTTACTTAGTTACTTCCTTAAGGGTTGCTAATCCAATAGGAGGTTATGCAACACTTGGGATGAGGCGTGACCATCTAGAATTTGATTTGTTAGGCCATACCTTTGATTGTTTTTTGCATGTATTTGACTTTGTGGGATTTGGGATTATCTTGGGGATGGATTGGTTGAGTAGGTATGACGCTAGGATATTTTGCCAAGATAGGAAAATATCACTTAGCCATCCAGATTGTAGTGATCATAAAGAACCATAGTTATGAGGTGAATGCTTTACTGGGTGTTATGGAGTTGGGGGATGAGTTGCATCGGGTCTTTGTAGTTAGGGAATTTGCCGATGTGTTTGAACCAGTCCTTGAGCTGCCACCGAAATGAGCTATTGAGTTTCAGATGTTTTTAGTGCCTAGAGCTGAACTGGTGAGTAGACCGCCGAGTAGGATGACACCTATAGAAATGAAAGAACTAAAGGTGAAGTTAGTAGATTTGGAAGGAAAAAGTTTTACTAGGTCGAGTAGTTCACAATAGGGAGCTGCTGCTGTGTTTGCTAAGAAGCCGAACAGATCATTAAGGCTATGTATCGATTATCGTAAGTTGAATGAGAAAACGATAAAGAACCGATATCCATTGTCGAGAATTAACGATTTGTTCGATCAATTGAATGGAGCAAAGGTATTTTCTTAGCTAGATTGGGCGATGGGATTTCGTCAGCTTAGAGTGGCAGAGGATAACATTCCTTTAAAGGTGTTTAGAATGAGATATGCATCGTACAAATGGTTAGTTATGCCATTCGGACTAACTAATTCGCCAGCATTCTTTGTAGATCTGATGAATAAGATTTTTCGAGAACATTTGGATATGTTTGTGTTGGTTTTCATTGATGACATTTTGATATACTCTAAGGACGAGAAGGAACATGAAGTTCATCTCAGAGTCATGCTCGAGATGTTGAGGGAGCATCAGTTGAAGGCTAAATTTATGAAGTGTCATTTTTGAAAGAAGGAAGTGAAGTTCCTTGGTCATGTCGTCTTTGAGAAAGGGTTGTCTATAGATTCGACTAAGATTGAAGCGATGAACAATGGGAAGAGACCCGAGACGGTGACCGAGATAAAGAGTTTCCTTGGATTGGCGGGGTATTATCGGAGATTTATAAAACATTTTTCGTGGATAGCAGCACCGATGACTAAGCTTACACGAAAAGATGTGAAGTTCATGTGGACTGATAAGTGTGAAGAAGCATTCCAGAGCTTGAAACACTTATTGACCCATGCACCGATGTTAGTGGTTCTGAAAGGGAATCAGGATTTAGTTGTTTATACATATGCATGTGGAACAGGATTGGGAGATGTGTTGGTGCAAAGGGTTAAAGTAATTGCTTACTCTTCTAGACAGCTCAAACCACATGAGGTTAGGTATCCAACGCATGACTTGGAGTTAGCTGCTGTTATATTTGCTTTAAAGGTGTGGAGGCATTATCTTTTGGGAGAGCGATTTGAGCTATATACTGACTCTCAGAAGGAGATGAATATGAGACAGCAGAGATGGTTGGAGTTTATTGTTGCCTATGATTTTGGAAATTGAGTACACACCCAGAAAAGGATACATGGTAGCAGATGCACTCAGTCGGAAACATCAGAATGCAGTATTGGCTATGATTACTGAGTGGAAAGACTTGGAAGCGTTATCAGATTGTAGTGTGCGGTTTAGGTCCGAAGTAGGATCGAGTATAGGAAGTACTGTATTGTCTTGTTTAGAAGTTCGACCAGTAATGATTGAGAAGATAGCTTCTAAGCAAGAGGAGGATCCAGTATTGGCTGAGCAGATTAGAAGATTGAAGGAAGGAACGGAGAGCGATGACCTAAAAGATTTCAATCTTGACCATAATGGGTGGTTGAGAAAGAAAGGAAGATTATGTAATCAAAATATAGGAGGTATAAGGAAGGAGGTTTTGGATGAGTGCGATCGTTCGAAGTTCACTATCCACCCGGGAGGAACAAAGATGTATCAGGACATGAAGAGAAATTTCTTTTGGGAAGGTATGAAGCGGGATATTGGATTGTGTGTTAAGCAGTGCTTGAGTTGCCAACAAGCAAAGGCTGAACACCAGAAGCCAAGTGGATTGCTTCAACCGTTAGAAGTTCCGTTATGGAAATGGGATTCAATCTCCATGGAATTTATTGATGGGTTGTTGAGATCTAGAAGGGGAACGAAAGCATATGGGACATAGTAGATAGACTGACTAAGAGTGCCCATTTTATTCTAGTAAAGTAAACTAGAACGGCACCCGATTTGGCGAAGTTATTCATGAAGAATGTGGTTAGACTGCACATGATTCCTAGTAGTATTGTCAGTGATAGAGATTCTTTATTTACTAGTGAGTTCTGGAAAAGTCTACAAGAAGCATTAGGAACCAAGCTCAACATGAGTACCGCTTACCATCCACAGACAGATGAGCAAACGAAAAGAGTTAACAAAGTCTTGGAAGATTTGTTAAGAGCTTGTATATTAGATTTTAGGGGATCATGGGAAGACCATCTTCATCTAGTCGAGTTCTTGTATAACAATAGTTATCAGACTAGTATTGGGATAGCACCGTTTGAAGCATTGTATGGAAGACCTTGCAAGTCTCCCTTATGTTAGTTAGAGACCGAGAATAGATTAGTTCTTGGTCCGGATTTAGTGAAGGAAGCTGCAGAAAAGATTAAGTTGATTCGAACTAGGATGAAGGAAGATCAATTTAGGCAGAAAAGTTATGCAGATAAAAGAAGGAAGAATTTGGAATTTTCTGTCGGAGATTATGTGTTTGTTAAGGTTTCACCGATGAAAGGTGTAATCAGATTTGGGAAGTCAGAGAAGTTAGCACCTAGGTTCATTAGTCCATTTTATATTATTGAGTGGATCGAAAAACTCGCTTATAAAGTGGAGTTACCGAGTAGTTTGGTTGGAGTCCACAATGTCTTCCATGTTTCTCATCTTAGGAAATGTGTTAGAGACCCGGAGACTACTATAGCACCTACATGATTAGAAGAGTTACTAGTAGAACCAGATTTGACTATAGTTAGGAAACCGATTCAGATTGTGGCTAGAAGATGAGAAGAAATTGAGGAACAAGACAGTTAAGTTAGTAAAGGTCGAGTGGAGTAATTATGCTAGAGACTGTACTTGTGAAGTGCAGAGCAAGATTAGAGACTCTTACCCAGATTTATTTGATGGTATGTTTTACCTCTGATTGTTTTGTTGTGTACCTTATCGTAAATTTTAAGGACGAAATTCTTTAAGGCGAGGAGTCTGTAACACCCCATATATTTTATAACCTTATTTAAGATATTTAATGGGTTAAATTAAATTAGAGATTGTGAAGATTAATAGGTTGAGATTTGATTAGTTAGAGGTAGCCGTGCTATGATTAAGTGGGTTAACTAAAATAAAATAACACTAGGTAATGTGTTAGGAAATGAGAAGGGTATTTTGGGAAATAGCAAAACATTATACCCTAAACCCTTAAGGAATGGGTGACTCACGTTCATTATTCTCATTTCATTAAAAACGAAAATAGCTAAGGCCGACCACCATTTCCAATATCAAGAGAAGAAGTAAAGCTAAGATTCAAGAGGAAAGAAGAAATCAACTAATTCAACACTCAAAAATCTCATCTATAATCTCTAAAGCTAAGGTGAATAATTATTACATCCCTAATACTTTTAGTTTTCGGTTTTGTGGTAAGATCTGAAATGCTTTTGCTATAATATTACCATGTTGGATGTTTTAAGATATATATTTATTGTTGGTGAATTTATAAATGTTTATTCATGTTTTATGATATGTTTACCACAAAAACTCTATTTGATGACATCCAAAAACTCTATATGATATGTTTTAAGAGATGATTTTTGATTTTCATAATTTTCCAATTTATTATGGATTTTGTATGAATTTTCGAATAAAGGAAATTGTTTATTGGGTTTTAAATTATTTTCGGCTGAAATAATAAGTGTTTCGGTTTGAGATTTTAATATGTTAGGCAAGATATTAAAATACATTTTCTAGAATTTTTCCAGAATTTTCCTAAGTCATTTGAGGGATATATAAAATTATTTAAGGTATGGGACTTAAATGTTTTATATATATTTATAAAGGAGAAGGGGCATTTTGCAAAATAAAATGATTTATAAATTCTGGTAACTGCGGCAGCAAAATTCTGAAAAGTATTTTATTGACTAATGAAAATTTGACAAACAAAGGCAGGTTGGTTGAAAAGTTTCCTTTTTAAGTTTAAAAACAATAATCACTCTTTTTCCATGTTTCAGCCCATACGGCAGTATACCTTCCGCCCCAGACCTTTCGTCTCAGTCGAAGGGTTAGCTTTCGATAAGGTTAAAGTTCAATGCATAAGGTATCAAGTAATTGGTATGTAATGAATTGAATATAGCCAAAAGGTTTTAAGCGGAAAGGTTGATGGCCTAAAAGGTTGAAATATAATTGTCTTATAAGTGAAAAGCTTTCGCCTGCTTTGCTTTCGAATTTGAGCTTTCGACTTGGTCACTTCCGGCCAGGTCAAGTTACCTAAAAGAAAAGACTTTAAAACCTTCTAATGTATTCGATAGGTTGTAGCTGCTACCTCCATTAATTTTTTTGAAACCTTCCGGCACAGCCGAAGGGTTTTAACTGCTTTTATAAAGGTTTTACTTTGAACCTTCCGACCCAGTCGAAATGTTTACCTGTTTTTAAAACTAGCCATTTCTCCAATGCTTTCGGAGGGAAGCTTTCGACTTAGGTGGTTACCCTTGTTTTGTGAAATATAACCAAAGGTTTTCGAAAGGTTATTTAGACATTTTCGAAAGGTTGTTTATATAAAGACAAAAGGTTTTAAAAGAAGGTTTCCAGATTGTTTTAAGTTGAACCTAGTATGCCTACGAAGGATTTTTGTTTTAAAAGGTTTTATGTATTTGAAGGGTTCTGTTTCGAAAGGTTTATTAGAAGTTTTTGAAAGGTTTTTGAAGGAAGGTTTTCCAAAGGTTTTTCTAAGGCAATGACTTAAAGTGATTTTAAAGAAGGATGTCTAAGGTTTATAACTTCCGAAAGGATTTCTTTGAATAAATTTGAAAGGTTTTAGAGACGATTTCGAAAGGTTTAAACTTGGATTTTGAAGAAGGTAGTTTCAAAGTATGGAAAGAGATTCTTTCAAATGGTAAAGTGTTTTCATCAACTAAGTTTTGAGAAAAGGATATATATCTAACATGGTAATATTATTTGAGTAAAGTATAAAGACTTATTTCTTTTCCTTGTTTGAAGTTTGATTTAAAGGTTTAAATCATTTTGAAGTTGTTTTCAAGGAAAATTATGGGAGGGGATCCTTAAGTATAGATGACTTAGATATTAGAAAACCAGATGAGACTAGTATGGGGTCGCGCCCTATACATTAGCTTGTAGTCCCAACTAATTGTTGTCCAAAATTCCAGTGTGTAGGGCTTGATCACATGTAGACTAAAATTACGATTACACACCGAAAGGAATACATGTTGTATACAGATAGGTTACTGGTAAGCCCAGAAAACCATTAGGCTCGGGAGAACCTGGGAGATGATTAAGTTAGGGACATACCATCCAAAAGGGAGATATTTAACAGATAGTTTAGGACAGACCGTCCTGATGGGAAATGTTAAATAGATGGATAAGGATAGATAATCCTAAATCTGAATATCTAACAGATGTTAGGTAAATTTTGATTTTGTTGTCTGGTAGGCCCTAGTCAGCCAAATGTTAAAAGTAATTTGTATTGAACGGGTAGTTCATTATTACCTGATATTTATGTTGGTTTACATAATGTTTATTTTGTAGAATTTAACCATTGTGGATGTAGGTGCATAGTGTATGGTTATAAGAAAGGATTTGAAAAGATATGTTTTAAAAAAGATGTTAGTGAGAGGAAACTCGTTCCGCTAAGTGGCATGGTCTCACTTAACATAATTAAACCAGGATGTATAGTATTATTCATATCAGGCCTTATGTATGACTCAAAGTTTTTGTTTTCCCTTTAAACTCTCGGGTACTCAAAATCAATTTGAGTAGGTTGAGAGGTTAAGGATCTTTTTAGGTTTTTAGAAAGTTGACGAATAAGCTACCAGAGGATGCTAGAGGCAACGTATAGCTATTTAGGATTTGCTGCTTTTATTTATGTTTAGATGATTTTCCGCTGTGTTATGATGTATTAGGTCATATATGACCATTTGACTCTAATCAATTGAGGGGGTATCTTCATATACCGCTCTCGACATAATTTGTAATAACTATATTTAATCTGTGCCTGGGAAAACGTTTTGGGTTATGTGACGTGAATGTGGAACAAATTTTATTTGGAAATGTAATGAAGTAATCTGTCATTTTGGAAATCCGTGTTTTGTTTCATATTCAAGTGTTTCTGATATTATTGATACCATTAGCATAGCCGTATTTAGTCGCCGGAAGCTAATACTATAGATGACTGCAGCATCTATAGCACTTAGTTTTGGGCCTCTAGATAGGGGATGTTACAGCTCCTTCGGATATGATTAACAAGCCTGCGTGGAAGGAAATGATTAGTCAATATAAATCGAAAGGAAAGAAGAACAAAAAAGTAAAGCGAGTGGCCTAACCCAATGGCTCGAAAAATAGGGGAAATAATTCTAATATCATTTAATGACGTTCCTTGTTTAGAATGTTAGGGGATTAAATTCCCCAACTAGGAAATGTGATGTCATTGAACATGTTATAAATGGAACCTTTCATTATTGTCCTTTTGGAACACAAATTTAGCTTGGAAAACTTAAATTCTTTTGTTAAAAGCTTCGGACCTAACTGGTATTTGTAACGACCCCGAATTTTAGTTATCTGAAATTGGAATATTTAATTGATTTTAAATATTGAAAAGTTAATTTTATAAATTAAATAAGTTGAATTTTGAATATAAACGATTTATTAAATAATTTAATTGTTGAATTTAATAATTGAAATCGTGTAAATAATTGAATCTTGGGATTTAAGCTGGATAAAAATAACTTTAAAGCTTATTTAAATTTTATTTAATAAGAATGAGATAATAAAACCCTTAAATTGGATTTAAAAGTGATTTAACTAATTTTGAAGATAACTCGTTTTAATTAACATACAAAAATAGCCTTTTGGGGGCACTGTATCGGATTTTGGTGAAATTAGTTTCATTGGATCCGTTATAATGAGTTATAATTCCCCATCAAATTTCATGGTGATCAGATGTATCATTTAGCCATGCAAGATCGAAACGCGTAGAATTTAATATTGAAAATTTAATATAATTGTTTGTACCAAAAATGGGCACAACACTCTTCGGAAGTTTTTGAAGAGATAAAAGTGAAGAATGAAAATTGAAAATGAGGATTATCTAACAAAAACTCCAAATAACGGAAAGTAAATTGCACATAAGACAACAATTTAGAGTGGTTCGGCGTTTCGCCTACGTCCACTATGAAGATTGATGATTTTATTGCTCGATGCTTGAAGATTACAATTTCTTATAGTGTAATACAACAGATTTTATGATTTAAGTCTGAATCAAGGTAGCAATGGTGATCTGGAGTAAATCTAGCAGGGTTTGGGCATTCTTTAGCTCTCAAAATTGTCCGATCCCTTTTCTGAATGACCAGGGGCTCTATTTATAGGTGTGGGAGGCTGATATTTTGCCTAAATTTCGGGAGACCACTTCTGGCACGTGATGGGGCCCAAGCGTCCACCTTCAGGAAATCTGGGCCCACTTTGGGATCGATTCAAAGTGCGTTCGAATCGATCAAGAAAACGTCCAATCGAGCTGAAATTTAGTGTGGACATTCTTCAACATGTGCACAAGCTTCTGTGAAAATTTCATAACATTTGGACTTGTAGATCTCAAGATATGGTCGATTCGAAATTGCGTTCTCTGAATTGCTTGCCTCGTTCGAATCGATTCATTCGAATCGATCGCTTCGAATCGATGGCAGAGCGTGCTTCTGTGATGACGTGGAGCGCGTACTTCGCATCGATCCGATTTTTTCGCCAGTTTGATCGAGTCGTCCCGGAGACTTCGCCGCTGTGACTCGATGGATTCGAAGGCATCATTCATGCATAGAGTCGATCATAAGATTTTCGTTCGTATCGATCGTAATGCGCTCCAGTCGATCGATACGAAATTATTGTAGTAGGATGGATTCGAAGCAAGGCATCTTGATGGATTTGGAAGACTTCAAGCCGATGGGTTCGAACAGGACTTTACTTGGAGGATACGAGCAATGGTTAACTAATGGATATGGAATGTGGCCACATTGATGGATACAAACTAGGAGACTGTGATCGATTCGAAATCGACAAGTGTTGATGGATACGAACGAGAAGCCACCTGATGGATTCGAACATGGGCTTCTTCTGTGGATTCGAATTATGGGATATCTCCTTTATTTCGATTCGATCATAACTCAAGCATACGAGGTCAGATTGACTTGAAACTTGGAATGTTCGCTCTCATTGCTTTGCTTGTCGTGTCTTATCAATCGTGGCTCGATCCGGACTCGGATAAAATTCATCGATATCTCTGACAATCGATACTTTGTCTTTAGTTAGTCCCTTTGTATCTCGGCCTTGCCAAAAGGCGGGATAACATTTGCCCCCCAAAGTACGTCTTGTGTAAACATGGCGTGCTTTGAAAAGCTGCAGTCTTTCATGCTGAATATTTCTGTTCAATTGGTTGCTTGACAGTCGTCTTTTAGTCGTTTTGTTGTAGTCTTCTTTTAAACAAATGTTCAACCAGCGTGCTTTGCTTTGATAGACACGAAAATCTTTGATGGATATGAAATCCTGATTCGAATCGATGAGTTCTTGTTGCTGTGGGTCGAGTTTCGATGGATTCGAATCGATAATCTCGAATTGATGGAGTCGAGTGTTTTTTTAGGCTATCTTCATTTTGTATTTCGTATCGATGAACCCAGAGCATATGGGATGGAGTCGAATCGATGGATATGACATGTGGTCTCAAACTGGTGGATGCCGATGTTTTCTTCAATTCGATGGAGGCAAAAAAGTCGATGGATTTGAGTAGAACACTTCGAATCGGTCTGTGGTTTTGACTGGTTGCGAGCGGTCACATAGACCGGGAGGTGAATCGACCCAGTTGCCTTCTGAGTTACATATAAATACTGGGTACCTCGGCATTTTTTTTACTTTTCACTATAGCTTTCTTGCGCGATCGAATCGATCTTAGATCTCAAGAACAAAGACGAACACACTGCTCTTTCCCTCGAATCGACCCAACGTCTAACTCCTCCGATCCAATTACACATTTAGGTAGATAACCAATTATGCATTCGTAGTTCTAAGATTTGAAATTCCCCCTGTTTCCATTCGTGTTCGTATCGATCTTGATGGAGTCGAAATCAGGGATGACACCAAGAAAGGTTGAACGAAGGAGAAGTATGGGAGAGAAAGTCAGAGCCTTCCCTTCGTGTCGATTTGGAATGATGGCAATCGAATCGATCTGGGAGATGAGATTTTTCCATGGCTATCGTATCGATCTGGGTGTACGAAGTGGAGGTTTGTGGGTCGAATCGATCATAGGTGGTGTGTCCTCGTATCGATCCATAACGATCGATACGTGGAGTTGCCCCTAGGCGATCGATTCGAAGGTTTTGTGCTTACGATCGATACGAAGCCTAGGTTACTTAGCCATTTCAAAGTTTTATTTCCGGAGATCGATTCGAAGGCCAGACTGCTGATGGACACGAAGTTTGAAGGTTCTTGATCGATTCGAGAGTTTGGTCGTGATCGATTTGAATTGTATCGATTCGACTAAGACCGACTCGAAACAATGCCCCTCTAATCGATTCGAAATTTTTGATTCCAACCTTGATCGATGCGAATAAGTCTTCATGGATACGAAAATTTCACATAATTAATGGCACGATTCCGACGAGCTTCATCTTCGCATATCTAGACTGAACTTGCTAAACTGCATACTTGACTGCCCTCCGAAGCTCGTCGATGGAAATGTATCTTGACAAAACAAACTCCAACTTGACTCGAATTTTATGTGTTTGGACGGTATGGTTGTGACGGTCAGCGATGACGGTCACTCCGACTGGGTTTTCGAACTTCTTGTTGTTCTCATATTTTCTTCAACTATGCTAAATTTCCTAAGTATTGGCCGCACTGCACTGCACAACACACACTTTACACGGGGAAATGAACGGGTTTTTTCATTTGCTTAACGTTACTTTCTGATGAGTTAGTCAGTGATGGAATCTTCGAGCTCTCAACAGCAGGAGATTCAGAGTTCTTCCCCTCCGGTCCTAGAAATTCCAGACATCCCAGCGGAGATAGTAGATCCAGCTCCTGACGAGTTGCAAGATGCTATATTTATTGAGGACTCTATAGACTCCGTCCAATCCAATATTTCTGAAAACTTGTTGGGCAGGATATGCACAAGACATAACATTTCTTTGGACGATGTGCTATTGCCGGGATCTAGCGACAGACCTCACTGTCCGCCCGAAGGGTACACCGCCTTTTATCGCCATGCTTGTGCGGCTGGAGCACTCCCTCCATTCAATCAATACATTAGGGAGATGTTATCATTTCTTGGAATCGCTCCCTCTCAATTACACCCCAACGGGCACGCGCTACTGAACAGTGCGTTCATTGTATTTATGGAACATCTCTTCCGCCCACCAAGGCCAACGGAAATCAGATATCTATTTAATTTCAAGAGCAGAGGCGATAGTCCATCCTTTATGTTTTTGGAGGCAGTCAGGAACTGCCAAGTCATAACCGGAGCTTGGACCAGACTTAGCTACTTCAAGAACGAATGGTTTTATATCCGGTGTCCTCCAGGTTTTGCCAGGCGGTGGCTGTCTAGGCGTAAGTATCATAACCCGTCGATGATTTCCTTGACTAATGGCTTTTCAAATCTGGTATTGACACCCTACTCTTCTTACAGCCATTATCTCCAGACCCGACGGCGGGTATTACAAGGGCATGGTTCGGAGCCTTCAAGAGGTCCCAAGCAATTTGAGGCACATCGACTTGGTGTTGACCGACTATAACTTAAGAGCTCTTGGCTTGATTGAAGTAAATCATAGCATAGTTACCGAAGGGATGCTAAGGCCCGTTCCAAAGAATAAGAAAAAGAAGAAGAAGAAAATGGCGAAGAAAACGCTCGAAGTTGTGATAACCGAAGTGAGCGACGAAGAAAGGACTCACACAGATGTTGAGCCGGTGGCTGATTTTTCGGGCAATTTCGAAGAATTGGGAGAGAGACGAAAAAGCAAGACTGTCGTTTCCAAAAAACTTAAATCTAAGGGATGGAAGTCTGTAGATGTGTCTCCTCCCACTCCCGGAATCATATTTCCGAGGCCGCCCCTTCTCAATCAAGAGATACCTTCGAAGGGCTTGGTGATATTCCCATCCCGGATTACATATCAATTCATCACAATCCCGGGTTGGAAGAATTCCGAGATGTTTTAAATATGAGCGAGCCCTTTCCTTTTAGTGCGGTCAACACTTCCGGTTGGTCAGGGGGTTTACACATTTACACACACTTCCACAGCACTACATGATTTCCGCATATTGGACATTACTTTTGTAGGATGCTAAACTGCGGTTCCTTCTTATCGCAGGTGAGATGTCAGGTCGTGGATCCACTTTGGATAGGCTCCGCAATGTTCGCCGATCTTCCTCATATTATGAGTCCCGTTGGAGGGAATCAGATAGGGATCACGGACGAGGCTATACCAGCTAGGAGCGCTATGATAGAGATCGAGATTATTGGTGTGGCCATTCTGGTCAAGATCCTACTGACAAAGATAGAGGCCATCAGTATCGATCGCGATCTCGTTCTCCTCCGCCTCCTAGGGCCCCTGTAGATCCTCCCGAGTCTTCGCAGCAACAACAGCCTTCTCAATCTTCAAGGCCCGAAACTCAGCGGCAAAGAGTTGAACCACAGACAGCTGCTATTGTTGAACAGGCTCCGGCAGAACTGACGAGTGAAGTAGCCATCAAGCTTGCTCAGATGAAAAAGGATTTTCCAGAAATTTGTCTGGATGCGTATGTCTTCCCTCCCCATCTCAAGAGGATTCCTCCGGATGCCGAGAATATCGCGCATGATTATATTCGTGATTTTTATGCTCAATTCAAGGAGTGGTACAAGGCAGCTGTGAAAGCTTCAAAAGTAGCTTTTGACCGGGCCAAAATTATTGAGAAACGCGATGCTGACCTTGTCCAGAAAGATCGCATCATCCAGGTTCTCCAATCAGAGGTCGAGTCATCTCGAAGCTCGGAAATTCAGACGCTCAAAAAGCATGACGAGGCTGTGGCGAAGATGGCAAGGATGCAGCAGGCACATTGTGCCTTAGTAGAAGGGATGGGCCATCGTTATACCACGGTTGTAGCGAACGGGACACCGCCGTTAAAGAGTTGAATGAGCTTAAATTCAAATTCGCCGAAATGGTGAACGAAAAAGATGATGCAAACATCACTGCTCAGGAGGCATGCGATCAAGCTGTATCACTCCGAGCTGAACTTCGTGCGGCGGTGGCAAAGACTAAGTCCGTGGAGGCAGAAGCCGAGGAAAAGATCACGGCGGAGCAGTCCAGGATGGAAGCTGATTTTGATGATCTCCTGGTCACATACAACGCCAATGTGCTGGAGCACAGAAATTTATCTTGGCTCGGAGATTATTCTATGCTTTTATACAACGCCTGGACTAGGCTGGTGGAGGAAAAGAAAGCAGCGCGTCCAGACGAAGCACTGGATGATTTTGAACTTGAGACGCGCTTGCTCACTGAGGAGGAGAGGAAGGTTCTCCACGAGGCAATGATTTCCGTGGAGAAGGAGAGGCTTGGTGCTCGACAGATGGAGACCGGTGAGGGCTCGGGGGTTGAGCATCGTGAAACAAGTGCTGAAGTGCCCATTTTGACGATGCCCGAAGCCACTGCCGCGGTGGATCTCCAGCCTGTCCCTGCTTATAATCCGGATCAGCCGCAGTTGTCTCCCATCAAAGCATCTGTCCCTGCACCTGCCCACACCCCGAGTCATACTAAGGAATGTATTTGAACGCCTCCCGTATATACTTAGTGTGGTGAGTCTGAAGCAATTCATTTAGCTAACAATCTTCGCTTTTTCACATTCAGTGACTGAGGCTGTTATCTCTGTGCCTCCTACATCTCAAGTCCTTTATCAAACGCAGGAGGCCATTATTACCGAGGCGATCATGACAGCTACCGTGGTCGGCTAAGGGGGAGAATCGAGCATGTTATCTTTCGATGCACAGATGATTGAGGAACTTCTTAATCAACCCAATGATTCCTTCGCAGATCCATCTTTCGCCATAAGCGGGGCTACTCAAGCTATTAGCTCCTTTATGCCAGCCACAAGCACGTCCTGCGCGGCCCAAGCATCTCGTGCGGATGATATTCTTGCCGAGATCGATGCTGAGATGGCGGCCGTGACAGCAGGTAGTATTTCGGGGGGTGGCATGGCACGGTCTGGCCCAGCTCCATTGATGATGATATCGCCAGGTGGCACTGTGGTTATTGCAAGTGCTCCTGCTCAACTTCCTGTTATAGCTCTTATGCCTCCAGTTCCATCCTCCAAGAGAATTTATGTCGCTTCAAGCTCCGAGGAGGATGTTGACATTATGCCGCAATCGGAGGACAAAATGGAGAAGAGCAAAAGATTGCGAAGGAAGTCGGGTAGCGGATCCAGCGGGACTACCTCGAAAAAGAAACCGAGGAAGAAGAAAGATTGAGCGCTTCTTCAGTTTGCTTTGTCATATTCGGGGGTAGCATTTCGTTTTGTCTTTTTGGTTTTCTGTAGCCGTGTATAGATGCGGGCTCGGCCCCCGCTAGTATGAATTTTTTGAATTAGCTTGTAATTGGATTCCTTTTATTGATAATTTAAATGAAAGCATATTCTCTTTAGTCTTCAATTCAATATTTGTTCTGGTTCTGCCCCCAGTTTTGGGGATAAGCCGTAATAGGCGTTGTGCGATATTATCCACGGGTTAGAGTTAACATCCATACTTCGAGGATTTTATAAAGTCTATACTCCGTCTCGCACTCTGGGAGGACGGTGTTGACGTATGCTTATATTCCGTCTCGCACTCTGGGAGGATGAAGTTGAGCAAAGTTTATACTCCGTCTCGCACTCTGGGAGTACGGAGTTGTTTAATGTTTATACTCCGTCTCGCACTCTGGGAATACGGAGTTAACGTATGTTTATACTCCGTCTCGCACTCTGGGAGTACGGAGTTATCGTATGTTTATACTCCGTCTCGCACTCTGGGAGTACGGAGTTAACGTATGTTTATACTCTGTCTCGCACTCTGGGAGTACGGAGTTGGTTGATTATACTCCGCTTTGCACTCTGGGAATACGGAGTTGGACGTTTATACTCCACTTCGCACTTCGGGAATATGGAGTTGGCCGACAAACGGTCAGTCACGTTTGTTTGGGTACTTGGCCTACATTCGCACTCTGGGAATGGTGGATTAATCAAGATCGTGGATGGTTGACTCGCATCCACCCTGAGTCGACAAGCGAGGTCGTTAGATAGACGTGTCCGTCCTCCTCAGGCTTGTTTAAGGTACAGCCGAAGTCGTAAGGTGGATGAGTCCATCCTCTTCGGAATTGTATTTAATCGGAATGCAGTCGAGGTCGTTAGATGAACGGGTCAACCCTCCTCAAGACCGTATTCGTTTAGTATTCATATTCCGACTCACACTCCGGGAGCTTGGGAATAGTCATAGGATTGTCCTGTATCAATCCTATTTATTATTGGTGTAATGACTTGCCCCCGAGCTCGGGTTTTGCTTAGCGAGTGGCCGGTCGTATCACAGCCACTCCCTACTTGAATAAATTCCACTACATGATGGGATTTAGCTCTCCGTGCGTCGTGATGTCGTACATTGTATTCAATGAATCACAGCTATGGCTCGAAGAAATGGCATTTTATTGCTGAAATAAGAAAATATGGCAAAGTCAGTTGCTTTATTACAAGCTCTAATTTCGAAATGCAGAAACAAATTTTAAAATGGAATTTAAACTAAATAGATAAACATAGCTTGTTATTTGCAGTAGCGATGAAAACTTTTGCTACTCCAGGCCCTTGGTAAAGTTATACCATCAACGGTTGCTAACTTAAATTTGCCATCCAAGAGCTTTCGCTTAATTTCGTGCGACCTTCTCCACGTCGATCTCATGTGTGGGAGTGCCGGATAATCTTTTTTGGTGACAAGCTTACCGAGTTTAAAAGCTTTAAGTCGGTCCTTGGCATTGCATAATCGGGCGACTTGATTTCGGCGTATGATCGTTCTCAAGTTAACCTGGTCGCCCTGGACGACCCCAACTCCATTGACGGTAGGGAACTTTAAAGTTAAGCACCATGAGGCAATTACGGCCCTGAATTCAGCAAGGGCAGGTCGACCTAAAAAGGCGTTGTGTGGCGAGTCTATATCCAACACAACAAACTATAATGTCCGAATCTTCCTACGTTCTCTGGCTCCCAACTCAACTGGTAACTCCACCATCCCAACAGGTATGGTGGCGCTACCGTTGAATCCATGGAGATGAGTTTGGCAAGGTTTTAGATCCCTGGCTTTTGCCTTCATTTGATTGTAAGCATGCATAAACAGGATATTCACAGAGCTCCCACTGTCAATTAGGATCCTCTTCATCCATATCGGACCTACTTGAGTTGATATCACAAGTGGGTCAATAGTCGGGCTTCCGATGTTGTCAACATCGCTGTCTCGGAAAATGATGTCGTTAGTCATCATTCCTTTTCGCTTGGTTGAAGGTCTATCGTCCAAGTTACCATCATACTCGAAGTTCGCACGCTTAACTAAGTTGTTATATGATTCCATTTCCTCCCAGCTTTGACCCGCTGGATGAGGACCACCACTTACAGCATTAATTACCAATCTTCCTCCGACGCGAGCTGGTTCTTCCTGTCTTTCTTGATCCTGTGCATGATTTCGGTTTGAGGGGCCCGCACCACCGGACTGCGGTGCCCGCACAAACTGGTCTAACTTTCTCTCCCTGATCAACTTCTCAATGAGGTCCTGCAAATGCCGACACTCATTGGTATTGTGGCCATAACTCTCGTGAAATCTACAAAACTTCCCTGTTTGAATCTGCCTCTCCGACGATTGCTTCGGAGCAGGCTTCTTATATTGCACAGTGTTGCAAGTTTGTAGGTATACGTTTTCCAATGACGTATTCAACGGCGTGTAATTATCAAACATTGGAGCCCTACGCCGTGGACCTCGGTTCTGATCTCTTTTCTTATTCTGACCATTATTACCTCCTGGCTGGGTTTGTTTGTTCTGTATATTTAACTGAACTTTTCCAGAACTCTCACCGGACTGCTTAACTGCTACGTTACTTTGTATTCCTTCACTTCTGGGCCTCGCATCGTCCTGCTTCCTAGACTGTTTCGCGTCCTCTTGCCGTAAGAATTGAGCGGCTTTGGAGTAGAAACGGTCCAACGATGCGGGTGGTTTCCCAGCTAACCAATTTCCAAACTCAGAATCGGGGTCGATCCCTTTGGTTAATGCCATCAAAATCGAGTTATCGTTAGGATTACTAATCTCCACACATGCTGCATGGAATCTCTCTAAATAACGCCTGAGTGTCTCTCCATGAGCTTGAGTGACACTAGATAGGGTGTTAATGTCTTTAGGTCTAGCAATATGCATACAGAACTGTTCGACAAATTTCTTAGCCAGTTGATCGAACGAAGAGATAGATCTCAGTGGCAACCTTGTAAACCACATTGTTGCGATTCCTCCTAGAGAGATGGGGAAACTTCGGCACTTTACTGCATCATTAGCCCTTGCGGTGCTCATTGACCACTCATATTTCAAAATATGTTGATTGGGATCGGAATTTCCTTCGTACATAGGGAGAGTTGGCATTCTGAATCGCCGAGGAGGATCAACGTATAATATCTCATCCGTGAAAGGGGTATGACTACGAGAGATTCCCCAATCGTCATTGGTAAGGCCCTGGCTTTCGCGAATCATCTGACGTACCATAGTTGAAATATCGAGCATCATTACATTTTGTGCATGCTGAGCTAAGGTGCGGTCGGGTTCCACAGCGCGAGTTTGGACCGGGCACTGTCGACGGTCCATGTTTCGCCTCCTTGGCTCAACGTCTTCCGGGACGTATGGTTTAGGAGTACGCCCACACTGATGATTATCCAGATCTGAAAGATTTCGGGTATCAACCCTTGTTTCTACCATGGTAGTTGTGGCGCGATTGTCCATGGTATATTGTGGAGTAGGGCCTCCTCGTGTTGAGGGCCCAGTTTGGAAGCTGGTCGACGGCCCTGTCCTCAACTGTCCAACGGTCAAGGCAGGTTGATATCCGGTAGTTTGTGCGTGACTCCCGTCTAATCGGGGACGGGTAGATCTGTGGTGATAATCAGACGAGGCGGAACTTTCAGTAGACGAGCGGGAAATATCTTCCCTCCTGGACCTTCTGCGGCTTTGGCGTTTTAATTGGTTGGTCAATTCAATATTAGCGCGCAACTGTTCGGCCAAATGTTGCCGACTCTGAGTCAGTTCTTGGAGCAACACTTGGAACTCTTGTTTGGTGACTGGCCCAGACGGATCTGAGTGAGCAGTGTTGTCTTGATTGGATGGCTGCTGTGTAGGATTTGATCTATCCCGACCTTCTTGATCAGCGGCTGTAGAGGCAGTTCTTGTGCTAACTATCTTCAATGGTGGATTCCTTTCCTAGACTTTATGCAAATCTGAATAGAATAGAAGGATCCTGGATTAGAGATCTGGATCTTCCACTTGGATTTATGCAATCCGGTATCGATGGTAGATCCAAGGAGCAAGAGAAAAAACTGGTTTTTTCTCAGTGAAAGCACCAAAGTGTTTGTACCAAAAATGGGCACAACACTCTTCGGAAGTTTTTGAAGAGATAAAAGTGAAGAATGAAAATTGAAAATGAGGATTATCTAACAAAAACTCCAAATAATGGAAAGTAAATTGCACAGAAGACAACAATTTAGAGTGGTTCGGCGTTTCGCCTACGTTCACTATGAAGTTTGATGATTTTATTGCTCGATGCTTGAAGATTACAATTTCTTATAGTGTAATACAACAGATTTTATGATTTAAGTCTGAATCTAAGGCAGCAATGGTGATCTGGAGTAAATCTAGCAGGGGACGTCTAGGCGTTCTTTAGCTCTCAAAATTGTCCGATCCCTTTTCTGAATGACCAGGGGCTCTATTTATAGGTGTGAGAGGCTGATATTTCGCCTAAATTTCGGGAGACCACTTCTGGCACGTTATGGGCCCAAGCGTCCGCCTTCAGGAAATCTGGGCCCACTTTGGGATCGATTCGAAGTGCGTTTGAATCGATCAAGAAAACGTCCAATCGAGCTGAAATTTGGTGTGGACATTCTTTAACGTGTGCACAAGCTTCTGTGAAAATTTCATAACATTTGGACTTGTAGATCTCAAGATATGGTCGATTCGAAATTGCGTTCTCTGAATTGCTTGCCTCGTTCGAATCGATTCATTCAAATTGATCGCTTCGAATCGATGGCAGAGCATGCTTCTGTGATGACGTGGAGCGCGAACTTTGCATCGATCCGCTTTTTTCGCCAGTTTGATCGAGTCATCCCGGAGACTTCGCCGCTGTGACTCGATGGATTCGAAGGCGTCATTCATGCATGGATTCGATCATAAGATTTTCGTTCATATCGATCGTGATGCGCTCCAGTCGATCGATACGAAATTGTTGTAGTAGGATGGATTCGAAGCAAGGCATCTTGATGGATTTGGAAGACTTCAAGCCGATGGGTTCGAACAGGACTTTACTTGGAGGATACGAGCAATGGTTAACTAATGGATATGGAATGTGGCCACATTGATGGATACGAACTAGGAGACTGTGATCGATTCGAAATCGACAAGTGTTGATGGATACGAACGAGAAGCCACCTGATGGATTTGAACATGGGCTTCTTCTATGGATTCGAATTATGGGATATCTCCTTTATTTCGATTCGATCATAACTCAAGCATACGAGGTCAGATTGACTTGAAACTTGGAATGTTCACACTCCTTGCTTTGCTTGTCGTGTATTATCAATCGTGGCTTGATCTGGACTCGGATAAAATTCATCGATATCTCTGACAATCAATACTATGTCTTTAGTCAGTCCCTTGGTATCTCGTCCATGCCAAAAGGCGGGATAATAATAATAATTGGGTTCAAAAAACTATCTTCTACATACGATCGAATTATACCTCGACACTAGTTCCATTGCATTCGGAATAGTGGTATAACATATAGAATGCTAGGCGGTACATCTCGATTGGGTTTCGAAATTATATAGCTTGATATATTAAATTTAAATAATAAAAATATATTGATTTGAACATACATCTGCCATGCACCATCACCATCTGATCAGACCATACTCTGTACACAAGCCCATCCCCATCTTCCATGCTCCATCACCATTAGCCCATACCCCATCATCATCTAGGCCGTGAATATATACCTACATCATGAGACAGAGAAGCCTACGTCTTCATTTTTTCATCTCCTGTAAATATTCAGGACTTAGAAAAATAAACCTCCCATTTATTCAAAAATCAACAACTTCAAATTCGATCATAATTAACTCGAGCGATCAACATAAAACATGTGGATAATCCTCTATAGTATTTTTAAAAATTGATGGATCGAGATTTCGTTGAGAAACGTTCAAGTTATCGTCAATAATCAGTAAGGGGGAAAATATTGTCGGAAACTTCGAAAAATGATTTCTCATGATCCGCTTAGAATTACTCAACGCCGTAAGCATCATTGAGTTCGTATCGAAGAGTAGTATTTTTTGTGTGAATTCGGCATGATTTGGTTTCGATGATTGATGATGGTGGCGAACTAGGGTTGAGCTTTGAGGTGCGTATGGTCGTCGATCCGACATTTGGAGCTTTGTTTTGGATTCGTGGGGGCGTCGTGCATCTTGTCGTCGATTTTAGAGAATTTCGGTGCCAAAACACATCACGACATTGAACGACCTGACGCGTTTGGAAGGAGTGAGGTTCGGGTTGGGTTTTTAACGACGCATGCAGAGGGGATGTCGTGGTGAGGGATGGGTGTGGTTTGCGGAGGGGGAGTGTTTGGCGAAGTCAGATTCGAAATTTTTTGAGTGATGGTCATTTTGGGTTGCACGGCCGTGCACCTATGCATGCATAGGCATGGGTTGGAATGAGGAAGCAAGATTGGGAAGAAAAGGAATAGGGGTATTTTTGTAAATAATTAGAAATTTTGTTATTAATTTATTTAATTAAATCGACAAATTTGAAATTTAATAACTCTCTCATACGAGGTCCAATCGAGGCGTGGATTTTCGTGTTGTGCTCGTAGTGACGATAGCTTCGCAATGCAACTAGTTTGGATGAATTTGGGGACAGTTGAAATTCGAGCTAAAATCGGACGTCGTTCAACTTTTGTTCCAAATTGGAACGCATAGGCGACAACATAAAATTTTGGTGAGTTAAACTCACCTTTTTGGTTAACTAGTATGATATATACTTGATAAGAATTGTTGAATGGTTGTTTGGATGATTTACTATATTTATTAGTTGGTTTGGATATATTCCCGCCTAATGGAGCGGATGAAACCCTATTACGTTCCCGTGTAAGAGCGATGACCCTTGCATATGAATCCCGCCTCGAAGTGGTTGATTTATATTTTATGATTATATAACGTTTGTGATGCAGAGGGAAATAGGTTGGAGGGATCCAATAGGATTACTCGCTATTGTTGAATTGTTTCAGCAATATTTCTTTTATATGGATTATTGAAAACGAACCTAATTGTGGATACCGTGGTTATAACATCGTTATATGTTTGAAAACTAAAACCCAATAGTGATAGAAAAATCAATATCGATATCGGTTAAGTGTTGGATGGCTATTGGCCTCAAATTAGTATTTCAAAAATACTATAAATTTCCATTTGAGTTGGAATTGGTTTTGAGATAGGAAATGATTTTTAAATCCGAAATTGGGTTTTGGAAATATTTTGTTTTAAAGATTATCTATTTATATCAATATACTATTTTAGAGGATTATCTAATTATATTAATATTTTGTTTTAAGAGTATTTGTTTATATTAATATTGGTTTAGAGTATTTGTTCATATTAATATCGTTTAAAAGTATTTAATTATATTAATATTGTTTAAAAGTATTTAATTACATAAATATTATTTTAAAGGTTATTTGCTTATAATTAATATTATTTTAAAGTATTTATCAAAATGTTAATATCTTGAAGAGTAATTACTTAATAATAATTATGGTTTGAAATTAATAATAAGGACTATTAATAAAGTTTTGAAAAATTTAATTATTATTATTTATAAAAAGGGAATAGATTAATTATTATTGTTTCTTAAAAAATATTCTGAAATTCTTAATTATTATTTTAAGATGTTTTAAAGTAAATAGTGTCCATTTATTTATAATGTTTATTTTTAATAACCATTATTATATAATGGTGTTTTGAAGTAAAATATTTTTAATTATTTATAAATGTTTTCGAGACCCATGAATAGAGTGAAAGACTTGAATTTATAAAGGAGTTTTATAAAAAGGTTTTATGGATTTATAAAGGGTTTATAAATGATTTTTGAAATGTACAAGAAGCTTATAAGTGATTGAATTTTTATAAAGGGATTATAAATGGTTTTTCGAAGATTTATAAAATGGGTTATAAATGGTTTTGGAAAATTGTAAGGGAATTTAAAAATGATTTGAAAATCGAATAAGAATAAAATCTTTTTTAATTTTGTGGATATACTTATATAGTTGAGATAAGTATATGGATATTTTCTAAGTATGGAAAATATAGGGATTGGCAGATATACCTTTGTAAAGGTATTTTTGTACAAGTAATTTACAAAGTGCTTTAAAAATGAATGAAAGATTTATAAAAGGAGGCTAGTGTCTGCTTATATGATGAACCAATTTTGGTTTTCCCTATGGAATAAATCCCATATTAAATGTTTGTTATTCGATAGTTAAATAACCGACTATCGAAATTGGACCCAAACGTAACTTTGGAAATATCTAGGAGAAACACGTGAGTTATATGGCACAGTCATCTCTGATGATGCTGTACCGTGCGTATAAATCTCGTTGCATTCTTCTAGGACAATGATAAGGAAATCCGTCCACTAACCGTTAGGAGGTGATCTCCGATCTTACTTGGACCGTTTATTTCCTAAAGAACCAGGATTGAGTTTACCGGGAATTATCGAATGTTGTTTCGAATAGACTAGGATCAGATATGTTGTCCAAAAAACCATTTCCATCCAACGAATGCATTTTCGAACTGAAGACATCGTGAAGAACATGGAATCAAAGATAGAGATGTGAGGTGTAAAGGCTAATCGCTACTAATCCTGAGGGTGATTCCAAAATGTGTGTAGTAGGAATAGTGCCTTCGGTTTCATTCAGACCCAGAACAGACTTATATGGATGAATGTTATCAGCACATTGTCATTGGAGCACAATGAGCATTCTAAGTGTAAATGTTCTTGAAAGGTAATCGTAGCCTCAGCCCTCATCAACCGAGAATGGCTAAAACATGGGAGATGTAGCCGGGCTAAGTGGGTTGCTCCCAAGTAGGGTATGATCATCCCTATCTAGAGTCGCTATTATCTCTCATTTGTATACTTTGGGCCCATTAACGAAGGGGTGGTCATATTCGGTACTATACAGTAAGGGGTAGGCCGGTTCTGTGTTGGTAGGGGATCCAGGCGAGGTCCTCGGTGTTATTTTATCTAAAGATGCACCATGATGGGCGGTACCTCAGTAACCCAATCATTTTATGGAATCCATTCTCCGATAAGCACTGTATGGGCTTAGTTGTGCCCAACTATGCTAAAATCTAAGATGCAAGCATTTCAACTATATTCATATTTTACGTTGACCCCTAGACATTATTATAATATAAATTGATTTTCTATAGAAAGTGTTTTGGTTATCTTAAGATAAAAACCCGTCTGTGTTTATGTGCGGCGTGGTCTTATGAGATACTTTTTGTTTTAAATGATTTTTCTTATAACTTTAAATCCAGTTGGGTGTGTTTTCTCATGATGGTTTTCCAGACTGACTCAGGTATTATTTTATTATAATGTTTGGGTCAGACCGAGCATATTATAGATTAGTTTGGATGCTTTGGAGCTTCAGGAGATGAGCTGGAGACCTAGAGACGTATTCACGAAGATGGTTATTTTTCCGCTGTATTCGTTATTGTAATTATCAGCAATTGTGAGGATATGCTGTTATAACTGTCCAGGCTGAAATAGGTTAGTATACTCTGATTGATGTTTGTATATACACATATTACAGTTTTGTTTTTGTGTATAGATTTGTGGTATATTATAGATTATTCGTTCCGCTGTATGATTCTGTGTTATTTAGTTTTCTTCTTATCTTCTTCCTTCTTTCGTTTTCCCTAACAATCGGTTTTCTGGCATTCGATTGCTCGACATGCGTATAAATCTCGTTTCGTTCTCCTAGGACAATCATAAGGAAATCCGTCCACTAACGGTTAAGAGGTGATCTCCGATCTTATCTTTGACTGTTTATTTTCTATAGAACCGAGATTGAGTTTACCGATGTTGTTTCCGAGAGACCGGGATTGGATATGTTATTCGAAAACCCACTTCGATCCAACGAATGCATTTTCGAACTGAAGACATCGTAAAGAGCATGGAATCGAAGATAGAGATGTGTAGTGTAAGGGCTAATCGTTACTACTCATGAGGGTGATTCCAAAATGGATGTAGTAGGAATAGTGCCTTCAGTTTCATTCAGACCCAGAATGGACTTGTATTGATGAATGCCATCAGCACATTGTCATTGAGGGCAATGAGCATTCTAAGTGTAAATGTTCTTGAAAGGTAATCGTAACCTCAGGCCTCATCAACCGGGAATGAGTCAAATATGGGAGATGCAGTAGGGCTAATTAGGTAGCTCCCAAGTAGGGTATGATCATCCCTATCTAGAGTCGCTATTATCTCTCATTTGTATGCTTCAGGGCCCATTAATGGAGGGGTGATCATATTCAGTACTATCCAGTAAGGGGTAGGCCGGTCCTTTGTTGTTAGAGGATCCAGGAGAGGTCCTCGGTGTTATTTTATCTAGAGATGCACCATGACGGGCGGTACCCTAGTAGCCTAGTCATTGTATGGAATCCATTCTCCAGTAAGCGCCGTACGGACTTAGTTGTGCCCAACTATGTTGAAACGTGAGATGCAAGCATTTCAGCTATATTAATATTTTACTTTGACCCCTAGACATCATTATAATATAAATGGATTTTCTATAGAAAATGTTTAGGTTATTGTAAGGTAAAAACCCGTCCGTGTTTATGTGAAGCGTGGTCTTACGAGATACTTTTCGTTTTAAATGATTTTTCTTATAACTTTAAATCCAGTTAGGTGTGTTTTCTCATGCTGGTTTCCCGGACTAACTTGGGTGTTATTTTATTATAATGCCCAGGTTAGACCGAGTATATTACAGATTAGTTTGGATGCTTTGGAGCTTCATGAGACGGGCCGGAGGCCTAGAGACATATTCACGTAGATGGTTATTTTTCCCCTGTATTCGTTGTTGTAATTATCAACAATTGTGAGGACATGCTGTTATAACTGTCCAGGTTGAAATAGGTTAGTATACTCTGATTGATGTTTGTATATACACATATTACAGTTTTGCTATTATGTAAAGATTTATGGTATATTATAGATTATTCGTTCCGCCGTGAGATTCTGTGTTATTTAGTTTTCTTCTTATCTTCTTCCTTCTTTCTTTTTCCCTAACAATCGGGTTTTCCGGCATTCGATTGCTCGACATGTGATACAGTGAATGTATTAGTGTCGATTTTTCAAGGTTCGAAAAATCTGTTCGTTACAGTATTATTATCAAAATATAACACAAATGAACAAAAGTAGAATTGTGACAATATGGAACCCGTTAGTTAAGCAATGCACCAATTTTATTAGTGAAGATTAATTTATCTGCTATGCTATGCTAAACCATGGCGGACTTCAAATTAATCTTACATGTATTTATGGGTTATTACGAACTGGGCCAGCCAGTAGTGGAAAAAATGGATGTATTTCAATTTTTTTAATCATTTTGGATCTTTAATGGGTCTATGAAATCTAAATTAATTTAGAATTTTTATAAATTTAGTTTAAATAAAACCATGTATTTTATTTAAATTAGTTAAAGGAAAGTTTAAGACAATTTTAATTTGAAATGTACAATGTATCAAATACACCTAACATTTATTTATAAGAGTTAATTTAGGGAAGGAAACCTCTCGTTTTTTCCATTAAACAAATAATTAATTGAGAGCATAAATAACATTAAATGAAGAGAGAAACCTTTCATTTTCTCTGTTTATTAAATTGATTGATTCATTAAATGTTATTAATTAGCAATTTATTCATAGCATGAAATATGACAAAGTCCAAATGTGTTCTAAGTGCAATATATCAGATTGTGAATAAAGATTTATTTAAATTGTAAATTGATATTTATTTAATTTTTATTTTACTTAGATAAATACACACACACACATATATGTATCATATACATATACATATATACATATGTATGTGTGTGCAAGTGTAACTATCCATGCAGGGTATAACATGCCCGTATATAGATGCTGAGATTTATATACGGACACATTAGCTTATTTTGTATGTATTGTATGTTGTCAATCATGTGCATGAACATATAGTTATAAATTCAAATGGTAATCTACATACATACATATATATATATATATATATAATATATATATATATTTATGTATGTATAAAATATATATTTTATCATTAAAATTGTTATCCCGCCTTTTGGCAAGGCCAGGACACCAAGGGACCAGCTAGAAAACAGTAGAAAGAAGAGAGCTGACACTTCCAAGTTCCAAGCCAATCCGGGTTCACACACCCAAGATATGAATGATTCAAATTGAAGGGAAAAACGATGGTTTCGAATCCATCACTTTAGATGACTTTGAATCCATCACTCTTGACAATTTCGTATCCATCACCGAAGCCCTAGTTTGAATCGATCAAGGTTCGCACCAGTCAGCTCCGAATCCATCGAGGTATCCAGGTTCGACTCGACTTCCTTCGTATCCATCGAGCTCGTATCGATGGACTTCATTCACACCAGCAATTGAAGGACCTCGTATCCTTCAACCAACGTCTGCTTCGTATCCATCATTCAGTGCTTGCTTCGTTTCCATCGGTCAGTGTTTACTTCGCAACCATCGTTCAGCGTCTGCTTCGTATCCATCATTCAGTGCTTGCTTCGTTTCCATCGGTTAGTGTTTACTTCGCAACCATCGTTCAGCGTCTACTTCGTATCCATCACTCGGTGCTTGCTTCGTATCCATCGGACCAGTGCTCTTCGTATCCATCAGAGGACCTCACTTCGAATCCATGCCTAATGACTTGTTCGTATCCAACGAGTCAACTGACCAGGGATGACGTGCCTTCCATCAAAGTAAAACAAGGCAAGATATGTGGAGTCGAAACAGTCAATGCGGCACATAGACCGGATCGAGACGAAGCGCGCGCGCCACCTCACTTCAAGAGCACGTGCAGCCAGCGAGGCGAACGGATGGAGTCGAATTCATGCAGACGAACCAGACAGCCTATGAGGAATCTCAGTTCGTATCGACCATATCTCGTAATCCACTGATCCAAATCCAGTAAAATTTTCAAAGAAGCTTGCATGCATGCTGAGGGATGTCCATGCCAAATTCCAGCTCGATCGGAGCATTTTCTGATCGATACGAAGTCGTTTCGAATCGATCCCAGATGGAGTTGAAACTTGGTGGGACCGGGCGCGTGGACCCACTCACGTGCCTGAAAGAATCTCCCGAAGTTTGGGCGCGATCTCAGCCTCCTACGCCTATAAATAGCCCCCTGAAGCCTACAGGAAAAGGATCTTTTTTCTTCTCTGAAGCGTCCAGACACTGCCGGATTAAGATTCGCATCCTACTTTTGCTGTCAATTTCGAATTCTAAACTGTAATTCGCTGTTCATTGCTGTAAACGCTTGTAATCATTGAAAGAGAATCAATAAAATCATCAAAACTTCATAGTGGACGTAGGCTATACGCCGAACCACTCTAAACTGCTTGTCTGTGCACTTTACATTCCTGTTTGTTGGAGTTTTTGTTAGATAATCTCTGTTTTACATTTATAATCTTCATTTTATCTCTTCAAACAACTCCCGAAGAGTGTTGTGCCCATTTTTGGTACAAACACTTTGGTGCTTTCACTGAGAAAACCAGCTTTTTCTCCCGCTCGTTGGATCTGCCGTCGATACCGGATTGCACAAATCCAAGAGGAAGATCCAGATATTCAGTCCGGAATCCTTCCATTCTATTCAGATTTGCTCAAAATCTAGGAAAGGACTCCACCACCGACAATGGTCAGCACAAGAACTGGCGCCACCGCTGCAGAGCAGGAAGGCAGAGACAGGCAAAATCCCACACAGCCGCCTTCTTCCAATCAAGACAATGCCACTCATTCAGACTCAACGGGGCTAGTCACCCGACAGGAGTTTCAAGTATTGCTCCAGGAGCTGACCCAAAGCCGTCAGCAGTTGGCAGAACAGTTACGCGCCAATATCGAGCTGACCAACCAGCTAAACCGCCGGGGGCACAGAAGGTCCAGGAGAGATGATGTCTCCAGAGCGTCTACCGAAAGCTCAGCTTCATCTGATTACCACCACCGAACTACCCGTCCTCGACTAGAGGGGAGTCGCGCTCAAGCTGCTGAATATCAGCCCGCCTTAACTGTTGGGCAACTGAGGGTAGGACTGTCGACCAGTTTCCAAACCGGTCCCTCAACACGAGGAGGTACTGCCCCACAGTACACCACGGATAACCGCGCCACAACCGCCGCAGCAGAGACAAGGGTCGATACCTGAAATCAATCTGAGCCGATCAATCAACAGCGAGGACATACTCCTGAACCTTATGTCCCAGAAGACGTTGAGCCAAGGAGGCGAGATATGGATCGTCGACAGCGCCCGATCCCTACTCGCACCGTGGAACCCGACCACGCCTTAGCTCATCACGCTCCGAATCTGCCCGTTTCGGATATATCAACCATGATACGTCAAATGATCCGCGAGAGTCAGGGACTCACTAATGATGACTGGGGGATTTCCCGTAGTCATACCCCTTTCACAGACGAAGTGTTACATGACGAACCCCCTAGGCGATTCAGAATGCCGACTCTCCCGATGTATGAAGGGAATAGTGACCCCAACCAGCATATTCTGAAGTATGAATGGTCGATGAGCGCTGCGAGGGCCGACGACGCAGTAAAGTGTCGGAGTTTCCCCATCTCTCTGGGGGGAATCGCGACAATGTGGTTTACCCGCCTACCACCTAGATCAATTTCTTCGTTCGATCAATTGGCCAAGAAGTTTGTGGAACAATTCCGGATGCATGTTGCTAGGCCAAAAGACGTCAACACCTTGTCCAGCGTCACTCAAGCTCCTGGAGAGACACTCAGGCGTTACCTGGAGAGGTTCCACGCAGCATGCGTCGAGATCACCAATCCCAACGATAATTCAATCTTAATGGCTCTGACCAAGGGGATTGATCCTGATTCCGAATTCGGAAACTGGCTAGCTGGAAAACCGCCCGCGTCGTTGGACCGTTTTTACTCCAAGGCCGCTCAATTCCTGCGGCAGGAGGATGCAAAACAGTCTAGGAAGCAGGACGATGCGAGGCCCAGCATTGAGGGAATACAGAGCAATGTGGCAGTTAAACAGTCCGACGAGAGTTCCGGGAAAGTTCAGCTGAATATACAAAACAAGCAAACCCAGCAGAGAGGAAACAATGGCCAGAATAAGAAGAGAGACGAAAACCGAGGTCCACGACGTAGAGCTCAGATGTTTGACAGTTATACACCGCTAAACACGTCATTGGAAAACGTATACTTACAGACTTGCAACACTGTACAGTATAAGAAGCCTGCTCCGAAGCCCTCATCGGAGAGACAGATTCAGACAGGGAAATTCTGTAGGTTCCATGAGAGCTATGGACATAATACCAATGAGTGTCGGCACTTACAGGACCTCATCGAAAAGCTGATTAGAGAGAGGAAGCTAGATCAGTTTGTACGGGCGCCGCAGCCTGGCGGAGCGGGCCCCTCGAATCAAAATCGTTCACAAAATCAGGAAAGAGAGGATGAACCCGCTCGTGCGGGCGGGAGATTAGTTATCAACACAATAAGTGGTGGCCCCCATCCGGCAGACATAAGCTGGGGTGAAATGGAGTCGTATGCCAGTTCTATCAGGCATGCGGACTTCGAGTGTTATAGTAATTGCGAGGATGGAACCCCGGCAAAGCAACAAAAGATAATGTCCGATGGTATCGTGTTCAGGAGCCGAGACGCCGATAAAGTCGAAGCCCCTACTATCGACCCACTAGTCATATCTGCCCAGGTAGGTCCTGCTTGGATGAAGAGGATCCTGGTTGACAGTGGGAGCTCTGTAAACATCTTGCTCAAACGGGCTTACGATCTAATGAAGATGGAGACAAAGGATTTGAAACCCTGTTTATCCAGGATCCATGGTTTCAACGGAAGTGCCACGATACCCATCGGAATAACTGAACTCCCAGTCGAGTTAGGCGTTGGAGAACGCCGGAGGGTCCGCATGTTACAATTTGTTGTGCTAGAAATAGATTCGCCATACAATGCGTTTCTGGGTCGACCAGCTTTAGCCGAGTTCAGGGCGGCAATCGCCCCATGGTGTCTGACTCTGAAATTTCCCACTGATCATGGGATTGGAGTTGTTCAAGGAGATCAGGCCTCAGGAAGGGCCTGTTATGTTGCTGAGCTGCGCGGGGCACAACGAAAAGAGAAGGGGAAGGGCGTACAGGAATCTCTCTACGTCCGTTCTATCGATAATTGACAATTGATGCCTAGGCCTCGGCCCGGGCACCACGACCAATTCCTGAAAGACCTGGACCCCAGGGACAACGAGGATAAAGACGAATCAACGGAGAGTCAAGCCTCTCCAGCCGAACTGACTGTGGACGTCCCAATCAGTGAGGATGATGATTCAAAGATGCTGAAAGTTGGGTCCCAACTAAACAAGCAGACATAGCAGGAGTTGGTCGAATTTCTTCGGGCGAATCTCGACGTCTTCGCCTGGACACACTCTGACATATGCGGGATCTCGCCGAGCATTGCAAGTCACTCCCTGAATATAGATCCGCGACATGTCCCAGTGAAACAGAAAAGGCGCGGTATGGATCCAGAGAGATCTGCCGCCATTAAGGAGGAAGTTGACAAACTACAATCGAATGAGTTCATTCGAGACGCCTTGTATCCAGAATGGGTGTCCAACCTCGTACTAGTTCGAAAACCAAACGGGAAGTGGAGAACCTGTGTTGATTACTCTGACCTAAACAAGGCCTGTCCGAAAGATAGCTTCCCACTTCCACGAATCGATCAACTCGTAGATTCGACGGCCGGGCACGAACTACTATCCTTTATGGACGCTTACTCCGGCTACAATCAGATACCCATGCATTTACCTGATCAGGAACATACCAGCTTCGTGACCGACCTGGGACTCTATTGTTACAAAGTCATGCCGTTTGGTCTAAAGAACGCTGGAGCAACATACCAACGCCTGGTCAACCGAATGTTCGCTGATCAAATTGGGAAGACCATGGAGGTCTACGTGGATGACATGCTGGTGAAGTCCCGATTCTCCACCGATCACGTCAGAGATTTGAATTCAATGTTCAGCATCCTCCGGGAGTACGGAATGAAGCTCAACCCACTCAAATGTCACTTTGGCGTTGCATCCGGAAAATTCCTTGGGTTCATTGTCAACGCTCGAGGAATAGAGGCGAATCCGGAGAAGATCTGGGCTATTAGAAATTTGCAAACCCCTAGAACTATAAAACAAGTCCAGAGTCTTAACGGGAAGGTCGCAGCATTGAGCAGGTTCATTTCAAAGTCCACCGATAAATGCATTCCTTTCTTCGACCTGATCCGGAAGGGCAAACGAAACTTTGAATGGACCACGGAGTGTGAAGGCGCGTTCCGATCATTAGTTCAACATCTCTCCACACCTCCGATCTTGTCAAAACCGGTTGACCACGAGCAACTATATCTCTACCTGGCAGTATCGGAACATGCGATCAGTGCTGCTCTAGTCCGGGAAGAAGACAAAGTGCAAAACCCGGTCTACTATGTTAGCAAGCGACTAACAGGAGCTGAAAGAAATTATCCGAGGCTGGAGAAACTGGCTTATTGTTTGGTCATTGCCTCAAGGAAGCTCCGTCCTTACTTCCAAGCTCATCCGCTTACTGTGTACACCGACCAGCCGTTACGACAGGTCCTTACGCGGCCTGAGACGTCCGGTAGGTTACTCAAGTGGAACATTGAGCTAAGTCAATTTGACATCGCATACGCTCCGCGGAGGGCCATTCAAGGACAAGTCCTGGCTGATTTCATAGCCGAATTCACCGTTCCAGAAGACTTACCCGAAACCAGTGAATCTCCCGAATACATCTGGAAGCTGTATACTGATGGTGCGTCAAATGACCGGTGTTCGGGCGCTGGGGTTGTACTTGAGACTCCCGAGGGCTGATCCATATGTTATGCTCTTAAATTCGACTTTCGTGCAACTAATAATGAAGCCGAATATGAAGCCCTCCTAACCGGCCTAAGACTTGCCAGAGATTTGAGAATTATCGCTGTAGAAATTTATTGCGATTCGCAGTTAGTGGTATGCCAGGTGCGAGGAGAATACCAGGCAAGAGACCGAAGACTGGCCGCTTACTTGGCACGAGTTCAGGAAATCCTAAACCAGTTTGATTATTATGCCATCTATTATGTGCCTCGGGAGCGCAATCAGAAAGCCGATTCACTGGAAAAGTTAGCCAGCACAGGTGAAGCGCAACAAATGGGACTTGTCCCCGTTGAAACTTTGGCCACTCCGAGCATCGATCGGATAGAAATGAACTCTGTATTTGAAACCGCTCCCAGTAGAGAATCTTGGATGACTCCGTATCGGAATTACATTGAGAATGGGGTGCTACCTGAACCTAGAAGTGAGAAGAGACAAATTCAGCGAAAAGCCTCGCGGTTCGTCATCCAAAACGGAGTCATGTACAGGAGAGGTTATTCCGTTCCTCTCCTCAGATGTATCGCCCACGAGGAAATCAAACGAGTGCTACATGACGTGCACGAAGGAGAGTGCGGCGATCATACCGGCGGGCAAGCTCTCGCTAAAAAGATACTCCGATATGGGTACTACTGGCCGACAGTGAACCGAGATGCGGAAAACTATGTCCGGAAGTGCGATAAATGCCAGATACATGCCCGAATTCCGAGAGCTCCGCCAACTGAAATAACCCAAATGGTCAGTCCCTGGCCATTCGCAATGTGGGGCATTGACATCATCGGCGCTTTACCTTTAGCAAAAGGCGGTGCGAAATATGCCATCGTCGCCGTTGATTACTTCACAAAGTGGGCTGAGGCCGAAGCCCTAGCAACCATTACGACAAAGAAAGTGATAAATTTCGTGGTTCGCAACATCATCTGTCGATTTGGACTCCCGCATACTATCATCACTGATAACGGAGCCCAATTCGAGAGTGCGGAATTCAAGAATTTCTGTCAACGGTTTCATATCCGCAAAAAGTTCTCGGCTGTCGCACACCCCCAAGCGAATGGACAGGTTGAAGCTGTCAATAAAGTTATAAAATCGATCCTGAAGAAACGATTGGAGAAGGCTGGGGGCAAGTGGGTCGATGAACTTCCTCTGGCGTTATGGGCCTATCGAACGACCCACAAAACCGCGACCGGACACACTCCGTTTTCCCTATCTTATGGCTCAGAGGCCGTTATTCCGGTCGAGACAGAAGTGCTCTCTCATCGCATGACTTATTATGATCCAAAAACAAACGCTATACTCCTAGCCGAGTCTTTGGATCTATTGGATGAAAAACGGGAAGAGGCTGATTTGAGAGCAGCCGCACATCGGAGCCGGGTCGCCCGATTGTACAACACCAGAGTTCGACCTCGAACCTTTGAACTCGGCGACCTCGTGCTCAAGAGAATCTACCCTGTTCCTTCACACATGAAACCGAACTGGGGAGGACCGTATGTAATTACACGAAAGCTCGGAGATGGTACATTCAAGCCGTCGACTGTTGACGGTCTCGATTTACCAAGGGCTTGGAACAGCGAAAGTCTCCGCCGCTACTACATATGACAGGCTTTATTTATTTCATTCTATTTAGCAATTTGTTTCTGCATTTCGAAATTTGAATTTTGTAATAAGGCAACTGACTTTGCCGCATTTTCTTATTTCAGCAATAAAATGCCACTTCTTCGAGCCAGAGCTGTGATTCATTATGTACGATATACAACATCACGATGCACGAAGAGCTAAATCCCATCATGCAATGGGACTTATTCAAATGGAGAGTGGCTGTGATACGACCGGCCACTCACTAGGTGAAACCCGAGCTCGGGGACAGGCCATGACACCGATATTAATAGGGTTGACACACGACAATCCTACATTAAACTCCATATTCCCAGAGTGCGAAGTGGAGTATAAACATTCAACTCCGTATTCCCAGAGTGCGAAGCGGAGTATAAACATTAAACTCCATATTCCCAGAGTGCGAAGTGGAGTATAAACATTCAACTCCGTATTCCCAGAATGCGAAGCGGAGTATAAACATTAAACTCCGCATTCCCAGAGTGCGAAGTGGGGTATAAACATTCGACTTCGTATTCCCAGAGTGCGAAGCGGAGTATAAACATTAAACTCCGCGTTCCCAAAGTGCGAAGTGGAGTATAAACATTCAACTCCGTATTCCCAGAGTGCGAAGCGGAGTATAAACATTAAACTCCGCGTTCCTAGAGTGCGAAGCGGAGTATAAACATTCAACTCCGTCTTCCCAGAGTGCGAGGTGGAGTATAAACATTCAACTCCGCGTTCCCAGAGTGCGAAGCGGAGTATAAACATTCGACTCCGTCTTCCCAGAGTGCGAGGTGGAGTATAAACATTCAACTCCGCGTTCCCAGAGTGCGAAGCGGAGTATAAACATTCGACTCCGTCTTCCCAGAGTGCGAGGTGGAGTATAAACATTCAACTCCGCATTCCCAGAGTGCGAAGCGGAGTATAAACATTTAACTCCGCATTCCCAGAGTGCGAAGCGGAGTATAAATATTCAACTCCGCATTCCCAAAGTGCGATGCAGAATACAAACGTCAGTCAACTCCATGTTCCCAAAGCACGAACAACCGCTTACGAGATGACGCATATCCCCGGAGTGTGGATGGAACGATTCATAAGAGAACAAGCGTAGTTCGACCACTCGGTCCTCGCTTGGTGCCATCACAAGCTGATCATCACAACTTGACCCCAAAACTGGGGGCAGAAGCGAATGTTAGTCATTGCCCGAAACTATACGATGCTCAGCTCCGATGCGATCCCCTATCACAACTCGAGTCCGAAAGTTCCATACTTAACAAGTAAAATGAGCTATTCTTGAAGCAATCAGATAATGCAAGTACACTGGACCAAAGTCCGAACACTGCAATATTCGAGCATAGAAAGGAACGCAAACTGAAGCTAGAAAACAAAATTTTATTCCCACTAACTCAAAAACAATGGTTCATACATGAGTTCTTTCCAAAATGTTCCTACTAGCAGGGGCCGAACCCGCATCTAAACACGGCCTACAAAAGGGAAAAGACAGAAAAAATAACAAAAGTCCCTAACTGCCTATGAAAAGAATGTCTAATCCTTCTGCTTCCTCAGCTTCTTCTTCCTCGAGGAGCTACTGGAACCGCCAGTACCCTTTCGCTTGGAGCCTTTCTCCCTAGGCAAGCTCCCTTCGGGTGAAGGCATAATGTCAACGTCCTCGTCTGAGCTGGACTCTATAGGGATGCTTCCCGCGGGAGGAGTGGGAGGAACAGACTCCGCAGCTGGAGGAGGGGCTGGCACATTAGTATCAGAAAGCGTGCCCCCAGGAGACACAGTCATAAGAGGAGTAGGGCACTGTGCTGCTGCTCCACCATCTATTTCACCGCCATGCGCCGCGGCCGCCATCTCGGCATCAATCTCGGCCAACATCTCCGCTTCCCGCCGTGCCCTGGCCTCACTAGGGGCCGTAGTAGTCTGAGACGAGGTGTCAGAAGTAGCCGTGAATCCGCCCAAGCCGAATGGCAAGTCCGCAAAAGGATCACTCTGGCGGCCAAGGAGCTCGTTTATCATCTGCTCGTCGAAAGAAAGTGAGCTCCCCTGCGTCACTCCAACTGGTGCCATTGCCGCGACGGAGGTCGCCTCAGAGATGATGGCTCCTGGCGCTTGACTTGATTTTTGGGTGGTAAGGGGCGCGGCTGGTGCAGCTCCTGTCACTGATCAAAGGAAAAGACATGTCATTAGCAACATTTCAACACGGGTTCTTCAATCCAAATATACTAGAAGTTAGTTCAAAGTACCTTCCTCGGTTTGGCTCGAGGTCGTCTGAACTACTTCAGAAGGATGTTCCTTAATAGGAGATAAATGCGGTTGATCTGGGTCATACGCCGGGATAGGCTGGGGGTAGATCATCGGAGTTGGCTCAGACTGAGATGACACGACTATCTCAGAACTCGTAACATGGTGTTCTGCACCAGAGCTCTCTCCGACTTCCTGGATCTGGGCACCAAGCCTCACCTTGTCGTGGGAAATCATGGAGTCATGGAGAACCTTCTTTTCGTCATCATTAAGGATGCGGTTCTCCAGCTCGAACTCATCAAGGGCTTCATCAGGGTGCCCAGATCTCTCCTCATCAACCAGTAGGTTCCAGGCGTTATAGAGATGTGTGGGGTAATCGTCAAGCCATGTCAAGTCTCGGTGCCTTAGCACATTGGCGTTATAAGTGACGAGTAGCTCTTCCACCTCGGCCTCGATCCTGGCCTCCGCCTGCCGTACTTTCTCATCAACCCCAGCCTCAGCCTCACGGGCTTGTTGTATAGCCACTTCCTTCTCCTTACGAAGCGTCACCGCCTGATCACAGGCCTCCTGCGCAGAAACATTAGCTGCGTCTTTTTCCTTCGCCATCTCTGAAAACTTTGATTTCAGCTCATTAAGCTCCTTGAGAGCGGCATCCCTCTCGGCGGTAATAGAGGTGTTCCTGTGACCCATGTCCTCGATGGCGGTATAATGCTCTTGCTTCATCCTGGTCATGACCACGTTTACTTCATCAACCTTCTTTAGAGCCTCCATTTCAGACTTACGGGAAGACTCAGCCTCCGAGTTGAGCGCTTTTATGATTTGGTCGTTGCGACCCAGCTCCTTCTCGAGCTTCTCAATGGTGACGCCCCGCTCGAATGCCACTTTAGACGCCTTCCTCGCGGCCCGTCCCCATTCCCTGTATTGAAAAATGATGTCCGCAACATAATCATGGATAGTGGTTTCCGCGGTTGGCGGAATTCTCTTCAAGTGCGGAGGGAAGACATAACCATCAAAACAGATGTCGGGAAATTCCTTCCTCATCTGTGCCAGTTTAAGCGCTCCTTCACTAGACGCCTCGGTCGGGACCGGTACAGTAGCCGAAGAGGTGGCTATTTCAGTCCTGCGTGGAGGATCGGACCTCAAAGCTTGAGAAGGTGGCCTAGGCCGTGAAGTCTCGGGAGGACAAGTAACCGCGGCCGTAAGAGGTGCAGAAGTCCTGGGGGGAGGAGAGCGAGATCGGGATCGGCGACCGTATCCCCTATCTCTGTCAGACTTCTCCTGGCCTGAATGTCCTGAGTCGTAATCCCTCTCCCCCTCTCTCCTGCGTGGCTCGCGATAACGGCGCTTATTGCGCAAGCTACCAAGCACAGAACCTTGCCCAGACATCGTACCTGAAAAGCAAACCACGAAGAATCGATAACCGTTTGCGATGTGTTGTTTACGGTTAGAAAAGTGTGTTGTGCCGTGAAGAGTGTGTGAATGTGTAACCCCCCGGACCAACCAGAAGTGTTAATCGCACTGGTAGGATCAGACTCGCTAACATCGACGATATATCGCGACCCACCCGATCCAACGTCATGTTGCTCCGGCTCGATGTCCGGGATTGGAGGGTCAGCAGGCCCTTCGAGTTGATCTTCAGCTTGCAGGGAGGATGCCTCCGTAATCTTAACTCCTGACAAAGGACGGTGCAAAACCACAGACTTCCGCCTCCCAGACTTAGGCTGTTTCGAGGCCACTGCTTTGCCTTTCCTCTTTGCATCGGACTCCGGGGTTGCATTAGCAGGTCCGACCAACGGTTCCTCGTCAGTATGAGTTTTCTCGGAATCGGGTTCCTTGATTATCACAACCCTGGGCTTCATCCGCTTGACCTTTTTCTTGGAGATGGTCTTTAATGCACCATCGAGTCTTATGCTCTGCCTCCGGCCGATCAGCCCAAGGACTCTGAGATTCCGATCTGTCAATAACAGTTCAATATTCCTTTCTTCACTAGGAATCTCTTGGAGGACCCAAACTATCTCTTTATAGTAGCCACCCTCAGGCCGCTGGATGATAGCTGAAAGAAAAAGAGAAGAAGATGTAAGTTTAATTTCACTCCGAAAATTGCCCTGTCAATTACTTGGGAAAAAAGACAATGCTCACGTCTGAACAGCCATCTTCTGGCAAACCCCGGAGGACATCAGACATAGAACCACTCCGACTTAAAATAGCTTAGCCTAGTCCACGACCCCGCGACAACTTGGCAGTTCCTTACAGACTCCAAGAACGTATAAGATGGGCTGTCAGTCCGACTCTTGAAATTAAACAAGTATCTTATGTCGGTCATACGGGGAGGACGATGGAGGTACTCCATGAATACAATGAACAAGCTGTTGAGTGAGGCATATCCGTTTGGATGCAATTGAGACGGAGCGATGTCCAGATAAGCCAACACTTCTCTTATATAGTCGTTGAATGGAGGAAGTGTGCCGGCTGCGCACGCATGCCGGTTAAAAGCAGTATACCCCTCCGGGGGATTATGTGGCCTATCATCCGGTCCAGGCAACAATACCTCATCCAAAGATAGACCATGCCTTAAGCATATTCTCCCCAGCATGTCTTCAGAGATTTTGGATGAGACGGAATCAGGTGGACTATTAATGAAGGACGCATCGGGTAACTCGTCCGGAGCTGGACCAATAGCTTCGGTCTCGATGACCGGAATCTCAATTCTGGGAAGGACAGGGTTCTGAGTTTCTTGCTGCTGCGAGCTTAACGGTTCCATCACTAGCTAACTCACGAGAAACCATCATTAGGTGACAAAAAGCCCGTGCATTCCCCAGTGTAAAGTGCATGAATGTGTTGTGTAGTGCGAGTGTTGTGCGTGACTTGAGCAAATTCTGCAGAGTTAAAGAAAATGTGCAAGCGACGAGATTCTAGAAGTCAGACAAACATGACCGTCATCGCTGACCGTCATGACTGCGCCATCCAGATGATAACGATCGATTCAAGATTAAAGAGTTCGTTGTACTTTTCTGTTAAATGGCAGTTCCATCGACGAGCTCCGAAAGTCAGTCAAATATGCAGTTCTGTGACAAAGTTCTATTGTGCAAGGCAGAAGCTCGTCGGAGTCAAGTATTTGGATATTAAAAGTTTCTTTAAGTCCGTCCAAATTTAGGTTGGAATCGATCGTTGCATCTCATTTCGTATCGAGTCATGAAGATCATGCATCGCAACCCGGCTGTGTTCGAATCGATACATTCGTATCGATCGTCTCAGAATGAAAGATGTGTTCGTGTCGATCGCACTGGAATGAAGGTACTTCGTATCGATCGAGTTCGACTCAATACATTCGTATCGGTCAGGCAGGGGTGAGAGCGCTTCGTATCAATCAGGTTCGAATCGATACGAGTCGTGTCGATCGGAGGCAGATCAATTCGAACCGATCGAATTCGCCGATTTCGCATCGATCTGAAAACAATGGCTTCGCAACAATTGCCGCTCTCATCTCCCTACCGATACGAACGTATGCTGACTGGATCGATTCGAATATTCCAATTTCAGATCGACACGAGACGAAGATAGGGTGATTTCCTCCATATCTTCTTCTTCCCCAAGGGATCTCAGCTCCATGGCCACGAGTCATTCCCCAATATCGTTTTCTCTCGTCCAGATCTGAAAATTCGTGAAGACTGGACGGAAAAGCAGGAAAGATGAATGCGCAGACTCGTGATTCGACGTTATTAACATGACTCTATCCATTCTTTACCTGATTTCAGCGATTTTGAAACAAAGAAACGAAGGTTTGCTTCGACTCGAAAACGAACACTTGTCTCTCAGTTTATCGATACGAAAGTAAAAGAGGGAATGGAGAGCAACAGTAAATAGCGAAAAGTAAAAAAGAAGTAAAGGTGAAAAATGGGCTAAGTCCCAGGTATTTATGCGAAGCCTGGAGGCGAACCGAGTCGATTCGTCTCCCAGTCAATGTAACCGGTCACACGCGGTCAAGCGATGGGCCTGTGCGAGCGCACTCTTCGAACCCATCGGGCTGTGCATTCATCAAGGCGCAATATTCACTAGATGCCATCGATTCGATACATCCGTTTTGTGAACCATCGATTCATGACAGGTCAGGTTTATCGATACGAACTCGATACTCATGTCTGTTAAAATACATCGATGCGAAAGGTTATTTCGTATCCATCGAAGGACATCGATGCGAAGCAGAATTCGCCACAAGTTGCGATCCTTGAATGCGAATCAAAACTTCGCATCCATTAATGATGCCCCGCATCGATTCGAAGGAATGCATCCTGACTTCTTACCATGGCGCCATGAAAGAATCACTGCAAAATTCAACAATGACCTAAAACCAACGACGAGATGCAAGTTTGCGACTTGTCAAAGCACGTCATGTTTTCACAAGACGTACTTTGGGGGGCAAATGTTATCCCGCCTTTTGGCAAGGCCAGGACACCAAGGGACCAGCTAGAAAACAGTAGAAAGAAGAGAGCTGACACTTCCAAGTTCCAAGCCAATCCGGGTTCACACACCCAAGATATGAATGATTCAAATTGAAGGGAAAAACGATGGTTTCGAATCCATCACTTTAGATGACTTCGAATCCATCACTCTTGACAATTTCGTATCCATCACCGAAGCCCTAGTTTGAATCGATCAAGGTTCGCACCAGTCAGCTCCGAATCCATCGAGGTATCCAGGTTCGACTCGACTTCCTTCGTATCCATCGAGCTCGTATCGATGGACTTCATTCACACCAGCAATTGAAGGACCTCGTATCCTTCAACCAACGTCTGCTTCGTATCCATCATTCAGTGCTTGCTTCGTTTCCATCGGTCAGTGTTTACTTCGCAACCATCGTTCAGCGTCTGCTTCGTATCCATCATTCAGTGCTTGCTTCGTTTCCATCGGTCAGTGTTTACTTCGCAACCATCGTTCAGCGTCTGCTTCGTATCCATCATTCAGTGCTTGCTTCGTTTCCATCGGTCAGTGTTTACTTCGCAACCATCGTTCAGCGTCTACTTCGTATCCATCACTCGGTGCTTGCTTCGTATCCATCGGACCAGTGCTCTTCGTATCCATCAGAGGACCTCACTTCGAATCCATGCCTAATGACTTGTTTGTATCCAACGAGTCAACTGACCAGGGATGACGTGCCTTCCATCAAAGTAAAACAAGGCAAGATATGTGGAGTCGAAACAGTCAATGCGGCACAAAGACCGGATCGAGACGAAGCGCGCGCGCCACCTCACTTCAAGAGCACGTGCAGCCAGCGAGGCGAATGGATGGAGTCGAATTCATGGAGACGAACCAGACAGCCTATGAGGAATCTTAGTTCGTATCGACCATATCTCGTAATCCACTGATCCAAATCTAGTAAAATTTTCAAAGAAGCTTGCATGCATGCTGAGGGATGTCCATGCCAAATTCCAGCTCGATCGGAGCATTTTCTGATCGATACGAAGTCGTTTCGAATCGATCCCAGATGGAGTTGAAACTTGGTGGGACCGGGCGCGTGGACCCACTCACGTGCCTGAAAGAATCTCCCGAAGTTTGGGCGCGATCTCAGCCTCCTACGCCTATAAATAGCCCCCTGAAGCCTATAGAAAAAGGATCTTTTTTCTTCTCTGAAGCGTCCAGACTCTGCCGGATTAAGATTCGCATCCTACTTTTGCTGTCAATTTCGAATTCTAAACTGTAATTCGCTGTTCATTGCTGTAAACGCTTGTAATCATTGAAAGAGAATCAATAAAATCATCAAAACTTCATAGTGGACGTAGGCTATACGCCGAACCACTCTAAACTGCTTGTCTATGCACTTTACATTCCTGTTTGTTGGAGTTTTTGTTAGATAATCTCTGTTTTACATTTATAATCTTCATTTTATCTCTTCAAACAACTCCCGAAGAGTGTTGTGCCCATTTTTGGTACAAACAAAAATATTGCAGAAAATATTTATTTATTTACATTACTATATATTATACCATAAATAGAAAAATTCATATATGTGTGTATATATATTATAAATTAATTAATTTTTTTAACTTACTAATTGGAAAACATATCAGATCTATATTTACAATTATTTTAATATATATATATATATATATATTATTTTGAATTAAATAGTATCGGCCATAATAAATTAACATAAAATATTTATATAATGAAAATTAAAGTTTTGTAATTTTAGAAAATTTGGAAACCTATTTTAGGGCTTTTGAAATTTTTTTGGATCGTTCTCAATTAAAATAATATTTTTAATTATATAATAGATAGTAGGCCGAAACTAAATTAATTTTAAATAATACAAAATTAAGTGGAAAAAAATCTAAATTTTTTTAAGGCACCTGACATGATGAATTGATTTTAAAAAATATAAAATTTAACTTTAGAAAATATGAATTTATTAATTCAAATAACCATCAAATATTAATAATATATAAATAAATGATAAAAATTATTTTCACCACTTATAATTCATAATAAACTCTATAATAGTTATCTTACCACTTATAATTTTGTTGAGCAGTGTGACGCCCCACCTCGAGACCCAACTAATAAAGGATATTACAGAGTAATATCATCTGCTTGTACAGAGAATATGGCTGGTTAAGAGCGACCATCCGTGAATTCTGTTTTAAGCGAGCACCGATACGTCGATTAATATGCTATATTTTTTCCATTACAAGTGGAGTGGACATATGCAATCCAAGCTTAAAACAAAACTACGATGGCTAAAATAATAATTCAGAACAATATATAATAAATACAAATCACGGAATTACAACTTACAGAATATACATAGTGGAATACAAATAGATACAAGCTGATCAAATTGAATAGATAGATAATATCAAATACAAGACTATGGTCAAAACGATCCATATAATACATCTATACTATATCTCCTGAAACAAATTTGTACACGAAATAATCTAGACTCAACAATAGATACAACACTATATGAATTTGCAGACATATACGAGACGAAGATAAGATGAATGATAACTAGACAACTGGAGTGAAATTCTCTCTAGGACTATCAAATTGGAGCACCTAAAATATCTCAGTCAGACTCGAGTATTATAAAATAATAACCAGGTCACTCTAGACTATAATAAATGGGTTAAGCAAGATAAACATGGATGTAATGATATAAATCTCAAATATGAACACAAAGCCAAGAATTGGCTAATAACAAGAATGCTTTAATAAACTCCAAGTGTGTAATCACCAAATATCAAAACCAAAATAGCTTCTAAAAGCAAAATTCCCAAAATCATTCAGTAATAACACAAATGGCATCGAATTTAGAAATCATATCAGAAATCCAAAAAATAACATAAAAGGGGAAAGGCGCCAAAACTACATGATTGGTGAATAAATTCACCTACATGCATGTAACTTCAAGATAGACGTATAAGCCCATAAACATCAAGGTAGGTGCGAGACCTATAAACATCAAGATAGGAGCAAGTCCTCTAAACATCGAGATAGGAACAAGTCCTATAAACATCAAGATAGGTACGAGACCTATAAACATCAAGATAGGAACAAGTCCTATAAACATCAAGGTAGGAACAAGTCTTATAAACTCTGAAGGCGAGTCATAAACTTGTCGATAAGTGTCATATATCTCCGAATAGTAACCAAATAAATAACTACCATGTTCCCATACCACACGGTTTTATTTAAACATTTATTATAAGTTAGTAAACTCCACTGTGTGTATAAATGGCTCAATCGATTAAGTTTGGGAATTAATCGAAAAAATAAATGCGAGCGTTTCATACCACTCGTTTTATTAATTCGTTTAAATCGATTTCGCATTTGATTGATGTCGTGGAATTTTATAAAATAATTTACTTTGAAATCCCTCTCAAAAATATTGTTTTATAAACTAGAATATATACGTGTGTGTGTGTGTGTATAAATATATGTTGGAAGCCCTTCTAGAATATATACATGTAAGTACAATTTTAAACCATTGTTCTGAATCAACTTTAAAGCCGTTATTATTACAAATAAATATTATATATATAACTATTCTAAATATCTTTTATAAAAAATACATATTCATACTTAAAATGATTTGAGAAAACGGTTGGATTGAAAATCATTCTTTGGAAAACTCTAGTTGAAAACGTGCGACATAAGTTGTGTGTTGCATCATGGACCCATAAAGCAATTCTATTGTATAATAAACTCCAAAATGAATTCATAAATTCTTAAATTAAAATCCAAAAAAATCATTGAAATCGGCATAGAAAACAGCACCAAAATCAAGCAAATAGGTTCAAGTCGAACGAACAAAGGAAAGAGCAAACAGGCACAAATGTAGCCCGAAACGGTGTGACCTAGGTTTTAGCCTAGGTCATAACCAGTCCACCAATCATGGTGACCAGTGCACTGGTTGGCACACTTGGGTTGAGTCCCAGGTGACGCCAGCAGTGCTCCGGTTGCCCATTTGTGGTGTTTTCTTCTCTGACTTGAACCTAGACATCTACTAGATTGAATAAGCTATCATGCAAGGAACCAAACATGTACTATTTGATGCAAATCATGATCATAGGATGTGGGTTTCAACGAAAGTGAATGAAATAACAAAATATGTGAATATCACAACCGATTTGAGAGCCATTTCAACATATATTCAATCAAATAATGAAAATGCAACTTGCCATCATTCATTGTCTAGAAGTGTGAGATGAACTCAACTAAATTGAACTTGAATTGGTAGCAAAGGACCCGGATTCTCTTAGGCTAGCTTCTCTTGATAACTACCTTGGTTAATTTCAAAATTTGCAAAAGAAAAGAATTACAATCATGATCCAACAGAAATTTTCAGAATCTTACCAAAAGATTCACAAATAGAGTCGGGACGTAAGATCAATTTCTTTCCCCGACTTAAGCCAACAAGAGATTGGTCTATATGATTCCCTAGACAAAGGTTTCGAAAGGAGTCATACCGATATCGGATTAGAAAGTATCAACAATGGAAAAAAATTCAATCAAGGTAGATACGATCCTCTTGGCTCCTACCCAAGTCAAAATACAACATTAGGTAGATTTCTAAGACTTTATCTACATTCAAATCATTAAGAGTTCTCTATTTATTTTCTATAAGATATAGTTTTGCTTACTATTTATTTGAGACAAACTCAAATAATTATTTGAATTCTCAATATTTCAAAAAAAATTGATTGGTTTAAAGAATTTAAAATTTACCAATTTCAACTTCAACTAATCAATTAAAGGTTATAACCCAAAAGAGGTTCTTAATTGTAAATTTCCAAATAAGTTTTCAAACTTAGTTTTCAAACCTCCATTTATCAAAGGTATTTTCTCTATTCAAAATACTTATTACTCCTAATATTATTAAATATTGCTTAATTAATACTATTCCAAAGTTGTGGATTAATTCTAGGATTTTTCTCTTGATATAACTTCTTGATTCATAATGTAATTTTAACTTATCATAAAACCCGTTTACATATTATATTCTTTCAAAGTCTAGGAAAAACAAGTCCAACTCGATCGTAAGGATCGTGTATAAAAATACAAGAACATACTTCTTAAGTATCTATTGGCCCCAACCAAACAACAAAAGAGAGTAAATTTTAAAGTGCCAAATACTACCACTCTTTGTAATCACAGGAATTTAACCAAAATGTCCCATAACGTATGGTGAAATTCAAGTATTTACTAAAGGCTAGTAAATCTCACTCATTTTGGATATCACTGGAAATAAAAAACCTGAATTATATTCTCTTAAAGATCTATCAGCCCCATGCCAAATACCAAAAGAGAATATAACCCTAAAATGTTAAGTACTATTCCAAAGGCAATCACAAGGATTTAACCCAAGCATCCCATACTACACGATGAAATTCATGTATTCGCAAATGGGTTAGTAAATTCCACTGAAACATTCCATTCAATGTGTTATACCATATTCGACAAAGCATTAATTGAGAGCATTTAAACCAATCAATAACACTAAGTCGATCATAAGTATTCCCCATATTATAGAATTAAGGTTTTCAAAATATTTATTTTAAAAAGTTTTCTCCAAATCTAAAAAGCCACACAAATTTGCCAAAATAGTATTTAAATAGAAAAAGGCTAAGTTTAATAAAATCTAATAAGAATTTATAGTTTGAAAGCAAATAAATTTATTTTTACATTTAAAAAATGATTTCTCATATACCTTATATATACACTTATTTACTTCCAAACTCCTTACATAACAAAACTTCTTATTTTGTTTTAATTAGAAAAGTTCAAATTATCTAACTCATTCTAAAGCATTCACATAATTTAATTACATTTTCAAAAGAGGTTTTCACAATTAAGTCCCTTATAGGTCTATCTCTATTACTTATTATATAGTAAATAAACCAAAATAATTCATTGATAAGATTTATCCTTTCAAATGGCTGATTTTATCTTTTTGCAAAATTTTAGATAGGTTTTATATTTTTACAACAATTTTTATATTAGATAAAACCTACCATATAAATATAGACTTATTCTTACCCTTGGTTTCCATTTACAATTTGTCATCTTTTAAAATTCCATAACATTTTACAAATTTTGATTATTCTAGTTTGAAATCTTAGGCATTACTTAATTTAATATAGAACCAATACACACACGTACACACATTTAGTGTGTATATATATCTCATAGATTATTACTAAGTCCCTCGCCCTTTTTTAGGAATATATCAAATTTCCTTTAATATTTCAATATGTAGTTAGAAATGGTATCTCAAAATTTTATATTATTCAACATAAGCTTATTCCTAAGCTTATAAAATTTGCTTCCAATTGTTTCAAGTAAAAGAACCATGCTTCTATTTTGCTTTTGATGATCTGGCTATTTAAAGATTTGCACATGTGTGCTTTTACTTAGATTGTAATGGTTCTTTCATAGCTTAGCAAAAGCTTTATATCAAATTAAATTTTCTATAACAAATCTTAAAACTATTTCCAAATGTTCTAAAATCACATAATGTTACCTTTTCATTTATTCTGAACGAATAGCCTTAACCATTGGCTGCGGGGTTGATAAAAGTCGACATTGCCTTGCCATTGTTCTCAACAAACTATATGATTAAGCATTTAAGACCACTATTAAATTATTACCCATATAATTTTTCTTGATTGATATTTCTATTCTTTTTATAATATAGAAAACATTTATATTTTCAAAACTTTGATATATAGTTATATGCATTTTGTGACGTCCCACCCCGAGACCTACATTAACAAAGAGAATTACATAGTAATTCTGTCTGCTAATGCAGAGAATAGGGCCGGTTAAGGGCGACCATCATAGTCTTGCATTAGATAAGAGCTAAGTATGTCGGTTTTGGCACTTATTTTTTTTCATTTTATCTCGAGTATTCAACATACTTAATTCCTTTCTAATACACTACTATGGTGGCTACAGGATCGATTTAGAAACAAAATATGAATAACAATACAATCTCAAGTCACAGAACAGCAACACAAATAATATACATATACACTTACATCAAATGTAATACAACATGCCACAAGTGGTATTCAACCACAATATATACATACATCCCCACAAAAGAATAGATACAATATAAGGTTCCCAAACAAAAGACTACAACACAAAAACTATGCCAAAACCAAAGTCGATGAAGAAGCCCAAAAGGTAAAGCTAGCAAAGGTCCAAAAGCTAACCTGCAACTCGGTCTAACCCGAGTAATAAATACACGGGTCAAGCTAACTAGAACTTGATATTAGTAAAAGATAAAGGAATATAAGTGCATAGGGGAGACATTCCTTTAAAGATAAAGGAATGATATAAGTAAAGTCTATTGATACAACTAAGAATAGGTGTTCCATAAAGGCTCAAAGTTAATCACATGATAAGTTTTAACATGGCATAGATGTTTCACATTCAAAGGGCTATATAATGTAAGTGAACATAAGAACCATATAAGCCATATGTGAAATCATCAAAATCTCGAAATTAAAACTCATGAAACTCAATAAGAGTTTATAGTCCCAATATCGAAATCACCACAAAACACAATTATATACAAGCCTTTCTCTAACTCAAGGCTATAAGTAAATTCATCATCTCAAATTGGTGAAATTGAAATAAAAAAACTAATAAAAATTCCTTGGATTGGCCAAATCCCATTTGCATGCCGAAGCAATGCTGCACGTGCCATCCCCCAGTACTATATATATATTAGGTACCTCTCCCAAACGACCGAAGTCGTAAATCTCAAACGACCAAAGTCGTAATCCCAGATGAATCGAAGGTCTATAGTACTGGAAATCCCAAAATGTGTCACAAACTCCCAGATAGGAACCCGAAAAGTGTTAATGTGCGTCCCATAGCACACGTTCCCAATTAACGGTTTACAAACCGCTATTCATTGCCACGTTAGAAAACAGAAACCATCATAAAATCTTAAAACTCGAAAATCTTAGACTCGTCTCATTTCATTGGCAAGTAAAACACTATAACGGGTTCTCATAGATCATACTCCTAGAATATGAGATCTCGAACCACAACCTGCCAAATATTGGCCTACCCAGATAATTCCTAAAGATAGGAATTATAATCTCAAAAACCCGCCATAAATTGGCTAAATAAATCAGAAGTCAATAACCAGATAATTTCGATCGTACAAGTCCGGAATTAACCGATAAAGTAAACTCATGTGTCCCATACCACGGGTTTTACTAAACCTTTTAATTCTCTTTCTCATACGTCCGAACAGTGTAAAAACAATGTATATTATTTATAAAATAATTTACTTGAGAAAACGGGATTTTAAAATAATCTTCTAAAATCATTTTGAAAACATTTTATTGAAAATTCAGCTTGAATATATCTAAAATACTTTGAAATAATTTAATAATAATTTAAGAATAATTTAAGAATAATTTGAAAATATTTTATAATAAAGATTTCAAAAACCAAACTATTTAGAAATTTTTCAAAATTTATTAGGAAGAAATAGTGCTTGAAAATCGAGAAAACATTAGAAATACACCCAATCGATATTCAAATTTAAATCGAATTTAAATTCAAAATTTTAAATTCCAAGTTCCTCAAAATCTCGGCTAATCCATTGATGGATATCATAGCCCGTAGGCATCATCAAAAACATCTAAAAATTTACGTTAGAAATGAGCCACGAAATCATAGAATAAAATAAGCATATATGGCAAAGAGGCTCGGATCAAAAAACAAAAGACTCACATACCTGGGCTAACAGGGGCTGACCCAGGCCAGTGGCCAGGTCGACCTCCAGGTTGTCCTGGAGACTGTTAGGTCGACCTACCTGTCGACCCAGGCTACGAAGTTTATTTCCTAGGTGATTTTCGCTTCGTACTGAACTTCCAGAGATCATTTCGCATAGCAAACAGATGAATTAAGGACTGAAATTTAACATGCAACAAGTTTAACATATAAACAACACTCCGGAAAAGACCTGGCAGCAATTCGAGTGAAAATCAAAGAGTTATACCCACTCAAAGTAGTAACTAGAAACCATAAAAAAGGAAACAAAGAACAGAGAATAGAACGTATATAATAACTATTTCTAAGCAATTTTCTTTACAGGAAAAGCTTTATTTAATTAGCAATTGTGAGTTTTGAACTCACCTTAGCGAATTAGCAAGAATTCAAGAGCAAGCTACGAGCTTTGGTGAAGAAGAGAAGCTTCAAGACTCTGTAAAAGCTAGAAAAGAAGCATGCAGAACAAATAAAAGAAGTTACCGACAATTCATCTCAAGCTCAAAGATTTTGATGAAATTAATTTATTATTGGTTTGGATTACCTTGTATAATCTTGGTTTAATTGATTCTCTCTTTGAATTTGCAGCAATTTTTGAGTGGAAATTAAATTTTAGTTAGAGGAGGCCATGAATTTCTATTTTCTTTTACTTTGAAGTTGATTCGAGAAGAAGAGGCAAATGAAAAACTACATATAGTCTCTTTTCTCCCTACAGAAATTTCCAGATAATGGGCTTTGGATCCTATTCCTAAGCCTATCAAGCCCAAGATAAAATACTTAGAGAAAATCTTAAGTAATGTGCACTATTTAACCTATTTAATCAATATGTGTTTATATTTTCACCTTTTAAAGCCAATAAAAATATATACCACCAATTTGTATGTAACAAAAATTGTTATTAAAATAAAACAAAATTTATTTCAACAATAAAATGTTATTTTTATAAATAAAACCTTATTTTTATCTATAGTTCACAATTTACACACTTTTATTACAAAACACTATTTTCACTCCAACAATTTGTACAAAAATTGTTTTTTTGTCAAATAAATTACCATAATTCATTTTAACTCTTTTAATCATCAAAATATTATTTTCAAACAATGTTTCATCTTTTATTTTAATAAAACACATAATATCTTCATATTTCTCATTTTAAATTCAATAAAAGATTAATATTGACAATGTTTTCCAACATTGTTGTATTTACCCAAATAAAATTGCAATTTGATTATTTTTTACTCAAATTTTCAAAATAAAGTTTTTAGAACTTCATTTTCATTGCTTTATATTTATTTCAACAATTTAACGTTGAAATACATCACCTAATTAATTTATTAGCTCCAAACTAATAAATACCCAATATTTCAATTTATTTAAACCAAATACTTATCTAATCATATTTAATCCCATATTTATTCCCAATTAAACAAAATAAAGTTATAAACTTTATTTTTCTCATTTTAATTACAAAATTCATTATTTATTCCAAATAAACAATTTAAAATCTCCAATTATATTTTAGTTTAAAATATTAAATTATAACCTCTGTTATAATTTAATATATACATGTAATCTCCAAACCAGGGTTGTTACACATCCCTTCGTATGCATCTTCCAAATATCGTTTTATTTTAAACCACATTAGCATATTTGGCCCCGCCTCGGCCCATTGGTAGCTCGCCGATTAAGTCAATTCCCCATATTGCGAAGGGCCAAGGGCTGGTCATTTGAGTAATCTCAGTTGTTGGTAACCGCGGAATCTTAGCAAACTTCTGGCATCTGTCGCACTTTTTGACGAAATCTAAGGCGTCCTTGCTTAAGGTGGGCCAGAAATATCCATATCGGAGTATCTTTTTTGCTAATGTTTGCCCTCCGGTGTGATCTCCGCAGCTTCCCTGATGGATGTTGGATAAGATTTCCTTGGCTTCCCTCCCAGCGACACACCTTAATAACGGGTTAGAGAATCCGCGCCGATAGAGGATGTCTTCTTGAATTGTGTAGCGGGAAGCTTTCCTTAAGATTTTCTTGACTTTGTTACGTCCGTTGGGTAGTGTGCCGCTTTGTAGGTAGTCTCGAATGGGAGTCATCCAAGTTGCTTCTTCGGTTGCAACTATCAGATTCACTTGTTCGAAACTTGGAGTCAGTTGCTTTGGGATGGTTACTGCTCCGAAGATGGCGATGTTTCTCATACTTGCTTGCTTTGCCAATTCGTCGGCCTCTTGGTTCTCTTCCCGAGGGATGTGTTTGACTAGGTAGTGGTCCAATCGGCTGAGAAGTAACTTGGTTTTCTTTAAATATGCTATGAGTCGTTCTTCTCGAGCTTGGAATTCTCCTAGTATTTGATTAACAATAAGTTGAGAATCGCTATGAAGACACAAAGAATTGGCTCCGATTTCTATGGCAAGTTATAGTCCAGCTATCACTGCTTCATATTCTGCATCGTTGTTGGTGGCAGCGAACTCCAACCTTATAGCATAGTGCAGCTTTTTTCCCCTGGGAGTGACTATTACCACACCTGCCCCCAAACCTTGTTCGTTCGATGCACCATCCACAAAGAGATTCCACTTGATGTCTTCTGCTGATTCCAATTGCTCCTTATCTTCGTTGGTAGTGAATTCTGCGATGAAATCAGCCATGGCTTGTCCCTTGATGGCGGTGCGAGGGTGATAGGTGATATAAAACTGACTTAGTTCAATGCACCATTTAAGTAGTCGCCCAGAAGTGTCGGGACGATGGAGTACCTACCTCAGTGATTGATCGGTCAGAACTTTGATGGAATGAGACTGGAAGTAGTGACGCAGTTTCCATGATGTGATTAGTAAACAATATGCTAGCTTCTCAAGTTTAGGATATCTGACTTCTGCCCCCGTAAACCTCTTACTGACGAAGTAAACTGGCCGCTGCGTGTGGTTGTCTTCCCTTACCAAGGCAGCGCTCAGGGCGTGAGATGACACAGCAAGGTATAGGTATAATTCTTCGCCTTCGCTTGGAGTCGAGAGTACCGGTGGTTTCTGGAGGTGTTCTATTAAGTTAAGGAAAGCGGTTAAGCATTCGTCAGTCCATTCGAACTTTCCTTTGTCTTTCTTTAGAGCTTCGAAAAAAGGGACGCACTTGTCCGTCGCTTTGGAGATGAATCGGCTTAGGGCGGCCACTTTCCCATTCAGGCTTTGCATTTCCTTTCGAGTGGAAGGTATCTTGATATCCCTTAGCGCTCGGACTTGTTCAGGGTTTGCTTCAATCCCTCTGGCATGGACGATGAATCCTAAGAACTTTCCTGATGATACTCCGAAGGAGCATTTTAGAGGATTCAACTTCATTCCATATTGGCGGAGTACTTGAAACATCTCGCCTAGGTGGCTTACGCGATTGTCGGCTTTCCTTGAATTTACCAACATGTCATCCACATATACTTCCATAGTTTGCCCTATTAGCCCTGCAAACATCTTGTTGACGAGGCGTTGGTAGGTGGCTCCTGCATTTTTAAGTCCGAAAGGCATTACCTTATAGCAGTATAAACCCCGGTCAGTGATGAAACTAGTGTGGTCTTGATCGGGAGCATGCATAGGAATTTGGTTATATCCTGAGTACGCGTCCATAAAAGATAAGAGCTCGTGCTCGGCTGTGCTGTCTACAAGTTGGTTGATTCGGGGAAGTGGGAAGCAATCCTTTGGGCAGGCGTCGTTTAGGTTGGAGAAGTCAATGCATGTTCGCCACTTCCTATTAGCCTTCTTTACCAGTACCGGGTTAGCGATCCATTCCGGGTAGATGGCTTCTCGTATGAAGTCATTGGCAAGTAGATTTTTTACTTCCTCATTGAGGGCTGCTGATCGCTCTGCCCCCATACTTCTCTTTCTTTGTTTTACGGGCGCCTTGGTAGGATCAATGTTTAGTACGTGGCATGCTACGTCGGGGGAGATTCCGGTCATGTCAGCGTGTGACCATGCGAATACATCCAAGTTGTGGCGGAGAAAGTCGATGAGTTGCTCCTTCAACTCTGCTTTTAGTTGGGACCCAATTTTCAATAGTCTACTCGAGTCATGCTTGTCTACAGATACAAACTCCATAGCCTCTACAGGCTCGGCGGTGGCCTCCTCCTCTTTGTCCCTGGGGTCTAATTCATTGAAAGGGTCGTTGGTATATCGAAGAGGAGGGGCTTTCTTTAGTTGCTACGCTTTTAGACTTTTCGTGCAGAGGGCAACCTCTACACTCTTCCCTTTATCCTTCCTGTGGTTGTTGCGAAGTTCAGTCACATAGCAGTCTCGAGCAACGTCCTGGTCTCCTTCTACTTCCCCTACTCCATTGTCCGTTGGAAATTTCATCTTTAGGCACCATGGGGCTAGGACAATTTGGAAGTCAGACAAGGCTGGCCTTCCTAAGAAGGCGTTGTAGGCCGAGTGGTTTTCTATTAGCACAAACGTCTGTCTCCGTACAACGGAGCGGGGATGGCTTCCAATTTCAACAAAGAGGTCCAGTTGCCCGAGGGGCATCTTCGCATCTCCAGTGAAACCGTGTAGTGGTTTATCGCAGGGAGATACACCTTCATTGATAGTTTCATTTTGTCGAATGCATGTTTGAACAGGATATTTACTGAGCTTCCAGTGTCTACTAGAATTCGGTAAACTTCGGTGGGACCGAGCCGGGCAGAGATAACCATGGGATCCATGTGAGGGTATTGCCTTCCTTCTAGGTCACGCTTACCGAATGTGATGTCATCACTTTCTTTCCGCTTCGGGTGGCGTTCTTCTATAACCGAATTGACACAGTCTTTATTGTCTCTAAGCGACTTTCCATATCTTTCCATCTCTTTCCAACTTCTGTCTGCGATGTGCGGTCCTCCCGAGATGGTATGGACCACTATCTTCTCTTGACTAGAGCCGCTAGTGTTGTGGTTTCCTATGCCGATCTCCGATGAGGGTAGCCTTTGGTTCTCATTGGCAGGAGCTGGAGTCCTGTCTTGACCTTTTACATAGCGTTCCAGTTTCTTCCTTCTGATGTGTTCTTCGATCAAGTCCTGGAGATGATGGCACTCATTGGTATCATGCCCATGAGATTCGTGGAAGCGGCAGAACTTTCCAGACTTCTACGCGTTATCTGATTCCTTCTTGTATGGTGGGCGTTTGTATCTGACTTCGCCTTGGGTGGCAAGGAAGATGTTTTCGACGGTCTCGTTCAAGGGAGTGTAAGTGTCGAATCTCGGTCCTGGCCGATATAGGCACTTTTCTCCCTTCTTGCCCCTAGCATTGTCTCTGGAATCATTTCTTCGAACGTCCCTTGCCGCAGCAGGTGCGTTGCTGTGAGTTGCCTTATTTTGCTGTCCTCACTGCCTCTCAACGGCAGCATCCTCAAGCCTCATATATTTCCCGGCTTCATGGAAGAAATCGGGTAAAGTAGCCGGTTTTTCTTTTGTCAACCTTCTAGCAAATTTGGTGTCCGGATGCACACCACTACAGAGGGCCATTAGGATAAGCTTTTCATCAGCATCTTGGACTACGGCCGCTGCGGCATTGAATCGGGTTAGGTATTGCTGCAGTTTCTCTCCAGGTTTCTGTTTGACGCTGGATAAGGAATAAGCGTCCTTAGGTTGTTCCACATGAATGCGGAACTGACTGATAAACTTTTCTTTCAACATTTCCCACGAGCTGATGGATCCCTGGGGTAGATGACAGAACCAGGAGGTAGCGAGATCTGCTAAGAATAGTGGAAAGCATTTGCACAGTACTCCCTCTGTCGCTCCACTCATGAGCATATGTTGTGTGTATCTCTGTAAGTGTACAACGTGGTCGGAGGTTCCTTTGTAAGGTTGCATTGTTGGCATCTTCCATTCTCGGGGGGTGATAGCAATTTCGATATTGCGGGCGAAAGGGCTGGTTACCATAGCGCCTATCCCTCGATCTCTTTGCTCCCGTTGGACGCATTCTCTGAATAAGCGTGCCATCCTTTCATCAGAATTTGGAGCAGATAGAAACGAGTTTGGTTCTGTTCTGTGGGATTGATTCCGTCCAGATGACCTGTAGGGATGGTATCATCTGTCATTCCTCATATTTTCCAGTGGCTGCCTTTGGTCTTCTGGGAGCAGGCTAGGGTCAGCTACAGTTGGCCCTTGCCTTGATCTTCCCCTGCTGGGTTCTGATCTAAGCACTTCCTCGGGTCCAACTTCGGGCTAGACTCTAGCTCGGCCCCGTTCACTGGCGTTTCCGTGGTTAGGCAATATGACAGGCTCAGCTACAGTTGACCTTCGCCCGGTACCTCCCTCGTTGGGTTCGGTTCCAAACGTTTCCTCAGGCCTAACTTCGGGCTGTGCTCGATCTCAGCTCCTACCATGGCTGCTTCTGCCGTTAGCTCCTTCGAAGAAGGAAGATCTTTATTGTCTCTGAGATCCTCTAGACTGGGACTCGCCCCATGATTCAGTGTTGCGGTTAGACTCTTCAGCATCCCTTAAGCGTGACATGAGATGGTCCACCAAGGCTTCCTGCTGGGACGTGAAGCGGTTAGTTACTTCAACCACAACCCTGTCTAAATCTGCCCTAGTAATTGCTGCGGGCTGTTCTGCGGCAGGAGTGGTCGGATTAGCCTGTCCTTCATTTGGTACTGAAGCTAGAGGAGGACGATTTACTTGATCCGTGACCGCTGGATCTGGAAGACTGCTGGATGCGATGTTTTTTTCTTTTGTTAACATCTTTTTTCTGCTTGGGAGGCATGTTTTCCGAACGATGAACGATGCTGTTAGGAAAAAGGTTAAGTGGAAGAAGCTGAAGCTTCGAGCTCCTAGCTCTCAATGAAAGCACCAAAAATGTTTGCACAAAAAATGGACAAACACCTCAAAGTTGTATGACTTAGTAGATTTTATGTTGTTCTTAGTGATTTGGGTGTTTTATGCAAATATATGAAAAGCAGGGGCTAAACTGTAAAAAGACACGCAGATTTATAGTGGTTCAGCCAGAATGTGCCTACGTCCACTTTATATGTTATTTCTCTTCTCTTGTTTAGATTACAAGTACAAAGCTTTGATACAAGTAAAAGAAAGTTGTTTGAAAATTCTCTCCGTGCTTGAGCTCTCAAACTTATTCCCCATTGCTGTACCCCTGCCCCTCTATTTATAGAGTGAGGCTGGGGGTAGGGGTCTTGGATGCATACTGCTGCTGATGGGCCCGGGCTGATACAATCTGGCCTGGAAAATTTGGTTCGGCAATGCCTTGGTTCGGTAGTAGTTGGGTGGAGATGAGGTCTTGGTTCGGTAGTACTTTGGTTCGTTGGGACTTTGGTGGAGTGGTTGGTTTGGCAGTGCTTGGATCGGTAGTGGATGGAGGGTGGCTGGTTCAGTAGCACTCTGGTTCGGTGGAGGTTGATTTGGCATGGATGCTTTGCAGTTGGTTCGGTGAAGTCTGGGCTGATGAGCGGACCGGTGGATCTGTGGTTCGGTGATGTATGGTACGACAGTGGTAGGGATGCCGGATGAAGCCTAGCTCTTCTCAGTCTTGAGATCTCCTGGGTGAGAAACTTACCCAACAGCATCCAACAGGCGATTTGACACTCAAAGATATATATTTCAAAAATCCACTTTTAAAATGGAGAATACTTATATCTTGATATGCCTTAGTTCTTACATGCCATAACAAACTTATAATCATCACCCTTAGACATCTTATAATTACAACTTTTTGATTCTTGTTTATTTTATAACCAAGAAATCCAATTTCTCTAGTGGTGATTTCTAATACGAAGATACTGTAAGATTCAATTATTAATCCTCAAATAGAATTTGAAATTATCAAAGAATGACTCTTAGTTTAATTTAGGTTATCGCTAAAAATCTTATGCAAACACACATCCAATAAAAATCAATCACAAATCTATTAGATAATGTACCCAGCAATCTACTTGATTCCACTCTGCAATCCTGATCTAAAAAAGGTTGATATTCTGCTTCATGAGTTGCCGGATGTACTATGCATTACGTATCAACTGGATTCGCGGGATTGCCCTATACTAGAACGAGTGACTCAACCACCCTTCAACTATACTTCTGGAAAGGATAAGATTGGATCAAAGATTGCTTAGAAATCACATGATTCGATAATAGGAATATCGAAGAGTGGATACGAAGGAAATGTTTCTAGAAACCCAAAAGGCACTTTTTATTATTAAAGAGACGATTCCTATTGTCTACCCAAGAATCCTTAATGGACGGTCTCGAAGACTTAACTAGGCCAAGATTTGTGTCTGTAATATCATATTTTTTTTCTAAACTTAGCTTTGATACCAAGCTGTGATGCCCCACCCTGAGACCCACACTAACAAAGGATATTACAGAGTAATATTTTCTACTAGTACAGAGGATATGGCTAGTTAAAAGCGACCATCCGTGAATTTTGTTTTAAGGGAGCATCGATACGCCGATTAATAAGCTATATTTTTTTTCATCACAAGTGGAATCGACATATACAATCCAGGCTTATAACAAAACTACGGTGGCTAAAATAATAATCTTGAAACAAATATGTACACAAAAGAATCTAGACTCAATAGTAGATACAACACTATTTGAATTTGTACACATATACGAGATGAAGTTAAGGTAAATGATAACTAGATAACCAGAGTGAAATCCTCTCTAGGACTATCAAACTGGAGTACTTGACATATCGCAGTCTGACTCGAGTATTATAAAATAATAACAGGGTCAGTCTAGACTATAATAAATGGGTTAAGCATCATATAAAATGGATGTAATGATATAAAATTCAAATATGAACAAAAAGCCAGGAATTGACAAACAACAAGAATGCTTCAATAAACTCCAAGTGTGTAATCACCAAATATCAAAACCAAAATAGCTTCTAAAAGAAAAATTCCCAAAATCATTCAATGATAACATAATAACATCGAATCTAGAAATCATATCAGAAATCCATAAAATCACATAAAAGGGGAATGGCACCAAAACTCCAAGATTGGTGAATAAATTCACCTATATGCATGCAACTCTAAGATAGACGTATAAGTCTATAAACAATAAGATAGGCATGAGACCTATAAACATCAAGATCAGAACAAGTCCTATAAATATCGAGATAGGAACAAGTCCTATAAACATCAAGATAGGTACAAGACCTTTAAACATCAAGACATGAACAAGTCCTATAAACATCAAGATTGGAACAAGTCCTATAAAGTTCGAAGGCGAGTTATAAACTCGTCATTAAGCATTATATACCTTTGAATAGTAACTGAATAAATAGCAACCATGTGTCCTATACCAAACAGGTTTATTTACACATTAACTATAAGTTAGTAAACTCCACTCATGTGTATAAATGGCTCAATCGAACAAGTTCGAGAAATAATCGAAAAAATAAATGTGAGCGTTTCATACCACTTTTTTTTATTAATATGTTTAAATCGATTTCTCTTTCGATCGATATAGTGCAATTTTTCTTAAATAATTTACTTTGAAATCCCTCTCGAAATATTGTTTTATAAACTAGAATATATATGTATGTGTGTGTGTGTTGGAAAGCCTTTGCTAGAATATATACATATAAGCACAATTTTAAACCATTGTTCCTAATCAATTTAAAGTCGTTATTATTATAAACAAATATATATATATATATATACACATTTATATATATATATGAATATTCAAAATATCTTTTATAGAAAATACATATTAGTACTTAAAATGATTTGAGAAAATGGTTCGGATTGAAAATCATTCTTTTGAAAACTCTAGTTGAAATCATGCGATAGAAGTTGTGTGTTGCATCATGGACCCATAAAAAAATTCTATGGTAAAACAAACTCCAATGAATTCACAAATTCATAAATTAAAATCCAGAAATAGCATTGAAATCGGCATAGAAAACAGCACCAACACCAATTAAATAGGTTCAAGCGATCGAACGGACGAACGGAGGAGCAAACAGGGGCAAACGGAGCCCGAAATGCTGTGACCTGGGTCTCAGCCCAAGAGATGACCGGTCCACCGGTCATGGTGACCAGTGCACTGGTTGGCACGCTTGGGCTGAGTCCCAGGTGACGCCGGCGATGCTCCGGTTGTCCGTTTCTGGTGTTTTCTTCTCTGACTTGAACCTAGACATCTACTATATTGAATAAGCTCTCATGCAAGCAACCAAACATGTACTATTTGATGCAAATCATGATCATAGTATGTGGATTTCATCAAACCAGTGAATGAAATATAAAAATATGCGAATATCGCAACCGTTTTGGTAGCTATTTCATCATAGATTCAATCAAACAGTGAAACTGCAACTTACAATCATTCATAGTCTAGAAGTGTGAGACAAACTCACCAAATTTGTACTTGAATTGGTAGCAAAAGACCTGGATTCTCTTAGACTATCTTCTCTTAACAACTACCTAGGTTAATTTTAAAATTTGCAAAAGAAATGAATTACAATCATGATCAAAGTTGAGATTAAAGAACCTATAGATGTAAGATATGATGGTAGAGATTACCGTAGCTTTACATCTGCCACTAATAATTAAAAGCCCTTTTATTTAAGCTTGATTTGGGGATTTAATCTAGTTTCTAGGGTTTGCAAATAAGCTTAGATTTTTAATCTTGGCTGAAATGAGAAAGTGATGAAATAAAAAAGGGTATGTGGATTATTATTCACTCTCTACATGGGCCTAATGGGTATCCTATAACCCAATAAGAAAATGTTTACTAACTTCTATTTTTTTCTCTTATGAAACACTAATTAATACTCAACTATGTTTATGGAAGCATAGATTAATTTTCCTCAAATTTTACCAAAGCTCCAACATTTCAAAAATTCCCATTTTTATTAATATTGAGATATTTTGTAAAACTAAATATAACTTGTAAAATTAAAAGTTATTCTCATTATTGTTAATAAAATAAACTATTAATTATAATAAAAATCTCATTTTAAACAATAAATCTCAATATTAACATTTCACTAAATTTACGAAGTTTGTTGTAACAATTTGAAACGGAAAATATTTATCTTAAATCTCCATTTAAAATAAATAATTGAATAAAACTTGGAAAAACTCACATTATAAATTACAAAATTATTTCCATATATTATTTAAATTCTCATTTTCCTCAAGGTCATTCTTATACTATCAAATATAAGAAGTTAAATTACACAAATTCTAAAATTTAATAAATTTTCCCAAACTTATTTATTTCCATCTAGAATGCCATTTTAATTTGGAAATTATAACAAATAAAATTTTCCAAATTTATCTTAAATTAATTAAGATAATTTTAAATAATATTTTAGATCTGATTCCAGGTAATCTCGACTAGGGTTGTTACAAGCAGACTCAAGGTACATATACTATACCGAGGCCATCGCGATATGAAAGGTGCGAGCGAATAATTTCATTTCAATTTGTTGAGCAGAATAAAGGTCAATATAAGATTAGGACAAGGAACCATGGGTTAGGAGTTGTATGCGATTCAACCGAAAAAGAGTTATCCATCGTTTGTGGGGCTATGATTTGTTGAGTAGACACAAGGTCAAAATCCAAGACAAACGAGTACTAACACCCACTAGTGAAGTCAAAAGACTTCTATGTTTCATCTTAGGGTTTGGAGAAACATAAATGACCAGTGGGAGTCTTATTGGAAAAATGAAATGGTAACATTTAACCTTTCTAATATTGTAAGGACATATGCTAAATAATGTTATAATCTACAATAATGAATTTTTGCATTTAATATGATTGATAAAACGTTTATTAATTAATATATACAAATAAATTGAATTGAAAAATTGACAAACAGAAATATAACATATACTCATTATTGATGCCTATTGCATGTCAATTTTTTCTATACCCATGGAAGTGCTTGATTTTACAACTACTTAATACATTCATAATATGGCCACTTACCTATTTTTTGGTTGAGACCGTGTATTGTATTCTATGAGTTTCGAACTCTAAAAATAATGCAAGGCTGTTAGTACCTTAGGCATTGATTTTTTATGACAACAACCATACGACATAATATAAAATATGGACACTTATGTTTTTATCATGTTATATATAGTATGTAGTGCAGGATATTAAACAGGTGTTAATTAGGAAGACTGTACAATATCAAGTGAAGATTTAAGAGGCTGATATAGAGACTCGAGAGTTAGAGATTGAAGACTCATGAGTATTGAAGAACTCCAAATATCTAGATAAGTTATAGAGTCAAAGATTCTTGTCAAAACCCTGATAGCACTTCTTTGATATTTCTCTATTCTTCTTTTCAAATGGTTTTTAAATATTCTAAATTTCAAAAATGATTTTTAAAGAATTCTTGTTTTCAAAATGATGTCTTAAAATAGGCTTCAAATTATTTTCAATTTCTGATTTTACAAGATTATTATATATTGAAAATTTAAGTTTTTAATTACTTTATATTTTAAATATACTTTTAATCTATTATACTTTGTTATAGTTTTGTTTTTATGAGTTTTAAATATTTATAAGTATAATATAATAATTATAACTTTGATTTTAAATATATTCACTCATACTTTATATATATTATTTTATTTCAAAAGACATTCATACTAAATCTATATATATAAAAAATTCAAAATAATTTTATAAAGATTTGATATGATTAAAATATGTATAAACTATGTTTAAATAAGTTTACAAAGTATAAAAATATTTTACAATGTATAACATTTTCAAAGCATTTTAAAGAATATAAGTTTTCAAAATGTAAAGGTAAATATCGACATACCCTCACCCTATATGTCGATACATGGACCAATTTTTTCAAAATTCAAATTTGCATTGAAGTGTTTTTTCGTTGTATCTCTTCACAAATGGACATGACTGTTATTTCTCTACAAATTGGAGTTAAACCAACGAATTTTCTTTAAATACTTTCTCATATTTTCTCTCCTCTTTCACTCTCTAATTTTCTAAAAGAAACTCTACTCAAATTCTTCTCAAATTAAATCAGAATCAAATTCAACTCAACTGATTTGATTCTCTATTGACTACTCTCTGATCTCTCTCACTCAAACAAAGATCAAAGTGCTATTCAAGAGGTTATAGAATCATTAGTATTCAAGATCAACGATCTATGTTTGTAAAACTCTATCAAAACATACTCGTATATTGGTGGGTGTGATTGGAGCCTATGTAAATCAATTGGGTGTGCTTGGTGACCTAGAAATTCAAGTGGGTGTGCTTGTGGCCCGTGTAAATCAAGTGAGTCTACCAGAGCTCGGAGAGTCTGGAGGGTGTCTCTCGTTGCCTTGAAATCGAGATTGTATTGACTTTGCTATTTGAAAAGAAATTTATACAAGGAATTGTATAGTACTAGATGTTGGGTTACTCTGAACCAATATAAAATCCTGGTGTATTCTCTCCTTTTTACTTTTACTGCATTTATTTATCTGTGTTTGAATCTATGATTGTTAATTGCATTGTTTAAACTATAATCTTAAAAGAATTAAAAAAGATTAACAAAAATTAGAAAACACTATTCATCCTCCCTCCAGTGTTAAATTAGCCTTAAGATCCATCTTCTGCTAAATAACATTTGGTATCAGAGCTTTTGTTTTCAAAGTATTCATAATTTTGATTTTTGAAAAAGTTTTAATGGTTATGAACACCGTTAGTAATACTATTAATAACACTGTTAATCCACTTGTTAGTAATTCCTTATGGAAGGACGATCTACTACTAGACCCTCATTTTTTAATGATAGTAATTACATATATTGGTCATGTAGGATGAAAATTTATTTACAGTCAATTGGTATAGATATTTGGAACATCACACAAAATGAGCACACTAAGCCCGAGACTAATTTTTCAACTTGGACTGCTGATCAAAAGGCAGCTGCATAAAATAACTCTAAAGCCGTGAATATTTTGTTTTGTTCATTGGATATAAATGAATTTAATAGAGTGTCTATTTGCAAGTTTGCATTTGAAATATGGAGAACATTGCAAGCTACACATGAGGGCACTAGTAAAGTCAAACAAACCAAAAAATTTATGTTAATTAATCAGTTTCAATTATTTAAAATGAATCCAAATGAGTCCATTTCTGATATGTATAGCAGATTTCAAGATATAGTTCATTCACTAATTGCACTTGGTAAAAGTTCTTCTGAAGAGGGTCAAGTTAGAAAAATCCTTAATTCACTTACTTTTGAATGGGACCAAAAGACTCTTGCGATTTAAGAAGTTAATGACATTAGCACTCTAAAAATTGAAGAGTTAATTGGCAATTTAATGTCATTTGAAGCACAAATGTAGAGCAAGAGAGAAAGCAAGGCAATGGAGAAGAAATCCATCACTTTCAACACCACAACAGATGATCCGGATTCAGACAATGGTGACGATGAGGAAATCGCTTTCCTGACAAGAAATTTCATAAAATTTCAGAAATGCAAAAATATGAATAATCTTAGGAGATATGATACTGAAAATCCAGGAAGTGGAAATGGAAGTGGAAATGGTGTTAGATGTTTTAACTGTGATGAACCTGGCCATATAAAATGAGACTGTCCACATCTTGAGAAACCGAAAAACACACCAAATACTGATTCATCCAGAAAACGAAGAAGGGCTTATGCTGCAACACTTGATGATTCAGATACCGCCTCAAGTGTTGACGAACCAGATACAAAGAGTGCTAATATGTCCTTCACAACAATAATTAATGAGAAATCCGGAGAAACGGAACAAAAATAAGCAGATTTTTTAATTTCAAATTCAAAATTTGAATTTCCCTCCACTTTTCACCAACTCCTATATTCTAAAAAAGATATCTCTTGACCAGAGAACATATCATTTGATTCTCTATTTATTTACTCTATCTCTATCCATTCATTTCACATTCATTTTCAAATTCAAAAATCATAAGCTCTCTTATCTCTTCAAACTATTCTTCAATGGCATCCTCAAGCAATACTCCATCAAACATGAAGCTTTCTATGAAAACAAAAGGCATTCTTTTCAATGACAAAGAAGCCATGCAAACTTATATAGAGTATAAGTCTTTCGAAAAAGTCTCTCCCAAAAGATTTGCTATTTTTGAAGATTTTCCTACTTACGATCATTTCAATCTTTGTTTGCAAAATGAAATTCTTGGTTTAATCGATGCTTCTCAAAATGATTTTGTTTGTTATCCAAATTTAGTAAAAATGTTTTATGCAAATTTGAAAGAAATTTTTTATGATGGAAACGAAGGAGAAGTTTGGAGTAGTGTCAAGGGGGGTAGTGTCAAGGGGACACAAATTGTTTTAAATTGTTAGATTTTGGATCACATTTTCTGATGCAAATCTAGTGGAATAGACCTTTCAACTTTTCAAATTGAGTTTCAAACCGTGAAGTGATTCACGAAATTTTCGGAAGTGATGATGACTTTGAATTCAAAAACAAAAACTTGCATCCAAAAGCAATAATTTTAAGCCTTCTTGTAATGCCCCTAAATTCTAATTAACATTATTTGGGATATTTAATTGGATAAATTAAATAGAATAATGTGAATAAGTAGGGAGATGAGATTAATAAATCTAATAGCCAGTCTAAATAAATGAACTAAAATAAGACTTAACTAAATATAGAAGGAGGAATTTCCTAAGGGGTAAACTTGGAAATAGGGCTACATTTCTTTGTATATATCTCTTCCTCCACCTTAATAAACTTCCACTTTTTCATTCTTAACTTCCATATACTTCTGCCGGCCATTAAAAAGCTCCAGGAAGAGTTTAAATTGAAGAATAAGCCAAGAAATTAAAGCTAGTAAATTATCTCATTCTCCAATCAACTAATTAAGGTGAATAATCATGTTTATCATCTCATTTTCTATGTTTGGATCAGTTATGGGTTATACTCGATTCATGTTTATGATTTTCGTTAGGATATAACCATTTACACCTTTGTTTGGATAAGACATATGTATTTTAACATGTTAATGGGCTAATTAACACGTTTTCATTCGGTTTTGGTTAAATTCTGAGTTGTTTTGATCTTCATATGCTTTGAAATTTTAATATGTTGAAATATATAATTTATCTGATTTTTGATGATTTTTGGGGATTTTTCCTTAGCGATTTACTAAGGTAATTAAATTATTTAAGCCTAAGGGCTAAATAGAAAATTTGCTTCCGAAATTACTTAAATTCGGAAGGAAATTGCTTTTGGAAATATTTGAGGAAGAAGTACCGTGTTTTGAGAATAAGGTTGACTTTTGTATACTTTTTACTATTTGGAAGTACAGGAGAAGGTTCCTCAGCCAATCAAAATTAGACAAATAAGATAAAAACATCACTTCAGTGGGCCCAGTTTTGCCATCGACTCCAACAACCCAGCTTTTACCCTTTCGCCTAAAACGGAAGGTAAACAGTTACCCTCCGTCACAGTCGAAAGGTAGGCAAGGGGCTGAAGGGAAGAAAAGGGCGAAGGGATGGGGAGGCTGCTTTTTTTGCTTTTGGATAGAAATAAAAATTGTTTTCGAATAAGTTGAAGGGGGATCCTTCGACTCTATCACTTTATAAAAGACTAAAATTTTATATTTAAGAAGGGTTTCGAAGGGGATCTTCGAAAGCTTAAACCTTCAAGAGTATTGTTTAGAAATGTTTTCGAAAAGTTATTTTAAAACCTTTCGGCCAGCCGAAGGGTTAACCTTCCAACATGGTCGGAAGTATGCTTTCGAAAGGTTGGTCCAACACCAACACTTCATAGTTTTTGAATGATTTTGAAAGGTTTTAATTTCGAAAGGTTTTGATTTCGAAAGGTTTAATTTCGAAAGGTTTTGATTTCGAAAGGTTTAATTTCAAAAGGTTTTGATTTCGAAAGGTTCGGTTTCGAAAGGTTTGACTTCGAAAGGTTTATTTCGAAGGGTTTTGAAGGGGATATCTTCAATAATTTCGAAATATTTTAATTTCGAAAGGTTTTGATTTCGAAAGGTTTAATTTCGAAAGTATTTATTTCGAAAGATTTTGAAGGGGTTATCTTCACTGATTGCGAAAGGTATGATTTTGTGATGCTTTCGAAAGAAAGGTTTCCGAAGGGGCTAACATCGAAGGGTTATTTGCTTTCGAATGGGACTTCATTCGAAGGGTTTTAAAGGGCTATTTTTAGCCATTTTCCTTAAGTAAAATTTTGCTAATTTGAAGGGGTTACTTCGGAGGGTTACATCATAAAATACTTATTTTGTTTGAACACGTAAGGAGGAGCCTTATATAAATTTGATGTTATTAAACCTTAGGGACACCGGGGTGGGATTACTGATTTCGATACATAGTTTGGGGTTACAAACAGAAATATGCTTTCGAAAATATACACTGGGCTATCAATGTGTTTTTATTTAATTTAACCTAATTGGGGCTACCAATGGGAATAGATTAAACAGGTCGATACCTGGGGAAAACAATTAATCATGGGGATCATGATATTTTTATTGGCCAACTGATGGTTTTGGTTAACCTAGGAAAACCATGGAATGCGCGGTGGATAGCCCACATCAAATTTCTAAAGTAAAGAATGTTTTTCCAGAGGTGGTTAACCTCGGGATGTGGCACCCAAGGGTTCATAGTCATCCTAGGAAAACTATGGAGTGTGCGGTGGATAGTCCACACCAACTTTTAAAAAACAATGTACGATGGATAATTTGCATTTATTTTAAATGTATTTAGGATGGATAGTATTATTTAAACTATGACGAATTGTCATTTTAAAGATTTTAGAGGGGAACTCTAAAAATTGCTTTTAGATGGGATATCTAATAAATGGGTGGATGGGATATCCAATACATATGATTTATGGCTTTATTTCATATTATGTTAAGACTAATCATTTAGGTTTCAGGGGCATAGTAAATGATTTGCATGTTTTGTTTTGGATACTGATGAGGGGAAAACCCGTTCTGCTAAGCGGCGTTATCTCACTAGCTATCTATTTATGATAAGAGATGATAGTGGATTATTCATACCAGTCTTATTGTCTAACTCGAAGTTTGTGTTTCTCCACAAACTCTCGGGTACTCAAAATTAATTTGAGTAGTCTGAGAGTGGGAGACTTTCATGTTTTTGGACGAATAAGCTTTCGGAGACGTACAGGAGGCAGTGTTAACTATATAGGAGCTATTTTGTGTTTTCCGCTGTGATGTACTAGGAACTGTAAAGTTCATATTTATTAGTTCTCTGATCATCATAAGGGGACAGCTTCATATGTCGCTCTTATCGTATTTTGTACATGTATATGTGATCCGAACGTGGTTAATGTCTGGGATTATTTAATTAAATCTTAAATTGAAATTCATAAGAAATGAGAAATTCTATTTTGTTGAATTTTAAAAAATTTCATATTCTTTTGTTTCTATGTTGCCAATAGTTTCAAGATTCCGATTTCGGTCACTTAGAAATAACACCTACGGATGACTACAGCATTCGTAGTAGTTAGTTTTGAGCCTTCGGAAGCCGGATGTTACAAGTTGGTATCATAGCATGGTTTATGTACTTAAAAGCAATTTAAACCTTAAAAGATTTTTTTAGCATAATCTAATGAATCTAAAATATGGTCGGGCTTGGGTAAGCGTTATAGTAACGTATGTGTACTTTGCTATAAATACCTAAGTATGTATTCCCCACTCTCTTAGACCGTTCTTCTGTATCTTACCAAGATTGGATTTTAGGTAGTAGGGAAGTAAGATATGGAGGCAGGAAATGGAAGAGTGGATTAAGGTGGAAGATGCACCGCAACACGTGGAAATGTTCGACCCAATACTAGGAGCAACCAGGGTCGACATGCAAATGCAAACACAGATGCAAATGCCAATTTTGGTGCTGAGATTCCACCGGTTGACATGGGGATGGTGTATCAGTTCTTCATTAATACGATGCAAGCTGGAGCAGCTACGGGAATGGCTGTAGGGAATAATGGAGGAGCTAATCCAATGGCCCCAGTTGGAAATAATTATGCCAAGCTAAGCAGGCATTACGCTAGCCTTGGAGGGAAGCCTTTTCTAGGAGCCGAGGATGCAGTAGGTGTGGAGAACTAGCTATTGCAATATGATAGGATATTTGCCGATCTCGGCTTGACGGATATGCAGAAAGGGGACTTGCTTCAAGGAAATTGCAGGGAGCATCATTGTTGTGGTGGAATGAATTACTGTGGGAGAGCCAGAGGAAGATCTGACTTGGGCTGAATTTTGAAGGAGGTTCAAAGAAAGATTTCTAGTAGAGGTTGCCAAGTCGGCATTGCTCAAGAAATTTGGAGATTTAGTCCAAGGGGATAGATCGATGATTGAGTATGCTACAGAGTTTGATGAGCTGTCCTGTTACAGATGTGCTACTGTGGATACTATCATTCAGAGGAATGATAAGTTTATCAGGGGGTTGAATCTTGAGATTGCCAGAGCAACCATGCCAAACCTCCGGGATCTGTGTCATATTATTATTGAGATGGCTATTCGAAATGAAGAGATGCTTTCTACTTTTGGAAAGGGGAAACCGGTCGAGGGTTCAGAATTTTCAGGGTAAGAAGTGGAAGTTCTTCAAGAAGAAAGGTGCCCAGTCGGGGCTTAGTAGCTAAGAAGAGCAAGGCTGATATTGTTCGTTACAAGTGTGACAAGAAGAGGCACTATGCTAATGAGTGTCTCTCGGGTGATGGAGGAGCAGTTGTAGTGAGGCCGAATGTGAAGTGCTACAATTGTGGCCAGATGGGGCATTACAAGGAAAAGTGTCCTAAGGCTGCTAAAGATGGAAAGGGAAAGGTCTTTGCGTTGGAACCATCATCCTCTAGACCAACAGCTGCTGAGAAAGGAAAAGCTGTGATGGAAGGTATGCTTATGATTCGTATTACTCCGGTTAGGATACTATTTGATACCGGTGCATCACACTCATTTATATCTCAGCATTTGGTAGATTTCTTATGTCTAGAACCTTTATACCTTATTACTCCTTTAAGGGTTGTAAATCCTATAGGAGGGTATGCAACTCTGGGAATGAGATATGACCAGCTAGAACTTGATCTGTTAGGTCATATGTTTGCATGCAGTTTATATGTTTTTGATTTCGTGGGTTTCGAGATCATATTGGGTATGGATTGGTTAGATAGATATTATGCTAGGATATTTTGCCAGGAGGAGGAAATATCATTGAAACACCCTAACAGCCGTAACCGAGTCATTTACTCAATAAGCAGTTCGAGCGGAAATGCTTATGCGTTATTGGGTGCTATGAGAACGGAAGCAAAGTTGAAGCAGGTTTATGTAGCAAGAGAGTTTGTGGATGTGTTTGAACCAGTTTCGGGCTTGCCGCCGAAAAGAGCAATCGAGTTTCAAATAGATCTCATACCGGGAGCTGAACCCGTAAGTAGACCACCTAGCAGGATGTCACCAACCGAGATGAAGGAATTGAAGGTGTAGCTAGTGGAATTGGAAGGAAAGAATTTCATTCGGCCAAGCAGTTCGCCTTAGGGAACGGGCGTGGTATTCGTAAAGAAGCCAGATGGGTCGTTAAGGATGTGTATCAACTATTGTATGTTGAATGAGAGGAAGATCAAGAATATGTATCCTTTGCCAAGGATCGACGACTTATTCGATCAGTTGAGTGGAGCCAGAGTGTTTTCCCAGCTGGATTTGGTGATATGTTTCCATCAGCTAAGAGTGGCATAGGATAGTATTCCTTTGACGGCGTTCAAGACCAGATATGGGTCTTACAAGTGGTTGGTTATGCCATTCGGGCTTACTAATGCACCGGCTTTCTTTGTAGATTTGATGAACCGGGTTTTTTGAGAGCACTTGGATAGGTTCGCATTGGTTTTTATTGATGACATTTTGGTATATTCTAAGAATGAAAAGGATCATGTAGATCATCTTAGAATAGTATTGGAGACGCTAAGGCAACATCAGCTGAAAGCGAAGTTCTCAAAGTGTCATTTCTGGAAGAAGGAAGTGAAGTTCCTTGGTCACGTAGTTTCCGAGGAAGGTTTTGCAATTGATCCGGATAAGATCAAAGCTGTTAACAATTGGAAAAGACCAGAGACGGTAAGTGAGATTAGAAGCTTTCTTGGATTTGCAGGTTACTACCGAAGGTTCATTAAGGATTTCTCACGGATAGCGGCATCCTTGACTATGCTAAGCAGGAAGGACGTGAAGTTTGTTGGTCTGACAAATGTGAGGAGGCATTCCTTAAGTTGAAACATTTGTTAACCAATGTGCCCGTGTTAGTAGTTCCTGATTGGAATCAGGGGTTGGTAGTTTACACCGATGCATGTGGTACCGGGTTAGATACTGTGCTAGTGCAGAATGGAAAAGTTATTGCCTATGCTTCTAGACAGCTTAGACCGCATGAAGTGAGATACCCTACTAATGATTTGGAGTTGGCAGCGGTAATCTTTGCATTGAAGGTGTGGAGACATTATCTTTTGGGAGAAAGGTTTGAGCTATTTACAGATCATAAGTCTCTACGATATTTATTCTCTCAGAAGGAGCTGAACATGAGACAGCAGAGATGGCTGGAGTTTGTTGCAGCTTATGATTTTAGCATCGAGTATACACCAGGAAAAGGAAATAAGGTGGCGGATGCACTAAGCAGGAAACATCAGAATGTGGTGTTAGCGATGTTGGCGGAATGGAAAGACTTTGAAGCACTGGCTCCTTGCAGTGTGCAGTTGAGGTCGACTACTGGATCTAGTTGGAATATCGCCATGATGTCTTGTTTGGAAGTTCGACCACTGTTGATCGAACAGGTTGCTTCTAGGCAGAAAGAGGATCCAGTGTTAGCCGAGACGATTAGAAGGTTAAAAGCTGGAACCGAGATTGATGATTTAAAGGATTTTATTCTTGACTGCAGGGGTTGGTTGAGAAAGTAGGAACAGTTATATGTTCCATAAACCTTAAGAAGGAAGTTCTTAGGTAATGTTATCGATCGAAGTTTACGATTCATCCTGGGGGAACCAAGATGTATTGGAATATGAAGAGAAGTTTCTTCTGGGAAGGAATGAAGATGGATGTTGGCTTATGGGTAAAACAGTGTTTGAACTGTCAGCAAGTAAAAGCCGAACATCAGAAGACAAGTGGTTTAATTCAACCTTTGGATGTTCCAGTTTGGAAGTGGGACTCGATATGCATGGATTTTATTGAAGGGTTGCCAAAGTCAAACCGGAAGAATGAAAGTATATGGATCACAGTGGACAGATTGACCAAAAGTGCCCATTTCATTCCGGCAAATTCAACCAGGACGGCACCTGTTTTGGCTAAGTTGTTCATGAAGAACACTGTTAAACTGCATGGAATTCCTAGTAGCATCATCAGTAATAGAGATGCTTTGTTTACTAGCGAGTTCTGGAAGAGCCTGCAGAGTGTGCTAGGCATTAAGCTCAAGATGAGTACCACATATCATCCTGAGACGGATGGGCAGATAGAGAGAGTCAACAAGGTACTAGAAGATCTGTTGAGAGCTTGTGTGCTGGATTTTAGTGGATCTTGGGTAGATCACTTGCACTTAGTGGAGTTTTCCTATAATGATAGTTATCAGACTACTATAGGAATGGTGCCTTTCGAAGTTTTGTATGGAAGGCCATGCAAATCACCAGCATGTTGGCTAGAGACTGGAGACAGGTTAGTCCTTGGTCCAGATTTGGTGAGAGAGGCGATGGAAAAGATTGAGTTGACACAGGAAAGAATGAGGGAAGCTCATTCTAGGTAAAAGAGTTACGCAGACAAAATGCGTAAGGACCTAGAGTTCTCAGTTGGAGATAGAGTTTTCATCAAGGTATCGCTGATGAAAGGTGTGGTTCGGTTTGGTTCGGGAAGACCGGGAAGCTAGCACCGAGATATGTTAGACCATTTCCTATATCAGAGAGGATTCAGAGACTCGCATACTGAGTAGATTTACCGAGCAATTTGGTCAGGGTCCACAATGTGTTTCATGTTTCTCATCTTAGGAAGTATGTTCATGATTCAAAAACTACTATCGCTCCGACGGCACTGGAGAACATAGTGGTGGAACCATATATGACTTTTGTGAGCCAAACAGTTTGTGTTGTGGCAAAAGATGAGAAGAGGCTAAGGAACAAGACAGTCAAGTTGGTGAAACTTCAGTGGAGCGACAACGTGAAGGACTGTACTTGGGAGACAGAAGACAGGATTAGGGCTACTTTTCCTGGGCTGTTTTAGATGGTATGTTGTATATAGGGTTTATATAGAATTTGGCTGGTAGGTTATACTAGCTTTGCTTGCATAGGCTATATGCTTGTTGTTGTGTCCTTACTGAAATTTTGGGGACGAAATTCTTTAAGGGGGGAAGTCTATAATGCCCCTGAATTTTAATTAACATTATTCAAGATATTTAATTGGATAAATTAAATAGAATAATGTGAATAAGTAGGGAGATGAGATTAATAAATCTAATGGCCGTGTCTAAATGAATGAACTAAAATAAGACTTAACTAAATTTAGAAGGAAGAATTTTCCTAAGGGGTAAACTTGGAAATGAGGCTACATTTATTTGTATATATCTCTTCCTCTACCTTAATAAACTTCCACTTTTTAATTCTTAACTTCCATATACTTCGGCCGACCATTAAAAAGCTCTAGGAAGAGTTTAAATTGAAGAATAAGCGAATGAATTAATGCTAGGAAATTATCTCATTCTCCAATTAACTAATCAAGGGAATAATCATGTTTATCATCTCATTTATCTATGTTTGGATTGGTTATGGGTTATACCCGATTCATGTTTATGACTTTGGTTAGGATATAACCATTTAAACCTTTGTTTGGATAAGACATAGGTTTTTGAAAATGTTAATGGGCTAATTAACACATTTTCATTCGGTTTTGGTTAAATTCCGAGTTGTTTTGATCTTCATATGCTTTGAAATTTTAATATGTTGAAGTATATGATTTATCTAATTTTTGGTGATTTTTGGGAATTTTCGTTAGTGATTTACTAAGGTAATTAAATTATTTAAGCCCAAGGGCTAAACCAAAAATTTGCTTTTGAAATTACTTAAATTAGGAAGGAAATTGCTTTTGGAAATATTTAAGGAAGAAATACAGTGTTTTGAGAAAAAGGTTGACTTTTGTATACTTTTTACTATTTGGAAGTACAGGAGAAGATTCCTCAGCCAATCAAATTTAGACAAACAAAATAAAAACATCACTTCAGTGGGACCAGTTCTGCCTTTAACTCCAATAAGCCCGCTTTTACCCTTTCGATGAAGTCGAAAGGTACCTTTCACCTAAGACGGAAGGTAAACAGTTACCCTACTTCACAGTCGAAAGGTAGGCACGAGGTCGAAAAGAAGAAAAGGGTGAAGGGACGGGGAGGCTGCTTCTTTTGCTTTCGGAAAGAAATAAAAATTGTTTTCGAATAAGTTGAAGGGAGATCCTTCGACTCTATCATTTTATAAAAGACTAAAATTTTATATTCAAGAAGGGTTTCGAAGGGGATCTTCGAAAGCTTAAACCTTCAAGATTACTGTTTTAAAATGTTTTCCGAAAAGGCGTTTTAAAACCTATCGGCAAGCCAAAGGGTAAACCTTCCGACATGGTCAGAAGTATGCTTTCGAAATGTTGGTTCCAACACCAACACTTCATTATTTTTGAATGATTTCGAAAGGTTTGACTTCGAAAGGTTTATTTCGAAAAGTTTTGAAGGGGCTATCTTCAATAATTTCGAAAGGTTTTGATTTCGAAAGGTTGTGATTTCGAAAGGTTTGATTTCGAAAGGTTTTGAAGGGGTTATTGTAACGACCCGAATTTTTAGCGTCTGTTAATTGGGCAATTAACTGGATTAAATTATTGAAATATTAATTTCGATAAGTCGGATAAATAAATTTATGATGTTTACAACATCTGGATATATAAATTGATAAATTTTATAGAAAAATATATGTAAGCTCCACCGTGGAAACCCAAGGTAAAATACCCATATATTTGTAAATATAAACGTATACAAGTTTGTGAATAATATAAATACATAAGTGTACAAGTAATATATATGGAAGTTTGAATAAAGGTAAATATATATATAATGGAAAAAAATATACAAGTATAGTAGAATATGTATAAGTGTAGATGTATGTATATGATGACAAATACAAAACAAGTGTATATTATATTAAATAGTGGAATGTAAACATATATGTAAATATAATAGTATACATGAAGAATATTAATACATGTGTAGCATATACATGTTGATGATGATCAATATAAATACATATATATATACATATGAGTACATAAATATGTATACGGTAATTGGAAACACATAGATATAAGTATATACATATACGAGAATATGAATGTAGGCTCATATGGAATGATATACATGAGAATTTGTATAAATGGAAGTATATATAAAATGACAAAATATAAAATGTGTGCATGAATATGCTGGTAAGACATTACAAGTAAACAAACGTGTATAAAAGTAAGACAAAACTATGTTCATAAGTGTTTGTATGTATAATATAGGTAAAGTAAAAAGTCATCTTTGCATATGTATGTAGTATGGGTATATTCAAGGATATATATATATATATATATTCATGTAAACACATAAGGGAACACACAATTAAATGCATGCATACAAAATTTCAACTCTAGCATACAAAACATAAAATCAGGTCAGTTAAAAAGGGGAAATCAAATCAAGCTTTTATAATACATCAAATCTGTAAGTAATCAAATCTGCAAAACCTTAGACCCAAAGGAATGAAAAGGATAAATAAAAATATAAAAGTAAAAAAAAGAGCTTACTATATACAACACAAAGAATGCAGCATACTTCTTATATTTATACCTCCACTCCTGTCTTTTATTTTCATTCACTCGAACCAAAGTTAAGCAACATAAAACATATTTCCATTTCACAACTTAAAACAAAATCCAACTCAAACTCAACTTAAGCAAGAGAAGATCAAAAATCAAGATTAAAGGCAGACATCAGTTGCAGTGTTCTCTGTTCAACATTAACAGTGAGTAAACATATTTTCTGTGTATTGTGAACTATATTTGGATGTGTACATAGAATTGTTTTGGTATGTATGTTTGAACAGGGATAGATATACACCTATACTCTTAAAGCGAAAAATCAATGTAAAGAGTTATGGCCAAGGAAAAACAAACTTTAAAAGCCTGCACACTCTTTGTATCTCTGTTCTGTAGAGAAAAAAATGTTAATCCTGCTTTCAAAGATCCCCACCTCACAAACAATTTAGTTTCAGGATTATGATGAAAAAAGAAAAGAAAAGTGGTTTTTTTTTGTACTTTGCTTTAAACTATGTTCTGTTGAATATTATTAAGCACAGAGGAAGGAAGCAAGAACTACAGTAACCAACCTATATACATATCAAAGATTTATGCCACAGTTTAATCTTTTGAGCATATGAGGGTTTTTGCTTTCGAAAGTGAGGATTTTTAGAAGTAATTCGACAATTTTTAAGTTTGTATGGAGAGAGATAAAAGTGGATGAACGGGAATTGGGTATTCTCCAGTTGATCGGTTGGGCTATTTTGGGAGATTTCCATCGATCAACGACGAACTGGCCGACGTGATTGGGCCTGAAGGTCGAGGGGAAGACAAGGATCATCAGAGAAATACTCCGGTGATTTATCAAGGTTCGTGATGGCCAGAAGGTGTCGAAGTAGGGTTTTACACCCTGAGTTTGTCGTCGGTGTTTAAAAGGGATTTGCGGCGACGAGACGTGATCGGAGGCGATCGCGAGGCCTGCGATAGGAGCCGGAGGTCGAGGCGGAGCTACGGTGGGAATTGCGAGGTGTCTCGAGGCATAGATCATCGGAGGTGGTCGAATTTCTGGTGATGTAGTTTCTAGGCTGTGTGTTTTTGGGTCGCATTTGATTCTCGATCGAATCGAGATAGCTGGGTGATTGTGTGGTGTTGCCGGGGTCGATGTCGACTTGTCGGAGGCCGGAACGTGGTTCGTTGGCGATCAGGAACGTTGTACACGTGAACGTGCACGTTTTCATGCATCTGGGAAGTTGGTTTGGAGAAGAAGAGGGGGTGCTCGGGTTTAAGCTCGGGTAGGCTTGAATTTTTCTCGAAGCAAGAAGAAGCTCGGTGTTTTTGGTTGAAATCTTCGGGTTTCATGTAGTTTTTCTCAGGTTTTTGTTTAACGGTAATTAGAGTATAATTATTTTATGAAAGTAATTAAATAGTAGTGATTAAGGATTAATCACTGAGTGTAATTAATTAACGGTTAAATTAATATAATTAAATTAAGGGTTAATTAATTAATTAAAGAGTAATTATTTAATTAAAGGATTAAGGTTAATTAATAAGGTAATAAATTATTTGTTAAGGTAATTAATTAAAAAGTAAGTAATTAATGGAAGTAATTAAGAGGGTCATTAATTAATGAAAATAATTAAAAGATTAATTAATAATTAAAGGATAATTAATCTATAATTAAGGTTTGATTACTTAATGTAATTAAAGAATAATTAATCAAGGATGATTAATTAAGGTAGATAATTAAGAGATGATTAATTAATTAATTTGTAATTAATTAAATGATAAGTAAGCTGGATTAAAGGTAATCCAAGTGATTAAGTTAGAAATTAATTTAATTAGAGATAAATTAAATTAATTAAGAATGGATCAAATTTGTTTATGGATGATTTAAATGATACTAGATGATTTGAATGAGACATCTCTGATATGTGATCTGTGCTGTTTTGTGATATATGGTTGAATTAGATATTATGGATTATCTATCTGTATTGATATGAACCATCTATTTGAAATGTTCTGAATAACTAAATTGTTTAAATCCTTTAAAACAACTAGGACATTTAAAACGGCGTTTTGAATCAACCTTGTCTGATAACTTATGTACTATGATATGAGATGTGAGGTTGTACTGTGATATTTGGATTAACTATCAATAGTGAATTGCCATGTAAAGTGTGACATCTAGTATTTAAATTTGAATTGTAAAAAGGGTTTTGTTTTGAAGTGACATTGAATTTGAAGGGACCGGGATCGGGTATCAGCAATACCCGAACCCACGTCGATTAGTAATCTAAGTTTTTATAATTGGATATGTAAAACTAAACAGGCTGGAATGGAATGAATTGAGTATCATGGACATTTAACCTGAAACTATTGTGTGATAAATGTTTGACTATAAGAACTCATAAAGGTACGAGTTACTCTGGTGTTCACATGTGTTATAGCTTGGTATTTCATGTTAGATGAGTTTACTCACGCTGGTTTCCAGCCTGACCCGGGTGTTACTTTGATGTAATGCTCGGGTCAGACCGAGTATTACAGATTTTCAGGTAAGGACGTTCTGGAGCTCAGGAGGCGTGCTGGATGCAGGAACGTATGGAGTGTATTCCGCTGTGATATATTGTTATTTATCTGGGACAAGTTATTTTATCTGTCCAGTGATTGTGAAATGTTGTAACTCTGATGTATTGATGTAAATTAACTGATACAGTTTTTCCTTGTATAACTATTATTTTATTTAATATTATATTTTGATCCGCTGCGTTTTGTGAGAATCAGTGCTGTGTTTCTGTTTCTTCTTCTTCTTCTGTCTCTTTCTTCTTTTCCTAACTATCTGGAATTTTCGATCACGAAAATTTCGGGCCGTTACAGTTATCTTCAATGATTGCGAAAGGTATGATTTTGTGATGCTTTAGAAAGAAAGGTTTCCGAAGGGGTTAACATTTGAGGGTTATTTTCTTTCAAATGGGACTTCATTCGAAGGGTTTTAAAGGTCTGCTTTACCCATTTCCCTTAAGTAAAATTTTGCTAATTTGAAGGGGCTACTTCAAAGGGTTATAGCATAAAATACTTATTTTGTTTGAACACGTAAGGGTGAGCCTTATATAAATTTGATGTTATTAAACCTTGGGGACACCTTCGATACATAGTTTGGGGTTACAAACAGAAATATGCTTTCAAAAATATACATTGGGGCTATCAATGTTTTTTTATTTAATTTAACCTAATTGGGACTACCAATGGGAATAGGTTAAACATGTGATATACCTGGGAAAAATAATTAATCATGGGGATCATGAATTTTTATAAATAATCATGGGGATCATGATATTTTTATTGGCCAAGTGATGGGTTCTTGGTTAACCTAGGAAAACCATGGAATGTGCAGTGGATAGCCCACATCAAATTTCTAAAGTAAAGAATGTTTTGCCAAAGGTGGTTAACCTCAGGATGTGGCACCCAAGGGTTCATAGTCATCCTAAGAAAACTATAGAGTGTGCGGTGGATAGCCCACACCAACTTTTATAAATCAATATACGATGGATAATCTGCATTTATTTTGAATGGATTTGGGATGGATAGTCCTATTTAAACTATGACGGATAGTCATTTTAAAGATTTTATAGGGGAACTCTAATAAATTGCTTTTAGATAGGATATCTAATAAATGGGTGGATGGGATATCCAATACATATGATTTATGGCTTTATTTCATATTATGTTAAGAATAATCATTTTGGGTGCAGGGGCATAGTAAATGATTTGCATGTTTCGTTTTGGATACCAGTGAGGGGAAAACCCGTTCCGCTAAGCGGCATAGTCTCACTAGCTATCTTTTTATGATAAGAGATGATAGAGGATTATTCATACCAGACTTATTGTCTGACTCGAAGTTTGTGTTTCTCCATAAACTCTCGGGTACACAAAATTAATTTGAGTAGTCTGAGAGTGGGAGACTTTTAGGTTTTTGGACGAATAAGCTTCCGGAGACGTGTAGGAGGCAGTGTTAGCTATATAGGAGCTATTTTGTGTTTTTCTTTGTGATGTACTAAGAAGTGTAAAGTTCATATTTATTAGTTCTCTGATCATCATAAGGGGACATCTTCATATGTCGCTCTTATTGTATTTTGTACATGTATATGTGATCTGAACGTGGTTAACGTCTAGGATTATGTAATTAAATCTTAAATTGAAATTCATTTGAAATGAGAAATTATGTTTTGTTGAAGTTTAAATTTTTTCATATTCTTATGTTTTTGTGTTGCCAATAGTTTCAAGATTCCAATTTCGATCACTTAGAAATAACATCTATGGATGACTACAACATCCATAGTAGTTAGTTTGGAGCCTTCGGAAGCGGGATGTTACACTTCTTTTGCAACAAGGTATCATTCCTAGAATGGGTAATTAGAATAGCCTGACTCAAAAAGTTTTCAAAACTCTTTTCGCCAGTTATAGTCAATTTTGGTCTCAAGTCATTTTGGATGAATTTTTTCCTAAAAGCATGAAAACACACTATTTCATGGTATGTACCTCACTAGAGTTTTCAATTACTTCGATGTTGACCTTAAAGGTGAAGAAACCCTTCGTCGAAAAATATTTGACAAGGCTAACACATTACTTATGCATATGTCACCCTTTTTCGAGCCTTATGAAATACCTACGGAAAATTAACAAAGATTGACTTAGGAAGAAGAGCAAGATATAAGGGAAAAGGAGGAGGAGGAAGAAGATGAAATGGAATTCGAGGAGGAAGAACAAGAAAAGGAGGAGGAGACTTCCTTAGAAAGTATCAATATGCCATCTAACCCACCTAACAAAGATCTTTCCAAAAATTAAGAGTAGATCACAATCAAAGGATGCTTAAGAAATAATTTTCAAAGAAGTTTACTTCACTTTCCACCAAAATGGATAAATTATTTGGAAAGGTTGAGACGACCTGCAAATCTATACCCTTTGAATCAACAATATACCACACATGTCCGACCCAAAAAGCACAGAATGACGGAAAGTCATGAGAAAGAAAAGAGAGGGTGAGAAGAAAGAAAGAAGGGAGAAGAAGAGAAGAAGAGAAGAAGAGAGAAACAAAACAATAACAATACAGAATCTCACATCGCAGCGGAATAACATATAATATAGATGAATAATCTTTACAAAAGAGAAACAGTAATATACATACATCAGTCAGAGTACATGAATGTAACGATCCCAGTTTTAAACCAAATTTAATTTGATAATTAATATAAATTTTTGGATTTAATTATGAATTAATTTGAGCTTTTCCAAAATGAATAAGATATGTGTTTGTTTATTTATATAAATAGATTTTAATTTGAAATTTGATTTGAAATTCAAGAATAAATATTTTAAAAATAAATTGGATTTAAAAAGTAAGAATTTGTTTTCTAATATATATAAATGAAATAAACATCTAAAAACATATTACATAATTTTAATAACATAAGGGTTTAAAACAAAATGTATAAATTAAATAAAGAAGGGGTTTAAACATAAATTTAAGTGTTTTAACATTTGTAAGCCATGTAATTTGAAAATTAACAAGTGTGGGCTTAGTAAAGAAAAGTGGCAAGCAAAAGATTTTTCTTTTAATCTAAAATTTTAAGATATGAATGTGATAGACCCGTCTATACTCAAATTAAAACTTCTCAAAACTAAACTACAAAACAAAGGATGAAATCAAAACATAAAACAAAACTAAAACCTGGAAAATCAAAATAATCTTCAACCCGAATCAAAGCAACAAATTCAACATCAAAGCAAATACAAGTTTCAGTTTCAGCTTGGAAATCAGAATACAAAACAAAAGAAAATTTCAACCTGAGTTTAAAGCTTCAGGCAATCTAAACAAAATCAAAGATCAACATCAAATAAAGGCTAGATCAAATAATCATTAGGTTCCAGATCTAAAACTCAAAGCTTGTCCTCTGTTCAACTTTCCAGGTGAGCAAACTCCCCATTTTAAACTTGATCTTCCTTATTATCTTAAGTCTGTGATGATGATAACTTGGATATGGTTTGTATGAATGTGAAATGTGATTGCATGCTTGGGAATATGAAATGATTGGGTTGTGCATGTCTGTATTAACATAAATAACATCACTCTGTTAATATATATGCTCTAACCCATCAAAATAAATTTAATTACTCATTGTACAATCGAATTTAGGCTTTGATTTCTAAAAGGAAAATGTTTGTAATATGTTAACATCATTTTTAAAAATAGATTCAAAAGGATTTATTGAGTAATTATTCCAAAATCTATGAATTACAGTAAAATAAAACAAAGGCAGGAAATTCGATTATCAGGTTTTTATGATTTAATCACATGATTAGAATTGTCATCAAATATGATGAATTTTAGAAATAAAATGATGATTTTTAGTTTGGGATCGAGTGTATAATTCGAAGTTGACCAGAAAATGGATTTGTAAGCTTTTCTGGTGATCGGTGAACTCGGAGAGGTCGTGCTTGAGGTTGAGGGTAGCTTGAAGGCCGTAGATCATAGGAAAAATGGTGAATAAATTTCTAGATCATCGTGGTGATCGGTCGAAGGAGGAATAGGGTTTTATGCCCAGTTTTGGTCGAGGTGGTTCCTGAGGTAAATTCGAAGTCGATGGTGGATTAGAGGCGATCGGACCGGGGGGAGAAGTCTCGTGGGTCATCGGAGCAGCTAAGGACGTGATCGCATGATCTCTGGCGATCAAGGGTGGGATTGCGAGGCGTTTTTCGTCGACCTGCTTTGGGTTCCAGGTGCTCGTATAGGTTTAATTTCGACTGATCGAGTCGATCATCGTTCTGGGTGGTCGGTTGGTTTGAGGTGGTCGTTGTCGATTTGTGGATGGTTGCGGCGTTGGTCGGAGGTTACCAGGACGGCGTGCAACGTGCACGCGTATATGTTTGTATCTGTTGTTGTTTGAAAGGTTGGGGAAGAAGGAGGTAGCTCGGGTCTGGATCGAAGTTTTCTCGTGTTTGACTCGTAACAGGAAGGTTTCGCGAGTGTCTCGGGTTTTGTCTCGAGATTCCTTCGGGTTGAACCTGAAGTAGGGTTTTAAACAATTTTTAAATTTTATAAAAGCAAGTTTTAAATTTAAATTTAATCTAGTTTAAAACTGTTATAAAGATAAATGTTTTAAATGATGTTAATGATAATTTAGTAAATAATAAAGATAAATGGGTTATCTTACTAATGTTTTGATTATTTATATACTTAAAGATTTTTAAAATTTAATTAATGTCGTAATGATGATTTCTTTCCAAAATTCATTAACAAGCTTTAAATGATAATTGTTTTTCAAAGGTTGATTAATAAATGGAAAGTAATTAAGGGTAATTAATTACTTAAAATTAATTACTTAATAAAAGTAATTGAGGATAATAAATTGATGATTATTGATTGATTAATCAAGTAACAATTACTCAATGTAATTAATTAGAAAAAATATATATAAGTGATTAAGGATAATTAATTAAATAGTAATTAATTAAGGGTTAATTAATTAATGTAATTAATTAAGAATAATTAATTAAAGAATAATTAAATAATTAGGGGTTAATTTTTAATGATTAAAGGTTGATTTATTTATTAATTAAGGTTAATTAATTAATAATTAAAGGTTAATTAATTTATGATTAAAGAATAATACATTCAAATGGTTTGTAATTAATTAATATTAATTAACTAGGATTAGTAAATTACTCATAAGTAATTAATCTGATTTAAATAAATCAGATGATTAAATTGATCTTACTTATGGATGTTTGGTTTTATTGAATGTTGAATTGTTTGATATCCCTGATGTGTGATGCTCTGTTTTGATTTGAGCTGTGATGAATGTAATTTATTTATCTGTGATGAATGTAATTTATTTATCTGTGATAAATTTATATTATTTATCTGTGAATCTGTGAATGAAGATAAGCGTTATAGGATTATACCGCTTATCAAATACTACTGTGTTTGAATCTGTGATGATTGATGATATTGTATTGTTGTGTGTAAAACCCCTGGACTACACCACACACACACAAATATGGATTGCATGAGGAAATTGGTTAAGTCACAGATATTTGAATTTAATATTATGAAATGGTTTTTAAAAGTTGAATTTTGAATCCAAATGGTTTTGGAAATGGAATTGGGTTGAATATAAAAGCTTTTGAAAAGGAAGTTTGAAATTGAAATCTATTTTGAATATAATATATCTTGTTTAAGTTTTGAAATTGTTTTGGAAATTTGGTTTGAAAGGTTTATGCAAGTTATATAAATATATATGGATTTTAAACCATTTTTTGAAGCATTTTAAAAGTATTATTTTGGGGATTTAAATTCAACCCAAGTTTATATTTAAAAAGCGCATATTTGATCGAATTTTTCCGAAACGAAAAGTATTGGTTTTCAAATGATAATGGATTTCATATAACGAAAGAACTTCCAGTTTTTGAAAAGATTTCAAGTTTGAAATGGAATTGTTTTGAAAGTTATGAATGAATCTTTGTTAAAGATTGGTGAACTTTGTTTTCGAATTGAAGAGGATCTTAAAGGTGTATCTTTTGTATAAAAGATTTGGAATTGAAATAGTTTTGAAATCTATGAATGAATCTTTGTGAAAGATTGGTGAACTTTGTAAAGTGAATCCTTTTGTTTTAAAAGATTAAAATAGTAATTTGTTTAAACCATTTGAAAGAAAGGTTTTGGGTAATAAGTTGTGACTTAACTAAGATCCCAATATCCATATGCTTTTTAAATTAAGCGCTCATTATTCGGTTTAGCCGGGAGAGGACCTTTATGTCATAAAACCCATTCTGGATAATGATACGATGAAATGGATAGCATTTGAAGACCGGTGGTGAAGACCGGGTATTTTTGAGAACGAAAGGATTACCCATCGAATGACTCTACACTGAGTAGCTACGGTATAGAGATCTCCATATGTGATGGGGAGTCCGATCGGGATTGTGAATACCCGGATTGCAAGGGCTTCTTTGAAGTGCCTTCGGTTCTGTCCGAACCGGAACAGACTTGTATGGATGTATGTCTGACGTTACACTTTGAGATGTAAAGCTGGTTTCTATCAAATACATTTCTGTTTGGTGGCGGAGAATTTATTCTCTTAGCTTAACACCCTTCTCTGAGATGTACAAGCTCAGAGGTTATGTAGTCGATGTTTACTAGTGATACATTCCCAATTTGGTAATGTGGCATGCTGAGTGTTGCTGATCATTGATTGATCGAAGCATGGATTTTGTGAAAAGCGTAGCTTTGTAGATGAGACTTCGTCGAGCCTCACACCCCGGAAATGGTCGAAAAAGGAAAGTTGCGGCAAGGTTATTAAGGGTCGAGCCCTTAGGGTATGTCCATTTCCTTCTGGATAAAAAGTAATATCATGGTATGGAGCCCATATATTTACTTATGTTGATGAATTTGAAAGTGGTATCATGGTATGGAGCCCAGATACTTTACTTATGTGGTTGTTGGTTGAGAGGCGCCTCGGATAAAGGTTGGTAATGACCGGGGGTGGCATACTTGTAGGTGTTACTTCCGGGCAGGGGTAACACGGTCTTGTGTTGGTAGAGATCCGGGTAGGTTCTCGGGGCGTCCCTCTAGAGGCGATCCCATTCAGTAAGGAAGTTCCTTAGCCTGACCATTGTTGGAAATCCAAAGAAACAATATATTAATTTAAGTTGAAATTTCCATGGTCTTAAATTTTATTATCTTCTTTGCTTTCCAATCTCTTTTTTTTCAGGTTGTTTCTATTCTCCTACCTTCTTCCTTTTTGGGGACGAAAAGTTTTGAGTGGGGGAGAGTGTAACGACCCGTAAATTTTCAATAATTAAAGTTGTCAATTTAATAAGATTTTGGTAAATAAATTTGGAAGAAATAAAAACTTTGTAACTTAATAATGAAATGAATGCCAAAATGAAAAGTAACAATGTATTAAAAAAACTAATTATTAACAATTGAAAAGAAATTACAATTTTTTAAAGTAATGTAAATTGTTATGCGTGGCTATAAATGTATGTAAGAAAACAAATGCAAACATTAAAATTTATAAATGATTTAGTATAAAATAAATTACCACTGAATAAAGATTAGATATATAAGAATGGTAACATATGTTTGTGAACAATGAATTCAAAAGTGTGATTAAAAGTTATAGTAATGGTTGTAAGTTACTATTTAATTGGTCTATTAATTTAATTGTAAATGTTACATTTGGGTATAAAACTGAATATAAGAAAATAAGAGTAAGTGTGGTGTGAATAAATGAATTAGTATATAGTTTATGGTAATTGAATGAATTAAACATTTTGTAAGAAATTTTGATAATTAGAGAAAATGATAAACTAGAGTGTAATGAAGAGAATGGTAACAACTATTATAAGTTGTCTATTTAGGCTATAAAATGAATTGGAAATCAATTGTATTCAAATGTAAGTAAATGTTCATTAACTTGAGATAGGACAGTAATTGTAAAATGTGAATGTAATGAAATAAATGGAAATGCATATTTTATTCATAAGATAATATAAAATAATGAAACCTATCTGAATGAATTAATGGAGTATTCAATCATAATAAATGTATACATTTAACAAATTCAATATAATTAAGAACAACTATTAATACAAAGGAAAGATGGATATTTGAATATATATTAATGTAATGAAAGATATCTGATATCAGATATCGCTAACCTTAGGCCAGGTTCTCTTTCCTCTATATTATATGGGTTAGTCCAGGTTCGTTATCAATACAATTATGCCGCCGAATACAATCACTTTGAAGAAGTCGCAGGAAACGAATATTAACAAGATTTGTAGAGTAGTATAGACTTAATAAATGATTAGAATTGAATCAAATCAGTTTATTTGAAATTTATTTATAACTTATGGGAATTCAATTCATAACAAATAGATTTATGGTAAGAGAATGAAATTAATTACTTTGCTAATTGAAATTTGGATGAATTGGGAAGTTATTTATGTATTAGTATCTAAACCAATGTTAATATGGATTTATTGGGAATTTAAACTTATACTTTTAAATTAGATAAAAATACAATGTTTACACGGAATGACTTTCTATATTATTTTTTCTATTTCCCTACGTTTGTTTCTCTAATTTTTATTTTCTATTTTATTTGTATAAACTTTGAATATATTCATTTGATTTTTGATTGATTTTACTTTTAATAATAGCTTAGGAATTTCAAGAGATATTGGTTACCTGTTTTGTATATTTGTTGCCTTTTCATTGCGTTTAAACAAAGAAAAAATAGACAAGATTTTTCCCTTAAATTGTGCCTTTTAATTTTCTAGCCTTTCATTTTCTAGACCTCATCTATAGCCGTTCAACTTTTTGTAACCCTAGCCGCCATCTTGCTTTTTCTTATTCACATGAAAAAAAGTTTCTCATTTTATCATTTGCGTGAGGAAAGAAAAATCTAGATCCATGGCTCCCTTCTTCCTCTTTCTCTTTTCCTTTTCTCTTTTGTTTTGCTTTTCCCTTCATGCTAGGCTCGGCTATGCACCTCCTAACCGACCTCACCACCACTCCATCACCTCCATTCCGACCTCATCCCTTCATTACCTCCTCCACCATCACCTTCCACGGCCAACACCACCTCTAATCATTGCCGTGAACATTGGATCCAAAACCCATCACCTAAAGTTGATTGAAACCCCTTTGTTCCTTGCCTCTACTTGCTTTGCCTTCCCTTCTCACTACCATGGCCGTGCCTTATGACTCCATAACCTAGCCTATGATGCCTCAAACATGATGTGGCCGAGCATGCTATGATGTGGTCTAGCCCATTGAGTCATGGCCGAGCCCATTGCTTGATGTAATGCAAGGTTATGTCTTTTGTTTACATCTTTTCATTGTTTTAATCTATACTCTTTTGTATTGAATCTATGCTATATTTGTTTGGTATTGTGTTCATTTCAAGTTTGGATCAGACTCTTCATTCATTCAAAAATATCGTCGTGCCTTGTCGTGCTTTTCGGAGTTGAGTTGCGTATCTTGAGTTATTATCTTTAGCTTTTAAAAAAGGTGAGTTAATCACTCTAGACATACGTACTTTTAAAATTGTGAATTGATGACAAGTTAATTGTATAAAATAATGTGTTATGTTCATACATGCCTGTGATATATTTATGTGATGTTAAATACTGTTTATATGCCTGTTATATAATATGTTATAATATTATTTGTATACTGTTATTTATTTCCTGCTTATCATCACTGCAAGTTCCCTATCACTATGGGTTGAAATGATACATACCTGAACGGACTTTAGAATAGGGAAAAATCGTTATGGGCTGAAATGATAGGCCTGAGCGATTTTTATTTATTTTATTTTCACTTGGGATTGCGGGTTTGAAATGATAGAACATGGATTTTTCTTTGTAAATTACGGATTGAAATGATATATTATCCGTATGACTTGACCTAGGTTAGAAAATATTATACAAACCCGTGGTTATTTTATATATTCTTCTGTAAATTTTTATGTATTTTAAATTGTAAATTATGATATTTTGATTTAAATTTAATTAAAAATGATTTTTATAAAGTGTTACTGATTTTTCTACAAGTTAAAAATGTGAAATAAATAAATGGAAAAATTGGAATTTAAATATAACTTAATTTGGAAATTTGTGAATTGTTTTAAAAATGAAAGTTTAATTTAATCAAATAAAAATGGAGATTAAGTGTTATTTATGAAATGGTAATTTAAATTTAAGTATTATGTTAATTGAAAAAAAATGCAAAGAATGGGAAAATGGTACACTTGAATTTAATAAGTGAAATTATTGGAAAATGTGATTTTATTGTAAAATTTTCTTTATAAAATCATAAGTTAAAGGGTATTTAAATGAACATTTTTGAAGTGGAAAAATATGATTTTTATAAGTTAAAATGCTTAAAAATTGAAGTTTAATTGTTCTGAAATTTTATTATAAATATGGACATTTGAATTAATAGCACTTCAGAAATGCTATCATTTCTGAAACTAACTTAAAATCTAAAGTAAAGGATACTACAACACCTTGTAAGTGCTATGGTTGATGCAAATGAACTAAAGGCTTGATTAACTAAAGGCTACTGCAGCACTTGGTAAGTGCTGTGGTTGCAGAAAGAAAGTTAAAATCTGAAACTAATAAAAGGGCTACAATGGCACTTGGTAAGTGCTGCAGTTGGTTGAAATGAAGATTTTTAAATGTAATTGAACTACTGCAGTAGTTTTGTAAATGCTGTTTTTGCTGAATTGAACTAATTTTTCAAATTGAACCCAGAACTACTGCAGTAGTTAATAAATGCTGTCTTTGTTGAATTTAACTTGTTTTCAAATGAAACTGAACTACTACAGCAGTTGATGAATGTTGTCTTTGCTGAAATGGATTGTTTCAAAAATAACTTACCGCAGCATTTTTCTAAGTGCTGCAAAAGCTGAAATTTCAATGTTTTAAAGTATTTAAGTGAATAAATGAACCCAGAAAAGGCTAAATTTTTGGGAATTGAATATTTGATTTGTAAGTATAATGGCTTTACTTTTAAATGGTCTAGAAACAAATTTAGTTGAAATAGTATTTAAATAAGAATTGTCTTTAAATATATTAGCTTGAAGCTTATTGGAATTTAAGATTTAAGAATGTGGCCTTATAAAGTGGTTTGGTTTAAGATGATTTAAAGGAATATTTCAAGTTAAATAAATTTAAAGAAATATTCAGTGATTTGGAAATTTGGGTTTTATTTAAATAATATATTGATTTGGTTTTGAAATGAAATAAAATAGTATTTAGTTTGAAATGGATATTATTTTGGAAAGTAATGGTATTTGAGTTAAATGGTTTTGGAATAGAAATGTTTTGAAATGAATATCCATGGGTTATAATAACGTTGGGTTGTTAAAGAGACCGGGATCGGAAGTTGTCATACTCTCTGCCAACTCCGAAAACCACTTTAACAACCGTGTACGCGGTGGAGATTCCAGAATGAAGTTGGATGGTGGCGACGATCCTATTGAGGTATGAACATGGATCCGACTCTCGTGAGTTGGCATAAGGTGGCTAAAACAGGAGCGATTGATGGGCCAATGAGGTAGCACCTCTGATCGGACGCATTTCTTCGATACTATTATATTACTTTGTGATTTATTTGGTTGCCACCCTTCGATTTTGACTGGGAATGTGTTTCGAGGTGGGCGGTAGTGTCTGCTATGCGTTTCCACCAGCCCGGATGCGTAATTGGTATATCTACCCTGGCATTTCCTAGTTGTGCCGTGTCACCTACTATATCGAGCTTTACTACGAGTTTGGATTTGTGCCGTAGCCTATGGAGTATTGAGGGTAGCCCCCGATCTGGGAGTATGCTAATACTAGATAGACTACTGGGACTATTATGTGTTAAGGGGAATATTGGGTCACTCCTTAACGCTATTTAAAAGTAAGTTTATTTTATTATAGACATTATTATATTAGCGAAATATTACTATATAGTAAATAGTTTAACGGATCCTTAAAGGATGGGCGATCCCAAGCATCCTTTAAGTTACTTGTACCTTTATATTACAGTTCACTTGAGTTGGTTTACATTGTATAAGTATGTATGTCCTGACTCGAGTGTTTTGTGTTTTGCTTTACGCTCGGGTAAGACTGAGTGATACAGCATTTGAGACTCACCTTTGGAGTTGGAGCTTTTCTTGGAGATCCAGCTATCTATTTCGCTTTCAGTTATCCAGTTGATTCCAGTGGTGTATTCTGATTTATACTTGATTATCCTATTGAGACTTTTGTTGTATCTTGATTACTTATGTTATATCTTGTTAACTCTGATGTATATATATAGTAGCTTCATGAACTACTATTTCTTGCTTCCGCTGCATTGTTATATTACTCTGTGTCTGTGATCTGTGATTTATTTTCTATATATTCTGAGTTTTGCCAAATTTTATTTACAATCTATTGTTTTGAATTATTCAAGTCCGGCATGTGCGGATTTATTGTCGATTTGAATGGTCCAAAATAGTGGGTCGTTACACTGCGCCTCCCTCTCCACGCGACTGTACCGTCGAATCGACGATCCATCGCCATTGACCAACCATCAAAATTGATGGCCGAGAATGTTTCGGTAATTTCTGAACAAACCAATACTTGATTGTAAAAACGAACGGCAGATCTAGGTTACGCTTTTCGAGAGCTTTCCAATGATGTATAATATGACATAGTTTTGAGGAGTTTGATTTTCGATTTGAATTTGAAATTGAATTAGGGTTTGTAATTGGAATTTGGTTTCTGCCATTAGAAGAAGGAAGAACAGACATATAGAATTGTATGTATAAGCAAAAATAAAAGGTTGCTAGGGTTTAGGAAAGAAACTATTTATATAGACAAGGCTCGATAAGAATGAACAGCATATCAAATTGGTTCGAAACGACAATAAAGACCCGAAAAGCCCATTCCGTTTCCGAAACGAAAATACGTCATCCCATATATCAGAATAGATGTTTTCGATATTTTTGAATTCAATGGAATAGGTTTCAAGTTCTAATTCTGTTGTATGAAGAGGTTAATTTTTAAAATCATCTTATTTTAAATTGAATTCATTAAATTGATTTCTACGCGGTTCGAGCCCGCACGATCAAATGACAAGTCCGATCGCTATGAAACTTGAAATCCTACAATAATTCACTGTTAGGGATCTAATGAAACTAGTTTCGTCGAAATCCGAGATAGTGGCCAAAATGGCTATTTTCACGTTAATTAAATAAATTATTATTAAATTAATTAAATAACTTTAAATTTTTTAAATTTAATAGTTGACAATTTCCATCATTTCTGATTACATATAAATTTATAATCCATTAAAACAAAATTTCCATGCCAAATCCAATATTAAATATTGCACAAATTATAGCGTTCTAATCTCAATTGCAATAAATTCATTGATTATAATTTAAATTCCAATAACTTCATTTATTCTGATTTACATCTTATTATTCAATCAACTATCATCTTATGGATATAATTAACATTGGTTTACATTTTATTACATCAATATTCTTTAGTTATCATTTTAATTCATATTAACTGCAATATTTAAATAGATTAATTGCAATTGATTTCCAATTTAATTTCAACGGATTAAATAATGAAATGATAATTAAACAATTATTACAACTTACAATTTCAAACAAATTTCTATGTTTATTGTTAACAAATAAAACTAATAAATTCACATACTGATTAGTTATTCTATATTAACCAGATTTCAATTCATTACGTACAATCCACCATTTAATACAACATTTGGTTTATTTCCTTATTTACAATTCTTAACCAAATTAACTTTACAATTATTCCATTTAATAGAGATTACAATCAAATAGTCATCGATTACATTAAATTAACCTTATTAAATTTCATTCTAGTTAGTTTTCTCATTAATAAATCATAAATTTTATTTTCTTCCAATATAAAATTACAAAATCTTATTAAATTCAATATTTTAATTATCAAAAAATGCGGGTCGTTACACTCTCCCCCACTCAAAACTTTTCGTCCTCGAAAAGGAAAAAGAAGGAATTAATATATTTTATTCAAAGTATTCAATTTATAAACAATTAATTTACAAAATTAAGTATTTTAAATTGTAACGACCCACTTTTCTGTACATGTCAACTCAAATTGAACAAAAAGGGCAGATTATTAGGGGTGAAGAAAGAAGATAGATAGAAGAAAAACTGAACAATAATATAGAATCTCACAATCGCAGTGAAACAATATATAATAGATAATAACATGTCTTTATACAGAAAGAACTATAACTGTTGTTTATACATACCATCTTCAGAGTACAACAAATCAATACTGGACAGTTATAATAACTTGTCCTCACCAGTGCTGGCTATACAGCCTAACACACGGTGGAATATAATCAAGTACGTGGAATACATCTCTGTCATCCATCTCGTCTCTTGGGCTCCATAGCATCCTAACCTGAATTTGTAATACTCGGTCTGACCCGAGTATTATAATAAAATAACACCCGAATCAGTTTGGAAAACCAGCAAGAGATAAACTTATCTTATCTATATCATTTCTCAAATTTATAAGTTCAAAACTTATCTTTATTTCTTTCACCAACACTTAGATAGCAACTTTCAGAATCTAAACACCCGATTTTATTTTAAATCAGTTTGAAATCATATATATATATATATATATATATATATATATACATATCTCACTTTTATATCAAATCAAAATTTTAAATTTCTTAAATCGAAAACTTGTTTATCAAACAAGACTCCATTAGAAAATCATTACGGTAGCAATCCATCACTTAGAAACTAGAAATTAAACACCGATGATGTCGTGATCATCATCGGAATTATTTTCCAGCAACTGAACTGAGTTTTGTACTTTTATCACTCTAAAAAAACCATTCAAAATACTTCCAAAATAATACCATCATTATTATTTTTCCAAAACACTTTGGAACACATTTCAAAATTTCTAGGACTTAGGTTCAAAACTTCTCAATTTAAATCCATTTTAATTTATAAGTCACATTTATAAATTATATTTACAAAATTTCACTTCCTTAAAACATTTCACAAATGTTTTATCATTGTTTATTTTAAAATAAACATCTATTATTAAGGCACAACAACCAATTAATGATAATAGCCAATATTATCATTCTTAACAACCAAACACAACATATAATAATAATTTCTAAAAAATTATTTCTTTATATATAAAATATAATCCAGGTAAAATTATTTCATTTACCCAATTTCAAAACAATACTATGTCGAATTGTCTTGTTCAAGTGTTTACAGATCCCTATCAATAACATTAATTACTCATATTAACCAGAATCCATAAGCCACTCTACTAACCAATCAACACGATATAAAATAATTTTTGTATTCACTAACAAATACGCACTCATATGTGCACACTCAAACTCATTCTAGGTTGCTACTGACCCTATCTCTAATGAGTTACCCCATCAAAGCCAAGGTTCTCGCTTAAACTTCATCCTTGATACCAAATGTAACGATCCAGGCTTTTCAACCATCGACAGCGGCCACTCTCCCCCGTAGCTTAAACTGGTACCTCGAATTTGCTTTTACCGCCAGCCTCTCGACTGCAACCAACCACTCAGGGACATGTAGGGTAAGAGTCATCCGTTCACTACCTAACAAGAAGCGAGAACCACCTATCATGCGTGAACCTATCACCAAGCAAATCCGATCCCGGTCTCTTTGAAATGATCAACGAATTTGGCCAGATTTGATAGTCGGTTATTTAACTATCAAATTTACACACATAAGCAGTCACTAGGCCCAAATTTTATAAATCTTCCAAAACATTCATTTAAAAATATCTTTACACATATACATATTCAAATCTCTTCTAGTATTTCAATATTTGAAAACGGTTTCAAATACTTCTATCCATAACAGGATATTCCCAACACTTAGAAATATTTCCAATTCCAATTTTGTAATCCATTACTTACAGAAATATTTCTACATAAATCATTCCATTTCTAAAATACCTCCAAAACCTTTAATTCCAATACTTAGGCAAATATTATATGTTTTATTTTCCCAAAATCATTTCTAATATCCTTACTTAGGAAAATACTCCATGCTTATTTCATAAACCTCCGGAATTATTATAAATTGCTTTTAAAAATTTACAAAACCCAATTATACTTATTTATATTTCCAACTAACAAATCATGACTTCTTTATGAATTTCAGATTCATTTTCAAAGTCCCCGTATTTAACAAATTTGGAAATTTCCTTTTCTCACCTTTCTTAAGATTTTCTCTTATAAATTTCATCCATTTAATAAACCCGGATTCACCAAACTCAAGAGCATTTATAAATAAATTTCAATTACTTACTTTAAAACTATATATATATATAATAATAAATTTCAAAAGCATGGTTAAATAATTATTCAAAATATCAAAGCATTTTTAAAATAAACGTCAATAACTAATTCCAAATTTATTCATAAAATTCCAAATCGATTTCAAAATTTGTTTATAAAACTTCTAATTCATTTCAACACTTTTAAATACTTAAATACTAACTTTCTGAAATACTTAAATAAAATTAATAGTTTTTAAAAAACAATATATAGTTTAATAAAAATCCTTTTCTAAAAACAAAACTTAACTCTCAGATAAAATCTATTTTTAAAATCCAATATAATCATTATTGCATTTATAAATCTCCCTCGATTAATCACAAATTGATTCACACTTCCAATTCCATAATTATTTCCCAAATTCCAAAATGGAATTTACTATTTCTTTCTAAGCCGATTTGCATACCTCATTTTAAATTCTGTGGATTTATATTTCCAATCTATCCAATAATTATCATTCCACTTATCTATAAACATCGTTTATAATTTTCCTAAATTCACTCCTAGTTTTTACTGGCTTATATTACAAAAATCCATTTATAAATCGATTTCTAGTTTAAAATCCCATTTTAAAATCTATTTCTCAGATAACCCAACTATATTCCAAAACCAATCCAATTCGGATTTCTATTTCCATTTCGTCATTTAAAAAAATCTTATTTAAAATCTGGTATAACCAAATTTATATTTATTTCCAAATTTCCTTTATTCTCCCAATCTACTTAAATATCGATTTTTAAAACCCTTTACTTTTAAACACATATCACTTAAAATTTAATATTTGAAATCCTTTATATCCATTATTCCAAAATCTCTATTTAAAATGTACCACGAAATAGTTAAATACAACGTCAAACCATTTATTTTATCCAAATCAATTTCTTTAAATAAATTCCAAAACCTGATATAAATATTTCACTTCCAAATCGCATTTCAATTTCCTTTCAAATCCAAAAATAAAATTTATAGTTTTAAATTATTAAAATTAGGGCCAGTGCTACCATAGCATCCAATAAATCAAATCATATCACAGTCTATCACAGACTATTCAACACATCATATATCACTATATATGAAATTAAAAATCTACAATTTTGAGGAATTCAGTTGGATCCCTCCAACCTGTTTTCCTGCATCCGCAGATGTTAGACAACATAAAGTACCAATCCCACTTCGAGGCAGGATATCGCGGTAATATAGGGTCATCCGCTATTACACGGGGAGCAAAGGGTCTCATCCGCTCCAATAGGCGGGAATATATCCAACTACCAAAATATATACTGCTAATATATATAATATATCATCCAAACTGATAATAAAATTCATCCAATTAACCAAACAAATAATTTTAACCATTTTCAATTAAACAAGAAATCCAATAAGTGAGATTTACACACCTTGATTTTTGTTATTGCTGAAGCACTCTATTTAATTTATAATTAAACAGAATGTTTAATTTTTAACCAAAATTCCTGCTAGCTCAAATTGTCACAAAATCAATTCCATTTCGTAGAATACATTATTACGAACTCAATGCAAAAAGTTGCGTTCAAATCCAACCTAGAATGAGCGAGTTATGATATTTATAAGCAATTGAATTTATTATAACAAATTAGATTACTAAATTTTCAATTATATTATATTACCTAGCCCACAACGAAAAACCCGGCCCATCAAAGCCCGCTCTCCCTTACTTCTTCCCCAACACATTGCTTTTCTCCTTCCTGTATACGTGAGAAACCCACTGACATGTGCACATTTATCACTGACATGATCCACCCCCTTGACATCTGTCAAACCGAAAGCACGTACGAACTCCTCTCGTCGAGCTCGTTTAATTCCACCTTGTCCCGATACGCAAGCTTCACCCAGCTGAAACGCGACATCACCATGGCCGTTCGACCACCATCAGGTCGCAAATTTCCCCAAGGCACCGCTCCTCACTCAAACTTGACCGGAGATGCTACTTTCCAAGACGAGTCCAATTATGAGCTTCAATTCCTAGATCGAGGCTTAATTCTTAACTTATAGCTAACCCTAGCTTCGAACTGCCCTTCGACCCCACTGTTGAGATCATGAAATCCCAGTCGAACATTACTGAACCTATACCAGATCAAAGCCCATGCAAAAACAAGATTTTTAAAACTTGTTTTAGAATTTTTTGTGAAGTATCTAATGAGATATTAATTTTTAAACCTTGCTTCATTTTTTTTCTTTTGACTCTCTGTTGTAAAAAATCTGAGGAGGGAACGTGATTTTAAAAGTGAAAAGGTAGGCTCGTACAAAACATAGGGCGGCTTGCTTTTAGAAATAGGATGGCTAATAAGATATGTTAGGTATGTAAAGTCAAATCAAATATATATATATATATATATAATTCAAATTTATAATATCCTGCTTATAATAACTTAAAATCCTGAACCCCTATCGAGGCATGCCGCTAGGCTTTTGTAATGTTATACCCCTATTCCAAACTCAATGGAACAAGTTCCGAGGCCTAATTCGATCGTATGGAGAAGATAGCTTTTTGAACCTAATTATTATATTGAATTTTCGATATTAAATTCAACATGTTTCTATCCCTTACGACCAAACTGTAACTCCAAATGCTATGAAATTTGAAATCCAATATTAATACACTATTATGGATCCAATAGAACTAGTTTCGTCGAATTCCGAGAATATGCATCGGAAAGCTATTTTTACTCGTTAATTAAAACAAGTTATTTTTAAAATCGAGTAAATCACCACTAAATTCAATTCAAAAATTTATTTTCCTTCATTCTTATTAATAGAATTTAATAAGCCCTTGAAATTATTTTTATCTAGCTTAAAACTCAAGGTTCCACTATTTAACCAAATTTCAATTATTAATTCAGCAATTTAATTATCCAATAAATTATATTTGAAATTTGAGTTATTAAACCTATAAAAATAACTTTCAAATATTTAAAATCAATTAAATATTCCAACTTCAAACACTTAAAATTCTAGGTCGTTACATAAATAAAATATATCAATTTATAAACAATTAAATCCCTCATATTCAAGTAAATAAAAGTTTGAAAATATTTCTACTTTCACAAAGTTTTCTAAGTCAAAAATTCACGAATTTTTTTGGTAGAGTCTCCTTTGTACGGAGAGGTCTGAAAAAATAATAATATCAATAATAACAAGATATATATCATATTTCAAAAGTAATATATCCCAAACCAAGGGAAAACAATATAATATCGCTATAAAACCGTAATCCGAAAACGTATCTATTTGTCAGGCAAACAACGCTTTATTTATGAAACCAAAAGTAGTAGCCATTGCTTCCATAAAGCTGTATTTCACTTGTATATCCAAAGAAGTTAATAATTATGTATACAACCATCATATGTAACAAAAGAATCTATCAGTCAACCAATAGCAACCAAACTCATGGTTTGTTCAGATTCAGACACTTTTCACCGTACAAGGTTAATAAATAAACTATGAAGTGTACCCTACGCCCAACAGCCTTAGATAATAATTAATAGATTGTTTATACATCCTTAAACAATTTTAAAGTATCACTTCCCAAACATCCCATAAGCCACAAAACAACCAAGAATTTCGCATATTATTTAAGTTTATTCTTATTAATTTCCTTTCACATCATTTACTGTTCATCTATTTTTTCTTCATCACACAATGATTATTTTCATTAATTTACATTCATTACTTACAAAATCCATTTCCCATTCATTCATACAATGTATTTTTCCATTAATTTACATCCATTTACTTACATGAGTTATTTCCATTCCATTATTTAGATTATTTATAATCAGGTCTTAAAATATTATGTAAGTCTCTTTGCAAAATTTAATTCATGGTTATTATTTACTTTAATTTCCTTTTTATATCATTATTCATTTGTGAATCAACTCATACTTATATTTTTAACTCTTTTTCTTCATATTCATTTCCTTTATATCTAGCATTATTGAATATTAAATCTATTTCTGAATCATTTCACATTTTCTGAAGTTATAATCATTTAATTTATATAGTATTCACTTTTACTACTCATTTTAATTATAAATAACTTCAAGCATTAACTTAAGTTTATAATATTCTTATACATCTTAATTCTTCATTTATAAACATAATTCCATTGAACACTTTCATTACTTAAGTTTTACTTGTATAATATTGTACTACTTATTCTTATCTAACATTACAACTTTTTAACAATTCTGGTAAGTTATATATATGTTTAAGAATTTAATTGAATGTTACACAAGTTTATCTTATTCATTTTAATTAACAAAATGTTCAATAATTACATCTTCTAAATTTTCATTGTTCTTTAATTTATAAGTGACAACCTTCAATTTTTTTACATTTCATTAATCACTTAACTATTAATTTATTATTTTTAATTTTAGAAGTTTCCGATTATTAATATAGTCAAGATTTCATTCATTATAATAATTAAAATTTTCAATTTAAAGAAACTTAAGAACTAAATGTCAGGTTCATTTCAAATCATGTACATATACTCATAGCCTATATATATATCCAATCATATTTAGAAATTAAAATTAAGATTTGTTTATCGAAACAAATGTGTAGTAAAACTACTACAGCAGTCTTCCCACTTTGAAACTCGAAAATGAGAGTCGATGATGCATGCACTCATCACCGAAATTATTTTCCAACGATAGAAGAAGGGGGTACAAGACTTATTTCCTTTAAAAAAAATTAGAAACATTTCTTCTAAATCACTTTGAAATATTTTATCTGAAAATACTTCCAAATAATACTAATGTCATATTCCAAAATCTTTTGAAAACCGATTACAAAACCCCGGAAATTAAATTCTCAAATTCCAATTCATATTTACTTTACTTGTAAATCCTATTTTACAATCAGTTATTCATAGAATTTCACTTCCTAACAAACAAATATATCACATCCCACTATATCATTTATTAATTTATTCCTTTATATACAAAATTTAATACTAGGTAAAATTATTTCGTTTACCTATATTTCAAAAACAATATTGTGTCGGTCTACCCTATTAAGTGTTTAGAAATCCCTATCGATGCCATAGCGTCCTATGTACCGACTAGAATTTATAAATACTAAACAGAACAAATTAACACAATATCAAAACATTTTATAACACTAACACATACGCTCTCTCATATATATACACTCAGACAAACTCATCCTAGGGTATTACTACACTATCTCTAATGAGTCAGACCCCACAAAGCTAAGGGTATCACTAAACCAAAGCTTTGATACCAAATGTAACGACCCACCTTTTGGACAGTTTAAATCTACAATAAACCACACATGTCAGACTCAAACCATTCAAAAGGGAGGATTGTATAGGGGTAAATAAGAAAAAAAAGAGAAAAAAAGAAAACAAAACACATAATCTCACAGCGAAATAACAAAATATAATAAACAATAACAGTTCATGAAGCTATTTTATAAATAACATTTGATTACACTTTTGTTCACCCGCCTTTTGGCAAGGCCGTGGACAGGCGGATTTTAATAAATCGACTGCTCGTTTGTTGAGACTGGAGTACGATGGGTTTGAGCCAGTTAGATGGATAGACGATCAGTCATGGATGGTTCGGTGTGGATCGATCAGTCAAGGTGGCTCGGTCGTATATGGCTCGGTCAAGGAAAGGAGACCATGCATGGTTCGGTATAGTTGGAGTGGATCGGCAGAAGCTGGATCGGCTATAACTTGGGTCTAGGAAATTAAAGGATTGGCATAATGTAGTGGTTCGGCACAATGTAGTGGTTTGGCATAATGTGGTGGTTCGACATGTTTGTATGGGTCTGTATTAGTGAATCAACCATGTGTTGATCGACCAAGGTAGTTAGGATGAGGTGGTTCGGCCATGATGGAGTGGTTCGACATAAGGTAGTGGTTCACCATGCGTTGGGTCGGTCGGGAATAGACACTGGTTCGGTGTTGTAAGGGCTTTGGGTCGGTAGGAAGGTGGTTCGGTCATGATGGAATGGATCGGCATGGTGAATTGGATCGGTGACATTGGTTTACTTTGGGTCGGTGGAGTTTATGCTTCAGGTCGGTGGATTGGATTTGGGATCGGTGAATATGGGGTCGGTATGTTGTACACGATCGGCTGCTTTGGGTCATTGGACTTTCAACTCCGGGGAAGCATAGTACAAACTTGGGGTCAGCTAAAAGAAGGCAGGTCGGCAACAATGCAAGGGGTCGGCAATCATCTTGCTTCGAGTCGAATGGCGTGTTACTTCGAGTTAGATGAAAGGCTACTTCGAGTCATTCCCAGGGCAACTTTGGGTCGGCATATCTAGAACTCATGGTCGGTCATGATGATGGATTTGGGGTCGGCAGTGGTCTTGATGGGCCTGTATCACTCAGGAAGCCAAGTAACTCAGGTTTTGCCTATAAAATAGCATGTGGGGCTTCAAAAAAGGGGGATCTTCATTCTGTTTCTCTTCGTCTTCTATACTAAGGCTGCTCTTCCAGTGTTGTTCTAAAAACTCTGGATTGTAACTGTAATTGATTCTGACATCAATAAAAAGGAAATTTCTGGAGTGGACGTAGGCCGGAGTCAGCCGAACCACTATAAATCCTCTGTAATTATTGCTTTCCTTTTAATTTTTACCGTTCTTCATATTTATACTTTCTACATACATTCTATCTATTATCTGTGATTGTTGGTTGGTGCTTTCATCTAGATTTCGGTGTTAGTGACCAATTTTGGCGCTAACATTTTGGTGCTTTCACTGAGAGAGTTAGTACTCAGGGATTCAGAAGCCTGGATTTTGGATTTAATGGCTTAGGAACTTGGATTCTGGAGACTATGGCAAAGCAATCAAAGAGGAGACAGAGGACGGAAAGAAGTCAGCAAGAGGGAAGTCAGGAGGCTTCCTCTGGAGCTTATCAAGCCTCAATCTACATCACTAGGGATGAGATGCAGGTCAGGATGAATTCCATGTAAGAGCAATTGATGAAAAGGCAAGAGGAAATGATGCAGAAACTTTTCAGATAATTTGGACAAGCAGGAACTGCAGGAGTTCAGACCCATGGAGCTAGATCAGAAGGACTCAATCAGCAAGTAGATGGAGTGGTTCAGCAGGGGGAATCCCCCAATCAGCAAACAACTATCAATCTGGATGGACCAAGACTCTAGGGCACACCACCAGGTAATGCTAGACCGATCCATGGAGGGATACCAGATAATGCGGCGCAGCCTGGCGCCAACAGGGATACAGGAGTGCATGATGAGGAGTATGTACCGGAATTCCCCCGAGGGCTTGGAGGGCAGTTAGGAAATATGGACAGGGGGAAATCCTTGGTAGGTTACATTGGATTAGCTGACATTATCAGGAAAACTATTCGCGGAGGTCTGGCAAACTGGGATTTGGAGGGAGTAAACAAAATTTCGTTTACCCATAACATCAGGATGGCTAGGAATCCACCCGATTTCAAGCTGCCTGCTTTGTAAGTATACAACGGTAAGACGGATCCCACTGACCACTTGATGAGGTACACAAGGCATCTGGAAGTGCTGGGGGCATCAGAGGAGGTTATGGCCCGATGTTTCCCCCTGTACTTGACTGACATAGCTGCTATGTGGTTTAGACAGCTGGAGGATGGATCTATTGGAACATGGACAGAACTGGTGGATAGGTTCTTGAAACAGTTTCGAGTTCACATAAAAAGGTCAAAGAATGTGATGACACCGACGTTAGTTAAGTAGAGGGCGGATGAATCGCTCAGGACTTTCTTAACTCGGTTTAATGCGGCAGTTGCTTCGGTGGATCGGCCGGATCCATCAATGGTTCTTATGGCTGCAGTATCAGGAGTCAGGGATAATTCGGATTTCAAAGTATCGTTGATACGGGACCCACCATTGGATCTCGGGGAATTCTTTCATGAAGCTGAGAGATTTCTTCGACAAGAGGATGCATGTTTGGATATGAAGTCCAAGGAAGTAAACATGGTTAAGGATGGAGGACCGCTCGGTAAAAGCTCGGGTAAAGACAAGGATAAAGGGAAGAGAAAGCACTAGGAAGAACCAAAATTCTCCACTTACATAGGATTGAATGCAACATTGGAGCGGATATTCTTGGATACTCGGGATCTCCTTCCTTATCAAAGGCCGGCAAGGAGGGAACCCTCAGAATGCGAAAGAGAATCGGGAAGGCACTGTCTCTTTCATGACCTAGACGGGCATGATACTAATAGCTGCCGGCATCTAAAGGATATAATCGAGGAGCTTGTAAGGAATGGTCAGTTGTGACAATATGTCGAAAAACGGACTGCAGCGGTGGAATAGGAGCAGCCACCGTCTACCTCAAACAACGACACTGCGAGGCCCAGGAATGATGGGCGGTTGGTCATCAACTGATCAGTGTGGTATGGAATAAGTAGCAAACTCTGGGCAGACGGCTAAGTCACTTACTCATGTACGGGGACGGAGACAACCCCTAGGCATGCTCTGAGATGATGATAAACCATGATGCTCTGGTTTGTGATATCTGTTTTTTCTTTTTGGCTTGGACGCTTGCTTTTTCTGGTTTAGTTTTGGAGTTTGGTTTGAACTCCCGGTTTTGCTTGTTTTCTATTTTGGATTCTGGTTTGGACATTTGCCTTTTGGTTTGGGTTTTTGATATGGATTTTTGGTTTTCTGGTTTGATTTGGATTTCGGATTGGATTATCCTTTGGTTTTTGGCTGAAAGGTCGTCGAACATGGACTATGCTCGGCAAGGGTCCAGAGATACCAAAATCCGGCCTAGGACTTAAGCCTTGTACTATCTATCAGTTACTATTTCAGGTCGTTGAGTACGGACTATGCTCGGCAAGGGTCCGAGCGACCATGATTCGGCTTAGGACTTAAGCCACGGTATTACTCAATGTTCAGGAACACTGAACCAGGAACACCATGGCATTACTTGACACAGGTCGCCGAGTGTGGATTACGCTTGGCAAGAACCTGAAAAGGTTACGAATTTGGATATTGGCTATGAACAACCAAGGATTTGGACATGGACCCGGAGCGGTCCCGAATTTGGATACCGACCCAGAGAGGTCATTGATTCGGTTATTGGTTATTGGATATGGATGGATTAGAACTCGGTTGTCGGGTTCGGATGGATGTGGAATTGGATAAGGATTTGGTTACTGGAAAGGAATCGGGTGTCGACTCAGAGCAGTCGTAGATTTGTATAAGAATACGACAATGGCACTTGGATAAAAGGGGATTGGATTATGAATCGAAAGGTATGGCTATGGATAACATATGGACTACAAATATCAGATTTGAGGCTATTCAAAACACACCTTCAAATAGCAAGACATGTTTTGGGGGGCAAATGTTCACCCAACTTTTGGCAAGGCCGTGGACAAGCGGATTTAAATAAATCGACTGCTCGTTTGTCGAGACTGGAGTACGATGGGTTTGAGCCAGTTAGATGGATAGACGATCAGTCATGGATGGTTCGGTGTGGGTCGATCAGTCCAGGTGGCTCGGTCGTATATGGCTCGGTCGAGGAGAGAAGACAATGCATGGTTCGGTCTGGTTGGAGTGGATCGAAAGAATTCGGATCGGCTATAACTTGGGTCTAGTAAATTAAAGGATCGGCATAATGTAGTGGTTCGGCATAATGTGGTGGTTCGGCATGTTTTTGCGGGTCAATATTAGTGGATCGGCCATGTGTTGATCGGCTAAGGTATTTAGGATGAGGTGGATCGGTCATGATGGAGTGGTTCGGTATAAAGCAGTGGTTCGGCATGCATTGGGTCGGTCGGGCATAGACACTGGTCCGTTGTTGTGAGGGATTTGGGTCGGTAGGAAGGTGGTTCGGTCATGATGGAGTGGATTGACATGGTGAATTGGATCGGTGACAATGGTTTACTCTGGGTCGGTGGACTTTATGCTTCAGGTCGGTGGATTGGATTTGGGATCGGTAAATACGGGGTCGCTATGTTGTACACGGTCGGCTGCTTCGGGTCATTGGACTTTCAGCTCCAGGTCGGCATAGTACAAACTTGGGGTCGGCTAAAAGAAGGCAGGTCGGCAACAATGCAAGGGGTCGGCAATCATCTTTCTTCGAGTCGAATGGTGTGTTACTTCGAGTCAGATGAAAGGCTACTTCGAGCCATTCCCAGGGCAACTTTGGGTCGGCATATCAAGAACTGATGGTCGGTCGTGATGATGGATTTAGGGTCGGCAATTGTCTTGATGGGCCTGGATCACTCAGGAAGCCCAATAACTCAGGTATTGCCTAAAATATAGCATGTGGGGCTTCAGAAAAGTGGGATCTTCATTCTATTTCTCTTCGTCTTCTATACTAAGGCTGCTCTGCCGCTGTTGTTCTAAAAACTCTAGATTGTAACTGTAATTGATTCTGACATCAATAAAAAGGAAATTTCTGGAGTGGACGTAGGCCGGAGTCAGCCGAACCACTATAAATCCTCTGTTATTACTGATTTCCTTTTAATTTTTATTGTTCTTTATATTTATACTCTCTACATACATTCTATCTGTTATCTGTGACTGATGGTTGGTGCTTTCATCTTGATTTGGGTGTTAGTGACCAATTTTGGCGCTAAAAGCTTTTACAATACAAATCAAAGTAACATATAGCAGAAATAAATAAATAATGCAGTAGAACAACATGATGCAGTGGGATAAATATAATAAATTATAATAGTACTAACTCTTCGTCTTCTAACTATAGAAATAAGGTCTTCAATACACTAAAAAGCTCAGACTGACCCGAGCATAATAAAAAGACAAACACTCGAGTCAGAACTAAAAGATCTTATGTAAGTTAAATCAACAGTAAATAAATATGAGTGTAACGGCTTCAGAGATGTTTACAGAGTTTGACATCTCCTATCCAGTGTCAAACGTGAGTGCAATAACTTAAGAGATGTTCGGGAATTCCATCTCCTAAGGATCCGTTAAACTATCTACATACATAGTACAATACGCTATTATAATATGTCTACGGTAAAATAAAGTATTAAAATAATGTTAAGGCATAACCCATATCCCCCTTAACACATTTTTATATATTCCCATAGTCTATACAGATACTATAAGCTCCACCAAACCGGTGGGATACTTAGGGAGCACTCCACAGATACATTACAAACCAAACTCGTAATAGGCGCGATAAGGCATGTCACAAGGCACGCGAGGTAATGCCCACGGTAGGATACTACCACTCTGCGGATCCGGACTTGTGGTAACGCATAACAGCTACTACCGCCCACTTCGGAACACACTCCCATAATCAAGTCGAGGGGTGGCCACCAAATCAATCACAAACTCTTAATATGGTATCAAAGAAGCATGTCTGATCGGAGGTGCGACCTCACTTGGCCCGACGTGGCTCCTGTTTTAGTCACATCAAGCTGACACGAGGGAGTCAAGGCTACGTAAATAACTCATATAGGATCGTTCGCCAGACCATCCTACTTCATTCTGGAATCTCCACCATGTACACAGTTGTTAAAGTGGTTTTCGGTATTGGCAGAGAGTATGACAATATCCGATCCTGGTCTCTTTAACAACCAAACGCTTATTTCACACTGGATGGTTCTTTTACATTTCCAAAACCGACTCATAATTGATATCAAAATATCATATTCAATTCAAACCATATCACTTTAGAAATCATGTTCACTTTCGAAATCATATTCACTTTTGAAATCATATTCACTTTAGAAATCATAAAGACAAAATAGGTTAAATTCTCATTTCAAAATCATCATATTTACTCAAATATGTCATTTCACTAGAAAGTATCATTTCAAATTCCACCTTAGGTTATAACATCATTTAACCATATTCGCTTTTAAATCAAGGATTTAAATATAAACACTTCAACTTTACACAGTCTAAAATTTAGAAAATAATTTAGATAGTCATAAATAGTTTAAATAGTTTTAAAGGAGTTTAAAATAGTTAAAATAGTTTAAAATAGTTTAAATGGTTTAAGATAGATTAAAATAGTATTAAATGGTTAAAATAGTTTAAAATATTTTAAAATAGTTTAAATCGTTTAAAATAGGTTAAAATAGTTTAAATTAGATTGAAATAGTTAAATAGTTCAAAATAGATTAAAATAATTTAATAGTTCAAAATAGATTAAAATAGTTTAAAAATAGATTTAATACAGTTTTAATAGTTTAGTATAAAATAGTTTGATTATTGGAAATGGTTTATATAGTAAATAGTTTGAAAATCTAAATAAATCTGAATTTAAAATAGTTTATCTTTAAACAGTTTACATTAAAATAATTAATTTGAAATTAATGTCAAATTAAACAATTTCTTCCATTTCAACAAATCTAGACTGTATCCAGATTTCAATAAAACTAAATTTTCTTTCAATACAAATTCCCAAAATCATTTCAATTTGTATCGATTTCAAATTCATGCTTGAACTACAATTTTAAAGCACTTCAAATTCATAGATCTCAAAGTTTAATTATTCAAACATTTCAATAACTCAATTTCATTAAATTTCATTTATATTTCCCAATTCAACTATGAAATTCAATTTAAATTCCTTTAACAATTACCTCAAACATATTTCCATTTCAACATTTAAAGCTTAGATTTTGAAAATAATTCAGTTTATATAAGTCAAACTTCATTTCAAAATACTGAATTCAAAAATTTAAGGATTTATAAATCATTTAATTTAACCAACCCATTGTCCATATATAATTTTCTACCCTATGGTCAAGTGATACGAATATATATCATTTCAACTTGCAATAATTTAAAATTTACAGGTATATAACATTTCAACTTGCAATCCTGAGTTAAAATTCAAAATCCATAAAATCTCTCGGGTTTATCATTTCAACCCGTAACGATTTTTCCCTAATCTATAGATCGTTCGGGTATGTATTATTTCAACCCATAGTGATTTACTAACAATAAACTAAGGGAACTTGCAGTGCGGTATATAACATAACATCCAGTCATCCAATATCAACAGTTAAACATCCATCACAATCACCCTTCAAATCTTCCAATAAACAATAACAATTAACTGATTATCATTAACAGGTCTTTATCGGGCAATTTAAACTTCAATATTAAATTAAATGGCGATTAAATTCAATAAAAGTCAGATTTAACTGGAATGACAATTTAACTATAACAAATAGCAATCAATCAACTTCTAATCACATCATAAATTTAATTTAACTAACATAAGAGAACTTTTTAGTCATAAGTGCGTTAAAACACTCACCTTTGATTTTTCGTCGATTTAAAATCCAATTAAAGGCCCAAATTCAACAGTCTCAGAACTTGTCTAAACCAGTTCTATAATGTCCGGAATTTGGATACGATCCCAACGGAACAAACCGCTCATGAATCCGACCTTGTATGCAAAAGTTATGGATATTAGAACATTTGAAATTCATAAATTTTAAAATTAATTAACAAATAAAAAAAGGACACATCAATCTTCTTCTGGAAACCCTATAGCACGACCACGCCTCGAAAATATTGTCCGTTCGTCTACCCAGAAACCATCACGATCGAACAACGCCAAAGCGCCGCCTCAGATGATCTACTACCTCACCAAAGCCTCTGCCACCACCGTCCTTACCCTCGCATCTCCCCGAGACCACCGCGACGCCCAGGGCAGCAGCCGCTACCGCATTTTATTGCTAGGGTTTCGAACCCTAACTAAGATTTTTCCACCGATCTGCCCATCATCAATCCAAGCAATCCACTCCGATGCACTCTGCGCGTCCCTCTCCACGCGACTGTACCCTCTAATCAACGATCCATCATCGTTGATCAACCATCAAAATTGATGGCCGAGAATTTTTCGGTCATTTTTGAACAAACCAAAACTCTATTGCAAAAACCAACAAAAGATCTAGATTACGCTCGTCGAGAGCTTTCCAACGATATATAATATGACATAGTTTTGAGGAGATTGATTTTTGATTTGAATTTGAAATTGACTTAGGGTTTGTAATTGGAATTTGGTTTCTTCCATTAGAAGAAGGAAGAACAAACAGATAGAATTGTACGTATAGGCAGAAATAAAAGGCTACTAGGGTTTAGGAAAGAATCTATTTATATATAAATTAAAGGCTACTAGAGTTGATCGGTAATCCTTCTTTGCATTTTTACTTTTGCTTTAGGTGTTTGTTTATGTTTCTAAGACCCATGATTGCTTTTGTTGTCTATTTTCATCATATTCGTACAAGACTCATCGTGATTTTTTAAATGTGACTTTCGATGCTAATTAATGTTCACTATTTCCGTACCTACTTGTGATGTATATTGCTAAGTATCTCTGTAACTGTTAGTGATGTTTCTTGTCTTAAATATCTTAGTGGCTATAAGTTACTTTAAACTGCTCATGATATTTCTTGTTTTCATATCACAGTAACTATTCTTTCATGTTTCTTATAGCTATGTTTTACTTATGCTATCTCAAACCATTCTACAATTACATCATTATTTTTTGATAATGACGAAGGAGGAGATAAATGTGTATATACATAGGGGAGATAACTTTTAGAAGGAGCTATTTTTATAATATATCATTACTAGCGATTGTATAGTGGTCATCATCAAAAAGGGGGAGAATGTTAGAACCTCCATTCTAGGATTTCAATAATAATAACTATACAATCACATATACCAGATATATCTTATCATATTACATGTATATACTAGAAGAAGATCACTATGCTCAACAAAATCATGGCTCAAAGATAATTGAAGAAAGATGGATCATATTATTTAAAAGTAAGGTCGTATTATTATATTATAGTCATAAATAAATGTTGTACAATCTCCTTGAGTGATCATAACACACACGATTTCATATCGACAAATTTCAGTAACAAACTATCCAAAGTTTACAAATTCAACAACGACGGACATCTGTCAATTGCCACATACGTCTTTGATAAGTTTCGGGTTTCTATTCTATGAAATGCCACAGACGTCTGACATATAATGACAAATGTCCGAGGAAAGTTTCGGCTTGCAAATTTTGAACAACAACTGTCAGTTTTTGAATGGATACTTCTCTTTGATTTGAACAAACATCCTCCTCCTTCAACAGTTGCAACCATTAATCAAAGAGCAAAAAGTCACAAATTTTCAAATACAACTCTTTGATTCTATAAATACTTCAATCGATTAAGATTTAACTTAACTTGATTTACTACGCTCTTACTTCTATATTCATATTCTCTTGTGATATCATTGATTTCATAGTCTCAATCACTTACAATCAAAATCTATATTTTGGTTAAATTATTTCCTACAAATCCAAGCACTCACACTCACTATCACTCAAAGGAGATTATAGGAAGAATTGTACTAGCAGTCAATATCTGTGTTGTATAGAGCACAAGATTGTCAAAGGAATACTTTTGTATTAGCCTATTCCTTCGAGTGAAGTGAGGGTTATGGGTTAGTGAAATACGAAGGGGAGCTTCGAAATTGTACGTAAGATGGGAGGTCCGAATCAGTATAAATACTCCGGCGTGATCATTTTACGTTTTGTTTTTATACTCTGAATTATTGTTTTGATTATCACATATATTAGAATATATTCACAAAAGCTATATTATACGATCAACCGCACTTTCACAAGGTAAATCAGAGTTAAAAACAAACCTCATTGGCCTGGTCAATTATAATTTCCTAACATTACAATTCCTGATAGGTATACATAACAATATAGCGGAAAGTATAAGTACTACTGAAGGTTAATATCCAAATTTACTCCATGAGCATCATGTCCAACCAATGAAAACCTAGTATAATACTCGGTCTGACCCGAGCATTGTAATAAAATAACATCCGGATCAGTCTGGAAAACCAACTTGAGAAAACTCAAGAAATATGGTAAACATATAATAATTCGGTGAGATCACGCCGCTAAACATATAACGAGTTTTTATTACATAAGAAAAACATCAACAGATGAAAGAATGGAAACAACTCGGAAAAAAATCAGATTTGAAAGAACCAAACAAGTAATTAAACATCGAGAAGAGCTCTAGGTACTTCTCAACGTAATTAAGAAAACGATTAAAAGATTTGAATCAAATAAGAAAAAGGAATTTTCCAACAATGACTAGGAGGGTGTGCCCCTCTTACTGAAAGTATACCTCTAGACAATATACTTGAGAGGGTCATTTACTCTGTGACTCTCTGGGAAATATACAGGTAGACCCTGCCATCCTTACCAAGAATTCGAGTATTTCACATCTCAGTGCGTATATCATCGAATCCAATCTAGAGTAGATATGAAAATACCATAATGAGAGCAACCCTGTATAGCTTAATGTCCACTCACTTTCTAGTTTTAGTCACTTTTGACAAATGATATCAACGCTCAAATGAGCAACAAATCGTCTTAAATTGATGAAACACAATGAATATAGCGGAATTGATAGTCGATAAATCTACTAATGGGAATAACAAAATGGTCGTATATGAAAATTAAATCTCTTAAAACATTTGACTCACACTTGTGCTTGATTTTCCCTTCACAAATATTTGTAAAATATTTTAAAAACAACATTCTTTTAAATATTCCTTTTAAACGGCAAATTATACTAAGCATATTAAAAAGAAGGGTCAAAAACAAATGTCATTAAAACATTGTTTACTATAAACCCAAAACAATTTATACTTGGCTTTATTTTTAAACACTCCCTTTTAATGATTTTTCTTATTTATAAACCATCTTTTATAACTTTAAAACCACATTTATTATTTCGGAAGATAATGAATCAATTTAAAATACTTTTATAAATTCAAAACAATGTTAATCATCACAAAAGGTAATTGATATAACTCTTTTATAAATTTAAAACCACATTAATTATCCAAGAGACATTTAATCAAATTTATAACGCCTTTAATAAATCAATTAATTAACTTTAAATACGATTAATAGATTAGCGAATTAACTTTAAAACACTTTTATTAAATTGGTTAATTAACTATAAACATCATTAATAAATTTATTATGTAACTTTATTATAGTTAAATAATAATTAAGAATATATTTAGACCACTAATTATTTTCAAATACTTATACAATCCTTACAAACACATTTGAAAAGAATTTACAAAATATTTAAGGTAAATAACCTTTATAAATGTAAACTACATTAATTATCCCGAAATACAATTAAATCTCATTTATAATCTTTTATAAATTTTTATCTCCTTTTATCAATTTTAATCAACACTTATCCTTTATTTTCAAAATCCTCAAAGTACTCGAAAATATAGTTTAAACAACTTTCAAAGTGCAAAAACACAACCAAACATTTATTTTGTAAAATTACAAGCTCAAGTTCAACACATAACAAAGGTTTAAGTGGATGATTTCCTATAGTATGTCACAATTATTCATCCAAGCATCACTATAAGCAACATAAGAATATAAGTAAGATGCATGTAACAGTAAATTAATAATGACGAGAAACCCCTTAGGATCTCTCTACAAAAGTCCTCTACAAAACAATGGTTATTTATGCCATCCAATTTTCAAGCGGGAATTCAAATCCAAACAAACAATCAAACAATAACAATAAACATATTATTATCAACAATTAGTAATTAATAGCTAACATATCATTTTTTAGTTAATCCACATGTTAATTTATTTCAAAATAATCTTTTTACTTTGCAAGAACATAACAGTGGTTTATTCTGCCCAATAGATGTCCAAAATAATCTATTCAATTTAATTATAGCAGAACGGCGTTTTAGGCTGCTAAATAGATATAACAAACAAAGTATAACTAATTTAATTACATTAAATGTAATTTAATTAAATCACTATAATTTTCTCATTAATTTGCACTTCATTAAAACTATCAATTATTATTCAAGCATTCAAAAATAATCTATAGCAATATAGATATCATATAGTTTATTAAGAGGTGAGTAAACTCGTCGAAATTCTAGTTGATGCTTTTGCGTTTTGGTTTGATCTAAAATCGAGCGGCGTTCGACTTTAGCTCAAAATTCCACTTTCTCCAAAATCGACGAAACCTGTTCCAATTCGTAGATAACATCCATACGAGTCCAACGCAACTGACAGTGTCCGAATCCAACCTCGTATGAGCAAGATATTAATTTTATAAGCTATCGAATAAATTAAATTGATTAATTAACTAATAACTTAATTAATTTACTTTAAACACCTTCTTAACTCTATCTTCCCCAAACACTAATCACTATGCACGACCTGATACATGTGCATATGCACCAAACCCACCACAAACACCTTCTCTCTCCACCCCTCTCGATCGTCTCTCCACGAAATCGTGCAATGCTTCCACTGATCAACTCCATTCTACGCCTACTTTGCAACCCACTCCATCGCATCAGGCTCGATCACCCTGACACCATCATGACCTAGCACCCCCGACATCCTGCCAAAAAAAATGCTTTCTGCTCTACTTGATTGGATGTACCATAATTTTGGAAGCAGGTGCTCCTCAAGATGAGGAAAATGATGGCACTCTATGTCTCATTAATCGTCACTCCTAGCCTCCACTACTTCAAACCGTAGCTAACAACCATGATGTTGAGAAACTACAGTCGCAACCACATATAAATAAACCTATATGGAATTGTAATCTAGTCCATACAAGTTCAAAGATCTTTGTTATGCAATTTTTCGTTGGGCCTATTATTTGATTTTTATTTTAGATGGTGGATGTTTATTTTTATATTACTACAAAGAGGGAAATAAAAATAGAGAGAGGAAAAGATGAAAACATATTGCAAAATTAGAACGAAGAATTACCTTGTGAATGGTTAGGTTTATTTTCAAGTTTCAGCAAATCTCTACCCAGAATTTTGGTTTGTGTACGAACCGCGAACGACAAAACAAAAATACGATCGCACACAAAAATACAATGCGATCACAAAACAAAAATAAAATATACTAGTTATCTTATTCTGTAGAATCTCAAAAATACCAACGTTTGCCGTAAATATGTCAAACAATAATTTAAATATTTCCCAATTTAAAAATTATAGAAAAATCCTATAAATTCAATAAAAAATACTACAATAAAAATCATGTCGTTTTATTAAAAATTGTTTTTCTTATTATTTATTTGAACCATTTATTATTGTAAATAAATCTACAAAATAAGTCCACCATTATTATTATTAATTAAAAGGAATTAAATAAGGCTATTTGATCGGTTTAACTAATATTTAATTTACAATCCAAATATTCAAATAATCCCCAAAATTTGAGTATAAGTTATTTAGATTTGTAAACATAAATTGTTTAAACATTTAAAATTAATTAAGTATTCAAAATCAAAATGATAAAATTTCGGGATATTATAAGAACCACTCCTGTGGTTTTCTGTTGACACTCAATTGGTTCTGCTATTGTCGATTAAACTCCAAATGTAACACTCCACCTCTATACCCATACTACCAAAGAGTATTGCTAGGTAATGTTGTTTGATAATATAAAGAATGAAGCTGGGCTGTCACATGTGAATATTTCCTTGGGCTAACACTGGTACATATTTAAAAATCATAACAAACTTATCTATTTAAACTCAGTATCGACACAAAACAATAAATATGTGCATTTCCAAGAGAGAACAGTACATAAAATATGAAAAATCATAGAGATCACAGAGTCATCAACGTAGTGATAATATATAATATAAAAATATACACTAGTCGAAATGGGTCTACGAAAATAGCCAAATGCCCACTAACATAAAAATATATATAATGAATAATTCCAATACATACACCTCAACATCACCAATATATACGAGGCTACAAAAAATAGAAAAATACTACCTTTAACACTTATAGTCTAGCCTACTTCTATGTCCAACAATCACAATCAGGTTTCTTTGTCCCTAAACCTGCAATGTCTCGGACTGACCCGATTATTATATAAATAACACACAGGTCAAACTATGTCCAGAATGTAGATTTCGATGTATAATAATAATTAGAATGGTGTTATAAATATATCTAATAGATATGTGTGAACATCTCAGGTATATCACATATATCATATCATACACAAATCTTTACCCTTCAATATAAACATCACATCACAAGGTAAATAAAAGGTCCATGTATTCAAACATCCAACCATAACACCTATCAATAAAACCATAACATAGCCGGTGAATCAACCAAATATCTAATATCATCTAACACACCCATAACACCAAGAGGGAATCGGCCATCAATAAGCAGCCAACTAAGTAATGTGCTATATGTATGGTATCACATGTATATATCAAGTCACATAATCCAATTGGAAGCATCAAAGCACAAAGCATGCTCCAGTGAGTTAAAAGGTCAATGCCTCCGAATAGATGTCTATAAAGGGTATCTAAATATTATAGTATAGGCATATAATCTCACATATTCCAGATGGGAGCTATACAGCACACAACACGCTCCATAGGATTGCACACAGCACTTATAACACATAGTGAATACACATCCTTAGTTACTCCCAGTCATCGTGACATTATATCCATCTATACACTATAGTCACGAGCCTACTGCCTAAAGGTAACAGACGGTTTAGCAAGTGTAGCAATGGGGCATATCATCACACAATCTAGGCATCAGCACGCATATATATATATATATATATATATATATATAATAATAAAATAATGCCACGGATCTGGGGTGCGACCTCACGATCAGCCAACTAGGATAGACTTTAGTCTATCTGGATAAATAGCACACAACACAAGTTGGTATACAATGGACATTTCCTTTAGACATTAATCCGTAAAATAAGAGTGTCCTCACTTATAGAAAGTAATCGAACAAATATCACGTAGACGTCCCATACCATATGGTGTTACTCGCTCATTAACTCAATGTCCGTAAACTACACTCCATACCCATAATAATATCATATACCATAAGTCAAACGAGTAAACAGAATAGTATCACTGAATGTCCCATACCAGACGGTGCCACCGAATGGCCCATGACAGACGATGTTATCGATTCGTTTACTCAACTTCCCTACAATCTAGAATTTCACACAATATTATTCTATATAACAAGTCCAAAGAATAAATGAAGAAATATTACCGAAAGTCTGATACCGGACGGTACTATTACTTCGTTTATTCTAATTCCTCGTTACACAAAAATATAAATCATCCTTCATTCAATTGATTTAGAAGAAGGTTTTAAAATACATTTTTCTCAAAATCTCAAAAAAAATTCAAATATCAATTTTCAATCAATAGAAAAATCAATTTATAAAATTTACATTCCTTTTTTATTTCAAAGTAAATAGTTGCAAATATATTATTTAAATACAATGAAATCTATAAATTACCATTAAATTCCAGATCACTTAAAACTCTTCCTACAAATAATTCAAACATTTGTAGAGTTCTTCTCTAATAGCTGAAACTAATAATAATATTAAATAAGCTTTATAATTCAAAATTTCCTTCAAACAACAAAATTTAAATAATTCTACCTTTCAAATAACGACTGTCATAACGGCTGGCTCGGCATAGAGGATAATGGGGTGAGCATGTAAATCGCTTGCTTATATAATATACCAGTCTTTGGATCCGGTTCTCTTCGCATTGCATTGCGGCGCTTATAGCGTGCACTGACATGGGTAAATAGATGTATAAATCATTGTGATCTGGCAGCTTGGATATGATGAGAGGTCTCTCTAAGTGATCTACCAAAGCTTGAAATGCGTCAACGCAGTCCTGCGTCCATTCAAAGTTTTTTCCATCTTCTGATTAGGTTGAAGAAGAGAGTACACTTGGCAGTGGCCCTTGAGGTGAATCTACTTAGGGCGATGACCTTCCCATTTTGGCTCCATACCTGCTTGATTGTATTCGGTACCTAGATGTCTCTGATTTCCTAAATCTTCTTGGGATTGGCTTCAATTCCGCGAGAGTTGCGCCTTAAACCCAGGAACTTCCCTGATGTAATGCCGAAAGAGCATTTCAGGGGACTAAGTTTCATTCCATATCTTCGGATAAAACTGAATATCTCTACAAAGTCATCAATGTGGTTGTTTGATTTATGTGACTTCACGAGCATATTATCCATATATACCTCCATTGATCGATTGATTTAGTTTTTGAACATCCGGTTGACCAACCTCTGGTAAGTAGCACCAGCCTCCTTGAGCCCGAATCCGAATGGCATTACAACATGCAATATAGCTCCAAGTCAGTAATGAAGTTAGTGTGTTCTAGGTTGGGGATAAGCATTGGTAACTTTTTGCATCCGGAGTACCTATCCATGAATCAAAGCAGTTCATGTCCAGCGGTTGAGTGTACTAGCTGGACGATCTTTGGATGTGGAAAGTTGTCCTTCGGGTTCACCTTGTTCAGGTCCGAGTAGTCGATGCAAGTCCGCCACTTTCTATTAGCTTTTCTCATAATAACTTGAATGGGTACCCATTTCGGTTAGAGGGTGTCATGGTAAACCTAATGTTTTTAGTTTATCCACCTCCTCTTTAAGTGCAGTAGATCTCTCTGGATCCATGCCGCGTCGCTTTTGTTTCACCGGGACATGCCTTGGGTCGATATTCAATGCGTGGGTCATGATAAACAGCGAGATCCCATGCATGTTAGAATGGGTCTAAGTGAACATGACAAGGTTCTACATTGGAGAAAGCAAATAATTCCTTCATCATCATTGCATTGAGCTGCGATTCGATCTTTAGGACCCGTGACGGGTCGTCGTAACTGACCGTAATGTCAGTCATTAGTTCAACTAGTGCAACCATGGATTCTTTGGGCTTCTATTCTTCATCTATTGGGTCAATATTTTTATAGAACCGACTGTGGTGTTGGTGCTTGATATTGACCTTATGTTGTGAGCTGAAATATTCTTAAATGGATTTCCCAAGCAATGTGATTAGTTCCTTGTTTTAGTGGAACTTAAGTAGTTTTTTATTTGACATGAACATATTGGACCATGTGAAAATGAAATCTAACAATAGGATATGCCATATATGACTTGCATACTTGAACTAGCATAGGCCTTGAATCGGATGTCTACCACTTCGGACTTGGATAGATTAGAATATTTACACTTGTACTAATTGTAACATGCGTCCTTAATAAACTTGAATATGAATGTCAGGTTCCTATATGCTGATAGTCGATCGTTGAGTTCAAACATAACTGTTTCGCGTAATAATTAGCGTGAAATCCAGTTGGGACAGTCAATAATGATGGTCAGTCTGGTCGAATCCTTGAGCCTTGTCATGAGCTGTTGAGTCTGATAGTGACGGGTTCTAGATGCTTTTAGCAATTATCTGCGATGGTTGCTGATCAGGCTCAAAGGAGAGTGCCGAGTCAAATATCGGGTAGGGTTCAACTTCGTGTTGCGCGCAGCTACATAGCTGGCTCTTGCTTTGAGTATGAATCCACTTGTGTACTCGAGTAGCATGCTTGTCATTCACTGTATTTGCGATCTGTTACTCATCATTCAGGTTGGAATGATAATCCGTTGCCCAAGAGCTTGGGCATCAATTCGATGATTCTATCTCTAGGCATCCGTTCGGTCGTAGTCTCGAGTCATTCTAAACTCTAGATATGAGTCATGGTATAGAACTATCGCAGTCACGCTTTGGATGTTCACGCTTCTACCCCGGGTCTTGGTTTGACAAATGTACTATATGGATGGTCGATTCTCGTCCTAGTCATGTTTATACTCCTACCTGAGCTCCAAAGACTTAGAGTTGATCGATGAATGGTCGGTTCACATTCATCTTGTTTCTCGATCGTGCCCCGTCTGGGGCATACGGCGATAAGTAGGAAGGCAAGCCATGTCCACCTTAGATTTATACTCTTTCTTGTTGAATTGCGGGATCCGGTTAGTTAATGGAAGGCTGAGTCTCATGTATCATGGATTATATTCTGGTCTTTCCTTGCAAGGGGAATATTTCGATGCTCCGTTGAATTTCGAGCATGAGTTGGGTACTGGATGGTCAATCACATCCACTTCCGATGCAAATTTCGCCATACTCTGGGTGAGGACTTGAAGAATAAATGGTCAAGTCGCATCTAGTCAGTGATTAATTCTCTCTCTGTCGGACCAAGGGCAAGCATCAGTATGCAGACGGTCGAGTCATATTCGTTTCATATTGCTCTTATAGTCAGATCATTATAAGAGTCAGCAAATGAACGGCTGCGTCGCATTCATTCGGAGCTGTATGGTCAGTCACGTCCATTTTGATTTATATTCTCCCATCAGATCTAGGGGTAGGGTTCACTCAGGTGTAGTCGGGCCATGCTCATTCGGATTCATACTCCTCCTGATGGATCGAAGGAGGGTGTTGGAGAATGAATGGTCAAGTCACACTCATTCGTGATTTATTCTCCTATCCGCAGTCTAGTGATCGAAGTTTTTCGGAGGACATCCGAGTCACATTCGTTTGTGTTTGGTCTGGATCAGTATCGACTACTGACCCAGCGGGACAATATGGAAAGCTTGGATCGTCATTGCCTATCGACCCAGTGGCACAATATAGTCGGTCGCTTGTAACTTCGAACATCATTTCGATTGGTTTTGTATTGAGGTCTCCTTGCAGTCATTGCCTTAAGTTATAAAGATCATCAAGCTAGAGCTATAGTGAGATATCATATTCAACTTGTAGCAGTTTGTACTCTCGTTCACATTCTTAGGTTAGCTGAATTAGTTCATGGATGGTCAAATTCCAACCATAGTGAGTCTATACTCTTTCATTCGAGTCTCGGAGTTTATGGAATATTGTATAGGCGAACCACACTCATCTATTTGTTTATACTCACATTTGCACTCTGGGATAAGAATTTGTTGGCAGGTAGTCGAACCGCACCCATTTGTGATTATACTCGAATCCGCACTGGGGGACCTGAGTTATTTGCTGGACGGTCGAACCACATTCATGTCATAGTTTCGCTTTTAGGCTTGCTGTCGTTAGGGCAAGGGTTGGATATTTCACTATACCTCAGGCGCAAGCAAGGTAGTGGAAGGACATATCACATACTCTTTGATTGGACGGTCGAACCACGTCCAATTTAGGCTTGGGCTCTCAAACTGCCCCATGCATCGAGGGCGGGAATCGATGCATGGACGGTCTAGCAGAAACAGCGGGAAAGTAAAGAACACATAAGAATTTTTATAGTGGTTTAGAATTATCTATTCTATGTCCACTGTTTTCTTTATTGACTATTGATTTTAGAGAGAGCTTGAGAGAAATATAAGTCACAAGTATAAAGGATTAACAGGTTCTTAAGCCTAAAACTACCAAGAGTATCTGCCTAAGTGACTATTGTGTAAAGGGACGGGAGATGAAGAAGATGGAGTTCCCAAAGCAAAAAAGATCATTGCTTAGTTGTTACAGGGTTAGTATTTATAGGGGAAACTACATTGTAGATCCAAAATCCCGTGTAGTACGAAGTCCATATGCAAGCCCAGAAGTATAGAAGAGAACACGTGGTCCAATGCCCCAAAATGACATATTAGTACCGAGAGGTTCCTCTTGGTATTGAGAGGTTTGTGATAGTGAAAACATCTTCTTTTCACTTGCTCTCCTCTCATATCTCTGATTCGATGTATTCCAAACTCTTTTCCATGAAGGTTGAGTCGTTTTCAACGATTTCCTTAGTATCGCTTATCTTATCCTGCTTTCTTTGCTTTCTTCTCATCAATCCTTCGACTTGCTCACCTATTCTCCGGTAAAATCACTTGACAATGATTGCTTAAAGTAGCGTGTCGATTATAAGAAGATTGAGGGGGTCAACGAGCAATGAAAAACTCCCAGTACAGAGTGGTCTCATTTACTCCATTGAACTTGCAACTTCTTGAGTACCTTCTTCTAGTCCTTCTAAGTGTGTTTCCAAGTTCAAAAGTCATTTCGTCTTCATTTTTGTCTTCTAACTTTAATTGAAATCTGCTTTGTTAAAAACCCGGTTAACAAAAAGCATTTGATTAAGTTTAATCAAGCATAGGTGAGTAAAACTTTCCCTAATCCACTTCAAAACCTATTTGATTTCGGATTTGATTATTTTTGGATATTTAGAATATTTTTTAGCATGTTTTGTTGATTAGAAATAAATTTGCAGGTGTTTAATGATTTAAATTATTGTAATTTGATCATGTATTACGATAAAGAATGGTTTAATCTTCTCCAAATGCAACGAAATCTTAATATGATGTTTATAATATTGAACTAGAGTTGGTTCTAATTTTCATAATTTTTTGATGAAGCAAATATTAAGTATGAATTTTTTTAGTAGGAAATTTTTTAATTTCAGGTTTTACATATTTAAAATATGAAAAATAATTATTTTAACCTAAAATATTTATATGTAGAAAAAGATAAATAATACGAGTTTTTAGAATTTTTGGGATTTTTCCCATGCACTTTATAATTAAAACGAATTATTTAGTAAAAAGAAGAGTTAATTACTCCTAGTAATTTAACTAATTAATTGGTGAAATAATTAATAATTCCTGAAAAAAGAACTACAATGTCTTAAATAAACCAATGAAAATTTTACATATAATAGGGTTTGGTTGAAAGTAGTTACTTTTAGTGGTAATAAAATAGTTTTCTAGTTAATTGCAATATTTCCATTTTGACATGCGATAGCCCAAAATGGGCATGCGATAGTTGGCAATGGGATGACATGTGATAGCCGTTAAATTTTGGCACGTGATAGCATATGAAAGTTTAACCTTTTATAGTTTGAATTTATGCACTCGATAGCTTTGTAGCTTGTGATACTCGATAGCTTAAAATATAGACTTTTGATAACTTATAAAGTTTGACACTCGGTAGCTTAAAAATCCAGAGATGTGACGCTTATAAAGTTTGACACTCGATAGTTTAAAATCCAAACATGTGATAGCTTAGCATGCAATAATTTGCATAAGATAGCTGAACCTTCGATAGCTTTTGATATTCGATGTTTAGGCGTGCAATAGCTTGGCACGTTATAGCTTTAAGGGTGCGATTAGTTTGACCCACGATAACTTTAGCTTGTGATGGCTTTCAAGGTGCGATGGTTTTAAGATGTGATAGATTTGCAACTTTAGCAAACCATAAGTCAGCCTCCGATAGCATAGAACGTTGACCTACGGTAGCAATGTAATGTCAACATCCAATAACTATTGATGCTAGGAATTTCTAAGAAAATAAATGATTTTTTATAGCACTTTTTATGCCGTCTTCCAAATTGATGGTTGAGAATTTCATAACGATGAAATGGTCATTGGAATAATAAGTTAAAATGAAATAAGTCATTTAAAATTGAAAAACTGAGACTAAGCTTAACAAAATATGAGATGAGAAGTAGTTTCATTTGAGATAATAAAATCTTGGAGCAAGGCCTTAGTGGCAACTATATGTCTAAACATGAAATTATATTTGATAACTTTGTGTAAAGCCTTATTGCAATCATATATCTAAACATGACAGTATATTCGGTAACTTTGGTGTAAGGTCTTAGTTGCAACCATATGTCTAAACATGACATTTGTTGAGGAAAATACATAATCCTCCATTGGAGGAGAGCACTCATATTGTTTTATTCAACTAAAAATGAGCTGCCACAAAGCCTGGCAGGTAGCAAACTCCCCCACTCCTATACATAAAGAAAAGAAAATAACCTCCCTTATCCTAGGAGTATGCTCATGTAACTACAATAAGACTAGACTAAGAACCAAAATGTAACTATACGAAGGTCTAGAATAAATGATAAGGATAAAAAACCAACACTACCAAATTCCTTAAATGTACGACTAAAGTCCATATATGCAAAAGGAATCGTCAAAGAAAATTGAAAGAAGCAAATCAGTAGATGCATAGCGTTCCTAAATTCCCAAATCCATAAGCAAGTCCAAAAATCAAGAGCCATGATAAGCCAAGTGGAGGAAACCAATCCCAGCGAACAAGCCTCCACGATTCCTCAAGATAGGTAGTCCAATCGACCACACCACTAAAACTGAAAGAACCAGTCCAATATATATATGTATATATATAGTTTGAAGATTATGTGTGTGTATATATATATATGTGAGAAAAGCAAAACGAGAACACAAAGTAAAATAGAAATAGTTATCAATCAAGACAAACATATTTGGAGATCTATCTTCATTAAAAGTATCTACTAGGTCGTTGCTTAAGACCATATTGTGTCTCATACTGTTATAAACAATTTTTTCATTCAAAATGTCAATACAACCTTTTTCTTTTATAAGATAACCTCTAAAAACACTTTTAGCCAATTTTTAACTAGGATTTATGACTAGTTGTAAATGAACAATGAGACGACATAAATCAAGTTAGTAGAAGGAGTGTTAACATTACTAAACATTCTTTACGTACCAATAAGTAATAGTGAAGATAGTGTCATGTAAAATTCTATACTTTTTATTCCAATAGAGTCAAAGATTATTCCAGTAGTATTCACAGTTAAGGCCAGCGACGGTCATTTTAAAGCAAAAAAATCAAAGAATGTTTATAACCATCTAATTGGTTAAGGGACGGTTGTAATAAAGGTGCGTTACATTTTCTAAGTCACGGTTGTAAAAAAAACACTATATGCCTATGTGTAGATTCTTTATTATTAAGAATTCAATTGTGTTTAATTTCTTATGTAAGAGTGACACCCCAGCTCTATACCCATACTACTCAAGAATACTATAGAGTAATATGGAGAACAAGACTGGTTAGGAGTGACAAATTGTATCTATTCCCTTGGGCTAACTATCACGTCATATTTTTACCTCATACCATTATATGAGACGTGCACAGTCTCGACACAAAGAAATAAACACATTGGTTAATCAAGACAGAACAATATGTAATATAAATAAGATCATAAATTAACAGTCATAAACGGAGAAATATAAGACATCACATATCAACATAGCTAGTCTACACAGAGTATTTGACTCACAACCCAAAATAATATACATAGATATACATGAAACAGATCTAGCAAGATACATCATCGATATCACATCACATCATAATACACATGGAGATATGTTACAATTATACATATACATAAAATTTGACAAAAGTAGATACTGAGCCGCCTTCCAAAATTCCCATCATCCAAGAGTCTAGTGTCCATGTACTTGAAAATCTCAGACTGACTGTAACAACCCTGTATTTTTTGATTATTTTAATCGTATATTTTAATTATTTTCAATTGAATTTCCTAATTTGAAAACTTTATTTTATTTATTAAAATGAATAAATTTTGTTATTTTAAATATAAATTTTGATTTTGATGTGAATTAGAATTCCAAACATGAATAAATAGAATATTTTCCAAAAAAGTGAATTTTGGTTAATATGGTCAAACTTTGACTTTTAAATTTAAAATTTGAAAGTTTGAAAATTTTAATTTTATCTTTTATTATGAAAGTAAATAAAATTTTAAGAATAATGCTTTTCGTTTCGTTAAAATCTGATTAATATTGTGAAAGTTATGCCTTTTTAACTATTGAGTGTAATTTGCTGTATTTAACAAAATTGTTTATTTTAAATTATATAAATAATATTTTATTTGTCATGTAATGTTCTAATTTATATTTATATGGGTAAAATAACATGTTATGTATATATTTTGGTTTTAAAACAGTTTTCAAAGTGTAATTGACATTTTCAAATGTCAGTTGTATTCTGTTTATAATTCCTAATTTCCAGTTTCATTTAATTAAAGAAATTCTTTGTTTATTTTCTATTTTCTTAAGACTTTATTTTATTTTCATTTACACTTCATTTTGTTCAGCATTTATTTTATTTTACTCGACTTTTATTGGTTTAGTAGTAAAATTATAATTTTTCTAAAACTAGTGATATTCTATTTGAAATTTTTAAGTCCTATTTTGAATTTTTAAACAATTTCTTTATTCTTTTTCTATTTTCTCTAAATTTAATTATTTATTTCACTTTAGAAATGATAAATGAATTATTTATTTCAAAGTTTTTCTTTACAATATTTTTAAAATGAAGTAGATAATTTTCCAAAGCCAATGATGATTTATTTGTAATTTTTGAACCCTGTTTTCAATTTTTAAGTAATTTCTTATATTCTTTTTCCATTTTCTTTAAAATTTATTATTTATTTTTATTTCATATTATTTTGTTTCGGTTTTAATAGTTAATTTATGATTTTATATTAGTTTTATTTGATTTATTAAAAAGGGGAAATATGAAAGGTTTTAAAAGCTTGGAAACTTAAGACTTTTCATCTCCTATGTCCTTTCAATTGCCACAACTCCTCATTTACTTCTTTTGGCTGTGTATTACTTTGTTTGGCCGTGTAATCCAGTTCCAATTCCTGCAAAAAAAAAACATTTGTTCCTCATTCTATTCATGGCTTGCAAAAAAATTTGGTAATTGCTACTTTTTCCTTCTTCTTCTACTTTTTCTCATTTTTCATGGTTTTTGCCTTGATTCTTGGATTCTTTTGCACTTCCTCCTCCTCATATCCACGGCCACCACCTCCTACACCTCTTCCCTGCCATCATCACCAACTGTACTCCAGGTCAAGATCATGGCCGAACCCACCATGGTGACCAAACCCCTCAAAAATGCAACCTAGGCCTTAAAAAACAATGTTGTTTGACCACTACTTGTTCATCACTTCACTTTCCACCACCACCACCACAATAGGCTGCCACCACCACCTTTTCCAGACCTCCCCACACCACTCCAACCTCTGTCCAGACCTGAGCTTGATTGGCCAAGCTTATAACCCCATGACCGAGCCCTTTTGGTTGCCAAAAAACCATGTTTTAGCCTAAACCCCTTCACTTTCCTACCTTGTAACTTCCTCCACTTGTTCTAGCCTTTATGCCATACATTCCTATGTTCAAACCTGAGCCAAAGTTATGCCAAACCTGAGCCAAAACATCCCCTAGGTTGTGGCAAATGTAGAAAGCAAGGCAAAAGTCGTTGCATTCATATTTGCTTTTATTCCAAAGTTATATCATTTCAAGGTTGCATTGAAATTTATAATTTGTTTGGTTTTGTTTTGGGTTGTAACACAAGATCTATAGCTTGGATCTTGCTCTCCACTCAAATTCTAGTCTTGTCTTCGTGCTTTTGATTCCGTTGTTTCATTTGTATTGCAATCTCCAGCCATAGAGGTGAGTAAATCTAACTTGACATTTTATAATTATGCAAATGTGAATTGACAACAATTAAATGTGTAGTACTATTATGTTATGCTATAACTGCCTATGGTTATTTATGTATGATGTTAAACCTATAAATTACATGTCATATCATATGTGTCTGTTGTATAACGCTATTCTGTTTATTTATATCAGTTTATCACACTGCAAGTTCCCTGTAGAATAGAATCACTATGGGTTGAAATGATACATACCCGAACGGACTTTAGAATAGGAAAAATCGTTAAGGGCTGAAATGATAGGCCTGAATGATTTTTATTTATTTCATTTAACTTGGGATTACGGGTTTGAAATGATAAAACCTAGATTTTTCCTTTGTAAATTACGGATTGAAATGATATATTATCCGTATCATTTGACTTAGGTTAGAAAAATTTATATACAGACCCGTGGTTAATATATATATTTTCTTGAAATTATAAAATATGTTAAAAATGTAAATATTATGATAATTTGATTTTTATTTAATTTAAAATGATTTTATAAAGTGTTATTGATGTTTCTGTAAATTAAAAATAATTAAATAAATAGATGTTTAAAAGTTGAAATTTGAAGTATAACTTAACTTGGAAAATGTGAAAGTGTTTTAAAATAAAAGTTAAGTTAAGAAAATAAAATGGAATTTAAATAAAATTATGAAATGGTAAACTTAATTAAAATGTTAAGTAAATGAAATATTATAAATTTTACATTTATTTTATAAGTGAATTATTAAAGATTTGATAATTGTTTGTGAAACTTTCACTTTGTAAAATCATAAATTGAGGGTTATTTTAATGATTGTTTTTAAAGTAAGAAAATATGATTTTTATAAGTTAAAATAGATTTAAATAAATTTTAATTGTTTATGAAATTGTAGTGAAAGTTTGGAATTTAAATCGACAGCATTCCTGAAATGCTATCATTTCTAAAGTTAAAGATATTACAGTAGTTTGTAAATGCTGTAATTGATATAAATGAACTAAATGGCTAAAATGAACTAAGTGCTGTAGTTGCTAAATTTAACTAAAGTTTTATTTGAAATCTAAACCTATTACAGCATCTAAATGCTGTCTTTTGCTAATTGAATTGTTTTTAAACATAACTTTCCGTAGCATTTTCTAAATGCTGCAAAAGTTGAAATTTCACCGTTTTAATAAATTTAAGTGAATAAATGAATTCTGAAATGGTAAAATTTTGAGAATTGAATATTGACTATTAAATATAATAACTTCATTTTTAAATAATTTAAATGGAATAATTTGATTTGAAATATTTTGATATTTTGAAATGGATTTGAAATGATATTTGATTTCGAAGTATAAATTACCATTTTGGAATTTTAACCACGAGATGTAATTAAATTAATGGTTTTATGGATCCTTAAAGGATGGGCGATCCCAAGCATCCTTTAAGTTATTATGCATTGCTATTACAGTTCACTTGAGTTGGTTTACATTGTATAAGTTTATATGTCCTGACTCGAGTGTTTTGTGTTTTACTTTACGCTCTGGTCAGCCTGAGAATCACAGCTTTGGATTCACCTTCTGGAGCTAGAGATCTGTTGGAGCTTATTTATCTATCGGTTCATCGACTTCTATTCCAGTTATTTCTTATTCAGTATTGTCTCGGTATTATTGATTTATGTATCCTGACTTCTATTATATTTATTTTGACTATGAAATTTTGTATATGTTTTGAGAGTTTGTATATAGTAGCTTCATGAACTACTATGGTATTTTATTTCCGCTGCGAGTTATTCTGATATTCTGTGTTTGTAATTCTGTATTTGATTTTATTTGCACCAAATTTTATTACAATCTGTTATTTTGAATTATTCAAGTCAGACATGTGTGGATTATTATCGATTTGAATGGTCCAAAATAGTGGGTCGTTACATTTGGTATCAGAGCTTTGGTTTTAGGCAAACCTTAGCCTGCGGAGCAAAAACTCATTAGAGATAGGGTAGAAATACCCTAGAATGAGTGAAATCAATCTCAGAATCATTTCTTTGTGAGAGAACGTATTTTCGAAGTATAAAATGATTTTCAAAGAATTTTCAAAGATTATTTTGATATAAATTTTCTTGCTTTGAAAGTAAAATTTTCTGGACTTTATCACTTTCGTATCCACCTTGTTAGTAATTTCTTTGATTAGGATTTCCTTAAAATTCTGAACTTCTATCTTAGTTGGGATTTCTTCGATTAGGATTCCTTTGTATTTTTGAACACTCCCACTTGTTCTGAAATCCACTTCTGTCTCCACTAATTGTATTCTTTTGATTTTTGGAGCATTCCATAACTCCACTTTGAATGACCTCTATAAAGACCGGCGATTCCGCCAAACTTTGAATGATTTGTAAAAGGGTGAAACTCCTTTACAATTGGCATTGATTCACCGGAGATTTCCGTATCCTCGGTTTACGATGTTTTCTATCTTCTGCTATACCTGGATTCTATCTCTGGTGATCGAAATGCGATTTGCCTTAGATTTTCGCATCGATTATTCCTGAAGTCACGGTTGACCGGTTAAGGTCGCCCGCGATTTATATGAGCTTATCCATCTTCTATTTGGTAATTTAATTATCTTATCTTCGTTTGAGCTTATCTTTGAATCAGAATTCTATTTGATTAGAGTTCCTCTAAATTTGAATCTCTGTTTTGTTTTGAAATCCATCCTTGAATCATCGATTGGAAAATTTGTGGTTGATTGTCTTTTGAAATTTTTGTATTCATCGTAGTTGTTATTTTGATAAGGATGACCATATTTTATATATTAAGTGAAATGTTTTCGATAAGGATTATATACCATTTTAAAATTGAGAATTTAAAGTTTTGAATGGATTTGAAATTTATATAAGAAATGGTTTCATATAGAATGATTTATAACTGAAGGTTTTGAATCTAAATTTGAGTGATTGAACTCCGGCATTTTGGAACTGGTTTTAAGATTTTGAAATAATTAATAATATGATTTGAAAGTATTTTCCGAATATGAAATATTTCAAATGATTTTAATGAGCTTCAAATGATTTCGAAGAAATTTCAAAAGAAGTTGAGAAAATAGAAGTCCAGAACCCACTTATGTCGCTGGAAAATAATTTCGATGATGAATGCATGCATCATCGACATTAATTTTCGAGTTTCGGAGTGGGGGAGAGGCCACTTCGGTAGCTTTGCTATGCGATTGATTTGTGAAACCAATTTTTGATTTCAAATTCCGAAGTATGATTTGATATCCGAAAGATATATGTATATATATTTGAAACAATTTGAAATGAGCCGGTGTTCAGTCCTTGAGTTTTGGATTTGATTTGATATAACTCTATCTTTTGGAATTGATTTACTGATTTAATTGTGATTCCTAACTCTTGGATTGAAATATGATTTCTTCGACTATTTTGAAGGTTCGAGCACTTCCAAATCACGGTTAACTTTTCAAAGCTAAGTAATTTTGAAAAGTATAAAGTTTATAAGTTTGGTATGTATGTTTAAAGTATGTAGTAATATGATTTAAATAAGTTGAAACTATTTTGTTAAGTAAATGAATAAGGCTATTTTGAATTTTTCTAACATGAAATTTAGATTTGAAATGTTTTGAAGAGAATTTGATCTTCAAAATATTTTGAATAAAATTTAGTTTAAATGTTTTAACTGGGTAACATCTTTATAAAACTATATATTGAACAAGTTGGAATAGATACATAAGTTGTAAGTATGCTGTTTTATTCGCATAATTAAATTGATCCAAGTTTTAGTACACAAGTTTGAGGTGAATTACACCATTTCGTGTTAGGATTTTTCATGTGATTCTTGATGGCGAATATTTGATATGGATTTTGGGCTTGATTCTAGATTTCTCTATCATAGTATATGGCTATGCAAGAGGACTGATGGTTTCTAGTCGAGAAACCATATTGAAATCCGCATTAGGGAAGTCGAATGGGCAATACTAGTTCGAAAGCGAACTTGTGTGATCGAGCGAGCGATCAAATGTGATTTTGCGAAATTATGACATATGTACATCTTATATTCTAATATCATTGATATACTTGACGCTAAAATCGAAAGTTGTTGGGTTGGGTATCTTTGTAATTTAATTAGAATTTTTCTTTTATGCAAACCTACTATCAATTTAAAACCATTTTTCAAAACTATTTTTCTTTTTATTCTTCTTAAACAAACTATTTTATTCTATTTTACATACAAAACTATTTTATTTAAAACCATTTTCCAAAAAAAAACTATTTTATATACAAAACTATTTTTTTTCAAAACTATTTTATATGCACACTATTTTACAAACTATTTTATATACAAAACTATTCTAAATTAAAAATCTTTTATAAAGCAAAGATGTTCAATCCCATATGACTCTTCATGCAGCAAAATTGATTTTTGAAAAAAAATTTGATCCTTATATAAGATAGACTTTATGTAAACATAAGATGATTTTGGAAATGAATTGTTTGACTTAAATTATATTGATTTGGAAATTTGGACTTATTTTCTAAATTTATTATGTTGGAAACTTTGGAACTGAAGATATTTGATTTGGAAGAATAATTTGGTGAAAGCGTATATGATTTTGAAAATTGTATTGATATTGAAACAAATTGAAATTTGAGAACCTTGTGTTAAATACTTGATTTGGGAGTTATTGAACTTATATAAAAATTTGGTTTGTATAAGTATGATGTTGATTCGAAAGCTATGGATTTGAAAAGGTACTCAATTTGAAAAGTGAAATCTTATATAATTGAAGTCTATATAAGTGTGATTTGATATACTATTGACTTTGGAAAGTATTTGATTTGAAAATGAAATCTTATATATAATGGACTTTATATAAGTATGATATTTGAAAGTGATTTGAAAAGGTACTATATGATACATATTTTCGAAGTAAAGATATGGAAAGTGCCTTCTGCTTGATATCTGCTTTGTGGCCACATTGTGGATTCATTCTATCGATATTTCTCTGATTTTTGGTTTTCCGGATATGATACTCAAGTTTCCATCGAATTCCATGACGTTACCCATAGTCTTATGAGCGCGACTGCATAGCGTATTTCACCTGGCTGGATGGCCCAAGGGTACGGATGTTTCCTGGGGGATTCAGGCGTAACCATTATGTATCCTGTGATCTATGTAGGTCGTATTAGTAGCGAAATCCACAGGGCTGAGAAAGCTTACGGATACGGATGTTTCCTGGGGGATTCAGGCGTAACCATTGTGTATCTGTGGTCTACTAGTCATCATGGCGAAATTTGTAAGGCTGAGAAAGCTTACGGATACGGATGTTTCCTGGGGGATCCAGGCGTAACCTTTGTGTATCTGCGATCCATGGTTAGACAAAGGTTTTGTTTGTTTTTTTTGTTTGGATTGTACTTTCCATATCTGTTTTTAAAAAGTTTTCCAGTATTTTCACTGGATGTTGAAACAAGTCTACTAAGTACCTGGAGAATTCTAGCTTTGCGCCTGATCAACGCACTGCCAGAGTCTGCAGGAACGAGGATAAACTTGTTAAGACATCGAGTTACAAAAGTATTTTGATAAAATATTATATAAAGGATACTTTGATCAGTTATTTCCTTTGTAAAAGATTTTAAAGTGTTTTAAATATTGTTTACCTCTTTAACCAACAATTTTAATTAATGGCTCATCCTTGTCTTTCCTCCTATTTTCCCTTCTAGCTATTCCTATTCTCCTGTCTTCTTCCTTTTCAGGGACGAAAAGTTTTGAGTGGGGGAGAGTGTAACAACCTTGTATTTTGTGATTATTTTAATCGTATATTTTAATTATTTTTAATTGAATTTCCTGATTTGAAAACTTTATTTTATTTATTAAAATGAATAAATTTTGTTATTTTAAATATAAATTTTGATTTTGATGTGAATTAGAATTCCAAACATGACTAAATAGAATATTTTCCAGAAAAGTGAATTTTGGTTAATATGGTCAAACTTTGACTTTTAAATTTAAAATTTTAAAGTTTGAAAATTTTAATTTTATCTTTTATTATGAAAGTAAATAAAATTTTAAGAATAATGCTTTTCGTTTCGTTAAAATCTGATTAATATTGTGAAAGTTATGCCTTTTTAACTATTGAGTGTAATTTGCTGTATTTAACAAAATTGTTTATTTTAAATTATATAAATAATATTTTATTTGGTCATGTAATGTTCTAATTTATATTTATATGGGTAAAATAACATGTTATGTATATATTTTGGTTTTAAAACATTTTTTAAAGTGTAATTGACATTTTCCAATGTCAGTTGTATTCTGTTTATAATTCCTAATTTCCAGTTTCATTTAATTAAAGAAATTCTTTGTTTATTTTCTATTTTCTTAAGACTTTATTTTATTTTCATTTACACTTCATTTTTTTCAGCATTTATTTTATTTTACTTGACTTTTATTGGTTTAGTAGTAAAGTTATAATTTTTCTAAAACTAGTGATATTCTATTTGAAATTTTTAAGTCCTATTTTGAATTTTTAAACAATTTTATTCTTTTTCTATTTTCTCTAAATTTAATTATTTATTTCACTTTAGAAATGATAAATGAATTATTTATTTCAAAGTTTAGCTTTAGAATATTTTTAAAATGAAGTAGATAATTTTCCAAAGCCAATGATGATTTATTTGTAATTTTTGAACCCTGTTTTCAATTTTTAAGTAATTTCTTATATTCTTTTTCCATTTTCTATAAAATTAATTATTTATTTTTATTTCATATTATTTTGGTTCGGTTTTAATAGTTAATTTCTGATTTTATATTAGTTTTATTTGATTTATTAAAAAGGGGAAATATGAAAGGTTTTAAAAGCTTGGAAACTTAAGTCTTTTCATCTCCTATGTCCTTTCAATTGCCACAACTCCTCATTTACTTCTTTTGGCTGTGTATTACTTGGTTTGGCCGTGTATTCCAGTGCCCATTCCTGCAAAAAAAGTGTTTGCTCCTCATTCTATTCATGGCTTGCAAAATTTTTTTGTAATGGCTACTTTTTCCTTCTTCTTCTTCTTCTCATTTTTCATGGTTTTTCCCTTGTTTCTTGGATTCTTTTGCACTTCCTCCTCCTCATATCCACAGCCACCACCTCCTACACCTCTTCCCTACCATCATCACCAACTATACTCCAGGTCAAGACCATGGCCGAACCCACCATGGTGACCAAATCCCTCAAAAATGCAACCTAGGCCTTAAAAAAACAATGTTGTTTGACGACTACTTGTTCATCACTTCACTTTCCACCACCACCACCACAATAGGCTTCCACCACCACCTTTTCCAGACTTCCCCACACCACTCCAACCTCTGTCCAGACCTGAGCTTGACTGGCCAAGCCTATAACCCCATGACCGAGCCCTTTTGGTTGCCAAAAAACCATGTTTTAGCCTAAACCCCTTCACTTTCCTACCTTGTAACTTCCTCCACTTGTTCTAGCCTTTATGCCATACATTCCTATGTTCAAACCTGAGCCAAAGTCATGTCAAACCTGAGTCAAAACATCCCCTAGGTTGTGCAAGAAAATGTAGAAAGCAAGGCAAAAGTCATTGCATTCATATTTGTTTTTATTCCAAAGTTATATCATTTCAAGGTTGCATTGAAATTTATAATTTGTTTGGTTTTGTTTTGGGTTGTAACACAAGATCTATAGCTTGGATCTCGCTCTCCACTCAAATTCTAGTCTTGTCATCGTGCTTTTGATTCCGTTGTGTCATTTGTATTGCAATCTCCAGCCATAGAGGTGAGTAAATCTCACCTGACATTTTATACTTATGCAAATGTGAATTGACAACAATTGAATGTGTAGTACTATTATGTTATGCTATAACTGCTGTGATTATTTATGTATGATGTTAAACCTGTAAATTACATGTCATATCATATGTTACTGTTATATAATGCTATTCTGTTTATTTATATCAGTTTATCACACTGCAAGTTCCCTGTAGAATAGAATCACTATGGGTTGAAATGATACATACCCGAACGGACTTTAGAATATGGAAAAATCATTATGGGTTGAAATGATAGGCCTGAACGATTTTTATTTATTTCATTTAACTTGGGATTGCGGGTTTGAAATGATAAAACCCGGATTTTTCCTTTGTAAATTACGGATTGAAATGATATATTATCCGTATCATTTGACTTAGGTTAGAAAAATTTATATACAGACCCGTGGTTAATATATATATATTTTCTTGAAATTATAAAATATGTTAAAAATATAAATATTATGATAATTTGATTTTTATTTTAATTTAAAATGATTTTATAAAGTGTTATTAATGTTTCTATAAATTAAAAATAGTTAAATAAATAGATGTTTAAAAGTTGAAATTTGAAGTATAACTTAACTTGGAAAATGTGAAAGTGTTTTAAAATAAAAGTTAAGTTAAGAAAATAAAATGGAATTTAAATAAAATTATGAAATGGTAAACTTAATTAAAATGTTAAGTAAATGAAATATTATAAATTTTACATTTATTTTATAAGTGAATTATTAAAGATTTGATAATTGTTTGTGAAACTTTCACTTTGTAAAATCATAAATTGAGGGTTATTTTAATGATTGTTTTTAAAGTAAGAAAATATGATTTTTATAAGTTAAAATGGATTTAAATAAATTTTAATTGTTTATGAAATTGTAGTGAAAGTTTGGAATTTAAATCGACAGCATTCCTGAAATGCTATCATTTCTAAAGTTAAAGATATTACAGTAGTTTGTAAATGCTGTAATTGATATAAATGAACTAAATGGCTAAAATGAACTAAGTGCTGTAGTTGCTAAATTTAACTAAAGTTTTATTTGAAATCTAAACCTATTACAGCATCTAAATGCTGTCTTTTGCTAATTGAATTGTTTTTAAACATAACTTTCCGTAGCATTTTCTAAATGCTGCAAAAGTTGAAATTTCACCGTTTTAATAAATTTAAGTGAATAAATGAATTCTGAAATGGTAAAATTTTGAGAATTGAATATTGACTATTAAATATAATAACTTCATTTTTAAATAATTTAAATGGAATAATTTGATTTGAAATATTTTGATATTTTGAAATGGATTTGAAATGATATTTGATTTCGAAGTATAAATTACCATTTTGGAATTTTAACCACGAGATGTAATTAAATTAATGGTTTTATGGATCCTTAAAGGATGGGCGATCCCAAGCATCCTTTAAGTTATTATGCATTGCTATTACAGTTCACTTGAGTTGGTTTACATTGTATAAATTTATATGTCCTGACTCGAGTGTTTTGTGTTTTAGTTTACGCTCTGGTCAGCCTGAGAATCACAGCTTTGGATTCACCTTCTGGAGCTAGAGATCTGTTGGAGCTTATTTATCTATCGGTTCATCGACTTCTATTCCAGTTATTTCTTATTCAGTATTGTCTCGGTATTATTGATTTATGTATCCTGACTTCTATTATATTTATTTTGACTATGAAATTTTGTATATGTTTTGAGAGTTTGTATATAGTAGCTTCATGAACTACTATGGTATTTTATTTCCGCTGCGAGTTATTCTGATATTCTGTGTTTGTAATTCTGTATTTGATTTTATTTGCACCAAATTTTATTACAATCTGTTATTTTGAATTATTCAAGTCAGACATGTGTGGATTATTATCGATTTGAATGGTCCAAAATAGTGGGTCGTTACATTTGGTATCAGAGCTTTGGTTTTAGGCAAACCTTAGCCTGCGGAGCAAAAACTCATTAGAGATAGGGTAGAAATACCCTAGAATGAGTGAAATCAATCTCAGAATCATTTCTTTGTGAGAGAACGTATTTTCGATGTATAAAATGATTTTCAAAGAATTTTCAAAGATTATTTTGATATAAATTTTCTTGCTTTGAAAGTAAAATTTTCTGGACTTTATCACTTTCGTATCCACCTTGTTAGTAATTTCTTTGATTAGGATTTCCTTAAAATTCTGAACTTCTATCTTAGTTGGGATTTCTTCGATTAGGATTCCTTTGTATTTTTGAACACTCCCACTTGTTCTGAAATCCACTTCTGTCTCCACTAATTGTATTCTTTTGATTTTTGGAGCATTCCATAACTCCACTTTGAATGACCTCTATAAAGACCGGCGATTCCGCCAAACTTTGAATGATTTGTAAAAGGGTGAAACTCCTTTACAATTGGCATTGATTCACCGGAGATTTCCGTATCCTCGGTTTACGATGTTTTCTATCTTCTGCTATACCTGGATTCTATCTCTGGTGATCGAAATGCGATTTGCCTTAGATTTTCGCATCGATTATTCCTGAAGTCACGGTTGACCGGTTAAGGTCGCTCGCGATTTATATGAGCTTATCCATCTTCTATTTGGTAATTTAATTATCTTATCTTCGTTTGAGCTTATCTTTGAATCAGAATTCTATTTGATTAGAGTTCCTCTAAATTTGAATCTCTGTTTTGTTTTGAAATCCATCCTTGAATCATCGATTGGAAAATTTGTGGTTGATTGTCTTTTGAAATTTTTGTATTCATCGTAGTTGTTATTTTGATAAGGATGACCATATTTTATATATTAAGTGAAATGTTTTCGATAAGGATTATATACCATTTTAAAATTGAGAATTTAAAGTTTTGAATGGATTTGAAATTTATATAAGAAATGGTTTCATATAGAATGATTTATAACTGAAGGTTTTGAATCTAAATTTGAGTGATTGAACTCCGGCATTTTGGAACTGGTTTTAAGATTTTGAAATAATTAATAATATGATTTGAAAGTATTTTCCGAATATGAAATATTTCAAATGATTTTAATGAGCTTCAAATGATTTCGAAGAAATTTCAAAAGAAGTTGAGAAAATAGAAGTCCAGAACCCACTTATGTCGCTGGAAAATAATTTCGGTGATGAATGCATGCATCATCGACATTAATTTTCGAGTTTCGGAGTGGGGGAGAGGCCACTTCGGTAGCTTTGCTATGCGATTGATTTGTGAAACCAATTTTTGATTTCAAATTCCGAAGTATGATTTGATATCCGAAAGATATATGTATATATATTTGAAACAATTTGAAATGAGCCGGTGTTCAGTCCTTGAGTTTTGGATTTGATTTGATATAACTCTATCTTTTGGAATTGATTTACTGATTTAATTGTGATTCCTAACTCTTGGATTGAAATATGATTTCTTCGACTATTTTGAAGGTTCGAGCACTTCCAAATCACGGTTAACTTTTCAAAGCTAAGTAATTTTGAAAAGTATAAAGTTTATAAGTTTGGTATGTATGTTTAAAGTATGTAGTAATATGATTTAAATAAGTTGAAACTATTTTGTTAAGTAAATGAATAAGGCTATTTTGAATTTTTCTAACATGAAATTTAGATTTGAAATGTTTTGAAGAGAATTTGATCTTCAAAATATTTTGAATAAAATTTAGTTTAAATGTTTTAACTGGGTAACATCTTTATAAAACTATATATTGAACAAGTTGGAATAGATACATAAGTTGTAAGTATGCTGTTTTATTCGCATAATTAAATTGATCCAAGTTTTAGTACACAAGTTTGAGGTGAATTACACCATTTCGTGTTAGGATTTTTCATGTGATTCTTGATGGCGAATATTTGATATGGATTTTGGGCTTGATTCTAGATTTCTCTATCATAGTATATGGCTATGCAAGAGGACTGATGGTTTCTAGTCGAGAAACCATATTGAAATCCGCATTAGGGAAGTCGAATGGGCAATACTAGTTCGAAAGCGAACTTGTGTGATCGAGCGAGCGATCAAATGTGATTTTGCGAAATTATGACATATGTACATCTTATATTCTAATATCATTGATATACTTGAAGCTAAAATCGAAAGTTGTTGGGTTGGGTATCTTTGTAATTTAATTAGAATTTTTCTTTTATGCAAACCTACTATCAATTTAAAACCATTTTTCAAAACTATTTTTCTTTTTATTCTTCTTAAACAAACTATTTTATTCTATTTTACATACAAAACTATTTTATTTAAAACCATTTTCCAAAAAAAAACTATTTTATATACAAAACTATTTTTTTCAAAACTATTTTATATGCACACTATTTTACAAACTATTTTATATACAAAACTATTCTAAATTAAAAATCTTTTATAAAGCAAAGATGTTCAATCCCATATGACTCTTCATGCAGCAAAATTGATTTTTGAAAAAAAATTTGATCCTTATATAAGATAGACTTTATGTAAACATAAGATGATTTTGGAAATGAATTGTTTGACTTAAATTATATTGATTTGGAAATTTGGACTTATTTTCTAAATTTATTATGTTGGAAACTTTGGAACTGAAGATATTTGATTTGGAAGAATAATTTGGTGAAAGCGTATATGATTTTGAAAATTGTATTGATATTGAAACAAATTGAAATTTGAGAACCTTGTGTTAAATACTTGATTTGGGAGTTATTGAACTTATATAAAAATTTGGTTTGTATAAGTATGATGTTGATTCGAAAGCTATGGATTTGAAAAGGTACTCAATTTGAAAAGTGAAATCTTATATAATTGAAGTCTATATAAGTGTGATTTGATATACTATTGACTTTGGAAAGTATTTGATTTGAAAATGAAATCTTATATATAATGGACTTTATATAAGTATGATATTTGAAAGTGATTTGAAAAGGTACTATATGATACATATTTTCGAAGTAAAGATATGGAAAGTGCCTTCTGCTTGATATCTGCTTTGTGGCCACATTGTGGATTCATTCTATCGATATTTCTCTGATTTTTGGTTTTCCGGATATGATACTCAAGTTTCCATCGAATTCCATGACGTTACCCATAGTCTTATGAGCGCGACTGCATAGCGTATTTCACCTGGCTGGATGGCCCAAGGGTACGGATGTTTCCTGGGGGATTCAGGCGTAACCATTATGTATCCTGTGATCTATGTAGGTCGTATTAGTAGCGAAATCCACAGGGCTGAGAAAGCTTACGGATACGGATGTTTCCTGGGGGATTCAGGCGTAACCATTGTGTATCTGTGGTCTACTAGTCATCATGGCGAAATTTGTAAGGCTGAGAAAGCTTACGGATACGGATGTTTCCTGGGGGATCCAGGCGTAACCTTTGTGTATCTGCGATCCATGGTTAGACAAAGGTTTTGTTTGTTTTTTTTGTTTGGATTGTACTTTCCATATCTGTTTTTAAAAAGTTTTCCAGTATTTTCACTGGATGTTGAAACAAGTCTACTAAGTACCTGGAGAATTCTAGCTTTGCGCCTGATCAACGCACTGCCAGAGTCTGCAGGAACGAGGATAAACTTGTTAAGACATCGAGTTACAAAAGTATTTTGATAAAATATTATATAAAGGATACTTTGATCAGTTATTTCCTTTGTAAAAGATTTTAAAGTGTTTTAAATATTGTTTACCTCTTTAACCAACAATTTTAATTAATGGCTCATCCTTGTCTTTCCTCCTATTTTCCCTTCTAGCTATTCCTATTCTCCTGTCTTCTTCCTTTTCAGGGACGAAAAGTTTTGAGTGGGGGAGAGTGTAACAACCTTGTATTTTGTGATTATTTTAATCGTATATTTTAATTATTTTTAATTGAATTTCCTGATTTGAAAACTTTATTTTATTTATTAAAATGAATAAATTTTGTTATTTTAAATATAAATTTTGATTTTGATGTGAATTAGAATTCCAAACATGACTAAATAGAATATTTTCCAGAAAAGTGAATTTTGGTTAATATGGTCAAACTTTGACTTTTAAATTTAAAATTTGAAAGTTTGAAAATTTTAATTTTATCTTTTATTATGAAAGTAAATAAAATTTTAAGAATAATGCTTTTCGTTTCGTTAAAATCTGATTAATATTGTGAAAGTTATGCCTTTTTAACTATTGAGTGTAATTTGCTGTATTTAACAAAATTGTTTATTTTAAATTATATAAATAATATTTTATTTGGTCATGTAATGTTCTAATTTATATTTATATGGGTAAAATAACATGTTATGTATATATTTTGGTTTTAAAACATTTTTTAAAGTGTAATTGACATTTTCCAATGTCAGTTGTATTCTGTTTATAATTCCTAATTTCCAGTTTCATTTAATTAAAGAAATTCTTTGTTTATTTTCTATTTTCTTAAGACTTTATTTTATTTTCATTTACACTTCATTTTTTTCAGCATTTATTTTATTTTACTTGACTTTTATTGGTTTAGTAGTAAAGTTATAATTTTTCTAAAACTAGTGATATTCTATTTGAAATTTTTAAGTCCTATTTTGAATTTTTAAACAATTTTATTCTTTTTCTATTTTCTCTAAATTTAATTATTTATTTCACTTTAGAAATGATAAATGAATTATTTATTTCAAAGTTTAGCTTTAGAATATTTTTAAAATGAAGTAGATAATTTTCCAAAGCCAATGATGATTTATTTGTAATTTTTGAACCCTGTTTTCAATTTTTAAGTAATTTCTTATATTCTTTTTCCATTTTCTATAAAATTAATTATTTATTTTTATTTCATATTATTTTGGTTCGGTTTTAATAGTTAATTTCTGATTTTATATTAGTTTTATTTGATTTATTAAAAAGGGGAAATATGAAAGGTTTTAAAAGCTTGGAAACTTAAGTCTTTTCATCTCCTATGTCCTTTCAATTGCCACAACTCCTCATTTACTTCTTTTGGCTGTGTATTACTTGGTTTGGCCGTGTATTCCAGTGCCCATTCCTGCAAAAAAAGTGTTTGCTCCTCATTCTATTCATGGCTTGCAAAATTTTTTTGTAATGGCTACTTTTTCCTTCTTCTTCTTCTTCTCATTTTTCATGGTTTTTCCCTTGTTTCTTGGATTCTTTTGCACTTCCTCCTCCTCATATCCACAGCCACCACCTCCTACACCTCTTCCCTACCATCATCACCAACTATACTCCAGGTCAAGACCATGGCCGAACCCACCATGGTGACCAAATCCCTCAAAAATGCAACCTAGGCCTTAAAAAAACAATGTTGTTTGACGACTACTTGTTCATCACTTCACTTTCCACCACCACCACCACAATAGGCTTCCACCACCACCTTTTCCAGACTTCCCCACACCACTCCAACCTCTGTCCAGACCTGAGCTTGACTGGCCAAGCCTATAACCCCATGACCGAGCCCTTTTGGTTGCCAAAAAACCATGTTTTAGCCTAAACCCCTTCACTTTCCTACCTTGTAACTTCCTCCACTTGTTCTAGCCTTTATGCCATACATTCCTATGTTCAAACCTGAGCCAAAGTCATGTCAAACCTGAGTCAAAACATCCCCTAGGTTGTGCAAGAAAATGTAGAAAGCAAGGCAAAAGTCATTGCATTCATATTTGTTTTTATTCCAAAGTTATATCATTTCAAGGTTGCATTGAAATTTATAATTTGTTTGGTTTTGTTTTGGGTTGTAACACAAGATCTATAGCTTGGATCTCGCTCTCCACTCAAATTCTAGTCTTGTCATCGTGCTTTTGATTCCGTTGTGTCATTTGTATTGCAATCTCCAGCCATAGAGGTGAGTAAATCTCACCTGACATTTTATACTTATGCAAATGTGAATTGACAACAATTGAATGTGTAGTACTATTATGTTATGCTATAACTGCTGTGATTATTTATGTATGATGTTAAACCTGTAAATTACATGTCATATCATATGTTACTGTTATATAATGCTATTCTGTTTATTTATATCAGTTTATCACACTGCAAGTTCCCTGTAGAATAGAATCACTATGGGTTGAAATGATACATACCCGAACGGACTTTAGAATATGGAAAAATCATTATGGGTTGAAATGATAGGCCTGAACGATTTTTATTTATTTCATTTAACTTGGGATTGCGGGTTTGAAATGATAAAACCCGGATTTTTCCTTTGTAAATTACGGATTGAAATGATATATTATCCGTATCATTTGACTTAGGTTAGAAAAATTTATATACAGACCCGTGGTTAATATATATATATTTTCTTGAAATTATAAAATATGTTAAAAATATAAATATTATGATAATTTGATTTTTATTTTAATTTAAAATGATTTTATAAAGTGTTATTAATGTTTCTATAAATTAAAAATAGTTAAATAAATAGATGTTTAAAAGTTGAAATTTGAAGTATAACTTAACTTGGAAAATGTGAAAGTGTTTTAAAATAAAAGTTAAGTTAAGAAAATAAAATGGAATTTAAATAAAATTATGAAATGGTAAACTTAATTAAAATGTTAAGTAAATGAAATATTATAAATTTTACATTTATTTTATAAGTGAATTATTAAAGATTTGATAATTGTTTGTGAAACTTTCACTTTGTAAAATCATAAATTGAGGGTTATTTTAATGATTGTTTTTAAAGTAAGAAAATATGATTTTTATAAGTTAAAATGGATTTAAATAAATTTTAATTGTTTATGAAATTGTAGTGAAAGTTTGGAATTTAAATCGACAGCATTCCTGAAATGCTATCATTTCTAAAGTTAAAGATATTACAGTAGTTTGTAAATGCTGTAATTGATATAAATGAACTAAATGGCTAAAATGAACTAAGTGCTGTAGTTGCTAAATTTAACTAAAGTTTTATTTGAAATCTAAACCTATTACAGCATCTAAATGCTGTCTTTTGCTAATTGAATTGTTTTTAAACATAACTTTCTGTAGCATTTTCTAAATGCTGCAAAAGTTGAAATTTCACCGTTTTAATAAATTTAAGTGAATAAATGAATTCTGAAATGGTAAAATTTTGAGAATTGAATATTGACTATTAAATATAATAACTTCATTTTTAAATAATTTAAATGGAATAATTTGATATGAAATATTTTGAAATGGATTTGAAATGATATTTGATTTCGAAGTATAAATTACCATTTTGGAATTTTAACCACGGGATGTAATTAAATTGATGGTTTTATGGATCCTTAAAGGATGGGCGATCCCAAGCATCCTTTAAGTTATTATGCATTGCTATTACAGTTCACTTGAGTTGGTTTACATTGTATAAGTATATATGTCCTGACTCGAGTGTTTTGTGTTTTACTTTACGCTCGGGTCAGCTTGAGAATCACAGCTTTGGATTCACCTTCTGGAGCTAGAGATCTGTTAGAGCTTATTTATCTATCGGTTCATCGACTTCTATTCCAGTTATTTCTTATTCAGTATTGTCTCGCATTATTGATTTATGTATCCTAACTTCTATTATATTTATTTTGACTATGAGATTTTGTATATGTTTTGAGAGTTTGTATATAGTAGCTTCATGAACTACTATGGTATTTTATTTCCGCTGCGAGTTATTCTGATATTCTGTGTTTGTGATTCTGTATTTGATTTTATTTGCTTCAAATTTTATTACAATCTGTTATTTTGAATTATTCAAGTCAGACATGTGTGGATTATTGTCGATTTGAATGGTCCAAAATAGTGGGTCGTTACACTGTCCCGAGTATTATATACATAATAAACGGGTCAGACTATTCCTAAATGCATGGGTGAGAACATAACTATAAGCTGGTGATACTAACATAGCATATGAGACATAGTTAGCTATTCAATATAACAACAAAGAAAATATATCACGCGGCAACTCAAAATCACCCATGGTTCACATATAAGCAAGTAAAGGTCAAGGTAATGCAAACTCATCGAGTGATATAAGTAGTTCATATAAATCATGAAATACCAATGACAAACTTAACACATACCCAAAAAAATCATAAGAAAGGAAAACTTAACTTATTGTACAATACAAATGATAATAATAAAATTTCCATCATGATCTATAGTGCTTATGGAAGTGATGACTTCGAAATATAAGCCCAAAAGAATAATCAAGATGATACAAAACTCGAACAATATTTAAATATCAATAGTAAAGCTAGAAAATCCCAAGTCATGTAATGGAATTAATAATATCTGAATGTTAAGTATTCCAAAATATAAAGAGACGTGAAACCAAGTCCGAACTCAATCCAAATCAAATACAAGAATCTGTAGTCATAGAATACTATCTCGACTTATAGTTCTGGTGGAAGTAATAACCTCTGACGTATAGTCCTTAGAGATAGCAACACTACAAACTCAATAAATCCCATTCCATACAAAGTAGTGGATACAATAATTAGCTATTATCTCGACCTGTCATCCTAATGGTAGTAAAAACTTCTGATGATTAGGTCCTTAGACATAACAACAAATCAAACTCAATAATTGCAATCTATTCAAATTCTTGAAACAAATATCCAAAAGTTATATCGACTGATCTTCCTAATGGTAGATGCAGCTTTGGACTATTGGCTCCAGGAATAACAAGAATAGTAAACTCAATAATGTGAAAGTTAATAGAACTCAATGCGTAATAGTCATATCATCAACCCACCATCCTTAGAGAGGTGACATTCTCGACTGAAAGGTCCTAAGATCAAAAACAAAAATCATACTAATAAATATCTTTGCCATAAGCTCTTATGAGAGTATAAACAAATAGAAATACAAATAATAGACAAGCCTTTCAGCTATTCTTTGGGATAAGCTAATGAAAGTGACATACGAGCACGGAGTAAGTCTCTAATGTCATAAAACACAACAATAATAAAAATGATAATAATCTTCTCTCTAGTAAGGTAGAAAAGTAATAAAATAATCAAATGGAACTACCTTGCATACCAGAAGGGAGGCTGACAAACATATAGTAATGCTCCAGGAAATGCTAATGGCCTTGGACCCATTTCCTATAGCCCCTTAGTTACTCCCAGATTAATGACCCCCAATATCCATCTATATGTCATAACATATCGCAAGCTGACATTATGCAGTGGTCACGTCTCCTACTCACCTTTGGTAACATACTATTAGACTTAAGTGGCATTGAGGCAGTTGCTCCTATGAGAGTAGTAACTCTTGGCCAACGAAAACTCCAAAATGGCATCACAGATCCACAGAGCGACCCTGCAATCAAGGCAACGAGGATGGATACTATTCGATCTGGTGGCCCTAATTACGCTCTAGAAATAATAGCATGGAGAAAATGACGTAGGTTATAAACTCAAATAATTCTTGTGACTCAGTGAGTCCTAGGAGAGATAAAAACTAATAGCAATATAAAGAAATATTCTCGACTCCTAGTCCAAGGTAACACTGATCCCCACTAGATAGTCCTTAGGAGAAACTCCAAAATCATAAAATAATAAAATGTATAGTTCTTAGAGAGACGATACTCTCGATTTCAACTCAAATCAAACAATAACCTCCAGACGATAACCTCAAAATGCCTAACCCGACTCCAAAATTTAAGTGACAACTACTTACTAGTAATGACTGTCCCATAACACTCAGTACTACTCGAACGTTTACCATTAGCTAGTAAACTACAGTAAAAAAATCTCAAATATTATATAATATGAGTTAATAAAATAATCAGAAAAATATTATCGAGCATCCTATACCACCCGGTACTACTTATTCATTTATTCGACATCCTCAATATATAAAATTTAAAACTGAATATAAAACCAAATATTCCGTATAAAGAGTCAGGGGATTAATCAAAAATGCATTACCAAACATCCAATACCACTTGGTATTACTAAACCGTTTATTCCATATTCTCATAACATTGAATTTCACATAAATTTCCACCAAAATCAAATCTAATTAAGACTATACATATAGGGAAATTAGTTTCAAAGCTCTTAAGTAAAACAAAGTTGACCAAGAATCCCATTCCAATTATAATTTAATTTATTTCATCAAATACCCCTTTAAGAGAATTACCCTTTAAAATATTTTGTACACTGTCCTTTATTTGTATTAAAATTGCATACTTTTGAAAATACTTAAGAACTTTCATTTTTTTCATTTGAAATCCTCAACAAAAAATTTCAATACTTATATTTTTGGTTTTCAAATTATTTTTACAAAGTGTTTGTTTTCTTTTTAAACAACAACTAGATATAACCTTCCTTTTAAAATAAATTCTTTTCTTTTCCTAATACCATTATAAATATAAAGTTGTATATTAGTAATAACAACCCCAAATTTAGCTTCTAAAATATATTTTTAATGTTATATATTAGAATTTAATCAAAAGAAACAAAATTGGAAAGGAATTAAATAAATATATACACTTGTATATTGAAAATAGAGAAGGAATTCCATAAAAATGTTCATTAAATAATTTAAATACAACTCAAACTAAATCTTCCAAAAAACATAAAAAAGACTCAACAACTCAAAATTAATTGAATTAAATAAAAATCTCAGCAAAATAATATGTAACTAATCCCTAAAACACTCGTTCCTGGAGCTGAACTGCTTCCAAGTTCGTCCACCGATCGACTGGTCGTGACCCACTCGTGGACTGATGATTGATAAATCTTAAACTGTTTCAACTCTAGAAACGACCTAAGATGCTTCCAGGCGATCTCGGACCATCTCAAAAACATATGTTCACTGATTTATAAGCAATTATCATGCAATTATCAAATAGACAACATTTCACTTGCAAATTCTTAGTTTTAGCACATAAAACATTCAATTCAATATATCAATAATAATTCTACCAATTATAACAACATGCACATAATTTCATATATAGATGTGAGTGTAATAACTCACCTTAGCCTCTAAAGCAACCAATTAGAACTTCTAATGCTATATCAAGCCCTATTTTTTACAAACCCTCTCTACCCCCAAAGAAAAGGTCACCAATTCACCTCATAATCCAATATTTGCAGCTCCTAAGGGTTTAGATTGGACTAGTAAACACATCTTAATTTTATGGGAATTTATAAGATTTTATATAAATTTATTTCAAAGGATTTCTGGCCTAGGTTTTTAAAAGAGGAGGAGATGGGTAAAAAGCTTCTTAGTCAATAAATAACTTGCGGGAAAGCAAAATGAAAAGAGGGAAGTTTATTTTTCTTTTCTATGTTTAAGTGAGCTTGGGTGGGTATTAGAATCAAACACAAGCCCAAACTTTAATTAAATTAAACCCTTTTATTCATTCTAATTTAATCCATACTTAACTTCAAAAATGATTTATTTAATTCCTGTAAAATATCCATATATTCTATTCCACATTCAAAACCATTACTCAATATAATTGCAATGTATGTATAATATATTTATTATACCATCTTTCCATTATTGTTAACCGGGTTTTCAATCCAGCAGGACCCACTAGAAAACAGAGCAATTTTGTGACATCAGAATGAGTTAGAACTTAACCAAAGAGGCTAAGGCAAGGAGTTAACGAGAGCCAAGACATATTACTAAAGCAACGGTTGAGTTCGACTAAACTAATAGACCAACATCTGTTCAGCCCAATCATCAGTCAAAGCACAACCAGTTGGTAGATCGTCATCAACACGGAGCAACATGTAACAAGAATACGCAAACAACGAAGATACAAGGCCTTGGAAACATCCCAAACTCCAAACTCCAAAAATAGCCTAAGTGCTTGGATCGCCAGCAATCCATTCCCTATGGATCGCTAGTGATCCATGCAAAATGGTGGGTCACCACGGTGCATGGAAGAAAAGAAGGAAATCAGAAAGATTTGGAAAAATATGCTACGTGTATGGATCACTACCGATCCATACACCATGGATCGCCAGCGATCCATACTTGTCCATGGGTCTTCAACGAGCTAACTAGGCGAGACAATGGAAAGGAGAGCTAAGTCATTAGCTCGTGAGCAAGACAAGTCGATGGATCGCTAGCTATCCATAGACCATGGATCGCTAGCGATCCATGGTTTTGGCTCGGGTCACGAGCTAAACTTCCTTGTCGTCCTGTGTCCATTTGCAAGCAATTGATGAAGTGGCCTGGCCTAGAAGCTCTCTGATATCTATAAATACCGTCATGCCTGCAACATAAACTAGATCTTCTTGGGACTGGTTGCTGAAGCTATGCTGGAAACATTCTTCACTCTCTACCTCCCTCACAATAACCTCCAAAGGGATTCACTGTGATTCTCCAGTGGATTCAAACTCTGGGGATTCAATCTAGCTAAGGATAATCAAAAGCCTTGTAACCGAACACTTCTTGTAACAGAAATCAATCTATAATAAAACTATAAAGTGGACGTAGGCTTCATTAACAGCCGAACCACTATTAAAATTCCTTGTCTTCTTTCTTTTACTGTCTTTTTCTGTATCTGTTATTTGTGTTGTTGCTCTGTCAGAGCAGGGCTGGTGCTTTCATACTCAAACCAGGGTTTTGATCAATTTTTTGTTAGCATTTTGGTGCTTTCATTGAGAACTCCAACTCAGGGTCCAGATCTAGCTATCTACTTTGGATCCCATATGTCCAGAAGTTAGATCCTGAATATTTTCTTGAATAATCTGCTGTTTGGAATCAATGGCCCATGGAAGAAGAAGAACTGCCTCTGGAAGATCCATAGGGGCGGTGATAGCTGGAGAAGATGTTACTCCCCAACAAAATGAAGTAAATGGTGCTAACCTAGGAAATCAGGTGCCAGCATTCTCCAGTCGGAATGAAGTTGACACCGGGGATGAGTTGAGTAAAATGGTTTATGAGATCAACCAAAAAATGGAAAGTAGCCAAAAGGCGCTAATGGATAAACTTAACGCTCTCTTAACCATATAGTCAAACCCTGTTACAAGGACTATGCCTGAACTCGCGATTGCTATAGAACATGAGAATTCCTCCGTTTCGGGTCAACATAGAAGAAACAAAAAACAACCATAAAAAAGGGTGACAATAGGACATAATGTGGAAGAGAATGTGAATATTCCACCCGTCGTAAGGCAACCAATTCTGAACTTGAATCATGGGGCCCCACAAGAGGATATAACTATCGATCTCTCTGATTCAGAAGATGAAGAGCAAGACAGTCAAATGGAAGAAAATGCCAACGCGTTCGATGACGCTAGAAATGTCCAAACTGCCCTAACCAGGCCAACTGCGAGCCAACGGGGTCCCGCGGGAGTGGCTCTCCCGAAGACAAGAGAGCCTAGGCTTCAGCCCATGCGCCAAGACCGTTTGCAAAGCCAAACAATTGGCGTAGTGACTGATTGCCGTCCCTAGTACTACCGGACATCAAAGGCATACATAGTAGACATGGTCAAATGATTGATGGATGAGAGTAAAAACTGAAGAGATGATGAATGGGGATCTGCTCCAAGTCGGACTCCCTTTAACGATGAAATCTTGAATGAAAGGTATCCAGACAAATTCACTATGCCAGTGATCCCCTCCTACGACAGGACAAAGGACCCAAAACTACATTTATACAAATACAATTGGTATATGGATGGAGCTAATGCGTCCAAAGCTGTTCGTTGTAGATGCTTTCTTATCTTTCTCGAAGGAGTTGCGTCAATGTGGTTCACTAGGCTTCCACCAAGATCTATCTCTAATTTTGACCAATTGGGGACAAGGTTCCTTGATCAGTTCAGACTCCATACTGCGCAGCCAAAAGACGTCATGTCCCTATCCAAATTGTTCCAAGGGCACAACAAATCACTGAAATCTTTCATGAACAGGTTTAACACAGCGGTGACGGAAGTAAGCAACCCCAATGAGGACATGGTTTTTATGGCATTAGTCCATGCCATTCAATCAGAAACTGAATTCAGAAAGTGGATTAAGACGAAGAAACCTACCACCAGGAAAGATTTAAATCATAAAGCAAGTCAGTACCTAAGGTTGGGGGAAGCACAGGAATTGGAAAGGAAGTCTACTAGTGTGCAACCGATGAACATTGGGCAAAGTGATGTAGCAATGAATCAAAATGCGCATACTTCTTGGACTGCTGAACGAATCACTGGGAAAGACGAAAATTCAAAGAAAAAAGTCAAAACTCCAATAAGAAGAATGGTAATAGCAATAATAAAAAGCTCAAAAGGTTTAGGCCCGAAGGCTACACTCCCCTAAACGACACACCGAAAAAAAAAATTCTCGCGACTCAAGGGACTGAGGGATACAAAAAGCCGCTCAGAAAGGAAGCAACTGAGCAGCAAAAGCGTTCGGGAAAATTCTGCCGCCTCCACGAGACACACTGTCACAATACAAATGAATGCCGCCATCTAAAGAATCTCATTGAGGAGTTAATCCAAGACAATAAGCTCCAACAGTACATAAGAAGGCCTCAAAACCTCGATCAATTTGTGGCTCCTCGTCCTCCTAGAGAATAAAGGAATCAAGTGGGTACTTGTGAAGAAGGGTCAAAATGAACTAACCAAAGGCTTATTATTGGAACAATATCTGGGGGCCACACCCGCACAAAGAAGTTGGGAGGAAATGGAGTGATATGAAAGTTCATTGAGGCACACTCTGAAGGAATCATGTTTAGCTATAGAAGATGAAACTCCAGCCAAGCTGCAAAGGGTTTTGAATGATGACATAGTGTTCCGAAATCAGGACATCGAAGGGATCGAAACTCCAACTCTCGATCCGATGGTGGTGATGGTAGGAATCAGACCTGCTGTTGTTCGACGGGTGTTGGTTGATAGTGGCAGCTTCGTTAACATACTCTTCAAACATACTTTCGATCAGATAAAGATTGGCATTAAAAGCATATCCGCATGCAAAACAAAGATTCAGGGGTTTACGGGCGAGCCCAAACAATCGGTGGGAATAATTGACCTACCTGTGGAGCTTGGAGAGGGTGAGCAAAGGGTCACCCTCATTCAGACTTTTGTGATCGTGGATGAAATGTCAGCATACAACGCCTTCTTGGGACAGCCCGCATTAGCCGACTTCAGAATAGCGTTGGCCTAGTCATGCATTACAATGAAGTTCCCTACAGAGCACGGAGTCGGAATTGTGAAAGGAGGCCAAAGTGCCGCTAGGGAATGCTACATTGTGGAATTGCATGAGTCTAGAAGAAAGGAAAAAGGAAAGGATGTGGGGAAAACTCTCCAAATTTATGAGCCCACTAAATAGAAATTACAGAGCCGCCCCTGGCTCGGGGACCATAACCGATTCGACAAGGCTTTAGACCCTAGAAAGAAGGGTTCAGAGGAGGATCGGGCAGCACCGACAGAATTGACAATGTCTTTCCCAATCTGTATGGATGACCCAACACAGGACTTGAAAATCGGATCGCACCTTGGAAACAGGATGCGGTCGGAACTAACTAAATTCCTCCACACCAATTTGGACATATTTTCTTGGACACACTCCAATATGTGTGGGGTATCACCTGAAATTGCCTGCCACATGCTCAATATTGACCCCAAATTCACACTAGTAAAGAAAAAAAGGCACAACTTGGGCCTTGAAAGGTCCACGTCACTTAGAGAGGATGTGGATAAACTGATGGCTAATGGCTTCATCCGAGACGCAACTTACCCTGAATGGGTATCAAACCCAGTCTTAGTCAAGAAGTGTACTGGAAAATGGCGAACTTGTATTGACTTCTCGGATCTAAATAAAGCTTGCCCGAAAGATAGCTTCCCGCTCCCTAGAATCAGTCATCTTGTGGATGGAACGACTAGCATGAATTGCTGTCATTTATGGATGCATACTTGGGCTACAACAAGATCCTGATGCCTGAGCCAAATCAAGAGAACACCAACTTCATCCTTGATTTGGGACTGTATTGCTACAGAGTAATGCCATTCGGTTTAAAAACCACCGGTGCAACATACCAAAGGATAGTGAAGACTATGTTCAAACGCCAAATCGGAAAGACTATGGAAGTTTACGTGGATGACATGTTGCTCAAATCTCGAGTAGCTGCTAACCATCTAGAAAATCTCGCTGAAATATTCGAAATACTTCGAAAATATGGAATGAAGCTCAACCCACTCAAATGTCACTTCGGAGTAGCCTTTGGGAAATTCTTGTGGTTCATAGTAAATGCCTGAGGCATCAAGGCAAATTCAGAACAAATAACGGCGTTATGACAAGTCCAATCCCTAAAAAATAAGAAGGAACTTCAAAGCTTGAATGGAAAAGTCACGGCACTGAGCCGATTTATCTCAAAAGCTACAGATAAGTGCATACCGTTTTTCGATGCACTAAAGAAGAAAAAGAAAAACTTTTAATGGAGTGAAGCTTGTCAAACGGCTTTCGAAGAACTGCTACGACACATGGAAGCTCCGCAAATCTTGTCTAAGCCGGTGGATGGAGAACACCTATTCATTTACTTAGTAGTCTCACCGCATGCACTGAGCGCCACTCTCGCGCGGGAAAAAGCGTAAATCTTGCAACTTGTGTATTACATTAGCAAACGGTTCACCAGAGCCAAGAAGAAACCCAAAACTGGAAAAGCTAGATTATTGCCTCTTGATCGTGTCCCAGAAGTTACCAGGCACATCCAATCAAAGTATTAACTGACCAGCCCTTGAAACAAGTGTTGTACCACCCCGAAACTTCCGGGCGACTCCTCAAAGGAAACATAGAGCTAAGTTAATATTATATCACATACCATCCTAGGAAAGCCATTAGCGGGCAAGCGTTAGCAGCCTTTATAGCCGAGTTTACCATATGGGACGACAAAGAAGAAGCACCGCTGGAGGTGGATACTCGATGGAAACTCTTTGTAGATGGTACATCTAACAATCTCTGTTTAGGGGCAGGGCTGGTGCTCGAAACCCCCAAAGGGAGAGTCGTTTGCTACGCCTTGCGCTTGGAATCCCCTACGACGAATAATGAAGTGGAATACGAGGCACTTATTGCGGGATTAAAGATGGTGAAAGAACTTAAGATAAAATCCATTCACATCTACAGTGACTCCCAGTTGGTCGTCTATCAAGTAAAGGGGGAATACCAAGCTCGAGGAGAGAATCTTGCCCTGTACCTTCCTAATCTGCAAGAACTACTAAGCAACTTCAAATATTTTACCATAGCCCACATTTCACAAGAACAAAACACCAAGGCAGATTATTTGGCCAAACTCGCAAGTTCCGGAGAAGCTCAGTCATTGGGGCTAGTCCTAGTTGAAACTCTAACCAACCCAAGCATAGACGAAGTGGATGTCGATTGGATTCTCGAAATCACCGTCGAACCAAAAACGTGGATGACACCGATAAAGGAATATTTACTTGTAGGGACTCTTCCAACCGACTGGAATCAACGAAAAAAGCTTCTTCGAAAAGCACCCTGATTCATGACAGAAGATGGAATACTCTACCGAAGAGGGTTCTTGACCCCCCTCCTTAGGTGTGTGTCCAACAACGAAGCCAATCGAATCTTAAAGGAAGTGCACGAAGGCAAATGCGGGGACTACACTGGGGGGTAGACCCTAGCGAAGAATGTCCTTCGGTATGGATATTTCTGACCAACAATAAACCGCGACGCTGCAGACTACGCCAGAAGATGCGATCGCTATCAAAGATTCAGCAAAATTAAGAGAACTCCTTCAAGAAGCTAACACAGATGGTCAAACCGTGGCCGTTTGCAATATGGGGAATCGACTTGATTGACACCCTATAGCAAAAGGAGGGGCCAAATATGCTATATTTGTCGTAGATTATTTCACAAAATGGGCCGACGCGGAACCGATGGCCACCATAACCACAAAGAAAGTCATTAATTTCATTAGTAAAACATTATTTGTAGGTTTGGTGTGCCACGAAATGTCATCACAGACAATGGAACTCAATTCGAAACTACCGAGTTCAAAGAATTTTGCAAGCGCTTCCGAATTGAAAAGAGCTTTTCCACGGTGGGTTATCTGCAAGCAAACAGGCAGGTGGAAGCGTAAACAAGATCATCAAGTCCACTATCAAAAAGCGACTAAAAAAAGCAAAAGGAAACTGGGTTGATAAACTTTCACTTGCACTATGGGCTTACAAGACTACCCACAAAGCGGCAACCGGCCACACTCTGTTCACCTTGGCGTATGGTTCAGAAGAAACGATTCCTGTTGAGTTGGAAGTCCCCTCGCACCAAAGGAAAAACTTCAATCAAAAGCAAAACGAGCAGCTCCTACTCGAATTGCTCGATATGATTGACAAAAAAAGTGAAGAAGAAGTGTTGAGAACCGCCGCCCATCATAAAAGGGTTGCATGGTACTTCAACTCCAAAGTTCACAATCAAACATTCAAAGTGGGAGATATTGTGCTCAAGCAAGTTTACCCTATTTTGGGGATCTTCAAACCAAACTGGGAAGGACCTTATGTCATCAATCAAAAGCTAAGAGACGAGACTTTCAAGCTAACAACCATCGACAGAACTCAAGTTCCCAGGGCATGGAATAGCGAATCGCTCTTCCTTTACTTTTTCTGAAAGCTACCTTATGTACATTTTACTTTCTAGCAAATAAGCCATCTCGGGATGTCGGGGGCAATGTATAGGCAAAAAATGCCCTGCTTTCCATAATAAAGTTTGTTTCTTGAACCAACAAAACCATGTTCATAATAACTGCCAGCCAGGTCGACGGAAGCAAATCGACTCAAACCGTTAGATCGGCGGAAACCGATCTTGGTCTTCTGAAAACCAGCGTTGCTCTGGCAGCATCGAGAAGGCTAAAACATATGCTCCTCATGTTGCCCGAAGATAGGCAACACCTAGGAGCATGAAAAGTCGTGCATTTCGTAAGCCGCGCACTAACTTCCAAAAGATATGCTCCTCACATTGCCCAAAGATAGGTAACACCGAGGAGCACAAAAAGCCGTGCATTTCATAAGTCATGCACTAACTTCCAAAACATACGCTTCTCACGTTGCCCGAAGATAGGCAACACCGAGGAGCATGAAAAGCTGCACATTTCGTAAGCCGTGCACTAATCTTCAATATGCCAACTCCTCACGTTGCCTGAAGATAAGAAACACCGAGGAGAACTAAAACCCGTGCATCTCATAAGCCGCGCCAGAACACACACCCCTCACGTTGCCCGAAGATAGGCAATACTGAGGAGTATCAAAAGCCGCGCACTCCATAACCCACACACTAAATTCTAAAACACTAGCTCCTCACGTTGCCAGAAGATAGGCAACACCTAGGAGCATGAAAAATCGCGCACTGATTCTTAAAACTTAAACACCTCACCCTGCCCAAAGATAGGCAGCATCGAGGAGCACTAAGACACACGCTCCTTGCGTGGCCCGAAGATAGGCAACGCCGACGAGCACCAAAAACCGCGAATCTCATAACCAGCACCAACTGCTTCTATAATCAGGAATAATGAGTACAACTCCAACAAAATTGGAATGCTACAAACCAATAGAAAAGTTTCAACAAAGGACACTTAATGATTAAAATTGCCCTCAGTTAACCCATGCAATGTGCACCTCTCAAACACGCATATATTGCATACTTGCTGGAATATCACAAGAAACATGGATTACATGCTAAAGTTGTAAAATTTCTAAAAAACGGAAAATCAAGCCGTGACTTAGCTAAATTTCAAGTTTAATATGAGAATTATCTAAACCCTAAGTTATTGGTCATTTGAAAAATTTTTGAAGTAAACAACCCTGTGAACTGAGGGGCATACACCAGTACTTGAATAAAAACACGTGGGAACAATAAGCTCACAAGTTCTGTCACTCCAAACAAAGAATTTTTAAACAAATAATTTTTAAGTTATGTCAATTTTTAAATTCTATTACTTCAAACAAAGGATTTTGGCAGTAATCACAGAACTATATAAGTATAAAATAAAACAAGCATAAGTGCACAGAACATATATAAGCAGATAGATGAGAATACAGTTAAATATCAATATGCTTATAATCTTCTTTGCATAGGTCAAAACGTAGGGGTCGTACCCACACAATAACGGCCAACAAAAAGAAAATACATACTCTACAGCAAAAACACTAAGTGTAGACTCTGCACTTGAACAAAATGACACAAAATAACCAAAATTCAAATCAGTCTTCACACAAGCCTCTCAACGCTTCCTTCCACCACTCCCATTTCCGCCCTTTGTTGGCAGCTTCTGCTTCATCTTAGGAGTAGTGTCGCTGCCGCTAATGTCAACGAACACCTCAGTTGCAATGTCCTCCTCTTCCTCTGCAGCCTTCTCAGAAGATTCTCCCTTCGCTTTGCGTTTCCATGATTTACGGGAGCTCTTTGAGGCTTTGATGGCTTCAACCTTTTCCTTCTTGATATCGACAAGTTCGTGCCGAGTCTTGCGAGGCCGCTCTGTCTGAAATTCTTTCTCCTTAATTTCTGCCGCTGTTACGTCGCCTTCTAAAGACACAGAAGGGTCCAGGCCATGAAGCACAGCTTTCTTTTTGGACTCCGGCCCAGGCTGCGAGCCAGACACGGACGTAGAAACAGGAACAGGAACAGAGGCGACCACGGAGGCTGTAGAAATAGCAGCAGGTCCAAGTGCTGAGGAAGCTGGCACATCAGCAGGAATGGTGGATGGACTTATAAGATCAAAATCGAAAGCATTAAATTCTTTCTGCTCTTGCGGCGTAAGTTGGAAGCTCCCGAACTCAGAGGAAGCAAGAACATTACCTACACCGGAGGAATGGTTGAGAATGTCGACTTCATATTCACCACCTTTACCTTCTTTCAACGGTTCCACTACGTGAGGAAGAGTCTCGAGCTCTGAACTTGCTGGCTAGTGGTGGTGTTACTCCGACGATTCGCCCATGCCAGAAATTGAAGGCTTGATGAGCGCTTCGGTGGCAGTCATTAAGGCAGCGTCAGTGGCCTCTTTCTCTCCTTCGACTCGAAGAATCTCCCGGCCCTCGAGCAACGCCTTCTTTGATTCTTCATTAAGGTAGGCGTCCTGCAACTCCCGCTCGATATAGACATCACCGTTATCGAAAAAGTAGGATAAGATTTCTTCCCAACCTAAAGTGAGAGTGCGCGGGAACTTCAGACCCAAGTAGTTGAGACTCCTCTGGTGCAACGGGGAGTTAACATAAAAATTCAAAATGGTCGCATCTAACTTCCCTATCTTTCTTTCAAAAGCATCCAGAAGCTCTAGGAAATCCGCTCTCACGGCGGCTTTCTCAACATCAACGTCAGACTTATCGGCGCTGAGCTGCGCGACCTGAGCCTGTAGCTTGGCAATTGTCTCGGCTTGGTCAGAAATAGTCTTGTTGTGCCCTTCAACGATGAGGTGGTGATCAGCAATGGTTTTCCTTTGAGCCTCAGTCGTTGCATTGCAAGTGGCCACTTCTTCTTTTAATTTCACCTCGTCGACGCGAACCTTCTTTATCTCGTCTCTGTAGACGATCTCAATTCTAGCATGAGCCACTTTTATTTCTTTTAGCAAGTCGGCGCTCCTCTTGCCCTCTTGCAGTGCTGCTGCATTTTCCTCCTCTAGCAATCTAATTTTGGCGTTAAGTTCTGACAGCGCTCTTTCGAAACCATCCTTCTTTAACTCGAAAGGGAGGATTTCTTGGTAGTTATTGCGGTTGGTGTCCGCCAGTTGCTTATATAATCTCTCCCATCCTTCGGCCTGATCAATGTCACTCTGAATGGCTTGAAGGTGAGGCATGTACGAACCTTTGCAAACTAGGTGCAGATCGCGATCAATCTTAACTCCCTTCAAGAACCAACTGGAAGCACTGCCTCAAGCTTAGGGGGGCCAAAGGGAAGAATATAGGTAGGTTTTGATGAGGACGCGAAGCAATAGGAGTTGTAACGATGGAAGATGGCGGGATGTAGGTTGAAGACGGAGCTGGAGCAGAAGTGATGGGGATTTCTTGAACCGTTGAGGAGCGCATCAGAGTGGAAACCGGTTGCTTCAAAGAATGCGAACGGTGGTCAAACTTCGATCTCTTCGATGGCTCCTCCCTTTCATCAAAAGATCTCCTTTTCTCATACCTGCCTTTGTATGACCGGCTCCAATTTCTTTCATCTTGGCGATGGGCTTCGGCCTCTTATTCCTTCCTCCACCTATACTCCTCCTCTGTTTCTCGGGGCTGATAATGGCCGGAAGGGCGCTCACACCACCGCTGGGAGTCAGTGAACTCTTCGAAGTCGTCATAGAGGCCATGTCCTCTCGTCATACCTGGCACAAAGCATAAATAAAAGATTTTAGAAACAGAAAATGGGCACTCAAAGAAAGTGGAAAAGTGAGTGCAATCCTAATAAGATGTGTAGTGTATTCGGGGAAAGGCCTAAAGCGTCGTCAAGAACCGAATCGGGTGGCCATCGCGGGCTGGACCGGACTTACTTTGGGTGTAGTATTGCCAGAAGGAGGGCACCTCCTCGAATTTAAAGTCTTCCCACATAATCGCATCAAAATCGACATAGACGTTGCTCAGATCCCGGAATTCTGTGCCAACATATTTATTCGGGGCATCTTGATGCTCTCTGTTCTCTGGAGCATTATTTTTGTCTCTCGCATCTGGAGGAGGAGAACTCGGAAGTACAGGACTCATGCCTGGGATCTCATCGCGCGATTTCGATTCCCCATCATCGGATTCTGCGTAGAAGTCGTCACTAGAAATGGACTCGTCGCTACTACTCTTAAGTTGCCCCTCCTCCTTATTTAAGCCCACTGCGGCCTTGCCTTCCCTTTGTTGGAACTCTTCTTTTTCCTCTTCCAGGATTGGTGGCATTCTGACCGAGCCGCTGACTCCGGCCGCGGTGACATCTCTTCCCTCACGGGCTTCTTCGACTGACTCTCCGGATATGCCCTCTCTCTTTTGAGAAGTGCCATCTTCGGAGCCAAGAGAAAAAGCAGTAGATCATGTACGAATCCTGGACTAAGAAGTGGAAGGGACTTCAACTTGAACATTGGATCTACCCGGATACAGTAATCCATATCTATTTAAGTTTTCATCGGTCAGCAAAACTTTAGCGCATCTTTCCTCGGCATCAATAGCCTTTAGAGTCTGAAAAACTTCATCGAGAGCCACATATCTATTTGGCCTTGGAATAACTGCAAGAGACATACGGATGTTTATAAATTCCATTGCAATGCATCAAAGCTCGATAGATGGAAAAAGGAACTTACCCCCTGCCGTCCACAGACAGTTGAACCCCTCGGGACATCTAACGAAGAAATATTGCATCTTAAATTGCGACAAGTTGCTCTGCAGGCGCAAGACGATTTTTTGGTTCCTTTAAGCTTCAATTACGATAAAGGATGGACATTAATCTCTCCTCTTGAATGACAGAAAGTATCGTAACTCGTTAAAGCTTGGAGCACGATTGAACGTCCGCATGAACAGAACATGCAAGCAAGTCAAGATAGCATAGCCATTGGGATGAAACTGAAACAGGGCATTGCCTAAATTAAAAAGAGTCTCGCACAGAAAGTTTTTGAAAGGAGGAATGGCTCCATTTAGGCACATGTAACGATGGCAGGCAGTATATCCTGGGGTAGGCATACGAGCAAACTCGTCTTTTTCCGGTAGACGTACATCCTCTTCTGGTATACCATGCTTGGCACAGATATTGTGCAGAACTTTGGCAGAGACCACCGAAGAAGCTCTCTCTGGTGGGTTGAGTATAACTCTAAAGTTGGGAGGTGTTCTATCCACGACCGGCCCAACCGGAACCAACTGACCGTATTTTACTTGTGAAGAAGTAGGAGCAAGGGCGACATACGACGATTCAGCCGCTGAAAGTGCCGGACTTCCTCCGCTCGATCTACGGTGCGAAGATGGGTGCTTCATTCTAAAACAACGGAACTAGCATTCAAAACGGTCAGGTGATTTTATTCTAATTTAGTAAATTTCCCTTACTAAACTTGAATTCCAGAGAGATATCGATTCACGTCCGCACGACGGGCTTCAAGTGTATACCGGGGCAAGTGCATCGTGATGTCTATAGGAGGTGAGCTCGGTATCTGAAACACTACAAACGCTCTATCCCGTGTAGATAGTTTGCTCGCAATAGAAAAGGAGAAAAGTTTCCCACATCGTTCCCACTTGTTTTTACTTCCCGTACACTTACCTGTTACCGATCAATGATCGGTAACGGATCCGTTGTTCGAAGCGATGCAGAAAACTCTTTTCACTATAGGGATACCGAGCGTGCAACAAGGAAGAAAGGTAAGTCCAAATCCTCCGGAAGAATCAAGATCGATTAGCAATGTGTCATGCTGTATCAGCTTCAGAACTTAGCACAAGTCAATTCTTGCCTAATGGATGTAGATAGCAAAACGTGTCAAGCACTGGACCAAGGCCCGAATGTCGTTTCGGGAGAAACTCCGGACTCGATTTACTATCTTCCTCCATTAAACTACAATCAACTCAAACTTTTCATGACCAACGCCGTAGATGCAAACTCGCCATCAAATCGTTAAACGGACACCATAATTAGCAAACTAGTTAGTAAACCCACCATATGCTGAACTCTAGAGCGCAGGAATGATCAAAGACTCAGAATCAACAAACTATGAATGGACCGGTGGTGAGCTAAGGGATGGATCGATGACGAGCTAGGATTTCAAGCTAGGGTTTGGATCCAAGTCAGTGGCGATACTCCAAAGATAGTGGTGCAAGAGCAGATCACGGTGGAAGGATGGAATCGCCGAGGATTGACAGATCAAAGCACTGGGAAGTAGTTGAATCGCCTATAATTGGGTCGCACGAAGACTAGATCATGTGAAGGAATAGAATGGCTCAGGTCGAATGAATCGCTAGCTCGGCTTGAACACGCATATAAGAAGATAAAAACGACAAAGCAAAAATTTCGCTAAGTCATTGGTTCACCTGCGATCAATCATGGATCGCTAGCGACCCATCTTTCCAAGGGCAAACTTTTTTCGAGTTGTCAGGCCACTAGCGATCCATCATACATGGATCACTAGCGACCCATAAGGTTGGAGACAATGTTTTCTCGAACTCAAGCTCTGACACCTACCTATCCTTTCGAAGCATATCGGGAAGCTATAAGAAGAAATTCGATCCGTTATGACAAGAAATAGCAGTCAAGACCAGAGCTAGGTGATCACAGCATGACCTGCCACACATCCATAAAACTCTAATGTGAACACTTGGAATTCGACGAACAGATGTTGAAAGCGATAACTTCTAGAGCACGCCTTGTTTACAACAAATACGTACTCTGGGGGACAAATGTTATCTGGGATTTTAACCCAGCAGGACCCACTAGAAAACAGAGCAATTTCGTGACATTAGAATGACTTAGAACTTAACCAAAGAGGCCAAGGCAAGGAATTAACGAGAGCCAAGCCATATTATTAAAGCAACGACTGAGTTCGACTATACCAAGAGACCAACATCCATTCAGCCCAATCAGTAGTCAAAGCACAACCAACTAGAAGATCGTCATCAAGATGGAGCAATGTGTAATGAGACTACGCAAACAACGATGATACAAGGCCATGGAAACATCCCAAACTCTTAAATCCAAAAATAGCCTAAGTGCATGGATCGCCAGCGATCTATACCCTATGGATCGCTAGTGATCCATGCAAAATGGTGGGTCGCTATGGTGCATGGAAGAAAAGAAGGAAAGAAGAAAGATTTGAAAAAATATGTTAAGTGTATGGCTCGCTGGCGGTCCATACTTGTCCATGTGTCTTCAACGAGCAAACTAGGCGAGACAATGGAAAGGAGGGCTAGGTCATTAGCTCATGAGCAAGCTAAGTCTATGGATCGCTAGCGATCCATAGACCATGGATCGCTAGCAATCCATGGTTTCGGCTCAGGTCGTGAGCTAAACTTCCTTAAGTTGTCATGTGTCCATCTACAAGCAATTGACGAAGTGGCCTGGCCCAGAAGCTCTTCGATCTCTATAAATACCGTCCTTCCTACAACATAAACTGGATCTTCTCAGGACTGGTTGCTGAAGCTCTGCTAGAAACATTCTTCATTCTCTACCTCCCTCACAACAATCTCCAAAGGGATTCACTGTGATTCTCCAGTGGATTCCAACTCTATGGATTCAATCTAGCTAAGGATAATCAAAAGCCTTGTAACCAAACACATCTTGTAATAGAAATCAGTCTATAATAAAACTATAAAGTGGACGTAGGCTTCATTAACACCCGAACCACTATAAAAATTCCTTGTCTTCTTTCTTTTACTGTCTTTTTCTATACCTATTATCTGTGTTGTTGCTTTGTTAGAACAGGGTTGGTGTTTTCATACTCAAACCAGGGTGTTGATCCATTTTTTGGGTTAACAATTATTTTACTTCAAAACTAGATTTGTCTCTATAAAAATGAAATAATATACTTTCTCCTTTTAAAATTGTTAATCTTCACTTTTAATTAATAATAATAGTAATACATAACTTTCCTATGACATCTTATGTCTATAAATTTTCCCTTTGAAATCTTCCTTAGAATTAACATCTTCATATTATTTTATTACCAAAATCAAAGCATCACTTATTATAATATTTTTTAAAATATTTATTTTTGGGTGTCTCAACCCAGGTAGTTACAGTAGGATTAACCACATGTGCATTTTTGATTTGGGAGGAGCATTAGCATTCCAAATATATTTGAAAATATTCGGTTTAGTCCTTGAGGAATCAAAAAACTGTATATCAAGTCTGTGGATTATGTTTTATTTTTATCCAAACACTAAATTCTGGTAGAGTAAAACAAATTAGGTTATGGTGATGCTTTCAAGAGCTCGATTGAAAGTAAAGTTCCATGGAAATTCTTTATGAGGCCTAAAGACCTCTGAAGTTAAGGCATTTTTGATCTTACAAATATCAAAAAGCTCCTTGTATTCAACTCCAAGAGAATAGTGAAAATCTAGCTATCATACCAAAATGTATGTCATTCCCTAAGTGGACTGTCTTATTGATCCCAAGGTTAAAATTATCAATGTTTTTTAAGATGGATTTCCAAAAGTGAGACATATTTTTGGGGTTAGTAGTGATCTGGTGAAGGTTAAAGGTCCTATCAAAAAATTGATTTGATACCATTTTTTGCAGACAAATTTCTCTATATTATTGATAAATTTCTAAAGTCATTCTCCAAATAAAGACATGTTAAGATTGTATAGATTTATAATTCATAACCCCTCATTCTCTTTGGATTAGAAAATTGTTTCCCATTTAATTACTACCACTACATGAATTATCCCTACTCCACTAGAAATGCCTTCTAAATTTGTCTATTTTGTTAATGTCCCTTTTTGAGAAAAGGTAAAAGGGTATCTAGTAAATCAGTAGAGCCGATAAAAAAGAGTTAATAAAATAATTACCTACTCCGGATTAAAATCTATTTTCCCGGTTGGATAATTTCAATTTATTTTATCCATTATTATTCGCTAATCTTCATTCTTTTAGCTTGGCAGGTCTGATAAAAAACCAAGGTGTTGTATTAGGAACTTCATGATCTTGCAACTAAGATTATTATCGACAAGATTTTCAACATTATCGATAGCATTCAAAACTAAAACAGGATTTTGTCAAAAAAATTCTTAAGGCCTGACAGCATTTCAAAACTATATAAAAAAAATTTAAGAGCAATGATGCAGTGGGGTAAGCGTAAGGTAAAGAGAATGGTTCCATTACCAAATTGCACTATCAAAAGACCCTCACTAGTGACTTCATTACCAACACTAACGAGATTCACGTTTCTAATAGAAAATTTATGATCCTAGTAAATACATCCACTTCTAGGTTGAATAATAAAGATGACAAAGGATCTCCTTGTCTGAGACCACACTTGTCTTGTATTTTGCTTCCTAGAACACCGTTGATCATTATACCGATTTCCCAGCTTTAAGCAAGGACTTAATCAAATCTATCCATCTAGGACTAAATTCTGTAGATAGTAATATATCTTTAAGAAACGTACACTTAACAGAAATCAAAGCTTTTGCAAAACCAAGTTTGAGAAGGGCACAAGAGATTATTTTTAAAATAATAATTTTTAAATTCTTGAACTACAGCGACCACATCTGTCATCTGTGATATTTTTACCCTTAATAAAAGTAGTTGCATTATATCAATAAATTATTCGTTTTAGTGCTTAACCTATTAGCTAAGACCTTTGAAATAACTTTAAGTGAATAGTTTACTAACGAGATACACCTAAAATCCTTAAGTTATACAACACACAATTTCTGGTAGAGTGGAACACATTGACGACGTTAATCTTCCTAATTGTGAATTACCATTATAAAATTCAACGAAACATTTTAGTTAAGTCATATTTTAAAACTTGCAAAAATTTCTTGTAAAACAAAATAGGAAACCTATCTGAACCGGGAGATTTATCGCTAAGCATATCGTCAATAGCCTTAAAGATTTCTTCTTCTGATAATTGAATATCTGGATCATCCAAAGCGATCCTCGTGATTTCATGGTGTAAATCATTTCACATAACTTTAGTTCTATGACCCAGTTATCTCCAAAAATATCTTTGTAGTGGTTAGTGAAGGCTTTATTGAGTTTATTTTGATCAAAAAAAATTCTCATTATTAACGAGCAAGGAATTTATGGTATTACCACGCTTGCGCCCATTAGCAATTTTATGGAAATACTTAGTATTCTTGTTTCTTTCGTCCATCCATTTGACTCTAGATCTCAGTTTTCACATTATTTCCTTTTTTGTAATGACTTTGTCTTATTCATCTTTAAGGTTTAATAGTATAGTGAGCTCAGAAGAGTTTGGGTTCTAGCTTCTTGTAAATTATTTAATTTTAGAATTTCATAATGTAGTATTTCTTTTCTAATTCTAATGTTGCCAAACACATCCTTATTCCATTTTAGCTATATTTCTTGAATATTCAAAATTGTTGCTACTAACTGAAATCCATTTATTTGAAACTATTACGATGAAATTAGTTTCCGAAACCATAGTTTTTCAAAATCTAAATGTTCAGTGAGATATGTGGTGGTTCTTGCAAAATAGAATAATAACACAGTGACCAAAGTACATAGTAGGTGGCCCATTAACATGCAAAATAAGGAACCAATCCTCCATTTCATCACTAATGAAGAAATGATCGAGGAGTGCCATCAAAGGATTTTCTCTTGAGTTTGACTAAGTAAACCATCTATTATTAAGTAATAATTCAACAAGGTTACAATTGATAGTAAACTGGTCAAACTCCTCCATAGTAGAAATGTCATCTTCTCTAGGCCTGTGCTCACTAAAAATATGGTCACACTGAAGTCCCCTATACTACTCAGGGACTGATGGTAAAGGGTCTAAACTCGAGGTACTCGCTCCAATAAATTCTCCTATCAGTTTTATTATATGGTCCGTAAAAATTAGAGATGTTTACTAAGTGTACGAATGCACACCTTAATGGGGCTTGAATTTCGACTAAATCGAAACCCAAATCAAATACGGCATGGATAGTTAGTTTGATAACCTGTAATACCATAAGCATATCAAAGAGGGATCAATGTAAACTTACAAAGGAATAGAAAAATATTATAGAACATATTATATCGACTAAGGCTACTACTTTGGAATCAATATTATTTCTTGGATATCTAGTTTCCTTATCAGTGCCGAGCATGAATAAGAAGATTTCTCCATCTACTATTCCCATCTTTCTCGAGTAACCTGTCATTTTAATCTATCTTGTGCATTATAATGAGAAGGGTGTTAGAACAATGTTCTAGTGATTAGAAAACTACATACTTTATCCATAACACTAATTTATGCCAATTGATTCCTATTTAAGTGTTATGTCTGTTACTTATGGCTAATCCGTTCAATCCTATGTGCGTGTTTGATATGCCTAACCTCCTCTGAGGTATGACTGTGCATACACACACATATCTAAATGTTGTATTACCCAAAAACCTTGCTACTTAGTACTTCTTGAATAGGAGAGAAGTAGAATTAACGACCATTTAATACCTCAATCCTGAATCGATCCCTCCGCAATGTAAACGCCAGTCAACTGGTCCTAATTAGAATGACCAATGACCCATCTATACGACTTTATAATATATTTCCGTATAACTAACGCATCTCAAAGACTGGTCTAAGGGTTAACTAGCCCACCTCCGACAACAAACAACTAACTAAATAACTTTAAGGTCTATGTGTATCACATACGGATTCTACACTAGCAGGAAGCAAAATCTATCATGGCATAACCCGAGTCATTGCTACTGATCGCTCAGGACTGTTAGCGGTGATAACCTACATGCCATCCTAACTACTAAATATAGGTCCAACAACAATACTGACATCGCCGTCGACCTTCCACAACTGAAAACTAGTTTGGACTAAATTAATGTAAGTCAAGAAAAATGCCCTTTTCGATTACTTAGTACCTCTTATTAGAAATCAAGAAGACCACATTTCCTTAAAAGTACTAATCATTTTAATACTTCAAACCTGAGGTGAACCCTTGGTATATTTTCCCCCACTTATTTGCAACACATATCCCTTTCCCATGGGTTCTTTGGCTGATGTCTCGCATCAGTAGTAAGTATACACAACTGCCAATAGCCTCTAAGTGAAGAGCGGACTTTTGTTGTATAACTCTACCGACCACGCATCCAATCCATTCTACACTAAACCAATTATCCTAGACCTAAATATTGGACTATGCACACTAATTCACGCTTATCCTAAACATATAATTAAGGCTTTATAATTTCCCATCAAGAAAATTATAATGCCTCCTAGTATTTAATTCCTATCTTAATCGCTTATTTCCTTTATTCCATAAATGTTAATTATATTTATAAATGGTCATTATTATTCTATTTGGACAATTTCTAATAACATTTATTTGTTCGTTTTAATCCAACCTTTTATGCCTATTTCATATTCCCATAAATGCCATATTAAATCCTTTAACCACTCCTATTAAATACATTTATGTCCCCATTTAATTCCTGTAACTCCATATTAATTGCTCATTTATTACCCTATTAATTTTTAAGTTACTTTCACTTTTCCATTAACACCTCCTAATCCTATAATTTAATGCGCTCTTTGTAACTAATGTGAATATCGACGTATATTGTGCTATATAAATATATTTATACTTTTTATCGGTAGGCACAGTTATATATATACTCCTATTCCTAGCACATTAATTCTAATGCTTAGGAATTTTAGAACATTAATTTCATATTTTAATTTACTTGTGCTAACCTTTTAAAAAGGGTTACTATTATAACTTTCTATATATTACCAAAAGTGAGACTTGTGCTCCGTTTGAAAATACAATAAATTATTTCTTTTCTTCTACTGAAATAGACAGTGCAAACTATGAAGGAGAACATCCATACTTTACACATATCTTTCCTTTTTTGGATATATTCCTTATTATTTCAAACGATGCGCTTTTTATACATAGTTGTGGAATTAGAAAATTTATCGAAATTACATGGAAATATATAAAAATAAATTGTACCTTAGTCCCAATAAACTAAACATAGAAATTCACATTCCAAGTCAAATTAGGGCAATCTAAACTAATACTAACATTTTACAACCCAACTATAAATCTGGAATAAACATTACAACTTTATCAATGTTCAACTTTAACAAATTTAGGGGTTGATTTCCAAATTTCCAGATTAGGGTATAAATAACATTTCTATTTCACTTACCTATTTTACAGAATATGTAGGAAATAGTCCTGTACATTCATTTTTTAGCCTACAACTCATCAGATCTTATATTGGCATAGTAATTAAATAAAATTCAACGATATAAATTTCAATGTTATAAATAATTATATAATTTCCCACTCACCTTTGTAGCTTTCCAAATCTCCTAAATTCGAATTCATCCCTTTTGTTGACTCATTTTCCATTCTAATCCAAAGGAATATGTATAATAAGATATAGACATACCATTATAATTATAAATCTGAGAAGAGATTTGGAGTTAAGGGGAGTATATATTTATAATTATAGAAATTTACCTTTTTCTGCAATGTTGATTCGCTCCTTCTCTTCTTCTCTTTTATTTTCTACCCTTATCTGATTTTCTATATATATAATATAATATTTTATACTTAATAGAAATAGTAAAGAAGGGAAAATGGCTGAGCTTCGTTGCTTTGATCAGAAAATATGAGAAGATAAATGAGGTGTTAGGCCTGTATTTATAGGTGCTCAAATCATTCGTATCCCCTAGTTAAAATAATTAAATCTTGACCGTTAGGCCAAGGTTCAACCCTAGCCACCACACTTTCACCCGGTTGACCGCCCCATATAAGCAGTTGACTACTAATGGTCGGCCTGCCCAAGTAAGGGGGTCGACAGGTGGAGTCCCGCTTTTATTATTATTTATTTCCTTTTCTCATTTTTAATTGTTTTCGTTTCGAAAACTTCAAACGTTAATAACTTATTCTTTTGAGCTCCGATCGTAAAACTCCAAATATAAAAATTGCTCAGAAAATCGCCACGAATGCAATGGTGAAATTTTCATAGCCAAATTCTAACATTTGCTCAAATTTCATTTTTGAGCTTTATTAATTATTTATTAATTATCTTAATGTTATGTGGTGTTACATTCTCCCACCGAATTTCATCTCCGAACTTCCCCAAGAGTTGAATCATGTAACATAGCGTTGTCTAACCTAATAGTGTGTAACCAGTTTTGCAGCCAAACATGTACAAGTGCATGGTGTATCACAACATATATAATATGCATGTTGAAAAATTCTAAATCGGTGCCTCCTATATGAATGGATTATTTTTAAAAAAAATTGAAAATATGATGTACAAAATCCAATATACACCGATGGTTCTATATGCATGCAAGTTTTCAAATATCCTTTTTTCACATAATAATTTCCATACTCCACGAGTTGGAGTATGGTTCAACCAATTTTGCATCCAATCCCTATCATCCAATACCTAATACATAATTTCTAACATCCAAAAATTTGAAAATTAAGATTTCTAAATTTATACTTGTATGCCGGAAAAGGAATTTAAATGCGAAATTTTACATTTCATACTTCTTATAGATACCTATTCCGTTGTACCTTGGACCCTTCTCTTTTGCCTCCATACCTTTTATAACTTTTTCAGGTACAATTTTCATAAGGAGGTTTATATTTGGATGTTAAAATGAAATTATTCTAAGCATGGGTTTTTGTTCACTATTAATAAGGTATGGAAATAGTAATTCTAATGCTAAAACAGCTTTTGCACTTATTATTCCTTATGTTTAGTATATTGTCACCCTTATCGGACAGTAAAATTCATATTCACTAACATGTCAACCCTTCCTAAGCATATGACACTAGAAAATAGAAAATCATCTTATTTCCTATAAAGAAAACTCTTTCCTTTTCCAATAAAATTGCAAAATTGTTCAAAAATTTGAAATTTCAAAAGCATTCAAAGCCCAATTTTTCAGAAGCATTTAAACAAAACTTTTCAAAAGCGTTAGAATGCAATTTTTCAAAAGTATTTGAACACAATTTTTCAAACATTTTCCGCTCCATTCTTAAAACAAGTCAAGCCACATCTTAACATAATCGGGACTCAATCAATGTGTTAATGCATATGATTTACCCTAGCATTGTGCATTTAATCCAAGATTTATGGAACCTATCCTTTTTCTTCTGAATAATGACACACAAGCTTATTTATAAATTTTAGCTTTTAAGGCCTAGGGATAGTGACCCATGATTTCACAGTAACCCTTCCCTGTCCTCCGCTTGCTATAATTTATTTTTCCCAAAATGCTAAAGTTTACGGTTTTAAAGCATTCTTTATTTCTAGTGCTAACCTAATTTCCTAATTAACCTCTAGCTTTAATAACATTTATCACTAGTTAAGTGTCCTGATGAGATTTTCTTATTTGTAATGTTTCCCAACACACACATACACAGATATATATATATATGTATATATATATATATATATGTATATATATATATGTGTGTATGTGTGCGTGCATAAAAAATGGCACAAACATTCATGTATCAGATGAAAGCACCAGTTCAAGTAAAAATAAAGGAAAAAAGGAACAGTAAAAGGAGATGTAGGAATTTTTATAGTGGTTCTGCGTAATCTTCGGCCTACGTCAACTTCAATCTTTGTTCTTAGTTATGTTCTCTCTGAATTACAATGAATTATATCATATCTGACAACAGTCTACTAGATCTTAGATCTACAGTGGATTTTTTAGATTATTTGAGAGTCGCTAGTACCGGGGATTTGCTGATCTAAATCCTAGAATAGCAAATAGTAGTATCCTAGGTGACTTTAATGGAGGAGAGGTTAGAGGTGTAGAAGAAGAAAAAGTCTCTTTAAGTCAGAGAATCCAATCTGGATGTGAAGAAGAAGATCCCTCTCTAGTTGTTGTATGGCTGGTATTTATAAAGAAATATGTGAACAAGTTTAGAAGCTCACTTGTAGTGAAGTCCAAAAGCTAGTCCAGTGTTGTATAGGTAAGCACGGAGGCCCATGAACCAAGAAAACAACTCGGTACCGATCTAAAATGGATCGGTGCCGATCTATTGCTTGTTGCAAAGTGAAGACTTTCACTTGTTTTGCTCTTTTATCCTCTATTCGATATGTTTCAAGCTCTTTTCCATCGACTTTGAGTCAATTCTAATGATCTTCCTGATAGCACTTGAATCGTCATGCTTCCTCCACTTTCTTCTCATTATTCCTTAGAATTGCTTCTCCAAACTCTGGGAAAATCACTTTTCCATGAGTGGTTGGAGCAGTATATGAAGTATATGGAATTAGGGAGGCGGAAAGGAGAGAAAAAGTAACTCTTCCCCATCTAATATCACTATTCGTCGACCAAAATCACTCTTTGCCAAGTTATCTCCTTAGACTACTTTCCATTGAAATTCTCCCAGTTGTTTCTCTATTTTTTCTAAGTGTGCTTTCAAGTTTTCAAGTCATTTTGTCTTTTCCTTGGCCTTCTAACTCTAGTTGAAATCTGCTTTGGTCAAAAAGTGGTTATCAATATATATAGCGGTCAAAGTCCGTTCAAACCATTAACAGGTGATAAAATAAGAAAATATCTCATATCATTTCGTACGTTTTTTTAATATTCAAAGGGAGACAACTAGCGATTATAACCCGAATAACCTAAAAGAAAACAGTTGCTAGAAGCTATACTTCAACATTAATTGGTGTTAATGTTGTTTTGGCCTTATCCCTTCTTACTCAATTAAGATGTACACTTCCAGTATATCATTCTACCATAACCCACATATCTTAATTCACCTTTTTGGCTTTCGATTAATAAAGTTCATCCATTACTTCAATCATTGCACCTGATTATGAGATAAATTGGGCATTCCCACACTACGGTAGGTAGAAAATATAAACTATGAACATTTAGACCAACTCGTCGAAAAATTAGCTTGGTGGAATAACTTCTACCACCTATCTTGCCTTCTTTAACCTTAAGTCAACTAACATCCTTTATGTGTCTTTGCTAGCTCATTACTCTCTTCCATAATCCTATTACTATCTTCTTTGAATCAAAATCTCTTGATATCATCCTTAAACTTGTGTATTTACTTTCCTTATCGTTGACCTTTAATACGAGCATACTCTAGGACTTACAAAATTTTAGTTTGAAACCGTTCCCCATTCCTTTAAGGGTCCTCCATATGGCTTTCACACATGTCTAATCAAACATTCCTAGGTTCATATAAATATTTCTAAAATTCAACAGGGATTCCTTGTTGCTACCCTCCTAGCATCCATATCTATTTTATTCATTTCCTAAACCTTTACCCCGTATTACCTAAATAGTCATCCTTATCTACTCTATATCAAAAATTGGTTTGGGTTTCACCACTCTTTGTAAAACTAAAACATCAAATCACGAAGTACCTAATCCAAAACCTTTATATTTGAAGTATTTTTATCAACTTCAAAAATTGGTTGGTTTCCAAAAAGAAGCATGAAAATTTTCCCTTTTTCAAAAACTTCTACAATAAAAGTTTACTTCTTTAAAAGTAGGATTTTTAACTAAAAACATTTATTTACGTTCAAAAATACAATTGCCATACAAAACCATTTTTTTCAAAAACATCTTTAAATGGTGAAACTAAAGTAGACAAAGATAACTTCCATTATATTAATTTTTTTCTACTAATCATGGTATTTCCACTTTTACCCTTAGCGGGGATTCAAACAACACATGAGGGGGACTACAAAAAGATATGTGCAATTGCTGCATCTGTCTAAGAAACTATCTAAAACATATGCGTAATTACTACACACGTCTATGGAATTAATCCATTCTTCCTATCCTATTCCTATTGTTTTTATCCTATATTATCTTTAATTAGATTGCTAATTAAAGATTATAAATTCTTATGGTGTTTCTATCTAAATTTCCTAATACTATTACTATTAAAATTTCTCCTACCTAAATGGCTTCAACTACATAGCTCTTTTCCTCCTTTATTGTTTCTCTCCATTAACTCATTTCAGTGCATTCGCTTACTTCTTTAGAAATTGGGCTTTTCTTCATTAACACGAAAAGATATATATATATATTTCAGCTATTATTCCCTATATTTCCCTTCTTATAGGGACTTGCTCAATCCTTCTTAACATCTTACTTCCAGATGCTTGCAACATATAGGTTCTTATCTCCCTTCTGTCTAGATGAAATGTATGTCTTCAATCGTCAATCAATCGAAATCCGCAATCATAACACAAACTAGGCCCAAAAAGGAGTCAAGTACCATCCAAACTCGAGGATCCCTCTATATGTCGCGCTTGTGCTCTTCTTGGTCAACGCCTTAAGGTACAACCAACGCTCCGTAGGGTAATCGAGGTAGATGTATAAATTTAACTTTATCTATTGACCCAACTCAGAGTTGCTTCGTCAATCCTTTCAGAGTATGGTTGCAACATACTTTATCTATAGCACTAATTTATGACGATTGATTCCTATTTAAGTGTTATGTCTATTATTTATGGCTAATCAGTTGAATCCTATGTGCGCGTATGATATGCCTAACCTCCTCTAAGGTATAACTGTATATATACATACATACATTCATATATATATATATATGTGTGTGTGTGTGTGTGTATTTATATGCCTATACACATATATGTCTAAACACTGTACTTCCCAAAAATCCCAACCGTTGAGTACTTCTTTAATAGGGGAAGGCAGACCCAATGGCAATTTAATACCTCAACCCCAAAGCGCGCCCTCCGCAACTTAAAGGCTAGTTAACCAGTCCTAATTACATAGACCGATGACCCAAATATACGGCATTATAATATAATTGCTGCATTACTAACACATCACAAAGACTTATCTAAGAGTTAACTAGTCCACCCCCAATAACAAACAAATAACTAACTAAATTTGAGGTCTATGTGCATCCTATATGGATTTTACACTAGTAGAAAATGAAATCTGTTGGGGCATAACCCGAGTCTTTGCTATTGACCGCTCGGAACTGTTAGTGGTCATTACTTATATGCCAGTCCTACTACTAAATATCAATCCAACAACAATACAGACATAGCCCATCGACCTTCCACAGCTGGAATCTCGTTTAGACTAACCTAATGTATGTCAAGGAAAATGTCCCTTTCGGTTACTTAATAACACTTATTAGAAATGAAGCAGAACCTATTTCCTTAATAGTAATGGACTATTTAATACTTCAAATCTGAGACGAACCCTTGGTATATTTCCCCCATCTATCTATAATGTTGGAGATGTCTCACATCAGCACTAAGTATACACTACTGTTGGTAAGCTCTAAGAGAAGGGTAGACTTCTATTGTGTAACTTTACCAGCCTCACATCCCAACACATTCTACATGAAATTAATTAACGTAGGCCTAAATATTGGATCAGGCATTCTAATTCATGCTTATCCTAAACATATAATTAAGGCCTTACAATTTCGCACTATGAAAATTATACTACCTCATAGTATTTATTCCTATTTTATTCTCTTATTTCATATATTCTATAGATGTCAATTGTCCATAATATATGGTAATTATTATTCTATTTGGACAATCTCTAATAAAAATTATTTACTCGTTCTAATTCAACATATTATGCCTATTACATTTCACCAAAATGCCATATTAAATCCTTTAACTAGTTTCATTAAACATATTTATGTCACCATTTAATTTATATAACTCCCTATTAATTGCAAATTTATTGCTCTATTAATTTTGGAGTTACGATCTCTTTTCCATTTACACCTCTTAATACTATAATCTACAACAGTATTTATAATTAACATCTAATTATAACAAACGAAAATATCGACGTATATTACATTGTATAAAAATAATTTTATTTTTATTGATAGGCGTGGCTATACGTATATATATATATATATATATGTATATATTCCTAACACATTAATTTCTATGCTTAGGAATTCTAGAACATTAATTATAACACCACATAAAATGAACCATAAATAAATGAAGTAAATTGAATTAAATATGATAAGGGTTGAATATGGAAATTTTATAAATGTTGGAATTTGACCACAAAAGTTATTCCCTTGCATTCGTGGCGAAATCCTGATCTGTTTCCATATATAATATGCTAAAAACGGAGCTAAATGAAGAAGTTATGAGCATTTGAAGTTTTTAGATTTAAATTAGTTTAGTTCGAATTCAAATTCAAATGAACATCTAAATTTAGGGTTTGAATTTCAAAAACTAACGTTGGATTAATTTGGGGTTTAGGAAACGTTTAATTAGTAATTAACATTGGATTTAAATAGGGAATAAAATTAAATAAAAAGCAACGGGATAAAAACATTTCCCAAAAGGACGAACCGATCGACCCCTTTAATTGGGACCGGTCAACCATAGCGGTCGACCAGCAGATGGGGGATGGGTGACCGGTTACCCGTGAAAACTAAGGTGGCGGTAAGGGTTTTATGTATACGAGCGGTCCATATTTCTTCGTTCTAAAAACTATTTTCATCATATAGTTATTGTACCTTTTAACAACTATAAATAAGACCCTAGACAATCATTTTTATTCATAGATATTTTGGGGAATTTAGCGAAATTTTGCCATTGTTATCTCTCCATATTAGATTTAGAAACTCCGTAGAGAATTCAGGTAAGAATCCAATCTATATTTTATTCATTTCTTTTCCCTCCAACCTATTCTTATTATATTCTCTTCCAACCATTCTAAATCTAATAAATATATACCTCTTCCCAAATATGTGTATATATATCGAAAGAGAGAGATTCAGGAAGAATTTGTGAGGCATGCAAATCCAAGGAAGGCAAAGCTAAGGCTATTCTGTGAGTGTAAACCTTAGTATTTCTTTTCAGCAATTGTTTAGTGTATTTCGTTTTGGATTTGAATATGCCTTAAGGATTTTGGAATTTCGAAAATATATTAAATAAAATTCCCCAAATTTCCTTTTTATTTCGATATTTAAACTCTGTTGAGATTCCCAATTATTTATATTAACTTGATGGAATTTGTTTCGTTTATGCAATTTTTGATAATTTCATGGTCTGTTCCACTTCTCCTTCTTCTTTGGGTCAAATTGTGATCCTTCGATAGGGGTTTAGATTACGAATTCTATTCGTAGTTTACACCACTTATTCTTATCTATTTCTTTGTAAAAAAAAGAGTTGAATAGAATTTGGGGTTTAGATTGCAATTCTTATTGTTTAAGAAATTCCATTGAATTGTTGTAATAAATTGAGTTTCTATTTTATTTCCAAGTCTGTTATTGCAATTTCGTTTATGAATATTTATTCTCTGTTTTGGACATTAAAATCCCATGAAATCTTGGGAATTTGAAGAAAAAGGACTTGTAATAATAATTGGTTAGGGAATTGACATTTAACGCTACTTTAGAGCGTAAAATCTATGTGTTTAGAAATTATTAGGTGCAAATATTTATTTATCTTTATTTACGTAATTAACGTATAATTATTGCGCATATGGCATAATTAATTACGCATTTATTTACATTTATTTTCCCCATTAGAAAGGTAATTGACTGTTAGGTGAAAATAAGATGAAATGCTTATATAGCCTAATTATTATTTTAAGTTGTAATAAGGAAGATTCCTTATAAGGCCTTATTTATGAAATAGTAAGATGTGTGTGTGTGTGTGTGTGTGTGTAACATCCCGTATCTAGAGGACAAAAGCTAAGCGCTACAGATGTTGCAGTCATCCATAGTATTAACTTCTGGTGATAAAATACGGTAATGCCAATGGTATCCATAATATCAGAAGCACTTGAATATGAACAAAATCAAAGATTTCCAAAAACAACATTTTTACTAATTACATTTCAAAACAAGTTCATATCTAAATTACATAATCCCATAATCGTTTCCCAGGTAAAGATAAATTATAATTATAATAATACGCCAAGAGCGACATATGATGATGGCCCCTTGGTTGATCAGAGTCAATGTAGTCACATTTGACTTAATATACACAACTGAATCAAAGCAAAATAAGATTTAACTCCTAAATAGCTATCCGTCAGCCACCTGCTCGTCTCTGGAATCTTTATTCGCCAAATAACTAAAACCTCAACCCTCAGCCTACTGTAATAAATTTTGAGCACCCGAGAGTTTAAGGGGAAAACAAAAACTACGAGTCAGACATAAAGCCTGGGGTGAATAATACTGTTACATCTCGGTTTACTGGTATTAAGTGAGACCACGCCGCTTAGCGAAATGGGTTTCCCTTCACTAATTTCCACTTTAAAACATATATTTTGCAAATCTTTTCCTGCAACCAAACCGGTTAATCAAACTGATAATAATAATAATAATAACTATGTCCGATAAGCTATAATCAGGTAACTAATGGACTATTTGTCCACAAGTAGTAAACGAACTATCTGTCCAAAACTGGTCCGACTAGCGGCAAACTGGACTAACTGTCCGCAAACTAGACTAACAATCCGAATCAAAATGGACAATCTGTCTGAATCATTTTCATAAGGTTAACTACCCTTCATCTTTTTCCTCAAAAACCTTTTCAAAATGATTTAACCTTTTAAATCATACTTATACAAGGAAAATATTTTTAGATTTACTCTAAGTTAATTTTCCATGTTATATATACTTTACTCAAAATAATGTTGATTAATTTTAAATGAGGATTGCCTATCCCCTTAAAATAAGTTAAAACCCTTTTTAACTTAAAACACTTTGGCTATATTGCCTTGTTATTATATTCGAAACCTTTGTTTAAACCTTTAAAAAACCCATTCGAAACCCTTGAAAGTAACCCTTTCGAAACCAAGTAAAACCCTTTACTTAACCTAGGCCGAAAGGCCAAATCTTTCCTTTTGAAACCATTCAAATTCTTCCTTCTGAAAGCATAAAAACCTTCTCTTTGAAAGTCTTTAAAATCCTAGACATTCTTATTTTAAAACCTTTAAATATTGCCTTTTGAAAACATAAAAAGAAAAACTTTTCCTTCCAACCCTTTCGAAACCCTGGGGAACCACCCCTTCGAAACCATTCATTAAACAACCTTTCGAAGGCATCAAAACCTAACTTTTGAAAGCACTTGGGTTTAATTTAAAACATGTGGAAACCTTTTGAAACAATTCAAAATTTTACTCTATCGAAACCTTTGAAAACCGTTTCGGTCGAAACCATTTGGATTATGCCTACAAGTAGAGCAAAAGGATCAGAAACCCATTAAAGTGGAAAGCATTCCTTTCGAAATCATTCCTAAGTAAAGAAGTGATGGTGTTGAAACCATCCCTTCAAAAGCTTTGGAGAAGTGGCCAAATTTTAGAAAAACAAAATAAACCCTTCGAAACCATCTGGGTCGAAAGGAAGGAAGCGGCGGTCGAAAGGTTTCGACCTAGTCGAAAGCAGTCATTTTAAAAAAAAGCACAACCCATTCGAAACCATTTCCTTTAAAACCATTTGACCTGGTCGAAAGCCAACCTAGTCGAAAGCTACTCAGCCGAAAGCAAGCAAGCGCATATTCTTTTAAAATCAAAGTAATGGCTCAATCCCTCGGAACCCCTGGTTTCGACCCTATACCTTCTGTCTATATCCAATTCACTACATACTAGTTAACTGATACCATGTGCATTGGTTTTGACAGAGACGGAGGCGAAGGTAAGGAGGCGGAACCTGGTGCCGAAAGCATCGAAACAGTGAAAAACATGTTTATTTGTCCTTTTAAACTATTTCTTTGTACCTAACATGCCTTGTTTGTCAAATTGTGAATGGTGGCAAGTTTCTCTTTTCTAAACGTACTGCCGACTTTCCAGCATTAACAAATTCAATTTATTTACAAAAAGCCCCTTCTCCTTTTATAAATATATAAAACATTTAAGTCTCATACCTTAAATAATTTTATATACCCATCAAAACACTTAGGAAAATTCTACAAAAATTCTAGAAAATCTCTTTTAATATGTTTTCCAACATATAAAAATTTCAGATCTAAATCAATTATTATTTAACCGTAAATAATTTATAATCCAAAATAACATTTTCTTCACTAGAAAATTTATATAAATTCCACATAAATTTAGAAAATTCTAAAAATTGAAAGCCATCTCCAAAATAATATTTATTTTCTATAAAAAAATTCGCAAGGCATTTGGATATCATTTAATAGGGTTTTCATATCAAAACATGCCATAAAATCTATATGAACAACCATAAATCAACAACAAGTATATATAATTATTCCATCATTCAAAAACATGGAAAACCAATGCAAAATACTTCGGATTTCATCTTAAAACCGAAAACAAAAGAAATATGAGATGTAAACATTATTCACCTTAGCTTTAGAGATTAAAGAGATTGAGATGTGAATGGATTTGATTTGAATTAGCTTCTTCCTTAGCTTTTCTTAATCTTCTTCCCCTTTTTCTTATTAATGGCGGTCGGCCTTAGGTTTAAAAATTTTGATAAATGAAAATGAACCTGTATGGGATACACGACCAAGGGTTTAGGGTATAAGAATGACCTCTTTCCTATTTTACCCCTCCTCTATTTCATGTTAACTCTTATTTTAATTCATTAGTTAAATGGCACGGCTACCCCTTAATAAAAATTAAATCTCAATCCCCTAATCAACACGTTATTTTATTTTATTTAACTAATTAAATATCTTAAATAATGTTACCAAAAATATGGGGTCTTACAGACTCCCCTCCTTAAAGAATTTCATCCTCGAAATTATAGTAAGGGACACAACAAACCAATCAAAGAGGTAAAACATACCATCAAATAAGTCAGGATAAGTATCTCTAATCTTGTTCTCAAACTCCCAAGAACAGTCCTGTCATCGTCGCTCCACTTGACTTTGATTAATCTGATCGTCCTGGTTCTAAGCCTCTTCTCATCTCTCGCAACAATACGAATAAGCTTCCTCACTATACTCAAATCCGGTTCTACTAATAAGTCATCTAGCACAGTCGGTGCAGTAGTAGTCTCCAGGTCTCTAACACACTTTTTGAGATGAGAAACATGAACAACATCATGGACTCCTGCCAAACTGCTCAGTAACTCAACTCTATATGCGAGTTTCCCGATCCTCTCAACTGTAGGAAAAGGTCCAATGAATCTCGGTGCTAACTTTCCTGGTTTCCCAAATCTAATCACACCCTTCATTGGTGACACTTTGACGAAAACCTGATCTCCAACTGAGAATTCTAAGTCTTTCTGTCTTCTACTTGCATAACTCTTCTTCCTAGACTGAGCCTCCTTCATTCTAGCCCGAATGACCTCAATCTTTTCTGCAGCTTCCCTATCCAAATTTGGACCAAGAACCAACCTATCCTCGGTTTCTAACCAACATACAGGAGATTTTCATGGCCTTCCATAAAAAGCTTCAAATGGCGCCATCCCAATACTAGTCATATAACTGTTGCCATACAAAAAATTGACTAAATGAAGATTGTCCTCCCATGATCCCCCAAAATCTAACACACAAGCTCTTAACAAATCTTCCAAGATTTTTTTAACTCTTTCCGTTTGCCCATCTGTCTGCAGATGGTAAGCGGTACTCATCTTGAGCTTGGTTCCTAAAACTTCCTATAGACTATTCCAGAACTCACTAGTGAATAAAAGATATCTATCACTTAATATACTACTAGGAATTCTGTGCAGTCTAACTACAGCTTTCATAAACAACTTTGCGAAAACAGGTGTCGTTCTGGTTGACTTAACTGGAATAAAATAGGCACTCTTGGTCCATCTTTCCACTATGACCCATATACTATCATTTCCTCTGTTCGACCTTGGCAACCCGTCAATAAAGTCCATAGAAATAGAATCCCATTTCCATACCGGAATATCTAATGGCTGAAGCAACCCACTTGGCTTCTGGTGTTCAGCCTTTGCCGGTAGGCAAATCAGGCACTACTTTACCCATAAGCCAATATCCTACTTCATACCTCCCCAGATGAAACTCCTCTTCATATCCTGATACATCTTAGTTCCTACTATATGAATAGAGAACATCGAACGATGGCATTCTTCCAAGACTTCTTTCCTTATGTTTCCTATAATCGGAACACATAATCTTCCTTTCTTTCTCAACCACCCATTCTGGTCAAGACTGAAATCTTTCAAGTCATCGCTCACGATTCCATCTCTTAACTTCATGATCCATTCAGATAATACCGAATCTTCCTCCTCTTTAGAAGCAATCCTTTCGATTATCACTGGTCGAACATCCAAACAAGATAACACTACGGTTTCTCCGCTAGACCCAGCCTCAGTTCTCCGCTGCACTTTGCAATCTGCTAATGCTTCAAAATATTTCCACTCAACAATCATTGCAAATACTGCATTCTAATGTTTCCGGCTAAGTGCATCTGTAATCTTGTTGCCTTTCCCCAGTGTGTACTCAATCCCAAAATCATAAGCGGCGACAAACTCTAACCACCTCTACTGTCTTATGTTCAGCTCCTCTGGTAGAACACATACTTCAACGACTTATGATCTGTATATAAATCAAACCACCCTCCTAAAAGGTAATGCCTCCACACTTTCAATTCAAAAATCACTGCTGCCAATTCCAAATCATGCGTCAGATATCTAACCTCATGCAGTCTAAGCAGTCTAGAAGCATACGCAATCACTTTACCTCTCTGCATCAGCACAGCTCCTAATCCTGTTCCACGACATTTGTATAAACTACCAAATCCTGATTCCATTCCGGAACAACCAACACAGGTACATATGTCAATAAGTGTTTCAAACTCTGGAATTCTTCCTCACGCATATCGGTCCATACAAACTTCACATCCTTTCTCGTTAGCTTGGTCATCGGTGTTGCTATCCGCGAAAAATCCTTAATGAACCTGCGATAATAACCAGCCAGCCCAAGAAAACTTTTTATCTCGGTCACTGTCTCGGGTCTCTTCCAACTATTCACTACTTCAATCCTAATCAGATCTACCAACAACCCTTTCTCTGAGACTACATGACCTAGAAACTTCACTACCTTTTTCTAAAAATGACATTTCGAAATTTTCGCCTTTAATTGATGCTGCCTCGGCGTCTTAAGCACTACTCTAAGATGAACTTCATGCTCACTTTCATCCTTAGAGTATATCAAAATATCATCTATGAAAACCAACACGAACCTATCCAAGTTCTCTCGGAAAACTCGGTTCATCAAATCCACAAAGAAAGCCGGCGCATTAGTCAGTCCAAACGGGATAACTAACCATTCGTATGACCCATATCTGGTCCTAAACGCCATCAAAGGTATACTATCTTCAGCTACTCTTAGCTAATGGAAACTTGTATCCAAATCAACTGGGAAAACACTTTGGCTCCACTCAACTGGTCGAACGAATCGTCTTCTCATTCAACTTACGATAATCGATACATAACCATAACGATCCATCCGGCTTCTTAGCAAACACTACGGCTGCTCCCCAAGGCAAACTACTCGGCTTGATAAAACTCTTGACTTCTAAATCCACCAACTGCACCTTTAACTCCTTCATCTCTATTGGAGTCATCCTACTTGGTGGCCTACTCATCGGTTCTTGTTAGCGCCAAAATGGGTCACTGACACCCAAATCCAGTTGAAAGCACCAAATACCAGTCACAGCTCACAAACAGAATGTGTGTAGAGAGTGATGAAGTGAAGAGCAGTAAAAATTAAAATGAAAGCAGTAAAGAACAATAGATTTTATAGTGGTTCGGCTAACTTCGGCCTACGTCCACTCCAGAAGTTTCCTTTTTATTGATATTCGAATCAATTACAGTTACAAAATGGCAGAGTAGGCTCAACCTTAGGAAATAGAAAGTAAGAGAGCAGAAAGAAGAAGATCCCTTTTCTGAACCCTCACATGCTGTATGTAGGATCTAGATTAACCCTAGGGGGGGTGAATAGGGTTATAGCAAATTTTCTCGAATTCACAAAAACTAAACACAAAAACAAACTGCAGAGAAGTAAATATGCTGAAAAGTAAATCACACACAAAATTTACCCAGCTTCGGCAACCCCTGCCTACTACTGCATTCCCAGATTTCTATTAGAATTAAATAGTCTCCCGCTTACAAACACTCTAATAGACTCGCAAACCCTGCTACGGCCTATAGAGTTTTGCAAACTCAAAAACCCTGCTTACTGAACTAATCCTAACTAGACAATCTGACACAACCTAAATCCTAGGTGGTGATTTACCAAGGTTTGATTCAAAAAGTACAGACTTTTTAAAATAAAATAAAAACAAGAACAACTCGAAACCCTAATTTAAAATATACCAAAGCCTTATATAATTAATAACATAATAAAACTGGCCCAAACTATTATCACTCAAAAAGAAAGTGCGGCCCTTTTTCTTTTATCAATGTCAGCCCGTTCCTTTGTAAATATCGTGAAAAATAATGGCGTTCCTCTGATAAAATTAGGGCTTCTCTTTATCGACTTCTGTTGATCGATTGAATAGGTGATTTCGCGTGTAGCTTTGATCGATCGTTTCCTTGTTGCTCTGCTTCGATTTTTGATCGAGTTCGACTCCTAACTTTGGTACGTGATTTTTGCCTTTTGCTTTACTGTTTATTCGTACTTGAACTCAATCGATAAATTGCCAGTGATGATTGGGTTTTTATATAGGGTACGATTCCTATATTTTCGTTCATATGAATTCGTTTGAAATTGTCAACTGATTTTGCTTGGCCGCTTGATTTTCTTTGATTGCTTGAGATTGATTCTGACTTTGTCATTCACGTATATTTGATCTTGGTTGACATGGTTTTGTAACTTGGTCATCACGGTATTGAGTTTGAATCGTACACCACGTCTCTGACCTATTCATATGCGTATATCTCCTGGTAGCTTGATTCACACGGTTTTGCTTGTTTTCGTGATAACCACGGCTTTGAATTTGCTGCTCCGAGAATTTCTTCTTTTGACTTTGGTCTGAAAGATGACTTGTTCATTCACGACTTTGACTTGAATTTTTGTATCACTATAACCTGTACTGTTGAAACTTGATTCTCTGGTCGACACTTATATTTTGTTTCTTCTTTCTTTGGTTGGGTCTGCACATTCACCTGATATTGTCTGATTGGATGTATATATGAAGTCTGATTCATGTATACTTGATGTGTGCATGTCTATATTGCATATATATCTTGTTGAGTTCACCCTGGCTCCTGTGTTCATTGTGATCTGCTATCACTGGTTTCATCATGTCTTGGTTCACTGCACTGTTGCCTTTGTATAAGTATCAAAGTGTTCCATTGAACTGGTCTTGCATATTTGTACATTGATGTCACCTCTATCCTTTTAGCATGTATTCTGTTCTGTGCATTCTTGTAGTCTTCATGTATGCTTGTTCTCGAGTCATATTCATGTCACTGGTATCACGTTTCATTTGTGTTGGGCATTGTTGCATCCATTCTTCACTTTGATATTGTAGATGGCATGTTTTACTGTCATGCTACTTTCTGGTCATGGCTGGTTTCTTTGGATTGTGTGTGCATATATGCTTCATTGTATCCATCTTGTTGGTTTGTAGCCTCGAGTCTGGTTTGTGTTGCCTTCTTGTCTCGACTTTGGTATTTGCAGTTTCGAGTTGCTTTACTTTTGTATAGTCTGCACTTGTATTGTTTGATCACTCGTAGTTGTCGTAGTATTGCAGTCTTTAGCTTGAGACTGTATATAGCTTGCATGGTCTTTGTTTCACTCAAGAATTATTTGTATTTTGAATTTCACCTGTGTTGAAACCAGCTAACAGCTCGGGTTTGACCTTGTGCAAATGTCGTGACTTGAGTTGAACCCGATTTTTGGGTTTGACCTGTGCTCACTTGTCCCTGTAAATTTATCAAGTGTATATATCGGTTTGCACGGCCTTGTGGCATGTACAGTGATACACTGTGCATGTCACATTGTTCGTGTGTGATGAATTCAAATGATGACGAACAACCCAAATAACTGAGGCATCAATAAAAACAAATTTATATTTTTGCAAATTCAAATTTGTTTATTTTAAGATTACTGCTGTAGTTGCTTATTATACAGGTACACAGGAGACAGGACAAGAACTGGGGCTGGACAATGCAGATAGATACAGATGTGCAGACAGAGTGAAAAACTGAGTGTTGAGTGTTGTAGTGAGAGAAAATATGAATGTGAAATGTATGAAACCGGTGTATGTATATAGAGAGAGCTGAAAACTTTGTATTGTTTAAGTGTTGAAATAAAATATTATTTTGAATAAAAATACTGATTGAATTATATAAATTCTGTGCAATAGTATTATTATTCAATATGAATATTTATTCCTATATGTGTATAGTATAATCTGCAAACACATTGATATATGTTTGTTATCATCAAACAAAAAATCACATCTCCCCCTTTTGATGATGACAAACATATATATTAAAGATTTTGAAATTCTAATAAATGTGTTTGAGCATGAAATATTTAGCTCCCCCTATACGAATGCTCCCCCTACAACTGAGACCACTCCCTATTTAGAAGATTTAGAAAATTACAGAAGAATAAAAGAACTAATGAAAATTAACTAACAACATTTAACAAATTTGTTGAAGTATTCCAAAAATATTTACTTTCTTGCCAAAATCTTGTTCTTCTCCCCCTTTTGTTATCATCAAAAGACTGACAACACTAATGGAACAGTAGTGGAAAAAGATTTTTTTTTAAATAAAAACAAATGCAAAACAAAGAAAAATCATAATATATCATAACGAGTTAACAAGTTCCACATTGTAGAGAATGGATTGATGATTCGGTTTTTATATAATGAGAAGAGAGAAATTTTAAAAATAATTTGACATTTAAGCACAAAAATAAGCACTTACTAACCACACATAACCATAAGTACTTTTAAATGGGATTAGCAGTTATTTATTAGTCTAAGCATCCGGACTTTTAAGTGAGACCAGAGAAATACTTAGCTACCATACTCCATCCATGCAAAACCATAAGGACTTTTAAATGAGAATGGAAAGATGGTAAAATAATTCACTCACATGCTCCATCCATGCATAACCATAAGGACTTTTAAATGAGAATGGATGCATGATATTTTTTTTAAATTTTAAAAGAAATCACTCTTCTCATTTTACAAAACCATTATGAATGATAAAAAGATGGTAGAAATAGAAATAATCGTGGAATAAGTTACCAAGTTAATTATATTATGAATTTTTTTTTTAATTTTGAAAAGAAATAAAACAAAACATATTTCCACTACTGAATACCATATTCGAATCAATCTTTAAATAATATCCAAAACTGGTTTGAATCCTAGAAATTGAAGTTGAAAATAAATATCCAAGAATATTTCAACCAAAAAATGGAAAATGATTAGTCAATTTCTATAATCCCCAAATCCAAACGTAATCTGGAAAATCTGTCTTCGGGGAGGGGTTTTGTGAAAATATCAGCAAGTTGAATCTCAGTTGAAATATGTTCAATGCAAATGTCTTCCTTAGCAATGTGATCTCTAAGAAAGTGGTGTCTCACATCAATGTGTTTTGTGCGTGAATGATGAACAGGATTATTTGACAAGTCTATTGCACTTTTACTATCACATTTTAATGGAACTTGTTTATAAACTAAGCCAAAATCAGAAAGAGTTTGCATCATCCATAAAATTTGAGCACAACAACTTCCTAAAGCAATATATTCTACTTCAGTGGTGGATAATGCAACATAATTTTGTTTTCGACTTGACCATGAAACTAATGAATGTCCTAGCATGAAACATGTCCCACAAGTGCTTTTCCTGTCTACCAATGAACCAGCATAATCAGCATCAGAATAATCAACTAAATCAAAATTTTCACAAGAAGGGTACCATAGTCCAAATTTGTGTGTGTGTGAAAGATATCTCAAAATTCGTTTAGTGGCTTTCAAATGAGATTCTTTAGGATTAGATTGAAAACGTGCACACAAACACACAGAAAACATAATATCAGGTCTAGAAGCAGTACGATAGAGAAGTGAACCAATTATCCCTCGATATTTCTTCTGATCAACAGTAACTCCTTTCTCGTCTTTGTCCAACTTTGTTGATGGGCTCATAGGAGTTCTCAATGGTTTGGAGTTCTCAACTCCAAATTTCTTCAACAGTTCCAACACATACTTGGATTGTGAAATGAAAATACCATCACTGCTTTGCTTGATTTGAAATCCAAGAAAATATTTCAATTCTCCAACCAAGCTCATCTCGAATTTAGCATGCATGACTTGTTCAAATTTCTCGCACAAGAGTTCATTAGTTGCACCATAAATGATATCATCCACATAAATCTGAACAATCAAAAAATCACTTCCTTTATGTAATAGAAACAGTGTCGTGTCAGCACTCCCCTTTTTAAAATCATTTTCCAAAAGATATGTATAAAGGCAGTCATACCAAGCTCTAGGAGCTTGCTTAAGACCATATAATGCTTTTTCTAGTTTATACACATGATTTGGAAAATCATGATTTTCAAAACCGGGGGGTTGTTCAACAAAAACTTCTTCTTTCAAATCACCATTTAGAAAGGCACTTTTTACATCCATTTGTTTAAGTTTGAAACCCTTATAACATGCAAAACTTAGCAAAATCCTAATGGCTTCTAACCTAGCAACTGGAGCAAATGTTTCATCAAAATCTATGCCTTCTATTTGGTTATATCCTTTTGCGACCAACCTAGCTTTGTTTCTAATTACATTTCCTGATTCATCAAGTTTATTTTTGAACACCCATTTAGTTCCAACAATTAGATAGTCATTAGGCCTAGGAACTAATTTCCAAACTTTATTTCTCTCAAATTGATTAAGTTCATCTTGCATTGCTAAAACCCAACTTTCATCATTAAGAGCCATTTCAACAGAATCAGGTTCAATCTCAGAAATAAAACCACTGTGACAACAAAACACACACAAATTTTTATCAAATGAAGAGCGAGTGTGTATACCTTCCGTAGGATCACCTATAACCAATTCAGGAGGATGATTGGATTTGAACTTCAATTTATCAGCATCAACAGTCCTACTTTCAACTTTCTCACTAGATGTCCCTTCTTCAATGCCTTCATGATCTACCCCATCGTCAACCGCTTTTTCAGTCGTCCTTTCCATGTCAGATTCATCGAATTTCACATTAATTGATTCAACAATTGTTTTTGTTCGTTTGTTGTATATCCTGTAAGCCTTGCTCCTTGTTGAATAGCCCATGAAAATTCCCTCATCAGCCTTTGATTCGAATTTTCCAATTTGATCACCTGTGTTAAGAATGAAACAAGGACATCCAAATACACGAAAATAAGAAATGTTAGGTTTCCTTTCATGCCACAATTCATAAGACGTTTTGCCAAGTATTGGTCTAATCATTACTCTATTCATTACATAGCACGAAGTATTCACTGCCTCTACCCAAAAGGTTAAAGGTAGTTTATACTCACTCAACATGGATCTAGCCAATTCTTGCAATGTACGATTTTTCCTTTCAACCACCCCATTTTGTTGAGGTGTTCGTGGAGCAGAAAATTCATGTTTTAAACCATTTTCTTCACAAAAGCTTTCAAATTCCAAATTTTCAAATTCGCCTCCATGATCACTTCTCAAAGTTTTAATCGAAACTCCTTTTTCATTTTGACCAAGTTTTGCAAATTTTGAAAAATAATCAAAAGGTTCTGATTTTTTGGCTAAGAAATAAACCCATGTAAATATAGAATAATCATCAACCAATACATAACAATAACGTTTTCCATTCAAGCTTGCAATTTCATTTGGTCCAAATAAGTCCATGTGAATTAATTCGAGGACCCTTGATGTGCTAACAATGTTTTTAGGGCGAAATGATGATCGACTAAGCTTGCCCAAGGAACATGCTTTACACACTTTATTATTTTTAAATTTCTGATGTGGTAACCCTTTGACTAATTCTTTCATTTCAAGTTTTTCCAAGAGGTCCATGCTAGCATGTCCAAGTCTCCTATGCCATAAGGATGCCTCTTCGTCAGTGGCTACCAAACATCTAGAAAGATTTAGATTATCAAAAGAAAGCGTGTAAACATTTCCTTATCTTTTGCCCATAAAAACAATGTTATTAGACGATTTATCAATGATTTTGCAAGTATCACTATCAAAAACCACATTCATACCTTTTTCACATAGTTGGCTAATAGAAATGAGATTGTGATGCAAATTATCGATGTATAAAACATTACTCAAGGAAAAAGTACCGTTACCTACTTCACCTTTACCAATAATCTTACACTTGCTATTGTCTCCCATGATCACATTTCCACCTTTAAAATTCTCTAGGCTAAGGAACTTTGATTTGTCACCTGTCATATGTCTAGAACAACCTGAATCTAGAACCCATTCTTGTTGCTCCTTAGCCCGCAAACAAACCTACATAGAGAGAGAGGAAGATGACCTAGAGAAACTCTTAGGTCCAATGATATTAGTGACTGAAGCATTGTGAATAAACAATCCCTTTGGAACCCAAACTTGTTTTGTCCTTTCATTCTTGTTCCAATAGACATGAAATTTGTTTGTAGAATTCTTAGGAACCCAAACTTGTATAAATTTTGTGTTCTTGTTCCTATGACTATAATTTTCAGCACGATGTCCAATTATTCCACATCTAGCAAAGACACTCTTACCTTTTGCATTATCATCAACTTGTGTTTTCCCAAAGCCTAGTCCTTTTCTGTTGTTAGCAAAAAGTTGATTTCACAATAACATGTTGAATGATTTTTCTCCTCTTGAAAAGTTATTCAGAGTTTTCTCAAGATTTTGGACTTTGGTTTTTAGTGTTGTGTTTTCAGTCACAAGTGAGGTGCATCTATTTATAAAATCCTTTTTCCTAGTGTCAATGGTTTCCTTAAGACTCAAGTTTTATTTTTCAAGATTCTCAAAGCTATTCTTAAGTTTTGATAATTCTGAATCTAAAATTTTACATTTTTTACAGTCTAGGTTTTGAATATTTTCAAGTTCAGTTTCTAACCTAGTATTTTCATGGACAAGTTCTCTCCTATCAGATTTCAGTTTTTCAATTTTAGATTCAAGAGTATCAATTGTTTTAGTAAGATCATAACACATCAAAACAAGTTCTTTATAAGAATAGTCACTTACCTCACTAGATTCCTCTGAGCTTGCTTCTGAATCTGGTTTTTCCATAAGACACAAATTAGCCTCCTCTGAGCTATTATTCGAAACTTCCTCTCCTTCTTCATCATCCCAAGTCGCTGAAAAAGCCTTCTTCTTCTTTTTCTTTCCTTTGTTGTTTTTGAGAAGTGGGCATTTTTGTTTGAAGTGGCCAGGCTTCTTGCAGTTATAACAAGTCAATTCATTATCGGAATTGTCAGAATCTTTTGACCTATTACCACTTGTTTTCTTCTTGCGTGGCCCGAATCTTGACCATTTTCTAAGATTATTGACACCCATTGCAAGCTCTTTAATTGGATCTTCTTCTTCTTCATCGCTCTCTTCTTTGCTCTTTAAGGCAATCGTCTTCTTCTTTGATTCGGAGTTGTTGTGTTCCTCCTTTGCTTTTAGCTCAAGCTCATATGTCATCAAGTTGCCGATCAACTCCTCCATGCTTAGTTTACTCAGATCTTTCGATTCTTGTATTGCCGTGACTTTTGCCTCAAAGCTCATCGGTAAGACTCGTAGCACCTTCCTCACAAGCTCTACCTCAGTGAATACCTTCCCAAGCGCTCTAGCATTGTACACCAAAGTTGAAAAGCGTCTAAACATGTCCTTTATGCTCTCGCCTTTGTCCATCACAAAGTTCTCGTATTCATTGCTGAATAGGGCTAGACGAGACTCCTTGACTTGAGAAGTTCCTTCATGTGTCACCTCCAAGGTATGCCAAATTTCCTGCGCAGTTTTACAATGAGAAATTCTATTAAATTCATTCTTATCAAGAGCACAGATCAAAGCATTCATGGCTTTAGCATTTGTAGTTTTTAATTTCTTATCGTTAGCGTCCCACCTATCCTTAGGTTTAGGAATCTCGGTATCACCAACAGTTATAGTGGGAGATTTATAGCCAGTTTCAATAATGTCCCAAACATCATAATCAACAGAACTAAGATAAATACCCATCCTAACTTTCCAATAAGCATAATCATTCCCATAAAACATGGGTGGCCTAGCAATATCTTGCCCCTCAGAAAAAGCATTATTTGGTGGATTCATGACTCTAGAGTTAAAGAAAAATACTGGGCTCTGATACAACTTGTAGGATCTAGATTAACCCTAGAGGGGGGGTGAATACGGTTATAGCAAATTTTCTCGAATTCACAAAAACTAAACACAAAAACAAACTGAAGAGAAATAAATATGCTGAAAAGTAAATCACACACAAAATTTACCCAGCTTCGGCAACCCCTGCCTACTGCTGCATTCCCAGATTTCTATTAGAATTAAACAGTCTCCCGCTTATAAACACTCTAACAGACTCGCAAACCCTGCTACTGCCTATAGAGTTTTGCAAACTCGGAAACCCTGCTTACTGAACTAATCCTAACAAGACAATCTGACACAACCTAAATCCTAGGTGGTGATTTACCAAGATTTGATTCAAAAAGTACAGACTTTTTAAAAAAAAAATAAAAACAAGAACAACTCGAAACCATAATTTAAAATATACCAAAGCCTTATATAATTAATAACACAATAAAACTGGCCCAAACTATTATCACTCAAAAAGAAAATGCGGCCCTTTTTCTTTTATCAATGTCGGCCCGTTCCTTTGTAAATCTCGTGAAAAATAATGGCGTTCCTCTGATAAAATTAGGGCTTCTCTTTATCGACTTCTGTTGATTGATTGAATAGATGATTTCGCGTGTAGCTTTGATCGATTATTTCCTTGTTGCTCTGCTTCGATTTTTGATCGAGTTCGACTCCTGACTTTGGTACGTGATTTTTGCCTTTTGCTTTACTGTTTATTCGTACTTGAACTCAATCGATAAATTGTCAGTGATGATTGGGTTTTTATATAGGCTACGATTCCTATATTTTCGTTCGTACGAATTCGTTTGAAATTGTCAACTGATTTTGCTTGGCCGCTTGATTTTCTTTGATTGCTTGAGATTGATTCTGACTTTGTCATTCATGTATATTTGATCTTGGTTGACATGGTTTTGTAACTTGGTCATCACGGTATTGAGTTTGAATCGTACACCACATCTCTGACCTGTTCATATGCGTATATCTCCTGGTAGCTTGATTCACACAGTTTTGCTTGTTTTCGTGATAACCACGGCTTTGAATTTGCTGCTCCGAGAATTTCTTCTTTTGACTTTGGTCTGAAAGATGACTTGTTCATTCACGGCTTTGACTTGAATTTTTGTATCACTATAACCTGTACTGTTGAAACTTGATTCTCTGGTCGACACTTATATTTTGTTTCTTCTTTCTTTGGTTGGGTCTGCACATTCACCTGATATTGTCTTATTGCATGTATATATGAAGTCTGATTCCTGTATACTTGATGTGTGCATGTCTACATTGCATATATATCTTGTTGAGTTCACCCTGGCTCTTGTGTTCATTGTGATATGCTATCACTAGTTTCATCATGTCTTGGTTCACTGCACTGTTGCCTTTGTATAAGTATCAAAGTGTTCCATTGAACTGGTCTTGCATATTTGTACATTGATGTCACCTCTGTCCTTTTAGCATGTATTCTGTTCTGTGCATTCTTGTAGTCTTCATGTATGCTTGTTCTCGAGTCATATTCATGTCACTAGTATCACGTTTCATTTGTGTTGGGCATTGTTGCATCCATTCTTCACTTTGATATTGTAGATGGCATGTTTTACTGTCATGCTACTTTCTGGTCATGGCTGGTTTCTTTGGATTGTGTGTGCATATATGCTTCATTGTATCCATCTTGTTGGTTTGTAGCCTCGAGTCTGGTTTGTGTTGCCTTCTTGTCTCGACTTTGGTATTTGCAGTTTCGAGTTGCTTTACTTTTGTATAGTCTGCACTTGTATTGTTTGATCACTCGTAGTTGTCGTAGTATTGCAGTCTTTAGCTTGAGACTGTATATAGCTTGCATGGTCTTTGTTTCACTCGAGAATTATTTGTATTTTGAATTTCACCTATGTTGAAACCAGCTAACAGCTCGGGTTTGACCTTGTGCAAATGTCGTGACTTGAGTTGAACCCGATTTTTGGGTTTGACCTGTGCTCACCTGTCCCTGTAAATTTATCAAGTGTATATATATCGGTGTGCACGGCCTTGTGGCATGTACAGTGATACACAGTGCATGTCACATTGTTCGTGTGTGATGAATTAAAATGATGACGAACAACCCAAATAACTGAGGCACCAATAAAAACAAATTTATATTTTTGCAAATTCAAATTTCTTTATTTTCAGATTACTGCTGTAGTTGCTTATTATACAGGTACACAGGAGACAGGACAAGAACTGGGGGCAGATAGATACAGATGTGCATACATGGTGAAAAATTGAGTGTTGAGTGTTGTAGTGAGAGAAAATATGAATGTGAAATGTATGAAACCGGTGTATGTATATAGAGAGAGCTGAAAACTTTGTATTGTTTAAGTGTTGAAATAAAATATTATTTTGAATAAAAATACTGATTGAATTATATAAATTCTGTGCAATAGTATTATTATTCAATATGAATATTTATTCCTATATGTGTATAGTACAATCTACAAACACATTGATATATGTTTGTTATCTTCAAACAAAAAATCACATCAAACACTGTATTTATAGGCAAATCCTGAGTTGTTGGGCTTTTTGAATGATCCGGGCCCATCAAGGCCTTCCACCGAGCCACATACCTCCACAATGCCGAGCCCCACATACCTCCACAATGCCGAACCACACCAACCTCGCCACAATGCCGAGCCGCACCAGCCTCACCACAATGCCGAGCCGCACCAGCCTCACCACAATGCCGAGCGAGGTTCGATGCCGAGCGATGTCCAATGCCGAGCGAGGTTCGATGCCGAGCGATGTCCAATGCCGAGCGAGGTATAATGCCGAGCGACTTCCAATGCCGAACGACTTCCTGTGCCGAGCGACTTTCTGTGCCGAACGACTTCCGAGCGACTTCCAATGCCGAACGACTTCCTGTGTCGAGAGACTTCCTGTGCCGACCGACTTCCTGTTCCAACGACTTCCTATGCCGAGCAACTTCCTGTGCCGAGCGACTTCCTGTGCCGAGCGACTTCCTGTGCCAAGCGACTTCCTGTGCCGAACGACTTCCTGTGCCGAGCGACTTCCTGTGCCGAGCGACTTCCTATACCGAGCGACTTCCTGTGCCGAACGACTTCCTCGAGACTCCAACATCGAGCCACTAGCCTATGCAGATCCACTTCATCCAATCCATTATCCATCTTCCAAGCGCACTACATCATCTATCTGTCCAGTCGACTTAAACCTGTCGTATTCCAATCTCGACAAACGAGTAGTCGATTTAGTTAAATCCGCCTGCCTACAGCCTTGCCAAAAGGCGGGTTAACACTTTGCCCCCCAAAACATGCCTTGCAATTGGAAGGTGTGTTTTGAATAGCCTCAAACCCGATATCCGAAGTCCATACGTCATCCATAGCCATACCATCCGATCCATTATCCAATCCATTCTGTCCAAGTGTCGCTGCCGCATGCTTATCCAAATCCACGACTGTTCCGAGTCGACATCTGATTCCTGTCAAGTAACCAAGTCCTTATCCATTTCCACATCCATCTGAACCCGACTACCGAGTTCCAATCCATCCACATCCAATAACCTATAACCATATCCGTGACCTCTCCGGGTCGATATCCAAATCCTAGACCACTCCGGGTCCTTGTCCGAATCCTTAGCTATTCATAGCTAATATCCAAATCCGTAACCTCTCCGGGTTCTTGCCAAGCGCAACTTGCACCTGACGACCTATGTCAAGTAATGCCATGGTGTTCCTGGTTCAGTGGTCCCTGAACGTTGAGTAATGCCATGGCTTAAGTCCTAAGCCGAATCCTAGTCACTCCAGACCCTTGTCGAGCATAGTCCATGCTCGACGACCTTTTAGCCAAAATCCAGAGGAAAATCAAATTAAAATCCAATCCGAAATCCAAATCCATCCAGAAAACCAGAGATCCATCTAAAAAATCCTAATCAAAATTCAAATCAAAAACCAAACATCCAAACCAAAGAAACCAACAAAACCGGGAGTTCAAACCAAACTCCAAAACCAAAGCGGAAAAAGAAAATGTCCAATCAAAAAGGAAAAAAAAAGATTTCACAAACTGGAGCATTTCGGCAAACCATCATCTCAGAGCATGCCTAAGGGTTATCTCCGACCCCATACATGAGTAAGTGATTTTGCCGTTTTCCCGAAGTTTGCTACTTATTCCAAACCATCACGATTAGTTGATGACCAACCGGCCACCATTCCTGAGCCTCGGGCCATCGTCGCTCGAGGTAGGCATTGGATGCTCCTGTTCCGCCGTCGCATTACGAGTTTCGACATATTGCCGCAACTGACCATTCCTTACATGCTCCTCGATTATATCCTTTAGATGTCGGCAGCTTTAGTATCATGCCCGTCCAGGTCATGAAAAAGAAAGTGCCTTCTTGATGCCCTTTCACGTTCTGTGGGTTCCCTCCTTGCTGGCCTTCGACAGGGAAGGTGATCCCGAGTATCCAAGAAAATCCGCTCCAACGTTGCGTTCAATCCTGTGTAAGTGGAGAATTTTGGTTCTCCCCGGCGCTTCCTTTTCCCTTTATCCTTGCCCTCACCCGAGCTTTCGCCGAGTAGTCCTCCATCCTTGGTCATGTTTACTTTCTTTGATCTCATGTCCAAACATGCATCCTCCTGTCGAAGAAATCTTTCAACTTCATGAAAGAATTCCCCAAGATCCAACGGTGGGTCCCGTACCAACGATACTTTGAAATTCGAATTATCTCTGACTCCTGATACCGCAGCCATCAGAACCATTGATGGATCTGGCCGATCCATCGAAGCAACTGCTGCATTAAATCGAGTTAAGAATGTCCTGAGAGATTCATCCGCCCCTTGTTTGACTGACATTAGCGTCATCACGTTCTTTGGCCTTTTTATGTTAACTCGAAACTGACTTAAGAACTTGTCCACCAGTTCTATCCATGTTCCAATGGATCCATCCTCCAGCTGTCTGAACCACATAGCAGCAATATTAGTCAAGTACAGTGGGAAACATCGAGCCATAACCTCCTCCGTTGCCCCCGGCACTTCCATATGCCTAATGTACCTCATCAGGTGGTCCGTGGGATCCGTCTTCCCGTTGTATACTTCCAGAGTGCATAGTTTGAAATCGGGCGGATTCCTAGCTGTCCTGATGTTCCGGGTAAACGGACTTTTGTTAACTCTCTATGAATCCCTGTTTGTCAGACCTCCATGAATAGTCCGCCTGATAATGTCTGCCAATCCAGTGTTTCCAACCAAGGGTTGCCCCCTATCCATGTTTCTAGACTGCCCCCCAAGTCCCCGAGGAAATTCTGGCACATATTCTTCATCACGTACTCTTGTATTCCTATCGACGTCCGGCCGCGTAGCGTCATCCGGTATCCCTCCATGAACTGGTCCAGCATCACCTGGTGATGTGCCCCCGAGTCTAGGTCCATCTAGATTGTTAGTTGTTTGTTGATTGGGAGTTGCCCCCTGCTGAATCACTCCATCTGTCCGCTGGTTGAGTTCCCTTGGACCAGTTCCAAGAACTTGAGCACCTGCAGTTCCTGGTTGTCCAAATTGCCTAAGAAGAGCCTGCATCATCTCCTCTTGCCGTTTCATCATCTGCTCCTGCATATAATTCATCATCACCTGCATCTCGTCCCGAGTTATGTAGATGGATGCATGTTCCTCTCCAGCTCCAGAAGAGGCCGCTTGACTTCCTTCCTGATTGCTTCTTTCCGCTGCTTGCTTCCTTGTTGGTGGTCTAGCCATTGCTTTCTAGGATCCAAGTTCCTAACTCCAAAATTCCCAAGTGCTTGCGTTCTCAGTGGAAGCACCAAAGTGTTAGCGCCAAAATTGGTCACTAACACCCAAATCCAGTTGAAAGCACCAAATACCAGTCACAGCTAACAAATAGAATGTGTGTAGAGAGTGATGAAGTGAAGAACAGTAAAAATTAAAATGAAAGCAGTAAAGAACAATAGATTTTATAGTGGTTCGGCTAACTCCGGCCTACGTCGACTCCAGAAGTTTCCTTTTTATTTATATTCGAATCAATTATAGTTACAAAATGGCAGAGTAGACTCAGCCTTAGGAAATAGAAAGTAAGAGAGCAGAAAGAAGAAGATCCCTTTTCTGAACCCTCACATGCTGTATTTATAGGAAAATCCTGAGTTGTTGGGCTTTCTGAATGATCCGGGCCCATCAAGGCCTTCCACCGAGCCACATACCTCCACAATGCCGAGCCACACATACCTCCACAATGCCGAACCACACCAACCTCGCCACAATGCCGAGCCGCACCAGCCTCACCACAATGCCGAGCGAGGTTCGAGGCCGAGCGATGTCAAATGCCGAGTGAGGTTCGATGCCGAGCGATGTCCAATGCCGAGCGAGGTTCGATGCCGAGCGATGTCCAATGCCGAGCGAGGTACAATGCCAAGCGACTTCCAATGCCGAACGACTTCCTATGCCGAGCGACTTCCTGTGCCGAGCGACTTCCTGTGCCGAACGACTTCCGAGCGACTTCCAATGCTGAATGACTTCCTGTGCCGAGCGACTTCCTGTGCCGACCGACTTCCTATGCCGAACGACTTCCTGTGCCGAGCGACTTCCTGTGCCAAAAGACTTCCTGTGCCGAGCGACTTCCTATGCCGAGCGACTTCCTATGCCGAATGACTTCCTATGCCGAGCGACTTCCTGTGCCGAACGACTTCCTGTGCCGAGCGACTTCCTGTACCGAGCGACTTCCTGTGCCGAACGACTTCCTCGAGACTCCAACATCGAGCCACTAGCCTATGCAGGTCCACTTCATCCAATCCAATATCCATCTTCCAAGCGCACTACATCATCTATCCGTCCAGTCGACTTAAACCTGTCGTATTCTAGTCTCGACAAACGAGTAGTCGATTTAGTTAAATCCGCCTGCCTACAGCCTGACCAAAAGGCGGGTTAACAGTTCTGCTCCCGGAACCAAATCTATCCGAAACTCAATGACTCATTTCGGTGGCAATCCTACTACAGGCTCGAAAACATCCACAAATTCTCTGACCATGAAAACTCGACTCAACTCATCTTCCAATTCCACAACACCCAACAAAGCATTCACCTCACCACTAGAACCTTCTACGGTATAAACAATTCGTTCGCTACAATCAGGGTGTCTAAGTAATATTTTCCTATCCTGGCAAAATATTCTAGCATCATACTCACTTAACCAATCCATACCAAGAATAATTCTGAACCCCACAAAATCGAACACATGCAAACTGCAAACAAAAGTATGAACTAACAAGTCAAACTCTAACTGGTCACATCTCAACCCTAGAGTTGTATACCCTCCTATTGGATTCGCGACCCGTAAGGAAGTAACTAAATATGTGGGTTCTAGGCAAAGCTTATCAATCAAACATCTACATATAAAAGAATGCAATGCACCAGTATCAAATAGAACGCTAACAGATATACCATGAATCTAAAGCCTACCTCCCAAAACTGCCTTTCCTTTCTCCTGAGCTGTTGGCTTCGAAGTAGAAGGCTCCAATGCATACACCTTGCCCTTTCCATTCTTAGCGGGCTCCTTGCACTAGTTCTTATAATGGACAATATAGTCACAATTGAAGCATCTGACATTCTTCTTCCCAGCCACTTCCTTTTCTTTTCCAACACGATATTCATTAGCAAAATTCCCCTTCTTATCGCACTTAAAACCGACAACCTCGGACCTCCCTTTCTTAGCTGCTCCACCCTTCTGAGCACCCTTCTTAGGAAAGAACTTCCTCTTATGATTCTGCCCAACCTAGACCTCCTTAGCCTTACTCTTATCTAGAGAATCAAGAATCTCCTTATACCTCAAGGCCATCTCCACTACAAAATCAGAAGGATATCTAATATGAGGTAATGTAGCCTTGCTAACTCAAGCTTGAACCCCCTAATAAATTTCTCATTCCTCTTCATCACTGTATCTACTGAAGCATACCAATATCTAGCCAACTCCTCGAACCTTCTGGCATAATCCAAAACAGACATCTCTCCCTGCTCTAATTCAGAAAACTTTCCAATCAGAGCTGACTGTGCCATCGCAGACATGAACCTCTCTTGGAACGTCCTCTTGAAATCTGCCCATATCAAAGTTTCCTCATCCACAGCAGTCGTCTCGCTGTTCCACCAAAGCAAAGCTGCTCCCTGAAGCTGTCTCGAAGCAAGCCTCCTCTTCTGCCCATCATTGAGCCCCAAATCTACAAAGATTCTCTCACAGTGCAGCAACCAATTTTCCACCTCTATAGCATCCTCTGTTCCCAGAAATGGCTTCCCTCCAAGCTTAGCGTAATCTCCGCTCAGCTAAGCAAAATGGCTAACTATCGGAAATTCCGGAACTCCTGCTCCTGCAGCATCTCCTCCAACTACTCCAACTGCAATTCCAGCTTGCATCATATTTACAAAAAACTGATACATATCTCCCATGTCCACTTGCGGGACTCCAACACCTACATTCTCTGCTTGTGCCTGACCTTGGGTTCTCCTCACATTAGGTCTGGTATTCCCTTTGGTGCCCTCCCCTCTTGGGTTAACTCTTCCTCTTCTACCATCCATATTTGTATTCAAATCTCATGAGATACGAAAAAATAACCTAACAACGATAGGAGACTAGAGATAAAGTGTATACTTATATATAGCAAATACAAGTACGTTAGTATAGCGTTATCTCATATCCCAATCTTACTCTAATTCTTTGAGATTTTGTTTTCAAAATCATTTTTAGTTTAAATTTTTTCATAAACCTATGCTCGGATACCAAGTTGTAACATCCCATATATAGAGGCCAAAAGCTAAGCGCTACAGATGCTGCAGTCATCCATAGTTTTAACTTCTGGTGACAAAATACGGTAATGCTAATGGTATCCATAATATTAGAATCACTTGAATATGAACAAAATCACATATTTTCAAAAACAACATTTTACTGATTACATTTCAAAACAAATTCATATCCAAGTTACATAATCTCATAATCGTTTTCTAGGTAAAGATCAATTATAATTTACAATAATACGCCAAGAGCAACCTATGACGATGCACCCTTGGTTGATCAGAGTCAATATAGTCACATCTGACTTAATATACACAGAGGAATCAAAGCAAAATAAACTGTAACTCCTAAATAGCTATCTGTCAGCCACCTACTCGTCTTTGAAAGCATTATTCGCCAAAATGACTAAAACTTGAAACCCAACCCTCAGCCTACTCAAATCAATTTTGAGCACCCGAGAGTTTAAGGGGAAATCAAAAACTACGAGTCAGACATAAAGCCTGTTGTGAATAATACTGTTACATCTCAGTTTACTGTATTAAGTGAGACCACGACGCTTAGCGGAACAGGGTTCCCCTCACTAATATCCTCTTTAAAACATATATTTTGCAAATCTTTTCCTACAACCAAACTGATTATAATAATAATAATAATAGCTATGTCCATTAAGCTATAATCAGATAACTAATGGACTATCTGTCCACAAGTAGTAAATGGACTATCTATCCGAAAACTGGGCCGACTGCCTTCAAACTGGACTAACTGTCCCTAAACTGGACTAACTGTCCAAATCAAAATGGACTATCTGTATGAATCATTTTCTTAGGGCTATCTACCCTTCATATTTTTCCTTGAAAAGCTTTTCAAAATGATTTATCCTTTTAAATCATAGTTATATAAGGAAAATATATTCTTGGCTTTACTCTAAGCTATTTTGCCATGTTATATATACTTTACTCAAAATAATGTTGATGAATTTTAAATGAGGATTTCCTTTCCCCTCAAAATAAGTTAAAACCCTTTTTAACTTAAAACACTTAGGCTATACTGCTTCGTTATTATATTCGAAACCTTTGTTTAAACCTTTAAACAACCCATTCGAAAGCCTTGAAAGTAACCCTTTCGAAACCAAGTAAAACCCTTTACTTAACCTAGGCCGAAAGGCCAAATCTTTCCTTTCGAAACCATTCAAATTCTTCCTTTCGAAAACATAAAAACCTTCTCTTTGAAAGTCTTTAAAATCCTAGACATCCTTCTTTTAAAACCTTTAAATATTGCCTTTCCAAAACATAAAAAAAAACCTCCCCTTCAAACCCTTTCGAAACCCTGGGGAACCACCTTTTTGAAACCATTCATTAAAAAACCTTTCGAAGGCGTCAAAACCTACCTTTCGAAAGCACTTGGGTTTAATTTAAAACATGTGGAAAGCTTTCAAAACCATTCAAAAAGTTACTCCTTCGAAACCTTTGAAAACCGTTTCGGTCGAAACCATTTGGATTATGCCTTCAAGTAGAGTAAAAGGATCAAAAACCCATTAAAGTCAAAAGCATTCCTTTCGAAATCATTCCTAAGTAAAGATGTAATGGTGTCGAAACCATCCCTTTGAAAGCTTTGGAGAAGTAGCCAAATTTTAATAAAACAAAATAACCCCTCCGAAACCATCTGGGTCGAAAGGAAGGTAGCGGCAGTCAAAAGGTTTCGACTTAGTCAAAGGTAATCATTTTAGAACAAAAGCGCTACCCAATCGAAACCATTTCCTTTAAAACCATTTGACCTAGTCGAAAGTCAACCTAGTCGAAAGCAAGCAGGCGCATTTTCTTTTAAAAGCAAAGAAATGCCTTAACCCCTTCGGAATCCCCTGTTTCGTCCCTATACCTTCCGCCTATATCCAATTCACCACGTACCAGTTAACTGATACCATGTGCATTGGTTTCGACAGAGACGGAAGCGAAGGTATGGAGGAGAAACCTAGTGCCGAAAGCATCGCAACAGTGAAGAACATGTTTATTTGTCCTTCTAAACTATTTCTTTGTACCCAACCTGCCTTATTTGTCAAATTGTGATTGGTTGCAAGTTTCTCTTTTCTAAAAGTACTGCCGACTTTCCAGCATTAACAAATTTAATTTATTTACAAAAAGCACCTTCTCCTTTTATAAATATATAAAACATTTATGTCCCATACCTTAAATAATTTTATATACCCATGAAAACACTTAAGAAAATTCTACAAAAATTCTACAAAATCTCTTTTAATATGTTTTCCAACATATAAAAATTTCAGATCTAAATCAATATTATTTAACCGTAAATAATTTATAATCCAAATAAAATTTTCTTCACTAGAAAATTTATATAAATACCAAATAAATTCTGAAAATTGAAACCCATCTCCAAAATAATAATTCTGGCCTATACAAAAATTCGCAAGGCATTTGGATGTCATTTAATAGGGTTTTCATATCAAAACATGTCATAAAATCTATATGAACAACCATAAATCATCAACTATAATCATTCCATCATTCAAAAACGTGGCAAATCAATGCAAAATACTTCGGATTCCATTTTAAAACCGAAAACAAAAGAAATATGAGAAGTAAACATTATTCACCTTAGCTTTAGAGATTAAAGAGATTGAGATGTGAGTGGATTTGATTTGAGTTAGCTTCTTCCTTAGCTTTTCTTAATCTTCTTCCCCTTTTTCTTGTTAATGGTGGCCGACTTAGGTTTAAAAATTTTGATAAATGAAAATGAATGTGTATGGGATACACGACCAAGGGTTTAGGGTATAAGAATGGCCTCTTTCTTATTTTACCCCTCCTCTATTTCATGTTAACTCTTATTTTAATTCATTGGTTAAATGGCACAGCTACCCATTAATAAAAATCAAATCTCAATCCCCTAATCAATACATTATTTTATTAAATTTAACTAATTAAATATCCTAAATAATGTTACCCAAAATATGGGGTGTTACAGTATGTGTGTATATATATAGAGTAATTGATTTGTGACTAAGTCATAGGAATGTGAGGTCAACATAGTTACATGACAAAAGTCTGCCCTTCACTTTGAGGCTCCCAGTAGTTATTTTTATTGATGTAAGATATCCTTATGAGAAATATTTGTAATGACGCGAGGTCGTTCCTAAATTCTGTAGGGGAAATCTGCCCAGCTAATCTACCAACCAGTTCCTACGAATATCGGACCAATGTGAGATATTATTATGAGTATGGGCCATAAGACAAAGGGCCTGCTTGGGGTTTTGAGGTATTAAGTGGTTGGACTTGCCTCTTCTCCCCATTTGAACTATTAAATGGCCAAGGGGATATGTTAAGTGGTATCTCTACAAGGGTTCGCTTTAGGAAATAGGTCATAAATGATGGGGTCTACCTTAGTTAAGGTCTTAGATGACTAGAGTCTGCCTATTTTCAACTTGGAAGTATTAAGTAGCCTATGAGATTCCATATGATGTCAACTAGATAGTACCATTGAAGATCACGCTTCTAGAAATAGGTCTTAAATTATGGGGTCTGCCTTAATTGAGGTCTAAATGAACTGAGTCTGCCTATTTTCAACTTGGAAGTATTAAGTGGTTTGGGTACCATCTCTCACATTATTAGCTATTTATGACATATGATTGGGATATGGGATTCTAGAAACCTACTTCTTGAATGGAAGATATTAAGTTGTTGGACCTACCTCCTTTCCTTATAAAAAAGTATTAAATGACTTTAATGGTTTTATGTCCGTAGACATATTCTTATTTTAAAATATACTGCTCAAGTACTAAAAAGGTAACACTCGAGGTTTTTATTTACCAGACACTTGTTGTTCTGACTCCCTCCTCATTAAAATACGGGTTATGGATGGAGTAATGGCGGTGATGATGCTTAGAGATGGAGAAGCTTAGCTTGTGACAGTATTTGTTAATACTACTTGCTTTTATGTGTACACATGTATTTAGACAATTGTTGTAACGGATATTATGTTACGATTTTTATGGAATTTTGTATATAGCATTTTTATGGTTTTGAAATAAATGGGTACACTTTGCTATTATATTTTGTTATGTCGGCTTTGAGTTCTAAAAGTTTAGTTATGGCTCTATACTGTTATTTTCTTAGTTCTACCAACAACTTACCTTTGAATGGATATAAGTTTCGACTGGCCTTTTTTGGGATGAAATTTAGGCATGTTCCAAGGTGAGTTTTTATATTTGGTATTAGAGCCTGGTTCACCCAATCAACGGAGAAAGTAAATTATACGTATGATTGGCGTATTTGTTACTTTTGAAAAGGTTTTTCAAAATATTTTTCTAAAACTCATACTATATATTTACAAACATAATTATTTTGAATTTATGCTTAACTCTATGAACTCTGACTATAGAAGTAGTTGCTACCATATTCCGAAAGCATGACGAAGCAACTATAAGTTAGAAAATAAATAGAGTTAAATTTATACTTCTTTGTAGGACCTAGACTTCCTTACCATTGTAGGCCCTATAAGTATTAAGGTAAGAGGGATATGAATCATAGATCAGAAGGTTGATAGGAAATAAATAACCTTAAGGAAACGTCCGTTAGGCTGAAAATTAATATGGGCAAATTAACATTTACGGAGGCAACAAATGAAGGTGTTATGTATTAATAAAATACAGAAGTAAGGGAAAGGAGCAAACTTCCATAAGAAGGAATTCATTTATCACCACAAGGAGGAAATTAGATTTTTAAAGGGTAGAGTACAAATGTTTAAAAGAAAGAACCAATTTTAATCCTACCTTTTGGGACATAATTTGATAAAAAAAGTTTCTTTGAAAACCCCTTGAAAATTTTGAAAGTACCTTTCAAAAGATTTTGAAATGAAAATCTTATAAGTTAGAAATTTTTGATAAAAAAGTGAATTTGAATGACTTTTAAATTATACCACCATTTGTTTTGTAAAAGTTTGAAAAGAGGTTGTAAATTTAATAGGGTGGTGAACCATTTTTGGTTGGTGATTTTAACTTAAAAAATTTGGTAACTTGAGAAGTCAAAAAAAAGTGTTTCCATTTATTAACTTCTCAATATAAAATTTGATTGGATTAGAAAAGCTTTCAAATTCCTTGTTCTTTGTACTCTTTTATTTTTCTATGTTATATTTCCTATGCAATAAATTTGAAAGCTCCTCCCTCTACAACTTCTCAAATGTTGTATAAGTTGGAAATTTTTGGAAGTATAAATATAGTTTTAGACAGCTTTGGAAATATACCACCATTAATTTTAAAAAAGTTTGAAAAGGCAATGCAATTTTTAAAAGCGGTGAATTTCTTTAAGAAAAAATGGTGGATGGTTTTGATTGTAAACTAATGACTTGAAAAGTTTTCATTTGTTAACCTTCTTAATTTGATTAAAAAGATTTTAGATTTTTGGTTCTTTGATCCTTCTATTTTCCCTTATTTATAAACCTAAAAGTTCTTTCTTTACAACTATTTTTTAGAGGTTTATATATAGAAATGACACCTATTTTGGGATAGGGAAATAGAAAATAGAACAAAGGAATGTCCTATAGTATAGGAATGAGAGAATTCCGATATAAAGTGATGAAGAGAATGATGGCTGGAATTTAGGTGATAATCGAATTGTGAATTCTGGTAAATGAGATATTAAAAGGAGTAATAGAGTAAGATAGAAGATATCTTTGTCTACTCCATCTATTTATCTATCGTATAAAGTTAAAAAAGGTATCTTTGACCATTGATTAGATTTAAATGATGATTGATAAATAAGTTAGATGTTTTTGTATAAGGAGAAGCATTTATGTAAAGATGAGAATTTTATATATTTTACCTAATTTGAATACAAAAGTTGTTTAAATAATAATAATATTGGATTTCATAAAGAAAAGTGTTTTCAAGAAATTTTAAGAGTTTTTGAGCAAAGTTGTGAGATATATTTCATCAAATAACGGTATGTTTTGAGTAATAAGGTAATAAATATTAATGTATACTTTAGAAGGAAATAACTATTATTTTGAAAATATGATTGTGAAACATTTACTATTTTGTAACCGATAATTCTTGTAGCTAAAAAACTCTTTGAAACAAAAATGGTCTAATATATTATTTTGGAAAGATAATTATGTTTTGAATCTTTTGTGTTAAAAATCCTATTTCATAAAGGAGTAAATCCTTATTTTAGTAGGCTAATGAAATGAAAGTTTTTCATAACTCCCTTTTTGAAAAACCAAGAAAATTTTGAATGCTATAAATTAGAAAGTCTAACTTTTAACAAAAAAAAGTTTTGATAAGAAATGTTTTAAAAAGGGAGATTATTTTATTCCTATTCGGGAACAAAGGAATTTTGAATCTTTGATAAAGGTTTTTATTAAAGTTTAAATTTTCAAAGATGGAGATATTGAATTTGATACTTCATGTTTTAAGTATTGCAAGAAATGAAGTAATAATGCTTATTTTTAAATAAGTTTATTTGTATGAAGATATTTCATTTTGTGTACGAAAGTTATGATTTTATAAAATTTTATGGAGTAGATATGGATCATGACCTATGTAGGATAGACTAAGGTTTTTTAGGATATGGGTAAAATAGAAAGAGAATATACAACCTGAAATTTGAAGTCAGTCCCAAATCTATATTCGAAGAAGTTGGTAAAGTGCAAAGATATTCCATATATGTAATTGGGTTGTGAATTAAGTTGCCCATAGGAGCAATTTCCGTGTAATTTCCATAAATTATCCAATTCCAAAATACATATAAAAGTGCATTGTTTGAAGTAACCAGGAATACACTAAAAAGGAAAGAGATGTGTAAGAGATGAATATTCTTTTCTATAGTTTACATTGTCTATTTCAATAATAAGAAAAGAAATAATTCCTTGTAATTTCAAACAATGCAAAAATCATAATCGTGGTTAATTTATGACAGTAATCTTTTTGGAAGGATAGTTTCGATGAATTAAAATATCGAAATGAGTATTCTAGTTGTAGAATTAGTAGTTAGATATAGATATCGTACAACTATGCTAAATGACTAGAATATATATAGATAGCATAGATTACGACTATATGCGTTTAGTTAGTAATTAATGGAATAGGATTTATAGATGTTAATTAAAATTTTAACGGGCAATAAATTTGTAATTAATGAGAGGAAAAGTAATATAATGGTGGCTGATTAAGGAAACTTGATATTGCATTTGAGGAAGAAAGAAATTTGAGTAATGAATGGATTTTGGAAACATGAAGAAGGTTAAAAGATTGAAGAAGAATTAATTGGAAATGTCCAATTCTGACAGTAATCATCAGCTGCTATGGATATTAATTGAAGCAATAAATGGACCACATTATTAAAGACCAAAAAAAGGGAAATTAAGAAAATGGGTAGCAATGGAATGGAATATTAAAGATATCCCATCTTAATTTAAAAAGGAGTGGTAGGACCTCAACACCATTTATACTAACTGATAATAAATGGCAACTTCCAGTAAAATTTTCATTTAGAGTTCTTGGATTATAGTTGCCAGTTGTCTTCCTTAGTTATTGGAAAGGTGGATGATGTAGTATAAGATATATTCTCGTTTTATTCCTATGTAGACTTTATGAATGAGATTTAAACCACTTGTTATATGATGGGAATCAAAGTAAATAAGGAAATTTTATGGGAACACTTAACTAGCGATACACCATAGGTAAAAATGGAAATTAACGAGGAAAGTAGGTTAGCGGCCTAAAGTGAGTAAATGTTTCAATCTCAAAACTTTAGATTTTGGAAAACATAAGGGATCTAGCTCACAAAATTCCACCATGCAAGGAAAAGAAAAAATGTATAGGAATGAGAATGGAACTTTCTATTGATCAAGGATTAAGAAGAAGGTGGTAGAAATTTTTCGTTAGAAGTAGTGGAACTGCAGCACTCCAATACATCTTTATGGAGTTGCGCTTTGCATCGTTAGTGTTAAGGACCCTTAGTTTACTAGAAAATTTGGAGGGGTTTATTGGTAGCTTTAGGAACTTCACTGAATTGTAGCATCGCTTACCGACTGAAGACTGACGGACAAACTGAAGGAATGGATGTGAACTTGAAGGATTTATTGAGAGCTTGCATCTTGGACTTTGGAGGACCTTAGGAGTAGTGCTTATCCTTAATAATATTCATGTAGGATTGTAGTCATCGATGGACAATTAATATGGCACCCTTGAAGCATTTTTGGGAGGCCATGCAAATCGCCAAATTGTGGGTGGGAAACCGCCGACAAATTCTACTCGGACCAGATTTGTATTGCGATACTTTAGAAAGTCAGAATTGATTAGGCAACGTGTGAAGGTTGTACGATTTAGGTAGTTGGAAAGTAGGCACTAGATTTATTGAGCCTTTCCCCAATATGGGGAAAAACAAGAAAACTTTTATGTTGGCTAGAGTCCATAACGTATTTACATTTGAGGAAATACCTGCATAGCAGAACAATTGTTGTAGAGCCTAATTAATTGGAGGATTTTAAGATGGAGCCAATAGCATCCCATGCCACTACAGGCATCGTAGAGCACAGAACTCGGAAGCTCCACAATAAAGAATTAGATTAGTTCGAGTACAACGGTGAGAAAATTTGATGGGAGGCATGCGGACTCTTCATCCTAAACCTTTATCTTGAAAATTTTCTCTCCAAAATTAGGATTTTGCTTGCATCGTGGTTGCTAGATTAGATGGTAGGAGATGGTTGCTACAGTTTTCATAACCACTTTAAACTAAGTAGAAATTTTTATGCATGTTTATGGTATTTTCATACATACTTTCATGATAGGATTACACACTCGTGCCAGGATTGACTAGGATTGAGCTCATTTTAGTATGCCTACAATACATAATCACATTGCACTATTGGTTGAGTAGATGGTTATGTAGATAACTTGGTTGTATAACATGGATATATTGCACGTTACGATATTTGCCCCTTGAAAAATTTCGAGACGAATCTTTTTTATGTGGGGAAGAATGTAACACCCTATAAAATGAACCACAAATAAATGAAGTAAATTGAATTAAATATGATAACGGTTGAATATGGAGATTTTATAAAAGTTGGAATTTGACCACGAAAGTTATTTCGTTGTGTTTGAGGTGAAATTATGATCTGTTTCCATATATAATATGTTTAAAACGGAGGTCAAACGAAGAAGTTATGAGCATTTGAAGTTTTCAGATTTAAATTAATTTAGTTCGAATTCAAATTCAAATCAATGTATAAATGTATGGTTTGAATTTCAAAAACTTGCATCGGATTAATTGGGGGTTAAGGAAACGTTTAATGAATAATTAACATTGGATTTAAATAGGGAGTACAATTAAATAAAAAGCAACGAGATAAAAACTTCCCTAAAAGGATGAACCAGTCGATCCCTTTGATTGGGACCGGTCAACCTTAGTGATTGACTGGTAAATGGAGGGCAGTCAACCGGTTGGCCGTGAAAACTAGCTAGGATGCAGCTAGGGTTTTGGTTATACGAGCAGTCCATATTTCTTCATTCTAAAAACTATTATCATCCTATGTTCTGGTACATTTTAACCGCTATAAATAAGACCCTAGACCCTCACTTTTTATTCACAAATATTTTGGGGAATTCAATGAAACTCTGCCATTGTTATCTCCCAAATTAGCTTCAGAAACTCCATAGAGAATTTAGATAAGAATCCAATCTATTTTCTATTTATTTCTTCGTCCTCCAACCAATTCTTATTCTATTCTCCTTCAACTATCACTACAAGAAAATGTTCTATTAATAGCAAGCGGGGATAGCATGGAAAAATGACTTGCTATGGTTGAACGGTTAGTGGGCATTTTGGTTAAAAGATAGATCCTTTTCACGCTATTATTAACAAAAGCAAAAAATTGGCGGTACAATTTACTCTTCCCTCCTTCGTACCACCAAGAACCCCTCTTTTTACTTAAAACTTCCAAATCCAAAATTACTAAGTTACGAACTTCACGAATCCCTCTTCACTTAAAAATCCACAAACTTCATGACCGTTCTTCTCTTGTCCAGCCTGTCAAAGCTCGATTACTCCACCTCGCTTAAGCTCAATTCCTCCACCTCCTTGAAGCTCGATTCCTCCACCTCACTTAAGCTCGATTCGTCAACTTCATTGAAGCGTTGAGTGGTATTGAACTCGACACTTTAGGTATATTTTTCAATTTTGCTTTTTTTATGGAGCGTTGAGTTCCTTTTAGGGCATTAGCCATTACTAGACAAAACTGAACCCGCGAAATACATACATATAATTAAATACGCACTTTGCATTTGTATTGTTATTATTGATGGAGATAAGATTGCTAATATTTATTCTAGCAATTTTTTCTTTTATGATAATTTTAAGAAGAATTTGCCATTAATACTTTGTCTTGATTTAGTGAAGTTACAGTACACACTTGCGAGTAAAGTGTTTTTATTTTGATAATATTCAGAAGAATTTGCCGTTAAGGCCAGGTCTGAAATAATGTTATAGTACACACTTGCGATTCCTTAACTGCACTGAAGCATTTGCTGAAGAATGTTTTTATTTTTTGCATTTGCTTCTTCGGTGTGGCTTCCATATTCTAGATGGTAGAAATGAAAATTTAAAATTTATTTTTTGGTGAGTTAGAAAGAGTGATGTAGGTATGTATTTAAAGTTTATGTTTGTAAGGTATATTTATCAAGATTATCATAAGTACTATTCAAACTGAATGCATTTCGCTATAAATCAACACTTAGATTGTTTTTTGGTATGTGCAAATCTAGATCATACTTGTTGTGATGATAGAGTGGTTGTATGAGGCATGATATTTGAAATATGGTATAATTTCGACTATTTTGTATCCATTTTATTCTGATTTTATAAGATATTTTTTGTTATTTCATTCTATGAAATAGGTATTTAAGAAAAGTGCTACTGAGCCAGTAAAATCAGTTAAAAAGTTTGGTTGGTAATACACTTTTGGGATGGATTTTTGTTCTTGGTAGGTTATTCAACTAAAATTTATTTTGGATGGAGCTTAAATTAACATAAAAATTATAGCAAGACGGCAAGAATCGGTATGATGAACCAGTAAAAAATGACATTTAATCTGATTCATCTCATTCTTTCCTTTGATTGCATGATTAAATTTTCACACTATATATTGTGTTTTCTTTTATCTAGATTCGGTCCATTGTTTAGCTAGGACAGTTTTAATAGAATTGAACATATGTATTAAGTATGCTACAATGCAAAGCAACATTTACAGTTACATAACGATATTTTAAATACATGCACTCTTTAGGTTGTAATACATAACGGTATTTTCATGCTAGATGGCTTTGCCAATAAATCAATAATACACACCTTCACAAACGAAAAACACTGCTATCTAGTTTGGTTTATAAATACTTGTAACTAAAAACTTTTGTTTGAGTTGTAATATTGAATAACAATTGTGCTGCGAGGTCACAACTTATTTTTTTAGTTTCTGTATGTTTCGATCTCTATTTTATTTTGAAATCGGTGAGCTTTGATTTGTAGATAAGTTTGACAATGTTAGCTGAGTTCTGATTTCACTTGCCATATTTTCACTTTGTATGAGTATAAGCAGAGATTCATCAAATCCTGGATATGCTTCTTTTCTTAGTTGTTGCTTTCAGTTGAATGTTCTGCTTTTGTTTGGGTTTTGTTTTTCAAACTAGTCAATATAAATGTTTTTCAGTTTATTAGTGACAATCTCCGACTTTGTTTTAATATGTATAAACAGTGGAACGTACTAACTAAGAAACAAAATACGCGTTTATATAGCCTGTATATATGTTTGTAAAATAAGTTTATCTCCTGTATATATGAAGATTTGTTGGAATTCCTAAAAATGTTTTGCAATGCGAAGGAGATTTGATTTATAACAAAATTAATGATGATGAAATTGATTTTACTAAACTTGGACGGCACTTAAATTTGTCATTGCATAAGATTTCTCTTTGTTTTAGATCAATGAAAAGGAAAGGTAAAGTTTTTTTTAATCTATTTTATTATTCAGCTGGCCTAATATCAGCGAAGTAGCACCCTTGATTTGTGCCCCGGTTTATGATAATCTAAATTTGTTAAAATTTGTAGTTGGTTTTCACTTATAATAAAATAGAAACTTCATACAAGTTGAATTAATTCGAAACTTATTTTACAAAGCCTAATCACAAACATATATACAGGCTATATAAAAGGACAATGTATATTTAACAGTTTATATGTTTCACAATATGCATTTATATTGTTAATTTTGTTTCAGTTGTTTCACTGTTTATATTGTTTAATATAGATACATATGTTTAATATAGATCGTACTAATAAATATGTACATTTTGTTTCAGTTGTTGTTAGTGAGTTTATATAATTTTTTTTGTCCTTTTTGTTTCAGTTGTTGTTAGTATGAACTCACTTGAGCAAATATTTTCTTAAAATTGTTGTGTTGCTCATGATACATTAAGTGCAAGTTTCATAAATTATTATGCATAATTAAGTTTGGAACTTACATGCCATCAAACTTGTAATCCATTGTAATTGCTTAGTGAACTATCTAGTACATTTGGAATAGTTATAGAAGTTTTGCTCATTTGATGTGCGCCTGCTTCAGGCAATCTGTATACATTCAGTGTTGCCTTCAAACCATGGTAATTGGTAGTTTCCGTTGAGTGATACCCAAGCGGCTTGTTGTGTGTTAAATAAATCAAGAGCTGTTTGCTGTAAATTTATTACTGTAAATTAATTACTTTAAATTTATGATCTGAATAAAACTTTTAACTACTCATTATAACTTAAAATTTTGAACAAAATTGAAAAAATAAAAACTATTTTCTATTTTTATGCAGTGATCTTGGTAATTTGAAGATCACATCGATTGAAAATTGGTTAAATAAAAGAAATCTATCTACACAAATGGTGATTAAGAAATCCTGAAAGATTAGAGAAGGGTGTGAAGACTCATGTACACATACACACCCAAACAAACACTTATATTGTATATAGTCTTACATGAGATACAATATCTTTATTGGTTTCATTTAATTGGTTTGAGATCAAGCCATTCAAAATATGATTTTCTAAGTCATACTTCCCATTAGTTTTACCATCATGTGCACTTGTAGAAACATTAGTATTTGGTCTAACTAAATCGACTTGAACAGACTATGAAGGACATCATTGATAGATAAGATTTAGTGTACAACGGATCAAAAGAAGAAAACTTACAACATGATTTTATCATATGCGTACAGCTTATACAAATAATATATTGGTTCTTTTTCATTTTAAAAAAAGCAAGCAGTAATGTGAGAATACATTTGCATCAACCTTAAAATTCATATCAGATTGCCAAATTGTAGTAGCTATCAACATGCAAAGTAATATGATAGCCATTTGATTTAGACTAAATATGCTGGAAGAATAATAATTGAATATGGTTGTTGACATGCAAGTTATTCACTTTCTAATATAACACACACGCATGTATTATAGAATTTCATATAATTGAAAAGAAGTTTTCAAATTAATTATTTAGTTTGACCTCTAGTTGATGTCCAAAATAATAAACCTTATCTATTAATTCAATTACTTAACTACGCATTTTTTAAAGTGGAAGGAACTAAGTAAGGAATTACATGTTGCTTTGTGGGGATGCATTCAGGTATACACTGTTTTTATATTGAACAAATTTTATAACAAATTATAGCATAATCTGTTCTGGTTTTTTTCCCAAAAGGTTGTGAGTTCATCATTAATAATGTATTTTATTTTATCCTGCTACTATCTTTTGGTTATTATGTTCAGTCGGTATTCTAAAAATATATTTATAAAATTAAGTGAAGAGTTTACTTTTAGTGGGATGGGAATTAAAAAGAGTTCAGAAATGAGAATGAAATTGAAAGTGGTATTATTTTTTGTGCACTTCAAAAGGTTTGAAAAGAGATTTAATTTTTGGTGAGTGATTTTTGGTTATTACTGATTGGAAGTTGACTTGTTATTGATATGTAAACTGTTAATAAATTGAAATACGGAAATTAAAATTTGATATCCAAAATAGATTGTAACCTTAGATGATATATGTTATAGATTGAAACTTGGAATAAATAAAACATAAAATACATTAATTTTATCCAAATAAATTAGTATGTACTAGTATTGCGGATCCTAATTTTGGAAACTAAACCATCCGTGTCATGTCTGCTGAATATTTTATTTTCAGTTTCTACCCTTATCCAATTTCATGCTCATCTCTCCATTTAAAAAAAATAGATTTGTTTACTGTGGGGATCAACATGCTTAAACCGTTGGCATATCAGTTCAATTCATATTGTTATTTTGGTGATTTGTTTACTGTGCCTTTAGAATTTGTATGAGATTTCTTTGTTGTCTTTGGTTGCTTGTATTTCAAATGTACACTTATTCAACGTCAACTTTGTTGATGTGTTGTGTTGCAGGTTAGATTTAAATTGGATGAGGGATGGCAAAAAGAGGGCGTATTTCAGCAAATGGGGTGCATTTTTAGAGCTTCAAAAGCTAGATTAGTTCGCAAAATAGCAGTTGCAAGGAACGAAGAAGAAAGAAATCAATTGAAACCCGACAACCTAAGTATGAATGAGTGGAAGAAATTTGTCAAGTCCAAAACAACTCCAGAATTTAAGGTAAAGTCAGTTTCAGGTTCTGTTGATGAAATTAAGCTATTAGACGTAAATATAGTTAATATAATTGTGTATGAATAATAAGGATTATTCATTGATATAGGTCCCTTCTCGTTATAGCAAAACTAAAACCTTTATCAAAACATAAAACAGATGCAGAATTTTTTTTTAACCATACTAGCGCACATTCAACATTTTCTCACTGTGCAATTTGAAATTGCACTGAAGTCAATATTTTCAAAAGGTCTCTTATGCGAGTTCACGCTACAGGTGTTTTTAGTGGGAATATCGAATTGAAGAAAATGATATTAGTTAAATGCTTAAAAGGGTAACTAAGACCGAAACTCAAATTTCAAATTGACATCCTCATCTAAGGACCTTTGAATAGAGTTGAATAGGGTATGTAGATGTTCAGCCCATATTTCATAAGTCTGAAAAAGCAGAAACTGATGATTGTTCAACCTCTATTTTCCTGGATAATTTTTTGAATTTTTGATTTTACAAGTCTGAAGTTTTAATTTTCAGTCATCATAATAGTTGATGCAGGCTGAACCCGAACTTAAATATGGGATTTCCCTTGGTGAAAATTCTCCTCTCCGTTTCCTTGTTCACCTTTCTCTTACTTACAGTTCTCTTACTTACAATATGCACGTATTATGGGACCTATATCTCCCATGAGGTTGATCCTTTTACCAATATCACGTTCATACAAACTTAATTAATTCAAAAATATATCAAGGCAATGCAAATAGTACTGTATATTGATAGTACTGTATGCTTGCTCAAATATCACATTTATATTTTTGTAACTGCATCACAAAAGCCATCTAAAATGTTTCAGATTATGTTCGTTTATTTTCCTTTTTGGTTTAAACTTAAACATACTTTAACTTGGTTTCATATGCCATGCATATATTGACTGTTTACATTCCCTGGACAATGGCAATCATATGTTGACTGTTTAATTTATGCATTTTAATTTATACTGACTCCGTAAGTGTATATATTATCAATAATTTATTTAATCAGTATATTGAATTATTATGCATTTCATTTATTATACAGCATGCAACATGCAGCATGCAAAAATATCGACTTCAGTGCAATTTCAAATTGCACAGTGAGAAAATGTTGAATGTGCGCTAGTATGGTAAAAAAAAAGTTCTGCATCTGTTTTATGTTTTGATAAAGGTTTTAGTTTTGCTATAACGAGAAGGGACCTGTATCAATGAATAATCCTTATTATTACAGATATTATTGTGTTCATATAATGTGTATTATGAGGGTTAGAATGTGCTTTTGGAACTTTTGAGAACTTAGTCATGCATTTGTAGTATTCTAAAACTGTGGACAATGTATTCTAAAACTCCATAATAAAGATAATAAGCATGACTAGATGGGAGAAGTTCAAAGTAATTTTTACAGAGTTCATAGTTTTACAAGCCCAAGATTACAAGTCCATTGCATAACATACACGAGCTGTGAAAATGAATGAGTTACGGCAGTCCGAATTAACTCATAAATAATGTATTATTTTTTTCCTCAGGAATCGAGTTAGAAATATAAAGCTATTAGAAACAATCAGATACCACACACATGTAGTCGTAAAGGAATGGCTCGAGTGGCTGATGATTTGGTAAGAATTGCTAATTTATTTACCATAATATTTATTAACTAGTTATTCAATGTGATGTGTTGTAATAAATATTCTTTAAACATAGAGAAAGATGAGTCCTCATCCATCTTCTGTCAATCGATCTCACGTTTGGATCAAATCCCACACTCGAAAAAATGGCGAACCGGTAAATGTGACTGCTGCAGAGGCTATCGTAAGTACTTTGAAATTTTATTAGGTAATAATTTGTTTGCTATTGTGATAGTTCGATTATGTATAATATGCATTACGACAACTTGTGTAGGAAAAAATTAAACAAATCAACAATGAATCAAATTCTAGCTCAACAACCAATTTCAGAGAAGATGCGCTTGCAAAAGTGTTGGGACAAGACAGACCAGGACGATTGAGAGGAATGGGAAGAGGTATGAACTACAGCAAGGCAATATGGTCACACATAAGGGATAAACAAACCACTGTCATGCAAAATCAAATTTCAGAATTAACCGCGATGGTTCAAATGCTTGTGAAAAATCAGGTATGCACTATTCATGGTTTGCTGGTCTTATTCATGGTTTGCTGCACTATGATATCATTACCTATGCACTATGATATCAATATCCATGTACTTTGTTATGCTTAATGGTTTGCTTAACTGGTTTTAGATATAACCATAATGATTAAATACTCATTTTTCTTCAAGTTTAGTCATCATGCTGAACTGAAAGACAATATATATGTCCATACTTTTAAAAACTTTATAGATCAATTCAATTTCTTAAACCATAATCTATATAATCTTTGAATTATAGATGTAAATATTATATCCTGGAAATTCTGTGATTAAGTTGACTTCGCAAACTTTTAATTTCATTCATGTTATGTCAACTCCCATTCAAGCAATTGTCTAAAGCTTGGCATTACGGAAATGAAAAGTTGCATGTAATGAACCTTATGGTTGTGACATACACATAGCACATAGCACATGGTAGATTTATTCAAGTACAAACATTCATATATATTTTCAAACTTAGGCATTTGAATCTGTACTCTGATTATGTTAATTAACTTAAATGCAAAATTCTATTCAAACCCCACTGCGTAAAAAGAACATTTGTTTCATGTTGATCTTTTCTACCTCCTTGATTCTTAACATTTATTATTTTATATGGAAAAGCTAAATATTATGAATTTGAATATTTTACTTCCTTAAAGGGCGATCAATCATGCAGGCTATATTTTTTTTTATGGTTTTTCTTAGTTAGTAATTTCACTGTATTTGAGTGGTCACAATGGAAGTCAAAAATAGATTAGTCGATTGGAAATTAAGCATTATTTAGATTTTAGATATGCTGTACTGCTTCTTTGACAACAGCTGATAAGTAAAATGTTTTTTGCGTATTATATTAATTTTTCTAGTTTAGTTTATGTAAATAATTGTGTATAACCTACTTTATTTTGCTTTCATGATATGTTCATATAGCAACAAACATAAATCTTAGGTAGAATATATTCAAATATGTCAAGTGATATCATAGATACCGTGCTTAAGTTGATATTTAGTGGCCTAACAGATCACATAATAGATTGTGCATTAATAATTACCAAATTCCTTTGTACCCTATTAATAATTTTTTTGACAGAGGAAAGAAAGCCGGGATGAAGCAAATGTACCTCAAGTGGTAAAAGTTATTTATATTACTAGCGATATCATTACATTTGACATTTAATTTATTATTAATATAATTTTCATTTGATTAATTGTAGAACAATTATGATAAAAAATATGGCACATGTGATTTATTGGATTGGAGTGAGACAGACGAAATTGTTGCGGAAGGAAGAGTTGTGTCAAGTGACCCAAAGGAGCTTGTCCAACAAATCCCTTTAGGGTCTGATGCCAAGAAAATTATAATAGACACTGTGAGAAAACCTGATGCTTTTTTGTGGAGACCTTCACTTTATTTGACACGTATTGGAGAAGTTGAAGGTGATATAGTAGCGTGGCCAGCTACTAGAGTTGTTTTGCACAACTTAGATAACTTTGACAAAGAAGATAATACAGTAATCTTTCATCTTTATATTAATTAAGTTTTTAGCTTGAATGTATAAAAATAATAACCAATATGTTTTTTAATAGAGTAAAAGTAGCAGCACACATCATAAATGCAAATTAATCGATTGGAGTGGGAGCGAAAAATTAGTTGCAGAAGGACAACTACTTTCGAGTGATCCAAAACAACTTGTAAACGATCTCCCTCTTGGACCAGCTGCCGTTGCAGTTTGGATAGATAATGCAAAAGTGGAAGATGCTTTTCTATGGAGGCCTACTAAAGGTTTGACACGAGTTGGGGAAGCAGTTGGTATCAAAGTTGCATGGCCTGAGTCAAAAGTAGTTATCGAAACCGTTAACGGTGCATCATCGGATGATCATAGGAGTAATGTCGGAGTTGTCGAGAAGGTAAACTTATTTATAATCGCTTCACTTTTTTTCATCTTACGAATTGTTGAAGCACATAATAAAATAGCCTTTTTATTTATTGATAGAGTACAAATTTTATGGCAAATGGTAAATGCAAGTTGATCGATTGGTCGGGAAAGAGAGAAATAGTTGCATTAGGACGCGTGTCTTCAACCGATCCAACTTCAACGGTTCATTGTGTTCCTTTGGGAAAAAATGCAATTAAAGTTTGGGTAGAACTTGTAAAAATGCCAAAAGCACGTCTATGGAGACCAACATCCGAATTAGAAGTCATTGAAGACACTCTTGGCACTACGATAGCTTGGCCTGCTGCGAACGTTATAATGGAATCAAATTCTAGTAAGTATAATTTCTTTAATTTATTTTTATTTTATTTTTCAGTTCGTGTCACACACAAGTAGCATGTTGTTCACTACCATATAGTTCTTGTCAACTTTTATTGGTTAAAAATAACTTCATCAAATTTCTTTACAGAAAACTGCTAGTTACTGTAATTGTGGATTAGTTGTAGTGTTAGGTTGTAGGCGATTGTAGGGGATTGTTGGTGGATGTACAGGATGAACAGAGGATGGGTTTTGTGAGTTGTATTTGGTGATGGAGTGTTGTTGCAGTGTGATGGTACTAGAGTAGAAGGCGATTTGTGTGAATGGCAGAGGGGAGAGTGAACTTGCAGGGGTGATTTCAGTTGTCAAGTTGACGTTGGCATATGAATTGATCTGAGGAGATGGTTGATGATTGTAGTGAGGTAGTTTCCTGCTTCTACTTGTTAGATTCGGTTATGTGCAATGCTATTGAGGGTGGGTAGTTGGGATGGAGATGGTTGTTGTTTGCTGGGTTGTTGGAGTTGGATATAGACGAGATTGATGGTTGGACAGTAAAGTTAGGTATTTGCAGTGGATACAATGCAAGTTGATGCGACGATGGTTTGGGTGAAGGAAGCTTGTGAATGGTTGTTTACTGTAGACTTGTAGGAGGGTGATGAGGTCGTAGTGATGAGCAGTGGGTGAGTGGGGTGTTGCTAATGGTCATGTAGGTGGATGGTTTTACTTAATTGAACCTGAAGTTAATAGTTAACTGAACCTGAAGTCAATATGCAAACTAAATTGTACTTTCCATGTGATTACTTGAAGTAATAGTAATATTCCACAATAATATTTGAAATTGTGTCGAGTCCTAAGTTTTAAGTTGCCCAACTTCTCTGCCAAATGTGCATTTATATGCTTAGAAATTTTGATGCAAGGAACTAAATGGAATACTAAGGAATAAGCATTAACCTGTTCACATAGATGTCAAAATTTTCATTTAACAAATGATTTGAAGATTTAGCTAAACAGATAAACTTATAATGATTGTTTTATCTATAACATTTTCCTAAAATCCATACCATGTTCATAAAGCTAAGAGGATGAACCAAAAGAAGTTTCTCTGTTTTGCAATTTACGAAGAGGTAGGTTTTTCCAGGTTCAGTGTTCCATAATTGTGAATGCATATTAACTTCAACATTGGTTTGGAAGAATTCATAATGTTAGTATTTCTAACATTTTCTAAATAACACAGGGGTAGTTTGGCTTACATTATGCTCATAAAATGATAGGTATAAATTTTGTACGAGTGTCCGTTATCCAACTCGGTTTGAGGTCCAAAAATATCCATTGATGTTCTTCCCTTTATCATTTAAAACACGAACAAGACAAATAAATTTGTGTGACATCCGTATGAATTGTTCGATGAATATTGTATGTGCCCATAGGGTTGTTTGATTTTGAACTGGTAGAAATTTCCATTACATCGTTGATCAAAGTCGAAACCACACTGCTAGTTTTAGCCATCGTATCGACAACAAGCCTTTGTTCTTTGCTCAGTTCATCTTGCTGCAACATAGACAACATGCCTAGAACAAAATGAATAGGCCTTCTCATGCCTTGACTCATCACTCTTTGAAATGAATTTCTTGCTTTGCTTGCCATTAAAGCATTCTGTTTCTCTACTAACAAAGCTCTATTTTGCTCAGCCAATTTGTCAGCTACTACCTGATCAGCCACTACTACCTGATCCAGAACTGCAGCGTGCGAAAGAGCCACTACTACCTGATCAGCCACCACTGCGAAAGAACTGTAGCGTGCATTCATTCTCTTTCAAATCGGTCTAAAGCTTGGATTAATGTATTTTGTATTGATGTATATCTTTGCTTTTAGTATGTATCGTTTTGGTTAGCTACAGTTGTTATTGTTTTTTTAGATCACAAATATTTAATGTTTGAAACTGTCTACGAAATATTATGGATATATATATATATACTGTGGTTTGGCTTATGTCTCCATTTGATTACAGATATCACAATGTGATAATTGTGTTTTTTTGAAATTTTATAATATATTCGTAGAATTATAAATTATAAGCTGGAATGTATAGCAGCAATGATAAAAACTTATAGCGTTTTAATTGTGCTATGGAAAGATGGTTTTCCCAGTTCTAACATACTACAGCATTATGATAGTGCTATAAAGTTTTTATAGCAAATAAACAATGCTATAAAAGACAGTTAAACGCTATAAAAAGTAGTTGTATTTATGCATACAATCTACGATTGCAGCCCAAAACGCTATTGAATTTTGTTTTGTATAGCGTTTTTGGATGCTATTGTATATTTCGTGTGTATGGCAACTATAGCATTCATAAAAACGCTATGCTTTTACTACATAGCGATTTTTCAAGACTATTACAAATCATGTTTATAGCACGTTTAAACCGCTATGAAAAGTCCTTGACCATAGCGTCTCTACAACGTTTTTTATGTTGCTATTATAGGTCACTGACCTATTACAACATGTTAATATACAGCGTACCAAAACACGCTATAGTAGCCTGTAATAGCGTTTTTTCAACGCTATTAAAGGGTGTTTTTGTTGTAGTGTATTCTGAATCTAATAAATATATATATTTCTTCCCTATTATTTGTATATATATCAAAAGAGAGGGATTCTGGAAGTGATTGTGAGGCATGCAAATCCAAGGAAGGCGTAGCTAAAGCTATTCTGTGAGTGGAAACCTTAGTATTTCTTTTTAGCAATTGTTTAGTGTGTTTCTTTTTGGATTTGAATATGCCTTAGGGATTTTGCGATTCTGAAAATATGATAAATAAAATTCCCTAAAATTCCTTCTTTTCCATATGTTAATTTGATTTTGAGATTCCCAATTATTTACATTAATTTGATGGAATTTGTTTCGTTTATGAAATTTTTGATAATTTCATAGTCTGTTCTACTTCTCCTTCTTCATTGGGTCAAATTGTGATCCTTCAATAAAATAAGGGGTTTAGATTATGAATTCTATTTGTAGTTTACAACAGTTATTCTTATTTATTTCTTTGTAAAAGAGGAGTTGAATAGAATATGAGGTTTACATTGCAATTATTATTGTTTAAGATATTCCATTGAATTGGTGTAATAAATTGAGTTTCTATTTTATTTACAAATCTGTCATTGCAGTTTTGGTGATGAACATTTATTCTCTGTTTTGGACATTAGAATCCCATGAAATCTTGGGAATTTGAAGAAAAAGTACTTGTAATAATAATTGGTTGGAGCATTGACATTTAACGCTAGCTTAGAGCGTGAATATTTATTTATCTCTATTTACGTAATTAATGTATAATTATTGTGTATATGGCATAGTTAATTAGGCATTTATTTATATTTATTTACCCCATTAGGAAGGTAATTGATTGTTCAGTGAAAATAAAAGGAAACTCTTATATAGCCTAATTATTATTTTAAGGCGTAATAAGAAAGTTCCTCATAAGACCATTTTTATGAAAAAGTGAGATGAATGTGTGTGTGTGTGTCTATATATATAAATATATATGGAGAGTAATTGATTTGTCTAAGTCTTAGGGAGGCGAGGTTAATAGAGTTACATGACAGAAGCCTGTCCTTCACTTTGAGGCTACCCGCGGTTACTTTTATTGATGTATCCTTATGATAAATATTTGTAATTATGCGAGGTTGGTCCCAAAATTTGTAGGTGAAATCTGCCCAGCTAATCTGGTTACCAGTTCAACGAATAGCAGACCAATGTGAAACGTCATTATGAGTGTGGGCCATAAGACTAAGGGCTTGCTTCGGGGTTTTGAGTTATTAAGTGGTTGGTTGGACCCGCCTCTTCTCCTCTGATGAAGTATTAAATGGCTAAGGGGTTACGTTAGGTGATATCTCTACAGGGGTCCACTTTTGGAAATAGGCCTTAAATGATGAGGTCTGCCTTAATTAAGGTCCCAAATAACCGGAGTCTAAATATTTTCTACTTGGAAGTATTAAGTGGCCTCTGGGATTCCATATAATGTCAACTAGATAATACCATTGAGGAGCACGCTTCTGGAAATAGGTCTTAACTGATGGGGTCTGCCTTAATTAAGGTGTTAAATGACCAGAGTCTGCCTATTTTTCACTTTGAAGTATTAAGTGGCTTGGGTACTGTCTCTCACATTATTAGCTATTTATGACGTATGATTGGGATAAGGGATTCTAGAAACCTGCTTCTAGAATGGAAGGTATTAAGTGGTTGGACCCGCCTCCTTTTATTATAAAGAAGAATTATATGACTTTAATGGTTTTATGTTCGTAGACATATTCTTATTTTAAAATATACTGCCCAAGTACTAAAAAGGTAAGACTCGAGGTTTTTATTCACCAAACACTTATTGTTTTGACTCCCTCCTCATTACGACATAGGTTAAGGACGAAGTTATGGTGGTGACGATGCTTAGAGATGGAGAAGCTTAGCTTTTGGCAGTATTTGTTATTATTACTTGCATTTATGTGTACCCATGTATTTAGACAATTGTTGTAACAGATATTATGTTACAGTTTCTATGGTTTTGAAATAAATAGGTACACTTTGCTATTGTATTTTTTTCCATCTGCTATGAGTTCTGAAAGTTTAGTTATGGCTCTATACTGTTATTCTCTCAGTCCTACCTACAACTTACCTTAGAATGGATTTAAGTTTCGATGGGTTATTTCTGGGTTAAAATTTAGGCTTGTTCCGGGGTGGGTTGTTACATTAATTTTCACATTTAATTTATTAGAACTATTTTTTAAAAAAAGGATTACTATTATAACTTTCCATATATTATCCAAAGTAGGACTTGTGCTCTGTTTGAAAATACAAGAAATTATTTATTTTATTGAAATAGATAGTGCAGATTATGGAGGAGAACATCCGTACTTTGCACATCTCATTCCTTTTTGGTCTATTCCTTGTTGTTTCAAGCGATGCATTTTTATACATAGTTGTAGAATTAGATAACTTATCGAAATTACACGGAAATAAATACAACTAAATTTCACCCCACTCCTAATAAATTAAAACAAAGAAATTCACATTCTAAGTCAAATTAGGGCAATCTAAACTAATACTAACATTTTACAATCCAACTATAAATCTAGAATAAACGTTACAACTTTATCAACATTCGACTTTAACAAATTTAGGGACTGATTTCCAAATTTTCAAATTAGGGTGTAAATAACATTCCTATCTAAATTACCTATTTTACAGAAGGGGTTTTTAGGCTCAAGGAAAAAGCTGAAAAAAAATTTAGTCTCAATGACAACAAGTTTGTTTTTTAGGTTGAAGGACACTTTCTAGTGCAAATCACAGAATGATAGTTGTAACTATCATTTTATGTTTACACTAAAATGTATCCTTCAGACTAAAAAGAAAATTTGTTGTCTCTGAGACTAATTTTTTTTACAACTTCTTCCCTGTGCCCATTTTCCTGTTTACAGAATATGCAGGTAACATTCCTATACATTCATTTTAAGCCTACAATATATTAGATCTTGTATAGGCATAATAATTATATAAAATTCAACGATATAAATTTCAATATTATAAATAAATTACATAATTTTCCACCCACCTTTCTATCTTTCCAAATCTCCCAAATTAAAATCCATCCCTTTACTTAACTCCTTTTCCATTCTAATCTAAAAAAAATATGTAACAAGATATATACTACTCATTAGAATTACAGATCTGAGAGGAGATTTGAGGTTGAGGGGAATATAGATTTATGATTATAGAAATTTACATTTTTTCGCAGGATGGATTCGTTCCTTCTCTTCTTCTCTATTATTTTCGCCCTTCTCTAGTTATATATATATATATATATATAATATTTTATAATTAACATAAATAGGGGACAAGGGAAAATGGCAAAGCTTTGCTGTTTTGATCAGAAAATACGAGAAGAGAAGTGAGGGGCTAGGCATTTATTTACAAGCATTCGAATCAATATCTATTAGATTAAAATAACTAAATCCAAGTCATTTGGCCAAGGTTCAACCCTATCTACCACAATCTCTACCGGTCGATCGTCCTCTATAAGTGCTTGCCTACTATCGATCGAACGGCCCAAGTAAGGGGTTCGACTGATAGGGTCCTACATTTATTATTATTTATTGCACTTTTTCGTTTTTAATTTTTTTCATTTTGAAAACTTCAAACATTAATAACTTCTCTGTTTGAGTCCCGATCGTAAAAATCCGAATAAGAAAGTTGCTCAGAAAATCGCCACTAACGCAATGATGCAAGTTTTATAGCCGATTTCTAACATTTGCTCAAATTTCATTTTTTAGCCTTATTGATTATTTATTAGTTATCGTTAATTTTCTGGGAGTTATATTAAGGAATCGTCCCTAAGATCAATGAAAATAAGATGCATTGAGTAAACGTTAATAACCGATTGAATAAGCTTAACACAGTTATGTTTCCGACCCACCGCTAGACCTCTCAAACTACCCCTTGCATGGAGACAAACCTTGTTACTAAAACATAATCCTCTAAACTTCTATAGAACCATTAATCGGGACGCACTATTTTAGTTTCTTAAAATAAAATTATGTTAATATTGTTATCCTTTAAAAAAGACCTAATTTTATTATGTTTATCTAAGTCATTTAAACCCCTAAGTTTCCATTTAATGAATCTCATGATCTAAGTGATTGGATCCTCTCGGGTCTCTTATTTCCGATATATTCAATATCAGTTGGACCTATATAAAAAATAAAGCTCATCCTCTTAGTTAAATCAAGCATGGCTTTAGTAGATAGGTTATTTGATACTATATAGCAATAAGTGCAACCTAAAAAGTCAACCAAACTAGAGCTAGAGCCAAAAGTACTAGTAGGCGAATGTGAAGGTGGACTATGAAGCGGTGAACTCCTCACAAAGATATAGCTGTGAAGCGACTTACCCCTAAAAGTGCATTTTGAACATGCCGCAATCTCCTTATCCAAAACCTAAATTCGTTCCCCCGATGTCAAGTCCAAACCCATATTAACTATCTCCCACTGATCCACATCCCGAATTGCAATATCAATAGCAAGCCTAAACCTAAAGAGTATAAGACCGCCACTTCTTAATAAAACTCCAATCTATGGTGACCAGTAGAAGCAACAATCTTTTAGAAAAGAATTTATACCATCAAGCCCCAAAACTATTTTGCCTACAACAAACTTTGATTCTGTTTCGCGTATCAGCTCACCACCCCTATGTACACTTTGTCTTCTCCAAGACTTCTGGAACAAGGTTTGTTTCCTCAACTCCAACATTACCTGTTCCCCTTCCACAACATTTGCAACAAAAATTTCCAAAGTTTTACAACCTGCACTAACTGCCAATACCGCTTCCTCATCTGCAGCTGTAGCCATAACAACAACAACATCCTTGCTTGCACAAAAACTAAAAGTCACATCATTTAAATCACCAATATTTCACATTACCTACGTTTACTTCATCATTATTTGAAACTGAAACCATTGTTAATGTTACGTCATCAGCATCATCACCCACTGTTACAAGTCAACCTGATCACCATCCACAATTACATCAATACCCAGTGTTACATCGTCGCCATCCACAAGACCCCCCAATACCATAGCCACCTCATTTTCTACTCCAACTTGTTCATCAACCATAGTTTCAACAAGAACAAATGATTTCTTCTCCCCAACTACATCTGTAGATCCATCCCCCTCCTTCCCCCCCCCCCCCCCCCCTCCCCCTCGAACTTTTACTCACCTCACCCACTATATTGATCCCTTTCTGCCAAATATCACACTCAGGCATCTCTTTCAACAGCGAGAAGCTGTTCGAAGGTTCAAAACATTTCAAGAAATTTGGCTTACTATGACCAGCATTAGTGCCTACCTCGGAGCTAATGGCAATGGTTTTCAAAAAAGGTTGATCTAAGCCGACGACCACTCGGTTAAGTCAAAGTGGGTCAGCCAATAGAGATGGTGGTGTACACTCAACTGTAGACCTGTCAAGTAATTCATTAGGCAATTTATCTAAAGTCCATTTTCTTCTAAAAACTTATATCCTTGGACCCATTGAGTGTCTGTTGTCACCGTTATGAAGCTTTAATGGTGTTTCAGTCTTTGGTTGCATACCTTCCATCTCGTCCTTGAGAACGGTGGAAAAGTGGGGAAACATTTCCTTGAGAGCATCTAATTCCAGCACCCTTATTTCACCATAAGTCATCTAACAATAACCAATTAATTTCATACTTTTCAGCACAATATGGAAACCGCAGTCGCCCTTTGATATTAGAGGAAGACATGTCAAGCTTAATGGTTGGTTTGTTGACTGTAGCCAGGCTACACGTTTATGGCCAAAGCTTCCACATATAAAATAGTGTGCTGGTTCCCAACAGACTCTAGAAAGGAAAGATTTACCCCCACAGCGATAACAAATTCTTTTATCGGCTTAGCATTGAATCCAAGAAGCATGATGAGAATTTATAAGCGATCTGTAAAGTTTGGATGGGGAGAGAAATCGCTGAACACTTGGGGGCATGAGTTTGTAATGGGGAAAGAGCGACTATTGTGGGTAGTTTTGGCAAGAGAAAGACGATGGTTTGGTATTTGTGAAGGAAGAGAACGCCAAAACTAGCTTTTGGCAGCCATTGCTTTTGAGAAGAAAGAAAATGTCTAAACACTCATTATGTTCGGTGACTTGGTATAAGGTCTTAGTGAAAACCATATGTCTAAACATGATATCATATTCATTAACTTTGGTGTAAAGCATTTGTGGCAACCACATATCTAAACATGACATTATATCCAATAACATTGGTATAAGACCTTTGTGGAATCCATATGTTTAAAAACTGACATTATATTCAGTAATTGTGGCATAAGGCTTTTATGGCAACCATTTGCCTAAAAATGGCATTATATTTAGTAACGGTAGTGTAAGGGCTTAGTGGCTACCTAATTGTCTACTCATGATAAAGATAAGAAATTTAGACGAAGGCCTGGGAGGCAACTCTAAATGTCCAACCCCCAACATTTAAAAAATAGTAAGAATAAGGCATGTATGGCAAAGTAAATTGACTATAGAAACTAGTTGGAGTATGTTGTAGGAGAAAAACCTGTGGTTATGTTAGAATTGATGACTTGAGTTTGATTATGATATGATGTTTATTACATAGTATGATGTAATTGAAATGGCTTGAAATAGTGAGGGGAAAATTCATTCCGTGCTTCAGCAGTGTGACCTCACTATACGATTTGTTGTTAGGGTAAAGTATTACTCATATCATACTTTATATCTAACCCGTATTGTTATAATTTCCCATAAACTCACGAGTAGTCATTTGAGTAGGCTGAGTTTATGGTTTAAATAGGTCTCTTTTGAAAACGAATAAAGGAGATGAAGAGAAAGTAGGAGGCTTATTTGCTAATAAAATTTATTTTGAAATTCTACTGTTTTGCAAAACCAAGGTATATAATTGTTAATGTTCATGTCACATCTTCATATGTCAAACATGACACAACTGTGCTTTATTATATTTACCTCTACGTGGACATGATAGAGTCAATGACAATGTAATGATATTTATGTAAAGACAAATTTTATATAATGGAGGATATTTAGCTACTTTGTTTACTTACTATTGCCAAAAAATAATAATCTCATTTTGTTGCTTAAAAATGATTCTGATGATGACTACAACATCATCCAGTTCATCTTCAGGTCTAGAAATAGGGGATGCCATAAGCTCCTAACAATATAATTAGTTATAGCTTAGGCATTTAACAAATAGTTAACCTGTGACTTCCTAATTGTGTAAGCACATAACGATACAATTACTTTAAAAATTTGCGTTGTAAAACAAAACAATTCATACTAACAAGTAGTAATGTGGAAAATTTAAATAACTAAAAGAATAATATGTTTATAACATTATAAAATAGTATAATAGCATTTGTACCTTGTTATAGAAATGTCCAATTTGATGATATTATTCGATATTTTCCAAATATTTTGAATATCACATTTCGGTACTTGACTTGTATCTAGCCAATAGCAATATTAACCACTTAAATCTGACTATTCATCTCTTGCCAACAAGTCTAAATACTAATTATGAACTTAAAACAGGGTTCATTAAGTAATTTGCTTCATCGCTTAAATTTAATGAAATCAATACAGGATTCACTGAGTAATTTGCTTCATCTTTTAAATTTAGTGAACTCAAAATAAGATATTGTACTAGACCTAATCTTGTCCGACACTATTGTTGTACATTGGAAGTGAATGAACATGTAAAAATGCATAGATGACTTATACTTTCTTCTTTTCCCTTGCAAATATAAAGAGTATCCATATGTATCTTACTCTCAAGTGAGGAAGCATCTTCAATAATGGGTATGTAGATTGCATTTTTGTAATTCAAACTTTAAAATTCCTTTCAACATTCAATTACAGAGCATAGTATTTCGAAATCGAACAAGCTTTCTTACATGTATGTAACTAATTAGGCGCTTGTTCAACTTCCATGTAGATGCTAAAAAATTCAACTTCCTAACCATCTATGAACCTATTAAATAGACTCTAAGTGAAAATTGAGGCTGGCATTTGTGCATGAAATATTGAGCATATTTTTCTATGTCACCGTTGGAGAAAAACCCCACTTATGGATGTAACATTACAAATTGTAAGACTATTACCAAGACTTGTTCACTTGTGCTCTCTCTTACTTTCAGACTAAGCGAATGAGCTACTCACCCAAGTAACTGCGGAACCAGCCTCAGACCTGTTTTTCTTAAAACATAAGTTTATAAAGGCAAAGACTTTGCTGTTATAAACTTCTAACCCTATACCCAGCCGCCAAATTTTTTTCACGATCTTCATCTTCCTCCTAATTTTTTTTCAACCGAGAGTAAAAATCAATCCCTTCATTTCACTATTTTCGTACTCCAAAAGTCTAGATTCAAACACCTATACACAAATTAAGGCTTGTTTTTGAGATCTGCATCTATTAAAATGTCTAGATTGCTAAAAAATTTCACGAAAATGTTTAGAGAAATTATCAATGGCAGCATCGGTGGTGATGGTAGTGGTCGGCGTAGGGAAGATACTATTACTATGCCATATGTACATGAGCATGGAATAGAAGACCTGCTTGAGGATGGCAAAACTATCGAGCAGTGGGGCAAAGGTGAAGGTGGTCGACGAGGTCACGAAGGCCATATGGGTGTTCAAGCGGGTAGGATGCACGTTGGAGTAGGGTGGGTGTCTTCTAGAGTTGTTGAGCTCAGTAGTTTTGAGGATCCGAACTTGAACACGGAGAAGGTTCTTACTGACCTTCGGGTGCTTCCAGAAGGGGAAGTGCACGACAGCACAAACAAGCTTGGTTGTAAGTATTTTTTCACGGTATAGTTAAAGTAAATTATCATTTCTAAATACATATTTATAAATTTGTTTAAATTAATCAGTAATGGAATATTCGTTCCCAAGGTTTGTTAGCTATCACCTCAAAATATTTTTACAAATTTGGCAAATATTCCCAGAGTCGTAGAATTTCTACAAGAGTTTGGATTCCATCATTTCTTAGGTAATTTAATCAATCATTTAAGTTAAAAAAACCCATTAATTTATTATAATTTAGCTTAACTTGTTATGTAATTTAAAATTCTAGGCATCAAAAACGTTATTAAAGGAGATCTGCAATGGTGTGCTGCTATCACTCAACGGTGGTATAAAACCATCCATACATTTCATTTTCCTTATAGTGAGTTAGGAATTACACCACTCAACTTTTCTATGCTCACTGGCATTAGCATATGAGTGATCGCTTTTCCATCGACCCCATATGTCGATCGATGGTGTAATACTGCACTTGTTCAGAAACTTTTTCCATATTTAGACACTTTGCCTACATCCTATCAGAGTGCTATTTTTATTAGCCTCGGTGCAATTACAACTGCTATGGATAGCATACCGATGAAGTACTCTCAAGAGCATGATTTGGAGCTTACTAGGCTATTTTTTTTATACCTTACAGGGAACTTGTTTTTCCAGTACCACTAGAAATAGTTTAGCGGTCTCCTTTATTAAGGTCATAGCTGGTTTTGATTTTGACTATACTGTTATGTACGATTTGGGTACCCCTATTATTGCGTACTTATACAGATGTCTGGATGCATAATGCATCGTGATTGATTCATAGGTTTCCTTGTATGGTTTCTGGGAGTTATTATAGTATTTGAATTTTGAGTATTATAGAAACTTTAATTTCATCACATTGAATACTGATACATCTAGTTTTTTTCCCTCTTTTATTATTTTGGTGTACGAGCAATATGAGGACTAGGGATAATGAATCCTGTCACGAATATTCGGTTACCAATAACCAGATCGAGATGAGGATGTACAAAGGGCAGATTATATGTCATCCATTTGATGATAGTGACTCGATCGATCTTGAGGATATCCAGATAGCTTGGATGATTAGCATGCGGAGATTTCCACTTGTTTCATACCCCTTGGTGCTTGGTGGATACTGGAACCTTAGTGAAAGGTGTTGAAGACAATGTTATGATTTTGATGTTATTCCCGATGATCAACACCTTCATACCTATCAGTGTATGATTTATGATGCAGATTAGCTAGCCAAGGAGAGAGCAGGAGGTTGGTGGCCAGTAGAGAGATTTATTATTACCATCAGACATACAATCACTTCTGGCGTAGATTTTATAGTGCATCTGGTGGTACCATTACTCATGCAGCATTGATAGGTTTGCTAGGGCTATCTACCATACGTCATGGTATAGCACCTTCGGTTGTCGAGGATCTTACCTAGTCTAGTTAGAGCTATCGTGTAGCAGATCACATGCTTGTTGCTAGTCACTTTGTTTGAACCATGGCAGTGCCCACATCTTCTGAAGTTGACCATTTTTTTTGACGTGCATCACTCTCTTGTACACGACCAATATTAGGATCTTATGTAGATATCATATGGTTATCTATTCGACAAGGAGATGGGACTACACCATACCAGATATGTCGAGCACAGACGTAGCATTGATTTTTACGAGGATGGGATGTGTCAACATGAAAAGGAGGCGGCATGAGTACAGCCGCAGCTACAGGCCGATCTAAAGGCAAAGCAGAACAGATTCATTGACTTTAGCATGTACTATGATCACTTATCTACCAGACATGACGACGACAAGACACGTCCCTATCGTAGTCCCCGTCCGTGTATGGATTGATATTTATTTATTATGTACTGACTCCAATGTATGTTATATTCACTGTATTCATTATTTATGTATTGTAACTAATATCATGTTCCTTATTATTTGTGATTTTCATTTTGATTCGTGTTATATTGATCGTTTGTGCATGTTGTTCTTGTGTATATGTGCTTTTGTGTGTGTGTGCTTGTGTATATATTCTTGTGTACATTTTCTTGTCTTATCACTATTGTACCATGTTGTTGTTATGTACACTTGCTTTTCATTTTTCTGTGCAACATGGTTAATAGTTTGAATTGAGCATTGCTTTATGAGTACATTACTGTATCAATTTTTTTGGCTATCATTCAATGACTTATCTTATCACTACAGTAGCCATGTTTTTCTTGTGTACACTTTCTTTTCATTTTTCTATGCAATATGGTTAATGGTTTGAATTGAGCATTGCTTTATGAGTACATTACTGTATCAATTTGTCAGCTATTACTCAGTGACTTGTCTTACCACTACTGTAGCCACGTTGTGCATCATTTTTCAGCAACTTGTATTATAAATAATATCCTCCTACTATTGATTATACACAAACTCTTATTCAAATTTTCCATATAGTATATTATCATGGTGGACTACAGCTACATTTATTTACCTTCTTCATACTCCTACGAAGGTCCTTTAAGTCACGAATTGCCTCCAAAACCTTCTTCTCCTCAACCATCGATCGAGTGGTATGTGGAAATGCAAGAAAGACACTACTAAGATTTACGGGAGCATGAGAGAGAGGAACAAGAGCATCAATTAGGAGAAGAGAGAAGAAAACATGGAGATCAATGTAGAATGTAGTACAGAAGCAGCCAAGGAAGGCAGAAACTCCCTAATTAACGCATTGAAATAGAACATGAGGTGGACTCTCCTCTGATATTTTGTATTTGTGGAGTTATGGTTTCTTATTCCGTTGTAAGAAGCAGAAACGATATTGGACGGCATCATTATAGAAGCTCCAACTTTCCAAACGTTTGTGGGTTATGGGAATGGATTGACAATCCATTCCCACATCATGCTATAGAATATGCGACCAAATTTGAACAAGAAATAGCGGAGCTTTGCAATAGGCTAAGCTCATTGGAATTTGAGGGTAGTGGTGGACATAACCAAACTTCGTTGATGTTTTGTTTGTTTAAGTTTGTGGATGTTTAAGTATGATGTATGTTTACATATGATGATGTGTGAGGTAATGCATCTTTATCAATGTTTAAGTATGTTGTATTTTTAAGTATGTTGCATGTTTAGGTATTTTGTGTGTATAAATATTTTGAAGTTGAAGTATGTTTTATGTTTAACTATGTTTGTAACACCCCAATATTTCAGGGAAAAATAATTAAAAATGAATTAAAATAGAAGAAGTTGTTATTAAAAGAAAATTTAAAGGAAACGTGTAAATTAAAGTACACCTCACGTTTTTTTACACTAATTAATTAATGGAAATATAATTAATAAACTTGGACAACTATGAAAAATGGACATTTTGCAAATATTGGAATTTGGCCACGAAACTTTTACCGTTGTGTTCATGGCGATTTTCTGATTAATTTTCATATATAATGTTTTCCAAACGGAGTTCAAACGAAGAAGTTATGACCGTTGGAAGTTTTGGCATCAGAAATAATTACACGTATGAAATTGGTAACTTACATTAATTATAATTGATTGATTGATTCCTGATGTGTGTTAAATTACATATGTATACAGTCAGCAATGAGTCAGTATAATTTATTAAAAAGGGAAACATATTATATTATATACACAAAGTTTGGAATTATTTCAATAGCCTACGCGTTTATGCGCACATTTAAACTTTTGAATTTGATTAATGAACATAATTAGAAACAAGAGTATTGTACTAATACACACACACATTGTATAAAGAGGGAAATGGTAAAAAGATTTATTGAAAATAAATGCACATTATTAGTAATTAATGTACTTACAATTGTAATTAACATGCGTTACAACATTTCTAATGTACGTTAATTGAAAATTAACGTAGATTGTAAACATGTAATATGAGGAAACTAAATTTGTTTATAAAATATATATTCTTGAAGTTTAAATCTTTAATGTTTATAAATAGAAGATTTAGAAAGGAGGATAAAACATTAACAAATAAATGTTGTAACAGACAAGAATCAATGGGAAATGGTTAAAATTAGTAAGCAGTCAATTAAGAAAATTAACTATGAATGAATAAAATTAACCAAGGGATTGATTAGTTTAAGTTGTATATGTATATATACATATATTCTAATTATTTGTACACATTCAAAAGTGTAAATAAATGTGTAACATACCTAATTGATAAATAAGGATTGGGAATAAATTGATTGGCTGAATTAATGACATAATTGACATTAATGAGAATGTATAACAACTGAAATTATTATGGATATAAATTTGGCAAATTAAGATGGATTGATTGCTAACAAATGCAATTTTTTAAAATAAAGATCTAATGAGATTTATAAAATGGGAAACAATTTGTAAAGTCAATTAAGAGGGAAAGTATAAGCTCTCAAAAAGTGTAATGTATACACATAAACAACAAAAGTAGAAATTTTGCAATGCAATCAATTAACGGGAATAATTAATGAACGTTGATTTATTTTCTGACGTAGCGGTTTTCTATTGGATTGGGTGGCGTGTTTTGCTATTTTTATTCGATCCTATGCGTCTGTGCTTCCATTCGACGGTTCCCATCGAGCCTTGACTTGGTTGCACCAAATTTAATCTTCAAATCCAACGGTCTGAGATCTCCAAGTAATCCTATAAGTATACCTCTAGGCATAGCTGTTTTTCTTATTCAGATTTTCTCCTATTCGGGTTCATTGCCAGAGGCTGGACCCTAGAAATAAAATATTTCTAAGGAGAGAATCTTTTTGAAAAAAATATTTACGTTCTAGGAGAGGATCGAGGAAGACCAAGCGCTAGAGCTGAGGACCATAGGTGAGTGCTTAAGTAATTATTTTAGATTTTTAAGTAATTTAAAATAATAGGGTTCTCAATAGTTATAGTTTTTCTGCAATTTTGAGACCGCTTTTATATAAGTTGTTTACAGTTAATTTTTAAAGTTGTTTTCAGTCTATTTTATTCATCTATTTTGTTTAGCTATTTTATTCATTTATTTATAGTTATTTACTTTTATTTATAGTTATTTGTATTTACATCCGTTTTACGTTAGAATTCAGCCTATAAATTTTTGTTTCTTTTTGTTCCTTTTTATGCGAATAAAATAATAAAAAGAGGATAGTTTGCTAATATGGATACTAAAGTATAAGAACACTAAATTTACAGAAAATTTGATGCCAATAAGAAGAACTGTAATAAAAAGAAGATAGACTGAAATGGGCAAATTTAAGACATTTGCAAGCATAGTTATAACATGTAATTATAACTAGAAAGAGAAAATAGAAAAAATAGTAGAAGATGCTTATTTTTAAACTTAGACCTTGGATTTATTTAATAAGTAAAATTATAACACGCAAGTTATAATTAGAGATAACGGAAAAGGCTTATTTTAAAACTTATAATTAAGTTAATAAGCAAGTATATCAGAGATAAGAGAAAAGGCTTATCTTAAGACTTAGATTAAGTTAATAAGCAAACATAGCAGAAATAATAGAAGAGGCTTATTTTAAAAATTTACACTAAGTTAATATGCAAAGATAGAAGTAGGACCCGTACCGGCAGCATTCCCCTTCAGTCGGGAACTGATGGTCTCACAATAGATTAGGTAAGACTGGGATATGCTTATGATGAAGTAATGGTAAATAAGTGGTCAATAGATAGAAGCTCAAATCAGGGGATTTGGGCAAGGGGCGCAACTAGATTATGTTTGTTAGGACCCGTACCGACAGCATTTCCCTTCAAACTAGGACTGATGGTCTCATAATAGATCAGGTGAGGCTGGACACACTAATGCTGAAGTAATGGTAAATAAGAGGGAGCAATAGATAGTGCGAACCGACGGTGGTCGAGCATGCGGCCTCGGTGCAGGGATATAAGTCGCTATTGAGTTCCAAAGGTAAATAAGAGGTCAAAAAAAGGGAGCAACAGATAGTGCGAACCGACGGTGGTCGAGCATGCGGCCTCAAAGCAGGGATATAACTCGCTATTGAGTTCCAATAAGAGGTCAAAAGGTGGAGCAATAGATAGTGCGAGCCGACGGTGGCCGAGCATGTGGCCTCGGTGCAAGGATATAAGTCGTTATTGAGTTCCAAAGCGCTAAACAGGTGTCTTTTGCTGTCGGACCCGAAGGATGGGACTAGCTCACAGTGGCACAACAGAGATAGAAGGCCGATCAAAGGGTAGAATTAGGAATTCAGCCTAATTAAAGTAGGATTAGGATTTCAGCCTAATCAAAGCAGTTATCTAAGACAAGTGCAAATAATCCAATCAAAACTATCCAAGCAAAGCAAACAGTTAAACAGTATTTAATTCCAATTTTATCTTTTCCTTTATTTCCTTTTATAATAGAACCGTTGCTAAGTCTATTATCTTTATCTTGCTTCAAAAATACTAGTAATTACTTCCATTCACCAGACTTTAAGTCTGACCCACTCCTCTACTTTCCCTTTTTCCCCCCATAGGCTAGCAGAGGCAAGGATAGTTGATTTCGGACTTTCTTGGAGATTCAGCTGCGGAGTTTTTCTTCATGTATTCTTCTTCTTCTTTTCAGTTTTATTTTCATGTGACTTTTGGATGTACTAGTACTTATTTGAGTGGGATGATTTTATGTACTCTGATATTGTGACTGAGATGGTATTTTTCATAAGACATATGTATTTGGTATTTTGAGACATATTTTGGTTATGACTTATTTATGAAGTTTTTAATTTTTAATGGGTTATTGTTTCCGTTGTTTTATTTGTCTTATGAATCTTAGTCTCTGTAAAGTTTTAGCTATACCTACAATGCACCACATCTTTTAGTGTGTTCTTTTTGGGTATACTAAGGGATATGGGGTGTTTCAATGTTGATGTATGAGTCATGGTGTACACTGTAGCAATGTCATGCAATCTGTGACCATTCAATGCCTTGTCCAAACTTCCGTTGTAGCCATGTTGTGAAACTCATAGAAATACATAGTACAACCTATAGGAATTCATAGAAGTACATAGTAGAACTCATAATATACACATAGAAATACATAGAACAAATATAAGCCATTGAACAATGACATAGGAATAAGTACAACTCATAAAAATACATGAAACTATTACATAGGAACATAAAACATATAAAGAACAAATATAACACCTAAAGATACATAGAAATCACTCGAACTATCTAATACAACTAACTGAAAGATCGTATGCAGAATGACTAATGAAGGTTGTCTCATGATCCATAAAATACAAAGTCAAAAGTTGATCTAGACATTTGAAACACATTTTCTCGTTCCACTTCGACAATAATTTTCCGGTATCGTCGACATGCTTTAATAAATGTAATATACATACTTATAGTAACCAAGTTTCGTCTTTTATCCTATACTCCAGATGTTTATTCTAAGCTTCATTAACGGTGATCCAAAAATCTTCATCAACCTCCTCTTCCATATGTCTGCGACCTCCTCTTCCATATGTCTTTGATCAGCCTGTATATAAGCTTTCATCAACACTAAATAATCGTGGGGAGTCTAAGTCTCATTTTCCATATGGAATCCTATGGACTTCTCATACCAATCCTTGCAGTATAAGTAGTAATCATGGGGAGTGAAAGTGTAGCCACGCTGTGCAAGCCGTAACCATTCAATGCCTTCTCCATACATACACTATAACTATACGTGCACTGTAACTATTTAATGCCTTGTCCAGTCCTACACTGTAGCCACGATGTGCAATATGTAACCATTCAATGCCTTATCCATGCATACGTTGTAGCCATACGTAAACTGTAAACATTCAATGCCTTATCAAATCCTACACTGTAGCCATGTTATGCAATCCGTAACCATTCACTGCCTTATCTATACGTACACTGTAGCCACGTTGTGCAATCCCTAACAATTCGATGCCTTGTCCATACGTACACTGTAGTCACACTGTGCAATCCATTTCTTATTATCTTCCACACCTATATATAGTGTGATATTGAACTACTCTGAACACAATTGCTACAACCAAAACAATAATCAAATTACATATTCCTCTAAACAAAAATGGATCCTTACCTTTACTACTAGAACCAAAACAGAAACTGAATCTTCAACAAGGAAGAAGAGTTGGACACTCAGAGCATGAAGTTTGTAACGCAATAGCTGGATGTAGGGTATTCTTATTTTTTTGGGGAAGGATCTACCAGCAACCACCGTGGTAGTATGCCTGGAAGAATTGACCATCGTTGCAAAAGAGACTATAGAGATCGACATGAAAGGTTGATGAATGACTACTTCATTGATGATCCAACCTACGATATCACATTGTTTCGTCACCAATTCCGCATGAGTTTGGATATTTTCATCAAAATTTATCTCAAACTCCATAGAAAAATCTCTATTTTACTTATAGGTTAAATGGAGCACTTGAACCCTGAATTTCACTATATATCAAAATCTCAACTCCATTATGAATGTTTAAATATGAAACGTCCGGTGATCAATTAAACGAATATTTCAGGATTGCATCATTAGCAACGATAGAGTACGTGAAGAAATTCTGCAATACAACGATCGTATAGTTTGGCAATGAATACTTACATACGCCGGGACCAAATGATGTTGTCAAAATACTAGCTAGAGGAGAAGCTAGGGGTTTTCAAAGTATGCTTGGTACTTTGGACTGCATGCATTGGGCATGGGAAAATTGTTCAACCGGCTAGAAAGGAATGTTCACCAGACATAAAAAGGTGCCAATAATTGTTTTAGAAGATGTAGTATCCGATGATTTATGAATTTGGCATGCCTTTTTTAGACTACCAGGTTCCTTAAATGATATAAATGTTTTGAAACAATCATACTTGTTTTCAGAACTTTCTAACAGACTGTCAACAGAAGTTGAATACAAAGTTGGTAATGTTGTGCATCGAATGGGATATTACCTTGTGGATAGCATATATCCAAAGTGGAGAACCTTAATGTAAGGGTATAGGGTCCCAAGCAACAATAAGGAGAAGTATTTCACTGAGAAACTGGCAAGCTACAGAAAAGACTTCGAACATACATTTGGTGTTTTACAAGCAAGATTTTAGATTTTATGAAACTCTGCCTGATTTCATGATGCAAGAGTTCTTTTTGAGATTGTGTATACATGTTTCATAATTCATAACATGATTGTGGAGTTTGAAAGTGGTGAGTATAAGAACAAAAAATCTAATTATCCAGACATGTTTAAGGGTTCAAATACTAGAACTAAAAGAAACATTAATTCGATGGACGAATATTGTCAATGCTGCATCATATTGAAGAACAATTAGCACATTCTGAATTATGTGACCAATTTGTGAACTATTTATGGGTGCATGGAGGAAGGAATGTTAGAACTACTTTGTCATAAATAGCAAAGTAATTTATGAGCTTGTTTAATAAGTTGTTTATTGAAGTCATTTGTTCGGTAATATTAGGTTTTATGGACAAAAATGTTTTATGTACTAGGTTATTTAAGATTTTTACTAAAGTGTTTTGTGTACTAAGCTTGCGTAATAAAGTGCTTTGTGTACTACTCTTTGAAGACTATATATTGAGCTTTTTGTAATATTAATGGTGATTGTTGTTTACTTAAGTTGTTTACTTCTTAGTACTGCAACAAATTTTGTTCACTTAAGTTGGTTACTTAAGTTAGTTACTTCTTAGTACGACAACACATTTATTTACTTAAGTTGTTTACTTCTTAGTACTGCAACATATTCATACTTAGCTCGAAATAAAAATCATACAATAATACTATAGCTAAAACAACAGACACAAATATAAAACTAATACAATAGCCACTAAACAACTAATGCAACTGCCACTAAACAACCACTAAACAACTAATACAATAGATACACAACTAATACCCACTTCCACTTCCATTTGCACCGCTTCTCTCATATAAGATTTCAGTTGTTCGATTGCCATTTCTTGTTGTAGAGGAGAAAGCATACTAAATCACAAGTTATCAATTTAATAATATTTTTCTCTCCCATCATAGCTTTCTTCTCTATGTGGAGCTATTTCTTGAACTTTCGATCTTGCATAACAACTTGTTGAAACTCCGAATCTGGTTGATGCATTTCTGCTGAATACTTTGCTCTGTGCTCTCTTATTTCGACGATAAACTTCTCATGAGTATATAATAATCTTGAAAAACCTACATTTCGCTACTCTAATTGAATTGACATGTTTCTACTAGTAGGACGGTCGTCAGCGTTTTCATACAGTTGCGATCTTTCTTGAAAAGTAGGTCGCTCCTTGGACTATAATCGGTGTAATTCATTCTTCTAGCCTTATTATGTTGCTCAAACACGACGTTGTTTGGATTCTTCCATTTTGGTACAGAGGAGAAAAGATCAAAGCATTCTTGAAACTTGAACGGATTGCCATATTGCACTTGGTAAGCCTTGCATGCTTCTTCTATCTGTTCAATAAAGCAAAAAGTGTATGAATATACAATACAATTTGAAAACTATGCAATAAAACTAAAACCAAACTTACAACATGATAAGGAGCAGCACCATTTTGTTGTCTGTTCAGTAGCCTAGTTAGTATTGCCAAATAGTTTTGGCAAGCAGGGTTCATAACCCGATATTCTCCTCTTAGAGAAACCCAAGTTCTCTTTAACGGCTCTATAGTGTTATAATAATCCATAACTCTTTGCCAAAATAATTTGCCTTTCATGTTGTTGCCCGTGATACAATCATTTGAAATTTATTCCCATGATTTAGCAAGCAAAATATATTGTTGATGAGTAAACTTAACTTGCTTTTTTCTACATTCATTTGCTCCATCATCATCTTCGCCGGTTTCAACTTCAATATCTTCTATTTTGGCGTCAAATTTAGATGAAGTTGATCCCCTATGATGACCGTCTAACATACCGCTCAACGATTTTCACTTCTTCTTCTTCTTTTTGTTGTATTCCTTACTTTGAGGGGATTCATCTCTTCAACTGCTTCGTCGTTGCCCTCTTCTGTATTTTCTGCATCGGCATCTTGATCTTCTTCTTCTTGCTTAGAGCTGCTATTATCACCAATATTGGTAGGATCATTTCGCGCATAAGAATATTGTCATGACAGATTCTGCATAGCTTCTTAGTCCCGAATCTCTAACTATTGCACACTAAGATAATGGTGTTGCTGGTGCTCACCTTGCATCATCAGCAGCATGTACGACGAATGATATTCTTCGTATGCACCAACAGTTCATTGCTGGTAGTATGGTTGTGGAGCGGTGGAATAGAAGTACTGTGGTTGTTGACGAGGGAATGTAGCAGGAGCGTGGAGTGGGTAAGGTTGACTGTAATGCATGTTTGAATACTGCGAACAGTCATATTCATGTTGCGGCTGTAGTGTTTGTTGTTGATTTGGTGGATGGAGGTTGGAAAAGCCGGTAGAAGGGTACGATGGATCGAATGAACGACTCTGTGATGCGGAGATGGATTTCTTGCTCATGACAATTTTTCCCGAACGTTTTGCTTTGGAAGACATTGTGTAGTTTGTAAATAAAGATGAATAAAGTGAAGAAGGGTTGTTGTGGAAGGAAGAAGATAGGGGGGTATATATCGGGGTAAACTAGCCACTGGATGTACAACAGCCAAATATTATAACGGCAAAGTCTTTTCCGTTATAATATTATAACGGCAAAGTTTCTGCCGTTATAAAAAACAGTCTCATGTTCAATAAACTAGCCACTAGTTCAGCCCAAACCACCATAAGGAACTGAAAAAGGCACGCCTATTGTGGAAGGAGGAAGAGGATATGTTGGATATTGTTACCTGCCTACATGGCCCGGCTGTAGGAAGATTAACCCTAGAGGAGGGGGGGATGAATAGGGTTATCGCAAATTTTCTCAAATTAAACGTGGAAGTAAACAGCAGATAAATAAATATGCAGTAAAGTAAATCACACACAGAATTTACCCAGCTTCGGCAACCCCTGCCTACTGCTGCATTCCCAGATTTCTATTAGAGTTAAACAGTATCCCGCTTACAAACACTCTGACAGACTCGCAGACACTCGCTCCCGCTCACAAACACTCCTACAGACTCGCACACCCTGCTCCGCCTATAGAGTTTCGTTTACTCGCAAACTCTGCTCCCGCCTATAGAGCTTTGCAAACTCGCAGCCTCCCTGCTCACTGAACTAACCCTAACTAGACAATCTGACAACACCTAAACCCTAGGTGGTGATTCACTCTGACTGGACTTTGACAATACAAACTGAAAATACAAAATACAGTTTGAACCCCAGGGCAAAATATAGATTGACAGTTTAAAACACTTTTGCCCTCAAATGAATTTGGCCTAAAACTAGATCAATAAAACCTGGCCCAAAATTTAAATAAAACTTTAAAACCCTATTTTAAAATTAACCCCTAATCAAACAAACTTAAACTCTAATTAATTTATCCCCTTATAGGCCGGCCCCTTTATTTCATTATTCAACCTGATCTCTTCTTTGTTTTTCTCTGAAGATAAAAAATGGCGACTCTTCCTTTGATTAAATTAGGGCTTGCAATTTTTCTTGCTGTTTGGAGCTTCATGCTTCTCGATTGCCTTGAGATGATCTCGTCTCTGCTTGCTTGTGGAGGCTTATGATCTGATTTGGGGCTTCGTTCCCCTTTATGCTCGGCTTGGCTCGAGATTTTGATCTGTGCTTGACAAAATTTGGGGTCGCCGACGTTTTTTGATTTGCCTTTTCCTCTGTTGATCGGCCGACTCCTCGAGCTAGCTTCGGCTACTTCTTTTCGTTGCTTATGGAATTAGTTATTCTCTGACTTGATTCGGCCTTGCGCTCGTTCGCAGCTGCTCCTTAGGGTTTCTGAAATCTCTCGATTTCAGGTATGTTGTTCTCTCGATTTGAACTTGAATATTTCTGCTTTGTTGTTGGTGATGATTGGTTTTTCTCTGATTTTCACCACACCTGTCAATGATGATTTGGGTCTTCTATTTATAGAGTCTGATTTGATATTACGTGATCTTCACATTGTTGAGACTTTCCCTTTTTATGCTCCGATATATTTGGGAATTACTTTCGATTCACGGCTTTGTTTTGAACGTGCGATTTTTGATTTTTATTCCATAAACTTTCCAAAAATAATTTTTGACTGTTTCTCTGATTTTTAAAGAAAAAAAACTTCCTGTTTTCAAACACATGATTTCGGCATTGACAATTTTCTTCTCTGACCTTCTGCCTGTTTATCTGTGATACTTTCCTCTGTGACTTCAAATTGTCTGACCATTTTTAAATTCGTATATTTTCATAAACACTAAGTGATAGTCACGGCTTTAACATTGTCGTGATACTCACTGTTTCATGTTATCACTTCTTGGTATCTGCCTTCACCTGTGTTCATTTCAGTTGAACTGCAATTCATATTAAGTTGTGCATGTTGTATCTTGTGCTCATCTCTGACTTCATGTATGAACTGTTGCATTTTTGTTGTTGATGCGTTGACCTTGCATTTGAATCTTTGATCTTGAGTCACTGATTTTCACAATGTATTTTAATCTGATCCCTTTGTCACTTTGATGCATTCATTCCAGTATGCATTGATGCTAGTTTGTTTGTTGACTATGGGCTTGATGAGTTTGTTTGTGATGTTGTCACTGTTTTGTACTTGTCTTGTTGAACTTGATTGCTTCTGCTTTGTTGTTGTTGCACATTCACCTGCTAGTCGAGCTTGCATGTTGCCTGATGTATTTGACTTGAGTTGATGGACTGCTGCACTCATGTAGATATCTACTGACTTGAGATTTGGTTCTATACTTTGGCATTTGGTCTGGATGTTGTTTCTCGACTTTGCATAGTTCAGTAGCACTCTTGCTTTTGTTTTGAGCTGAACTTGATTGTCAGTGTTCATGGCTTGATTTTGATCGAGACTATTTGCACTTGGGTTGAATCTAACTATGATTTGACCTTGTGCACTCGAGTTGGCGAGGCAGTGCACACGTGCATACGTGTGTACTGCAGCCACTCGTAATTCCCTGTCCCTGATATAAATACTGATATGCACAGATACTACACAATCAAAGATGATGACGTTTAACCCATATATCTAAGACAGTTTTAAAAACAAATTTTATATTGTTGCAAATTAAATTTGTTTCTGTTCAGATTACTGCTGTAGATTGTCAATTATACAGGTACACTGGAAACAGGACAGATACTGGAACTGGACAGTGCAAATGCAGACAAACAACTGAGTGTATGAGTGATGTAGTGAGGACTGTGACTGTAAAATCAAATTGTGATGTATTCAGAAATTGTACAGTTATAGTGAGTCAGAATTTGTACCATTCAAAAATGTAATAAAAGATTGCTTGAATAAAATTTCAGTTTTAATTCAAATTCTGTGTTGATAAAATTTCTGTTATTTCTGTATATATATAATCTGTAAACACATCTAAAATACGATATATATAGTTTGTTATCATCAAACACTAAACACACATCAAACAATCTCCCCCTTTTGATGATGACAAACATATATTAAAGATTTTGAAATTCCAGTAGATGTGTTTAAACATGAGATATTTAGCTCCCCCTACATGTATGCTCCCTCTACAACTGAGACTATTCCATATTCAGTCGAATAAAAGAACTATAGAAAATAACTAACAACATTTAACAAATTTGGTGTAGTATTCCAAAAATACTTATTTTCTTATCAAAATCTCTTCCTTCTCCCCCTTTTGTTATCATCAAAAGACTGACAAAAAATAATGAAACAGTAGGGGAAAACAAATGGAAAAAAATAGGGAAAAACCATAATATATCATAACAAGATAACAATTTCCACATTTTAGAGTGGACCGATAATTTGATTTTTATAATGAGAAGAGAGATATTCTATTCTATTTTACTTTTTTTTAAAAGATTTGTCATTTAAGCATAAAAAATAATAAGCACTTACTAACCACGCATAACCATAAGGACTTTTAAATGGGATTAGCAGTTACTCATTAGTTATCAAGCTCCATCCATGCATAACCATAAGGACTTTTAAATGAGAATGAAGTGATGATAACCTCTCATTATCCATCCATGCATAACCATAAGGACTTTTAAATGAGAATGGATGCATGAGGAATATTTTAAAATTTTCTTTGATTTTTCCTTTTTTTTAATTTAAAAAGCAATTCACTCTTCTCATTTTTCAAAACCATTATGAATGATAGAAAGATGGTAGAAATAGAAATGGTCGTGGAATAAGTTACCAAATTAATCATATTATGAAATTTCATAAACCAAACGTATTTCCACTACTGAATACCTTATTCGAATCAATCTTTGAATGATATCCAAAACTGGTTTGAATTCTAGAAATTGAAGTTGAAAATAAATATCCAAGAATATTTCAACCAAAGATTGAAAAATGATTAGTCAATTTCCATAATCCCCAAATCCAAACGTAATCTGGAAAATCTGTCTTCGGGGATGGGTTTTGTGAAAATATCAGCAAATTGATTCTCAGTTGAATTCAATGCAAATGTTTTCCCTAGCAATGTGATAAAAAAAATGGTGTTTCACATCAATATGTTTCATGAGTGAATGGAGAACAGGATTATTAGACAATGAAATTAGTGAGTGTCCTAGCATGAAGCATGTCCTACTAGTACTTTTCTTGTCAACCAGTGAACCCGTGTAATCAACATCCGAATAACCAACTAAATTAAAGTTTTCACACGAAAGATATCATAGTCCAAATTTGTGTGTGTGTGAAAAATATCTCAAAATTTCATTTAGTGGTATTCAAATGTGATTCTTTAGAGTTAGATTGAAAAACGTGCAAACACAAACACACAGAAAACGTAATATGGGGTCTAGAAGCAGTTAAGAGCCATTCAAACAGTATCAGATTTAACTTCAGAACACTGTGACAACGAAACGTACACAAACTTTTATTAAATGAAGAGCGAGTGTGAATACCTTCCGTAGAATCACAGTTAAAATATCAAGATTATTTCAAAAGCAATTTAAAGTTTTCATAAGTGAAGCATCAGTTTCAGCAGCTTCTCAAAATACTTTTTAGAGCATGAGCAATCAAAAATCAATCATAGTTTGACCAAACAGATTAAGTTCAAGAAGAAGATGGTTGATCAATTTTTAACCACTGATTAAAGTCAAGTAATTAAAGATCAAGCAAGTTAGATCCATCACAATTACTTCGAGTAAGATGGTTGGTTAAAACTCAGAATTAACATCATCAATCATAACTGGCTGATTTAATTCATATTATGGTGCAGATTCTTATCGGTTATTTATCGTTTGAAAATAAATACAACTACTTATTTTACCTCTACGATAATCTTTCGTTGTTTGCTCATAGTGAATCTATCACATTTATACTGGGCTAAGGAACGTTGATTTGACGCCTGTTGTGTATCTGGAACAGCCAGAATCCAGATAACACTAATATTGTTCCTTAGCCTGCCACCACACCTACACGGTTAAAGATGTATGTGACCTATTTGTTTTTATAGGTCCATGGTTGTTAGTGGCAGAATAATTATGAATAAACAATCCCTTTGGAACCCAAACTTGATTTGTCCTTTCATTCTTGTTCCAATAGACTTGAAATTTGTTTGTAGAATTTTTAGGAACCCAAACTTTTATAAATTTCGTGTTCTTGTTCCTATGACTACAATTTTCAGCACGATGTCCAATTATTTCACATTCAGTAAAGATGCCCTTTCCTTTTGCACTATCATCAGCTTGTGATTTTCCAAAACCTAGTCCTTTTCTATTGTTAGCAAACAATTGATTTCCTAATAACATATTGAATGATTTTTCTCCTCTTGAAAAGTTACTCAGTGACTTCTCAAGATTTTGGACTTTGGTTTTCAGTGTTGTGTTTTCAGTCACAAGTGAGGTGCATCTGTTTATAAAATCCTTTTTCCTAGCTTCAATGGTTTCCTTTAGATTCAAGTTTTCTTTTTCAAGATTCTCAAAATTATTCTTCAGTTTTGATAATTCTGAATCTAAAATTTTACAATTTTTACATTCTAGGTTTTGAATTTTTTCAAGTTCAGATTCTAACCTAAAATTTTCATGAGCAAGTTTTTTTCTATCAGATTTCAGTTTTTCATTTTTAGAATCAAGAGCTTCAACTGTTTTAGTGAGATCGATGCAGAAATAAGCAAGGTCTTTATAAGAAAAGTTTTTTACCTCATTATATACCTCTGGGCTTACTTCTGAATCTGATTCTGCTTCTGAATCTGATCTGGCCGTAAGACACAGGATAGCCTCCTCTGAGCTATCACTCGAAGCTTCCTCTCCTTCCTCATCATCCCAAGTCGCTGTGAATGCCTTCTTCTTCTTTTTCTTTCCTTTGTTGATTTTGAGAAGTGGACAATTTTGTTTGTAGTGACCAGGCTTGTTGCAGTTATAGCAGTTTAATTCATTTTCAGAGTTGTCAGAATCTTTAGATCTATTACCACTGGTTTTCTTCTTTCGTGGCTTGAATTTTGACCATCTTCTAAAATTATTGACAGCCATTGCAAGTCCTTCAATTGGATCCTCTTCTTTATTATCGCTCTCTTCTCTGCTCTTTAAGGCAATAGTCTTCTTCTTCGATTCGGAATTGATGTGTTCCTCCTTTGCTTTCAACTCAAGCTCATACGTCATCAGATTTCCGATCAAATCCTCCATGCTCAGTTTGCTCAAATCTTTCGATTCTTGTATTGCCGTGACTTTTGCCTCAAAGTTCATCGGTAGGATTCGTAGTATCTTCCTTATTAGCTCTACCTCAGAGAATTCTTTTCCAAGCGCTCTAGCATTGTATACCAAGGTTGAGAAGCGTCCAAACATGTCTTTAATGCTCTCGCCTTTGTCCATCACAAAATTTTCATATTCATTGCTGAACAGAGCTAGACGAGACTCCTTGACTTGAGAAGTTCCTTCGTGTGTCACTTCCAAAGTATGCCAGATTTCCTGTGCTGTTTTACAATGAGAAATTCTATTAAATTCATTTTTATCAAGAGCACAGATCAGAGCATTCATGGCCTTAGCATTGGTAGTTTTTAATTTCTTATCATTAGCATCCCACCTATCATTTGGTTTAGGAATCTCAGTATCACCTACAGTTATAGTGGGAGTTTTATAGCCAGATTCAATAATATCCCAAACATCGTAATCAACGGAACTAAGATAGATACTCATCCTAACTTTCCAGTAAGCATAATCATTACCATTAAACATCGGTGGCCTAGCAATAGATTGCCCCTCAGAAAAAGCATTATTTGATAGATTCATGACTCTAGAGTTAAAGAAAAATTTTACCTCGCTCTGATACCACTTGTAGGATCTAGATTAACCTTAGAGGGGGGGGGGGTGAATAGGGTTATCACAAATTTTCTCAAATTAAACGTGGAAGTAAACAGCAGATAAATAAATATGCAGTAAAGTAAATCACACACAGAATTTACCCAGCTTCGGCAACCCCTGCCTACTGCTGCATTCCCAGATTTCTATTAGAGTTAAACAGTATCCTGCTTACAAACACTCTGACGGACTCGCAGACACTCGCTCCCGCTCACAAACACTCCTACAGACTCGCACACCTTGCTTTGCCTATAGAGTTTCGTTTACTCGCAAACTCTGCTCCCGCCTATAGAGCTTTGCAAACTCGCAGCCTCCCTGCTCACTGAACTAACCCTAACTAGACAATCTGACAACACCTAAACCCTAAGTGGTGATTCACTCTGACTGGACTTTGACAATACAAACTGAAAATACAAAATACAGTTTGAACCCCATGGCAAAATATAGATTGACAGTTTAAAACACTTTTGCCCTCAAATGAATTTGGCCTAAAACTAGATCAATAAAACCTGGCCCAAAATTTAAATAAAACTTTAAAACCCTATTTTAAAATTAACCCCTAATCAAACAAACTTAAACTCTAATTAATTTATCCCCTTATAGGCCGGCCCCTTTATTTCATTATTCAACCCGATCTCTTCTTTGTTTTTCTCTGAAGATAAAAAATGGCGACTCTTCCTTTGATTAAATTAGGGCTTGCAATTTTTCTTGCTGTCTGGAGCTTCGTGCTTCTCGATTGCCTTGAGATGATCTCGTCTCTGCTTGCTTGTGGAGGCTTACGATCTGATTTGGGGCTTCGTTCCCCTTTATGCTCGGCTTGGCTCGAGATTTTGATCTGTGCTTGACAAAATTTGGGGTCGTCGACGTTTGTTGATTTTCCTTTTCCTCTGTTGATCGGCCGACTCCTCGAGCTAGCTTCGGCTACTTCTTTTCGTTGCTTATGGAATTAGTTATTCTCTGACTTGCTTCGGCCTTGTGCTCGTTCGCAGCTGCTCCTTAGGGTTTCTGAAATCTCTCGATTTCAGGTATGTTGTTCTCTCGATTTGAACTTGAATATTTCTGCTTTGTTGTTGGTGATGATTGGTTTTTCTCTGATTTTCACCACACCTGTCAATGATGATTTGGGTCTTCTATTTATAGAGTCTGATTTGATATTACGTGATCTTCACGTTGTTGAGACTTTCCCTTTTTATGCTCCGATATATTTGGGAATTACTTTCGATTCACGGCTTTGTTTTGAACGTGCGATTTTTTATTTTTATTCCATAAACTTTCCAAAAATAATTTTTGACTATTTCTCTGATTTTTAAAGAAAAAAAACTTCCTGTTTTCAAACACATGATTTCGGCATTGACAATTTTCTTCTCTGACCTTCTGCCTGTTTATCTGTGATACTTTCCTCTGTGACTTCAAATTGTCTGACCATTTTTAAATTCGTATATTTTCATAAACACTAAGTGATAGTCACGGCTTTAACATTGTCGTGATACTCACTGTTTCATGTTATCACTTCTTGGTCTCTGCCTTCACCTGTGTTCATTTCAGTTGAACTGCAATTCATATTAAGTTGTGCATGTTGTATCTTGTGCTCATCTCTGACTTCATGTATGAACTGTTGCATTTTTGTTGTTGATGCGTTGACCTTGCATTTGAATCTTTGACCTTGAGTCACTGATTTTCACAATGTATTTTAATCTGATCCCTTTGTCACTTTGATGCATTCATTCCAGTATGCATTGATGCTAGTTTGTTTGTTGACTATGGGCTTGATGAGTTTGTTTGTGATGTTGTCACTGTTTTGTACTTGTCTTGTTGAACTTGATTGCTTCTGCTTTGTTGTTGTTGCACATTCACCTGCTAGTTGAGCTTGCATGTTGCCTGATGTATTTGACTTGAGTTGATGGACTGCTGCACTCATGTAGATATCTACTGACTTGAGATTTGGTTCTATACTTTGGCATTTGGTCTGGATGTTGTTTCTCGACTTTGCATAGTTCAGTAGCACTCTTGCTTTTGTTTTGAGCTGAACTTGATTGTCAGTGTTCATGGCTTGATTTTGATCGAGACTATTTGCACTTGGGTTGAATCTAACTTTGATTTGACCTTGTGCACTCGAGTTGGCGAGGCAGTGCACACGTGCATACGTGTGTACTGCAGCCACTCGTAATTCCCTGTCCCTGATATAAATACTGATATGCACAGATACTATACAATCAAAGATGATGACGTTTAACCCATATATCTGAGACAGTTTTAAAAACAAATTTTATATTGTTGCAAATTAAATTTGTTTCTGTTCAGATTACTGCTGTAGGTTGTCAATTATACAGGTACACTGGAAACAGGACAGATACTGGAACTGGACAGTGCAAATGCAGACAAACAACTGAGTGTATGAGTGATGTAGTGAGGACTGTGACTGTAAAATCAAATTGTGATGTATTCAGAAATTGTACAGTTATAGTGAGTCAGAATTTGTACCATTCAAAATATGTAATAAAAGATTGCTTGAATAAAATTTCAGTTTTAATTCAAATTCTGTGTTGATAAAATTTCTGTTATTTCTGTATATATAATCTGTAAACACATCTAAAATACGATATATATAGTTTGTTATCATCAAACACTAAACACACATCAAACACCGGCTACGAGACGATAGTAGCAGAAAGTATGATTGGGGTTGACTCACGTATGTGGGTCGGTAGATGGTTGTTATAGAGAATCATGTGTGGGTCGGTATTCATGTAACGCATGGCTCAGACTAAAGAGGGAGGTATTGCATGGCTCGGTCTAGGTGGGTCATGTTGCGAAAGCTAAGGTGGATCGGTCGTACATGGTTCGGCATACATCGTTCGGTCATGGTGAGAGAGATAATGTGGATCGGTCGTACATGGTTGGGCATACATCGTTCGGTCATGGTGAGAGAGCTAAGGTGGATCAGTTGTACATGGTTCGGCATACATCGTTTGGTCATGGTGAGAAGGCTAAGGTGGATCGGTCTTACATAGTTCGGCATACATCGTTCGGTCATGGTGAGAGAGCTAAGGTGGGTCGGTCGTACATTGTTCGACATATATCGTTCGGTCTTGGTGAGAAAGCTAAGGTGGATCGGTCGTACATGGTTCGACACTTTTCGCTCGGTAAATGTGGGTCGACACCTTGGACCCAGTTTCGTTGGTTCGGCATACTTGGTTCGGTATGCATCAGAGAAGACAACGAGTTACCACGGGGGGTATGGTCGACGCTTCTATGCTATGAGTCACACTGCCACTTACTTCGAATCATTTGAGAAGGTGCTTCGAGTCATCCTTAGGGAACCCATGGTTCGGCCAGAGTGGCTCGGTGTACCTGGGTCCGTCATCTTAGGGCATCACTTATGGGCCGAGTTGTCTAGGTTATGGGCTTGTGCAGGGATCTAGCCTATCTTCGTCTACAAATAGAGGGGCAGGGGTGCAGTTGAAGAGACCTTTTTTCGAGAACTCCAGGGAGACTGCCATTTTTGGTACTCATTTTTTCCTATTCAAACTTGTATTCAAGTTGTTTTTTTACGGATTGTATATGTACTCAAGTGACTGGAGAAGTAATAAAGATCATATTCAAAGTAGACATAGGCAATTACGTTGAACCACTATAAATCTGGTGTTCTCGTTTTTGTTGTTCTCTTTTTTTGCATTCAACTTTGTTACTTCTCTGTTTTAATTTACTTTCTTCATTAATCTGTCTACACAATTCTATTCCAGGGTGTTAGTGACCAATTTTGGTGCTAACATTTTGGTGCTTTCACTGAAAGTTGAACTCAGGCTGTTAGGATCTACTTTGTTGCTACTGGATTGAGGAAATCCCCCGAAGGAAATCCAAGTTCATTCTCAAGAGTTCATAGATTCTACTCAGAGTTCCTACGAATAACTATAAGATGGCAAGACCATGTACTAGATCCGCCTCCCACAACGCTGATGCTAATGAGACCGCCAGCGTCCAGCAAGTGGGACCCAACAATCAGTAAGCTAATGTAGGTGCAGAGCCCACCACCATCCCAAACCAACTAGAAGTTGTCACTAGGGCAGAGTTCAATGAGTTGAGAGTGAGCTCGTGGAAAGTAGGAGACAGCTTAACGAGCAGATTCAAGCAAACGCCAACTTGATGACTCAGATCGCTCAGCAGCAGCGTCAGAACACTAGAGGAAGCCCTGCTTTCTACTTATCATCCAACAGCTCCACTTCGTCAGATGAACACCCCAGGCGTAGACGTTGTAGGATTGAAACGGCACAAACTGGAGCAACGGAGCAATTGGTGACGACTGCCAAGAGCAAGCCAACAGAAATGTTCCAATTTCCTTAGCTGGAACTGTGGCCCCTCAACTGCACCTGGGGAGTTGCTTCCAACCTGGAGTGGGAAAATTAGGAATTGGAGCACGCTTGGGAGCTGGTCCACCACCTCGCCAGGGTCGTAATAAAGCGGGTCCACATGATGCACACTTTGGTGATCGCCTACCGAGGAGGCACCAGCTGGAGCAATCGTGTAGGACGGATACCGACTTGCCACCTCCCATTCAAACTCCGGATTTATCAGTTATGGTCAGGAAACTGATGAGTGAGAATCAGGGCTTAACCAACGATGATTGGGGCATATCGAGGAGCCATACTCCGTTTACAGATACCATCCTACAAGCTGAGTACCCCCGGAAATTCAGCATGCCTACTATTCCAGCTTTTGAAGGGAAGACGGACCCCCGGCAGCACATAATGAGATACGAGTAAATGATGGACTTGGCTAGGGCAAATGATGCGACCAAATGCAGATGCTTCCTAATAACCCTATCCGGAATCGCTACATGTGGTTCACCAGACTTCCCCCACGATCAATCTCCAGGTTTGATGAGTTAGCGGCGAAGTTCATGGAGTAGTTTGGGATCCATGCCACTCGCCCAAACGACGTGATGTCATTGTCCAGTGTGATCCAGGCTCTAGGGGAGTCGTTGAAGGATTATTTGTAGAAAAATTTCATGTTGCGGCTACCGAAGTTAGAAATCCGAATGACCATGCTATCCTTATGGTCGTGAGGCAAGGAGTAGATCCAGACTCAGAGTTTGGTGATTGGCTGGCAGGAAAACCACCAACTACCCTGGAACGCTTTTATTCAAAGGCAAATCAATTCATGAGAAGGGAAGAGGTCAGGTGGTCAAGACGGAGCAGCGCGCCAGGGCCCAGTAAGGAAGCGGTGCAAAGCAACATTGCAGTAAGGTAATCTGGCAAAAACTCTGGTAAGGTCCAAGTCAATGTTCAAAATAAGCCGGAGCAGTCTAAAGGATTCGGAGGAGGGAATTCCGGACGAAAGAGGGAAGCAGGAAAGTGGAAACCAAGAATCCTAACCTATAGAGAATATACGCCTTTGAGTACATCTTTGGAGAATATTTATCTATCAACTTGTAATACATTCCAGTACCTAAAGCCACACCCAAAAGAATCGACTGAGGAACAAAAGCAGACTGGGAAGTATTGTCGGTTTCACGAGACCTACGGGCATAATACCGAAGAGTGTAGACACCTCCACGATGCTATAGAAAAGCTGATTCACCAAAAGAAGTTACAGTAGTTTGTTAAGAATCTACAGGAAGGCGGACATGGGACATTCGACCCCAATCACGGGCAAGCTTCACATCGACCTGAGGAGCCTGCTCGGACCAGAGGAAGGCTGGTCATAAACACGATAATCGGTGGACCTTATCTGGCAGATAATAGTAGGCAAGAAATGGAATGCTACGCTATTTCCTTGAAGCATGCAGGCTTCGAATGCTGCTCGAACACAGAAGACGAGACTCCAACGAAACAGCAGCAAATGATGACCGATGATATAGTTTTCAGGAGTAGGGATGTCGATCAGGTGGAGGCACCTACCATTGACCTGATGGTTATCTCAGCTACGATCGGACCAGCGCTTATGAGAAGAATACTAATTTATTATGGAAGTTCTGCTAATATTATCTTCAGAAAGGCGTATGACCAAATGAAGATGGAGGCGAAGGATCTGAAACCATCTAAAGCTCGCATTCATGGCTTTAATGGTGCAGCTACTGATGCAATAGGTTTTTTTGAATTGCCAGTTGAACTAGGAGAAGGTGAACGCAGGAGGGTACGGATCACACCGTTCATTATTTTGGATGTTGGTTCCCCGTATAATGTTTTTCTTGGCCGACCGGCCCTGGCGGAGTTTAGGGCAGCTTTGGCCCCATGGTGTTTAACCTTGAAATTTCTAACGGACAGTGGAATTGGTGTAGTGCATGGCGATCAAGCGACTGGTCATGCTTGTTATGTTGCTGAGCTGAGAGAGGCCAAGCGAAGAGACAAGGGAAAGGGTGTAGACAACCCTATCCGCATCCATGTTGCTGAAAATTGACAAGTAGCGCCTGAGCCTTGGCTTGGGCAACACAGTCGGATCTATAGAGACATAGATCTGAGAGATGATGATGAAGAACCCAAGGAGGCCAAGGCGGCACCAACTGAACTGACGATTGGCATTCCAGTCAGCCATGATGACTCGTCACGGGTGCTTAAGATTGGATCACAGCTCAACCCCTCGATGATAGGGGACCTTACGGATTTCCTCCGAGCGAATCTAGTGTAGAATCGATTTTACCCTAGAGGGGGGTGAATAGGATGATACTAATAACAATAAAAATTTATGCAGAAATATATATAATAATTGCAGCATAGATAATAGCAGAATAATAAAAGCAGAAATAGAACAACACAGATTTACCCAACTCCGGCAAAACACTGCCTACGTGTTGCCCCTAAGGTTTCTACTAGAAATTAAGTAGTCAGCGCTTACACATGTAAACTTGCGACACCCACTAACGACTAACCTAATTCTACGCTCAAAACCCTGCCACAACTCAGCCACTAGGTTGCGAATTCTCGAACTACACCACCGTAGTTTGTAACCTAGTCATACGACTAGAAAGTAACACAATTTAAAATAGAAATTATAAAATAAAAACAAAATTAAAAAAAACCCTATTATAAAAATTATAGCCCAATAAAAATTGGAGACCGGACCAATTCTAATTTAAAAGAAGATGTCTCCTCTCTTTTCTTTTCTATGTAAAACTTCGGCCGTTCTTTCTTTGTTTCTCTTCAATAATTAGGGCTTTGTGAAATTTGAAGCACCGATTCAAAAATTATCGATTGAGTGATGAATTCACTTCGGCTTTGCTTCATCAATTGATCCTGGCTTCAATTAATATGCGGCGGCTTCAAGTTGCGTCGAGCTTGAATGCTATGATTTGGTATGTGATTTTCTTATTCGATTTTGAGTTTGCTCGACTTCGATTCGAGTTTGCTCGACTTCGATTCGAGTTATAGATTTGTTCGTGATTTATCTAGCTCTGGTATTTGCTTGAACTCGAATGATAATATGCCAATGATGATATGGGAATTTATAGGGATCGAACACCCTATATTTTCGTTCGTATAAATACGTTTGGATTCTTCTTAATTCTTGCTTGGCCGTTCGATTTTGCTTAAATGCTTGTGATAATTCTTCTACTTGTTCATCTCTGAATTTTAGCTTGACTTGCTTTGGGTCCATAACTTAGGCATTTGATTATTGTGATAATCTGGACTTTGATTTGTTTATCCCATTACTCTTTGTTCCAGTGTCTTCAGTGTTGATTTTGGATTTTATGACTGAGATGATTGATTCCATTTTTGCTGGCAGACGAACGTGGCTTTTGAATTTTAGATATACTCTGACTTGTTCATTGACTTCACTGCTCAGAATTTCTTCATTTTTATTTACTTTAACTGGTTCGAATTGCCTTCATGTTTCTCGAGTCTTGTGAAGTTTGAAATGGTCTTCATGAGTATATACATATATACATACATGTATGTATATATGTGTGTGTGTCTGCACTTGAAATTATTCATGTCTCTGTTTCATGTTCACTTATATGTGTTCACAACTGTTTTTTTGCTGTCTGGTTGGTATGTTGATCTGGTTCAGTACTTTGAGTCTTCATGTGTATGTTTGGACTGCTGCATCTCTCTATAAAATTGTATTTATGAACTCTGGTTGCATTGTGAAGTGTCCACTGCTCTATTGCTTTGAACTTTGGTCCATGGTTTTGTTCATGTCTCTGAAACTGATATATATATGCATACAAGTCTGGTTCAAGTTGTGTTCATCATGTGTTTACATACATACATACATACATACATACATACATGTATGTATATATGTGTATGTACTGAGCATGTTTTCATGTGTGTTCGAGCTTGTTCTAGCCTGAGTTGCATTTGCAGTCTGAAACTCCAGATGCTGTCTTGTTCCAGTGTCTACACATGTATGCTCCATTGTCATATTTCTCGAGTGCTTGCTTCCATGTATGATTCTGGTCTGGGTTACATTACTTGCTTGATTCCTTGCATTGCTTCAAGTTGACTGGTCTGAATGCATGTCTTAATATATGTACATTTGAGCATGTTGTTTTCATTTGCACCTGCCCATGCCATGTTGAATTGCTTGAACATTTTGTTTTGATCTTCACATGTACACTATGTTGAGGCCTTTTTGGTTGAGTCTTTTGAAGCTCTATTGTCACCTCTTGAAATCTAGTTCACTTCAGTTCTGTATATTGAATTCATGTTGTCTCGAGTTTGAATGGTCTGTACAAGTCTGGGTTGCCTTGTATTTTGGTCTGAATTTCATATTGCTCTTCATCTCTTTGGTTTCATGTTTACTCGAGTCTCTTTGTTTCGTATGTATGCACTGTGTATATACATGTGTGAACATACATGTATGTATGTATGTTGTAGCTTGGTTTTAGAGTGGTCTGCATATCCAGGCTATGTTGTATGTGGTTCCATTATGCTTTGCACTCCTGTACATATTCACTGAAGTATGGTCTCAATCATGTTTATGTTCTTTGTATGCATATATCTGGTTCATGTTGTTATTTCATTGAACTAGTGCACTATGTATTCATGGCTTCGCATCTAGTTCCATATGTTGTTGATGACTTTGTACATTTGTTGTCTTGTTTGGTTCTTGTTGTCCTTTTGAAGTCTGGATTTGCTCTATCCTTTGTACATGTGATTGAGGCAGTTGTCATATTTGTTGGACCTGAGCATGTTTCATTGTTTTGGTCGAGACTTCATGTGTACATTAGTTAGAGAACTGCATTGAGTCTTTTGTTCTTTCTGAACTAATTTTTTTTTGCATGCACCTGAGTTAATCCAACTTTTGCTTAGGTTTGACCTTGTGCTCACCTGTCCCTGCAACTTTATCAAGCAAGTGTATATCGGTGTGCATGTCCTTGTGGCATGTACAGTGATCCACTATGCATGTCACAAGTTGTTCATGTATAATGAATTCAAAAGAAATGACGACGAACAACCCAAATAACTGAGGCAAATAATATTTTCACATGCTTCATTGTACACTGCAAAAATATTTCTTTTTCAAATTTACTAGGTCAGTGTTTATTTTGCAGATAATTCAAATGCTGGATATAAGTTGGAAACAAAGTTGAAGATCAAATACGAGAGAATGAGTGATATGTAGTAAGGTCAAAATTGTAAATTGAAATTTGTGATGTAATCGAAATTGTAATGTAATTGAAATTGTGTAAATGTAGTGAGGGCTGAAGTTTGTACTATTTAAAGTTGTAATAAAATATTTGTTTGAATAAAATATTTGTTTGAATATGAATTCTGTGTTATTTATTTTATTCATCAAATATTTATTTAATTATGTGAAAAATAAAATAGTACAATAACAAATACATTTAAATGAATATATATATATATATATATGTTTATTATCATCAAACAAAAGTCATATACTAGCATATTCAACAATCTCCCCTTTTGATGATAACAAACATATATTAAGGTTTTGAATTTATGAAATGTATTTGGTCATTGATTATTTGCTTCCCCTATTTGAATGCACCCCTACAACAAAGCTCCCCTTTCATATATGCATGAAAATAAATTAAAATATGAAAATGAACCTTGATGGGAATATGCAAATAAAAAATAAAATATTTGAACTTTATTTGCCAAAATCTTTACTTTTCTCTCCCCCTTTTGTTATTAGCAAAAGAGTAATAGTGTTAGAAAAATAGAGATAAAGTGATAGACATTAATACAACATTAATACCCAATCGAGTATAAAAATATTAAATTTCAATAAAAAGTCAAACAAAAATCATAAATACTCTGTTAGGCGCATATTCCACTTTAGAGTGATAGGGGTGATGTCGGCATATAAAACCATATAGTTGTGTCTATTTGTGGTATATTTATATCAGGAATTTAAATACTTACTAACCATGCATAACCGTTAGGACTTTTAAATGAGATTAGTAGTATTCCCAAATTTTTTAAAAAAAACAAAAAAATGAATTTCAAGTATCTTCTAACCACGCATAACCGTGAGGACTTTTAAATGAGATTATAATCAACTCGTCTATTTAATAATCAATTTTGATATGTGTTCCATACATGCATAACCGTGAGGACTTTTAAATGAGCATGAAAGCACATAAACAAATATTCCAAGTAATTCACCCATGCATAACCGTGAGGACTTTTAAATGAGAGTGAATACTTTGGATGTTTTTAATGCTAAAAAATAAAATAAAATAAAAATGAATAATTTCCCATTTAAAATATCACATTTTGACATACTATATTGGATTTTGATGAGTGATGGTCGTTAGAAATATGATAGAAATAGAGATGGTCATGGAATTTTTACCAACAAAAGTTATTATAAATCTTGTTTAAAGAAATTTACTAAATATACCGTCTCAAGTCATAATATATTATTAATATCAACACTCATCATTTTTTCAATCATTATTTATCTTTTCGATAATCAGTAGGGAGTCAGATTAGTTAATGTATTCATTTAAGATCAAATCCAAAATCAAATTTATAAAATGTCTAATCTGAAACGAAGTCAACAAAAACTATTTTCTGAAAGGGGTATTATGAAAAAAATTTGTATGCCAATCGAAATTCAGTTAAAATGAAAATTATGCAAATATTTTAGCTGGAAATGTGATGCAACTTATGAATGTCCCTACATAAAACACATTCCACTAGTAATTTTTCTATCAACTAGACTACCAGTAGAATCTGCATCTGAATACCCCTTTAAATCACAGTTATCATAAATTGGATATCATTGACTAGACCATGAAGTTGCAACAAAAACCTTATAATCATTTACAGCTTTTAAAATGTGATTCCTTAAGGATTTGATTGAAAACGTGCACATTAACAACTAGTGAACATAGTGTCAGATCTAGAAGCAGTAAGATAAACAAATATATCAATGTGTATCTAGAGTAATCATCAACCAATAAAACAACATCATTAGTCCAAACAAATCTATATGAACTAGTTCAAAGATGAAAAGATGATTAGTCAACATTTTTGCACAAATCCAAATCAACATTTATTTCCATATCATATAACTGGCTGAATTAAATTAGATTTTGGTGCAGATTTTCACATTTAATATATCGTTCAAGATAAATGTATCGTTACCTATTTTACCTTTGCCGATAATTTTTCACTGTTGCCTATTGTGATTCTGCCACCTTTGTACTGGGCTAAGGAACTTTGATTGGTCGGCCGTCGTGTGCCTGGAACAGCCAGAATCCAGGTACCACTCTTGTTGTTCCTTAACCTGTCACCACACCTACACGAGGAAAGATTTTTGTGACCTATTTGTTTTTATAGGTCAATGATTGTTAGTGACAGAAGGTTTTGAAAAACAAGTTTGTGTAGAACCAAAACAATTTATATTTGTTCCTTTTGGCACCCAGATCTGTTTGACTTTAAGGGATTTTATATTAGTGCCTTTTGGAACCCAAATTGGTATGGTTTTCACGTGTTTGGGTCTATACCAGCAATGATTGTGATTGTGTACAATTTTTCCACAAATTGTGCACTTGGAATTGACTTGATTAATTTCGCTTCTAACACGTTCAGTTTGAGTATATCCAAGTCGTTGTCTTATAGGATTAACAGTTTGTTTCCTTAATAACATATTTAGTGATTTTTCTCCTTTGGAGAATTTCCTAAAGTTGTAGACAATTGTTGGACTTGTGTTTTGAGAGATGCATTTTCATTCAACAACAGAGTGCACCTTTTAATAGAATTTTCTCTCCTAGTATTTTCACTTTCTTTCAAAATCAGAATTTCATTTTCAAGTGACTTAATTTTAATTTCTGATTTCTTAATTTCTTCTTCAAGTGATGGACACTTATCACACTTAGGGCTCTTATTTCGATAGTTTTTAACCAATTGATCAAGCTGTTTATTTAATTCTATCAAACTATCTCTTTATGATTCAATTTTAGCGTACTTCTCCCTAAGTCTTTCAGAATAGCCATTTACTTCACGAAAATATATAAGTAATTCCGAATGAGTAAGTTTTGATACCTCGCTTGGCTCATCATCATCACTGTCAGTTGTTTCTCCTTGAAGACACATATTTCCTTTTTCACTCTCACTACCAGTGATTTTATCATCTTCATCAGTTTCATCCCAAGTAGCTGCAAAACTTCTCCTTTTCGGTTTCTTTCCTTGGCTGAGTCGATTCTGAGGACAATTTGGCTTGATATGACCGAGTTTGTTGCACTTATGACATATGATCTCTTGCTCTTCTGAGTTGTCTAGTAATTTGACTATTCTGCTTTTCAATTGTTAATTTAGAGATGGATTTCTGTATTTGTGGTTCCACCTTTTGAATATCTTTATTAATAGTGCCAGTTCGGTTGCTCCATCATCATCGTTGTCATCTTCACTTTTCGTTGTTCCTTTGAGAGCTATTGATTTCTTTCACGTATCACCTCCTTCGTGTTCTTCCTTGAATTTGATTTCTAGCTCATAAGTGGTGAGATTTCCGATGAGTTCTTCAACTTTGATTTGTTTCAAATCTTTTGATTCGTGAATGGCAGTAACTTTTGCTTCAAAATTTCGTGGAAGAACTATGAGGATTTTTTGGACTATTTCCAATTCTGTGTATGGTTTTCCGAGAGCGTTTGATTTGTATATGAGATTAGAAAGTCACCCATTCATCTCTTTGACATTTTCATCCTTGGCCATTGAGAAGTTCTCGTATTCGCTACTAAGCATGGCAAGGCGAGATTCTTTGACTTGAGAGGTTCCTTCGTGAGTCACTACAAGTGTGTGCCAAAATTCCTGCACAGTTAGACAATGTGAGACACGATTAAATTCAATTTGATCTAATGAACAAATAATAGAATTCATAGCGTTACCGTTAGCATTATGCAGTTTATTTTCAAGATCTGTCCATTGATCCATCGGTTTTTCAATTTCTTGATTATCTACTACTATAGTTGGTGTCCTATATTCCATCTCTACAATATTCCATGCATCTATGGTTTTTAGAAAAAAATTCATTCTATTTTTCCAGTAAGCATATTCACCATTGAACATGGGTAGTCTAACTATGGACTGACCCTCAATAAAAGCATTATTAAAAGAAGCCATCTAAAAAAATCAATTTTTTAAACCAAAAAATTGGTTTTTGGAAAATCAAATTTTTAAAACAAAAAGATGATTTTTCTTGTTCCTAGCTCTGATAACACTTGTAGGATCCATATCACCCTAGAAGGGAGGTGAACAAGGTGATACTAATAACAATAAAAATTTATGTAGAAATATATATAATAACCGCAACATAGATAATAGCAGAATAATAAAAGTAGAAATAGAACAACACAGATTTACCCAGCTTCGGCAAAACCCTACCTACGTGATGCCCCCAAGGTTTCTACTAGAAATTAAGTAGTCAGACGCATACACACGTAAACTTGCGACACCCGCTAACGACTAACCTAATTCTATGCTCAAAACCTTGCCAAAACTCAGCCACTGAGTTGTGAATTCTCGAACTACACCACCGTAGTTCGTAACCTAGTCACACGACTAGAAAGTAACACAATTTAAAATAGAAATTACAAAATAAAAAAAAACCCTATTATAAAAATTATAGCCCAATAAAAATTGGAGACCGACCCAATTCTCATTTAAAAGAAGACGTCTCCTCTCTTTTCTTTTCTATTTAAAACTTCGGTTGTTCTTTCTTTGTTTCTCTTCAATAATTAAGGCTTTGTGAAATTTGAAGTGCCAATTCAAAAATTGATCGATTGAGTGATGAATTCACTACGGCTTTGCTTCATCAATTGATCCTAGCTTCAATTAATATGCGGCGGCTTCAAGCCTGAATGCTATGATTTGGTACGTGATTTTCTTGTTCGATTTTGAATTTGCTCGACTTCGATTTGAGTTATATATTTTGTTATCCCACCTTTTGGCAAGGCCGTGACACCAAGGAATTGACTAGTAACCATTGACGGTCCGTCCTAGAGATCGGTCATACACAGGCTCACTATGGATATCGACAAATTTTGTCCGAGTCCGGATCGAGCTTTAATTGATAAAACACGACAAACGAAGCTATGAGAGCCAACGTCCCAAATTTCAAGTCAATCCGAGTTCGTATGTTCAGGTTACGATCGATACAAATTTGAATGAAAGCCAACCACTGTTCGAATCGCTCAGTTCGAATCGTTCAGTTCGTATCCCTTAGGGAAGCTCACTTCGACTCGGTCAGCCAAAGGCCACTTCGTATCAATCTGCACCCATCAAGAAGCAACAGTTCGACTCGATTTTCTAATGCCAACTTCGAATCCATCTAGTTCGACTCCATCAGCTATGCACTGTTCGAATCGATCGTGCAGTGACCACTTCATATCCATCACAAAGCCTTTACTCGAATCCATGAGGACACACCACTTCGTATCCATCAGAAAGCCTTTACTCGAATCCATCAAGACGTGCCACTTCGTATTCATCACAGAACCTTTGTTCGAATCCATATAGGTGGAGCACTTTTATCGATACGAGCTAGGCCCCACAATCGATACGAACGAAGCATGGCAATCGATGCAAACAAAGCGTGACGATCGATACGAAAGAAGCGAAGTTCAAGGAAAACTCATTCAACTTGGCGTCGAAAGCAGAGTGATTCGGAGATTCAAGCGCCACGTCATCTCACAATCACGCGCAGCTATCGAGTCGAACGAGAGCGAGTCGAAGTGATCGAGTCGAACGAGAGCGAGTCGAAGTGAGGGAGTCGAACGAAACAGCCAACCGAAAGTCATATTTCGCATCGATCATATCTCCTAATCTACAAGTCCAAATGCTATGAAATTTTCACAGAAGCTTACGCACATGCTAAAGAATGCCCACGCCAAATTTTGACTCCATTGGATGAAATCTTGATCGATAGGAAATCTGTTCGTATCGATCACGGATCGGACCGAAACTTCACGGGCTTGGGCGCGCGGGCCTGGTCACGTGCCAGAGAGGGTCTCCCGAGATCCAAGCGAAATACCAGCCTCCTACACCTATAAATAGAGCCCCAGGGCATACAGAAAAGGGGCTTCTTCTTCTTTGAATTCTCCAACGCCCATACTCTACTGGATCCAGATCTAAACTCCCTTGCTGCTGCCAAGAACGAAATTCACTGCTGCAAATCATAATTGTCTGCTGTAATTCATTGAATTCAGTTGTAATCTTCAAAGAAAGATCAATAAAGCTATCAACTTCATAGTGGACGTAGGCGATATGCCGAACTACTCTAAATTCTTATGTCTCCTTGCATTTTAATTAGTTTCATATCTGAGATTTGGAGTTTTTGTTAGATAATCCTCTTTTTACATTTAATTTCTTCACTTTATCTCTTCAAAAACTTCCGAAGAGTGTTGAATGTTATCCCGCCTTTTAGCAAGGCCGTGACACCAAGGAATTGACTAGTAACCAATGACGTTCCGTCCTAGAGATCCTTCATACACGGGCTCACTATGGATATCGACGAATTTTGTCCGAGTCCGGATCGAGCTTAAATTGATATAACACGACAAGCGAAGCTATGAGAGCCAACGTCCCTAATTTCAAGTCAATCCGAGTTCATATGTTCAGGTTACGATCGATACAAATTTGGATGAAAGCCAACCACTGTTCTAATCGCTCAGTTCGAATCATTCAGTTCGTATCCTTTAGGGAAGCTCACTTCGACTCGGTCAGCCAGAGGCCACTTCGTATCGATCTGCACCCATCAAGAAGCAACAGTTCGACTCGATTGTCTAATGCCAACTTCGAATCCATCTAGTTCGACTCCATCAGCTATGCACTGTTCGAATCAATCGTGCAGTGACCACTTCGTATCCATCACAAAGCCTTTATTCGAATCCATCAGGACGCACCACTTCGTATCCATCACAAAGCCTTTACTCGAATCCATCAGGACGCGCCACTTCGTATCCATCACAAAACCTTTGTTCGAATCCATATAGGTGGAGCACTTTTATCGATACGAGCTAGGCCCCGCAATCGATATGAACGAAGCATTGCAATCGATGCGAACAAAGCGTGACGATCGATACGAATGAAGCGAAGTTCAAGGACAACTTATTCAACTTGGCGTCGAAAGCAGAGTGATCCGGAGATTCAAGCGCCACGTCATCTCACAGTCACGCGTAGCTATCGAGTCGAATGAGAGCGATTCGAAGTGATCGAGTCGAACGAGAGCGACTCGAAGTGAGGGAGTCGAACGAAACAGCCAACCGAAAGTCCTATTTCGCATCGATCATATCTCCTAATCTACAAGTCCAAATGCTATGAAATTTTCACAGAAGCTTACGCACATGCTAAAGAATGCCCACGCCAAATTTCGACTCCATTGGATGAAATCTTGATCGATATGAAATCCGTTCGTATCGATCACGGATCGGACCGAAACTTCAGGGGCTTGGGCGAGCGGGGCTGGTCACGTGCCAGAGAGGGTCTCCCGAGATCTGAGAGAAATACCAGCCTCCTACACCTATAAGTAGAGCCCTAGGGCATATAGAAAAGGGGCTTCTTCTTCTTTGAATTCTCCAACGCCCAGACTCTGCCGGATCCAGTTCTAAACTCCCTTACTGCTGCCAAGAACGAAATTCACTGCTGCAAATCATAATTGTCTGCTGTAATTCATTGAATTCACTTGTAATCTTCAAAGAAAGATCAATAAAGCTATCAACTTCATAGTGGACGTAGGCGATACGCCGAACCATTCTAAATTCTTGTGTCTCCTTGCATTTTAATTAGTTTCATATCTGAGATTTGGAGTTTTTGTTAGATAATCCTCGTTTTACATTTAATTTCTTCACTTTATCTCTTCAAAAACTTCCGAAGAGTGTTGTGCCCAATTTTGGTACAAACACTTTGGTGCTTTTACTGAGAAAAAACCCAATTTTTCTCCTGCTCTTTGGATCTCCTATCTATATCGGATTGCATAAATCGAAGAAGAAGATCCAGATCTAGAACTTTGAAGCCCTTCCATTCTATTCAGATTTGCATTAGATCTAGGAAAGGACTTTCATCAATTCACCATGGTAAGTACACGGACTACCTCTACAGCTGCTGATCAGGGAGGACGGGACAGGCAGAATCCCGTGCAATTGCCTCCATCCAACCAAGATGCTGCCGGACCTTCAGATCCATCAGGCCTGGTCACTAGACAAGAATTCCAGATGTTGCTTCAGGAATTGACCCAGAGTCGACAACAACTTACTGAGAAACTGCGCGCCAACACAGAGTTGTCCAATCAGCTAAATTGCCAAAGGCGAAGAAGATCCAGAAGAGACTAAGGTTCTTATTCTTCCACAGAGAGTTCAGCCTCATCTGACGGTCATCATAGGAGGTGCTGCCCCTTATCACGTCACAGGCAACATTGCTACCACCACCACTACTGAACAAGGGGCTAATGCTGGAAACCGAACTGATCCTCATCGAAGCCAGCGAGAGCATACTCCAGAGCCTTATGTCCCTGAGAATGTTGAACCAAGGAGGCGAGGCATGGACCATCGACCGCGTCCGATCCAGACTCGCGCTATGGAACCCGACCACACCTTGGCATAGCATTCTCCTAATATCTGAATGCCGGATATACCAACGATGATCCGCCAAATGATCCGTGAAAGTCAGGGTCTCTCTAATGATGAATGGAGAATCTCTCGGAGTCATACCCCTTTCACCGATGACATATTATATGCTGAACCACCTCGACGCTTCAGGATGCCAACTTTTCCAGTCTACGAAGGGAGTTCTGATCCCAATCAGCACATCCTGAAGTACGAATGGCTGATGAATGCTGCGAGAGCTGATGATGCAGTAAAATTCCGTAGTTTCCACATTTCCCTGAGGGGCATTGCAACCATGTGGTTTACTTGTTTGCCAACACGATCCATTTCTAGTTTTGATCAAATGGCCACCAAGTTTGTTGAACAATTCCGTATGCACGTAGCGAGGCCTAAAGATGTTAAAACTCTGTCTAGTGTTACACAAGCTTCGGGAGAAACACTTAGACGTTACTTGGAGCGATTCCATGCTGCGTGTGCAAAAATAAGCAATCCCAATGATAACTCTATCCTGATGGCATGACTAAGGGGATTGATGCTGATTCCGAGTTCAGAAATTGGTTAGCTAGAAAACCACCTGCGTCATTGGACCATTTCTATTCCAAGGCAGCCCAATTATTGAGAAGGGAGGATGCGAAAAAGTCTAGGAAGCAGGATGATGCAGGGCCCAACATCGAGGGAATCCAGAGTAACATCGCTGTTAAACAGTCCGGAGAGAGTTCTAGAAAAGTTCAGTTGAACGTACAAAATAAACAGAATCAGCAGAGGGACAATGGAAATCAAAACAAAAAAAGCGATCAGAATCGTGGTCTATGGCGTAGAGCTTCCATGTACGATAATTATACTCCATTGAACACGTCGTTGGAAAATGTGTATTTGCAGACTTTAATACCATGCAATACAAGAAACCTGCCCCGAAACCACCAACTGAAAGACAAATCCAGACAGGGAAATTTTGTAAATTCCATGAGAGTTATGGCCATAACACAACCGGGTGTCGTCATTTACAAGATCTCATTGAGAAACTGATATGTGAGTGGAAGTTGGATCAGTATGTGCGGGCACCACAGTCAGGTGGTGTGGGCCCATCGAATCAGAATCGTGCGCCAAATCCGGAGAGGCAAGAGGAACCCGCTTGAACTTGCGAAAGGTTGGTTATTAATAAAATAAGTGGTGGTCCTCATCCAGCACACCGGAACTGGAAGGAAATGGAGTCGTATGCCAGCTCTATCAGGCATGCGGACTTCGAGTGTTATAGTAGTTTTGATGAAGGGGCTCCGACCAAGCAACAGAAAACGATGACATATGACATCGTATTCAGGAACAGAGACGCTGATAAAGTCGAAGCCCCCACTATCGATCCACTGGTCATCTCAGCTCAAGTAGGTCCCGCTTGGATGAAGAGGATCTTAGTCGACAGTGGAAGCTCTATGAATATTTTGTTTAAACGAGCCTATGATCAAATGAGAATGGAAGCCACGGACTTGAAACCTTGTCAATCCCGAATCCATGGTTTCAACGGAAGTGCTACTATACCCACTGGAATGGTGGAACTGCCGATAGAGTTGGGAGTTGGAGAACGTCGGAGAGTACGGATGTTACAGTTCATTGCTTTGGACATAGACTCCCCTTACAATGCTTTCTTGGGCCGACCGGCCCTTGCCGAATTCAGGGTAGCCATCGCCCCATGGTGTTTGACTTTAAAGTTTCCCACTTATCATGGAGTGGGAATCATTCAGGGAGATCAGGCTGCCGCCAGAGCCTGTTATGTTGCTGAGCTGCGGGAGGCGCAGCGAAAGGAGAAAGGAAAGGGCATGGAGGAATCTCTATGCGTCCGTTTTTCCGATAATTGACAATTAATGCCCGGGCCTAGGCCCGGGTACCCCAGCCAATTCTTCAAGGATCTTGACCCAAGAGAAACTGAAGACGAAGGAGAATCTAAAGAAAGTCAAGCATCCCCGGCCGAACTGACAATCGACGTACCAATTGACAATGATGATGATTCGAAGATGATAAAGATTGGGTCTCAGCTAAGCCAGCAAACTCAAGAAGAATTGGTTGAATTTCTATGGGTGAATCTTGATGTATTCGCCTGAACGCATTCCGACATGTGTGGGATCTCGCGAGCCACACTCTGAATATTGACCCGCGACATGTCCCGGTCAAACAGAAAAGGCGTGGTATGGATCCAGAGAGATCTGCCGCCCTTAAAGAAGAAGTAGAAAAGCTTAAAGCGAACGGATTCATTCGAGATGCGTAATATCCTGAATGGGTGTCGAATCCCGTGCTCGTCCGAAAGCCGAACGGAAAGTGGAGAACATGTGTCGATTATTCCGATCTGAATAAAGCATGTCCCAAAGACAGTTTCCCGCTTCCTAGAATTGATCAGCTAGTAGATTCGACAACTGGGCATGAACTCTTATCCTTCATGGACGCATATTCTGGCTACAATAAGATACCGATGCATTTACCCGATCAAGAACATACCAGCTTCGTAACCAATCCGGGACTTTACTATTAAAAGGTTATGCCATTCGGACTCAAGAATGCTAGGGCTACTTATCAACGATTGGTCAATCGGATGTTTGCCAATCAAATCGGGAAAACAATGGAAGTATATGTAGACGACATGCTTGTGAAGTCACAACTCTCCACCGACCATGTTAAAGACCTGGAAACTATGTTTAACATACTTCGAGAATACAAAATGAAGCTAAATCCACTGAAATGTCACTTTGGAGTTGCATCCGGAAAATTCCATGGGTTCATCGTCAACGCTTGAGGGATCAAAGCTAATCCTAAAAAAATCTGGGCCATCAGAAATCTCGAAACTCCGAAAACCATAAAGCAAGTCCAGAGTCTCAATGGGAAAGTAGCAGCATTGAGCAGGTTCATTTCAAAGTCCACTAACAAATGCATCCCCTTCTTTGATCTGATTCGAAAAGGAAAACGAAACTTTGAATGGACCACGGAGTGTGAGCGCGCTTTCCAAGCACTAGTTCAGCACCTAACGACACCACCTATCCTTTCGAAGCCTATTGATCATGAGAAGTTGTTCGTATATTTGGCGATATCAGAAAACACTATCAACGCTGCATTAATTCGAGAAGAAGACAAGATACAGAAGCCAGTATACTACGTCAGCAAGCAATTTACTGGGGCTGAAAGGAATTATCCGAAATTAGAGAAGTTGGCTTATTGCCTCGTTATTGCATCAAGAAAACTCCAACCATATTTCCAGGCACATCCGATTATTGTTTACACCGACCAGCCGTTACGACAGGTCCTTTCGCGGGATGAGACGTCTAGTAGGTTACTCAAGTGGAACATCGAACTGAGCCAGTTCGATATTACTTACACTCCAAGGCGAGCCATTCAGGGGCAAGTCCTAGCCGATTTCATAGCTAAATTTACCGTTCCAGAGGACTTGCCCGAAACCAGTGAATCACCCGAATACGTTTGGAAGCTTTATACTGACGGTGCATCAAACGACCGGTGTTCGGACGCTGGTGTTGTACTTGAAACTCCCGAAGGCCGATCCATATGTTATGCAGTGAAGTTCGATTTTCATGCGACTAATAATGAAGCTGAATATGAAGCCCTCTTAGCCGGCTTGAAACTTGATAGAGATTTGAGAATTATCGCAGTCGAAATTTATTGCGATTCACAATTAGTTGTGTGTCAAGTACGGGGAGAGTATCAAGCAAGAGATTGAAGGCTGGCTGCTTACTTAGCTCGAGTTCAGGAAGTACTGAATCAGTTTGATTATTACACCATCTATTGTATACCTCGGGAACGCAACCAAAAATCCGATTTATTGGCAAAGCTAACAAGCACAGGTGAAGCTCAGCAAATGGGACTCGTTCTCGTAGAGACGTTATCTTCTCCGAGCATTGACCGAGCAGAAATAGACTGGGTATGCGAAACCGTCCTCGAAAAAGATTCATGGATGACTCCATTCAGAAATTACATTAAGCATGGAACCCTGCCGGAACGCAGGAGTGAAAAGAGACAAATTCTTCACAAGGCCTCACGATTCACCATTCAGAATGGAGTCATGTATAGAAGAGAGTACTCTATTCCTTTACTCCAGTGTATCGCTCACGATGAAATTAAACGAGTATTGCACGATGTGCACAAGGGAGAATGTGGCGACCACACTGGGGGGCAAGCACTTGCCAAGAAAATACTTTGATACAGATATTACTGGCCGACCGTGAATCGCGATGCGTCGGATTATGCAAAGAAATGTGATAGGTGCCAGAAATATGCCCGAATTCCTAGAGCTCCTCCTACAGAGATAATGCAAATGGTCAGCCTATGGCCGTTTGCAATGTGGGGCATCAACATCATTGGTACTCTACCTCTGGCAAAAGGCGGCGTGAAATACGCCATCGTCGCAGTTGACTATTTTACAAAGTGGGCTGAAGCCGAAGCCCCTGCTACCATAACAACGAAGAAAGTAATCAACTTTGTAGTTCACAACATCATCTGTCAATTCGGTCTCCCACACACCATTATTACGGACAACGGGACCCAATTAGACAGTGCTGAATTTAAAGATTTCTGCAAAAGATTTCACATCCAAAAGAAATTCGCCGCAGTTGCACACCCTCAGGCAAACAGACAGGTCGAAGCAGTTAATAAAGTTATAAAATCCGTTCTGAAAAAACGACTGGAAAAGGTCGGGGGCAAGTGGGTCGATGAACTTCCTATGGCTTTATGGGCTTACCGAACAACCCACAAGACCACGACCGGTCACACTCCATTCTCTCTCTCTTATGTTTCAGAAGCCGTTATTCCAGTCAAGCTAGAAGTACCTTCTCATCGTGTGACATACTATGATCCAAAGACAAATGCTATATTACTTGCTGAATCTCTCGATCTACTGGATGAGAAGCGTGAAGAGGCTGATTTAAGGGCAGCCCCGCATCGAAGTCGGGTCGCCCGATTGTATAACGCCAAGGTCCGCCCGCGGACCTTTGAACTAGGCGACCTCGTCCTAAAAATAATTTATCCGGTTCCTTCGCATATGAAGCCGAATTGGGAAGTACCGTATGTTATTGAACGAAGGCTCGGAGATGGCACATTCAAATTATCGACCGTTGACGGTCTTACTTTGCCAAGAGCCTGGAATAGCAAGAGTCTTCGCCGCTACTACACATAACAGGCTATGTTTATCCATTTAGTTTATTTTTGATTTCAAAATTTGTTTCTACATTTCGAAATCAGAATTTGTAATAAGGCAACTGACTTTGCCATATTTTCTTATTTCAACAATAAAATGCAATCTCTTCGAGCCAGAGCTGTGATTTTCTTGAAATGCTTCATATGATCATCACTATGCACGGAGAGCTAAGTTTCACCATACGATGGAATTTATTCAAATAGAGAGTGACTATGATACGACCGGTCACTCGCTAAGCGAAACCCGAGCTCGGGGATAAGCCATCACATCAAAGTCAAAAACGGATTGATACACCACAATCCCTCACTTAACTCTCGGTTCCCAGAGTGCGAACCGGAGTATTAAAAATACGTCTACGAAGAGGGTGGATCCATCCGCCTCACGAATTCGTCTGTATCTGAACTAAGTTCGAGGAGGGTGGACCCATCCATCTAACGAACTCACTTGTTAACTCAGGGTGGATGTGATCCGACCATTCATGATCCTGGTACAACTCTGAACTCCCAGAGTGCGAGTCGGAGTATGAACATCAACTCCGGATTCCCAGAGTGTGAATCGGAGTATAAACTACAACTCCGAACTCCCAGAGTGCGAGTCGGAGTATAAACATCAATTTCGGATTCCCAAAGTGCGAATCGGAGTATAAACGACAACTCCGAACTCCCAGAGTGCGAGTCGGAGTATAAACTACAACTCTGAACTCCCAGAGTGCGAGTCGGAGTATAAACATCAACTCTGGGTTCCCAGAGTGCGAGTCGGAATATAAACGACAACTCCGAACTCCCAAAGTGCGAGTCGGAGTATAAACATCAACTCCGAACTCCCAGAGTGCGAGTCGGAGTATAAACATCAACTCCAAACTCCCAGAGTGCGAGTCGGAGCATAAACATCAACTCTGGATTCCCAAAGTGCGAAACGGAGTATAAATGCCAACTCTGAACTCCCAGAGTGCGAGTCGGAGTATAAACATCAACTCCAAATTCGTAGAGTGCGAATTGGAGTATAAACATCAACTCTGGATTCCCAGAGTGCGATACAGATTATAAACATCAACTCTGAACTCCCAGAGTGCGAGTCGGAGTATAAACATCAACTCCGGATTCCCAGAGTGCGAAACGGAGTATAAACATCAACTCCGGATTCCCAGAGTGCGAAACGGGGTATAAATGCTAACTCCGAACTCCCAGAGTGCGAGTCGGAGTATAAACATCAACTCCGGATTCCCAGAGTGCGAAACGGAGTATAAACATCAACTTCAAGTTCCCAGAGCGTGAATTGAAGCATAAATATCAACTCCGAACTCCCAGAGTGCGAATCGGAGTACAAATGTCGATTCCGAGTCCCTAGAGCGCGGACGTATGAGTTAAACTTAAGCCGGCATGACCAACCGCCATTAAACGAATGAGAATCCCCGGAGTGCGGATATGATCGTCAACAATCGGGCAAGCGTGAATAAACCGCTCGATCTCCGCTCGTCTCAGACATCCATTCAGTGGCACTAGACTCAACATGTTATAAATGAGAAGCAATAAACGATTGATGTTCCACGACTCATCCCCAAGACTGGGGGGCAGGACTTAATCATCGACCATTGACTGAAGCGACATGACGTCAAAATTAAACTCGCTTCCTAGTCGCGAACCATGTCCACAGTTTCCAGACTTGGTGGAAAGAGACAAACTTGACTCAGAAGCTGAAACTTTACAAGTGCATTTCAGACATTGAAACACTTAAGCAAATAAACAAGAAGCTCAAAAAGAAAAAGTTTCATTTCTACTATTCATGAAAGAAATTCGTGTACAAGTTTGTTCCAAAAAATTCCTACTAGCAGGGGCCGAACCCGCATCTATACACGACCAACAAAATGAAATACACTGAGTGAGCATGTCTAATCTTTCTTCTTCCTCGGCTTCCTTTTTGGTGCAGGCCCATTGGAGCCGCCACTATCCTTCCTTTTTGAGCCTTTGCCTTTCGGTGGCTGGTCTCCAAGTGGGGGCATGATATCAACATCCTCCTCCGAACTCGAGTGGATAGGAATGCTGCCTGCCGGTGGAGTTAGAGGGATAGAATCAGATGTGGAAGATGGAATGGCCGCACCAGCATCGGAAAATGTGCCGCCAGGCGATATCATTCTAAGTGGAGCTGGACCAAGTGTCGCCGTCCCACCTCCAAAACTACCACCACGTGCTGCGGCATCCATTTCAGCGGCGATTTGTGCCAAGATTTCCTCTTCAGTAACCGCTCGAGCCTCGCTGGGAGCGTCAGTAGTCGGAATCGAAAAGCTTGTGGCAGGAACACCTCCGCCCATGATGAATGGTAAGTCAGCTAAAGGATCGCCATGACGGTGAAAGAGTTCTTCCTTCAACTGCTCATCAAATACAAGTGTGCTTCCCTGTGCATCGTCGGGTGGGGCAGTTTTAGTTACGGTGATCGCTTCGGTCACAATAGCCTCCTGCGTCTGATATGATTCTTGAGTAGCAGGAGGCATGGCCGGTGCAGCGTCAATCGCTGGACAAAAATAAGAGAACTGTCAGAATTTAATTCAGATAAAAATAAGAGAACTGGCAGATATGTGGAATGTTCAGAATACCTTCCTCAGTTTGATTTGTAGGCGGTGGAATGGCTTCAGTAACTTGCGCCATAGTCGGAGACATCTGCGGCTGATCTGGATTATAGGCAGGAACAGCTTGGGGATCGACCGCAGACGAGGAATCGGGCTGGTTTGACACTGGAACTTCAAGACTCGCCTCATGATGGTAAACCCCTGAACCCTCTCCTATTTCAAAGGGCTGGGCGCCAAGTCTTTCCTTCTCATGCAGAATCATTGACTCGTGAAGAATCTTCCTTTCATCTTCATTCAGAATGCGATTCTCGAGTTCAAATTCATCCACAGACTCACCCAGATGCACCTCCTTCTCTTCCTCAACTAGTCGGCCCCAAGCGTTGTAAAGATGCGCCGAATAATCATCGAGCCAAGCTAGACCCCTGTGCCTCAGCACGTTAGCATTGTAAACAACGAGAAGGTCTTCGATGTCAGCCTCTAGCCTGGACTCGGACGACTTCACTTTCTCCTCGACCTCAGTCTCCACCTTGCGGACTTTGGCCACGGCCGCATCCCGTTCACCCCTAAGCAGAACAGCCTGCTCGCACGCCTCCTGGGCTGCGTTATTCGCATCATCCTTTTCCTTGGCCATATCGGAGAATTTAGCCTTAAGCTCGTTATGTTCCTTGACCGCCGCATCCCGCTCGGCGGTAACTGTAGTATTCCGATGGCCTATCTCCTCCACCAAGGCAACATGTGTCTGCCTCAACCTCTGCATGGCCACATTCGCTTCATCAGCTTTTTTGGTGGCCGCAATTTCAGATTTCCGTTAAGACTCGGCCTCAGCAGTGAGCACTTGAATGATCCGGTCCCTTTGAGCGGGTTCGGTCTCCATTTTCTCAAGCGCTTTGGCTCGCTCAAAGGCCACCTTAGAAGCTTTCTCCGCAGCCTTTACCCACTCTCTATACTGGGTGTAGATGTCATGAACGTAATCATGCATCGTGTTTTCCACTCTAGATGGGATTCTTTTTAAGTGTGGCGGGAAGACATAGCCATCGAAGCAAATATTCGGAAAATCCTTCTTCATCTGAGCCAATTTAAGGGCCCCTTCTCCGGTGGGCTCAGGTGGGACCTGCTCTGTAATTATGGAGGCCGTGGCCTCAACTCGCTGAAGATGAGTCTCGGATCTAGAAGTATGAGAAGATGGCCTATGACGAGGAGGCTCTGGTAGAGGTGGAACAAGAGCGGGAGGTGGAGATGGAAATCTAAGAGGAGGAGAGCGTGATCTAGATCGATGTCGGTATTCTCTGTCCCTATCACGCCCATACCTATCTTGGTTAGAGTACTCGCGATCGCAATCTCTATCTGAGTCTCTTCTGCGGGAATCATAATAAGAAGAAGGCTTTCGGGTCGAGCGAAGATTCCCGAGCATTGACCCTCTTCCGGACATCGTACCTAAAAATGAGAGACGAAGAAAGAGTTAGTGGTTTCTTAAGTTGGACGATTTACAGTTAGGAATCATGTAGTGCAGTGAAGTGTATGCATGTGCAACCCCCCGACCAACCGGAAATGTCGGCCGCACTCGTAGAAAGCGACCCGCTCAGTTCAAGAGCATTATCAAGCTCCTCCATCCCGACGTCGTGTTGAGACGACACATAATCCGGAATCGGAATATCAGCAAGCCCTTCAAAAGGATTCTCTACTTGCGGAGGAGGAGCCTTCGAAATCCTAATTCCCGGGATGGGCAAGGACACAACTACGGAGTTTAATCTCTCGGATTTAGAACGCTTGTGAGCAACAACCTTGCCTTTTCTCCTTCCTCCTGAATCCTGGACATCGAAAGAAGGCCCAGCATGGAGCTCGGTATCTATAGGCATTCTCTCCGGATCAACTTCTTCGGCTATTACGACTCCGGGCGCTTTGCGCTTCACCCATTTCTTCGAGACCACTCTAAGTGTCCCTTCCAGCCGTATACTTTGCCTCCGTTCAATTAGCCCGACAGTCCTCAAGTTTCTGTCAGTCAGAACCAAGTCGATATGCCTCTATTCGCCCGGAGCCGCTTGGAGGATCCGAACTAGCTCTCTAAAATATCCACCATCGGGTCGAGAAATTGCGGCTGTAAAAGGAGAGAACTATGTCGGTTTTGGAGTCGATTATTATTATCTCGATAATTCAAGAGAAAGATTGCAACGCTTACTTCTATCCAACCATCGCCTAGCAAATCCAGGGGGCACCGAACGTAGAACCATTCAGTTTTAAAATAACTTAGCCTTCCCCAAGAGCCCATTACAATGTGGCAGTTCCTGACCGCTTCCAAGAAGGTAAAAGAAGGGCTGTCTCCGTGACTCTTAGCGTTAAGTAGATATCTAATCTCGATCGGCTTTGGTGGTCGAAAGAGAATCTCTATAAATAGGATGAAAGTGCTATTCAGCAGGGCATATCCGTTGGGATGTAGCTGGGATGGAACTATTCCAAGGAATGATAACATCTCACTTATATATTGGTTGAAAGGAGGAAGCGTTCCCGCCGTACAGGCATGACGGTTAAAAGAAGTAAACCCCTTGGGGGGATCATGCGGCCTATCATTTGGCCCAGGAAGTAGCACATCATCGAGCGACAAGCCGTGTCTTAAACAAATCCGTCCCAGCATATCTTTGGAGATACCGGACGACACATAATCTTGTGGACGACAAATGAACCGGGCACCTGGACGCTCGTCCGGAGCAGGGTCTATAACTTCGGCTTCAATGACCGGTATTTCAATGGTTGAAGGAATTGAACTCGGGAGTTCCTGCTGCTGAGAACTTGAAGGTTCCATGACTAGCTAGCTTATGAAAAATCACTGTTAAACATACAATAACGCTCGTGCATCCCCCAGTGTAAAGTGTGTGAGTGTGTTGTGCAGTACTGTATATCACTTGAAAAGTTCTACTGAATTGGAGAAAACATGAAAACGACAAGACTTCGAAATTCAGTCGAATGGACCGTCATCGCTGACCGTCACAACCGTGCCATCGATCCAAGTTAAAGTTTATTATCATTTTGTTAGAGTTGCGGTTCCATCGACGAGCTTCGAAGGGGAATCAAATATGCAGTTCAGCGGTCAAGTAAAATTATGCAAGTTTGAAGCTCGTCGGAGTCAGTTGTTCAAGTGTGCAAGGAATTACAAATTCTTTAACATTCAACTCGTATCGGTCACAAGAGCCTTGTTTGCATCGATAATTCGTATTCATCTACGTGCAAGTTCGACTCGGTCAAAAGGCTGGGGAATTCGAATCGGTCCAGGAGGAGTGTTCACATCCATCAGTTGGGACGCCGTCGTATCGATCCTTTTCGACTCGATGATTTCGAATCGATCGAGGACCCTGGGTTTCGAATCCATCAGACGCAACCCCTTCACATCGATCAACACGCTCGAGACAATCGCGTCGATCATCTCGACTCGATGCAATAGCATCGCCATCGATCGATACGAAGGCCTCCGTCTCATCATCTCGAAGCCCGTATTCTAGATCGACGCGAAGCTAAGGCTGAGGAATCTTCGATCGACCGCGACTTCGGATGATTTGATGTTAAAGATCGAGTCTCATCGTTTACGCGTTGGCTTCGCTTAGTGGATTACCTAAATCTGGCAGTTAGTTCGACTAATTGAGGATCTAAATCGGTTCGAAGGCAAGAATAGTTTCTTCTTTTCCCGAGTCTTTGAGCGATACGAAAGCGAGAGCGCAAGAGTAGAAAAGTAAAAAGTGAAAAAATGGCTAAGTACATAGTATTTATATGGGCTTAAAAGTGAATGGAATGAACGATTCGCCTCCCAATGGATTCGACCAGTTACAAAGCGCCACCACGGGATCGATTTGAACAAGCTATTCGACTCCATGGACTCGAGTCTGCATCGATGTGAAGCCCTTCTTCGTATCGGTCATCTTCGACTCCCTCCTATAGCATCGATACAAACGAACAGTTCGAATCCATCAGATCGCAGCTCCCTGAAGCCAATGCCTTTCGATACGAATGACTGCTTCGTATCCATTAAACCCACATCCATCGATTCGAAATACTCATTTCATATCCATCAATGCAACGAATACTGGTGCAAAACCAATGTTTTGACCTTCTACACCGATTCGGGAGAGGATCGATACAAAGGAACATTCAAAAATGACCATCGAGCGTTGTTAAAATTCTAATTTCACATCAGTTCAGGAGAGGATCGACACAGAATTCAATATAAGATAAACTGAAAATGACTCGTGAACGTCAGCGAGAGTCAGATTAACATATATGCATATATGACGGACTAATATTCAATATTCCAGATTTACAAGGATTGGAAACTCGTTTGATAACAATTGCAACAACAAACGGCTAATCATTACCGTACAATAATCAGTTACAACAATACAGGGTATAGCAGTTGGCAGTCAACAGTTTACATTATCGACAAAATCAGTCAAAGATTACAGCTTTCATCGAAAAGACGATAACCATTCAGAATGAAGATTGCAGCATTTCAAAGCACATCATGTTTCCATAAGACGTACTATGGGGGGAAAATGTTATCCCGCCTTTTGGCAAGGCCGTGACACCAAGGAGTTGACTAGTAACCAATGACGGTCCGTCCTAGAGATCGGTCATACACAGGCTCACTATGGATATCGACGAATTTTGTCCGAGTCCGGATCGAGCTTAAATTGATATATCACGACAAGCGAAGCTATGAGAGCCAACGTCCCAAATTTCAAGTCAATCCGAGTTCGTATGTTCAGGTTACGATCGATACAAATTTGGATGAAAGCCAACCACTGTTCGAATCGCTCAGTTCGAATCGTTCAGTTCGTATCCCTCAGGGAAGCTCACTTCGACTCGGTCAGCCAAAGGCCACTTCGTATCGATCTGCACCCATCAAGAAGTAACAGTTCGACTCGATTGTCAAATGCCAACTTCGAATCCATCTAGTTCGACTCCATCAGCTATGCACTGTTCGAATCGATCGTGCAGTGACCACTTCGTATCCACGACAAAGCCTTTACTCGAATCCATCATGACGCACCACTTCGTATCCATCACAAAGCCTTTACTCGAATCCATCAGGACGTGCCACTTCGTATCCATCACAGAACCTTTGTTCGAATCCATATAGGTGGAGCACTTTTATCGATACGAGCTAGGCCCCACAATCGATACGAACGAAGCATGGCAATCGATGCGAACAAAGCGTGACGATCGATATGAATGAAGCGAAGCTCAAGGACAACTCATTCAACTTGGCATCGAAAGCGGAGTGATCCGGAGATTCAAGCGCCACGTCATCTCACAGTCACGCGCAGCTATCGAGTCGAACGAGAGCGAGTCAAAGTGATCGAGTCGAACGAGAGCGAGTCGAAGTGAGGGAGTCGAACAAAACAGCCAATCAAAAGTCCTATTTCACATCGATCATATCTCCTAATCTACAAGTCCAAATGCTATGAAATTTTCACAGAAGATTTTGCACATGCTAAAGAATGCCCACGCCAAATTTCGACTCCATTGGATGAAATCTTGATCGATACGAAATCCGTTCGTATCGATCACGGATCGGACCGAAACTTCACGGGCTTGGGCGCGCGGGCTTGGTCACGTGCCAGAGAGGGTCTCCCGAGATCTGAGCGAAATACCAGCCTCCTACACCTATAAATAGAGCCCCAGGGCATACAGAAAAGGGGCTTCTTCTTCTTTAAATTCTCCAACGCCCAGACTCCGCCGGATCATGATCTAAACTCCCTTTCTGCTGCCAAGAACGAAATTCACTACTGCAAATCATAATTGTCTGATGTAATTCATTGAATTTACTTGTAATCTTCAAAGAAAGATCAATAAAGCTATCAACTTCATAGTGGACGTAGGCGATACGCCGAACCACTCTAAATTCTTGTGTCCCCTTGCATTTTAATTAGTTTCATATCTGAGATTTGGAGTTTTTGTTAGATAATCCTCTTTTTACATTTAATTTCTTCACTTTATCTCTTCAAAAACTTCCGAAGAGTGTTGTGCCCAATTTTGGTACAAATATATTTGTTCGTGATTTAGCTAACTCTGGTATTTTCTTGAACTCGAATGATAATATGCCGATGCTGATATGGGAATTTATAGGGATCGAACACCCAATACTTTTGTTCATATAAATATGTTTGAATTCTTCTTAATTTTTGCTTGGTCGTTCGATTTTGCTTAAATTCTTGTGATAATTCTTTTACTTGTTCATCTCTGAATTTTAGCTTGACTTGCTTTGGGTCAGTTCCTATAACTTAGGCATTTGAATATTGTGATAATCTGGACTTTGACTTGTTCATCCCGTTACTCTTTGTTCCTGTGACTTCGGCCCTGATTTTGGATTTTATGACTGAGATGATTGATTCCATTTTTGCTAGCAGACGAATGTGGCTTTTGAATTTTAGATATACTCTGACTTGTTCATTGACTTCAATGCTATGAATTTCTTCATTTTTATATACTTTAACTGGTTCGAACTGCCTTCATGTCGCTGTAGTCTTGTGAAGTTTGAAATGGTCTTCATGAGTATATACATATATACATACATGTATGTATATATGTGTGTGTCTGCGCTTGAAATTATTCATGTCTTTGTTTCATGTTCACTTATATGTGTTCACAACTATTTTGTTGCACTCTGGTTGGTATGTTGATCTGGTTCACTACTTTGAGTCTTCATGTGTATGTTTGGACTGCTGCATCTCTCTGTAAAATTGTATTTATGAACTCTGGTTGCATTGTGAAGTGTCCACTGCTCTACTGCTTTGCACTTTGGTCCATGGTTTTGTTCATGTCTCTGAAACTGATATATATATATATGCATATAAGTCTGGTTCAAGTGTGTTCATCATGTGTATACATACATACATACATATATGTATGTATATATGTGTATGTCCTGAGCATGTTTTCATGTGTGTTCGAGCTTGTTCTAGCCTGAGTTGCATTTGCAGTCAGAAACTCGAGATGCTGCCTTGTTCCAGTGTCTACCTATGTATGCTCCATTGTCGTATTTCTTGAGTGCTTGCTTCCATGTATGATTCTGGTCTAGGTTACATTACTTGCTTGCTTCCTTGCATTGCTTCAAGTTGACTGGTCTGAATGCATGTCTTCATTGTGTGTACATTTGAGCATGTTGTTTTCATTTGCACCTGACCATGCCATTTTGAGTTGCTTGAACATTTTGTTTGTATCTTCAGATGTACACTATGTTGAGGCCTTTTTGGTTGAGTCTTTTGAAGCTCTGTTGTCACCTCTTGAAATCTAGTTCACTTCAGTTCTGTATATTGAATTCATGTTGTCTCGAGTTCGAATGGTTTGTACAAGTCTTGGTTGCCTTGTATTTTGGTCTGAACTTCATATTGATCTTCATCTCTCTGGTTTCATGTGTACTCGAGTCTCTTTATTTCGTATGTATGCACTGTGTATATACATGTGTGAACATACATGTATATATGTATGTTGTAGCTTGATTTTAGAATGGTCTACATATCCAGGCTATGTTGTATGTGGTTCCATTATGCTTTGCACTACTGTATATATGCACTGAAGTATGGTCTCAATCATGTTTATGTTCTTTGTATGCATATATTTGGTTCATGTTGTTATTTCATTGAACTAGCGCACTATGTATTCATGGCTTCGCATCTAGTTCCATATGTTGTTGATGACTTTGTACATTTGTTGTCTTGTTTGGTTTTGTTGGCCTTTTGAAGTCCAGATTTTCTCTATCCTTTGTACATGTGATTGAGGCAGTTGTCATATTTGTTGGACCTGAGCATGTTTTGTTGTTTTGGTCGAGACTTCATGTGTACATTAGTTAGAGAACTGCCTTGAGTCTTTTGTTCTTTCTGAAATAATTTTTTTTGCATGCACCTGAGTTGAATCCAACTTTTTCTTGGGTTTGACCTAGTGCTCACCTATCCATGCAACTTTATCAAGCAAGTGTATATCGGTGTGCACGTCCTTGTGGCATGTACAGTGATCCACTATGCATGTCACAAGTTGTTCGTGTATGATGAATTCATAAGAAATGACGACGAACAACCCAAATAACTGAGGCAAATAATATTTTCACATGCTTCATTGTACACAGCAAAAATATTTATTTTTCAATTTTACTGCCTCAGTGTTTATTTTGCAAATAATTCAGATGTTGGATACAAGCTGGAAACAAAGTTGAAGATCAAATACGAGTGAATGAGTGATATTAGTGAGGTTTAAATTGCAAATTGAAATTTTTAATGTAATCGAAATTGTAATGTAATTGAAATTGTGTAAATGTGGTGAGGACTGAAGTTTGTACTATTTAAATTTGTAATAAAATATTTGTTGAATAAAATATTTGTTTGAATATGAATTCTGTGTTATTTATTTTATTCATCAAATATTTATTTAATTATGTAAAAAATAAAATAGTACAATAATAAATACATTTAAATGAATATATATATGTTTATTATCATCAAACAAAAATCATATACTAGCATATTCAACATCTAGATATTTTCGCTTGGACCCATTCTGATATGTGTGGGATTTCTCCGGCCATCGCAAGTCGTATGTTTAACATTGACCCGAAGTATGTGCCCGTGAAACAAAAGAGGAGAGGCATGGTGTTGAGCGAGATACTACCGGACCAGCTCCACCAAAGTCCCACTGCCGGACCAGCTCCACTACCGGACCAGCCACCCTCCAAACTACAACAAGTCAACCTTATTTCCATGCCAGCCGAATCAAAGGCAAAGGAGGTACTGCCGAACCAAACACCCACTCACTCACCATCGGACCAACCTACACTACCACTACCGGTCCAACATCTCAATGCCGAACCAAGCTTCACCGGACCACTAACCTCCTTCCACCAACCTACTCTACCACTACCGGTCCAACATCTCAATGCCGAACCAAGCTTCACCGGACCACTCATCTCCTACCACCGAACCAAAGTAAACCGAACCAGCTCCACAAGGCCAGATTACGTCAGCCCAGGCCCACCAGCTGCTATATACCTCCAAGACCCCTACCCCTAGCCTCACTCTATAAATAGAGGGGTAGGGGTACAACAATGGGGGACAAGTTTGAGAGCTCAAGCACGGAGAGAACTTTCAAACAACTTTCTTTTACTTATATCAAAGCATTGTACTTGTAATCTAAACAAGAGAAGAGAAATAACATATAAAATGGACGTAGGCACATTCTGGCTGAACCACTATAAATCTGCATGTCTTTTTACAGTTTAGCCCCTGCTTTTCATATATTTGCATAAAACACCCAAATCACTAAGAACAATATAAAATCTACTAAATCATACAACTTTGAGGTGTTTGTCCATTTTTTGTGCAAACGTTTTTGGTGCTTTCATTGAGAGCTAGAAGCTCGAAGCTTCAGCTTCATCCACTTAACATTTTTCCTAACAGCTATGTTCGCCACTTGGAAAACATGCCTCCCAAACCAAGAAAAGATGTTAACAAAGGAAAAAACATCGCATCCAGCAGTCTTCCAGATCCAGCTGTCACGAATCAAGTAAATCGTCCTCCTCCAGCAGCAGTAACAAATGAAGGACAGGCTAATCCGACCCCTCCTGCCATAGAACAGCCCGCAGCAATTACTAGGGCAGATTTAGACAGGGTTGTGGTCGAAGTAACTAACCGCTTCACGTCCCAGCAGGAAGCCTTGGTGGACCATCTCATGTCACGCTTAAGGGATGCTGAAGAGTCCAATCGCAACACTGAATCATGGGGCGAGTCCCAGTCTGGAGGATCTTAGAGGCAACAAAGATCTTCCTTCTTCGAAGGAGCTGACGGCAGAAGTAGCCATGGTAGGAGCCGAGATCGAGCACAGCCCGAAGTTAGGCCTGAGGAAACATTTGGTACCGAACCCAACGGGGGAGGTACCGGGCGAAGGTCAACTGTAGCTGAGCCTGTCATACTGCCTAACCACGGAAACGCCAGTGAACAGGGCCGAGCTAGAGTCCAGCCCGAAGTTGGACCCGAGGAAGTGCTTAGATCAGAACCCAGCAGGGGAAGATCAAGGCAAGGGCCAACTGTAGCTGACCCTAGCATGCTCCCAAAAGATCAAAGGCAGCCATTACAAAATATGAGGAATGATAGACGATACCATCCCTACGGGTCATCTTGACGGAATCAATCCCACATAACAGAACCAAACTCATTTCTATTTGCTCCAAATTCTGATGAAAGGATGGCACGCTTATTCAGAGAGTGCGTCCAACGGGAGCAAAGGGATCGAGGGATAGGCGCTAGGGTAACCAGCCCTTTCGCTCGCAATATCGAAATTGCTATCACTCCCCGAGAATGGAAGATGCCAACAATGGAACCTTACAAAGGAACCTCCGACCCCGTTGTACACTTACAGAGGTACACACAACATATGCTCATGAGTGGAGCGACAGAGGGAGTACTGTGCAAATGCTTTCCGCTCTTCTTAGCAGATCTCGCTACCTCCTGGTTCTGTCATCTACCCCAAGGATCCATCAGCTCGTGGGAAATGTTGAAAGAAAAGTTCATCAGTCAGTTCCGCATCCATGTGGAACAACCTAAGGACGCTTATTCCTTATCCAGCGTCAAACAGAAACCTGGAGAGAAGCTGCAGCAATACCTAACCCGATTCAATGCCGCAGCAGCCGCGGTCCAAGATGCCGATGAGAAGCTCATCCTAATGGCCCTCTATAGTGGTGTGCATCCGGACACTAAATTTTCTAGAAGGTTGACGAAAGAAAAACCAGCCACTTTACCCGATTTCTTCCATGAAGCCGGGAAATATATGAGGCTTGAGGATGCCGCCGTTGAGGGGCAGTCAGGACAGCAAAATAAGGTAACTCACAGCAACGCCCCTGCTGTAGCAAGGGATGTTCGAAGAAATGATTCCAGAGACAATGCTGGGGGCAAGAAGGGAGAAAAGCGCCTATATCGGCCTGGACCGAGATTCGACACTTACACTCCTTTGAACGAGACCGTCGAAAATATCTTCCTTGCGACCCAAGGCGAAGTTAGATACAAATGCCCACCATACAAGAAGGAATCAGATAACGCGCAGAAGTCTGGAAAGTTCTGCTGTTTCCACGAATCTCATGGGCATGATACCAATGAATGCCATCATCTCTGGGACTTGATTGAGGAACACATCAGAAGGAAGAAACTGGAACGTTATGTAAAAGGTCAGGACAGGACTCCAGCTCCTGCCAATGAGAACCCCGGGCCATCCTCACCGGAGATCGGTAGAGGAAACCGCAACACTAGCAGCTCCAGTCAAGAGAAGATAGTGGTTCATACCATCTCGGGAGGACCGCACATCGCAGACAGAAGCTGGAAAGAGATGGAAAGATATGGAAAGTCTCTTAGAGACAATAAAGACTGTGTCAATTCGGTCATAGAAGAGCGCCACTCAAAGCGGAAAGACAGTGATGACATCACATTCGGCAAGCGTGACCTAGAAGGAAGGCAATACCCTCACATGGATCCCATGGTTATCTCTGCCCGACTCGGTCCTACCGAAGTTTACTGAATCGTAGTAGACACTGGAAGCTCAGTAAACATCCTGTTCAAACATGCATTCGACAAAATGAAATTATCAATGAAGGATGTGTCTCCCTGCGATAAACCACTACACGGTTTCACTGGAGATGCGAAGATGCCCCTCGGGCAACTGGACCTCTTTGTTGAGATTGGAAGCCATCCCCGCTCCGCTGTACGGAAACAAACGTTTGTGCTGATAGAGAACCATTCGGCTTACAACGCCTTCTTAGGAAGGCCATCCCTGTCTGACTTCCAAATTGTCCTAGCCCCATGGTGCCTAAAGATGAAATTTCCAACGGACAATGGAGTAGGGGAAGTAGAAGGAGACCAAGACGTTGCTCGAGACTGCTATGTGACTGAACTTCGCAACAACCACAGGAAGGATAAAGGGAAGGGTGTAGAGGTTGCCCTCTGCACGAAAATTCTAGAAGCATAGAAACTAAAGAAAGCCCCTCCTTTTCGATATACCAGCGACCCTTTCAATGAATTAGACCCCAGGGACAGAGAGGAGGAGGCCACCGCCGAGCCTGCAGAGGCTATGGAGTTTATATCTGTAGACAAGCACGACTCAAGTAGACTATTGAAAACTGGGTCCCAACTAAAAGCAGAATTGAAGGAACAACTCATCGATTTTTTCCGCCACAACTTGGATGTATTCGCATGGTCACACGCTGACATGACCGGAATCTCCCCCGACGTAGCATGCCACATACTAAACATTGATCCTACCAAGGCGCCCGTAAAATAAAGAAAGAGAAGTATGGGGGCAGAGCGATCGGCAGCCCTCGATGAAGAAGTAAAGAATCTACTCGCCAATGACTTCATACGAGAAGCTATCTACCCGGAATGGATCGCTAACCCGGTACTGGTAAAGAAGGCTAATGGGAAATGGCGAACGTGCATTGACTTTTCCAACCTAAACGACGCCTGCCCAAAGGATTGCTTCCCACTTCCCCGAATCGACCAACTTGTAGACATCACAGCCGGGCACGAGCTATTATCTTTTATGGATGCATACTCAGGATATAACCAAATTCCTATGCATGCCCCCGACCAAGACCATACTAGTTTCATCACCGACCGAGGTTTATACTGCTACAAGGTAATGCCTTTCGGACTTAAGAATGCAGGGGCCACCTACCAGCGCCTCGTCAACAAGATGTTTGCAGGGCTAATAGGGCAAACTATGGAAGTATACGTGGATGACATGCTGGTAAAGTCAAGGAAAGCCGACAATCACGTAAGCCACCTAGGCGAGATGTTTCAAGTACTCCGCCAGAATGGAATGAAGTTGAATCCTCTAAAATGCTCCTTCGGAATATCATCAGGTTAGTTCTTAGGATTCATCGTCCATGCCAGAGGGATTGAAGCAAACCCTGAACAAGTCCGAGCGCTAAGGGATATCAAGATACCTTCCACTCGAAAGGAAATGCAAAGCCTGAATGGGAAAGTGGCCGCCCTAAGCCGATTCATCTCCAAAGCAACGGACAAGTGCGTCCCCTTTTTCGAAGCTCTAAAGAAAGACAAAGGAAAGTTCGAATGGACTGACGAATGCTTAACCGCTTTCCTTAACTTAATCGAACACCTCCAGAAACCACCGATACTCTCGACTCCAAGCGAAGGCGAAGAATTATACCTATACCTTGCTGTGTCATCTCACGCCCTGAGCGCTGCCTTGGTAAGGGAAGACAACCACACGCAGCGGCCAGTTTACTTCGTCAGTAAGAGGTTTACGGGGGCAGAAGTCAGATATCCTAAACTTGAGAAGCTAGCATACTGTTTACTAATCACATCACGGAAACTGCGTCACTACTTCCAGTCCCATTCCTTCAAAGTTATGACCGATCAGCCACTGAGGCAGGTACTCCATCGTCCCGACACTTCTGGGCGACTACTTAAATGGTGCATTGAACTAAGTCAGTATGATATCACCTATCACCCTCGCACCACCATCAAGGGACAAGCCATGGCTGATTTCATCGCAGAATTCACTACCAACGAAGATAAGGAGCAATTGGAGTCGGTAGAAGACATCAAGTGGAATCTCTTTGTGGATGGTGCATCGAACGAACAAGGTTCGGGGGCAGGTGTGGTAATAGTCACTCCCAGGGGAAAAAAGCTGCACTATCCTATAAGGTTGGAGTTCACTGCCACCAACAACGATGCAGAATATGAAGTAGTGATAGCTGGACTAGAACTTGCCATAGAAATCAGAGCCAATTCTTTGTGTCTTCATAGCGATTCTCAACTTATTGTTAATCAAATACTAGGAGAATTCCAAGCTCGAAAAGAATGACTCATAGCATATTTAAAGAAAACCAAGTTACTTCTCAGCCGATTGGACCACTACCTAGTTAAACACATCCCTCGGGAAGAGAACCAAGAGGCCGACGAATTGGCAAAGCAAGCAAGTATGAGAAACATCGCCATCTTCGGAGCAGTAACCATCCCAAAGCAACTGACTCCAAGTTTTGAGCAAGTGAATCTGATAGCTGCAACCGAAGAAGCAACTTGGATGACTCCCATCCGAGACTACCTACAAAGTGGCACACTACCCAACGGACGTAACGAAGTCAAGAAAATCTTAAGGAAAGCTTCCCGCTACACAATTCAAGAAGACATCCTCTATCGGCGTGGATTCTCTAACCCGTTATTAAGGTGTGTCGCTGGGAGGGAAGCCAAGGAAATCTTATCCAACATCCATCAGGGAAGCTGCGGAGATCACACCGGAGGGCAAACGTTAGCAAAAAAGATACTCCGATATGGGTATTTTTGGCCCACCTTAAGCAAGGACGCCTTAGATTTCGTCAAAAAGTGTGACAGATGCCAGAAATTTGCTAAGATTCCGCGGCTACCAACAACTGAGATTACTCAAATGACCAGCCCTTGGCCCTTCGCAATATGGGGAATTGACTTAATCGGCGAGCTACCAATGGGCCGAGGCGGGGCCAAATATGCTATAGTGGCAGTCGACTATTTCACCAAATGGGTGGAAGCGGAACCTCTGAATAAAGTATCTTCAGCAAAAGTTATTAACTTCTTGATCAAAAATGTTCTGCGCAGGTACGGAGTCCCACTCAAAATCATATCAGACAATGGACTTCAGTTTGACAGCAAGGAATTCGCCAACTGGTGCCAAGAGCACGGAATTCACAAGAGCTTCTCATTCGTAGCGTATCCCCAGGCAAACGGACAAGTCGAAGCCGTCAACAAAATTCTGAAAACTCTAATAAAAAAGAAGCTCGAAAAGTCAAAGGGCGCTTGGGTGGATGAACTTCCTACGGCACTATGGGCCTATCGCACATCTTTCAGAACATCAACGGGGCACACTCCTTTCTCTTTGGCATACGGATCGAAGGCTATGCTCCCAGTTGAAACCATTGTGCCTTCCCACCGTAGGATCCACTATAACCCAGAAGAGAACGAAACTCCTTCACATGTCTTTGGATCTAGTTGAGGAGAGGAGAAATGATGCAGTCCTTAAAGCAGCAGCCCACAAGCAAAAAGTGGCAGCACAATACAACTCCAAAGTCAAGCATCGTACCTTACAAGAAGGGGATCTTGTCCTCAAGCAAATCTTCCCTCGCCCCGGAGCACTAGACCCAATCTGGGATGGATCGTATGTAATTCATAAAGATCTCCACAATGGAGCTTATATTTTGTCAACAGTGGACGGAGATGTGTTCCAGAGGGCATGGAACATCCAACACCTCCGTCGATACTTTTCTTAACTTGTACTGCCCATATGAAGTGAATTAACAAAGAGAATCAGTGGACGTAGGCCTTTTCATACCGAACCACTTTAAAAAACCTTGTCTCTTTTTTAACTTGTTCCTTTATATCTTGGCTGCTTGTTAACGTTATCCTTTTCTGTTGAACAAAATCCTACGAGTATAGCAATTCCACTCAGAGCACTCCACGGCACAACTTCACCTGGACAAGACCTAACAGATACTATGCGAATCTATGCCCTCGCCAATGAGACACTTTTGCTCCGGCATCCCTCTGCTGCGGGTTAACTCATTGCTCGCGACGGCCCATTAAAGCCAACTGTAATGAGCCGATTATAAGCCACCGAGAAGGCCGACTATAGCCGAGGCAGCTCATTATGGCGTTCGGCTCGCCGGCAACTGTGAACCGACTATAAGCCCCAACATAAGGTGTGGCCAGCCAAGGGCAGTTCACAGTTGACGATCGGCACCCACGCTAGCCGGCCATAGTAAATCGAATAATACCCACGATTACGGGCCATAATGGCCCGGGTAGTTACTGTGCGCGATCTCGGCTCCGATGTGTCTTAAGTGCGGCTGTGGTAAAAAAGAATTAACTCCCCGCGGAGGCGTAAGATGGGTGACAAATGTCTCCAAGACCCACAGCTAGGGAAAGTGACTACAAAGCCCGTTTGCCACGAACTTAAGCACATCGAAGGCCTTCCGTGATTGGAAGTTTTACTATTTCACATATTTTAATTTTACTTAAGAAACTTTTCTCCTATCCTCTGTAACAATCCCTGAAGTACAGGACACAGAACAAGAGACGCTCGCTAATAGAAGCAGATACTCACAGCAAGATACTGGACCGCGTCCCTTACTCAGTCACACAGGATAGTCAAAGCTGCCATCTACAAGCAAAATATAAAGGGCGGTATTTCCTTCTTTCATATATGACTATAATTTATTCACACCTCACGCTAACATTGCAAGTCATGAAATTATGACATCAAACACAATTTAATTACAAGAATATGCATAGCTATATTTCTCATACGACATGTCAAAATAGCAAAAACATTCAAAAGACGACAAAATCAGCTTAAGTTAAAGAATTACACATCAAGAATAGAGCTATTTATTACAAGTAGCAAAAAATTACAACCTAAGAGTTACTCTACTTTTTTAAGACTAACATATACAACCATGTCAAGTCCACAAAAAGAATTTTCCAAGTCCAATCAAGGAGCCGACTGCGTCGGAGTATTGACCTTATCCTGTTGCCCACCTGTTCGGTCAGAGAATGGAATCATTAGTGATAAGCAAACAGAGTTAACAAAAGAAGAAACTAAAGAAGAAAAGGTTACCAGCAACTTCCCCTTGATCATCTTGGTCGTCATCCCCTACTTCCACGCCTGCCTCCTCAGCTGCAAACAACCGCATCCCCTCCTTCACCGCTATCTTCTCCTCCTTGGTGAACTGAGCGGTTACCGCATCCATCCTAATGGCCGCTCCACCCTCCTTATCCGCCTCAGCCTTGGCCTCCTCTAAAGCCCTGAGGTAAATCCTAGCCATAACCCGGGGGTAGTCGTCCATCCAAGATAAGCTGCCCTGCTTCCAAATGCGAAAGTACATATCCTGCAGCATATCATCCATCATCCCCTCATTTTCCTCAAACTCTCTCATACGAGCCTCAGAAACCGATAGCCTTGCAATGGCAGCATCCCTCTCCAGTCGGTATCGCGAGCAGTCAGCCTGAAGGGACCTCCTCATCGCCTCCATCTCCTCCTTTAGCCTGACCTGAGCAAGCTCTGCAGCTTCAAGCTTCCCCGACAGCTCCTCTACCTGCTCGAGATCCGCCCTCCGAACCTCGTCCACTGTCGAGATGGCCATATTTATCTGCTCCTTGCAGGCAGCCTCCATCTTCCGCAATTCCGCCTTACTAGCCTCCTCCATAGTCTTCCTCAACCGCCCGGAGGTAGCCTCATGCTGAGAAATCTGAATGGCTTGATCAGCAAGTTGTTTGGCCTGGTCCAAAACCATCAATCGTAGTCGGATGTTGGCACTCCCAATCTCCTCTCCAGCCTTAACCAGCCGGGCATGATGCCCCATCAGCTTCCTAGTCTCCTCCGCCACCCGATCAATGTTAGCCTTGGCCTCCTCTCCTATGGTAACTATCCGAGTAGTAAGTAAATCGAGATCTAAGGACTTGGCCTCATCAAGCACCCGTACCATGGGATTGCGGGGAAGAAGGTGCTCACTGGTAACCTCGTCAAAGGTAATATCATGGGAACTTGGATCCAGATCAGGATGACCCACAAATGGATTACGAGCCAAGCCAGGACGATCAATCTGAGTAACGGTAGGATTTTCAGACGGGTGCGGAGAGAGTGCGAACTCAGTATCCTCCTCCGTGATATCATGAAGAGGCTGAACTGGGGGCTGAGGACCAAGTGAAGGTTCGGATAAGTGATGACTCATTTTTCTCTTTTGAATACCCTCTTCAATAACCCCGAGAAGAGGACGGTAGCCGACTACATCCCCGGAACGGTGGGTCGAAGGCTTCGGCTTGGCGGAAGCTTTGAAGAGCTTGTATTGTTCAAGCCTATCCCGAAGATCTGAGGCCTTGGCCGTTTTACCTGCTCCTGATATGAGGAACAAGTGTCACAAGCTTAGATTGATCCATAATTCGAGAAACGCGGTAAATTGAAAGTTAAAAGAAGAAAGGAAACACATTAATTATACAAACCCTGGGGAGGAGTAGGATACTGCAATGAGTCCTGGATTTCATTCTAGGATGGGAGCGGATCATAAAATATTCCTAAGTCCCTATCATAAATGGAGCCTGCATGAGTCAAAAGTTCACCTTGAGTCGTCGGAGCCACCTTGGCTAGAATAGTCTGAGAAGACTCGCTTGCACCTGTCCCGGCCTTGTCAGCTTTCCCGGATTTCTCTACCAAAGCCGGTTCTCCGTCCAGCCCCTCGAAAGCTTGGTGGAATGCATCATCCGTCCACTCTTGAATCTCGCCTGCTTGCCCAGGAAGCAAGGCCCTGATGCAATCGCCACCATCACCACCTTCCCGGTCATCTCCACCCTCACCTCTCTCCTCCTCCACATCTTCCTTCCCCGGAGTAAGTGGACAAGTGCTGGGGGAAGGACCATCCGACTTCTTAAGCTTCTTACCTCCGACCATTGGAGATTTTGAGAAAGGTTTCCTCTTGCCACTCTCTACTGTGACACCTCCCTTAGCTTGAGCAGCCGCCCTCTCCTCCGCCGTTTCCCTTTTCTTGACTACTGACTGCTGTGGAAGTATCAAATTATACTCCAGAAGAGTCGCATTTCTGATCAGGTAAGCAGCCGATCTATCTCTCCCAGGGATAGCTTCTATCTCAACCGCCATCTGAACCAGGCGATCAGTCTCCACAACCGCAAAGCCACCTGTCGCTAGCAAGAAATGAAAACGTATGAGAAGAAGCATCGCAACCAGAATGGAAATTATAAATAAAGCATCGACTTACATCCAGAGGTGAAACGCCGAATAGAAACAGAGTCGTCCCTGACGAAGAACCATTCCTTCTTGAACATGCTGTACTTAGAATACAGATCCAAGACCGGCTTGAAGGTTACAGCTGACTCCAAGCTGATGTATGGGGACCCCTTCTTATAGCCCCTCAGATTATATAAGTACCGGGTCTCCCGGTTGGAAGGAGCACGCCCATGCTTCTTTTGAAAGATGAAAAAGAGGCTCACCAATATAGTATAAGAGTTGGGTTGAAGCTGGAATGGGGCCACCTTTAGATATGTAAGAAAGCTGAGTACCCAAGCATTAAGAGGCGGGATGGCACCACACATACAGTGGTATCTGCTTTAGGCAAAGTACCCTTCGGGAGGGTCATATGGCATAACTTCTCTCCCTGGCAACAACATGCGCGCCCTATCAATTCCAAAAGAACGGGAGATGACATCAAGCTGCTCTTCCTTAAGGGAGCTGGGAAAGCAATCGGGCGGGGTGTTTAGAAGCTCCTGAGGGCCATACCCGTCCACTAGTGATCTCAGGGTAGATCCGTGACGTTTCGGTCCTGGCTAAGCAGGGGGCACTGCGGAAGATTCTCCTTCGCCTTGGGACTTCTTTTTATCTGATCGAGTTTCTGCTTTTCGAGACATTTATCTGCAGACACAAGAAAGCACATCGTTAAAGCATACGGACAGTGTAGTTTGGAATCTCACTTATAATTCGAAATACGAGTTTCATTTCGGTAATTCAAGTGCAAAATCTTCATTTCAGTAATTCAAGTGAAAAATCTCCATTCGGCATTTCTCAAATTTCATTCGGCATTTCTAGGTATCAGATTCATTCGGCTTCCTCAGGATAAGGTCCATTCGGTATTAAACTTTATGTTCATTCGGTAAAAAAAAAGAGAAAAAAAAGAGGCCATCCGGTAGTCACCTGATTCGGCAACGCGTCTGGTTCGACGATATGATTAACTTAGCAATAAGAGCTGATTCGGCTGTCTCGTTCGATAGTAGATGAAGGAAGCCCTAGGCCCTTACTTATAGGCGAAGGTGAACCCCCGAACAACTGGTTCGACACTAGGATCCGGATGAGGATGACCAAATCAGATAACCCAAAACAAAGCAGGACACGTGCATGCACATGCCCTACTTTGGGGGGCAAGTGTTGAGCGAGATACTACCGGACCAGCTCCACCAAAGTCCCACTGCCGGACCAGCTCCACTACCGGACCAACCACCCTCCAAACTACAACAAGTCAACCTTATTTCCATGCCAGCCGAATCAAAGGCAAAGGAGGTACTGCCGAACCAAACACCCACTCACTCACCACCGGACCAACCTACACTACCACTACCGGTCCAACATCTCAATGCCGAACCAAGCTTCACCGGACCACTCACCTCCTTCCACCAACCTACTCTACCACTACCGGTCCAACATCTCAATGCCGAACCAAGCTTCACCGGACCACTCATCTCCAACCACCGAACCAAAGTAAACCGGACCAGCTCCACCAGGCCAGATTACGTCAGCCCAGGCCCACCAGCGGCTATATACCTCCAAGACCCCTACCCCCAGCCTCACTCTATAAATAGAGGGGTAGGGGTACAACAGTGGGGGACAAGTTTGAGAGCTCAAGCACGGAGAGAACTTTCAAACAACTTTCTTTTACTTATATCAAAGCTTTGTACTTGTAATCTAAACAAGAGAAGAGAAATAACATATAAAGTGGACGTAGTCACATTCTGGCTGAACCACTATAAATCTGCGTGTCTTTTTACAGTTTAGCCCCTGCTTTTCATATATTTGTATAAAACACCCAAATCACTAAGAACAACATAAAATCTACTAAATCATACAACTTTGAGGTGTTTGTCCATTTTTTGTGCAAACACATGGACCTGGAGAGGTCCGCTGCTCTCAAAGAGGAGGTGGATAAACTCAAATCCAATGGGTTTGTTCGCGATGCCCTCTATCATGAATAGATATCTAATCCCGTACTTGTGAGGAACGCAAACGGGAAGTGGAGGACCTGTGTTGATTACTCGGACCTGAACAAGGCATGCCCTAAGGATAGTTTTCCATTGCCCAAAATTGATCAGTTGGTTGAATCGACAGCAAGACACGAGTTGTTGTCTTTTCTGGATGCGTATTCGGGATACAATCAAATCTCGATGCACATTCCGAATCAAGAGCATACCAGTTTTGTCATGGATGTTGGACTATACTGTTATGTTGTGATGCCTTTCGGGTTGAAGAACGCAAGCGAAACTTATTAGCGTTTGGTGAATCGGATGTTTAAAGACCAGATTGGTAGAACGATGCAAGTCTATGTGGATGATATGCTTGTGAAGTCACGACAGTCAAATGACCACATTCGAGACTTAGCAGAGATGTTTCATATACTCATATTTTACGGAATGAAAATCAATCCATTGAAATGTTCCTTTGGCGTTGCATCGGGGAAGTTTTTGGGTTTCTTGTCAATGCGCGGGAAATCGAAGCCAACCCAGAAAAGATTCAAGCTATTCAAGGCATACAAGCACCCATAACTATAAAGCAAGTACAAAGCCTGAATGGGAAAGTCGCTGCGTTGAGTCGATTTATATCCAGAGCAACCGAAAGTGTACTCCTTTCTTTGATGTGATAAGGAAAGGGAAAAGAAATTTTGAATGGACTTTGAATTGTGAGGACGCATTCCGAGCTCTGGTAAGATAATTGGAGAGGCCCCCTGTTATGTTAAAGCCCGTAGACCATGAGGAGTTGTATGTTTACTTGGTCGTATCCCAGCATGCCATTGGTGCAGCTTTGGTTCGTGAGGAGGATCGAATCCAAAAGCTAGTGTACTATGTTAGTGAACGTATAACGGGGGAAGAGAGGAATTATCCTAAGATTGAGAAGCTGGATTACTGTTTAGTGATCACATCATGCAAGCTCTGCCCGTGTTTCCAGGCACATCCAGTCGGTATTTATACCGATCAACCTTTGTGGCAGGTGCTCCAACGACCGGAGACTTCTGGAAGGCTACTCAAATGGAACATTGAGCTGAGTCGGTTCGACATCACCTACCTACCACGGAGGGCTATCTAGGGGCAAGCGCTAGCAAATTTCATTGTAGAGTTTACCATATCAGATGAGCCAAGTGGAAGTGATGTGATTCCCACTATTCGATGGAAGCTATATATTGATGGGGCATCCAACGACCATTGTTCTAGGGCTGGTGTTATTCTTGTAACTCCCGAGAACCGATCGATTTGTTAAGCTTTGAAACTTAATTTCCCTGCTACGAATAACGAAGCCGAGTATGAAGCGTTGATCACTAGACTGAAGCTTACCAAAGAACTTGGAGTGAAATCGGTTGAAATCTTTTGTTACTCACAGTTGGTGGTGTACCAAGTACGGGAAGACTATCAGGCAAAGGTGCAAAGGCTTGCCCCATACCTCGCTCGGGTTCAAGAATTGTTGGCGGACCTCGAATACTATGATATTTCGCACATTCCGTGTGAAAAAACGGGGAAGCCGATTCCTTGGCAAAATTTGCAAGCACTGGTGATGCACAATAGATGGGCTTTGTTCCCGTAGAAACTTTACACACCTTGAGTATAAATGAGATAGAGGTAAATTATGTGTCAGAGATGGAAATTGAAAGGGAGTCGTGGATGACGCCGTTCAAAGAATACTTGCTACACGGAAGCTTGCCCGAGAGAAAGAACGAGAGACAACAAGTCATTCGCAAGGCCTCACGGTATATAATGCAGGACGGAATGATGTATCAGAAGGGATTATCTGTTCCCTTGCTTAGGTGCATCGCCCACGACGAGATAAAGCGGGTTTTAAGAGAAGTCCATGATGGAGAATGTAGCGACCATGCTGGGGGGCAGACACTAGCCAAAAAGATACTCCACTTTGGATACTATTGGCCGACCATGAATCGGGACGTCGCAGACTATGTAAGGAGATGCAACAAATGTCAAAAGTACGCAAAGATCCTGAGAGCACCGCCGACGGAACTCACACAAATGGTTAGTCCATGGACGTTTGCAATATAAGGGATCAATATAATCGGCTCCTTGCCAATATCTAAAAGTGGTGCAAATTACGCAATCGTCGCGGTCGATTACTTCACCCAGTGGGCAGAAGCGGAGCCATTAGCTACGATCACCACCAAAAAGGTCATTAACTTTGTTGTGTGAAACATTATATGCCGCTTTGGTCTCCCACAGACTATCATTACTAACAACAAAACTCAATTTGAGAGTAGAGAATTCAAAGAGTTCTGCCAAAAATATTGCATTGAGAAAAGGTTTGCAGTAGTCGCTCACCCTAAAGCGAATGGGCAAGTCGAAGCTGTAAATAAGATAATCAAGTCCATCTTGAAAAAACGTTTGGAGAAGGCTGGAGGCAAGTGGGTGGATGAGCTTCCTACAACACTCTGGGGCCTATAAAACCACCAACAAGTCTGGGACTGGCCACACTCCTTTCGCCTTGGCATACGGCACTGAAGCTGATATACCCGTGGAACTTGAAGTTCCTCCTCGCCGGGTGACTCATTATTATACTAGAACGAACCGAGATCTTTTACTGGAGTCGTTGGGCTTGTCGACGAGAAACGTGAAGAAGATGATTTAAGGGTGGCCGCATATCGGCACCGAGTCGCTCGGTATTATAATGAAAAAGTTTGACCAAGAACTTTCAATGCGAGCGACCTTGTTTTGATGCGAGTTTTTCCGGTCGCATCACATATGAATTCCACATTGGAAGGTCCCTACGTCATCGAACAGAGGCTTAGAGAAGGAACCTTCAAGCTAGCGACTGTTGATGTCGTGACACTCCCTAGAGCCTGGAATAGCGAGCATTTGCGCCGTTATTATGCATAGTTTATTTCTTTTGCATTTTAGTAGCAATTGTTTCCAATATATGTTTCTTTTGTTGTTCTCTATTTCCGACATGTAATAAGACAATTCAGTTTGTTCCTATTTTCTACCATCAATAAAGGCTTGAAGCTGTTTTTCTATGAACTATTAGTGTTCCGTGTTTTATAATTTCATGGCAAAATTAAATTTCATTAATCTGTCTAACATATGAACGCACACACAAAACCAAAAGTCGATCAACTTGCGATTCAAAAAATCTCTAAGTCCCCAAAGTGCGGACTTGAGTACTCTGAGTCCCCAGAGTGTGGACTAGAGTATAAACGATTCAAAAAATCTCTAAGTCCCCAAAGTGCGGACTAGAGTACTCTGAGTCCCCAGAGTGCGAACTAGAGTATAAAGGATTCAAGAAATCTCGAAATCCCCAGAGCGTGGACTAGAGTACTCTGAGAACCCAGAGTGTGGACTAGAGTTTAAATGATTCAAAAATCTCCAAGTCCCCAGAGTGCGGACTAGAGTACTATGAGTACCTAGATCACATACTAGAGTATAAACGATTCAAAAATCTCCAAGCCCCCAGAATGCGGACTTGAGTACTCTGAGTCACCAGAGTGTGGACTTGAGTACTCTGAGTCACCAGAGTGCGGACTAGAGTATAAACGATTCAAAAAATCTCTAAGTCCCCAGAGGTCGGACTATAGTACTCTGAGTCCCTAGAGTGCGGACTAGAGTATAAACGATTCAAAAAATCTCTAAGTCTCCAGAGCGCGGACTAGACTACTCTGAGTCCCCAGAGTGCGGACTAGAGTATAAGCGATTCAAAAAATCTCTCCAGAGTGCGGACTAGAGTACTCTGAGTCCCTAGAGTTCGTACTAGAGTATAAAAGATTCAAAAAATCTCTAAGTCCCCAAAGTGCGAACTAGAGTATAAACGATTCAAAAATCTCAATGTCCCTAGAGTGCGGACTAGAGTATAAATGATTCAAAAATCTCCAAGTCCTGTGAAAGCGAACTGGGGTTTACATGACCCTCCAAGACTCCGAATTTCAATTACAGATTAAATTATAAGCTAAGCGATGAGAGTCTGGGAATACATAAAAGCAAAATTTTATTTACTAATCGAAAAAGAAGTTTCATTACAACTTCTCCGAAGTCCGGAGCCAAAATCTATCTACAATGACTATAAAAAAAGAGGAAAACAACTACATGGTTCTAAGTTACTAAAGTTGAGCAAAATGTGGCGAGGCGACAGCTACTTCTTCGGTTTTCTTTCCCTCTTCGGCTTCTCCGAAGTTTCCTCATCTGAGCGCCTTTTTTTGGACCCTTTGCTTCCCAGCGACGAATTACTCGAGGGAGGAGGAAGAATTTCCAAAGGTTTGATCCCACCAGGGAGAATAACCTTTAGTGGCCTATTTAAGGATTGTCGAGCTCCATTACTTGAGGTTCTAATTTTATTTTGATTTTCTCCTTTTTCTCCTCCTCGAGTTACTCCTTCATGCTGAGCTTGGAAGTTTGCTCAGAAGCCCCTGTGATTTCGACATCATCGTGTTCCTCTACGGGTGAAGGATCTTTGGGCTTATCTTCCTCAAGAGCCTCTATTACTTGAGCGTCGGGACCAGGGGTGTCGCTGGTGTGGAGTACTTCAGTTTCTTTTTTTTCCCTCTCATTGGCGACATCGCTCCTTGGAGTCGGTTCAGGGCCAGAATGACTTGCACGAATTCATGAAAAGTGAATATTAAGATACGAAGGTTATTCGCCAAAAGCGAAGACTCTATAAATTTTAGAAGGTGGGGGTCACATACCAGTTTCCATTTGGCTCTCAGTCGTCTTAGGAGTATCACCCTCTGGAATTGGGGATAACATGTGGATGCCAAGTCCAGGCTTCTCCGGATCGTAACCCACATGTTGCTTAGGGGGATTAAGTGATGGAGTTTTGGTCAAATCAGCGGGGGGAGGAATCTGGCGCTCGGAGTCAAACGGACCAGTGGCATCCTCTATGTCCTTTGATGCAGGAGAGCCTCCCTCAAAGAGGGCTTTCGTCGTAGATAAATCTGATGTTTCATTGCCTCTGAGCACTTTCCTCACCAGAGCCTCTTCATCAATCTCTTCGACACCCAGCTCCATTTTTATAATTCTAATCAATGTATCCCATGCTTCGGTGAGTGACTCGAGATAATCTCGCCTAAGAAAGACAAGTCATGATGCATGAGGACTCTTGCATTGAACTCGGCAATGAGCGGGTCGAATAAACATTTGATTTCTTCTCCGTTTGCCTCGGTAGCTGCCTCGAGTCGAGAGTCGGCCTATGTGAGTGCTACCTTCTTGCCTTCCTCATGGGCTGCTTCTTTTAGTGCTTCAACCCTGGATAGCACTTCGTCGAGTTTTGTCTTTAGAAGCCGTGTTTCGACGATTTCATCGCAGTATCTTTGTGACTCTTCCTGCGCTATAATTTTCTCTTCTCTCTCTCTATAAAGAGCAGCTCCTCTAGTTCTTTTCCTCGTTGAGAGAGAATGTCTTTCTCTTTTTGGATAGAGTCTTTCTCCAAAGCTAAAGCACTGCTGCGTTGGATTGCCTCGTTGAGTTCTTTCTTGTGAGTGGCCTCCAAGCGGCTAACAGCCTCGGCTGCCTCCTTAGCATTTTTCTGGGCAGTCTCGAGCTGAGATTTGTGTAAGGATAGCTCTTCATCCTGTTTCTTAATGATGTCTCTGTCATGAATAGTTTCGAGTTTGAGGCGATCAATCTCGTGTTGGCGTTCAATATAGACCTCTGAAACTTTCTCCACTAAGTGTACCAACGCATCATGCTGGAAATATACATCGTTGTTGCAGGCAATGGCGCTCTGTTGGACATGTCTAGGGATAGGATGGATTGCAGGAAGAAATTTCAGTCCGTCGAAATGGATCTTCGGAAATGTAGCTTTGAGCTCAGCTAATTTTTCCGCTGTTGACGGGTCGTGAGCAGAGGCTGGGGGTGTCTGCTTAACCGGAGTCACGGATTTCTTATAAGGCTCATGGGATTGCTTGGTACTCGAAGAGCCGGAATGTTGGTCGGAGGGACTTCGGACTGGGAGCCCTTCTGACCAGACTTCTCCCCACTACGCGCTGGATGATGGGGAGGATCGTTTAGATAAAAAGAATGGCCATGGGTTCTCCTTCTAAAAGACGACGTTGACTCTCTGGAGCGATAGTCTCTGTCACCGCTTTCGTCGCTGTCTCGCCGTTTGCCCGATCCTGAGTCTCGACCGGAATGGTAAAAGATGGAGGTCCGCGAAGGCGATCAATGCCATGAGTATGCCCTATTTCACCTACACATAAAGTCAAACGAGGACGAGTTAGTAGGAGTCGCATGATGGATGAAATTCAAGTGCATGGTGGAGTATAAGTGTTCGTGTGTGTCCTAGTGCATCCCCCCGATGGACCAGTGTTTTTTTCTTACCTCATTGGAGTTTTCTCTCCCTAATAATGAGTCTGAGCGCCTTCATCGCTTCTCGTAGGTGAATTAAGTCCCATGGCCTTAGGGTTGTTAAAGCCATAATTCAGTATATCGTTGGGGATGGTCAAGTCAGATAGACACTTTAATGAGCCTTCTAAGTTTTGGGAAGACGGCCTTTTCTCGATTAGAGTTATCATGATCTTTGAAGTTCCGCTGACTTTCTCCTTTTTCAGCTTATAAGCTAGGCTCTTTTTCTTTTTCGAGAGAGGCGGTGGTTGATCAATGCCGGGCGCGTCTGCTATCGGCGCTGGCCCATGACTTATATTCTCATCGGTCTTTTTGATCTCTCCTTCCTCGGTAGTATCGCGAGTCCCTTCAGCAGGGGGCACCGAAGGTCCAGCTTGTTCCTTGCTCGTTTCCACGGTCGTTCTTGCTATTGTGGTACCACTTGGAAGGCTAGTCCGGCGGCCCTCTTCTAGTAATCTGAACTTCGAAAGCAGTTCATTAATAATTACAGATTAATGTCCCGATCTCCTACGAAGGTAGCTCGAATGGCTTCAACTGCCTCAGAGTACTTGACGCCTTCGGGTCATGAGCGGATACCTGTAGGAGTTAAAAGAAGTTCAGAATAGATGCACTTCAAGCCTTAAGACAAAGATTGGGATAAAGATGAGACTTATGTCCTTCTAGCCATCTTCTCGCAAAACCGGGAGGACATCATACGTAGAACCACTCTTGTTTAAACTGAGAAAACTTGTTCCACGCGCCCATCAGGACTTGACATTTGGGGTGTGGCTTGACGAATGTGTAGGATGGACTATCAGTACGTCTCTTGAAGCGATAGATGTAACGGATGTCCTCAAGAGTTGGGGGTCTGAATAAGATGCTCATGAAAAGAATGTAGGTACCGTGGCTGAACGCCTGACTATTCAGATGCAGTTGTATCGGGGAAATCCCAATATGCTATAGCACTTCGTGGATGAATGAATTGAAGGGTGTCACGCTTCCGGCCCAACACATAAATTGGTTGCACGCGGTATATCCGGCTGGGGGCAAGTGAGGCCGAGCTTGTGCCGACGGAACTAGAACGTCTTCGAAGAGGATTCCGTGGATAGAACACAATCGACAGAGAGAAGATTCGCCAATTTTCGAGGCTTGAGAGTCGATGGGGTCATCCAGAACGACGGCCCCGTCTACGACATCGAGAGCCGAGCCTATAACTGCAACAGGTGGGTTTGGGATGCTAGATATGGGGGATGACGATGGACTTAAAGTCCTTACTGCCTCTTGCCGAGAACTTGGCCCAGGCTGGTCAGAAACAGTGGCGGAGCTTGATTTTTTAGACATCTCCGAGGAGCGATTGATGTGAATAGATACCTGTCTAAGCTATACTCAAAAGATAATAGATATCAGATATAACGACAAAAAATTTCCTCGGGTGGTGTGTAAGCTAGTGCGACAATTTAAACTTGAGTACAGATAAATTAAGGTTCTAAAAAATAATATAGCATAATGGAGCTTTTAATTATCATCTTTGAAGACCGTCATCATTAACCGTCACCAAAATCTGTCCTGTGATCGATAGCTAAAGTCCTAGGATCAAACATTGGCATCGTATGTTGCGAAGGCTATTACTTGCTTTTGTTGGGTTAAATTCGCATTTATGTTTGTTAAAACTATGGAATTATTAGTCTGAATCAGTTCCATGTGTTCACATGCTTTGGTCCTTGTCATTATTCATTGTTTTATGCTCATGCGAGAGAATATGTAGTCCTAATATATGCTATGTTCAAGATGAGGTGATTCTGGATGCCAATGTCGATCCCAATACCCAATACCGATCGTCTCTCTAAACCTAAATATCAAGCCACACTGTCTCACTCGGTACCGACCCACTCTCCTCCAAACCACCGAACGATCCTATAAATCTATACCGACCCACTCACTCTCCTCTCTCTCACTCTCTAATCACCGAATGACCCTCTAGATCTATACTGATCCACTCATCTGGTCTTCTACTGAACCACTCTCTCCTTTAAACCACTGACCCATAAGTTAACCTAAGCAGTCGACCCACTCTTTCTCTCAAGGCACTAATCCAAACTTGTGATCCACTTTACCGACCGAGCGTTGCTGGTGTGTTTCTATTTGACTCCCCCTAGGAGGGATCGACCTACAAGAATTGCCGACCGGACTTTCTTACTTCTCAAGCACCAAACCTTCTCCTCCTACGAATTGCATACCTCCCTAAACCCATCAAGGACGACTCCTCTACGATTAGTATGAATCTGTGCCACAAACTACCTTCACCCTAATATGCTCACTCGCCCTAGTTCACTCCTCTCCCACTCTTCACGAAAGTTTGTATGTATGCGATGAATCCTATGTGAAGATGTGAATCCTTACCTATGTGTTAATTCGAGGTTGGGGTGAGAAGCTCTTGGGGCTTGGAGTCGAGGGATATGATGGCATGACGAATGGAAGATGGTGGAACGACGTTATGGGGTAGTTCGGTGGATTAGAGGAGGTAAGGCTTAAGGCTGTGTTGGAGAAGGAAGAAAATGAAATAAGAAGCAAGAAGAAAAGAATGAAGGTGTGGGCTTATATATGAGGAAGAGGAGAGTAACGGGCACCATCCCGTGGAACCGGTCGACACGTTCTAGTAGGTCCGTAAGGGAAGGGGCAGTTCAGTGCTAGGCAAACCGACCGTGTGGGTCGGTATTGGTCTGCCAATCCACCTTTTATTTTTTTTAAAATAGATAAATAATAAATAATAATAAATGAAGACCATAACCATAATAGGTAGAGATTTATTGTTAATAAAATAAAGAGAATGTGGATATTAAAATAAAATGTATGTATAAGAATGCATACACATTGTTTGTACCAAAATTGGGCACAACAGTCTTCGGAAGTTTTTGATGAGATAAAGTGAAGAAATTAAGTGGAAAAAGAGGATTATCTAACAAAAACTCCAAATTAAAGATATGAATATAATTAAAATGCACAGAGACACAAGAATTTAGAGTGGTTCGGCGTATTGCCTACGTCCACTATGAAGTTGTTTGCTTTATTGATCTTTCTTTGATGATTACAAGTGAATTCAGCGAATTACAACAGATAATTATGATTTACAGCAGTGAAATTCGTTATTGGCAGCAGCTATGGAATTTTAGATCTAGATCCGGCAGAGTCTGGGCGTTGGAGAATTCAAAGAAGAAGTAGCCTCTTTTCTGTATGCCCTGGGGCACTATTTATAGGTGTAGGAGGCTGATGTTTCGCTTAGATCTTAGGAGGCTTCTTCTGGCACGTGACCAGGCCCGCGCGCCCAAGCCCGCGAAGTTTCGGTCCGATCCGTGATCGATACAAATGGATTTTGTATCGATCAAGATTGCATCCGATGGAGTCAAAATTTGGCGTGGACATTCCCTAGAATGCACGTAAGCTTCTGTGAAAATTTCATAGCATTTGGACTTGTAGATTAGGAGATATGATTGATACGATTTAGGATCTTCGGTTGGCTGTTTTGTTCGACTCCCTCATTTCGACTCGATCCTATTCGACTCGATGACGCGGTGCTCGAATCTCTGGATTACTCCACCTTTGATGCCAAGTTGGCTGAGTCATTCTTGGTCCTTGCCTTGTTCGTATCGAAGTCCGTTGCCCAGTTCGAATCGATCAACAGCTTGTTCCTTCGCATCGATCTGTAGCATGCCTTGTTCGAATCGATGGAGGTGGCTCGTTTGTATCGATGATGATGACTCTGTTCGCATTGATGAAAGGTGCACAGTTCGCATCGATGGTTATGCTCTGTTATGTGGATACGAAGTGGTCATTGGATGATCGAGTCGAACTGTGGTTCTCTGATGGATGTGAAGCGGATCAAGTCGAACTGTGGCTCTCTGATGGATGCGAAGCGGATCGAGTCGAACAGAGGCTCTCTGATGGATGCGAAGCGGATCGAGTCGAACAGAGGCTATTCAATGGATTCAAACGCGAGGCTGTTTTTATCCAATTTTTCATCGATCGTAACTTGAGAATACGAACTCGGATTGACCTGAAATTTGGAACGTTGGCTCTCATAGCTTAGCTTGTCGTGTCATATCAATTTTAGCTCGATCCGGACTCGAACAAAATTCGTCGATATCCACAATGAGCCTGTGTATAACCGATCTCTAGGACGGACCGTCATTGGTTACTAGTCAATTCCTTGGTGTCACGGCCTTGCCAAAAGGCGGGATAACATTTGCCCCCCAAAGTACGTCTTGTGGAAACATGATGTGCTTTGAAATGCTGCAATCTTTATTCTGAATAGTTATCGTTATTTCGACGAAGGTTGTAATCTTTGACTGATTTTCTTGATAACGTAAACTGTTGACTGTTAACTGCTGTACCCTGTATTGTTGCAACTGATTGTTGTATGCTAGTGATTAGCCGTTTGTTGTTGTAATCATTATCAAATGAGCTTCCAATTCCTGTAAATCTGGAATATTGAATATTAGTCTGACGCATATGCATATACGTTAATCTGACTTTCACTGACGTTCCCGAGTCGTTGTCAGTTTATTTCGCATTGAATTCCATATCGATCCTCTCCTGAACCGGCATGAAATTCGTTGTAACAACGCTCGATGGTTGTTTTTGAATGTTCCCACGTAACGATCCTCTCCTGAATCGATGTGAGGGTTTGAACCATTGTCTTTGCATCGATTTTCATTGCATTTTATGGATGCGAAGTGAGCATTTCGAATTGATGGATGTGGGGCTCGATGGATACGAAGAGGTCGCTCGTATCGGTGGGTCTAAGATTCAATGGATACGAAATTGACTTTCGCATCGATGGTTACTAACTTTGGTGGAATTCACTTTTGAATCGGCGCGAGCCACTAAAATGGATACGAAACGTGCCTTCGTATCGATGAATACTGACCTTTGGATGCCATGGTTCGATGGATTCGAACTGCACACTTCATGTCGCTAAACTGGGGATGGAGTCAAAGATGATCGATACGATCAGTGGTTTCATATCGATGGATTTGGTGAAGACTTCGTATAGGTGCAGACTCGGTTTCATGGATTCGAACAACGCAATTCTCAATGGGTTCGAATAGAAGTCCCACGATCGATACGAAATAATAGTCGTCTGAGGGTTGATGGATTCGAAGGACTTTTTCGAATCGACCCTGTGGTGACGTTTTGCAACCGGTCGAATCTACGGGGATGCGAATCGTATTTTGCCTTCATGCTCGAGTCCATATAAATACTGTGGACTTAGCCACGTTTCACTTTTCACTTTTTACTTTTTGTGCCTTGCTTTCATATCGCTTCAGAGCCTCACAAAAGAAAAACCCTTGTCTTCGAATCGATTCAGAACCCTTTAACCAGCTATCAAAATCAGGTAAATGATTGAACAAAGTTACCCCTGAAATGACGAGATTCAAATTCTCATTCCCTTCCATTCGAATTCATGTCCAGACGTGGTTTGGGGAAGTAGAAATTGCGCGAGGTCGAGGAAGGAGAAGATGGAGTTCGAATCGATCTGGGGTAGAAGGAGTGTGGAGGAAGATGGCTTGGTCCTCGTTTTCGTGTCGATCTGGAGGGCTTCGAGATAATGAGATGGAGGCCTTCGTATCGATCGATGGCTAAGCTGTTGCATCGAGTCGGGATGATCGATGCGATTGTCTCGAGCGTGTTGATCGATACGAAGGGGTTGCATCTGATGGATTCAAAACCCAGGGTTCTCGATCGATTCGAATTATGCACCAGGGATCGATACGACGGCGACCCAATTGATGGATGCGAACACTCACCCTGGATCGATTCGTAGTCTTCAGCCTTTTGACCGAGTCGAACTCGCATGCAGATGAATATGAACTATCGATACGAACAGGGCTCTATCGATCGATACGAATTGAACGTTAAAAAATTTGTAATTCCTTGCACATTTGAACAGCTGACTCCGACGAGCTTCAAACTTGCATAATTTGTACTTAATCGTTTCACCGCATATCTGATTACCTATCGAAGCTCGTCGACGAAACTGGAACTTACCAAAATTATAACAAATTTTAACTTGGACTGATTGCTAATTTCTAGGTGGTACGGTTGTGATGGTCAGTGATGACGGTCATTCCGACTGAATTTCAAAGTCTCGTCATTGACATGCTTTCTCCAATTCTGTAGAACTTTTCAAGTGATATACAATACTGCACTGCACAACACACTCACACACTTTACACTGGGGGATGCACGAGCGTTATTGTCTGTTTAATAATGATTTTTCATAAGCTAGTTAGTCATGGAACCCTCAAGTTCACAGCAGCAGGATCTCCCGAGTTCAATTCCTTCAACCATCGAGATACCGGTCATTGAAGCCGAAGTTATAGACCCAGCTCCGGACGAGCGTCCAGGTGCCCGGTTCATTTGTCGTCCATAAGATTCTGTTCCGTCCGGTATCTCCGAAGATATGCTGGGACGGATTTGTTTAAGGCACGGCTTGTCGCTTGACGACGTGTTACTGCCTGGGCCAAATGATAGGCCACATGATCCCCCGGAGGGGTTTACTGCTTTCAACCGTCACGCTTGCACAGCGGGGACACTCGCTCCTTTCAATCAATATATAAGGGAGATGTTATCACTCCTTGGAATAGCTCCATCCCAGCTACACACCAATGGGTAAACTTTGATTGATAGCACCTTCATTCTGTTTATGGAGATCCTCTTTCGACCACCAAAGCCGATCGAGATTAGATATCTATTTAAGGTTAAGAGTCATGGAGAAAGCCCTTCTTTCACCTTCTTAGAAGCGGTCAGGAACTGCCACATTGTAATGGGCTCCTGGGGAAGGCTAAGTTACTTTAAGACTGAATGGTTCTACGTTCGATGCCCCCCTTGATTTGCCAGGCGATGGTTGGATAGACGTAAGCGTTGCCATCTTTTCTCTTGAACTATCGAGATAATAATAACCGACTTCAAAACTAACATACTCTTCTTCTTTTTCAGCCGCAATTTCTCGACCCGATGGTGGATATTTTAGAGAGCTAGTTCGGATCCTCCAAGTGGCTCCGGGCGAAGAGAGGCATATTGACTTGGTTCTGACCGATAGAAACTTGAGGACTGTCGGGTTGATTGAACGGAAGCAGAGCATACGGCTGGAAGGGACACTTAGAGTGGTCTCGAAGAAACGGGTGAAGTGCAAAGTGCCTGGAGTCGTAATAGCCGAAGAAGTTGATCCGGAGAGAACACCTACCGATAACGAGCTCCAAGCTGGGCCTTCTTCTGATGTCCAGGATTCAGGAGGAAGGAGAAAAGGCAAGGTTGTTGCTCACAAGCGTTCTAAATCCGAGAGATTAAAATCCGTGGTTATGTCCTTGCCCGTCCCGGGGATTAGAATTTCGGAGGCTCCTCCCCCGCCAGTAGAGAATCCTTTTGAAGGGCTTGCTGATATTCCGATTCCGGATTATGTGTCATCTCAACACGACACCGGGATGGAGGAGCTTGACAATGCTCTTGAGCTGAGCGGGTCGCTTGCTATGAGTGCGGCCGACATTTCCGGCTGGTCGGGGGGTTGCACATGCATACACTTCACTACACTACATGATTCATAACTGTAAATCGTCCGACTTAAGAAATCACTAACTTTTCCTTCGTCTCTCATTTTCAGGTACGATGTCCGGAAGAGGATTAATGCTCGGGAATCTTTGCTTGGCCCCAAAGGCTTCTACCAATTATGATTCCCATAGAAGAGACTCAGATAGAGACCGCGATTGCGAGTACTGTAACCAAGATAGGTATGGGCGTGACAGGGACAGAGAGTACCGACATCGATCTAGATCACGCTCTCCTCCTCTTAGACTTCCATCTCCGCCTCTCGTTCTTGTTCCACATCCACCAGAGCCTCCACGTCATAGGCCATCTTCTCACACTTCTAGATCCGAGACTCATCTTCAGAGAGTCAAAACCACGACCTCCATAATTGCAGAGCAGGTCCCAACTGAGCCCACCGAAGAAGGGGCCCTTAAATTGGCTCAGATGAGGAAGGATTTTCCGAACATATGCTTCGATTTCTATGTCTTTCCGCCTCACTTAAAGAGAATCCCATCTGGAGTAGAAAACACGATACACGACTATGTTCATGACATCTACACCCAGTATAGAGAGTGGGTAAAGGCTGCAGAGAAAGCTTCTAAGGTGGCCTTTGAGCGAGCCAAAGCGCTTGAGAAAATGGAGACCGAACTCGCTCAAAGGGACCGGATCATTCAAGTGCTCACTGCTGAGGCCGAGTCTTCTCGGAAATATGAAATTGAGGCCACCAAAAAAGCTGACGAAGTGAATGTGGCAATGGAGAGGTTGAGGCAGACGCATGTTGCCTTGGTGGAGGAGATGGGCCATCGGAATACTACAGTTACTACCGAGCGGGATGTGGCGGTCAAGGAACTCAATGAGCTTAAGGCTAAATTCTCTGACATGGCCAAGGAAAAGGATGATGCGAATAATGCAGCCCAGGAGGCGTGCGAGCATGCTGTTCTGCTTAGGGGTGAACGGGATGCGGCTATGGCTAAAGTCCGCAAGGTGGAGACTGAGGTCGAGGAGAAAGTGAAGTCGGTCGAGTCCAGGCTGGAGGCTGACATCGAAGACCTTCTCGTTGTTTACAACGCTAACGTGTTGAGGCACAGGGGTCTAGCCTGGCTCGATGATTATCCAGCGCATATATACAACGCCTGGGGCCGATTAGTTGAGGAAGAGAAGGAGGCGCATCTGGGTGAGTCTGTGGATGAGTTTGAACTCAAGAATCGCATTCTGAATGAAGATGAAAGGAAGATTCTTCACGGGTAAATGATTCTGCATGAGAAGGAAAGACTCGGCACCCAGCACTTCGAAATAGGAGAGGGTTCAGGGGTTGAACATCATGAGGCGAGTCTCGAAGTTCCAGTGTCAACCCAGCCCGAATCCTCGTCTGCGGTCGATCCCCAAGCTGTTCCTGCTTACAATCTGGATCAGCCGTAGATGCTTCCGGCTATAGAGCAAGTTACTGAAGCCGTTCTGCCGCCGACAAGTCAAACTGAGGAAGGTATTCTGAACATTCCACATATCTGCCTTGGGTCGGAATCTTTATTTGAATTAAATTCTGACAGTTCTCTTATTCTTTGTCCAGTGATCAATGCTGCACATGTCGGGCCTCCTGTTACTCAAGAATCACATCAGACACAGGAGGCTATATGTTATCCCACCTTTTGGCAAAGCTGAGATACCCAAAAATTAACTGAAAATCAATAATAACTAGTCATGAATATCAAGTATGCATTTCAGGATAACCATGGATATCGATGAATTTTGTTCGAGTCCGGATCGGGCTGCAATTGACAAGACATGACAAGCAAAGACATGGAAGCCAGCGTTTCAAATTTCAGGTTAATCGGAGTTCGTATGGGGGAGATATGATCGATACAAGTTAAAAGAAATATGTTGTTCGTATCCATCATAGAGTCAAGGTGGTGATCCATTCGAATCCATCAGATTCGTATCCATCGGGGAACTGAAGTGGTGGTCTATTCGAATCCATCAAATTCATATCGATCGAATTACCGCCTCAGTCTATTCGAACCCACCATGTTTTGTTAAGTTCGAATCCATCGGGAGCTGACGACTTCGAATCGATCATCACCGAATCGATGGGGCACGAATCGATCCGTGGTCGTACTATTCATTTTATTCGTATCGTTCCAGAGAGAAACGCATTGAATTAGACTTCGATCTTGGAACGAGCAAGGCGCGAATGCCCAGTCAATGCGCCACAAGGATCAGATCGACCCGAGCATCTCGCACCATGTCACTGCGCGCTCACGTGTCCAGGTCGATTCGAAAGGGATGGATACGAATCCATGGATTCGAACGCGACAGTGCACACGAAAATACAATCTTGTATCGATCATATCTCACGAACCATTGATCCAAATGCAATGAAATTTTCACAGCAGCTTGCATACAAGGTAAAGAACAATCCTGCCAAGTTTCAACTCGATTGGATCATTTCTTGATGGATACGAAATTGCTTCGTATCGATTGCAGATCGAGTCAAAACTTGGTGGGGTCGGTCGCGTGGGCCCCCTCACATGCCAGAAGAAGTCTCCCGAAGTTTGGGCGTGATCTCAGCCTCCTACACCTATAAATAGCCCCTTGAAGCCTACAGAAAGGGGAGCTTCTTTGGCCTTTCAACGTCTAGACTCTGCCGGATTCAACTCTACTTCTTTCCATTGCTGTTATACTCGAATTCACTCATTGTATCTGCTGTATCATTTGTAATCAGCAAAGAACATCAATAAAAGATAAAAACCTTGAAGTGGACGTAGGCCGGAGATAGCCGAACCACTATAAATTGTGTGTCACTGTTCATTATTTCTGGATTGCTGTTTGTTGCTAGCTTAGATCTAAGATTTGTGTCTGAATATTGCTGATTTGTATTCATACACTGGTGCTTTCACAATACTTGGGGTTTGTGACCATTTTTGGCGCAAACACTTTGGTGCTTTCATTGAGAGGAACTAGCACCCGCTACACCAGATTCAAAGTTTAGGTTTGAAAGTTTGAAGGATTCAGATTGACTCGACAATGACTTGACAAACAAGACAAAGAGCTGAGAGAAGCCAACAGGGAGGAAGTCAAGAGGCATCCTCTGGTGCTGGAGAAGGACAAGCTTCGATTTACATCACCAGAGATGAAATGGAAGCTATAGAAAATTCATTGCAAGAGAGGATGATGAAGACTCAGCAAGAGATGCTGCAGAATTTCTTCGAGTAGATGAGGGCAGCAAACGTGCAAAATGTTGGACCAACCACAGCAGCTGCAAGTGCGGGAAGAGGAGTCATGATTGCGGAAACCGATGAAGGTCAAGTTCAAGGTCAGAATGCAGATCCAGAAGGCAATCAACAAGGACTTGGGAGCAGACCCTCGGGATCTGATGCTGGAAGGCCTACAGATGGAGCTCAACAAGCCGGAGCCAACGCTGATGCTAACGGGCCACACGAAGAGTACGTACCAGAATACCCTTCAAGACCAAGAGGGCAACCCCAGGATGGAGATGAAAAGATGGTAGGATTAGTCTGACTACTAATAAGAGGAGGATTGTCCAATAGAGGACTAAAGGTAGTTAGTCGGAGTCCGTTCACCCCGAATATCAGGAATGCAGGGAACCCTCCAAAGTTCAAACTGCCTATGCTAGATCCTTATGACGGGAAGTCAGACCCAACGATGCATATTACTAGATACATCAGGCACATGGAAGTGTTGGGGGGCATCCGAGGAAGTGATGGCTCGATGCTTCCCTCTATACTTGTCAGATTAGGCTGCACTTTGGTTCAGGCAATTAGAAACCGGATCGATCAGGACATGGGGCGAGCTTGTAGATTGCTTCATGGGACAGTTTAGGGTCCACGTGACGCGAGCCAAGAGTGTGATGACTTTGGTATCGATAAAACAAAGAACCGGAGAGTCCATAAAAGATTTTCTACTACGATTTAATGCAACGGTGGCTTCTGTAGATCGCCCGGATCCATCGATGATATTGATGGCAGTAGTGGCAGGAGTTGGAGAAGGCACTGAATTCAAAGATTCTTTAATGAGAGACCCACCGCAAGATCTTGGAGAGTTTTACCATGAACCTGAAAGATTCATTCGATTAGAAGAATCACGAGCCGAGAGGCAGGAAATAAACGCTGTACAAGGCGAAGGAATCGCCAGGGAACAGCCCAGGGCGGACAAAGGAAAGAGAAAGTAGGATGGCGCACATGATGGTCCTGATAAACGGAAGAAATTCCGAGAGCCCAGGTTCAGGCAATACACAGATTTGGCGGCAAGCCTGGAACGAATTTACACTGAAACTCGGGGGCAACTCCCCTATCGAAAACCACCCAGGAGAGATCCGACAGAGCGGGAGCGTAGAACTGGAAAATATTGCCTATTTCATGAGCTGGATGGGCACACAACCGACGAATGCCGCCACCTAAGGGATGAGGTGGAAGAACATGCCAGGAGTGGTAGATTGCCACAATATGTCAGAGAACGGGCAGCGGCGGTAAGGCCTGAACAACTACCGCCTCCACCTAACAGAAACGATCCTGGATCGGGATCAAGACTCGTCATCAACTGATTAAGATGGCAAGGACTAAGTTCAGGATTTGGAATTTGGTCAAATAATTTCATTAGATTTGTTTTCAGAATAAACGGCTACTCCACTTACTCATGTACGGGAACCAGAGAGATCCCTAGGCATGCTCTGAGATGGGGATAGACCGATCTGCCCGGAGAGGCAATGTCTAGTTTTTTCCTGATGTTTGAGATTGAACATCTAGGACTTGAATTTAATAAACAAACTTGAATTTCTTGAAATAAACCTTTGACCGGAGAGTTGAAGGATGAGTATTAAATACCAATATGAAAATGATCGCTTTATGATCCTATCCGGAGAGACGGGGTCCGGAGTGCAAGAAGTGGGTTGCTTCGCCGAAGAGCGACAGGATCGACTCACTTAACGCTGTTTCCCCTTCACCGGAGAGTGACATGATGGGATCCAGCAGGAGCCCGGAGAGTCTACGATCGGTCCAGAACGACCAAGACATCGCTTTACGCCCTAACTGGGGCCATAGTGCAAGGGGTAGAAAGCAACACCGGAGTGCAATAGGATCTTTCTATTCAATCGCCAAGTCTGGGACGGGCTTGGCAAGGGTCCGGAGTAACCGTTGGTTGTCCGGAGAGACTACGGAGTTTCATTCTTAACTTCCATGGGAAGAAGTGGATAATGATTTGGCTTCGAACAGCCATGAACTCGATTGAAAATACCATAAGATTTGAATAAAACATGAACTCACTGCGTTCGATTTGAGACTGATCAAAACACACCTTTTACCAAAAGGCATATTTTGGGAGGCAAAGTGTTATCCCACCTTTTGGTAAAGCTGAGATACCCAAAAATTAACTGAAAATCAATAATAACTAGTTATGAATATCAACTATGCGTTTCAGGATAACCATGGATATCGATGAATTTTGTCCGAGTTCAGATCGGGCTGCAATTGACAAGACATGACAAGCAAAGCCATGGAAGCCAGCGTTTCAAATTTCAGGTTAATCGGAGTTCGTATGGGGGAGATATGATCGATACAAGTTAAAAGAAATATGTTGTTCATATCCATCATAAAGTCAAGGTGGTGATCCATTCGAATCCATCAGATTTGTATCCATCGGGGAACTGAAGTGGTGGTCTATTTGAATCCATCAAATTCGTATCGATCGAATTACACCGCCTCAGTCTATTCGAACCCACCATGTTTTGTTAAGTTCGAATCCATCGGGAGCTGACGACTTCGAATCGATCATCACCGAATCGATGGGGCACGAATCGATCCGTGATCATGTTATCCATTTTCTTCGTATCATTCCAGAGAGAAATGCATTGAATTAGACTTCGATCTTGGAACGAGCAAGGCGTGAATGCCCAGTCAATGCGCCACAAGGATCAGATCGACCCGAGCATCTCGCACCACGTCACTGCGCGCTCACGTGTCAAGGTCGATTCGAAAGGGATGGATACAAATCCATTGATTCGAACGCGATAGTGCACACGAAAATACAATCTTGTATCGATCATATCTCATGAACCATTGATCCAAATGCAATGAAATTTTCACAGCAGCTTGCATACAAGGTAAAGAACAATCCTGCCAAGTTTCAGCTCGATTGGATCATTTCTTGATGGATACGAAATTGCTTCGTATCGATTGCAGATCGAGTCAAAACTTGGTGGGGTCGGTCACGTAGGCCCCCTCACGTGCCAGAAGAAGTCTCCCGAAGTTTGGGCACGATCTCAGCCTCCTACACCTATAAATAGCCCCCTGAAGCCTACAGAAAGGGGAGCTTCTTTGGCCTTTCAACGTCCAGACTCTGCCGGATTCAATTCTACTTCTTTCCATTGCTGTTATACTTTGTATCTGCTGTAATCATTTGTAATCAGCAAAGAACATCAATAAAAGATAAAAACCTTGAAGTGGACGTAGGCCGGAGATAACCGAACCACTATAAATTGTGTGTCACTGTTCATTATTTCTGGATTGCTGTTTGTTGCTAGCTTAGATCTAAGATTTGTGTCTGAATATTGCTGATTTGTATTCATACACTGGTGCTTTCACAATACTTGGGGTTTGTGACCATTTTTGGCGCACACACTATCGTTACCGAAGCGATCACCACAACTACAACTGCCCCACTTGACGATATGCAGGGAAGCACGCTTGTGTTTGATGAGCAGTTGATGGAAGAACTCTTTCGCCGTCATGGCGATCCTTTAGCTGACTTGCCATTTGTCATGGGCGGAGGCGCTCCTGCTACAAGTTCTTCAATGCCGACTACTGAGGCCTCCAGCGGGGCTTGAGAAGTTACTGAAGAGGAGATGTTTGCCCAAATCGACGCTGAAATGGCAGCATCGGCTCACGGTGGCAATTTCGGAGGTGGGATGGCAGCACCGGGACCAGCTCCGCTTAGAATGATATCTCCCGGTTGCACGGTTTTCATCACCAGCGTGCCCATTCCACCTTCTACACTTGATCCTGTTCCTTCGACTCCACCTGCAGGAAGCATTCCTATTCATACGAGCTCGGAGGAGGATGTGGAGATCATGCCCCTGCCTGGAGACCGACCACCGAAAGGCAAAGGCTCAAAGAGGAAAAATAGTGGCGGCTCCAGCGGGTCTATACCGAGAAGGAAGCCGAGGAAGAAGAAAGATTAGACATGCTTACCTGGTTTATTTTGCTTTTCATTTGTTGGCCGTGTATAGATGCGGGTTCGGACCCTGCTAGTAGGAATTTTTTGGGAACAAACTTGTACATGAATTTCTTTCATAAATAGTGGAAATGAAACTTTTTCTTTTTAGCTTCTTATGTATTTGCTTAAGTGTTTCCATGTTTGAAATGCACTTGTAAAGTTTCATGGCCCGAGTCAAGTTTGTCTCCTTGCATCAAGTCTGGAAACCGTGGACATGGCTCGCGACCGGGAAGCGAGTTGAATGCTGGCGTCGCATCGCTTCAGTCAATGATCGATTGCTTAAGTCCTGCCCCCCCAGTCTCGGGGATGAGTTGTAGAACATCAGTCAGCGATTGCTTCTCACTTATAACATGTTGAGTCTAGTGCCACTGAATGAATGTTTGAGACAAGCGGAGATTGGGCGGTTTATTCACGCTTGTCCGATTGTCGATGATCATGTCCGCACTCCGGGGATCCTCATTTGTTTATCGGCGGTTGGTCACGCCGACTTAAGTTTAAATCATACGTCCGCGCTCTAGGGACTCGGAATCGACATTTGTACTCCGACTCGCACTCTGGGAGTTCAGAGTTGACATTTATACTTCAGATCACGCTCTGGGAACTTGAAGTTGATGTTTATACTCCGTTTCACGCCCTGGGAATTCAGAGTTGATGTTTATACTCTGACTCGCACTCTAGGAGTTCAAAGTTATTGTTTATACTCCGTTTCGCGCTCTAGGAATTCGGAGTTGATGTTTATACTCCGACTCGCACTCTAGGAGTTCGGAGTTGTTGTTTATACTTCGTTTCGCGCTCTGGGAATTCGGAGTTGATGTTTATACTCCGACTCGCACTCTAGGAGTTCGGAGTTGTTGTTTATACTCCGTTTCGCGCTCTGGGAAATCGGAGTTGATGTTTATACTCCGACTCGCACTCTAGGAGTTCGGAGTTGTTGTTTATACTCCGTTTCGCGCTCTGGGAATGAAAGGTGTATCAAGATCATAGATGGTCGGATCACATCCACCCTGAGTTAACAAGTGAGGTCGTTAGATGGACGGGTCCATCCTCCTCAAACTTGGTGCAGATACGGACGAAGTTGTTAGGTGGACGGATCCACCCTCTTCGTAGACGTATTTTAGTACTCCAGTTCGCACTTTGGGAACCGAGAGTTAAGTGAGGGATTATCGTGTATCAATCCGTTTTTGGCCTTGACGTGATGGCTTATCCCCGAGCTCGGGTTTCACTTAGTCAGTGACCGGTTGCATCGCAGTCACTCCCTATTTGAATAAATTCCACCGTATGGTGAAACTTAGCTCTCTGTGCATTGTGATGATCATATGAAGCATTTCAAGTAAATCACAGCTCTGGCTCGAAGAGATTGCATTTTATTGCTGAAATAAGAAAATATGGCAAAGTCAGTTGCCTTATTACAAATTCTAATTTCGAAATGCAGAAAAAAATTGCAAAATGGAAAATAAACTAAATGAATAAACATAGCATGTTATGTGTAGTAGCGACGAAGACTCTCGCTATTCCAGGCTCTTGGCAAAGTAAGACCGTCAACGGTCGATAATTTGAATGTGCCATCTCCGAGCCTTCGCTCAATAACATACGGTCCTTCCCATGTCGGTTTCATATGCGAAGGAACCCGATAAACTCTTTTCAGGACGAGATCGCCTAGTTCAAAGGTTCGTGGGCGGACCTTGGCGTTGTACAATCGGGCGACTCGACTTTGATGCGCGGCTGCCCGCAAATCAGCCTCTTCACGCTTCCCATCTAGTAGATCGAGAGATTCAGCAAGTAGTATAGCATTTGTCTTCGGATCATAGTATGTCACACGATGAGAAGGTACTTCTAGTTCCACCGGAATAACGACTTCTGAATCATAAGAGAGAGAGAATGGAGTGTGACCGGTCGCGGTCTTGTGGGTTGTTCGGTAAGCCCATAAAGCCATAGGAAGTTCATCGACCCACTTGCCCCTGACTTTTTCCAGTCATTTTTTCAGAATGGACTTTATAACTTTATTAACTGCTTCAACCTGTCCGTTCGCCTGAGGGTGTGCAACTGCAGAGAATTTCTTTTGGATGTAAAATCGTTTGCAGAAATCTTTAAATTCGACACTGTCGAATTGGGTTCCGTTGTCCGTAATAATGGTGTATGGGAGACCAAATCGACAGATGATGTTGCGAACTACAAAGTTGATTACTTTCTTCGTCATTATGGTAGCAAGAGCTTCAGCTTCAGCCCACTTTGTAAAGTAATCAACTGCGACGATGGCGTATTTCGCACCACCTTTTGCCAGAGGTAGAGTACCAATGATGTCGATGCCCCACATTGCAAATGGCCATGGGCTGACCATTTGCGTTATCTCAGTAGGAGGGGCTCTAGGAATTCGAGCATACTTTTGGCACCTATCACATTTCTTTGCATAATCCGACGCGTCGTGATTCACAGTAGGCCAGTAATATCCGTATCGAAGTATTTTCTTGGCAAGTGCTTTCCCCCCGGTGTGATTGCCACATTATCCCTCGTGTACATCGTGCAATACTCGTTTAAATTCATCGTGAGCGATGCACCGGAGTAAAGTAACAGAGTTTTCTCTTCTGTACATGGTTCCGTTTTGGATAGTGAATCGTGAGGCCTTCCTAAGGACTTGTCTCTTTTCGTTCCTGCGTTCCGGCAGGGTTCCGTGCTCAATGTAATTCCTGAATGGAGTCATCCATGAATCTTTTTCGAGGACGGTTCTGCATACCCAGTCTATTTCTGCCCGGTCAATGCTTGGAGAAGATAATGTCTCTACGGGAATGCGTCCCATTTGCTGAGCTTCACCAGTGCTGGCTAACTTTTCCAATGAATCGGCTTTTTGGTTGCGTTCTCGAGATATACAATAAATGGCATAATAATCAAACCGATTCAGTACTTCTTGAACTTGAGCTAAGTAAGCAGCCAGCCTTCGGTCTCTCGCTTGATACTCTCCCCGTACTTGACACACAACTAACTGCGAATCACAGTAAATTTCCACAGCGATAATTTTGAAGTCCCTAGCAAGTTTCAATCCAGCTAAAAGGGCTTCGTACTCAGCTTCATTATTGGTCGCACGAAAATCGAACTTCAAAGCATAACATATAGATCGGCCTTCGGGAGTTTCAAGTACAACACCAGCGCCCGAACACCGGTCGTTTGATGCACCATCGGTATAAAGCTTCCAGACATATTCGGGAGATTTACTGGTTTCGGGCAAGTCCTCCGGAACGGTAAATTCAGCTATAAAATCGGCTAGGACTTGTCCTTGAATCGCTCGTCTTGGGGTGTAAGTAATGTCGAACTGGCTCAGTTCGATGTTCCACTTGAGTAACCTACTAGACGTCTCAGGTCGCGAAAGGACCTGTCATAACGGCTGGTCGGTGTAAACAATAATTGGATGTGCTTGGAAATATGGTCGGAGCTTCCTTGATGCGATAACAAGGCAATAAGCCAACTTCTCTAACTTCGGATAATTCCTTTCAGCTCCAATCAATCGCTTGTTGACGTAGTATACTGGCTTCTATATCCTGTCTTCTTCTCGAACTAAGGCAGCGCTGATAGCGTTTTCTGATATCGCCAAGTATATGTACAACTTCTCATGATCAATGGGCTTTGACAGGATAGGTGGTGTCGATAGATGCTGAACTAGTGCTTGGAAAGCGCCCTCACACTCCGTGGTCCATTCAAAGTTCCGTTTTCCTTTTCGGATCAGATCGAAGAAGGGAATGCATTTGTCTGTGGACTTTGAAATGAACCTGCTCAGTGCCGCTACTTTCCCATTGAGACTCTGGACTTGCTTTATAGTTTTCAGAGTTTCAAGATTTCTGATTGCCTAAATCTTTTCAGGGTTAGCTTCGATTCCCCGAGAGTTGACGATAAACCCAAGGAATTTTCCGGATGCAACTCCAAAATGACATTTTAGTGGATTGAGCTTTATTCTGTATTCTCGAAGTATGTTGAACATAGTTTCCAAGTCTTTAACATGGTCAGTGGAAAATCGTTACTTCAGAAGCATGTCGTCTACATATACTTCCATTGTTTTCCCGATTTGATTGGCAAACATTCGATTGACCAATCGTTGATAAGTAGCCCCGGCATTCTTGAGTCCGAATGGCATAACTTTGTAACAATAAAGTCCCAGATTGGTTACGAAGCTGGTATGTTCTTGATCAGGTAAATGCAACTGTATCTGATTGTAGCCAGAATACGCGTCCATGAAGGATGGGAGCTCATGCCCAGCTGTCGAATCTACTAGCTGATCAATTCTGGGAAGCGGGAAACTGTCTTTGGGACAAGCTTTATTCAGATCGGATTAATCGACACACGTTCTCCATTTTCCGTTCGGCTTTCGGACGAGCATGGGATTCGACACCCATTCAGGATATAGTGCATCTCGAATGAATCCGTTCACTTTAAGCTTTTCTACTTCTTCTTTAAGGGCGGCAGATCTCTCTGGATCCATACCATGCCTTTTCTATTTGACCGGGACATGCCGCGGGTCAATTTTCAAAGAGTGGCTCGTAATGTCCGGTGAGATCCCACACATGTCAGAATGCGTCCAAGCAAATACGTCAAGATTCGCCTGTACAAATTCAAACAATTCCTCTTGAGTTTGCTAGCTTAGCTGAGACCCGATCTTTATCATTTTCGAACCATCATCATTGTCAATCGGGACATCGATCGTCAGTTCGGCCGGGGATGCTTGGCTTTCTTTAGATTCTCCTTCGTCTTCGGTTTCCCTTGGGTCAAGATCCCTTGGGAATTGGCTGGGGTGCCCGGGCCTAGGCCCGGGCATTAATTGTCAATTATAAGCAAAGCGGACGCAGAGAGATTCCTCTATGCCCTTTCCTTTTTCCTTTCGCTGCGCCTCCCGCAGCTCCGCAACATAACAGGCTCTCGCTGCAGCCTGATCTCCCTGAATGATTCCCACTCCATGATCAGTGGGAAACTTTAAAGTCAAACACCACGGGGCGATAGCTGCCCTGAATTCGGCGAGGGTCGGTCGGCCCAAGAAAGCAATTTAAGGGGAGTCTATGTCCAAAACAATGAACTGTAGCATCCGTACTCTCCGACGTTCTCCAACTCCCAACTCTATCGGCAGTTCCACCATTCCAGTGGGTATAGTAGCACTTCGGTTGAAACCAGGGATTCGGGATTGACAAGGTTTCAAGTCCGTGGCTTCCATTCTCATTTGATCATAGGCTCGTTTAAACAAAATATTCATAGAGCTTCCACTGTCAACTAAGATCCTCTTCATCCAAGCGGGACCTACTTGAGCTGAGATGACCAGTGGATCGTGTGACAGCCCGTAGTTTAGGCAAAAATATATATATATATATATATATATATATAAACTTCTATATTTTATAAAAGAAAGATAGTTGGTTGAAAACACAATTTTCTGGAAATGCTTGTGTATGAGAATGAGTGTGCATGCCCTTGTGCATGTGCACACTTTTCTAGTATACTACCTGAGCAAGGTAATTTAGTAAGTAAAGACCTTGTGAGTAAATATAAAATAAATTAGTGCATGACCTGTTAAGTGTGTGTGTACACAATAGCTTAAATATAATGCATAAATAACTTAGGCACTTTTAGCTCTAAATTCCATAGAATAAGTATAAGCACAGTAACTTGTGTGGGTAGAAAAAAATATAAATACACATGAACATATATATATATGCACAACATTTGGTAAATACACACACATAGCTGGCTATACAAATAAGTTTATATGCATGAAAAAAAAAGAGAAACCCCGAAAAGACAGAGCAATGCCCAAGCCAAAGTCATGTATATAGCGTGTGAAGAAATTTGCCAAAAGTGGCCAAGACAAGGAAAAAGGAGAAATGGTGGGAAAGGAAAGTGGAGAGGGTGAACAGTGGGGTGAAACCAGAAATGGTGAAGAGACTCCTGATGAAAATAAATTACTTAACTAACCTTAAAACCCTAGAAACTCCCCTAATCATTATCTTCCACGGTTACATGTTAGAACCAGAAAACAAAATATAGAAAAGAAAATAAGAAGAAAACAGGCAGCAGTTTAGAAATATTAATGGCAGACCTGAACCAAGACTTGGGGATGAGAACTTTGGTGAGTAAACCCTCACTTGGCAAGGCATTAAGACCTATGAAAGGCAGCCATTTAACCTTTAGTTTATTTTAACTTCTGATTGATGTTTTGCTTGCATTTTTAGTTTAACAAACTTCTGTTGTTTCTGAGATTATGTGACTTATAATTGCTTGGATGTCACTTGACCTATGATTGTTTATACATGATAATTAAATAATGGAAAAATAACTGATTTGTTTGTATGTTTATGAACTTAAGAAATATGTTTAGTTAAAGCATGAATTAATAAGAGAAGTAGGGTGCAAGGCAGTAAGAGGAAGGAGTTCTCTGGCTTATGTCTTGCAACTGAAAGGATGGTTAGGGTGCAATGGAATTTCCATGTGCTGAGTCTTAATCCATCACTAAGTGTTCTCTAGAAATAGGGTTGAGTAACAAGCAAACACACTTTAATGTGTGGATTGACTGTGAGAACCATATTGTTGGAAAACCATATTAGCATTTCATCCTCTGAAAATGCTTCAACCTATGCTTTAACTAAGGATATGTCTCTATGTGAAATAGACTGGTAATGATATGCAAGTATAACTGACCAGTTGTTGAATGCATGAATGATTAACTGTTGTTTGAAATCTGACAGCATATCTTAGTTTGATATAAGTACATAGGAGTGACACTGTATAGATAATATGGGATCATATGAAAGAAAAACTTAGTAATTAAACTAAGGGATTGGGTCACCTCTATCAGGTTGGGTATGAGGGAAGTGGGTATGACATAGTGGTTGGCTTGCATCAAGGTTGGGGTGTAAGTATGCACACGGCATGTTTATGCCCAAATAGCTTGTAGTGCACTGGAAACCAGGTAGTAGTTCCAGGCGGTGTGTACCAGTGCAACCATGAATGAAATACTGGACCTTAAAATGACATGAAGAAATCATACATGCAAGGGTAAATAGGCTAGTAGTATGTGGGAGTCCTAACAAGTAGACTCAGGGTTGATACTTTAGCTTAGTACCATGAATACTGCAAGGGTATGTTGTGCAAAGTTTGGGTGTTAACACTAACCTGTGTGACTAGTGTGATGGCTGTTATGATTGCTTGGACTAAAACTTCTGATGAAAAATTAGTTTAAGTATATGTACATGTAATTAGCAGTACACACGCACCACTGATATAATACTTGGCAATCTGAACATGAGGGAGTGATCTAATAACTTGAGTGTAACACTTAACCTCTAAAAACAGAAAGGTAAGATGGAATCTATTTTATTAGTCTTCATGCATTGTCAAATGATTTTACTTACACCAGACTTCAGTCTGACCTGTTTGTTGCTTGCATCAAATGGGTGCTTCATATGCCTTATGGAGTAGGTCATGAGATGTCTACAGGGAAAGAGGAAGCTAGGAATTAAGGAGCAGATGTGTGATGCTAAGAAGAAAACTGCTAATTAACTAAGCTAGGACTTTTGTAGAAGAATGTCTCCTTATGTTTCTTTTTAACTGAAAGACTTCTCTGTATTAGTGTTTGCATTATGCTGAAACTTTGATTGTGATGTAATGAATGGTCTAAAAAGATTATTATGGGGTGGAACTGTTTTCAGTAGAAATGATAAATGTGTTTAGCTTTATATCATAACCTGTAAGTATGCAAATTTTCATGAATCAAGTAGTGAGTTTAGTAATAAATCTGAAGCATATGTGAACCAGTAATGTATGCATATGTATTAGATTGTTTAGAGGCTAGACCCTATTTACAAATTAACTGTAAATATTATGAAGTAAGGATAAACCCATAGGTAGAAAAGAAAAAAAACATAAGAAGCATGAAACCAGATTTACATGAGTTTGAGGTTGTAAATGAATGAGCAAAGATAGTAAATTATAACAAGACAGTATAGGGATCCAACCTAATCAAGTTGATCAATCTGCAAACTAAGGTGTAGTAAATAGCAGATGTACATGTTTACGTGCACACAGGTGTACAGAAGCATGCACAATATTTGAAAAGCCATATTGCAAAAAGTATAAATATTATGACTCAACTCACATGTTTCATTAAATATACAGATGTAAACACAAATAAACAAACAAGGATTAGTTAGTAAAATTGCACAAAGATTCAAATGGGAGAGGGTCTTTCCCAATCCTTTTTATTGTGGCTAAACATAGTTATTTTGTTTAGAATAAACTGAGTTATTCTTTATTCAAAAAAAAACTCTGATAAAAGAATTAAAAATGATTTGTATGTTTATATGTACATACAAATAGTTGTACAAAAAAGTATATCAATATTTCTATATTGATCAGATTGGATCTTGGGAAAAATAAATAAATCAATAAAAACCCAATAGAAGAAAGAAAATAGTTGGTCTTGGAAGTAAGTAGCCCTGAATTTAGCATAAACTAAATTGAGTCACTCAAACAATATGACAAGTATGGGAGGGTTGCTTCAGTTGGTATCAGAGCTATGTTATTAAATACTTAGCTAAAACAAATACTTGATTGAATCTGTGTGCATTGTTTGCATTGTTGCTGTTGGCTTTGGTTGTTTTTTTTATTATGTATGAATGAGTTCACTACTAGTTTAAAAGTGAAGTAGTGAATAGGAATTAGAACTAACCATACTAGAAATGTTCAATAGAGGCCCAGAATGATTAGGAGCAATTCCCAGGCTGCTGGAGAAAGGGAGGACAATCATGTTGAACAAGCAACTGGAATGGCCACTGATCCCCCAATGATTAACATGCAAGATTTTGTTAGAGTATTAAGGGATGGGATGGCACCTAGAGTAGATAATCCTCATGAGGAGTTATCCAAATTGCTTAAAACATATACACATTTAGGAGGCAGTAGCTTTGATGGCACAGAAAATGTCATGGGTGTCCAGACATGGCTAAGAACAGTAGAAAGGATCTTTGCAGATATGCAGGTTAATGACCAGAGAAGAAGGCAAATAGCTTCAAGACAACTGAAAGGCCTTGCTTTGGATTGGTGGGAAGTGATCATTGCAGGTAGGCAAGAGCAAGAGATCACATGGAATCAGTTCAAAGAAATGTTAGAAGCCAGATTTGTCCCGGCATCAGCAAAAGCCTCATTACTTGAGGAGTTTATAGAACTTAGACAAGGATCTATGAGTGTCACTGAATACACTCAAAATTTTGAAGGGTTATCCAAGTATGGAGCAGTATTAATCCCAGATGAAGTTTCAAGGAATGCAAGATACATTCAGGGGTTGAATGCTGGATTGAGTAGAGCCATGTTACCCTACAAAGACAGAACCTTTAGTCAAGTTATGGACTTGACATTATCATTTGAGCAGCATGATAATGCCAGGGAAAAATTTAAGAATTTCAGAAATAACAAGAAAGGGAAGAATAGAGCACACCCATATGAGAAAAAGAAGGGAGAGGCAATGAAAAAAGAAGGAAGTAAGGTGGCAAACTCTGACAGTAAGAAACCTAAAGTTATCTGTTACAACTGTGGAAAGGAAGGTCATATAAAGACCAAATGCCAAGCACCCAAGTCAACTATTCTTAGGTGCTACAACTGCGGTAAAGAGGGACATATGAAAAGGCAGTGTCCAGAAATGGCAAGGGTGGCTGTACTTGAGGGGAAAGGCGGAGCAATGGAGGCACCTAGCCAAGTGGAAGGTATATTATTTATTAAAAGCATACCCATATCAGTTGTTTATGACACAGGAGCTACCCACTCTTTTATTTCTTATGACATAGTTCAGAAACTGGGATTGATATGTATTCTGGTTGATAAACCATTGCATATTGATAGTCCCATAGGAAGTTCCTGTATTACTAACATGAAATGCATGCAAGTAGAAATATGTACGGGTGGTCACATCTTTATTTCAGAATTATATGTGCTAAATTACCCTAAGTTGGATATCATACTAGGGATGGATTGGTTAAAAAGATTTCATGCTATTATTAATTTAGAAAATTCTACAATCTCACTACAACTTCCTGATGGCAAAAGAATTTTGGTCATGTTTGAGGTAGCAAAAGCTAGGGGTCTGGGCAGGATGTTCAACTTGAAAAATGGTGAAGTTGAACCAAGCCTAGAAAAGATACCCATAGATAACCAATACACTGATGTGTTTGGTGAAGTGAATGGCATCCCCCATAATAGACCAGTAGAATTTCAAATAAGACTTAAACCAGGGACAAGCCCTGTCATTAAGAAGCCAAATAGGATGGGTCCTAAAGAACTAATTGAGCTGAAGAAGCAAATTGAAGAATTAGAGCAGAAAGGCTTCATTAGGCCTAGTAGTTCAAACTGGGGATCACCAGTAGTATTTGTTAAAAAGTAGGATGGTTCCTTGAGAATGTGCATAGACTATAGGGAACTAAATTCAGTCACCATCAAAAACAAATACCCTCTACCTAGAATTGATGATCTTTTTGATCAATTAAATGGTGCTAAGGTATTTTCCAGACTTGACTTGGCATCTGGCTTCCATCAAATGAAAGTGGAAGAAGAAAGTATTAAGTATACAGCTTTCAACACCAGGTATGGCTTGTATGAATACTTAGTAATGCCATTTGGTTTAACCAATGCACCATCCTATTTTGTGGATTTAATGAATAGGATTTTTAGAGATTATTTAGATAAATTTGTATTGATTTTCATTGATGATATATTATTATATTCTAAGTCAGCCAGTGAACATGAGAAACATTTGCACATGGTACTAAGTAGACTAAGGCAACAAGGCCTTAAAGCCAAGTTTGCAAAATGTTCCTTCTGGAAGAATGAAATAAAATTCTTAGGCCATATAATTTCTCAAGAAGGAATTTCAGTAGATCCTAGTAAGGTCATGGCAGTGCAAGCATGGAAGAGACCAAGCAATGTTACTGGGATAAGATCATTCATGGGCATGGCTGGATACTACAGAAGATTTATAAAAGACTTTTCTAAAATAGCAACCCCATTAACTAAGCTAATAAGGAAAGACCAGTCTTTCCTATGGACTGAGAAGTGTGAAGGGGCATACAACCAATTGAAGAAGGCATTGATGGAGGCACCAGTGCTGAAAATTCCAGAAGGCAATGATAATCTGGTAGTGTACACTGATGCATGTGGGTCAGGTATAGGGGCTGTTCTTATGCAAGATGGTAGAGTAATAGCCTATGCATCAAGGCAATTGAAACCAAGTGAGACCAAGTATGCAACACATGACTTGGAATTGGCAGCTGTGGTGTATGCATTAAAGCTTTGGAGGCACTACCTATTAGGAGCAAAATTTGAGCTTTATACTGATCACAAAGCTTTGAAGTACTTATTTTCTCAAAAAGATTTGAACATGAGACAACATAGGTGGGTGGAATTCCTTGATGCCTATGATTTGGACATTATGTACACACCAGGAAAAGCAAATAGAGTGGCAGATGCATTGATTAGGCAACATTCCAAGTTGGCTACATTGATGATAGAGGAGTTTAAAATGTTATTGGCACTATCTGATGTGGAAGTGCAAAGTGTGGAAGAGCAAATTATGGTGATAGATGAGGACATGGAGCACTATGGCAAGCTCAGCCTCGTCACAATAAAATCAGACTTAGTGGAAGAAGTGAATCAGTCTCAAGACATGGATGCATTCCTAAGAGAGAAGAAGGAACTGTTAAGGAATGGTTCAAATATTAATAAGTTTGAATTGGATGAAAAAGGATTTTTGAGATACAAGGGAAGACTATGTGTGCCTGGCACAGAAGCACTGCAAAGAAAAATCATGGATGTTCATCACAAGTCTAAGTACACCATACATCCAGGTGGTACTAAAATGTATCATGATCTAAAGAGGAGTTATTGGTGGAAGGGAATGAAAAGGAGTGTGGGTGAATATGTGGCAAGATGCATGACTTGCCAACAAGTCAAGGCTGAGTACCAAACACCCAGTGGACTGTTGCAACCTCTGGAAATTCCAAGGTGGAAATGGGAAAGCATATCAATGGATTTCATTGATGGTTTGCCAAGATCAAAGAGAGGTAATGACAGTATTTGGGTGGTGGTAGATAGGTTGACTAAATCATCACACTTCATACCAGTAAAGAGTGATAGAAATGCACCAAAATTGGCACAAATTTTCATGAAAGAAATCGTAAAACTACATGGAGTTCCTACCACTATCATTAGTGACAGAGACACCATATTCACATCAAAGTTTTGGAGTAGTTTTCAACAGGTAATGGGGGTTGAGTTGTGCTTGAGCACAGCCTACCATCCCCAAACTGATGGCCAGACAGAAGTAGTTAATAAATTTTTGGAGGATCTACTTAGAGCCTGTGTACTTGACCATGGTGGTAATTGGGAAGACTACCTTCATTTAGCAGAATTTGCTTACAATAACAGCTACCAGGGTAGTGTAGGGATGGCTCCCTATGAAGCTCTATATGGGAGGCCTTGTTTGTCACCTGCTTGCTGGTTAGAGGTAGGAGATAGGGTGATGTTAGGACCAGATCATGTGAAAGAAACAAATGATAAGATCACACTGATCAGACAGAGAATGAAGGCAGCACAAGACAGAATGAAATCATATGCAGATAAAAGAAGGAAACCACTTGAATTTAAAGTAGGAGATTTTGTGTATTTGAAGGTCTCACCTATGAGGAAGGTGTTGAGATTTGGCAAGGCAGGGAAGCTAACCCCAAGATATATAGGACCATATGAGATCATTGCAAGAATAGGAATGATGGCTTACAAGTTGAAGTTGCCAGAAGAAATGAGTGGAATACACAATGTATTTCATGTATCACAATTGAGAAAATGTGTACATGATGAAGCTTCAGTGATTCAGTCACAAAACAAAGTGGAAGTCAGACCAGACTTGGTGTATGAGAAGAAGCCAGTGGGAATTATAGCTAAAGAAGATAAGAAATTGAGAAACAAAACTATTAAACTGGTAAAGGTGCAGTGGAGTCTAGACCCTAATGATTGCACATGGGAGGTTGAGGACAAGATAAAAGTCCAGTACCCTCAACTATTTGCAACTAACAATTAGAGTAGAGGTAATCCATTATTCATGCTTGAATTTACCTATTTAAATATAGTTTTCAGTGTTGAATGTGTTTACTTGATGGATGTTTTGGTTGAATTAAGAATATGTGTGCATGTTTAGTTTTGATATATAACTAACACAATAAGAAGTGTTAAATTGTGGGACACAATATCTTAAAGGAGGGGTGTATGTGACAGCCCGTAGTTTAGGCAAATATATATATATATATATATATATATATAAACTTCTATATTTTATAAAAGAAAGATAGTTGGTTGAAAACACAATTTTCTGGAAATGCTTGTGTATGAGAATGAGTGTGCATGCCCTTGTGCATGTGCACACTGTTCCAGTATACTACCTGAGCAAGGTAATTTAGTAAGTAAAGACTTTGTGAGTAAATATGAAATAAATTAGTGCATGACCTGTTAAGTGTGTGTGTACACAATAGCTTAAATATAATGCATAAATAACTTAGGCACTTTTAGCCCTAAATTCCATAGAATAAGTATAAGCACAGTAACTTGTGTGGGTAGTAAAAAATATAAATACACATGAACATATATATATGCACAACATTTGGTAAATACACACACATAGCTGGCTATACAAATAAGTTTATATGCATGAAAAAAAGAGAAACCAGAAAAGACAGAGCAATGCCCAAGCCAAAGTCATGTATATAGCGTGTGAAGAAATTTGCCAAAAGTGGCCAAGACAAGGAAAAAGGAGAAATGGTGGGAAAGGAAAGTGGAGAGGGTGAACAGTGGGGTGAAACCAGAAATGGTGAAGAGACTCCTGATGAAAATAAATTACTTAACTAACCTTAAAACCCTAGAAACTCCCCTATATACATCATTATCTTCCACGGTTACATGTTAGAACCAGAAAACAAAATATAGAAAAGAAAATAAGAAGAAAACAGGCAGCAGTTTAGAAAAATTAATGGCAGACCTGAACCAAGACTTGGGGAGGAGAACTTTGGTGAGTAAACCCTCACTTGGCAAGGCATTAAGACCTATGAAAGGCAGCCATTTAACCTTTAGTTTATTTTAACTTCTGATTGATGTTTTGCTTGCATTTTTAGTTTAACAAACTTCTGTTGTTTCTGAGATTATGTGACTTATAATTGCTTGGATGTCACTTGACCTATGATTGTTTATACATGATAATTAAATAATGGAATAATAACTGATTTGTTTGTATGTTTATGAACTTAAGAAATATGTTTAGTTAAAGCATGAATTAATAAGAGAAGTAGGGTGCAAGGCAGTAAGAGGAAGGAGTTCTCTGGCTTATGTCTTGCAACTGAAAGGATGGTTAGGGTGCAATGGAATTTCGATGTGCTGAGTCTTAATCCATCACTAAGTGTTCTCTAGAAATAGGGTTGAGTAACAAGCAAACACACTTTAATGTGTGGATTGACTGTGAGAACCATATTGTTGGAAAACCATATTAGCATTTCATCCTCTGAAAATGCTTCAACCTATGCTTTAACTAAGGATATGTCTCTATGTGAAATAGACTGGTAATGATATGCAAGTATAACTGACCAGTTGTTGAATGCATGAATGGATGAATGATTAACTGTTGTTTGAAATCTGACAGCATATCTTAGTTTGATATAAGTACATAGGAGTGACACTGTATAGATAATATGGGATCATATGAAAGAAAAACTTAGTAATTAAACTAAGGGATTGGGTCACCTCTATCAGGTTGGGTATGAGGGAAGTGGGTATGACATAGTGGTTGGCTTGCATCAAGGTTGGGGTGTAAGTATGCACACGGCATGTTTATGCCCAAATAGCTTGTAGTGCACTGGAAACCAGGTAGTAGTTCCAGGCAGTGTGTACCAGTGCAACCATGAATGAAATACTGGACCTTAAAATGACATGAAGAAATCATACATGCAAGGGTAAATAGGCTAGTAGTATGTGGGAGTCCTAACATGTAGACTCAGGGTTGATACTTTAGCTTAGTACCATGAATACTGCAAGGGTATGTTGTGCAAAGTTTGGGTGTTAACACTAACCTGTGTGACTAGTGTGATGGCTGTTATGATTGCTTGGACTAAAACTTCTGATGAAAAATTAGTTTAAGTATATGTACATGTAATTAGCAGTACACACGCACCACTGATATAACACTTGGCAATCTGAACATGAGGGAGTGATCTAATAACTTGAGTGTAACACTTAACCTCTAAAAACAGAAAGGTAAGATGGAATCTATTTTATTAGTCTTCATGCATTGTCAAATGATTTTACTTACACCAGACTTCAGTCTGACCTGTTTGTTGCTTGCATCAAATGGGTGCTTCATATGCCTTATGGAGTAGGTCATGAGATGTCTGCAGGGAAAGAGGAAGCTAGGAATTAAGGAGCAGATGTGTGATGCTAAGAAGAAAACTGCTAATTAACTAAGCTAGGACTTTTGTAGAAGAATGTCTCCTTATGTTTCTTTTTAACTGAAAGACTTCTCTGTATTAGTGTTTGCATTATGCTGAAACTTTGATTGTGATGTAATGAATGGTCTAAAAAGATTATTATGGGGTGGAACTGTTTTCAGTAGAAAAGATAAATGTGTTTAGCTTTATATCATAACCTGTAAGTATGCAAATTTTCATGAATCAAGTAGTGAGTTTAGTAATAAATCTGAAGCATATGTGAACCAGTAATGTATGCATATGTATTAGATTGTTTAGAGGCTAGAACCTATTTACAAATTAACTGTAAATATTATGAAGTAAGGATAAACCCATAGGTAGAAAAGAAAAAAAAAACATAAGAAGCATGAACCCAGATTTACATGAGTTTGAGGTTGTAAATGAATGAGCAAAGATAGTAAATTATAACAAGACAGTATAGGGATCCAACCTAATCAAGTTGATCAATCTGCAAACTAAGGTGTAGTAAATAGCAGATGTACATGTTTACGTGCACACAGGTGTACAGAAGCATGCACAACCTCCTGCTTTGTTATTTGAAAAGCCATATTGCAAAAAGTATAAATATTATGACTCAACTCACATGTTTCATTAAATATACAGATGTAAACACAAATAAACAAACAAGGATTAGTTAGTAAAATTGCACAAAGATTCAAATGGGAGAGGGTCTTTCCCAATCCTTTTTACTGTGGCTAAACATAGTTATTTTGTTTAGAATAAACTGAGTTATTCTTTATTCAAAAAAAAACTCTGATAAAAGAATTAAAAATGATTTGTATGTTTATATGTACATACAAATAGTTGTACAAAGAAGTATATCAATATTTCTATATTGATCAGATTGGATCTTGGGAAAAAAAAAACCAATAGAAGAAAGAAAATAGTTGGTCTTGGAAGTAAGTAGCCCTGAATTTAGCATAAACTAAATTGAGTCACTCAAACAATATGACAAGTATGGGAGGGTTGCTTCAGATCGATAGTGGGGGCTTCGACTTTATCAGCGTCTTTGTTCCTGAATACGATGTCATCTGTCATCGTCTTCTGTTGCTTGGCCGGAGCCCCTTCATCAATACTACTATAACACTCGAAGTCCGCATGCCTGATAGAGCTGGCATACGACTCCATTTCCTTCCAGCTCCTGTTTGCTGGATGAGGACCACCACTTATTGTATTAATAACCAACCTCCCGCCAGTTCGAGCGGGTTCCTCTTGCCTTTCTTGGTTTGGCGAATGATTCTGATTTGATGGGCCCGCACCACCTGACTGCGGTGCCCGCACATACTGATCCAACTTCCGCTCACGTATCAGTTTCTCAATGAGATCTTGTAAATGACGACACTCATTTGTATTATGGCCATAACTCTCATGGAATCTAAAAAACTTCCCTGTCTGGATTTGTCTTTCAGTTGGTGGTTTCGGGGCAGGTTTCTTGTATTGCATGGTATTGCAGGTCTGCAAATACACATTTTCCAACGACGTGTTCAATGGAGTGTAATTATCGTACATGGAAGCTCTACGCCGTGGACTACGATTCTGATCGCATTTTTTGCTTTGATTTCCATTGTCCCTCTACTGATTCTGTTTATTTTGTACGTTCAACTGAACTTTTCCAGAACTCTCTCCGGACTGTTTAACAGCGATGTTACTCTGGATTCCCTCGATGTTGGGCCCTACGTCATCCTGCTTCCTAGACTGTTTCGCATCCTCCCTTCTCAAGAATTGGGCTGCCTTGGAATAGAAACGGTCCAATGATGCAGGTGGTTTTCCAGCTAACCAATTTCTGAACTCGGAATCAGCATCAATCCCCTTAGTCAATGCCATCAGGATAGAGTTATCATTGGGATTGCTTATTTCTGCACACGCAGCATGAAATCGCTCCAAGTAACGTCTAAGCGTTTCTTCGGGAGCTTGAGTAACACTAGACAAAGTGTTAACATCTTTAGGCCTTGCCACGTGCATATGGAATTGTTCAACGAACTTGGTGGCCATCTGGTCAAAACTAGAGATGGATCATAGCGGCAAACGAGTAAACCACATGGTAGCAATACCCCCCAGGGAAATGGGGAAACTACGACACTTTACTGCATCATCAACTCTCGCAGCATTCATCAGCCATTCGTATTTCAGGATATGTTGATTGGGATCCGAACTTCCTTCATATACTGGCAAAGTTGGCATCCTGAAGCGCCGAGGTGGATCAGCATATAATATGTCATCGGTGAAAGGGGTATGACTTCGGGATATTCCCCAGTCGTCGTTAGTGAGACCCTGACTTTCACGGATCATCTGACGAATCACCGTCGGTATTTCCGGCATCCGGATACTTGGAGCATGTTGTGCCAAGGTGTTGTCGGGTTCCACAGCGCAAGTCTGGACCGGACGCGGTCGACGGTCCGTGCCTCGCCTCCTTGGTTCAACATTCTCAGGGACATAAGGCTCAGGAGTATGCTCTCGTTGGCTACGATGAGGATCAGCTTGGTTTCTAGCATCAACCCCTTGTTCAGTGGTGGTGGTAGTAGCAATGTTGCCTGTGACATGATAAGGAGCAGCACCTCCTCGGGATGAAGGCCCTGTGTGATGACTAGTGGATGGTCCAGTTCTAGGTTGTCCAAGATTTGAAGCAGGTTAGTGCCCTGTGGCTTGGGTGTAGCTTACATCCAGCCGTGGGCGTGTGGATCTATGATAACCGTTAGATGAGGCTGAACTCTCTGTGGAAGAATAAGAACCTTGGTCTCTTCTGGATTATCTGCGCCCTTGGCGATTTAGCTGGTTGGTCAGCTCCGTGTTGGCGCGCAGTTGTTCAGTTAGCTGTTGTCGACTCTGGGTCAATTCTAGGAGCAGCATCTGAAACTCTTGTCTGGTAACCGGGCCTGCTGAATCTGAAGGTCCGGTGGCATCTTGGTTTGATGGAGGCAATTGCGCGGGATTCTGCATGTCCCGTCCTCCTTGATCAGCAACTGTAGAGGTAGTTCGTGTACTTACCATGGTGAATTAATGAAAGTCCTTTCCTAGATCTGATGCAGATCTGAATAGAATGGAAGGGCTTTAAAGTTCTAGATCTGGATCTTCTTCTTGGATTTATGCAATCCGATATAGATAGGAGATCCAAAGAGCAGGAGAAAAATTGGGTTCTTTCTCAGTGAAAGCACCAAAGTGTTTGTACCAAAATTGGGCACAACACTCTTCGGAAGTTTTTGAAGAGATAAAGTGAAGAAATTAAATGGAAAAAGAGGATTATCTAACAAAAACTCCAAATTAAAGATATGAAAATAATTAAAATGCACAGAGACACAAGAATTTAGAGTGGTTCGGCGTATTGCCTACGTCCACTATGAAGTTGTTTGCTTTATTGATCTTTCTTTGATGATTACAAGTGAATTCAGTGAATTACAACAGATAATTATGATTTAAAGCAGTGAAATTCGTTATTGGCAGCAGCTATGGAGTTTTAGATCTAGATCCGGCAGAGTCTGGGTGTTGGAGAATTCAAAGAAGAAGCAGCCTCTTTTCTGTATGCCCTGGGGCTCTATTTATAGGTGTAGGAGGCTGATGTTTCGCTTAGATCTTGGGAGGCTTCTTCTGGCACGTGACCAGGCCCGCGCGCCCAAGCCCGCGAAGTTTCGGTCCGATCCATGATCGATACGAACGGATTTCGTATCGATCAAGATTGCGTCCGATGGAGTCGAAATTTGGCGTGGACATTCCTTAGCGTGCACGTAAGCTTCTGTGAAAATTTCATAGCATTTGGACTTGTAGATTAAGAGATATGATCGATACGAATTAGTATCTTCGGTTGGTTGTTTTGTTCGACTCCCTCATTTTGACTCGATCCTATTCGACTCGATGACGCGACGCTCGAATCTCTGGATTACTCCGCCTTTGATGCCGAGTTGGCTGAGTCATTCTTGGTCCTTGCCTTGTTCGTATCGAAGTCCGTTGCCCAGTTCGAATCGATCAACAGCTTGTTCCTTCGCATCGATCTGTAGCATGCCTTGTTCGAATCAATGGATGTGGCTCGTTCGTATCGATGACGATGACTCTGTTCGCATTGATGAAAGGTGCACAGTTCGTATCGATGGTTATGCTATGTTATGTGGATACCAAGTGGTCATTGGATGATCGAGTCGAACTATGGTTCTCTGATGGATGCGAAGCGGATCGAGTCGAACTATGGCTCTTTGATGGATGCGAAGCGGATCGAGTCGAACGGAGGCTCTCTGATGGATGCGAAGTGGATCGAGTCGAACGGAGGCTCTCTGATGGATGCGAAGCGGATCAAGTCGAACATAGGCTCTCGGATGGATGAAAAGCGGATCGAGTCGAACATAGGTTATTCAATGGATTCGAATGCGAGGCTGTTTTTATCCAATTTTGCATCGATCGTAACTTGAGCATACGAACTCGGATCTACCTGAAATTTGGAACGTTGGCTCTCATAGCTTCGTTAGTCATGTCATATCAATTTTAGCTCGATCCGGACTCGGAAAAAATTCGTCGATATCCACAATGAGCCTGTGTATAACCGATCTCTAGGACAGACCGTCATTGGTTACTAGTCAATTCCTTGGTGTCACGGCCTTGCCAAAAGGCGGGATAACACACATATAATAATGATTAAGGGCGATGATCTGGAAAAGCGACAGGTATTACCAGAAGGAGCGTGGATTTGAAAGATCTACCATAGTTCAGCCTTTGAAAGGTTATATACATTCAACTTCTGAAAAGTTGTATCAGGATTTTTATGAGTTTCTTCGGGATTCAATCAATACGTTCATGCAACATAAAGCTTCGTCAAAGGCCAATGAAAAGTGGCAGTCAGTTACCATTCGGAATGGGCTAGCTTCTGAAAGCGGGAATTATTCGCTGATTCAAATTGCGTCATGTTGATTCACAAGACGCACTTTGGGGGACAAATGTTACCTGGCTACTTGGCCCGACTACGAGACGATAGTAGTAGAAGTATGATTGGGGTCGACTCGCGTATGTGGGTCGGTAGATGGTTGTTATGGAGAATCATGTGTGGGTCGGTATTCATGTAACGCATGGCTCGGACTAAAGAGGGAGTTATTGCATGGCTCGGTCTAGGTGGGTCATGTTGCGAAAGCTAAGGAGGATCGATCGTACATGGTTCGGCATACATCGTTCGGTCATGGTGAGAGAGCTAAGGTGGATCTACAGTACATGGTTCGACATACATCGTTCGGTCATGGTGAGAGAGCTATGGTGGATCGGTCGTACATGGTTCGGCATAGATCATTCGGTCATGGTGAGAAGGCTAAGGTGGATCGGTCGTACATGGTTCGACATACATCGTTTGGTCATGGTGAGAGAGCTATGGTGGGTCGACATGGTTCGGCATATATCGTTCGGTCATGGTGAGAAAGTTAAGGTGGATCGGTCGTACACGGTTCGACATTTGTCGCCCGGTACATGTGGGTCGGCACCTTGGACCCAGTCTCGTTGGTTCGGCATACTAGGTTCAGTATGCAACAAGAAAACAACGAGTTAACACGGGGGTATGGTCGACGTCTATGCTTCGAGTAACACCGCCACTTGCTTCGAGTCATTTGAGAAGGTGCTTCGAGTCATCCTCAAGGGACCCATGGTTCGGCCAGAGTGGCTCGGTGTACCTAGGTCAGTCGTCCTAGGGCATCACTTGTGGGCCGAGTTGTCCAGGTCATGGGCTTGTGAAGGGATCTAGCCTATCTTTGTCTATAAATAGAGCGGCATGGATACAGTTGAAGGCACCTTTTTCGAGAACTCCAGGGAGACTCTGCCATTCTCGGTACTCGTTTTTTTTCCAATTCAAACTTGTATTCAAGTTGTTTGTTTACGGATTGTATCTGTACTCAAGTGATTGGAAAAGTAATAAAGATCATATTCAAAGTGGACGTAGACAATTACGCTAAACCACTATAAATCTGGTGTTTTCGTTTTTGTTGTTCTCTTTTTTTGCATTCAACTTTGTTACTTATCTGTTTTAATTTATTTTCTTCATTAATCTCTCTACACAATTCTATTCAAGGGTGTTAGTGACCAATTTTGATGCTAACAGGTATATATTGGGGTTAACTAGCCTTTGGCTGTGCAATGCCTAAATATTATAACAACAAGTCTTTGTCTTTAAAAATATAATGGCAAAGTCTCTGTCGTTATATAAAGTAGCCTCATGTTCATTAAACTAGTCATAAGATCATCCCAAATCAGCCACGTGGAAGTGAACAAACCACACTGCCTGCGTGGTGGCCAGTTTTTCAACTGAACAAACCATTATTAGTTGTGTTTAATTTTACCAGTAAGCAACGGTTGAAGATGCACTTATGGTTCCCATATAAAATAAACCCTAATTATGTTCTAAACTTGTTCCGTTGAAATTATTACAAATCTATAATTAGTGTCAATTTAGAAGAACAAAAATTTCTTTTTCTCTGAATCAGTCATCATGCATTTAGGCATGTTTTCCTCACTTAATTTTCTACTTTCCCTTATTCATCTTGTGGAGATCATTATGATTCACGTATTATAATACAAGGGTTTAGTCAACAATTGTTCATGCAAAGTACCAAACCCAAACAAATGCATAAAAGTTAATGCTCAAGTTACTAAATAATAGGCATATTGGTACTTGACTAATATTTGATTATTTAAAGTAGAACGAAAAAATATATAAAAAAGAACTACACAGAGTATGTTATTTGAAACTTAGATAAAATCAAATTAACAGCACTAGAATGCAAACTGTTCAGAAGCAGATAATTACCTGTCAATATAAAGTTAAGTAACAAACAGCAAAGGTACATCCTAAATTAATAAACTTTATAAATCAACAATATAGCAGATGATTATACCAGAAAATAAGTAGAAAATAAAAGAAGTTCCATGAAAAAGAAATGTCTTAGATGCTCAAATTTATTTTTGAGTGGCAGTAATTAATTAACTAAAATTTAAGTAGTTCATTATTGGCTAGAACTGTGTGACTCCCAAATTTTGCTGCTGCCGCTGCATAAAACCCATCTTTGAAAATTGCATCTTCTCCCTCCTGCCAAAAAATAACTAAGTACTATTTTATTGGAAGAAAATATCCAAGAAAAGCAATTTTTATGAAATATACGTAGGCTGAAAGCACTAAAAAGTCGAAGTCCAAAATCTAAATATAGAGGTGGTGGCTGCAGCTTTAATCAGAACTAGGGCTTAAGATACCTAGCTGTACCAATACTAGTTAGTTCTGTAAAACTTAAAGCAATATTTAATTATAATTTACATTGTACCTGAATATTAATTAAGCAATATTCAATCTAATTCAACGGTACTGCTAGGCTCCATTTTGGCTAAATGAAAGATGCAGGAATAAATCCTGCAGGTGCCTTTTTTTTCTCAAAAACTGACACAACAATAGTAAATGAACATATAGGTTCCTTTAACTCAATTAAATCGGAGCATAATTAATTAAGCATTTTGTTACATGTCACAATATCTGTGCATTATAAAAATTGAGATGTAAACTTAGAGAATATTTGTCTGTAAACTTTTATGTAAAAAAAGGTCTATGAACAAGCAATGATGTGGGTGGATTACTTGCAAACACAATTAGGGCTTTCTGCTGAAGATGCTTGTAACTTGGAAATGGTTGAAAATCATTTAAATATGAATCGAAGCTACATATACTAAATCAAAAAAAAAAAAAAAAAATTAATTATGTTGCTCATATAAGTTTAACTAGATCTAGCTTATAAATTCAGAAGAAGAAGAAAAATAGTAATAATAAAGCAAACAAACCAAAAGTCATTTATGTAGAATAACTTTGTTGGAATTAGCAAAAATAAATCAAAAAATAAAATAAAAGAATTGATTTAAGAGAACGCTTAAATTCACATTTTCCCTATAACGTCGTTAACACAGCATAATGATTCATTCACTGTTCTTTTTATTTATTTTTAAATAAACAAGTTTTAATTAAACATTGGACACACAATACAATAATGGAAGAAGTGTATGTAAAAATTACCTGTTGGTTGGGAATACTGCTATTCTTCAAAACTTGATCGTGCATCATACCATATTGGATGTGTGGAAAGTGAGCCCACTGTCAATTTTGTAACTTAATCATTATTATTACCGGTTATTTATTCTAATTAAAGAGAGTGAAAGGACCAATCCAATTTTGTAATTTGTAAACCCTAATTGATTTCAGGATATCAATTAAGCCTTAAATCTTACGTTCTTTGCGGCAGCACTAAAAGCCTCCCTATGTGTGATGTCTGGGTTCGCTGCCTTGATACGTTGGATTTCATTCCTGCAAAATGAAATTAAGCTGTAATAATTCAATCTTCCAGTAATATCTTTATTTACACCAGAAATTCTAGTGTTACTTCCACTTACTTGATGAAACGATTATAAGCTGATGGAACTCTTTGCCGCTTCTCCGGGGCTGCTCAGATCAAGAAATTAAATTAATCAAAGCATAATAAAATGAATCTATATAAACAGATTAAATAAACGTAAAGGTTTTCAAGAACTTAACAGTAAAGAGTAGAGAAAGATTAGACTTACGTCGATTAATAGTTGGTGTATTAATATGCGGCCTTTCTTCTTCAGTCCACTTCACGACAGGTTGCTTTGCATTACTGCAGTGTAGATTGGGCACCGGATCTACTAGCAAACTTGGAGGAGGCTGGCATGCAATTTCACCCAAACCCAGTTAATTATATGCATCAAAACAAATGCACAAAAAAGAAAGAAAAATAAAATAAAAATCCAAATCAAAGAAGAAGCTAAGAAAAAAAATTATGTACAGAGGGATTAAGAAAAGGAGGCAAGAAATGATGAAGCTGATTTGGTGCAGCTGGAGGAGGAGGAGGAGGAGGGGGAGTTAACACAGTTGTCGTGTTAACGGAGAGGAGATTTGTACAGTGACCACATCTCACTGTCACTGTCTTAAACCAGCTACTACATGGAACACTCACCTGCATTAATTATCATACAATACATCAAATGAAGTAACTGTAGAATAGAGCCTATAGTGTACTTAAATTTAAGTGAGATGTGATATTTTGTTAATTACCGCAAGAACGGTGTTGCAGAAGTTGCAGTGAACGTAACAAAGTTGCTCCGGTGGAGGAGGAGAAAAGTTGTCCAGAGAAATTTCTGATGAGGAAGATGACATTTTTATTTTGTTAGCTAGGTTTTGTTTTGTGTTTTCACTTATGTTGCTCAATCAATTTTTGTTTACACTTGGATTTGATTTGATAGGAGGAAGAAGGAGGGAACACTTTGATATGATGTTTGATTCAACTAAACCTCGGATCTGTTGTTGCTCTCATTTGATTTGATATTTTCTTTTCTTTTTTAGAATAGAAGAATAATACTGGAAAAAGAAGACAAGAAGAGGAAGAATAGAAAAGAGAAATTAAAGAAGAGGTGGAAGAGACCTACTGTTATAAAGACGCAAGATGAACTCAAGAAATTATTGCAAGTTCAAACCAAAATCTCTAATTTAACTTTGTAACCCTGACACATATCTTTTGTTTTATTCTCAACTTTGTAAATACTCAAAATTACAAATTTCTGTTTGCGACACGTTGATCCTCTAAATTTGAAGAAAATTTCCTTCGTCATGGGGAAAGTTAACAAAAAGACCATCATTGAGGTTAGTTAAAAAAAAAATTGACATAAATTTTTTGCTATAACCAATTGCTTAGGCTTAGTGAACGGTTAATTTAATTGATAATTTAGCAGTGGGAAACACGCTATAAAAACAGTAAAGCTTGAATGACCGAAATAATTGTACGAATTTTTGCCCGAATAAGATCTTTCGGTCGATGCCGATGTGTATTCAAAATAAATGAAGCCTTCGAATTCACCTAAAGCCGCTCAAATTCACACCCCTAGTTTTTGGGACTCTAGCGGGGGTTGTTCCAACCCATTTATAAGCCGCTGTGCATCGTGATCTTCTTACATAATTCTTTGTTAAAAACATCACAGTCCAACATGTAACAATCAACACCTTAATGAATCTGAATTTTCACTAAATCGAAAACCGAAGTCTACTAAGACATGGATCATTGGTGTTGGTATCCTGTAAATAAACAAAAGTGTATCGGAAAACTTTCGGTAAGAACTCACTGCCGAATAATAAAGTATAATACATAATACACACATTACCAAGGCTAATACCTCTAAATATCTAATGTCCTTGTCAGTATAGAGCATGCATGGGGAAATCTGTTTTTCCATCGTTCCCGCCTTATACCGGTACATATCCCTCTAAATCTATAATGTGGGTTGTAATGACCAAGGGGGTCGGAACAACATTCTGGTGACTAGTAAATTACATAATCTATCTATAACACAAATTTATGCAGATTGTTTTCCATTATGCGTTATGTCTATTATTTAAAGCTTAGCCATTTTGACTTTATATAGGCGTACGATAAACTCAACCTTCTTGAGGTGTACAATAGCTATATACGTGCGTGTGTGTACACACACACCAGAATACATTCCTCGCTAGTATTTGTAATTCTGCACCATGTCGGGCGTCCACCAGTAGTGTCTAGGTCAAGTTGTTCGCGTACATCGAGTAACCTCCCGTTAGTGCCTAATAATGACACTACAACTATTTAGTCGTATTCTAAATCGTCTCAAAGACCCATCTACAGCTATCTAGCCATCCTCCTAAAATTGACAAACAACTTTGAGAAAAATTGCATATCTCATATGGAATCTACATTAGTAGGATGCAACGGCACGTAATTTTACGACAATTAATTAAAAAGAAATTAATTAATAAATGATAACACCGAAAAATAGCATTTTTACAAACATTAGAATTTGGCTACAAAATTTATAGCATTGTGTTCATGGATATTTTATGATTAATTTTCGTATATAAAGTTTTCCGACCGGAGTTCAAATGAAAAAGTAATTAACGTTTGAAGTTTTTGAACCGAAAATAAATATTTATGTAATTTTGGTAATAAAAGTCAATTATTGATAATTATTAACTTTAGTGGAAACTTAGAGATTAAGAAATATTAACGTTAAATCAAATCCGAGAAAATATATAAAATGGAAAGAAAATTATGTAACACCCTGTGATTTTACGAAAATAAATTAAAAAGAAATTTAATAAATAAACAATAATGGCGAAAAATAAAATTTTGTAAATTTTAGAATTTGGCTACGAAACTTATACTATTGGGTTTATAGGGATTTCTGATCAATTTTCATATATAAAGTTTTTTGATCGAAGTTCAAACGCAAAAGTTATTAATGTTTAAAGTATTTGAATAGGAAATAAGTACATGTAATTATGGTAATAAAAGTTATTTAATGCTAATGCTAATGGAAAAATTAAAAGTTAAGAAATGTTAACGTTAAATCATATCAGAGAGGATACACACACACATTGGAAACAAACTATATCGGTACATCAAATAAGGAATAAAACGTAAACAAATCACACAACAAAATTAATAAACGACAGGTTGACCACAATTACACCAAGGTCGACCGGAAGCGGTTGACCATAGGCCTTAAGCGGTCGACCGCTGGCTGTGTTAAATCGTGATTTTAAAATAAGGGATGGACAAACATGATGCACTATAATACTTTACTTGCGCGCGAAGTAATGTAGGGACATCTCTAATTAAAATAAAGATTGCCTGGGATAAATCTAACGCTCCATGTAACTCCAAAACCCTATATAAAATACATGCATAGTTTGTCACTTCTCTTCTCATATTTTTTGGGTTACAGAGCGGAGCTCTGCCATTCTCTTTTCTCTACAATTTCTAAAATTCTAAAATAGTGAAATATTATATTATGTATATGTACATAAGTCGAGAAAAGAGAAAAATGATAGGAGAGGAGTAGAAGTATTTCAGAACAGATATAAAGGTAAATTCATAAATCTAAAACTTTAATTTAAAATTGATTCAATCATTTCCCCGACCTGTAGGTTTAATATATGTATACTCTTTTTATTATTTTGGATTTGAAGTAAGAGGGAGTCAAATAAAAACGGAATGGATCCAGATCTAGAGAATTGGAGCTAATTAAAAGCTGAGTGGAACACGTGTTGTAATAAGATTAGATTTATATCATTGAAATCTATTTCATCTCTGTTTAAAATCGTTTTGGATATTTTACTATAAATGCAAAAAGGAATTTATATAAATCTCGGTTAGGAATTTTTAATTGAACATGCACATTGATTAGAATGATAAATAATGAATTGGATAATAAATTATATACGCACAATGATTATGAAATAGATTTAATGAAATTGATTATGGAATAGATATAATGAATTGGTTATGTAATAGATTGGGAATAGATAATTGCTTAGAATCATTTTAGAATTCGATATTTGATTTGACTATTATCGAGATTGATTATAATTAGGTTGAGATTTGTCATATTTTAATTCACTGAAATGAAAAAGGTTAATAATATAAGTCTCTATGGATCATCCAAGTTACAAATGAAGGTGTATTTTCTAAAAATAAAAAAGAATGTAAATGTAAAGAAAGAGATGTACAAAATAAGGGAAACCTCGTATTTTGTACTATCTATTTCAATAAAGAAATAAAATATAATTCCTTGTAATTTCACACAAAACAAAAATCATCTTTTAAGTACTTTATAGAGAATTATAGCATTAACAATTTCTTTTGAAGGAGGAAATAGTTCCTGTTTGTACCAAAATCGGGCACAACACTCTTCTGAAGGGTTTGAAGAGATAAAATGAAGAAATAAATGTAAAAAGAGGACTATCTAACAAACACTTCAAACAATAATCAGAAAAACAACAAAGGAACACAGAGATTTAGAGTGGTTCGGCGTGTTGCCTACATCCACTATGAAATGATTGATCTTTATTAACTTTTGCTAGCTGGTTACAGCGAATTACAGTAGTAAATCTCGAGTACAACATTGAAATTCGAGTACAATGGTGAATTCGGCAGAGTCTGGACGTCGAATAACAAAAAGATCCCTTTTCTGTAGGTTCTGGGCTGCTATTTATAGGCGTAGGTTGCAAATATCTCGCTCAGATCTCAGTAGACCTCTTCTGGCACGTGGGTGGGCCTATGCAATCGATCCCATGCGATTTGCACTCGGTCCGTGATTGACACGAACGAATTTCGTATCGATCAAGAATTGACCCAATCGAGTCGAAATTGGGCATGAGCATTCCTTAGGTTGTACGCAAGCTTCTGTGAAAATTTTGTAGAACTTGGAATTGTAGATTATGAGTTATAATCGATGCAAGCTCGTGTTTTATGTAGGCTGCCTTGTTCGAATCAATACCTTCGTATCAATCAGTTCGAATCGCTTTTGAGCACGTGCCTGCAAGTTGACGTGGCGGTAACTCCTTGGATCGATCCACTTTTCGTGCCGTGTTGATTGCTTCCTTATTCGTATCCATAATCTAAGCCTTGTTCGTATCGATCTGAATGGTTTCGTTCTGTTCGTATCGGTCGCCTTGCTCTATTCGTATTGATCGGTTGCTCTATCATATTCGTACCGATCGATGGTTCTGTTATATTCGTACCAATCGAGTGCTTGGGTTTGTTCGTATCGATGGGAAGTGTCTACTTCGTATCGATCTGTGGTTGATCGATACGAAGTATGTATGATGTTTGATCGACACGAACTAGACACTTGTATTGCAGTCGATGGATATGAAATGGGCAATAGCCGATCGTTTCGAAGTGGGCCTGCCTTCTGATGGATAGAAGAAGGCCATCCTCGATGGATACGAACAAGACAACTGCCGATCAATACGAAGTGGAGTTGTTTGCTGATGGAGTCGAATAGGTTGATACGAATAAAGCATATTCCCCTGATGGATACGAAGTAATGCGTTTTGATGCATACGAATAGATGGACGCGAGTTGATGAAGACGGCCTAACCGATACAAAATGATGTATGCGATTGAGATGATTTCTTTGGCTTGCATCGATCATATCTTAAGAATACGAACTCGGATTGACTTGAAATTCGGAACGTTGCCTTTCATAGCTTTGCTTGTCATGTCTTGTCAATTGTAGCTTGATCCAGACTCGGACAAAATTCATCGATATCCATAGTGATCCTGCGTATAAACGATCTTCGGGACGGACTGTCCTTGGTTTCCAGTTAAGTTCCTGGTATCACGGCCTTGCCAAAAGGCGGGATAACATTTGCCCCCCAAAATACATCTTGTGAGAATACGATGTGCTTTGAAAAGCTGCAATCTTCATTCTGAATAGTTCCATCTGACTTGTCAAACGATTGTTGTTTTCTCATCGAAAGTTGTAATCTTTGATTGACCCATAGAAACATAAATTATGATCCGTAGACTACCAATTGTCGTACTGTGTACTGTTGTAATTGATCAATGTATGATGGTAATTTGTTGTTCGTTGTTGCAATTATCACCAGACAGGTATTCAATTTCGATAGAGTTGTATAGTCTGGATGTTATTTTATACTGATCTTTGCATCGATGGCTATGAATCCCTGCAACTTTCAAAATGATGGATATGAACGAGTGATTTCGTATCGATAGACTAATGAGGGATACGAATAGAGCAACTAGTCCCCCGTGTATTATTCATATCGAAGGATACGAATCTTTAGGGGCTGTGACTTGAGGAATACGAACAATGCAGTTCGCATCGGTGCATTTTGGAAGGAGTCGAAAACAGTGGATACGAATAAGTGTTTCGTATCAATGGAATCCGATGGTTCAGAAAAAAAATTGCTGCAAACTTCGTATCGACAAAGTTTGAGTCGATGGATACGAACAACTAATTTGTATCGATCCGATGAGAGACCTGTTGAAACCGGTTGCTTTGACTGGGAGGCGAAACGTTTTTCTTCAATTCTTGGGTCCATATATAAACATTTCATACTTAGAAAATTTTTCATCTGCTTTCGTTTTACCTTCCTGCCTTCATATCGATCCAAGCTAAAGAAAAGAAGAAAATACTGCCTTTTGCCTTCGAACCATTTAAACCTTTAATCCGTTGAATTAACTACTCAAATTAGGTAATTAGTTGATATAATCTGTTCTAGAACGACAAGACTCGAGATTGAAATCGGTTTCGTTCAAAATCGTCTCCGATTCCGGCGGTGCTGCTGCCAGAGTTGGTTAGAATGAGGTTGTTGAATGTGTAATGGCATGCCATCTGCTCGATGGAGAAGATGGGTTGATGGACATAGGGGGAGCATTCGTATCGATTGATGGAAGAAAAAGGTTTTGTATCTATCCGAACATGATGGGACTTCGTATCGATAAGGCGAGTAGCCTTGTATCGATTGATAATGGGAGTTCGCTTCGTTCCAGATTGATTGATATGAAGATCTGAACCTGGCGATCGATAGAAGACGTCGTCGATGATCGATACGAAATGGAGGTTTTTTGGACCGATACGAACGAACTTTCTGGTGATCGATACAAGATGCCGTTTTCGTGATCGATACAAATTGCACTTTTAGTGACCGATCCGAACTTGCGTTTTGATGGATACGAACCCTTTGCATAATCAAATATTTACCTCCGATGAGCTCCTGCCTTGCATAATTTGAATTGACCATGGAACTGTATATTTGACTGCCTTTCGAAGCTCATCGATGGCACTGTAACTTGAAACACTTAATAAACTTTTACTTTGGTCAGCCTCCAAAGTCTGGGTAATATGGTTGTGACGGTCAGTGATGACGGTCACTCCAGTTGAATCTTGAAGTCTTATCATTCGAACTTTTTTTTATTTCCGTGAAGTTTCTTAGGCATCACATAGCACTATACTGCACATTCACACACTTCACACTGGGGAACACGCGGGCTTATTATCGTCTAATGATGGTTTTTAATAAGTTGATTAGCTATGGAATCCACAAGTTCTCAACACCAGGAGCTTCAGAGTTCATCTCCTTTTGTCCTAGAGATAAATCCATCTCGGCCGAAGTTATAGATCCAGCTCCGGACGAGCTGCCTGGTGCCACGTTTATCATGAATCCACAAGATTCTGTGCCGTCTAACATCTCCGAAGATATGCTGGGACGAATATGTCTAAGGCATGGTCTACCGTTGGAAGACGTATTATTACCAGGACCAAATGATAGACCGCATGCTCCCCCAGAGGGGTTTACGGCCTTTAATCGCCATGCATGTACAGCAGGAACACTTCCTCCGTTTAACCAATACATTAGGGAAGTGTTGTCTTTCTTTGGAATCGCTCCATCTCAATTACACCCCAATGGATATGCCCTGTTGAATAGCCTATTTATTGTATTTATGGAGCGTTTTTTCCGACCACCGATCCCGATCGAGATTAGATATTTATTTAATGTCAAGAGTCGGGGAGATAGTCCCTCGTTCACATTCCTAGAGGCAGTCAGGAATTGTCAAGTTGTGACCGGCTCCTGGACCAGACTGAGTTACTTTAAAACGGAGTGGTTCTATGTCTGATGCCCTCTAGGATTTGCTAGCCGATGGTTAGTCAGACGTAAGTGCTTCGACTTTTCTGGTAGTCAACAAGATAATTGCAACTGATATTGGGACTAATACTCTCTTTCTTTTGCAGCCACAATTCCACGACCTGAGGGCGTGCACTTTAAAGAAATTGTGCGGGTTCTTCAAGAAGTTCCAGGCGAAATGAGAGACATAGACTCGGTGCTAACAGACCGAAACTTGAGAACCGTTGGGCTTATTGAATGAAATCAAAGCATAATGCTTAAAGGAACGCTGAGGGCGGCCCCGACAAAGTGGGTAAAGTGCAAAGCGCCTGGGGTCGTAATTGTTGAGAAAGGCGATGAAGAACATACAACTTCGAATGACGAACACATGGTCGGGCCTTCTAACAGTCTTTAGGGTTCAGAGGGAAAGAGAAAAGGCAAGGAAATTGCACACAAATGCCCTAAGTCTTTGAGGTGAAAATCAGTAGTGGTGTCTTTATCGGCCTTCGGCGTTAAACTCTCAGAGGCCTCCCCCTCACCAATAGAGAGTCCTTTTGAAGGGCTTGCCGACATTCCGATTCCAGATGAAGTGTCGCTTCAATATGACACCGGATTGGAAGGGCTTCAGAGCGCCCTAGATTTAGGCGAGGCACTTCCTGCAAATGTAACCGATACAACCGGTCGGTCGGGGGGTTTACACACATATATACACTTCATGGCACTACACGGTTTCCAGCCTTAAGTTGCCTGCTTTGAGAATTCACTAACTCCGTTCCCCTTTTTCTTTACAGATACGATGAATAGGCGAGAGTCTATGCTCGGCAGTCTCCGTTCAGCTCGCCAATCATCGAGCTCATATTATGAGTCCCGTCGGAGGGAGGATGATAGAAACCGCAATCGCGATTATTCTAGTCAGGAACGCTACGAGAGGGATAGAGACAGGGATTACAGAGAACAGAGGTATCGATCCCGACCGCGTTCTCCACCCCTTCGACCCCCTACACAACCTTTAGGCCAGGGAAAACAACCGGTAGAGCCCCCTCGTCATAAACCATCTTCGCAAACTTCTCGGCTTGAGTCGCAACGCCACAGAACTGAGGTTGAGCCCCCAACCGTCACTGAACAAGCTATCACCGAGCCTACTGGGGAAGGGGCTATTAGAATTGCTCAGTTAAAGAAAGATTTTCTAAATATATGCTTTGACGGCTACATATTCCCTCCCCACTGAAAGAGAATTCCATCAGAGGCAGAGAACACAATGCATGATTATATTCATGACATCTATACCCAGTACAAAGAGTGGGCGAAAGCTGCAGAGAAAGCATCGAAGGTGGCCTTCGAGCGGGCTAAAATAATCGAAAAGTTAGAATCTGATCTCGCCCAGAAGGACCGCATCGTCCAAGTTCTTAATGACGAAGCCGAGTCCTCTCGGAAATTAGAGATAGAGGCCACCAAAAAGGCTGATGAGGCGAACTTGGCCAAGGAGAGGATGAGGCAGACACACTTTGCCTTGGTGGAGAAAATGGGCCACCGAAACACCACTGTCATAGCTGAACGAGATGCTGCTCTGAAAGAACTTAACAAGCTCAAAGCTAAATTTTCTGAAATCATCAAGGAAAAAGATGATGCAAATAGAGCAGCACAAGAGGCTTGTGAATAGGCCGTGGTGCTTCGGGGCGAGCGGGATGCGGAAACGGCTAAGGTTCGAGAGGTGGAGATTAAGGTCGAGGAGGAAGTCCGAATGGCGGAGTCCAGGCTGGAAGCTGATATCGAAGATCTCCTCATTGTTTATAATACTAACGTCTTGAAGCACAGAAATCTAGCATGGCTCGACAATTATCCGACGCATCTACATAATGCCTTGGGCCGATTAGTAGAAGACGAAAGGGCCGCGCATCAGGGCGAATCAGTTGATGAGTTCGAGCTCGAAAACCGAGTGTTGAGCGAAGATGAGCGGAAAGTTCTCCACGATGCCATGATTTCATTTGAGATGGAGAAGCTTGGCGCTCAGCATTCGGAAGTTGGAGAAGCTTCTGGCGTCGAGCATCATGATGCAAGTTCTGAAATTCTTGTGCCGACTCAGTCTGAATCCACACCTGCGGTTGATCCTCAGCCCATTCCTGCTTATAATCCGGATCAACCGCAGATGTCTCCAGCTCGCGAGCAAGTCTCTGGGGCACTTCCGCCACCCGCGAGCCAAACTCATCGATCCTTTTGCAGACTTGCCATTTGTTATGGCTGGAAGCGCACCGATGACAAGTGCTTCGGCTCCAACTGCGGGAGTTCCTGACGATGCACAAACGCTTCATGAGGCTGAAATCATAGCTGAAATCAATGCCGAAATGGAGGCAGCCGCACGGGGCAGTGGTTTTGCCGGTGGAATGGCTGGACCTGGTCCGGCTCCTTTGCGGATGATATCTCCGGGAGGAACGATTATTGAGACAAGCGCGCCTGCCCCACCTCCTTCTGTTGATCATGTTCCTCTGACTCCGCCTGCAGGAAGCGTTCCAATACATTTTAGTTCGGAGGAGGATGTTGACATAATGCCCATACTGGAGACCGGCCGCCAAAAGGCAAAGGTTCAAAGAGAAAACAAAGCGGAAGCTCCAGCCGGTCTACACCGAATGGGAAACCGAAGAAGAAGAAAGAATAGACATGCTTCGTTGGTCAAATTTTGAGTAGATAGGAATTTCTTTTGTTCTTTTTTGCTGGCCGTGTATAGATGCGGGTTCGGCCCCTGCTAGTAGAATTTTTTGGATTAACTTGTACTTAGTTTCCTTCTACAAACAGTTGAAATGAAATTCCATTTTGTCTTTTACTCAATTTTCGTTTATTTGCTTAAGTTTTTCAGCAGTTGAACACCAGTCTAGTATATTTGTTGAGTTTCGACCTTTGGATTGGATCCAAGTTTGGTTGTTAAATCCTGAAATCACAACTATGAGTGATGACTGAATGTTAAACTGGGCTCCGATACTGCACTGTCTCAATCAGCGGTCGACGCTCAAGTTTTGTCCCCAATTTCAGGGACTAATTGTAGAGATCAAGTGGCAATTGTACTCCGCTTTCAACTCATCGATCTTTGCATCATTGAATTGATGCTGAAACAAGGAAACTCGAGTGATCGATTCGCACTTATTCATTCATTGATGATTGCATCCACACTTCGGGGATTCGTATTCGCACGTCAGCGGTCTGGCTCGCCTGCTTGAGTTTCAAGGATACGTCCACACTCCGGGGACTTAAGTCATTTTCACGGGTGGTCAATCACACCCGCTTAATGTTTGCAACGATGTCCACACTCTAGGGACTTTAGATGGATTCGCGGGCGGTCAGTCACACCTGATTTTCATTTGCACTCTAACCATGCTCCGAGGACTTAGAGTTGTTTTACGGACGGTCAATCCCAATCCGGTTTGTGTTCAAACTCCAATCCACTCTTCGGGGATTTTAAGTCAACGTTTATACTCCAATTCGCGCTCCGGGAATTTGGAGTTAGCATTTATGTTAAAGATGGTCTGTCACATCTGTTCAGGCTTTAGAATTTCGTTCGCACTCCGGGAACGATGAATTTATCAGGATTGTGGATGGTCGGTTCACATCCACCCCGATTTAACAAGCGAGGTCGTTAGATGGATGGATCCATTTTCCTCAAACTTGGTCGAGGTACGGGCGAAGTCGTTAGGTGGACGGATCCACCCTCTTCGAAACCGCATTTGTAAGTTTATACTCCAGTTCACACTCTGGGAATCTGGAGTTGGTTAAAGGATTGTTGTGTATCAATCCTTTTTTGACTTCAGTGTGACGATTTGCCCCCGAGCTCGGGTATCATCTAGTGAGTAACCGGTCGTATCACAGTCACTCCCTATTTGAATAAATTCCACCGTCGGGTGGAATTTAGCTCTCCGTTCATTGTGATAGTTGTATAACGCATTCAACAAATCACAGCTCTGGCTCGAAGAGATTTCATTTTATTGCTGAAATAAGAAAATTAGGCAAAGTCAGTTGCCTTATTACAAATTCAAATTTCGAAATGCAGAAACAAATTGCAAATGAGAAATAGACTGATTAAATAAATAGAGCCTGTCATGTGTAGTAGCGTCGAAGACTTTCGCTATTCCAGGCTCTCGGAAGAGTGAGACCGTCAACGGTCGATAATTTGAATGTACCATCCCTGAGCTTTCGTTCAATAACATACGGCCCTTCCCAAGTTGGCTTCATATGCGAAGGGACCGGGTAAATTCTTTTAAGGATGAGATCGCCGAGTTCAAAGGTTCGGGGTCAGACCTTGGCACTATATAGTCGGGCGACTCGACTGCGATATGCGGCTGCCCTCAAATCAGCCTCTTCCCGCTTCTCATCCAATAAATCCAGAGATTCAGCAAGTAATATAGCATTTGTCTTCGGATCATAGTATGTCACACGATGAGAAGGCACTTCTAATTCGACTGGAATAACAGCTTCTGAACCATAAGAAAGAGAAAACGGAGTGTGGCCGATCGCGGACTTGTGGGTTGTTTGGTAGGCCTATAAGGCCATAGGAAGTTCATCGACCCATTTGCCCCCGGCTTTTTCCAGTCGTTTCTTTAGAATAGATTTTATAACTTTATTTACAGCTTCGACTTGTCCATTCGCTTGAGGGTGTATGACTGCGGAGAATTTCTTCTGAATGTGGAATCGTTGACAGAAATCTTTAAATTCAACACTGTCGAATTGGGTCCCGTTATCAGTGATGATAATATGTGGGAGACCAAATCTATTGTGCACTACAAAGTTGATCACCTTCTTTGTTGTGATTGTAGCAAGGGGTTCAGCTTCCGCCCACTTGGTAAAGTAATCAACTGCTACGATGGTGTACTTCGCACCACCTTTGGCCAGAGGTAAAGAACTAATAATATCGATGCCCCATACTACGAAGGGCCATGGACTGACCATCTGTGTTATCTCGGTAGGTGGGGCTCTAGGAATCCGAGCATGCTTCTGACACTTATCACATCTCTTGGCATAATTTGATGCATCACGATTTACAGTTGGCCAATAATATCCATATCGAAGTACTTTCTTGGCAGGAGCTTGCCTCCAGGTGTGATCGCCACATTCTCCCTCGTGTACATCATGCAACACTCGTTTGATTTCATCGTGAGCGATACACCAGAGTAAAGGAACAGAGTATCCTCTTCTATACATGACTCCATCCTGAATAGTGAACCGTGAAGCTTTTCGAAGAATTTGTATCTTTTCACTCCTGCGCTCTTATAGGGTTCCGTGCTCAAGATAATTTCTGTACGGAGTCATCCATGACTCCTTCTCGGGAATGACTTCTGGTACCCAATCGGTTTCCATCTGATCGATGCTTGGCGAAGACAATGTCTCCACAGGAACGAGTCCCATTTGCTGTGCTTCGCTTGTACTGGCTAACTTTGCTAACGAGTCGGCTTTCTGATTGTGTTCTCGTGGTATGTAATAAATGGCATAATAATCGAATTGATTCAATATCTCCTGGACTTGAACATGGTAAGCAGCCAGTCTTCGATCTTTGGCTTGATACTCCCCCCGAACTTGACATACGACCAATTTTGAATCACAATAGATTTCCACAGCAATGATTCTTAAATCGCTGGCAAGTTTCAATTCAGCCAGTAGGGCTTCATACTCAGCTTCGTTATTAGTTGCACGAAAGTTGAACTTTAGAGCATAGCATATAGATCGACCTTCAGGAGTTTCAAGTACAACCCCTACACCTGAGGAATGGTCATTGGATGCACCATCTGTATGCAGCTTCCAGATATACTTGGAAGACTCACTTGTTTCGGGCAAGTCCTTTGGGATGGTAAATTCAGCTATGAAATCTGCTAGGACTTGCTCTTGAATGGCTCGCCTTGGAGTGTAAGTAAGGTCAAACTGACTTAACTCGA